>CM054127.1:100467751-102867751 GCA_028751855.1 Ambrosia trifida | reverse complement strand
CCTTTCTTCGCCGTCGATTTCTTTCTAACCACTTGTTGCTTAGTGCTTCCCTGATCCACAGCCTTTCCCTTGCCCTTCCCTTTGGCTCCAGGATTGACTACTTGCCGTTTCCGCTTAGTGATTGAATCAACATACACTAAGGGATCATCGTTGTCCGAGTCACTGTTATCATGCCTTGCTTTGTTCTTGCCAGGATCAGTGTAATCCGGACGAGCCAAAGCACCAAATAATCTCCTGTTAGGTGGCTTCTCACTATCAGGCACACCTTTGTAACCCTTCATTCTCATCAAAGTTCTAATGTTCATATGATCTTGACCTAGGATCATAGTCGGATCCTTTTTCAACATAGGATACTTATAGTCAAAAATCATCATCAGAAATCTCGGATACAACATAAACTTCTTATTCTTCATTCCTTTCAGCATCTCCAGCATATGATCAAGAATCATCCCAGATACATTAAATGGTTTGTTGAGTGTCAACGCAACCATTAATGAACTCAAACTCCTTCTCATGACATCATATCCACCACTCACACACCCAAATACGTGGATAAGAACATGTGCAAAATACTTATACTGCACTCCCAGCTTCCCCTTATACATAGATTCGTCAGTGATTGGACCTTTGTATTTCATTCGTAAGAAACACGCCTTCTGCTCTGTCCATGACAACTCCCTGGGATCTTCACTATCTTCAAACTTTATCTGTAAAGCTTCCCGAATATCAGCTTCAGTCAAGAACATCTCCATATCCTGAATCTTGCTCTTGATGATCGTCTGATTCTCCCAGTAGTCATACTTCGCATTTTGGTAGAAATCTTCAATGATGTCTTTGTATATGATGGTTGGTGTGGCTAGTGCATGAACTATTCTGCTCCTCTTCAGAAACTCTATGATCCCGGTGAATTCCGTATTCTTTTCTACATCTCCGAGATAAGCGCAACAGTTGTGCGACCTTTCAAACGGCCAACTGCTTAGGACAGACGTTTCTGCTTCTGGCACTGGATCTGGAACTGTAATCTCAGCTGGAGTTTCAATATTTTCCACTGGTGTTTCAACGTTCTCGGGTTGATCAGCCATCTGCACATAAAAATCAATGAAACACGTCAAAATACAAAAACGACAAAATTATAAAAATTCTGGTCAAAATAAACTGCACATTCGCCCGTTTTGAAAAGGTCGAATATAAGTTTATTTGGTCGAATGTGAAAATTTTGGTCGAATGTGAACATGATCTTGAGTATAAATCACATTCGTCCATTTTGTTGTACATTCGCCCAAACCAGTTCCACCTTCGCCCAGTTTTTGAACCGAAGGTGAAAAAGGTTTTCCCCAAAATTAGAAATTTTGCCATTGTTGGTTTTATCTTGTAATTTTGATCCTAATATGTGCTAACAAGTCCGACTAACACTCGTTCATTAACAATTTTGACAATTAATCAGTTTTCATTGGTTTTAACATAGAATTAGGGTTCAACTGTGTTCAAACGATCAAACTAACATCTAGATGTGTTATTAATCTAATTCCTTCTACATTCTCCCCCTAAAACCTATGAGAACTGATCGGTAATCAATAACAAACATCAATAGTCATCATAAACCCCTAGAATTGAAACCCTAGGTCCTGTTCATAAAACGATCAAATCTGATCTGAATCGTTGTCCATTACCTGCAATTAAAGTCTTAAAATGATCAGTAATGGTCAGGGATTGAATCAGTGAATCAATAGAAAAACGAGCAACAAGGTCTGGTTATCAAGGAATTTTGAAATTTTTTTTTTGAATGATGGGCTCGAACCTGAAATGATGTATTTATAATGGTCCACCTTCGCCCGTTTGGTATGGACGAATGTGGGTGAATTCCACATTCGCCCCAAATGAATGGCACGAATGTGAAATATGGCCATCTTCGCCCACCCGAATGTAAAAAGTATACCCGGAGGTGAATTTTGTCACCCGGAAGTGAAAAATTCACATTCGTCCAACACCATTATGGTCGAAGGTGATGATTTTTCCACATTCGACCCATTTAAGGGGCGAATGTGAAATGGAAAAATCTGAAAATTTCGCCAAATCATGAATTCGAATCCCGTTCAACATTTTTCAATCTGTTAAACTTCCAAAACTCAAATTTTCACATTTTGAATGATACAAAGCCCAGATGGTGTTATCAAATCTCAGAAATTGACCATCAAGCATCCCCGGTTATCAAAAATAAAGCAGAAATGCAAATCTTTTGGATTTTCTGAAATTTTTATCAAAACACACCTAAAATCTTTTTGGATTTTGTATCTTTTTGACAATAAAAGTAAAATGCGACAAAATAAAATGCATCAAAGTAAATGAAAGCAGTAAACATTTTGTGATTTCCGGTAAGAGGATCATATCAGTTTTCTGAGAAATCTGAACACAGCGTTGATCTAGGTTAATATTATCATTAGAAACAATATGTGACACGGCAATTTCTGATATTGTGGTCCACATAAGCTCACATGCAGACAATTACACAATGCTTTAAAATGATACGAATTAAATGTATTAGACTAACACATTGTGGTTCCCACACACACGACATACTCCCGTATCAAGAAGTAATTTGCACAAAGACTCATTGTAAAGCGTGATTATGCTTTCGTCGTCTGTAATTGTACAAGATATAATGCATAGAGGTATACAGGTCAGCAAATTAATGCAGCAAAGCAACATATGCACTATACCAGGTTGAGGACTGATATTAATCATGATTTGCATCAATGATCAATACGATGTAATAGATAATCTTTGATCATCATATAACATGGAAAGTTCCTCAATTCGGTAACTTTAGGATTTGGCATATAGCTCTTTTATAAAGACATCCTGTCTGATCTAGGTCCGTAATGACTTACAGCAGAAGATCAGATAGGCTATCCCCAGACAACTAATAACATAACGACCCTAAACCTCCGAGTTTTGTACAAACACCCTATCAAACGAAATTACGGTACTAAGACCATATGCCCATAAGGTGTTCAGCCACAAATGCGTAGTTTGTTAAGTTTGTATCACTAATGCATGCAATATTTAGTCTACGAAGCCTATCAGCATATCACACGTAATCAACATACATCTCATTAAACTATACAATTCTTTAGCCTGTGCCAGATCCCACTGATGTACTATCATTTCCTCTTTTTATCCAGGAAATCATTTTGGGTTTTTCTAATTTTTAGGTATTTTGAAAATTTTTCAATGTTTTTGGTTTTTCTGATAAAATGACTCCCCCTAAAATAAAGAACATATTTTTGGGTTTTTAATTTTCTGAAAAACAAAACAAAAATTTGAAAGAAACAATCCACTTGAAAGCATCAACTTCTTTGAGGATTAAACAACCCCCTCGAAAGCATCAACTTCTTTGAGGATTATGATAGTAAAAAGAAATTCCCAATTAGCAAAAAATTTAAAACTAAAACTAAAAAACGAAAAATGATAAACCGAGGAGCCGATTAGTCCTGTTTTTCCTTTATATTGTTTACTTTCAAAAGATATTCAAAGCGGGATCTGTCAAAAGCTTTTGTAAACAAATCTGCACGTTGGTAGTCAGTATGGATTTTGACCATATCTATCAATTCCTTAGCGTAACAATCACGGATAAAATGATATTTAATCCGGATATGTTTCGCTTTAGAATGATTTTCAGTATTTTTAGTTAATGCAATTGCGGCTTCGTTGTCACAGTGTATAGGGGTTTTAAGAAACTGCAAACCGTAATCGACCATCTGTTGTTGGATCCAGAGCACTTGCGAACAGCAACTCGAGGCTGAAATGTACTCGGCTTCACATGTAGACAGTGCGACGGAAGTCTGTTTCTTGCATTGCCAGGTAATTAACCTGCTTCCTAAGAACTGGCAACCGGCTGTGGTTGATTTGCTGTCTTTGTCACAACCGCCCCAATCTGCATCACTAAAAGCAATAAAATCAAAATCATCATCATTAGGGTACCAAAGTCCTTTTGATGGACACCCCTTCAGATATCGAAGGATACGCTTGACCGCTGTCAGATGACTTTGTTTCGGCTTCGATTGATAGCGAGCACAGAGACACGTTGCATACATAATATCTGGTCGAGACGCTGTCAATATACATCAGAGATCCGATGATTGCTCTGTATGTAAATGGATCTGTCAGCTCCCCCTTAGCGTCCACTCCAATCCCGTGATTGGGTTGAATCGGGGTATCCATCGGCTTAGAGTCCTCCATCTGGAATCGGCTCAAGATGTCGGCTACGTATTTCGTCTGGTGAATGAAGATCCCGTCAGGTCTTTGATCCACCTGTAAGCCGAGGAAAAACTGCATCTCCCCCATAGCGCTCATTTCGAACTTTTCCTGCATAACAGTTTCGAATTCCCTGCACAAAAGTTCGTTAGTTGAACCAAATATAATATCATCAACGTAAATCTGTACTAGAAGCAAGTCATCGCCCGTCTTCTTCGTAAAGAGGGTGCAATCGACGATGCCGCGCTTGAATCCTTTGGAGATGAGGTATGTACTTAGCTCCTCGTACCACTGTCTTGGAGCCTGGTGCAAACCATATAAAGCTTTGTTTAGCACGTAGACCTTGTCCCGGTGGATTGGGTCCTCAAAGCCTGGTGGCTGCCCGACATAAACCTCCTCCTTGACTTTCCCGTACAAAAATGCGCTCTTGACGTCCATTTGATAGACTTTGAATTTCTTGTACGAAGCAAACGCGAGGAACATCCGAATAGCTTCCATTCGTGCTACTGGTGCATAGATTTCGTTGTAATCAATCCCTTCGATTTGATGGAAACCCTGCACAACCAATCTGGCTTTGTTTCGAACAATAACTCCACGATCATCCTTTTTGCACTTAAACACCCACTTAGTGCCTATTTTCTTCCTTCCCGGCGTCAAATCTGTGAGCGTCCAGACTCCCAATTTCTGGAATTGCAATAACTCCTCCTGCATTGCCTCAACCCAGGCATCTTCATTCAAAGCGTCTTTGTATGTCCTTGGCTCTACCTGCGACACATAACATGCAAACGACCAATCATTTTGGCTACCAGATTTCTGAATTTTGGCATACAATGCTAAAGCACCAAAACTCTCTGGCGAATTAACGCTTTTTAGCTGCCCTCTGGTCATAACACCACTACCAGGATCACCGATAACTTGCTCCAGCGGGTGAATACGATGAATCCGAGATTCCGGATTAACAGGTACAATCACTCCCGTCTGAGCAGTCAAGTTCTCTACAGCATCCTGATCATGACCCGTGTTAGACGATGAAGCAACATCTGGATTTGGAGTTGGGTTCACAGATTGCTCTTCTAATTCTTCTGCATGTTCAAGAACTGCTTCTTCAAATTGTTCATCTTCAGATTCTGAAGTATCTAATGAAGTTGAAGCCTCTTGAAACATCTCTTCTTCTTGTATAGGAGCACTGGTATCATTAGAAGCTGGTGGGGGGTTTACGGTGATTGGACGCATCAACGGTGAAGTTGCCGCGTTTTCACACTCGTAAAGTAATCTGATAACAGCTTCTTCAACCATGCTATCTAGGTTGAATGATTCAAAGAAATCTTTGTAATCAAACATCCAATCAGGGCCCGTGCCTTGCAAATTTTGAGTGTATCGTTGAACTTCCACGTTAGCCCAATCCTCCACTTGACGAGTTCGCTTGTTGAATACCCGTTTGAGCGGGGTTGCATATCCAACAAAATATCCCTTCTCAGCTTTAGGACTAAACTTCTCGCTTGGATTCAACATCGTACATGGCGCCCCAAATGGTTCTAGATACTCTAAATTGGGCTTTCGTCGGTGTAACAGTTCATAAGATGTTTTTCCAAACTTCTTCACTGTTATAACCCGATTTAATGTATAATTTGCTGCATAAATCGCCTCATTCCAGAACATTACTGGAAGATTTGAGTCAGCGAGCATTGTTCGAGCCGCCTCAATTAGAGTCCTATTCTTTCTTTCAGCAACACCGTTCTGTTGCGGGGTATACGGAGCTGAATATTCATGATGTATCCCTTTGCTTTCACAAAGTTCATCCATCTTTGCATTTTTGAACTCCGTCCCGTTGTCACTCCTGATTCTTTTTATCTTCAAATTGTAGATATTCTCCAGTCGAGTGAACAGAACTTGTAGGTTGGTAAAGGTGTCGCTTTTGTTCTTCAAACACATCACCCATGAGAATCGTGAATAGTCATCAGTGACGACTAAACAATAAAGCTCTCCAAGATGACTTTTGCGCTTGACCGGTCCAAAAAGATCCATGTGCAATCGCTCAAGCGGCATCTCAACAGAGTTAACTTTCTTCACTTTATGGGACTGTTTGTGTTGTTTTCCTTTCATACAGCTTACACACTTGTCGTTCAGATGGAAATGTTTCACGTTTACTCCATCAACAAGTCCATTTCTCACCAATTGATTCATTTTCCTCAGATGAATGTGCCCCATTCTGCGGTGCCACATTATCGATTCTTTTTCGGTCGCCTTGGATAGAAAGCATGTTATCTGTCCCTGAGATGTCATCGCCTTGGACATATCAAGAATATAAAGATTGTTGACTCGAGGTGCCATCAACATAACCCACTCCTTTGGAATTTTGAAGCCCGGCTTGAGAATATAATAGGATTTGTCATCAAAATGCACAGAAAATTGTTTATCGCATATCTGACTGACACTCAACAGATTATAGTCTATCTGCTTGACATAAGAAATCCGCTCGAAAGTCACAATCCCATTACTCACGCTTCCTTCCATCGTAATATATCCTCCTTTATTACCCGCGAAAGCGACATACCCACCATTAATATTCTTCACATCAAACAACAATGCGAGATCCCCCGTCATGTGGCCTGAAGCTCCACTATCAACAATCCAGAGACTGCTAATAGGGCCAGCTGAAGCTCCCTGCACACAAAAAGTAAACATTTAGTTCTTTCAGGGGACCCAAGCCTGAGTCTTGGGCCTTTGAACATTGGCTTTCAAAGAAACATCCTCAATAACTTTTTCAACAACTTTCTGTTTTGGATCAATCTTTTTCTGATTGTTCAAAACACTTTCATTTTTCTCACTTACCTTCGAAGTAGAAGCTCCTGGAGTACCATTAGGTGTCCAAGATTGTTCAGACCTTTTAAGAATACGAATTTGAGATTTTGGTTTCTCAAATGGTTTCTGAACATTGTTACCAAAAGTAACTTTCTTAGCAACCTTATCTGAGTTAACAGACTTAGGTCCAACATTTGATTTGACGATTGGTTTTTGTAGAACCTTTTGTCTATCAGCTGTTGTGTTCACCACAGGTTTTCTCCAAGATTGTTCCATAGCAATCCGATTCCTTTGATCATATTGAAATGGACGGTTGTTCCTCATTTGAAAATTGTTTTGATTATAAAATTGTTGTTGTTGAGGAACAACTCGTCGGTGTGGTGGAACATAATGATCAATCGGCTTTCTCATGGAATTTCTAACTTCAACCTCATGTCTCTTATGCCTTACATATGGACACTGAGCAAGTAAATGCCCGCGTTCTCCACATTTAAAGCATTTTCTATATTCTTCAAAGACATAATGAGCATTTGGTGGAGCAAATGATCTAACAGGAAATTGATCATTATACTGTTGATTCCTCAAACTCTCAGGAAGTGGTCCTTTCGAGTAAGAGGGTTCATGAAAACCATTTGCTTTATCATTTGGTCGAATGAACTCGGTGACATGTATCTTTGGTTCTTGAGGAACTTCTGAAAACAATTTCTTTAAAATTTCTGGTGGAATTTCATTGGTTCTCTCATGTTTTGGAAACCATATTGTGCTTTCTTGCCAGATTTTATCAAGTTTAGAATAATTAACGTTTTTGATCGGAAATTCCTCATCAGAAATGATCTTATCGGATCCTTCCATCCGATAAAACACCTTTACAGGTTTGTCACTTGGTTCATTCAACTCATTCATTTTAATCACATTCTTAACAGCATTATCTTTCTTAACATCAATCTTTTCAGACTTTTTATCACGATTAGCATTTGCCATCGGATGAACATGATCAGATGGTGACACTGGTTCAGTAGTAATGATGTGATTTTCTTTTGGAATCTCACATTCATTAACAGATTGATCACTACCAGTATCATCATTTTCTGAGTCTGAATTCACACTCTCAGCATAAACACCCTCATTGTTCAAGCCCAAAATCGGTCTCACATCGGAATATGGATCACCAATACTTGAAGTATTAGATTCCATTTCCGATGATGAGTCTGATTTTACCGAACTCTCCGGTATAACTTGGTGATAGTTATGGTTTTCAAAAAGAACCGGAGATGGTACAGACTTGTAATTGGTGGTGTTATCATCAATGATATGGTCTACCACATAAGCAACATTCTTATAACTTTCCAACTTCTTGTTCACCTTTTCAGCAAAGCATTTTATGGCTGCCATTTCCAACTTGGTGTTTTCAATTTCATTGATATAGTTGTTTATTGCTAATTGTTTCAATGACAAAGTATTTTTCAAGTCGGAAATGTCCTTTTTATAGCCATCTAATACTTTGTTGAAAGCATTCAACTCTTTGCGAGTAGATTGACAATTCAGGATAGCACTATCACGTGAAATTCGGAGTTGTTTATTCTCCTCAGTCAATCTATCACATGTTCCACAATATTTATCACTCATAACATCAGTGCTAGATTCAGAACTTACAGGTTTTGGCGGTTCAGTCATGGCCATCAACGCAAAATGAGCTTCCTTTCCAGTGAAAAACTTGGAATAGTCGATCTTGGTGAAAGCATCATCAGCGATACACGACTTCCTCGTCATCAAAAAGTCAGCTTCTGCCAGCAACTGATCAATATCATCATCTAAAGAATCAACACTTGCCTCTGTGTCTGATTCGCTCTCAGAATCTGAATAAACTGATCTGCACTCTTCAGGAACATCCGTAACAGAATCAATCACCATTCCTGAACTCGTTTCCTCAGCCTTAACCTCAACAGGTTCATTTTCCACTTCCATCTCAGTTTCAGAATCATCACTTTCACACTCCTCAGTCTCTTTCTTCTCATCAACTACCACCGATTCTTCCATATCAACCTGATAAGCAACACATGCTACATTCCCACCAGTAGTCACTTCCTCAACTCCTATTTGCATACCTGACCAGTCAAACCTTTCATCCTGTTGAGTCACCAAAGCTTGGTTCTGACTCGCATTCTGTTGAGTCTCATTAGGTGTAGTGATAGGTACAACTTGTTTAGGTGGCTGGGTGCATTCCCTTTTGAAGTGTCCTTTTTCTCCACAATTAAAACACGTAACCTTCTCCTTGTTAAATCCATAGGTTGTGTTGGGAGAAGTTGCCAAATCAGTCCTTCCAGTTTTCTCGATGAACTCTGTTGCTCTTCTCATGATACTCGCAAAAGCCCATTGAATGTCAATGAGTTCCATCTCTTCCTTGTCTATCTGTGCGTAGTCTTCGTTGGTTAAGTTGTTGTTCCCAATCTGACTAGCAACTAGCCCATTGTAGGATGAAACCATTGCTGAGACTAATGCAATGTGTTGCTGAGCAACCTCCACAGTCACATTTCCCAAGTTAGATGTATCCAAAACCACCGGTTGTTGTTTAGGTTGAATAACTTGTTTTACTGGTTGTTGTGATTGGTTAGCGGTGTAAAAACCTGCTTGTTGCATTGGGGAAATTGGTGAAATGTAGGAATTATATTGTGGTGGTGTGTATGATGATTGTGAGTAGGATGATGTTTGGGTCAAGTAGTTGGTGGTTGGTTTTGATGATTCCATGACATTGGAAATACATGCAACATGTGGTGCAATGCTTCCTGAGCTCGAGTTACCAACTGGAACTGAAGTGCCTCCAAAATACAAACTGGGATTCTGAGGAATCTGTGACCTTCTAGCTTTCCTCCTATCCTCCAACTCTTTGTTCTCCAGCTTTTCGATAAACTCTGAAATGGTCCAGAATTGATAAGCATCCTTCTCTCTGAGAACTTCCACATGTTGATCCCATTGTGGTGGTAAAGCATCTGCAAACTTATCCACCTGCTTAGTCATTGGAATCTGTACACCATAACTAGACAATTCAGACAACAAATGCATATATCTAGGAGTTAGTTCTTTTAGAGTTTCATTATTAATAAAAGAAAAATTCTCAAACTCTTTGACCAATTCTTCCATTCTCAGACTCCTGGTCTTCTCATTACCATCATGCTTCCTCTTAAGCTTATCCCAAAGCTGTTTTGATGTAGTACATGTCCCAAACTGATGCAACAGGTCACTTGTGATTGCCTGTGTCAGTTGGGAAAACGCCTTCTTCTCCACCACATATTTCTTCTTCTCGTCCTCAGTTAAGCTTTCCAAAGGTATCATCTCACCTGTATTCTCCAGAATCGGTGCTGTGTAACCTTTAACAATCATGCTCCAAGCCTCTGCTCCTTCTACTCCCATGCCTTCCAAATGGATCTTGAACATGGTATGCCACTGATTATACTCTTGCATATCCATGAGCTTCGGTGGCCTAGTTCTACTACCTGTAGACAAATCCTTAATCAAAGTAGAAATAGCATTAGTGGTTTGAGTATTTACCGCCGCTGCAGCTACTCCCCAGTAATCAGATTGTAGTGCCGGATGTGCTACACTTTGAGGCATCGTGCTCGTCGTTGTCATGTAGTTAAGTGGTTGTGAAGACTGTGTGTTCGTCTTTTGCGCTGCCACTGTCCATGGATCCATCGTCTGCTGTTGTGGTTGTGTTGTTGCTGATCCCGGAGTAGTTTGAAAACGCCACATGATCTCAATCTGAAAATCTCAACACTTAGAAAAATTTTTTTTTTTTAGCAAAAACCTAGATTCGCCCGAAAAATCCTAGGTTCGTCCAAACTATTCTATGTTCGTCCAAACTTTCTCACTTTCGTCCCTTCTGATCCTTAGTTCGCCCAAACAGTAACACCCGAACATGGATATAACCAGAATGTAAACACAAGATAACACCTTTCCACTTTCGACCAAAATGAAAACGGACGAATGTGAAAATTTTACCCGAAGGTGAAAAATTTCAACAAGAAAATTCAGATTCGCCCAAAAACTACTCAGGTTCGCCCACTTTTCAACACTTTCGACCACTACACACAGGTCAGGTTCCAGGTTCGCCCGTTACAAACAGATCTCATTTTTGAAAAACGGTTATTGTTTGAAAAACGGTTATTCTGATCTCAGATTTTCAAAAGTTCATGGATTTGAATGATCTCAATCAGGTTATGTTTCAGAATTGATTTGGAACAACTTTAAGTCTTGGAAAACTTGAATTCAACCACAAATTCACCTTTAAATCGATCAAAAACACTTAAAAACAATGTTTATGTAAAAACAGATGTATTTAGGTTAAAAACATGTCCAAATCAGCTCTGATTTTATCAAATTTGTTGTTGTATGATCCTCTATGCTCTGATACCACTTTGTGAGCGAAAGATTTTAGCTAAAACAGGATTATACGATCATACAAGTCACAAAACCAGGTGCGGAAACCCTAGTTCTGAACAAATTGATAAGACTCAAATCACAACACAATCAAGATCATTTTCAATATCATTTCATAGATTAACTTCATTCAAATAAGCCTTTACAATCAGTTTATGTTAATCTAGAACACACACACAATTTCTCAAAAACACCTCTGAACCTGACCTGAACCTGGACACAACTGACAACTCTATTACATAATCAAAATTGCAAAACCTATATATAGACTCTGCACGTTCGCCCCTTTCTTCTGGTCGAACGTAGCCTTTTTCCACATTCGCCCACTTCTGGTGGTCGAATGTGTCTTCTGTTCAGTTCTAATCTTCCTTCGCCCATCATCAGTCTACCTTCGCCCATTCTTTTCTACATTCGCCCATACTTATTTACCTTCGGCCAAGCTCTAACATGTGTTAATTATGTATATCCAATCCTTAGTCGCAAAACGCATCAACATTAACAGCAGCCCAAGATAAAGATAAAGCAACATCAGCGCCCCGATTACGCTTTTCGCCATTCCACCAGGTTAGCGCCCCCTTTTGAAGGGCACTAGTAGCATAGCGAACGCGGAGTTCATCAGGACACTCGCTGTTCACAAAGGTGCTCTCCATGCTTTCAAACCATTGGAGGAGGCCAGTAGCACCCTCCTCACCAGTGAATTTTGTGGGGTTGCAGGAGTTAAAGTGTTTGAAAGTGCACCGAAATTGAGTCGTACTTCCTGTGTTGGCACTGTTACTATTCTGGGTTAACTCACTGACAAGGTTTGGAATTACTGCAGCAATTTTCTCAGCGACTAAAGATGCAAGGCGATGATCAGAACGTTGTCTAGAAGCACGAACAGGACGTTGGCTGGCATCACGGAGCATGCGGCGAGCAGACATCTATGAGGTAGTCAATGAATAATCATGAGATTAGAAAATATAAGTGTATAACCGTACAGACAATTATGAAAGTATAAATTTGTATGTAATATATGGAGATCATGAAATACAAAATATTGTATATGAAACGAGAGAGTATTATTGAAAAACTTGCATAAGATGCTTGGAGTGCCCTTGTTTAGCTGTAAAGCCCAACAAGAACGTTGACTTTTCAAAGAAATTGAACCCAATGGTGATCAAAGAAGACATGCTTTAGCCTATAAGTGGACACTCACTCCAGGAATCCCCAGGTAAGCATAACAGGTCCGTTATTGGATTTATCCGCTATGCTTGCCTATGCCAGAAAACCCAGTGTACAGGCATCCACCCTTCCAGATTGCACGTGTTCTATCACACTCATTAAAGCTCAACAACTTTGAAGGAGCAAAATAAGGGTAGGCATTAGGCCTAAGAGTGTCTTCATGAAAGGTACTGCTCCTGTTCCATGATGATGTAGACTTTCCACTCCTTGTAGGACACCATCTCTATGCACAATGATGAAAGATGAGGAGAAATAGAGAAGAAGGGAAAGATAGGGGGAGGAAAGTAGAGGGAAATGAGGGGTAGGGTAATTTAGGAAATATCATGCATGAAGGTTAAAGTTCGGTTATAGTCTAGGCCATTTTATCTAATAACCTAGTTTCCTATAACCATGGCTCTGATACCAATCTTTAACACCCCAACCGATGACGCAATCATCGAGGTGCCACGTAGTGACGATTGTTCAAAAGCTCATGGTACTAAAATGTAAATATTTGATTATTGAATATTGTTTTACAACATGTGAAAATAAATACACAACAACAATTGAGATAGTTGATTTATTTAGTCTAAGTCCAAAGTCCTATGTGAAGCATCAAGCAGCTTATCCTGAAACAAGCACGAAAATAAATTTGGTCAACATATGATGTTGGTGAGTACTACCTAGTTTTGTACATATAGTATAAGTTTTGAAAAGTAGTACAATTCATGTGTCTAGCATCACCAAGGCATTATGTAAACACGCAAGTAACCAAACAAGACAAAGATCAAATGTAAAGTTTGTACAATGAAATTGATAATGAGCACCTCAACACGTGTGAGTCTAAAAGAGCACCATAACATAAGTTATGTCTAAATGAGCACCGTAACATAAGTTACGTCTGTATGTAAAGAGCACCATAACATAAGTTATGTCTAGATGTATGATTTTGTATGTAAAACAAGACACGTATATGAATTGTAAATGAATAAAAATGTATGTGTAAATGAATATGAAAGTTTTGTATACTTGTGCATGAATCACCCCAAAAGTTGTAAAAGCGAAAAAGGGGATAAGTAATACTCACCTTAGCAAGGTGGCAAGTCTTGTGGAATTGAATAAGTGTAATCCAACGTTGCCAAATATCACCCTATGTATAAGGTAACAAATAAGTCTAAGTCTATCTAGTCTATAAGTATTTTCTAGGGTCTCGAATTGGGGATAACTATTCGTTTGGTTAATAAATTAAACGTTTAATAAATAAGAGAAATTTGATAATTAAATAAACAAAAGTCTTTTTGTAAATTTTAAATTAGAGATGGTCACAATATAAAGTTTCAAGTATGAAAATAATTTTTATAAAATTATTTTCTTATAAATAGAATATTAAATCTATTTATTTCCAATTGTCAAAATATAACTTTAATATCTAAAAATATTAAAATTAAAGAATTTTTAAATTAAAAATTGTATTTCTGTTCCAAATGAATAGATATAATTTATGTAAAATTTTGGTGCAAAAACTTTGAAAAATGAATTTATTATGATTTTTTTATGACTAAAACTAACAAAAATCAATTAAAAATATGGAACAATGATTTTTCTGAAATAAATGTATTTCTGAAATGATTATGAATCTACAAGTTTAAAATAATTTTTGTGGATATTTATAAGAATGTTTAGATATTTTTATAGAAATTTTAAAAGTATAAATGTATAAATTTGTAGTATTTATAATATATATTAAATAAATTATTTTCGAAAATCTAAAAATTGTATAATAAACTTTATCAGTTATATAACATAAAATAAATTTTTGTAGAATTTATAAGTCATTTTAGGTATTTTAAACATATTATAGCATTATAAATTAATGTATATCAAGAAATCAAGGAAAATTGATAAACAAAAAAAGAAATATTGCTGCTAGAGGGGATCGAACTCGCGTCCGGCCCGACCCAAATGGTTTACAGTCACAATTTTAAACCATCTGATCTGGGCGTTTGTTTTGCTTCAAAAGGATTTCAAAAGATAATTATATCTCGATCATAATAGTCATCTTCCCCAATCAAACCCTAAAATTCTAATCGAACTAATTACTAAATGATAGCCCCTGAATTCATAGGGGTTTTGTTCGGACCAAAATAAGAAATAAAAACATTCAATCAATTGTAACTTACAGAGCTCGATGATGCACGATGGGTCAGGTCAAACGAAAAGTCAACCGAGCACGATTCTTGGTTATTGCGAAGGTTTTAACAGAAATTGAGGATAGGGGTCTGTTTTTCGGTATCCCTATGCTCACCAGAAGTGTTAAATTTATACTGATAACACGTAAAGGGGAGGTCTTGATGATGGCATCGAGCTCGGTAAAAAAAACGGGAAATTAGGCTTGATTAGGGGCTGTTTACACGAATTAAGGTATTTATTATATGTGTTTGATGATTTTCGGTCAATTAGAAACATTAAATGTTGATTATTGTTCCACAATTCCAGCTTGAGTTGACTTTCCTTTTTGGCCCCTTGGTTGTCGCGCAGCAGAGACAAGCAAGGAAGGAGAAGGGATCAGAGGTGTAAGGGGTTAAAAGAAATTAAGGTTGGGTTTAATTCAGAAATGAGGTTTGGCTCAATTGGTTTCAGCGTGTAGGTGTTTGGAGGGACTGCTCCGGTTCGAGTCCGGGCAGAGGCATGTTTTCTCTTTTTTTTTTTTTTTTTTTTTTTTTTAAACAGGTAAGGGAGCAAGGAGAGATGGGCTTCAGTTGGTTGGGCTGGACTAGGGTGATGGGCCGATTTGTGGGCTCCGAAACTTAAAAAGAAAAGCAAAGTGGGCTAGAGGTGTTGGGTTAAAGAGTGGATCTGATTTGGTTTCATGTTGTGTTTTTTTTTTTTTTTTTTTTTAACAAAACTAACTTTCATAGATTTTTGCTATTATTATTATTATTATTATTATTATTATGAGGATAAAATGTGACGTACAAGATAGGAGGTGCGAAATAAAAAATGTATATATATATATATATAATAGTGATAAAAGTGACGGATGTCACACATAGAAACGCACATAAATGTTTTAAATTCGAGAAAATCCCTGCAAAAGATGGTATCAAAAAAGTGTGTGCCCAAATGATTCTCAAGTCCCATGGTGTGCAAATCAATTACCTAAAAAACATGCATAAAAGATTTGTCAGCATAAAGCTGGCGAGTTCAGTGAAATTCGACTATGACCAATCAAAGCTAGCTAAGCCAATGATTACCGTGCCAACTATGAGTCCCATAACCAAAGCTCTTGATTGTTGTGCCTCGTGCATTGTACAGAAAAGATAACGTAAGATTTGTAGCAAACTAGCACTCCCTTGTATGTACACGTTAGCACGACTAAGCAGGAGTGGGGGTGTCAACCCAATAAATGTATTTAAGTGTTGGCTAATTGTGTCACACCCTCAAATTTTCACTACGGGATTTATACCGCGAGGCGCATGACATACCAGGATCCCATACCCATAAGTCATATGAATGAACTCTAAATGCCCAAACCATTTAGTTCGTTTTCAAAAACCAAGTTTAGTTAAGCTGCGGAAGCATGAACTAAATTTAAACCTTTTAAAACCATGCCAAAACAACGCGCCCAAATTAAAACCATATGAAAGAAAATGTAAAAAGCATAATATGTAATTTAGGTGTATGCCCAACACCCCAAATGCAGTGAAGTGTGCAGTGTGTTCTAATCATGGCACCAGAAGCTAACTACCTGCAAAAGCATGTATATCATGGGTCAACAAACAATGTTGGTGAGTTCATTAAGTAAATAAGGTGAGTAAGTAAATGCGTTGGTTTCCATAACCACGTAACCAGGTAAAAGCGTAAGTAATTTAGTTGGTTCCAAAAACCGTGTAACCACTAGTTCATCGCATGCCAAGGGTAGCTAACCCATTCATGATAACTAACACCGATATACCGAACTGCTAATGTACGTGTTGTCACAAATGTGAGCAGTTTGCCTTGCATCATTGCCTATCAACAATGATAATCTGTTAAGTTATATTTCACTCCCGCACTCCCCCGAGCCGGTGTGAGGTTTGTTAGACCTAATAGCGCTATCAACTAATAACCCGCTTGCCATAACCCGGCAAATCATTCGGTATGTGAAGGACTTACAGTGATAGTGTTGGTTTAGTTCATCAAGGACAAAGTTTGCGAACTAGCAAAACCCGACCCACACAAGGAGTCAAAACCTGACCCACACAAGGAGTCATAGCATCCCAACCCGGGATGTGTAAGTAGTCCCAAACCGGACTAGAAAAAGTTAAGTACGTTGTCTCAAACCCGAGACGCATGCTTTTGAGAAAAAGTAGTCAAACTCACCTTAGTATGCAAGCAATTAAATCCAAACTCCAAAGTAGGGTGTGCTACCGACTCCCTAGTATATGTGTCACTAAGTAAGTATATGTGTAATACCATTACACCATATAACCCGTTTGTCCAAGACGTTTAAATGTTCAAAATCGTGTAAGTGACACCTAGTGATTCTACATGCATAAGTAAACCCTACGGACCCGTTGGTGAATACGTTGGTTACCATTAGTTCTACACTTCATATGCATCTCATATAAGTTCCCATTCAAGTACATGTCAAATACATACCACATAGGACTCCAATTAGTCACATAAACTCATAATACACAATCTGTGTTTTTAGGACAGATTATGCACCACGAAAACTAATTTATTTAAAATACTTAACCAACGAATTAAACTCCCAAATTTTTAGTGAATATTCTTTGGGGTTCGTTTGTTAACCCATATTTTTGTTTTGTCTAAAAACTAAACATAAAAATTATAAAAAATCATACATCACAGGTATGTCCAGAAAGTTTCTACAACAGGTTTCACAGAGTATCATAGTAGCACGTAATTGAAACCAATCTCAATCAATTAACTCACAATTATTTAACTTCATCATTCACCAACGTCCGAGGTTTACTAATCATGTATACAGTCTGGTAATTCCCCGAATTACCACTCCATGCAGTTATTAACCTATAACTATGCAACGTGTGTCCTATCTAGCTAGCCCTAGTTACGTATAATGCAAGGAATGTAACTAGAGTTTAGTTAAAGTAAGAACCTGAAATTGCGGGGTATCACATCATCCCCAAGTTGAAAAGAATTTCATCCCGAAATTCAGCAAGTAAACAATAAAGCCAGCTAGAAAAGTGTGTGCTTGGTTCCCGGATGTCACATCATCCCCAAGTTGAAAGGAATTTCGCCCCGAAATTCACTTTAAAAGAGTTGCTTTATGTTTAGCGTTTGATTTATGTTCAGGTTTAGGTTCAGAAAAGAGGTGTGGATATTTGAGCCGCATCTGATTTCTGCGCTCCCACGTGTATTTCGGTCCTAGACGGGAATTCCACCGTACCTTAACAATAGGTATTGTGCTTTGTCTGAGTTTCTTGACGCCCTGCTCAAGAATCTCCATTGGTTCTTCCACGAATCATAGCTGGTCGTCCACCTGAATCTCCTCCAGTGGCACTACCAGTGTCTTATCCGATAGGCATTTCTTTAGGTTTGATACGTGGAATACATTGTGCACTCCACTGAGTTCATCTGGCAAGTTTAACTTGTAAGCTACCGGACAAATCCTTTCGACAATCTCAAATGGTCCAACGTATCGTGGGTTCAATTTTCCCCATTTTCCAATGCGTATCACTCCCTTCCAAGGTGACACCTTCAATAGAACTTTGTCCCCAACCTGGAATTCCAAAGGTTTCCTACGCTTATCAGCGTAGCTTTTCCGTCAATCACGAGCAGTAGCCATCCGGTTTCTGATTTGCACTATCTTCTCAGAAGTTTCATGCACGAGTTCAGGACCTGTTAGCTGGCTATCCCCAACTTCAGTCCAGCAGATGGGAGACCTACACTTGCGTCCATAAAGTGCCTCAAAAGTCGCACACTGTATCGAAGTGTGGTAGCTGTTTTTATACGAGAATTCAATCAAAGGCAAGTGCTTATCCCAACTGTTGCCAAAATCCACCACGCACGCTTGTAGCAGATCTTCCAATGTTTGGATGATACGTTCACTCTGTCCATCCGTCTGTGGGTGATAGGCTGTGCTCATATCTAAGCGAGTTCCCAAAGAGTTTTGGAGAGTAGTCCAAAAATGAGAAGTGAATCGCGCATCGCGATCAGATATAATAGAAGTGGGCACCCCATGCCTAGAGACTACCTCCTTGATGTAGAGATTAGCTAGTTTCTCCAGCGAGTCCGTTTCTTTTATTTCCAGAAAGTGTGCCGATTTGGTTAAATGATCCACAATAACCCAAATCATGTTATGGCCAGTTGGCGTTCTAGGAAGCTTTGTGATGAAATCCATAGAAATTCCATCCCATTTCCACATAGGAATTTCTGGTTGCTGAAGTAGTCCTGAAGGTTTCTAATATTCAATCTTAACCTTCGCACAAGTCAGGCACTTACTAACATAAGTGGCTATCTCAGCTTTCATGTTTGGCCACCAGTAAAGAGTTTTAAGATCTTGGTACATCTTGTCCGAACCAGGATGTACTGGATATCGAGAGGTGTGAGCTTCATCAAGCACCAGTTGTTTGAGATCCCCAAAACGTGGTATCCAGACTCGATTCATGAAGTATCAAAGACCATCTGTCTTTAGTTCCAGGTGCTCATCAGCACGATGTAAAGTTTCGAGCCCGATGTTTTCTTCTTTAAAAGCCTCTCCCTGGGCTTCACGTATCTTATCATGAAGATTAGAATGTTTGGCCACCAGTAAAGAGTTTTAAGATCTTGGTACATCTTGTCCAAACCAGGATGTACCGGATATCGAGAGGTGTGAGCTTCATCGAGCACCAGTTGTCTGAGATCCCTAAAACGTGGTATCCAGACTCGGTTCATGAAGTATCGAAGACCTTCTGTCTTTAGTTCCAGGTGCTCATCAGCACCATGTAAAGTTTCGAGCCCGATGTTTTCTTCTTTAAAAGCCTCTCCCTGGGCTTCACGTATCTTATCAGGAAGATTAGAATGTATTGTGAGTTGTAAAGCTCGCACCCGTTTAGGTTTCGTTTCCTTACGACTGAGGGCATCAGCTACTACGTTAGCTTTCCCTGGATGATATTTGATGGCACAGTCATAAACATTCAGAAGGTCGACCCATCGACGCTGTCGCATGTTCAGCTCCTTCTGATCGAATATGTGTTGGAGGCTCTTGTGGTCAGTGAAGATCGTACACTTCGTCCCATAGAGATAATGCCTCCAGATCTTTAGAGCAAAAACCACTGCTCCCAGTTCCAAGTCATGGGTGGTGTAATTCTTCTCATGGATCTTTAATTGTCATGAGGCATATGCGATCACCTTATCGCGCTGCATCAGCACACACCCTAACCCTTGGATAGACGCATCGCAGTACACCACAAAGTCCTTTATACCCTCGGGTAGTGATAGTATGGGTGCATTGCAAAGCTTTGCCTTCAGCAATTGAAAAGCAAATTCTTAGGCATGTCCCCACTTGTAAGTAATCCCCTTCTGTGTTAAAGTAGTGTGGGGTTGAGCGATCTTAGAGAATCCCTCAATGAATCTGCAATAGTATCCCGCAAGACCAAGAAACTGGCGCACCTCTGTAGGAGTCTTAGGAGCCTCCCACTTTTTAATAGCATAAATCTTGGTGGGATCGATATGTATTCCTTCCTCGTTAACCACATGTCCAAGAAATTGGACTTCTCGAATCCAGAAGTCACATTTAGAGAATTTCGCATACAGCTGTTCATTTCTCAAGAGTTCCAAGATCAGCTGCAGGTGTTGCTCGTGCTCTTCCCTGCTATTGGAATAAATCAGTATGTCATCTATGAACACTATGACGAATTTGTCCAAATAGGGCTTACACACGCGGTTCATGAGATCCATGAACACAGCCGGTGCATTGGTTAGCCCAAATGGCATCACCAGAAACTCATAATGCCCATAATGAGTTTGAAAGGCTGTCTTCGCCACATCCTCCTCTTGGACTCTAAGTTAATGGTATCCTGACCTCAAGTCAATTTTAGAATAGAAAATCGACCCTTGTAGCTGGTCAATCAAGTCATCAATACGAGGCAGAGAGTAGCGGTTCTTAACCGTCACTTTATTCAACTCCCGATAATCAATACACATGCGGAAACTCCCATCTTCTTCTTAACAAACCGAACTGGGGTTCCCCATGGCGAAGAACTAGGTCTAAATAAGCCCATATCCAATAGCTCTTGGAGTTGGGTAAACAGTTCTCGAAGTTCGCCTGGTGCTAGGTGGTATGGTGCGCGTGCAACTGGAGCTGCTCCAGGTACTAGATCAGTTTGAAACTCCACTTGACGAACAGGTGGGAGTCCAGGTAGTTCCTTATGGAAAACATCTGAGAAATCTCGGACTACTAGGATGTCCTCAATCTTAGTTTCAGTTTCAGCTTGAGTGTCAGATATGTTAGCCAAAATGGCTGGACTGCCCTTACGAATACACTTCTGGGCTTTCAAAAAAAGGAGATGATGCCCACCATGGCACCACCACGATCACCCTGTATAGAAAAAAGTTCTCCACTTGGGAGGGGGACACGAACAATCTTCTCCTGACAGAGAATTTCAGCGTGTTGCTTGGACAAGCAGTCCATGCTAACCACGAGGTCAAAGCTACCTAGGGTGATAGGTAGGAGGTTGATGGCAAACATTTGCCCATCTAGCTCGAGCTTACAGTCACGATGAATATGGGTTACCTCAACAGGCTTCCCATCAGCTAACTCTATAGCGTGCGGGGTATCAAGAAAAGTAGGAACCATCCCTAGTTGTTTGATAAGTTTTGATGACACAAAACTATAGTCTGCACCAGTATCATATAAAATAGAGGCAAGAGTGTCGTACACGTACCCGTCATGACATTGTTATCAGTCCTAGCTTCCCCAAAGCCAATCACAAATGCTCTTCCACGAGCCCCATTGTTGTTACCGTTGTGGTTGTTGTTGTTGTTGAAGGACTTATACCTTACACTATCCCACGTTCTCTTGCTATCACCAAAATTAGAAGATGAAGCACCATGCTTCGGAAAAGTACCATGCTCAACAGCCTCATAAGTGAGTTTGCGAGCCAGGTGAAAGATTTGTTAGATTCTGGGTAAATGATTTGCAGTGGCCAAGCCACGAATCTGTGGGACCCACCCTTTTGGTATGAAATTCGATCCGCTGGTAAAGTTGGTTAATTAGATTCGAGCATGTAGTATCTAACTCCTGCAGCTTGGTAGTGTAGGCGTCGATCTCAGACCCAACCGTCTTTAGATAACAAATTTCTAAATTTCTTCATGGGGATCACATTCTCCACCCAAGTATCTGTAACTCATCAAGTGTGCATGTAGTGTACATTACCCCATCCTGCCTGGGCTAAATGCCCATGGCAAAGACTTATACTATCGAAACAATCAGACGGTCTCCTTCAGTTCCGTTGGAGTTATCGAGGTTTACCACCAATAAAAGCCTTGAAAATACAATGGTAGGTTGTTGTTGTGGCATGTGCGTTCAAAGTATAACAAAGCTCAAATGTGGAAGTCAAGGGAAATGAATGATTTAGCAAAATGGATCTTTACTAGCTTGGAAAGATGCGAGGGCCTCTACCACCCTATCGTTGATCATAAGAACTCGGTCTTAGCTAAGTTAACAAAGGGAAAGGAAAGAAACGACAGGTAAGAAAAGGTAAGAGCCAATCATCGCCCCGCTCTGTCTAGATAGTAGAGCCTTCATCCTCACTTTCCATGTGCTTGTCCTGCTCAGGTTCCCCTTCCATCCCTTCTTATTCCTCTTTCTCCGTGTCAGTGTTATATGGATCTCTTCGCGTATAGGCACCATGCATTTCTCCAATCATGGCTGCCAGTCACTAGTAGGTTTTGTCTTCCCTTGAGATGTTGCACTACGTCGCAGGCTTTACATAACTCCCCAAGAGTGTGTGTAACAAGCCCCGATCTAATGTGTTCCCATGAATCTACCATATACTTATGAGAAACAGGGATATGCATGCCATACAATCGCTCACTCATACTGGGCATAAATGTACTAGAGTAAGGATAAAATTCTATATGAGTAACCCAGACTTGTCTATGTTTCAAATGAGAGTAAGAAAGGTCAACTAACAAGGAACATAAACTAATTGTCTCCTTGTTCAGTAAAAAAGAATAAGTCTCAGTATTTGACTTTCTTCGAATTTGATTCGGCTTAATGGTACCACGTCATGCGCATCGTGCCGCTTCCTGTGTACGTGCGCCACAACGCTCGCAAGGGCTTTCCCCCCTGTACTATTGTTGTTTCCTCATCCATGAGGTTTGTTAGGATACTAATCCCAGTAATGCGCCACCTGGTGTGACCCTAGGTCCCCACCAGTGACGTGTTCAGAATCAGGTTAGAACTAAAAGATAAAGTATTTCCTGAAAGAATGTGTTGTAGATATTTGTAGCTAAAAGCTAGTTGTGCACTTAAGTTATGAGTTTACTTATGCTATGATGATTATAGACTAGACTCAAGATGCAGTCCTAGTTCACTATAACCAATGGCTCTGATACCAATCTGTCACACCCTTAAATTTCCACTGCGGGGTTTATACCGCGAGGCGCATGACATACTAGGATCCCATAGCCATAAGTCATATGAACGAACTCTAAATGCTCAAACCATTTAGTTCGTTTTCAAAAACCAAGTTTAGTTAAGCTGCGGAAGCATGAACCAAATTTAAACCTTTTAAAACCATGCGCAAAACAATGCACCCAAATTAAAACCATATGAAAGAAAATGTAAAAGCATAATATGTAATTTAGGTGTATGCCCAACACCCCAAATGCAGTGAAGTGTGCAGTGCGTTCTAATCGTGGCATCGGAAGCTAACTGCCTGCAAAAGCATGTATATCGTGGGTCAACAAACAATGTTGGTGAGTTCACTAAGTAAAGAAGGTGAGTAAGTAAATGCGCTAGTTTCCATAACCACGTAACCAAGTAAAAGCGTAAGTAATTTAGTTGGTTCCAAAAACCGTGTAACCACTAGTTCATCGCATGCCAAGGGTAGCTAACCCATTCATGATAACTAACACCGATATACCGAACTGCTAATGTACGTGTTGTCACAAATGTGAGCAATTTGCCTTGCATCATTGCCTATCAACAATGATAATCTGTTAAGTTATAGTTCACTCCCACACTCCCCCGAGCCGGTGTGAGGTTTGTCAGACCTAATAGCGCTATCAACTAATAACCCGCTTGCCATAACCCGGCAAATTATTCTGTATGTGAAGGACTTACAGTGATAGTGTTGGTTTAGTTCATTAAGGACAAAGTTTGCGAACTAGCAAAACCCGACCCACACAAGGAGTCAAAACCCGACCCACACAAGGAGTCAAAACCTGACCCACACAAGGAGTCAAAACCCGACCCACACAAGGAGTCATAACATCCCAACCCGGGATGTGTAAGTAGTCCCAAACCAGACTAGAAAAAGTTAAGTACGTTGTCACAAACCCAAGACGCATGCTTTTGAGAAAAAGTAGTCAAACTCACCTTAGTATGCAAGCAATTAAATCCAAACTCCAAAGTAGGGTGTGCTACCGACTCCCTAGTATATGTGTCACTAAGTAAGTATATGTGTAATACCCCGTTTGTCCAAGACGTTTAAATGTTCAAAATCGTGTAAGTGACACCTAGTGATTCTACATGCATAAGTAAACCCTACGGACCTGTTGGTGAATACGTTGGTTACCATTAGTTCTACACTTTATATGCGTCTCATATAAGTGCCCATTCAAGTACATGTCAAATACATACCACATAGGACTCCAATTAGTCACATAAACTCATAATACACAATCTGTGTTTTTAGGACAGATTATGCACCACGAAAACTAATTTATTTAAAATACTTAACCAATGAATTAAACTCCCATATTTTTACTGAATATTCTTTGGGGTTCATTTGTTAACCCATATTTTTTATTTGTCTAAAACCTAAACATAAAAATTATGAAAAATCGTACATCACAGGTATGTCCAGAAAGTTTCTACAACAGGTCAGGTTAGTAAAAAATTAACAAAACTTGTGTCTTCATCCAAACTGGATGAATCCACTTGGAAAAGTCAAATTATTCCAATGTTAATCTACTGTAAAAATTTCATAACTTAATTCTTTATAAAACTCGAGTTATGATGGTTTAAAGTTGACTCAGTTTGTTAATCCGAATATCTGATATGACCTTTATTCAAAGAAAATTCCAAAAACTATTCAAACGATGTCCAAATCACTCAATTTTACTCATTATAAAAAGCTAAGACAACCATGCAAAGAAATCATCAAAACCATCATGTTTAAGTCATGTAACAGACCCTACAAGTTGACCTAAACATTTTGTACAGATTTTAATCATGCATAAACTCTTATTTAAACGACTCACGTGTGCGTATAATCGAGCAACAACAATCAATAATCATCACAAAACATTTATAAGACCTAGCATGATCAGAACCTATCATAATACATGCAAAATCATAAACCCTAACGATCAAAACATCACAAACTTGCGCAACAAGTAACCTATCATATCACTAATCGCATAGGATCAAGTTTTAATCTTTATAAAAAGGTTTCAGACCTGGACAAACTTAGTTATAAGGTTTTTATAACATATTAAGAAGATTAAAGCATAATAGATTAAGGATTATACCGCAAGCTCTTCGAAACAATCAATCGAATGCTCTTGAAGTTTCCTGATCGATGTTCTTACGCCTTAGCAGGTGTTTGGGGGTTAATATTTTGTAAATAGGGCAGTAGGGGCGATTAGGGTTTGAGTTTAGGAGGTACAAGAGGCTTAAGGTTAATACAGGGCTTTGGCCCGCGCCGGGTTACCTGCTTCGTCGTACAACGTGTTTTCATCGATGTTTTCGCTATTTGGACCATAATACGTGTAACCCCATGTGTTAAGACCCCAACCATCTTACCGGTCCACCTATTACGATTTTTATTAACGTATTCGGTTTAAGTTCACGTAATCACATACGGTTTGCACATAGTTTCACAGAGTATCATAGTAGCACGTAATTGAAACCAATCTCAATCAATTAACTCACAATTATTTAACTTCATCGTTCAGCAACGTCCGAGGTTTACTAATCATGTATACAGTCTGGTAATTCCCCGAATTACCACTTCATGCAGTTATTAACCTATAACTATGCAACGTGTGTCCTATCTAGCTAGCCCTAGTGATGTATAATGCAAGGAATGTAACTAGAGTTTAGTTAAAGTGAGAACCTGAAATTGCGGGGTATCACAAATTGTTTAGCTAATGGTTACAGTGTAATGTATGTACGAGGACTGTTGAGATCTGATAAAACAATTGTCTCATGTTTCACATGGTATTTATGATAGAATTCACTCCAAATAGTTTGTAACTTGAATAATGTAGTATGTTTTCCCCCAAAAATATGAAAACAGTAAAAAGGGGCTATAAAACTCACCTCTAGTCCATGCAAATGTGCTAGCAAAGCAAAAGCTCGCAAAATAGGACTTGACCTAGACGTGCCCTAGAATCAAAGGACAACTTCGGTCTTATACTCGATTTATCATGCAATTTGTTCACCCGATTTGTATGTTCTTGTAACTTATGTTCTTGTTAAGCTGCATATGACCAAAAACATGATGTTTGTTGTAACATCACACAAATTTTCTTTATATATATATAAATATATATATATATATAGAACTCCATCGTTTATTCATCCGATTCATGTTTACAGTATCTTTACCATCCATTTTGTTAATTTTTTTTGTTTAAATAATGACTTATAATCAATATTAAATTGGATTGTATTAAAAATTTTGATTTAAAAACGTTAAAAAAATGTTTGCCTGTGCCAGGATTCGAACCCGAGTCCCTGGCGGGCTAAACCTTAACCACACCACACAAACCACTACACAATTTGGTGTTTTGTGATGTTAATTAAAACTAATTAAACTTAAACCCTTTCAAGGTCCCTTAGTCAAAAAGTCAAACGTAGTCTCCTAGTCAAGTCAAATCAAAGTGTTAGTAAATATGGTCTCCTAGTCAAGTCAAAGTGTTAGTAAATATGGTCTTCTAGTCAAGTCAAAGTTGTTCCTAAATTCTAGCCTAGTCAAAGTAGTCCCTAATTACAACTCCAAATTATACACTATAAATACTATAGCCTACCATTCAACTCTTTATACCATTCAATAAAAAAAAACATTATTATCCCATCTCCCATATACTAAAGTTTTCATCCATCATTATCTCCTCTAGCTAGTTCCGAGTTTTCCAAGGCATTATTACTAAGTGTTTGCACGCTCAATAAAACGCACGAACTCATTATGCACCTAAGGTGAGTTTACATAGCCCCTTTTTCTGTTTTACATTTTGGGGTGAAACATGTTTAAACATTTTATACACTATCATTTACTCATACTTACATTGTTGAAACTTGTGATTCAATTACACTATCATTTACTCATTCTATCATTTGACTGTAACAAAAAGACACAGTACAATCATTAACATTGATCAAGCCGCCTGTTTAGATTATAGTGCTATAGGTCTGACAAACCCATCCCCCGCATAAATTCAGGGATGATCGATAACAGTTACACTTTTACTAACTTGTGAGTTAGGTCTCAGTCGACACAAGGTTTGATTGTACAAAAGACGCATTGTTACATGTCGGACTCATATTCTATCATTACTCATTATTATACTTCAACTACGATTGCTATACAACATATTGTTTTCAACTATATGCAAAACCTATGTATTCTCACCAACTATTTATAGTTGACCCCCCCCCCCCCCATTTTTCCAACTCAACATGTTTCAGGTTTATTTGCTATTGGAAGTTGTACAAGTCTTGGAACACATAGGAGCTTTGGACCTAGTTTATATTAATCGACTTTTGTAATCTTTACTTGTATGATCAATTGTAAATTGTTTAATATTATTCAACTTCCATTTAGTACCATGAGCTATTGAACAATCATCAATACGTGACATCCCGATGTTTCCGCCATCGGTTGGGGTGTTACATTTGTTGTAGTTATACATATTCTCTCAAAAGCTAGATAGTTAATCTTTTAAGTTGTAGATCATGTACTTTTATGTTAGATCTATTTTTGTCAGCACATCCGAGGTTCGTCTTTGTTAGATTTAGAAATTTTACCATATTTAAAGTCTATTTTTTTAGATCTACACATGTATTTGCACTTTAGTGACAAATATTGTTATATATTTCACATAATATAATTCATATGTTTCATGAACTTGTACTTTACACATGATTAAAATCGCTTACACATGTTTATTATCATGTTTCCGGCACACATATATATTTATTTCCATGTCCAAAATCCATAGTCCATAGCCCAAAGTTCCAACACTTGTGTATGATTTTGTGAACATGTCATGAAATAATAAGTTGGTGAGATGTAAGATCAAGACATTTGTATCCACGATGATTGGTGGGGTAGCCAAGAAAAACACAAGGGTGAGAGCGATAGTCAAGTTTGTGTATTTTGGTGGATGGGGCGAGGGGGTAGCAGAGGCATCCAAAAACACGAAGGTGATCGTATTCGGGAATGCAATTGTAAAGGAGAGTGGTGGGGGATTTGAAGTAGTGAAGCTTGCTAGGTAAGATATTTAGGAGATATGTAGCGGTTTCAAGGGCATGATGCCACATGTTGGGAGGTAAGGAGGCTTGGGCAAGAAGGGTACGAATCATGTTGTTAATGGTGCGGATTTTGCGTTCCGCTTTACCATTTTGAGAGGAGGTGTAGGGACATGAAAAACGAAATTGCATGTCGTTATGATTACAAAAATTATAAAAATTTTGATTTGCATATTCAGTTCCATTGTCACATTGAAATTGTTTGATTTTACTATGAAATTGGGTGTTTATGTGGTTGTGAAGTGTGGTGAAGGTTTGAAAGACTTGAGATTTATTAGATAAGGGAAAAGTCCACAAGAAATTAGTAAAATCATCCAAAAATAAAATATAGTATTTTTGACCGCCCGTACTAAGTACAGGGGAGGTCCATAAAACAATGTGAACAATGTCAAAAGCAAAACAAGTAGAATTCATAGAATCATAAAACGGCAGTTTAACACTTTTGCCAAAAACACATGATTGACAATGTGACTTATTAAGTTTTCCATAATCAATAAATGAAGACAATTTTAAAGACTTGAGTAGATTGTCTCCAGGATGTCCCAAGCGTTGATGCCAGCGATCTTGAGAAACAGCAACAAAAGAAGAAGGTTGAGTGGTCTTGAGGGGGAGTGGTTGAGTCAAGGGATATAGATCGCGGTGCTATTGCATCGTAGGATAGAAGCCCGGGTTTTGAGATCCTTCACAAGAAAGCCAAAAGGGTCAAATTCAATAGAAACCAAATTATCTGTGGTAAGGCGACGCACAGATATTAGGTTTTTAATTAAATTAGGGGCAAAAAAGACATTATTAAGCTTTAGGGGAGGGAATGGGGGTGGTTGGACTTGGTTGCCTTGGGCCACTACAGGGATGGTCATGCCATTGCCAACTATAATATATTTGTTAGTGCAAGTATTAAAAGTAGACGGAGAGTATATACCTTGCTCATTTGCAGAGTGGGAGGAGGCGCCAGTGTCCATTACCCCATGGTCCGGTGGGTTTAGAGCTAGAGAGTAAAGGGCCTGTTCAATATCTGTTGGAGAGTACCCTGTGAGGTGAGCCTGATCGGGGCGAGGACCAAGAATTCCCTGTGAATTTTGCAAGTTGGGGCGAGACGGGTACGGGCAAGGAGGGTGCGCCGAGTTGGTAGCTGTGGTGGGATTGTTCTTTAGCAAAGCGGCCCATTGAGATGCAGTCCAGTTGCTCGGAAAAATGATATAGGGATGGGTCGGGTTAGATGGGGTAGTGGTGTTGGGCCTGTTTTGGGTGTTATTGGGCCGCCCTTTTCCACGTCCACGACGGGAATTGGGCCTGGTTTGGCTTCTGTTGGAGTCAGCCGTAGAGTATGTTGGTGGAGGGGTGGGACGCGGGTTATTAGAGGTGGTAGTATGTAGTGCGGTGGAGGCTGATTGGGTATTCCGAGCAACCTGGCGTTTCTTGGCCAAGAAATACCGCTCGAGTGTTTTGGTTGTCATTGAATTCATGCTCGAACGTTGTCCGTGCATCGTAGGCTGTTTGACCCGGCTGAATTATGATCCGAAGCAGGGGCTGAGAGAGAGTGGCATAGATCCATTGTTTGACAAGTGCATCGATACGGTTCCATAGGTTGGCAGCAGCCAGCGCATCAGCCTCGGCTTTCGCAGCGGCTGTTGGGTCTGAACCGGAGGGGCGGGCAGCAGGTGGGGTACGAGGAGACTAGTGGTCAGCGACCTCGTAAGCTTCACAGTGGACCTAGAACAGAGTTTTCCAGGTTGAATAAGCCGGTGAATCTTTTTCGAGGGAGATGGGTATATGAGATTTGATATTTGTAACGGCAAGGGCGGGATGAAGGGTTGACGATTCCATGACTGAATCGTAGGGTAGATGGAGGAGAGTTAGGGGAGAAAGGAGAATAGATGTGACCGGCCAGCGAAGAAGAAGAGGATCGCAGGCGGCGGTGGTTGGGGCGGAAGGGTAGGGTAGGATTGATTAGGCTAATGATACCATATAGGAATGTAATTTTCCTTGTCATTCTCATTGATTTTCCATCTATATATAATACAATGTATCTCCTTATTTTTGGGAGATTTGTTACACAATTATGAGAAATAAATGCAATACATATTTGACATAAATACAAATTACTAATAGTTACGTCTAGAACCAGAGAGAAATCAAGAGAGAGACAAAGAGAAAGGGGAGGATGAAAATAATTTGTGGTGGGTTTTCAGTTTTTCAGGAGCGATGAAAAGGACAGAATCAGACGGTGGATTCAAATTCACTTTGCAAAGAAGATATGGATCCATTCAAGTTCATCTCCCGCTTATTCAATCAAATTTAGGTCTTTAGGCTTTAATAGGTTGTATAATATGCATAAAAACTTGTAGAACTTAAAAATGTGTAAGATGACCAAAACTACCCTTCCTATATGCATATTATATATAGTATAGATGAACCATCCTCTAAAAGGAACTCGTTAACGTGTCAATCATTTTTATTCCTTAATTGTCACATTTTTTTAATCATACGCTTGTAACAAAACGTACATATGTAAAACATAAAGTATGTATAGTGTTCACTAGTAAGCAATTTTTTGCAGATATCCGTAAGGAAGTTGACCAATGTAATTTCCAGGAGGATAATAGCTGCAAATAATGAACCACCAACCATTATTAGTGCATTGAACCCTAGCACAACCAAGTTGAACAGAGTTACGCCACACAACTTGAGTGTAGTGTCCACAAACATGTCCACTAGCACATATATTTGTAGTATAATCATAGTAAATTTTCTCATCTACCCATAATTTTACAGCATCAGTACCTGTGAAGGTACCACTACCCTCGGCAAGGTTCTCACCATAAGGTCCACTGGAGTGAACAAGATTGCAGTCCCCTATTCTTAGGTTAGCATAGTTTTGAGCATAAGCGGCAAGAGTAGCATTCCATACCATGTTTCCAACGCCTACTTGGGAGCGGGCAGCATTGTGAGCATCTAAGTAATCTTTTGGAGAGTTTTGAGCATGGGTGATGATGGCTAGAGAAGTTAAGAAATAAATGAGAACGAATGAGAGTTTGAATGACCCCATTGGCACGTTAATAATTGTTCAATAGGTATTTGATGACAATTAGACTTGAATTAAGGTATCTATTTATAGATAGAATGTTCTGTACGTGGCATTTATATAAATAACTATTTTAGTTAAAGGTTGATAAGTATACCATTCTTAGCAAAGTCAAACACAAAACTTCCCTTTGCGCATAACGGCCTTTGCTTTAAATCCTAAAATACACTAGTTGATTGCCCATTTGGCTTACACCATCCAATCCCGAGTAAACAACTCTTGGTTGTTATTATTTTATTTTATCCATTTTCTAAAATTTATACTACTTTTAAATTGTGTAAGAGGTGATTATATGACGTGTGTGTGTATATATATATATATAGGGTGTGGATAATATGAAAACCTTATCTTTTGGAAAAACCTTGCAAACTCTATTGTAACCATTGATCAAGTTTGATCAATAGTTCATAATTAATTTGTATATAATATTTAAAAGCAAGTGGGCCACTATAATAAAAAATAGGAATAAGGGCATTAAGGTAATCTTACTTTATGGCACTTTTTTCTGAATCCTAGGTTTAAAAGGTTGATTTGACACTTGTCAAGTCACCTCTCTCCTATTTTATGACATTTTTTCCAGCACCAAAAATAACGTACGTTAGTGTTGTGATACAAAATTCTGACCTCGTGTGAGACATCACTAACATGTGTTAACAGGCATATACTAAAAGAACATAATAAAAGAACACATAAATTGTGTATTTATTTAAGAATTGATAAAAAATTCTGACCTCGTGTGAGACATCGCTAACATGTGTTACTAGCCATATACTAAAAGAACATATTAAAAGAACACATAAAATGTGTATTTATTTAAGAAATGATAAAAGCGATCATAACAATCAACACTAAAACATATCAAAAACCGTTTAATACAAACATAATTATTTGTGATTTTTCAAAAAAAAAAAAAAAAACTATCATAACATAGAAAAAAATCTAACTATGCTTCGTTCTTGATCCTCATCATCATCTTTAACTCAAAAACATCTATTCACCTACAAAAAAGTAAACACGTGTTAGCTGGGCTCTACAAAACACATAATGGGACATCAATGACATGTGTTAGTGTATTCTAAAACATATGTTTTACTGAAATAACATATGTCATACAAACCGTAACACATGTTAGTTGGGTATATACTAACACGTGTTAACATCACTAACATGTGAAAGGGCGTATACTACATATGTTTTCTGAAATAATGTATGTCATATGAACCCTAAAAAGAATAAACCCTTTTTCAGTTGTCATAAACATGTGTTAATTGGGTATATACTAACATGTGTTAACATCACTAACATGTGATATGGCGTATACTAACATATCTTTCCTGAAATAATGTATGCCATATGAACCCTAACACCTGTTAGTTAGGCATATACTAGCATGTGTTAGCATCACTAACATGTGTATAAAAAATATCACGTACCACAGCCACATCACTAACATGTGTATAAAAACACATGTTAGTTGGGATCCTAAAACACATAATCAAAAAAAATTTAATCACATGTGATCTATCAACCTCATGTCCCCCATCCAATAAAAATCTAACATAAACAAAATAGTAATAAAAAAAATAAAAAAGGTTAACATAAGTTTTTCTTTTCATTCAAGCATTTGATCAAACACTTGGTGTGCAACCAAAAACTATACCCAAAAAATATTATTATTATTATTCTAGCGAAACCCAAAACCTATTTCACTAAACAAAAAAATATCAAAATATTTATTCTCTATTGTTTTAGAGCAGAATCTTCCATTCCAATTCCAAATCCAAGTTTAAACCAAAAACCCCCGAAATTATTTCAACTTAAAAACTAATTAAACCTAAAAATTAAAAAATACTTACAGAGATGACCAGCAACAACAGTCGGAGATCTGAACAGATGGATCTTTTTCATGCCGGATATGGTGAGGATTCCAAGTTATCTATGGTGAATGAGATGGATCTGACCAGATCTGGTCTGGTGAACGAGATGACCAGCAACATCAGTCAAAGATCTGAAAAAACAGAGCATCAGTCGGAGATCTGAACAGATGGATCTTTTTTATGCCGGATATGGTGAGGTTTCCAGGTTATCTATGGTGAACGAGATGGATCTGACCAGATCTGGTCTGTGCAACCCAAAACCGACCCGAAAAAGCCACCACAACTGGTTCTGACCCTTATCCCCGTCGAAACCCACCACTACAACTCGTTATATAATAAAGATTTAATGAAAATATAGTTATCAAAACAGATCTCTCTGTGTGTGTATGTGTGTGAAGCTAATTGAATGTAGAGAGAGAGAGGAAGGTAGAGAGAGGTTGAGAGTCTGATTAAGAATTTGAAAAAAAAAATAGAGAGAAAGAGAAGATGGACACATATATATATGGAGAGAGAGAAGAGGAATACTCGAAATGTCCATATTACCCTTTAGAATATAATAAGGTGAAATATTAGCTTGGATGGTGTGGCACAATATGGACCAAGTGTAAGGTTTGCTAGGGTTTTTTCATTTGGAAGGGTTTCTTGTCTATAATTCCACTATATATATATATATATATATATATATATATATATATATATATATATAGGGAAAGAGTAAAATGAAAACACACTTTTCGTAAAAGAACTACAAAAAACACACTTTTTCACCACACACTTATTTTAATCCAAAAAGAATTTGTGGCTCATAATTAAAGTTGAATAAAATAAAAAAGGGAATATTCCCTTGCCTAATAAGACAAAATACGGTGGGCCATGGTCGTTTACATTGCTGTAAAATATTTTTTTTTTTTACGTCGAGGTTACCCGTTTTTTCACCGGTGGAAAAAAAATTTTAAAAATTACATTTTACGTCGGTGTTCTCGCGGTTCTTTCACGAAAAGTGTGTTTTCATTTGAACCTAATCCTATATATATATATATATATATATATATATATATATATATATATATATATATATATATAGGTTTAAGATCATATACAAAACCTATTATTTGTGAGAAGGGTGAGAAGCAATGGAGTGGTGACATGTGGCAGCCGAAATTATTAATTAAAAGGACATCAATGTAATTTGCTTCTTAATCTTATTTTTAGAGATATTTTTGCAATTAAGGTTATTATTAATTTAGAGTTTTTTTAGGGATATTTTTTCCAATGTCAAAGAATCATTCTTAAATTGTTATAAAATATCCACTGCACGTCGTCATTCATCTTTCATTTACAATAATTCTCTAAATCTCATACTGGTGTGTTTTATATTCATGTTAAGCAAAAAATGCAAAACACGTTGTGTTTTATACTAAATCCTTTTTTGTTAAGAACATTCAACATAAAACACATCATTTGTTAACAACCCAAATAAATGATGAGTACAAATTCAATTGTGTTTTACGTTCATACCAATGTGTTTTATCACCATATTCTTAACTTTATGTTTTAACAATCCCGTGTGTTTTATCATCATCTTCTCCATAATGCAGTGTGTTTTATCTTCATCATACACAATCAGTAACACATTCAAAAAACACAAATATACATACATTTAAAATGTGTTTTAAATTCAAAAAACACTAAACCACACAAAAATCCTTTGAACATAAAACACAACAATATGAATGTTGTTTAAAATAATCCACCATAAAACACACTGATCCATTATCACCTCATGTCGTCTTCATCTTCATCCCTAAAAAAAACACTCCGATTATTTATGTTTGTGATGGTGGCTGTCGAATGATGGTTCGGTTGATGGTGGTGGTTTGTGGTGGTTGATGGCGGTTGTGTAGGTGGCGCAGGGAGAGAGAGAGGAGAAAGAGAGAGAGAGGTGAGAGACACTTAAATGTGAATTAAATGGAGGACGTAAATAGGCAGATTGAATTTGTTAGGCCTTCCATATTTTTAATTAGACACTTTAAATGTGGATTAAATGTAGGGTGTGTTTTACCATTATACCCCTAAGTAGCCTAATTAGTTATTATAACTATAACATTATTTACAATAATGCCACTAATTAAATCTAAACCATTGATTAAGATGATCTAATGGTCAAAAACACTTCTTACCCTTTTCACACAAAACACACTTTGCACAGGATCTCGACCCTATATATATATATATATATATATATATATATATATATATATATATATATATATATATATATATATATATATGAGATAAAGAGAAGAAATCTATTTAAATTAAGAAAATGGTGAAAACTCTTTCTTACACCAGGTTTAGAATTATGTTGGGTAAAATATTAGAAACTATAAATAAGGATGATAATTATTTTTATAAGTGATTACTAAAAAAATTCAAATATTTAATGAGGTTGGATAGTAAAAGTTGTTGCAATAAAGAAAAAAAAGTAGGTAGTACTAAAAAATCAAAGTTGATACTCAGTTAAAACATATACTATTTTAAAAATTAACTTAACAAAATTTATTACTAACACGTCAATGTTTATTTTTTTAAATACATAAGTTGATGATTGTATATATTAACAAATTACATTATATTTTATTATATTTTATTATATTAGTATAATACATGGATTTATTCAACTATGCAATGGATATGTTATCCTAAACCATAACCTTTTTATTGCTAATTATTTTACATTACATTTATAAACTAATGTAATACACGGGGTGGTAACCTAGTTCAGAATATACCGTTGTGATGTATTTATTTTTACCTACATTTTGGCGTAAATTTTATGTAAAATCAAGTTAGGTGTGTGATAATGTACTAGTTATCATCGAAACATAAACGTAAAAGCGTCAAAATTGCTTCAAGATTTCATTTTGTAACTAGTTTTTTTCTTAAGCCTCGCGTTGCTACGGCGGCGTCAAACCAATGTCAACCCCAAATCAATTTACATACAAATAGCCCCCCCCCCCCAAAAAAAAAAAAAAAACGATTTACAATATGTAAGCCAAATATCAAAGCGCAGATATAATCGTTCTTCTACGGTGAATATCTGAGACTTCAACAGGAACCTTCCCTTGGTGCTCCTACCACCATTGGGTTTCAAAACATAACTGTTGCAGCAGATGAAGGTACTGATGGTGGCGGTTTCAAGCGAAAGCTTCGTCATCGACTTTGAACCGAATCTGGACAATGGTGTTTAGACCTGCATAAAAGCAAACCACATGATCCGAATTTGGGTAACGGGTCAACCGAAACTAAATCAACATGATGACAGGCTCGTGCTAGGTTGTATAAAACCTCATGTTCCACTTCAGTCATAGTTTAGACATAATATTAATCAAGATAAGTTTTGGTTGCTCTAGTATTAAATCCTCTAAATTAAAAATAAAACTATGTCCTCCCCTTGGGAAAAAAAAAATAACACTACAAAGTAAAAGAGAAACACAAAATTATTAAAAAAAAGCAATATGGTCAGGATGGATGCCATTTGATTTGTACAACAAACATACAGGTCTATGATATTTGGTCGAATGTTCATATGATGAGTTGATCAAATATTCCTTACATTGTATTACCTTAGTAATCATTAATTATTTTACTTTGCAGAAGAGTATATCTACCTCATCTAGCAACCTTAACACATAATTAGGTACACATTCAACAAATATAGTGTTCTAGCTGATTCTAGGGAAGCAACCAACAAAACAGAATGTCATTAATGTCTTGTAATATCACATTAAAAGTCAACAATGATTAATGAATTCAATTTTCAAACACGGTAAAACAATTAAATAGGAGTAAAATTAAAAAAAAAAAAAAATACTAATTCAAGCAAGTGATTGAAGACAACGAACAAACCTCTTGCATTTTAATAAATAATTAAACCTGGTTGTGGTGTAGAGGATAAAGAAGAACCTAGGGAGGTGAATGAGTCAGGCAAAGTAGATACGTGTAATTAAGAAAAGCAGCCTCCCTACACACCAATAAAAGGTCACCACCATAACAATACCCCAACCAACTGGACAGGGGTGTTGCGCGCCTTCATTTGTTGCACTCGAACAGAAATCGTATAAGGCGTATAACCCATGCGTTGCAATGGGTTAAAACAACTATTCAAAACACATCATCTAAATCTAAACTCTATAAATCAATTTCAAAATTCAAGAAACATACCAATTGCCATCTTTCTTTAAATCATCTTCGGTTCCATTTTATTGACACTCATTTAAAGACTCCAAATTACCTTCATATGAATGACAATTATGGCTTTAAGCAAACGCATCTGTGCATGTGACACATTTGGGGAGAATTTCAGATTATTTTCTGCTTTGTTTCATTTGACCTCCATTTTCAATTGCTGCTGGAGCTCAGTCACCTGCAATTTTCAAGAGTCATTAACTTTTTTGCCACTAAAACTTGCTTAAAGTATATAATAAGTTGAAGATTAAAGCTCCATATTTAAGGCCTAACTTTTAAGGTTAACCTTGTTCAATTTACATGTCTTGACAAATAGATCAAATATTCAATATATTTTTTGTGCAGTAAGACTGACTTCACATCTAACAGGTATGATTGTGTGTCCTTTATAAATCGTATAAAGACCTGAATACGGTTTATCAGTAATTAAACTGGACTATGTTTAAGGGTTATTAAAAGTATTTTTAATATCCGGAGGACGCGCGATAAAAACTCGAAAAATACCCGGACGGCACCCGAACAAGATTAACTTAAACATAATAATATTGGGTATTATTTAGCAAAGTGGACCCCACAAAAACACCCCCTTGGGGCCGGCCTATGGCCCACCAAGGTGAGATAACTTGTGTTAACTAAAAGAAATCATTAGGAGATACTAATCATTTGCTTGCATGCATGTGCATTGACTAAGAAAAACCCACTAATCCACCTCCTTCTCTCTCTAAAATCTCGGCCAAACACCCTCTTGTATAATCTCCCAAAGATTTTTCATATCCCACATAATCTCCCTTAGATCCTACATAATCCATACAAGATACATATAATCTTATGGATTTGGAGAAGATCATATAAGGATACATACACAAGCATACTTGAAACAACAAAAGTAAAACTTCTTCTTCTTCCTTCCCTTGGCCGTACCATATCACCCCCACATCAACATTATTCTTTCAATTTTTACACTACCAAATCACCTCTAGATCATTATCCTTCAAAACCCCATTGTGTGTTTCAAGAGCTTGGAGCTTAACCCATTGGAATAACACACTAAACCCCATCCAATCCAAGGTTTTTGTCTTCCCTAGCCTTGAGCTAGTAGTAAGTTTTACCTTGTTTGATTATTAATGTTCATATTATGTGCTTTTGTAAGCAAGTTGTACATTGATGGGTAAGAATGGTTTTGAAACATAAAGATAATGCGTCTTACAAGAATAAAAATGGAAGAATAATAACATTAATAAATCTTGGATTAATATTAATAAAGGTGATATTTTGAGAAAATGTAATAATATGAACATACACTTGAGTTGGTTGATGATTGGAATATGATTTGTGAAAAGGACTTGAATATGATGAAAGATGATTTTAATCATCATAAGATGACTAGCTAATATCAAATATATATTAAAATGGGTTAGATGATCATAGGTGAAAAAGTTCCATGTTCAAAGTCTACTCATTTGGATGAGTGAAAAGTTGATATTTTGGATAAAAATATGAAACACACATGTTAATAGCATCTAGGATGGATTATAAGGTTATTGGAAGTGGAATGAAGTAAAAATAATCAAGCATTAAGAAAATGATTCTTCAAAGTCCACTAAGTTGGAAGGAAAATGCTAACCTTGAAAGATGAGATGAAAAATGCAACAAATATAAGTTAAGGGACTAATATTGCAACTTAGAAAGTTGAGGGACTAAAATATGTATTTTAGAAACTTTGGTCCAAAAATGCATTAACGGAAGGTTCGGTGTTAAAAACGTAAATAATAGTTTTTCCAAGTGTAGTTTTGATAAACATGAGAAACTTACTTATGTATAAATTAAAAGAGGTATTTTTATAAAAATAGAAGTTTTATAAAAATAAGAGGATAAGTTAACATAAGGATTTTACAAAAATAAGGTTTTATAAAATATTAGTAAAGACTTGGGAAAACTTGTACAAAAATGGATACTTCTATATAAATGGGAATATAGAAGTATCGGAAACATTTTTGGATTACAAGTTGAACAAGTTGGGCTAAAAGTACAAAAGTATATTTTTCCAAGAAATATACGTTCGGAATTGGAAGTATGAATAATATTTCCATAGAACGCATATTGGAAGAAAATGTGGAAAAAACTAACTAACGGACATAGTTACATGAACTAACGAAAACGGATAAACGGACATATGAGAAAAATGCCATTACGGCAAGATGAATATATATATATATATATATATATATATATATATTTTAAGAAATAAAATATATATAACAAGGGTGAAACGTGTAACATTACGCATTTAATAATGATACGTTACCAATAAATTGGATTTAAACGACTAATTTTATCATTATATATATATATATATTTATAAACAAAGATTTATAATAATAATAATAATAATAATAATAATAATAATAATAATAATAATAATAATTTTAACATATACTAGATAATTTGAATTGTGATTGTTTACCCAAACCATCCCAGCCCAAACCCTTATAATTCTGAGCCCAAACCCCATACTGAAGCCCACAAACCAGGCCCAACCCCCCCTTTTACACGTTAAAAAAAAAAACACAAGAAAAATTCCCCAGCCGGGTTTCGAACCCGCGCGGGGCAATACCCAGACACAACCACGTACCACCTGCTCCACACACCCTTTTTGATTTCTACCCAGCGTTAATTTTATTTAAGTCCATTTTCAGTTCCTCAATTTTTCTTCCCTGTCATTCGAACAGCAGACATGAATATGGAAAGTTATAGTTGACCAACCAAATCCCCACATTAACTCGAAATTTCTTTTAAAATGGTATGGGACCATGATTGCCGGCCTAATGATCATCATTTACACGAACAATTGAAATCAATTTGACTAAATTGATTGATATTACGCGTTTTGACTTTAATACATTGTCAAACTTTCCAATTAACCAACCCACTGATCCTCACTATAAATTGATCACCTACGAACTTTAACAACTCGCTCACAATCTTTTCTCAAACCTCAATCTTCTTCAATTCTGTCTGTGCATCATCATACGATCAAACGGTTGACTTTTTGGGTTGACCACTCAATCGTACACAAATCATCACTGTGAGTCCAATTATTTTTGTGGGTTTTGTTAGTCGGCAATCAAACAACAAAAACCCTAACATTAATCGTGTTCTTAATGCGTGGGTTGTTTGATTGTAGGATCTAGGGTTCGAAGTTTTGAAATGGGGATAATCACAATTTATCATACTGTATTTATTTTAAAACAAACAAGAATAAACACAACCACAGGCCTAGGCCAAGTGGTTGTGTCTGTTGCTTGTAACCATGACTACCCTGGTTCGATTCCTGCTTGGGACGCCCTTTTTCCACTCATTTTCTTTTTTTTTAAACAAAACAAATAAATACATATATTACATTTAAATCTTCTAAATTCCTTTTTAAATATCAAAACCTTTATATAAATTCTAAAAAAATTATATTTTTCAAATCTGAGTTAAAGGATTTATTTACAATTTTTAGTTTTCTAAAAATAATTGATTTAATATTTATAATAATTAAATCAATTTTATACTATTATATTTATAAAAATCCATTAAAATATCAAAACAACTTTATTAAATTCTACAAAAATTATTCCATGTTTATACAATGTTAAACTTTACTGAAATAATTTTTAATTCAGAAAAATCAATTATTTTATATTTTTAATCAATTTTTATTAGTTTTAATCGTAATTAAATCATAATAAAACCAATTTTTATTAATTTTGCACCAAAATTTTATACAATTTATTTTTAAATATTTAGAACAGAAATATGATTTTTAATATAATAATTCTTTAATTTTTGTATTTTTGAAAATTAAAGTTAAATTTTGGCAATTTGTAATAAATAGATTTAAAAATCTATTTTAAAGAAAATAATTTTATAAAAATTATTTTTGTACTTCAAACACATTATTGTGATCATCCTAAATTTAAATTTCATAAAAAGATTTTTTGGTATTTATTTACTAATATTTTCTCATTTACTAAAACAATTTTCATATAAATCAAACAAGCAATTATCCCCAATTCGAAGCCCTAGGAACTTATACATCTATAGACTTGATAGACTTAGACGTACTTATTACCTTATAGGGTGATACTTGACATATTTGGACAACACACTATTTTTCAAGGGATAACATTTTACCAAGGTGAGTTTACATAGCCCCTTTTCTCTTTTACATTTTTGGGGTGAAACATGTTTAAACATTTTATACTATCATTTACTCATACTTACTTGTGACTCAATTACACTATCATACTATCATTTGACTGTAACAAAAAGACACAGTACAATCATTAACAATGATCAAGCCGCCTGTTTAGATTATAGCGCTATAGGTCTGACAAACCCATCCCCCGCATAGACTCAGGGATGATCGATAACAGTAATAACATTTAACTAACTTGCGAGTTAGTCATCAGTCGACACAAGGTTTGGTTGTACATAGACGCATTGCTACATGTCGGTATCATACTCTATCATCATACAACCCTGAGTGTTGTACAAATTATTGTTATCAACTATTTCTCAAAAAAACCTATGTAATTCTCACCAACTTTTGTTGACCCAAACATTTTCAACTTAACATGTTTCAGGTCCTACTTGCTTGAAGAATTGCTTGAAGATATGTGCATAGTTTATTCAATTTGATGTACGAATTCTTGTAGAACAATTGTATGTAATTTATTTAAATCAATTAATGAAACTTATTATTCTTCATGAGCTACTGAACAATCATCAATACGTGGCACTCCGATGTTTCCGCCATCGGTTGGGGTGTTACAGATTGGTATCAGAGCCATGGTTATAGGGAATTAGGTTATTAGAAAAATAATCTAGTCTATAACCATAGGATTTAACAAGTACTTGCTTCTTTTACTTGCTATTCTCTATCTCCCTCCTACTTCATATCCCTAATCTCATCCCTACAAGAAGGTTGCTCTCCATCACTGGATCCACTCTTAGACTAATAAGGCAAAATCCTCAGGTTTAACCTGAACCACCTTGAGATCTCGTCGAAGTTCTAGATTTTAATAACGAACACGTGCAATCTGGAAGGGTGAACGCCTGTATTCTGAGTCTTCTGTCTAGGCTGGCATTGCGCATATATCCCAATCAGACGAGGGACCCGGATGCCTACCTGGGAATTCTCGGGATGAGTGTTCACTTATAGGCTAAAGCATGTCTTCATATGTTATTAGAATTTAGAATCTTTGATAAGTCAACGTTTTCGTTTATTCGTTTTAATTAATGAATAAATGATTACATTCCTTATATAATCTCATTAATTTCGTTGTGTCTATTACAGATCATGCCTCCACGTCGCAGCACTCGCAACAGCAATGGTGAAAACCACGAAGAAGGTGGTGACAACCACAACCATGACCAAGTTCCTAACCACAACAACAATGGGGTCGATGCTCAACTGGCTGCGATCATTTCTCAACAAATGGCGCAGCAAATCGCAACTCTGGTTCCCAATTTTCTTGCTCAGGTTATCCAATTGAACGGCAACGGGAATGGTCACAACAATGGGAACGGAAATGGCAATGGCAATGGTAATGGACCCCAAGCTTGCACCCTTAAACATTTAAACTCTTGTAACCCTCCAAAGTTCAGCGGTGAAGAAGGAGCTGCTGGACTCCTCCAATGGTTTGAGGGTATTGAGAATACCTTCATCAACAGTGAGTGCCCCAACAATTTCAAGGTTCGTTACGCCATGAGTGTTCTCCATAAACGAGCACTCACATGGTGGAATGAAGAAAAGCGTACTCGTGGGGCCGAGGTTGCTCTTGCTATGACATGGGACCAAGTCAAGGAGGTCATGAAGGAAGAGTTTTGTCCTCGCAATGAAGTTAAGAAGCTTGAAGATGAATTCCACACCTTAGCTCAAGATAGTGGGGAAAACCTTGCCTACAACACCCGCTTTCACGAGCTTAGCTTATTATTGCCTCACAAAGTCACTCCCCTGCCGGTAGCCATCGAGAAGTACATCGGTGGTCTGCCCATGCAGATCCAGGATACGGTGTGGGGAAGGAATCCTGCCACCTTGGAGGAAGCCAAACGTTTAGCAGCTACCTTAACTGATAATCACGTAAAGAACGGGACCTTAGTTCGGAAAGGCAATAAAACAAGTATCGTAGCCGCGGTAATCACTGAGAACCAGAAACGTAAGACCAGGGATCCTGATGCAAACCTCACTCCACAAGCTTTTAAGAAGAAACCTTATACAGGAAACCATCCTTTATGTAATACGTGCAACCGACATCATCCCACTGCTTCAGTGTGTCGCTTGTGCACCAATTGTGGAAGGTATGGCCATCTGGTCAACACGTGTCGTGAGGCCCCAAATCCAAATGCCAACCAACCCACCAACCCTGCTCAAGCTACTAATCTTAATATATACAACTATGGTCAGTGTTATGAATGTGGAGACCCAAATCACTTCCGTAACCGATGCCCTAAACTAAACAGAGATCAAGACCCTCCAGCTACCTAACCGCAAGTCTCACCATCTGACTATTGGTTGCTTTTATTCCATGTATTGACGCTATTTGATTCAAGTAATAAAATTCAAGTATTATCATAACATCTGTGTGCATGTTTGTCTGAATGTGAACTAATTGCTACATCTATAATCATACTTGCTTGTACAACAATTAGTTAACTGCCAAACAACCAGCTTAACGACTGGTAGAGGTCATCATGTCATTCCAACAGTCGGGAGAGGCCCTACCACCTGAACGACTGGCGGAGACTATCAGACCTGCTTAACAATCGGTAAAGTCATAAAAGGACGCAAAACCCTAATGTAAGGTAAATTGGTAATTACGGTCCGGAACGTAATCATGAATTTACAGGTACGTTAAGGTAGTGTGAAATTTTATCAAGGTTTTCGGTAGTTAGCCAATTGTAAATCTAGTGTTTCTCTTAACTTCGGGACGAAGTTCCTAAAAGTAGGGGAGACTGTAACATTACGCATTTAATAATGATACGTTACCAATAAATTGGATTTAAACGACTAATTTTATCATTATATATATATATATATTTATAAACAAAGATTTATAATAATAATAATAATAATAATAATAATAATAATAATAATAATAATAATAATTTTAACATATACTAGATAATTTGAATTGTGATTGTTTACCCAAACCATCCCAGCCCAAACCCTTATAATTCTGAGCCCAAACCCCATACTGAAGCCCACAAACCAGGCCCAACCCCCCCTTTTACACGTTAAAAAAAACACAAGAAAAATTCCCCAGCCGGGTTTCGAACCCGCGCGGGGCAATACCCAGACACAACCACGTACCACCTGCTCCACACACCCTTTTTGATTTCTACCCAGCGTTAATTTTATTTATGTCCATTTTCAGTTCCTCAATTTTTCTTCCCTGTCATTCGAACAGCAGACATGAATATGGAAAGTTATAGTTGACCAACCAAATCCCCACATTAACTCGAAATTTCTTTTAAAATGGTATGGGACCATGATTGCCGGCCTAATGATCATCATTTACACGAACAATTGAAATCAATTTGACTAAATTGATTGATATTACGCGTTTTGACTTTAATACATTGTCAAACTTTCCAATTAACCAACCCACTGATCCTCACTATAAATTGATCACCTACGAACTTTAACAACTCGCTCACAATCTTTTCTCAAACCTCAATCTTCTTCAATTCTGTCTGTGCATCATCATACGATCAAACGGTTGACTTTTTGGGTTGACCACTCAATCGTACACAAATCATCACTGTGAGTCTAATTATTTTTGTGGGTTTTGTTAGTCGGCAATCAAACAACAAAAACCCTAACATTAATCGTGTTCTTAATGCGTGGGTTGTTTGATTGTAGGATCTAGGGTTCGAAGTTTTGAAATGGGGATAATCACAATTTATCATACTGTATTTATTTTAAAACAAACAAGAATAAACACAACCACAGGCCTAGGCCAAGTGGTTGTGTCTGTTGCTTGTAACCATGACTACCCGGGTTCGATTCCTGCTTGGGACGCCCTTTTTCCACTCATTTTCTTTTTTTTTAAACAAAACAAATAAATACATATATTACATTTAAATCTTCTAAATTCCTTTTTAAATATCAAAACCTTTATATAAATTCTAAAAAAATTATATTTTTCAAATCTGAGTTAAAGGATTTATTTACAATTTTTAGTTTTCTAAAAATAATTGATTTAATATTTATAATAATTAAATTAATTTTATACAATTATATTTATAAAAATCCATTAAAATATCAAAACAACTTTATTAAATTCTACAAAAATTATTCCATGTTTATACAATGTTAAACTTTACTGAAATAATTTTTAATTCAGAAAAATCAATTATTTTATATTTTTAATCAATTTTTATTAGTTTTAATCGTAATTAAATCATAATAAATCCAATTTTTATTAATTTTGCACCAAAATTTTATACAATTTATTTTTAAATATTTAGAACAGAAATATGATTTTTAATATAATAATTCTTTAATTTTTGTATTTTTGAAAATTAAAGTTAAATTTTGGCAATTTGTAATAAATAGATTTAAAAATCTATTTTAAAGAAAATAATTTTATAAAAATTATTTTTGTACTTCAAACACATTATTGTGATCATCCTAAATTTAAATTTCATAAAAAGATTTTTTGGTATTTATTTACTAATATTCTCTCATTTACTAAAACAATTTTCATATAAATCAAACAAGCAATTATCCCCAATTCGAAGCCCTAGGAACTTATACATCTATAGACTTGATAGACTTAGACGTACTTATTACCTTATAGGGTGATACTTGACATATTTGGACAACACACTATTTTTCAAGGGATAACATTTTACCAAGGTGAGTTTACATAGCCCCTTTTCTCTTTTACATTTTTGGGGTGAAACATGTTTAAACATTTTATACTATCATTTACTCATACTTACTTGTGACTCAATTACACTATCATACTATCATTTGACTGTAACAAAAAGACACAGTACAATCATTAACAATGATCAAGCCGCCTGTTTAGATTATAGCGCTATAGGTCTGACAAACCCATCCCCCGCATAGACTCAGGGATGATCGATAACAGTAATAACATTTAACTAACTTGCGAGTTAGTCATCAGTCGACACAAGGTTTGGTTGTACATAGACGCATTGCTACATGTCGGTATCATACTCTATCATCATACAACCCTGAGTGTTGTACAAATTATTGTTATCAACTATTTCTCAAAAAAACCTATGTAATTCTCACCAACTTTTGTTGACCCAAACATTTTCAACTTAACATGTTTCAGGTCCTACTTGCTTGAAGAATTGCTTGAAGATATGTGCATAGTTTATTCAATTTGATGTACGAATTCTTGTAGAACAATTGTATGTAATTTATTTAAATCAATTAATGAAACTTATTATTCTCCATGAGCTACTGAACAATCATCAATACGTGGCACTCCGATGTTTCCGCCATCGGTTGGGGTGTTACAAAACGTGCGTAACACTTTCCTAATTGTAGAAAGAATATTCGTGGGAGAAAACACAACGTAATGAATTAAAAACGCTAAACGACACATGGACTTAACAAGTAAAATTCACACATTGATATATGTACACGGGCTCGTCTCGACGAAATTCTAGTATATCTATTTGAATGGGAAAATAGATATGCGAGAAGGAAAACCGAGACGAGTAGGTGAAGTATATCTACGAACATGTGAATACGGACAAGATCCTAGTACATTTATTTAAATGGGAAGATAAATGTACGACATGGTGGGTCAAGTCGGGCGTTAAGAATATATTACCAAACGACAAGGAATTAGCATATTTATTTGAATGGGAAAATAAATATGTGGCAAAGTGAGTCAGGTCGGGTAATAAGAAATCATATTATATCGAGCGAAACGATCCTAAGTATAATTATTTAAATGGGAAAATAATTATACGTTGGATAGAGTCGTGTCGAGAATAATAGTATACAAGTCACAAAGAATATTAACAAGAATAATATACGACTTGTAAGAAAAGGGTAATCCATCGCCAATGAACCTAGGATACGAAACTATTAAACGGGAATTGGGATAAAACGTGGTCGGGAAGTTGGGTGTACAACTTGCCAAGGCACATGCACTATAGGTGTAAGTGACTTATACGCCTAGAACATTTGTAGGTGCGAGATCACAAACTTTGTTATTTTCTTCTTTGAGCCGAGCACAGTTACAGGTGAGTCTCACGGCCCCATTTCTAAACTATTTAACGTTTTTACGGGGGAAAGATATGTTGGGATTTGTTTGACGGGTTGGATACTTGAGTTGTGATCGCCACTCGGGGTTGAGACCTCCCTACTATAATCATTAATTCAGGAAAGTGAAACCGAAGGAATATTTGGATAGTACTATTGGTGCCTGACAAGGCCCACCCCTAATCGATAGCGTCGATTTTGCATCGGCGTATGCCTAGGGTGCACATATTCTGAAATCAGGTCGTAGGAATACCGAGTAACGACTTGGGGCGGGGCATTATTAATTGTCTTGGTTTGGTTATAGGCTCAAGTAAAATTGTAGGAATGCCTGGGGTGCACATATTCTGAAATAAAGTCGTAGGAATACCTTTCCCATACTACCACCCCTACCCGAGATGCTCACCATACCACCACCTGCACCATTCACTATGGATGCAGGAGCCCTCTTTCTGATGCCCCCACTTGCACCGTATACTCTAGGTGCAAAGATCCATACCAGGTACCACCCCACTTCTTCGCTGGACTACAGGGCTTTGCCCCACCCTTCACACCCTTACCGATACCCGATATAGTCGGCCCATCCCAGCCGACGTACACTGACATCCCCGGGCCGTCGCAGCCCCACGGGATGGCCCCACTGTCGGGACCAGCATGGTCCACAGTGATCTCCTTGGAGAGAGACTTTCAGACTCTCACCGACACGGTGCAGCGCACCGTGAACCAGATGGAGCAGCAGGCCCAGCTCATGTGGGCTAGGATCATCGACGCCAGAGATGCACTGGCGCATTATGCTGAGGAGTTACTGAGCATGGACGCGCATTGCAGGATTACGGGTGACGCACATTTTGCGCATCGCCAATTCTTGTATGATCGTATTATGGCGATCAATATGACCATTAGCATGTACGCCCCCCAGTATCAGTACCCGCCGCCGCCACCACAGTAGAGATACTTCAGAGACACTTGGAGGATCACCTGCAGACATAGGTAGTAGTAGTAGCAGTAGTATGATAGCACAGCATGGGTTATAGCACCCATCTGCATTTTTGCCTAGCCGAGCGGGATTGTGCCGGTATATGACATTATATTTCTAGTGTATTTCAAAAGAACGATGTATGAGGAATGTATCCTCGGTTTTTGTTATTACGAACAAATCATTGTACTCGTGGTATTGAAATTAATGAAAATTTTGTTATGGTAAAATATGTGTTATGGTTGTCTACGATTATTATTACCTACTCTGTATATATTGTGATTTGTGTGATGATGTGGTGACGTTGTGTTGATTATTGTGTTCATGTGTTGTGTTGTTATTTATACTTTATGTATGACGATATTGTATGAATGATCGCCAAATTAACCTTTGATAATGATTATTGAAGAAAAATGGCACCAGCCACCCGAAGCAACAGTGGAAATGGAGGACTACCCACAACACCTGAGGAGCTTGAAGCCCTGGTCTCGGAACGCATAGCCCGAGCACTCGCGGAACACAATGCCACCCGCACTGAAAGATCGCGAGATCGAACGGGGAGCGACCGACGCGAAAACTCCCCTACCGGTAAAAGGATTACGAATACATGCAATGGGAGTTTTTCATGAAATTCCTACCCCATAATAATGCGCTATTTTATTATTGCAGAAACGGCCTCGCGAGAGCGTGGCTGCACGTTCAAAGCTTTTCTGGACTGCAAGCCACTCAACTTCAGTGGCACTGGAGGCTCTGTCGGACTAGTCAAGTGGTTCGAGAAAACTGAAGCGGTGATCCGTATCAGCAGCTGTACCCCGCGACAAGCTGTCATGTACTCCACTAACCTGTTTCTGGACCAAGCACTAACATGGTGGAACAACCAGGTGCAATCACTGGGAGACGATGCTGCTTACTCCTTATCATGGTTGGAGTTGAAGGAACTTATGATCGCCGAATACTGCCCGGCGAGTGAAGTGCAAAAGCTAGAAACCGAGTTCTGGAACCTCACCATGGTTGGATCGGACGTAGCTGGGTACACGTCCAGATTTCATGATCTCTCCCGGTTAGTGCCTCGCTTGGTTACCCCGGAAAGCAAAAAGGTGGAAAGGTACCTATTCGGATTGGCGCCACAGATACGCGGCATGGTCACTGCTTCCAAACCTACGACCATGCGCGAGGCGATCGACCTCGCTCTGAGCCTCATTGAAGACGCCATTCGAATGGGCACTCTGATCCGGAAAGTGTCAGGATTGAAGCTCACCGAGTCCAGCAGCGTTGAGGGTAAGAATCTGGGTACAAGTTCAGCAGTTGGGTCAAGCGAACAGGGGAATAAGCCGAGGTTCGGGAAGCGTAAGCGCGATGAAAGGAAAAAGGATGGATCATCAGGAGGTTCAGGCAAGAAAGGGAAGGGGTATGTAGCCACTGGACGTGGAAACAATGGAAAGCAAGGTTACCAAGGAAAGAATGAGGTGATCTGCGGTAAGTGTCGCCGTTCTGGGCACAAGACAGAAGACTGCAGGTCAGGAGCGCTGAAGAACGGAGGAGCGAGGCCCTGCTTCGCATGTGGATCGCTCGATCATTGGAAGAGGGATTGTCCTAAGCTCAACAACCAAGCCCGTGGGCGGGCATTCGTGATTGGTGTCGGTGATGCACGACAAGACCCTAACGTGGTCACGGGTACGTTCCCTCTTAATGGTCATTATGCTTCTGTATTGTTTGATACTGGCGCCGATTTTAGCTTCGTGTCTGTCAAATTTAAAAGATTACTTGGACTAAAAACTAGTAAGCTAGACACACCATACTCTATAGAACTGGCTAACGGTAAGACTATAGAAACTCGAGAAGTAGCGAAGGATTGTAAGTTGGATCTCTGTGGTCACGAGTTTGGCATTGATCTATTGCCAGTCGTACTGGGTAGTTTTGACGTAGTCGTTGGCATGGATTGGCTATCCGCACACCGCGCCGTCGTTGTTTGCAACGACAAAGTAATTCAAGTTCCCCTCGCGAGCGGTGAAACCCTATCGATCCAAGGGGAAAGGCGTGGGACGCCGTTAAGAATTATTACCAGCATGAAGGCCCGAAAGTGTTTAAGGAAAGGTCTTGTTGCATTCTTGGCGCACGTGGTAGATAAGAAGGCCGACAAGCGAAGGTTAGAAGACATTCCGATAGCCAGAGATTTTCCAGATGTGTTCCCAGAAGATTTTCCGGGATTGCCACCACCTCAACAAGTCGAGTTCCGCATCGACCTTGTTCCGGGAGCTGCACCCGTAGCGCGATCGCCATATCGCTTAGCTCCATCCGAGATGCAGGAACTATCTGGTCAACTGCAAGAGTTGTTGGACAAAGGTTTCATAAGACCAAGCTTCTCACCCTGGGGAGCCCCCGTCTTATTTGTAAAGAAGAAGGATGTCACTTTTCGAATGTGCATTGACTATCGGGAACTGAACAAGTTAACCATTAAGAATCGCTATCCTCTTCCCTGGATCGACGATTTATTTGATCAACTTCAAGGATCCAGTTTCTACTCCAAGATTGATCTAAGGTCCGGCTATCACCAGTTGCGTATCCAAGAGGAGGACGTACCGAAAACAGCGTTCAGGACTCGATATGGGCACTATGAATTTTTGGTAATGCCATTCGGTTTAACCAATGCACCAGCTGTTTTCATGGATTTGATGAATCGCGTGTGTAAGCCATACTTGGACAAATTTGTCATTGTCTTCATTGATGACATCTTGATCTATTCACGCACTAAAGAAGAACATGAGGATCACCTTCGGTTAATCCTTGAGGTACTACGCAAAGAGAAGCTCTATGCTAAATTTTCAAAGTGTGACTTTTGGATTCGAGAGGTTCACTTCCTAGGCCACGTAGTGAATGAAAGGGGTATACACGTCGACCCCGCCAAGATCGAAGCAATTAAAAATTGGGACGCCCCTAGAACTCCTACTGAAGTACGACAATTTCTTGGCCTTGCGGGTTACTAGTGAAGGTTCATCGAGAACATTTCTAAGATAGCACAGTCTTTAACCATGCTAACCCAAAAGGATAAGAAGTTCGAATGGACGGAAAAGCAAGAAGCGGCGTTTCAATTGCTAAAAGATAAGTTATGTGGCGCCCCGATACTATCACTCCCCGATGGTACGGAAGACTTTGTGGTTTATTGTGCGCCTCTCACCAGGGATTGGGTTGCGTATTGATGCAACGAGAAAAGGTCATAGCATATGCTTCCAGACAGCTAAAGCTCCACGAGAAGAATTACACTACACACGACTTGGAATTGGGAGCCGTGGTATTCGCGCTCAAGATATGGAGACATTATTTATATGGAACCAAGTGTACAATCTTCACCGATCATAAAAGTTTGCAGCACATCTTTGATCAGAAGGAATTGAACATGCGACAACGGCGATGGGTCGAATTATTGAACGATTACGATTGTGAGATAAAGTACCATCCCTGGAAAGCAAACGCTGTAGCTGACGCCTTGAGTCGCAAGGAACGGGTAAAACCGTTGCGTGTCCGAGCCTTGGGTCTAACCATCCACACGAACCTGACTGACCGGATTCGTGAAGCTCAAATCAACGCCCTTAAACCCGAGAATGTCAAGGATGAAAAATTACGGAAAATGGTTGATTCACTGGAGCCAAAGGCGGATCGAACCTTGTATTTCATGAATAGAATTTGGGTACCAGTGTATGGTGGATTGCGTGAACTAGTATTGGCCGAAGCTCACAGTTCACGATATTCGGTTCACCCAGGCGCAGACAAGATGTTTCACGATTTGAAGGAATTTTACTGGTGGCCAAATTTCAAGAGAGATATAGCGGCATATGTTGCGCGATGCTTGACGTGCGCGAAGGTCAAAGCCGAGTATCAGAGACCATCCGGCTTGCTCCAGCAACCGGAAATACCGCAATGGAAATGGGAACGAATTACCATGGATTTCATTACCAAGTTACCCAAGACGACAAGCGGCCATGACATGATCTGGGTAATCGTGGATCGATTGACAAAATCTGCACACTTCCTCCCGATTCGCGAAACGGATAAGTTAGAGAAACTGACCCGTTTGTACATTAAGGAAGTAGTGTCTAAGCATGGTGTACCTATTTCCATCATCTCCGATCGAGATAGTCATTTCACCTCAAGATTTTGGGAAAGTTTGAATGAAGCCCTCGGTACTCGCCTTGACATGAGTACCACATATCATCCCCAAACCGATGGTCAAAGTGAACGAACCATCCAGACTTTGGAAGATATGTTACGGGCATGCGCAATCGATTTCAACGGTAATTGGGATACACACTTGCCACTGGTAGAGTTTTCGTATAACAACAGTTACCACACGAGCATTCAAGCTGCACCTTTTGAAGCTCTATATGGACGCAAGTGTAGATCTCCTCTGTGTTGGGCCGAAGTTGGAGAAAAGCAACTCACCGGGCCCGAAATTGTTCAAGAGACGACGGACAAGATCTTCTTGATAAAAGCACGTCTCAAAGCGGCACGTGACCGGCAGAAAAGCTACGCTGATATGAGGCGAAAGCCTTTAGAATTTCAAGTCGGAGACAGGGTCCTACTAAAGGTGTCACCTTGGAAAGGTGTCGCGCGCTTTGGGAAGCGCGGAAAGCTGAACCCACGATATGTTGGACCATTCGAAATCCTGTCCAGAGTAGGCCCCGTGGCATATAAGCTCAAGTTACCACAAGAGCTTAACGGTGTACATGACACGTTCCACGTGTCAAATTTAAAGAAGTGCCCATCCGACAAGACTCTCGTCATCCCTGCAGACGAAATCCACATCGACGATAAGTTACACTTTGTTGAAGAACCAATCGAAGTAACCGATTGGAAGGTCTAGAAACTAAGGCGCAGCAAGATCAGGTTGGTCAAAGTGCGCTGGAATGCCAAGCGTGGACCGGAGTTCACGTGGGAAAGGCTGGACCGAATGAAGCAAAAATATCCCGCCCTATTCAAGAAGACCCCTATACCGGAGGATTCAAAGTGAATTCCGGGACGGAATTCTCTTAACGGGGGGAGAATGTAACAACCGGCAAAATTAAGGTAATTCCGTACTAATTAATTAAACGCGATTAACGTAATTAAACGTAATTATGTGTTGATTGTTTAACTGAGGCCTTAGAAAGATAGCAATTCCCAAATAATGCATAGGAATGCATAAGTTTAATGACAAAACATGATAGGATCATGCGCAAGCAAATCTATCCGGTATGGACACTGGCGATTACCCGGTAAAAATTAAATAAGCGAAACGAACCCCGGACACCCGTAATATATAATAAATGATAATTTCACAAAATATAATGAGTTTTGGAAACCCAAAGCCATACGTGAAAACTTATTGTACAAATCTCCCGGTAACGAATAAAGTGCGCGTACCGCACCCGATACGCGCGTAACACGTAATTTCACCCGGCAAAAGCCAAAATAAATTATCAGTAATTAAACTGGACTATGTTTAAGGGTTATTAAAAGTATTTTTAATATCCGGAGGACGCGCGATAAAAACTCGAAAAATACCCGGACGGCACCCGAACAAGATTAACTTAAACATAATAATATTGGGTATTATTTAGCAAAGTGGACCCCACAAAAACACCCCCTTGGGGCCGGCCTATGGCCCACCAAGGTGAGATAACTTGTGTTAACTAAAAGAAATCATTAGGAGATACTAATCATTTGCTTGCATGGATGTGCATTGGCTAAGAAAAACCCACTAATCCACCTCCTTCTCTCTCTAAAATCTCGGCCAAACACCCTCTTGTATAATCTCCCAAAGATTTTTCATATCCCACATAATCTCCCTTAGATCCTACATAATCCATACAAGATACATATAATCTTATGGATTTGGAGAAGATCATATAAGGATACATACACAAGCATACTTGAAACAACAAAAGAAAAACTTCTTCTTCTTCCTTCCCTTGGCCGTACCATATCACCCCCACATCAACATTATTCTTTCAATTTTTACACTACCAAATCACCTCTAGATCATTATCCTTCAAAACCCCATTGTGTGTTTCAAGAGCTTGGAGCTTAACCCATTGGAATAACACACTAAACCCCATCCAATCCAAGGTTTTTGTCTTCCCTAGCCTTGAGCTAGTAGTAAGTTTTACCTTGTTTGATTATTAATGTTCATATTATGTGCTTTTGTAAGCAAGTTGTACATTGATGGGTAAGAATGGTTTTGAAACATAAAGATAATGCGTCTTACAAGAATAAAAATGGAAGAATAATAACATTAATATATCTTGGATTAATATTAATAAAGGTGATATTTTGAGAAAAAGTAATAATATGAACATACACTTGAGTTGGTTGATGATTGGAATATGATTTGTGAAAAGGACTTGAATATGATGAAAGATGATTTTAATCATCATAAGATGACTAGCTAATATCAAATATATATTAAAATGGGTTAGATGATCATAGGTGAAAAAGTTCCATGTTCAAAGTCTACTCATTTGGATGAGTGAAAAGTTGATATTTTGGATAAAAATATGAAACACACATGTTAATAGCATCTAGGATGGATTATAAGGTTATTGGAAGTGGAATGAAGTAAAAATAATCAAGCATTAAGAAAATGATTCTTCAAAGTCCACTAAGTTGGAAGGAAAATGCTAACCTTGAAAGATGAGATGAAAAATGCAACAAATATAAGTTAAGGGACTAATATTGCAACTTAGAAAGTTGAGGGACTAAAATATGTATTTTAGAAACTTTGGTCCAAAAATGCATTAACGGAAGGTTCGGTGTCAAAAACGTAAATAATAGTTTTTCCAAGTGTAGTTTTGATAAACATGAGAAACTTACTTATGTATAAATTAAAAGAGGTATTTTTATAAAAATAGAAGTTTTATAAAAATAAGAGGATAAGTTAACATAAGGATTTTACAAAAATAAGGTTTTATAAAATATTAGTAAAGACTTGGGAAAACTTGTACAAAAATGGATATTTCTATATAAATGGGAATATAGAAGTATCGGAAACATTTTTGGATTACAAGTTGAACAAGTTGGGCTAAAAGTACAAAAGTATATTTTTCCAAGAAATATACGTTCGGAATTGGAAGTATGAATAATATTTCCATAGAACGCATATTGGAAGAAAATGTGGAAAAAGCTAACTAACGGACATAGTTACATGAACTAACGAAAACGGATAAACGGACATATGAGAAAAATGCCATTACGGCAAGATGAAAATATATATATTTTTTAAGAAATAAAATATATATAACAAGGGTGAAACGTGCGTAACACTTTCCTAAGTGTAGAAAGAATATTCGTGGGAGAAACACAACGTAATGAATTAAAAACGCTAAACCACACATGGACTTAAAAAGTAAAATTCACACATTGATATATGTACACGGGCTCGTCTCGACGAAATTCTAGTATATCTATTTGAATGGGAAAATAGATATGCGAGAAGGAAAACCGAGACGAGTAGGTGAAATATATCTACGAACATGTGAATACCGACAAGATCCTAGTACATTTATTTAAATGGAAAGAAAAATGTACGGCATGGTGGGTCAAGTCGGGCGTTAAGAATATATTACCAAACGACAAGGACTTAGCATATTTATTTGAATGGGAAAATAAATATGTGGCAAAGTGAGTCGGGTCGGGTAATAAGAAATCATATTATATCGAGCGAAACGATCCTAAGTATAATTATTTAAATGTGAAAATAATTATACGTTGGATAGAGTCGTGTCGAGAATAATAGTATACAAGTCACAAAGAATATTAACAAGAATAATATACGACTTGTAAGAAAAGGGTAATCCATCGCCAATGAACCTAGGATACGAAACTATTAAACGGGAATTGGGATAAAACGTGGTCGGGAAGTTGGGTGTACAACTTGCCAAGGCACATGCACTATAGGTGTAAGTGACTTATACGCCTAGAACATTTGTAGGTGCGAGATCACAAACTTTGCTATTTTCTTCTTTGAGCCGAGCACAGTTACAGGTGAGTCTCACGGCCCCATTTCTAAACTATTTAACGTTTTTACGGGGGAAAGATATGTTGGGATTTGTTTGACGGGTTGGATACTTGAGTTGTGATCGCCACTCGGGGTTGAGACCTCCCTACTATAATCATTAATTCAGGAAAGTGAAACCGAAGGAATATTTGGATAGTACTATTGGTGCCTGACAAGGCCCACCCCTAATCGATAGCGTCGATTTTGCATCGGCGTATGCCTGGGGTGCACGTATTCTGAAATCAAGTCGTAGGAATACCGAGTAACGACTTGGGGCGGGGCATTATTAATTGTCTTGGTTTGGTTATAGGCTCAAGTAAAATTGTAGGAACTTGCAAGTCCTATAAATTGTCATAACAAGGATAATCCCATGAGATAACGTTTTATTTAAACCAAAACCTGTGAACTCACTAATATTTATATATTGACGATTTTCAAACATATCTTTCAGGTAATTGACAGATGAAGGATGACATGGCAAGCAGGGTCGGGGGAATCTCCAATTTGGGCGTTGGATGTCGTGAAAGGGTCTCGTCTCTCTATCCCAAGGAATTCGGGATATAGGGAGGAGCCTCCCTAATTATATTAAAAACAATTTTAAGTTATGTATGAATAATTTGACGTGATTTTCAACGTTTGAATAAATGCCCGTTTCTTTAATTAATTTTGTGATTTGCATTAATCTTGGCTTAATCCTCTTGAACCGTCGCGCCACGTGTTTCTGCCATAGGCGTGGTGTGACACAAATATATTTGCTTATCATACAATACCTAATGCACATTTTAACCACTTTTTAGGGGCAAATTTGTCTTTTGAACTTCTCTTTAATTGCACCACATTATAGTTAATGAACCAAAGTAATATCAAAGACTTTACATTAGTCATGTACAATTAATATATTAGTAATATTAAATGTTTGTGTAAGATAATATTAATATTTTTATAAGTAAATACTATTTAAATTTTGTATTATCTTATTTTTTATTTTTTAGATATACTTTCTAAATATATTAATAACAATAGTAGTGGTCGTTGTGGTAGTAGTAGTAGTAAAAGTGGTGGTGGTACCCAAATATAATCGGTGTTTGAGACACAACGGGTTAGAAAACATTTTATAAAGAGACTTGGTGACACCCGCCGCATCGTGCGGGCTAGCCCACTAGTATAAAAACACTAAAATGCATAGATAACAAATATAATATGTGTCAGTTTTCGGCGATTTTAGCACAAGATAATAATCTAGATGGATATATTAGATATATTATGCACGCAAATTAAAAAATATATAAGATATTATATTTGGTATGTAATCGGGTAAACGGATGTACTTTATCGGGTAATCAGGTCAGGTAAACGGTGTATATAATCAAATCCCAAACCCGCGAATAAAATAAAAACCAATCCCATACCCGATTACCCAACCCTGAACCTGTCCCAAATGTATTGGGTTTTGGGTTTACCAATTGCGTTCGGGTTTGATTCTCATCTCGGTCCGATACAGTTACTACAGGTTTGATAAATGTAAAACTTTGTCCACGTCCTCTTGGTTATATTACGACTTTCGTTTTTGATTTTTTCTTTGTGAGACCGTGATAAAGTAAATTAATACTACTAATACCTAGGGGTGTTCAAAGTCGGATTATCCGAAAATCGGATAATTCAAAATTTTAGATAGTCAATATTGAGATCTGATTCCGGATTTGAAATTTCAGATTCGGATAATCCAATGGATAATCTGAAACTTAAAAGAAATAACTTTCTAGCTTATGCTAAAAGAATAAAAACGAACCTGCTTAAAACAAACATTCGATATACTTTATATGTTTTAATATTTCGAAATCGAGTTAGGCGTATTATATTATATAATATTATATATATATATAATATAGATATTTTTTTAATATTTCGGATTCGGGTAATCCGATTATCCGAAATTTTTTAAAAATAAGATCCGAATCCGAAATTTCAGATAATACGGATACAGATTTTCGGATATTTCGGATTCGGATTTTATTTAACACCCCTACTAATACCCGTCATTAAACGAATGCAAATACTAATGTTTTAAAACCGGTAAATACCGGCCGGTTATACCGGTATTATCATTTTCAGATGGAAATCCGATATAAAACACTTCAGTAAATATGGGAAACAGTATCGATTTTATACCGCCGGTAAAATCCGGTATAGGGGTTTGAACCACTATATCAGTACCGGCATAGGTTGGTTTTCGGATTATTTTTAGATTATTTATTTAATAAGGAATAACTTTTAAAAAATTAAAAACTTTAGATTATCTTTTGGATTATTTTTTATTTATTGATTAACTTTTTGATAGTATTTTAGTATGTAATTATATACTTTTAGATTATTTGTCGAGTTAATGTTGTAATTTATGAAATTAAATAGCTAACTAATCAACCCGGATGAACCACCTGACACAACACAGTTCAACCGGTTAAACATTTTTTTAACCAAATTCGGTATAATTAAAAAAACCGATTATTAAAACATCAGAAAACACCACTAGTTACTATTATATTTGTTTTGTATATATTATTGTTTTTAAACGCGTGCCCCTCTTTCTTGAGATGGCTTCCAAGATTATAAAATATATTCAAAGATACAGTTACTTTCTTAAACAACTTGAATGGTAAAATATACAAGTTTAATTATGGTACTATGTCACTCATCATTCCTTTCTTCAACAATTTGAATGGAAAAATACACAGATTTAATTAGGCTCCGTCTATTTCAACCCTCCTCCCTTCTATTTTCACCCCTCTGAAAGCGTCTCGCTTAGGCCTAAGCGAGGCGCTTTCTTTACTTTTTAACTACCTCGGTACGAGGTCAGGAAAAGCTGATTTTTTACTCGAAGCGCCTCGCTTAGGCCTAAGCGAGGCGCTTCGGATCAATTTTTTTTTTTTGGTCTTTTGAGTTGGTTTTTTTTTTTTTTTTTTTTTTTTTTTTTTTTTTTTTGCAGTCAGACGTTTTTTAAAAGAACATTTTTTATGTCAATGGGAGGGTAAACAAAATCGTCAATCCGACTGTTGATTTCTTTCTGCAACAAGGAACAAAATGTCAGCTTTTTCCTGCCACCTTTCAATCTCACTGTCTAACAACTGAATTTTACTTGCTTGCATGAAAAGTTTATTTTAATTGTCCGTTTGACAAACGCCTGGCTAACCTGTCCAGTTATCAATCTCACTGTCCAACAACTGAATTTTACTTGCTTGCATGAAAAGTTTATTTTAACGATGATCCATGGTCAACGATAGCGGTCAACGATGAAGACAACCTGAAAGTGGATACCATGGATCAGAGAGATTTAAGCTAATCAAACTCATATCTCAAGCCGGTGCAAGTTATGTTGTAGCATCTTTGATCATCTTCTTGTAATTACTTTCAAGTTTCTTTATAATCATTGAAGACAACTTTTCAGTTGTTATCCGAGAGATAGCGGTCAACGATGAAGACAACCTGAAAACAACCGGATGGTTGGTAGCTATAGGTAAGAACATTGTGGATGAGGATTGTTTATCTTCCCATTGATTTCAAGTATGTTGTCTTCATCGTTGACACACAAGGCGAATGTTGCAACATGAGTTCGACCAAGATGACACACGAAGCTTTAGACTCCAACCGGATCCAAGTATTACTGTAATGATCAGGAACATTCCAAATAACTGTTCAATTTCAGCTTTTGTTTAACTATTTTAGCAACTTCCATAGAGAAGTTATCAATCTCACTTCTCACTGTCCATGTTTACCTTCAACGTCCAACGGTAATGAGTAACCTAGTAACCTCTACAATGATGTGATTTGTTTTAGATAAGGAGGTATATGTACAATGAATTTTTCATGCAAGCAAGTAAAATTCAGTTGTTTTACTAATTTCATAGTCTTGATACTTTTAACAATCGGATCGGCGCTAACGATGAGTTTGATGAATCATTGTACGTGGTCTAATCAGGTATATGTACAATGATGTGATTTGTTTTAGATAAGGAGGTATATGTACAATGAACTATTTTACACTAAATAAAACCGATTAATGTTCTTTATAAATGAATAGTGACCCTCTGGCAATCATCGTTGGTATTAATGGCAAGATATGTGACTTTAGTCCTTTACGCAGGTTTGCCAGAGGGTCACTATTCATACACACAACTTTTTGCTCTAGTGGTGTGCTCTACCTTTTTGACAAACACCTGGCTAACCTGTCCAGTTATCAATCTCACTGGCAATCATCGTTGGTATTAATGGCAAGATATGTGGCTTTAGTCCTTTATATGAGTAATGTCATGCACAATGTGTACTCACAGTGACATCGAACACTTTATATGAGTAAAACGATCGCTTTACCTGAAAACAACCGGATGGTTGGTAGCTATAGGTAAGAACATTGTGGATGAGGATTGTTTATCTTCCCATTGATTTCAAAGGATATTCATGTGAGAATGATTTCGTTACTGTAATGATCAGAAACATTCCAAATAACTATAGTGATCGCTACGGTTAATGGATACCATGGATCAGAGAGATTCAAGCTAATCAAACTCATGGCAACCTTTGTTTGCCTTCATCGTTGACCGATATCTCTCTGATAACAACTGAATTTCCATGATCTATCTTTACATTATTATTATTATTATTTACATTATTATCGTATTTGCAACTTAGTTCCTTTCTCTCGAAACGTAATTAAAAACACTTAAAAATGAATTAAAAACAATTGTTGACAGTTAGGTTTAGTCGGAGGACCACGTACAATGATTCATCAAAGTTGTACAAAGCTGGTGTTTTTACTGGAAAACCAAAACGAGCAATTAACGAAGCGAAACGGAGAGATATAATTTTCCTGGCTTGGAAACAACTTAAAAGAACCAAAAATGAATTAAAATTATTTTTTGGCGATTAACAGATAATTTTAAAGAATTAAAAGAAATTCAAACTTTTTAAAAAAAGAGGCCAAAGCGCCTCGCTTTGGTCAAAGCGAGGCGCCTGTGGTCTAATCAAACCACTCAATTGCCTAGCTTTGGCCAAAGCGAGGCACTCAAGTGCATCGCTTTGACCAAAACGAGACGCTTTAGCCTTTTTTAAAAAAAATTGAATTTCTTTTAATTCTTTAAAATTATATGTTAATCACCAAAAAATAATTTTAATTCATTTTTGGTTCTTTTAAGTTGTTTCCAAGCCAAGAAAATTATATCTCTCCGTTTCGCTTCGTTAATTGCTCGTTTTGGTTTTCCAGTAAAAACATCCAGTTTTGTACAACTTTGATGAATCATTGTACGTGGTCCTCCGACTAAACCTAACTCGCAACAATTGTTTTTAATTCATTTTTAAGTGTTTTTAATTACTTTTTGAGAAATGATAATTTTCAGATATTACAGATCAAGGTGTTACCAAGCATGTCAAGAAATGATAATTTTCAAATATTGCAGATCAAACATTTAAAAATATATTACCAAACATTTAAAAATAACTTTTCATGCAAGCAAGTAAAATTCAGTTGTTTTACTAATTTCATAGTCTTGATACTTTTAACAATCGGATTGTTTTTCGAGAGAAAGGAACTAAGTTGCAAATACGATAATAATCAAACTCATATCTCAAGCCGGTGCAAGTTATGTTGTAGCATCTTTTGATCATCTTCTTGTAATTACTTTCAAGTTTTTTAGAATCATTGAAGACAACTTTTCAGTTGTTATCCGAGAGATAGCGGTCAACGATGAAGACAACCTGATAGTGGATACCATGGATTAGAGATTGATTTCGTTACTGTAATGATCAGAAACATTCTAAATAACTGTAATGATCGCTACGGTTAGTGGATACCATGGATCAGAGAGATTCAAGCTAATCAAACTCATTGGTATATAGAGAGCAAACCGACGATCATTCAAAATTTAAAGTTACCGCTAACCTCTGTGCCATCATCGACTACAGCAAACCGACGATCTTCCTCCACGGCACTCCTAATGGGTCTCTCTTTATTTCACGGTACGATTTGTGTTTTTGTTGCTTTATAAATAATAAGTTTTGTGTTTATCAAACCCTAACGTCTGAGCAATGATTTATTATTATTAACTTATTTATTGTTAGTTTCATAAATCGTTTTACTAATTTTACTAATTCCCGATTCTTGATACTTTCATAAATCGTTTTACTAATTTCCGATTCTTGATAATAATAAATTATTATAATAATAAAACAAAGGAACTAAATTACAAATATAATAAAAAATTATAATAATAATAATAATAATGTAATATAGTCATGGTTAATGCTCAAAAAAGTTAACCTTTGTTGACTCATAGGAGTCTTGAAGACGAAATGAATTTTACAAGATACTTGAAACAAGGTATGGATATGGAGAATAAATCTTTGACTATACGTGGTTGATGATGTCAAGTTTAAGTCGTTGATTCATTTGGAAATCGAAAACGCCTATCGTCACTCTGTATAGAGAAGAAATCAACAACCGGATGGTTGGTAGCTATAGGTAAGAACATTGTGGATGAGGATTGTTTATCTTCCCATTGATTTCAAGTATGTTGCCTTCATCGTTGACAGATATCTGGTCTTCAGAGTTTCCAACCCCTAATACATTCATCAAAGGATATTCATGTGAGAATGATTTCGTACAAGATTTCTATGCAAGCAAGTCATCTCATGTTGAATATTTAGTTCTCGAACTTCAGCTTCCAAAATACGACGTCGTTGTAGCTCATATGTTATTATCTCTTCTCTTATTCTCTGTTTCTCTAGTTCTCGATGGATTATTGCTCTCATATCGACTCTCAGAATTATTCACAATTTTATACATACAACACACCTTCTTCGTTGACCGTACTGTTCTTCTTGATCTTGATCTTCACACTCGCTACGGTTTGCCTTCATCGTTGACCGATATCTCTCCGATAACAACCTTTGTTTGATTATACTCTTTATGTATGAATAGTGACCCTCTGGCAAACCTACCTTTGTTTTGAATTTGTTGCTTCCATAGAGAAGTTATCAATCTCACTGTAATGATCAGGAACATTCCAAATAATTGTAATGATCAAACTCATATCTCAAGCCGGTGCAAGTTATGAAATGACACATGCAGAATGTAATGTCATGCACAATGTGTACTCACAATGACATGTGAGAATGATTTCGTACAAGATTCCTATGCAAGCAAGTCAAATTCAGTTGTTAGACCAACTTGAGATATAAGTTTGATTAGCTTGAATCTCTCTGATCCATGGTCAACGATAGCGGTCAACGATGAAGACAACCTGAAAGTGGATACCATGGATCAGAGAGATTTAAGCTAATCAAACTCATATCTCAAGCCGGTGCAAGTTATGTTGTAGCATCTTTGATCATCTTCTTGTAATTACTTTCAAGTTTCTTTATAATCATTGAAGACAACTTTTCAGTTGTTATCCGAGAGATAGCGGTCAACGATGAAGACAACCTGAAAACAACCGGATGGTTGGTAGCTATAGGTAAGAACATTGTGGATGAGGATTGTTTATTTTCCCATTGATTTCAAGTATGTTGCCTTCATCGTTGACACACAAGACGAATGTTGCAACATGAGTTCGACCAAGATGACACACGAAGCTTTAGACTCCAACCGGATCCAAGTATTGCCGCATTTAATGAAATTTAACGCACATACCGCATTCATTGACTATACGTGGTTGATGATGTCAAGTTTAAGTCATTGACAATGATTAGGGTTATTACTTTGTTTTTTAAATTTTTTTAACTTTTTATAATTATTAAATTAAAAAAATAAAAAAACCAACTCAAAACATCAAAACAACTACCAAAATAAATTACCCCCTCGAAGCGCCTCGCTTAGGCCTAAGCGAGGCGCTTCGAATTTAAAAATCAGCTTTTTCTGCCCCTCGTACTGACCTCCTCGGAATGAGTTCAAAGCGCCTCGCTTAGGGCTAAGCGAGGCGCTTTGAGGGGGTGAAAATAGATGCTGGGGGGTTTAAATATAACCACCCTTTAATTATGGTACAATGTCATCATTCCCATCTATCTCCTCCGATCAAGCTAGGAACGGATACGCATGAGCCTAGTATTGACTTTTTTAGATGTATTCATTTAAGGACCATTCTATTTACACCCCCCTGGGTTCTATTTCAACCCCCTTCAAAGCGCCTCGCTTTGCCCAAAGCGAGGCGCTTTGGGTCAAATCGTAGTACTAGGTTGACTGCTTTATCGGGAAAAGCAAAAAGCAACTTCAAAGCGCCTCGCTTAGGCCAAAGCGAGGCGCTTTGACCCCTTTTTTCTAGGGGGGGATGAATCTGGACATGTTTTCTAGATTTACCCCCAAAGCACCTCTCTTTGGCCAAAGCTAGGTGCTTTGGCCCTTTTATTAAAAAAATATATTGTTTTAATTAGATTTAAATGGTTTTACTTAATTAAAAAAATATTTTAATTCATTTTTAATTGTTTTAACTTGTTTCCAATCAAAGAAAAATTAGTTTGGCGTGTTTCGGTTCGTTTATTGCTCGTTTGTGATTTTCAGAACAAACAACCGAGAATGAACAACTTTCATAAATATATGTACGTAACACATGAAGTGTGCAATCAATACCATGTATTACCAAATTTCAGATTTTACATCTCTAATCGATATACTAGACTTCCGGACATTGTTTAACGCGTTTTGGTTCTTTTAATTGCTCGTTTCAGAGCAAACAACCGAGTATGAACAACTTTCATAAATGAATATACGTAGCACATAAAGAGTGCAATCAATACCATGTCTTATCAAATTTCAAATTTTACATCTCTAATCGATATACTGGACTTTCAGACCTTGTTTGACGCAGTTTGGTTCGTCAAATTGCTCGTTTCTTAAGCACCTCAACGGGTGGATAATGGGCCGGTCAGTTCGAAACTGGTACGGTTCGTTACCGGACCTGATCGGGTGGATAACGAGCCGATCAGTTCGAAACCGGTGCGATTCGTTACCGGACCTGATTGGGTTGATACATTTCCGGGTGGATAACGGGCCGGTCAGTTCGAAACTGGTACGGTTCGTTACCGGGCGGTCAGTTTGAAACCGGTACGGTTCGTTACCGGACATGATCGGGTTGATACAGTCTGGGTGGATAACGGGCCGGTCAGTTCGAAACCGGTACGTTCGTTACCGGGCGGTCAGTTCAAAACCGGTACGGTTCGTTACCGAAACTGATCGGGTCGATGCGATACATGGTACCTTGAAGTATCAAGACTATGAAATTAGTAAAACAACTTTTCAGGCAAGCAAGTAAAATTCAGTTGTTATCGGAGAGATAGCTGTCAACGATGAAGGCAACCTAATAAAGGCTGAACACGAGTGTAATATTTGAAAATTATCATTTCTTGACATGCTTGGTAACACCTTGATCTGCAATATTTGAAAATTATCATTTCTTGACATGCTTGGTAACACCCTGATCTGCAATATTTGAAAATTATCATTTCTTGACATGTGGTTGTTCTAAATCCCATTTAATCTAAAATCTTACTAAAATGTGAGGACCTTCATTTATTGAAAAGTAATTAAAAACACTTAAAAATGAATTAAAACAAATTGTTGTGTGTTAGGTTTAGTCGGAGGACCACGTACAATGATTCATCAAAGTTGTACAAAGCTGGATGTTTCTACTGAAAACCCAAACGAGCAATAAACGAAGCGAAACGCCTCAAACAAATTTTCTTGGCTTGGAAACAACTTAAAAGAACTAAAAATGAATTAAAATTATTTTTTGGTCAATAACAGGTAATTTTAAAGAATTAAAAGAAATTCATTTAAAAAAAAAAAAAAGCCAAAGCGCCGAGCTTTGGTCAAAGCTAGGCGCCTGTGGTCTAATCAAACCACTCAAGCGCCTAGCTTTTGCCAAAGCTAGGCGCTTTGGCCTTTTTTTTTAAATGAATTTCTTTTAATTATTTAAAATTATCTGTTATTGACCAAAAAATAATTTTAATTCATTTTTAGTTCTTTTAAGTTGTTTCCAAGTCAAGAAAATTTGTTTGAGGCGTTTCGCTTCGTTTATTGCTAGTTTGGGTTTTTTAGTAGAAACATCCAGCTTTGTACAACTTTGATGAATCATTGTACGTGGTCCTCCGACTATACATTCGATTCCCATATTTTTCAGAACATAAATTTTGCATGTTTAATTTATATGCTTGACTTCCGGACGATATTATAATTGATCGTTGGTGGTTTTCATAGCACCTTGTTTGATTACACTCGTGTTCAGCCTTTATCAGGTTGCCTTCATCGTTGACAGCTATCTCTCCGATAACAACTGAAAAGTTGTTTTACTAATTTCATAGTCTTGATACTTTTAACAATCGGATCGGCGCTAACGCGCAAACCTTCAGAGTTCGTTGTACCGGTTGCAAAAAGAAATCAACAGTCGGATCGACTCTCACACTTATGCGTAGATCAAGGAGATTGATGAAGATATTCATCAAGATGAGCAGGAATTGTTTACCTTCCCATTGATTTCAAGTATGTTGCCTTGATCGTTGACAGCTATCTCTCCGATAACAACTGACTTTTACATATGGAATGTTTGTACGAAAATCGAAATCATCTCATTCCATGTTCTCCATATCCATACCTTGTTTCAACACACACCAGCTTTGTCATCACAGTTTCCAACCACTAATACCAGATTGATGATGCTTAACGTAATATTATTTTAATATAATATTCAGATTCTGATTGCACCGAATCCAGTCTTCAAGTACGGTTTGTTACCGGACCTGATCGGATCGATACGATCCGGGTGGATAACGGGCCGGTCAGTTCGAAACCGGTACGGTTCGTTACCGGACCTGATCGGGTCGATACGATCCGGGTGGATAACGGGCCGGTCAGTTCGAAACCGATACGGTTCGTTACCGGGCGGTCAGTTTGAAACCGGTACGGTTCGTTACCGGACCTGATCAGATCGATAAGATCTGGGTGCATAACGGGCCGGTCAGTTCGAAACCGGTACGGTTCGTTACCGGACCTTATCAGGTCGATACGGTCCGGGTGGATAACGGGCCGGTCAGTTCAAAACCGGTACGGTTCGTTACCGGACCGGATTGGGTCGATACAATCTGGGTGGATAACGGGCCGGTCAGTTTGAAACCGGTACGGTTCGTATCCGGGCCTTATCAGGTCGATACGATCCGGGTGGATAACGGGCCGGTCAGTTCGAAACCGATACAGTTCGTTACCGGGCGGTCAGTTCGAAACCTGTACGGTTCGTTACCGGACCTGATCAGGTCGATACGGTCCGGGTGGATAACGGGCCGGTCAGTTCAAAACCGGTACGGTTCGTTACCGGACCTGGTCGGGTCGATACAATCTGGGTGGATAACGGGCCGGTCAGTTCGAAACCGGTACGGTTCGTATCCGGGCCTGATCAGGTTGATACGATCCGGGTGGATAACGGGCCGGTCAGTTCGAAACCGGTACGGTTCGTTACCGGACCTGATCGGGTCGATACAATCTGGGTGGATAACGGGCTGGTCAGTTCAAAACTGGTACGGTTCGTTACCGGACCTAATCGGGTCGATACAATCTGAGTGGATAACGGGCCGGTCAGTTCGAGATCGATACAGTTCGTTACCAGGCGGTCAGTTCGAAACCGGTACGGGTCGTTACCGGACCTGATCTGGTCGATACGATCCGGGTGGATAACGGTCCGGTCAGTTCAAAACCGGTACGGTTCGTTACCGGACCTGATCGGGTCGATACAATCTGGGTGGATAACGGGTCGGTCAGTTCGAAACCGGTAAGGTTCGTATCCGGGCCTGATCAGGTTGATTTGATTCGGGTGGATAACGGGCCTGTCAGTTCGAAATCGATATAGTTCATTACCGGGCGGTCAGTTCAGAACCGGTACGGTTCGTTACCGGACCTGATCAGGTCGATACGATCCGGGTGGATAACGGTCCGGTCAGTTTGAAACCGATACGGTTTGTTACCGGACCTGATCAGTTCGATACGGTCCAGGTGGATAATGGGCCGGTCAGTTCGAAACCGATACGGTTCGTTATCGGGCGGTCAGTTTGAAACTGGTACGGTTCGTTACCGGACGTGATCAAGTAACGATAGTTTAATTGGGGGTAAAGCACCTGACTTTAAAAGTTATATTATTATTTATGAAAGTTGTTCATTCACCGTTGTTTGTTCTGAAAACCACAAACGAGCAATTAAACGAACCAAACCACGTCAAACAAGGTCCGAAAGTCCAGTATATCGATTAAAGATGTAAAATTTGAAATTTGATAAGATATGGTATTGGTTGCACTCTTCATGTGCTACGTACATTGATTTATGAAAGTTGTTCATACTCGGTTGTTTGCTCTGAAACAAGCAACTAAACGAACCAAAACGCGTTAAACAATGTCCGGAAGTCTAGTATATCGATTAGAGATGTAAAATTTGAAATTTGGTAAAACATGGTATTGATTGCACACTTCATGTTTTACGTACATATATTTATGAAAGTTGTTCATTCTCGGTTGTATGTTCTGAAAACTACAAACGAGCAATAAACGAACTGAAACACGCCAAACTAATTTTTCTTTGATTGGAAACTAGTTAAAACAATTAAAAATGAATTAAAATATTTTTTTAATTAAGTAAAACCATTTAAATTTAATTAAAACAATATATATATTTTTTTAAATAAAAGGGCCAAAGCACCTAGCTTTGGCCAAAGAGAGGTGCTTTGGGGGTAAAGCGCATAGCTTAGGCCTAAGCGAGGCGCTTCGCTTTTAAAATTTAAAACACCAAAAAACTACCAAAAAATAAAGTTAGATTCGAAGCGCCTCGCTTAGGCCTAAGTGTAACAACCGGCAAAATTAAGGTAATTCCGTACTAATTAATTAAACGCGATTAACGTAATTAACCGTAATTATGTGCTGAGTATTTAATTAAGGCCTTAGAAAGATAGGAATTCCCAAATAATGCATTGGAATGCATAAGTTTAATAGCAAAGTATGATAGGATCATGCGTAAGCAAAACTATCCGGTATGGACACTGGCGATTACCCGGTAAAACTTAAATAAGCGAAACGAACACCGGACACCCGGAATATAAAATAAATAATATTTTCACAAAATATTATGAGTTTTGGAAACCCAAAGCCATACGTGAAAGCTTATTGCACAAATCTCCCGGTAACGAATAAAGTGCGCGTACCGCACCCGATACGCGCGAAACACGTAAATTCACCCGGCAAAAGCCGAAATAAATTATCAGTAATTTAACTGGGCAAAATTTTATGAATATTAACGGTATTTTAATATTGAGGTAAACCGCGGTTAAAATTCGAGAAATACCCGGGCGGTACCCGAAAGGAACTAACTTAAACATAATATAGAGAGATAATTAGCAAGATGGACCCCACCAAGGCACTCCTTGGGGCCGGCCTATGGCCCACCAAGGGAGGTTACTTGTGTTATCTCAAGATAATCATTTGGTGGATATTAATCATGATCTTGCATGGATTAGCATTGGGTAATAAAAATCATCAAATCCCTCACTCTCTCTCTCTTAAACTCGGCCAAACACCCTCTTATAATATCATTAGAGATTTTTTTTTTGATCTTCATAATCCTTCCATAATCTTCCAATATCCAAGGCAAGATACTTATAATCTTTGCAAGATTTGGAAGAACACTATAAGCACACTTGAAGAGCATTTGAAGAAAATCACAAAAACTCTTCTTCTTTTTCTTCTTGTGGCCGTGAACTTCCACCACCCCACCAACACCTCTCTTTCAATTTTTACAACTTCAAATCATCTCTAGTTCATTCTAAATCAAACCCCTTCTTGTGTGTTCAAGAGCTTGGAGCATAACCCACTTGGAAGAACACATTAAACCTCACCCAAAACCCAAGATTTTGTCTTCCCTAGCCTTGAGCTAGTAGTAAGTCTTACATTGTTTTATTATTTGAAATATTCATATTTTGTGCTATGAAAGCAAGTTGTACAATGTTGGGTAATAAAGATGAGTTTTATGAAAGTAATGGGTTTTGTTAAAAATGAAAATGGAAGAATGATAATATGAAGAAATCTTAGATTATTATTAATAAAAGTGGTATATTGAAGAAAAATATAATAATAAGAACATATTTGTAAGTTGGAAGATGAGAAGAACTAGATTTTGGAAAATGACTTGAATATGATGAAAAGTGGTTTTAATCATCATAAGATGACTAGCTAATGTCAAAAAGTTGTTAAAAAGAATTATAAAATCATAGATGAAAAAGTTTCATCTTCAAAGTCCACCCACTTGGATGAGTGAAAACTTGATGTTTTGGATTAAAATATGGATTAAGCATATTATTGACATCTAGGATGGATTAGAAGACCATTAAAAGTAAAAAGAAGTAAAAAAACAACCAAACATGATGAAAATGGTTCTTCAAAGTCCACTAAAGTGGAAGAAAAATATTAACCTTGAAAGATGGAGTGAAAAATGCTACAAGTATAAGTTAAAGGATTAATGTGACAACTTTGGAAGTCGATGGACTAAAATAAATATTTTAGAAAACTATTGGACCAAAAACACAATGATGGGAAAATTTGTGTCAAAAGTGTAAGTAATAATTTACAAGGTAAATTTGGTAAATAATAGTAGCATACTTGGGTATTTTAAGTAAAAAGTATATTTTTATAAAATGGACGTTTTATAAAAATAAATGGAGTAACGCGAGTATTTTATAAAGTAAGATTGTATAAAATAAATACTTGGGAAGACTTGTACAAAAATAGGATACTTTTATATAAATGGGAATATAAGAGTATCGGAAACATTTTTGGTAACAAGTTGGACGAGTCGGGCTAAAACGTACATAATATATTTTTCCGAGAAATAAACGTTCGGAATCGGAAGTTGGAACAATACTTCCATAAGAACGCGCAACGGAAATAAATATGAAAAACGCTAACTAACGAACTTAGCTACACGAACCAACGTAAACGGACTTGTGAGGAAAAGACCTTTACGTCAAGATAAAAATATACATATATATTTTAAGAAAGTAAAATATATATAACAAGGGCGAAACGTGCGTAACACTTTCCTAAGTGTAGTAACAATATTCGTGGGAAAGGAGAAACATAACGTAACAAATTAAAAACGCTAAACGACACATGAACTTAACAAGTAGTATCCACGCGATGGTATATATACATATACTCGTTTTCGACGAAATTCTAGTATATCTATTTAAATGGGAAAATAGATATGCGAGAAGGAAAACCGAGACGAGTAGGTGAAATATATCTATGAACGTGTGAATACCGACAAGATCCTAGTACATTTATTTAAATGGGAAAATAAATGTACGGTGTGGTAAGTCTAGTCGGGCGTTAAGATTATGTTACCAAACGACAAAGACTTAGCATATTTATTTAAATGGGAAAATAAATATGTGGCAAAGTAAGTCGGGTCGGTTAATAAGAAAACACATTATATCAAGCGAAACAATCCTAGGTATAATTATTTAAATGGGAAAATAATTATACGTTGGGTAGAGTCGTGTCGAGTATAATGTTGTACAAGTCATAAAGAGTATTAATAAGAATAATATATGACTTGTAAGGAAAGGGTAATCCATCGCCATTGAACCTAGGATACAAACTATTAAACGGGAATTGGGATAAAGACGTGGTCGGGAAGTTGGGTGTACAACTTGCCAAGGCACATACACCATAGGTGTAAGTGACTTATACGCCTAGAACCTTTGTAGGTACGGGATCACAAACTTTACTATTTTCTTTGAGCCGAGCACAGTTACAGGTGAGTCTCACGGCCCCATTTCTAAACTATTTAACGTTTTTACGGGGGAAAGATATGTTGGGATTGTATGACGGGTTGGATACTTGAGTAAAGATCGCCACTCGGGGTTGAGACCTCCCCACTATAATCATTTATTCAGGAATGAGAAACCAAAGGGATATTTGGATAGTACTATTGGTGCCTGACAAGGCCCACCCCTAATCGATAGCGTCGATGATGCATCGGCGTATGCCTGGGGTGCACTTATTCTGAAATAAAGTCGTAGGAATACCGAGTAACGACTTTGGGCGGGGGCATTATTAATTGTCTTGGTTTGGTTATAGGCTCAAGTAAATTGTAGGACTTTGCAACTCCTATAAATGTCATAACAAGGATATTCCCACTTTATAAAGATTTATTAAATTAAAACCTGTGAACTCACCAATATTTATATATTGACGATTTTCAAACATATCTTTCAGGTAATTGATTGAAGGAAGTTAGCATGGCGAGCAGGGTCGGGGATGTCTCCAAGTTGGGCGTTGGGAATGTCGTGAAAGGGTCTTATCTCTTTATTCCATGGACTTAGGGATAAAGGGAGAAGCCTTTTTATCAATTTCAAAAACAATTTATAATTATGTATGGATAATTTGACATGATTATTAGCATTGAATAAATGCCCGTTTTTCTAATTACTATTGCGGTTTGCATTAATCTTGACTTAATACTTTTGAACCGTCGCGCCACGTGTTTCCGCCTTAGACGTGGTGTGACACTAAGCGAGGCGCTTCGCTTTTAAAATTTTAGTTTTTTCTGACCTCGTACTGACCTCCTCGAAATGGGTGCAAAGCGCCTCGCTTAGGTCTAAACGAGGCACTTTGAGGGGGTGAAAATAGAAGGTGAGGGGGTTGAAATAGACCGGGCCTTCATTTAAAGGTGGTTATATTAACACCCCCACTTCTATTCCCACCCTCCCCCTCCCTCTCAAAGCGCCTCGCTTTGGCCTAAACGAGGCGCTTTGGTTACTTTTTTAACTACCTCGGTCCGAGGTAAGTTATTCTTTCTGATTTGACCCCAAGTGCCTCGCTTTGGCCTAAGTGAGGCGCTTGGAATCCAGCTTTTATTTTTGTGGTATTTTTTGTGTTTTGAATTGGTTTTTTATTTTATTTTTATTTTTTAATATAATTATTGTAAAAAAAAATATAAAAATTAAAAAACAAAATAATAACCACCAACTTTTATCGACATTGCTCCAACTCAATTCAACAAGACATTTAAGCCGAAGACACTTTCCATCCAACACAGGGATTGCTCCAACTCAACTCAACAAGACATTTAAGCCGAAGACACTTTCCATCCAACACAGGGTTCACTAAAACTCAACTCAACAAGACATTTAAGCCAAAGACACTTTCCATCCAACACAGGGATTGCTCCAACTCAACTCAACAAAGACATTTAAGCCGAAGACACTTTTCATCCAACACAGGGTTCACTAACAGTGGTGTGGTATACCTTTTTGCTTATGATCCAACACCAAATCTCATTATCTATCAACGATGAAGGCAACCTGAAAACAACCAGATGGTTGGTAGCTCTAGGTAAGAACATTGTGGATGAGGATTGTTTACCTTCCCATTGATTTCAAGTATGTTGCCTTCATCGTTGACAGATATCTCTCTGACAACAACTGAAGGCAACCTGGAACTAGGTGATGGCCATACCGACGTGATGGTAGTCCATTGGTATTAATGGCTAAGTGATTGTAAGGGAAGAAGAAGAGAATGTTATATAATGTGGCAGAGGATGATCAGGTGTGATTAGTTTCTTTTTGCAGCAAGATATGTTGCCTTCATACCTTTACGGAGGTTTGCCAAAGGGTCATTGGTCTTCAGAGTTTCCAAACCATAATACATTCATCAAAGGATATTCATGTGAGAATGCATAGTACAAAATTCTTTTGACAAACGTCTGGCTGATATCCAGGTGCTGGAATTGTTTACCTTCCCATTGATTTCAAGTATGTTTACCTTCCCATTGATTTCAAGTATGTTTACCTTCCCATTGATTTCAAGTATGTTTGCCTTCCCATGGAAACTCTGAATACCTTTACGGAGGTTTGCCAGAGGGTCATTGGTCTTCAGAGTTTCCAACCCCTAATACATTCATCAAAGGATATTCATGTGAGAATGCATAGTACAAAATTCTTTTGACAAACGTCTGGCTGATATCCAGGTGCTGGAATTGTTTTACCTTCCCAATGATTTCAAGTATGTTTACCTTCCCATTGATTTCAAGTATGTTTACCTTCGGTTTGCTGTAGAACTGGCACCCTGTATGCCCCAATTGAAATGACACATGCAAAATGTATTGTCATGCACAATGTGTACTCACAGTGACATCGAACACTTTATATGAGTTTGATTAGCTTGAATCTCTCTGATCCATGGTATCCACTAACCGTAGCGATTATCGATAGATTTATTTTAGGAATTCCTTGTTAGCGCCGATCCTACTGTCGATTTCTTTCCACAACCACCGATCCTACTGTCGATTTCTTTCCACAACCATTGCCCCAACATAACTTGCACCGGCTTGAGATATGAGTTTGATTAGCTTGAATCTCTCTGATCCATGGTATCCACTAACCGTGTTAGTCACCCTCGTAGGGAAATATACTCTCACACTTATGCGTGTATCAAGGAGATTGATGAAGATATTCATCAAGACTCTTACAAAGGGTCACTATTCATATACCATTGTTGTTGGATGTTCATGTGAGAATGCATAGTACAAAATTTTTTTGACAAACGTCTGGCTGACCTAAAGTTCCTTTGCAACCTAGTTCCTTTTAATTATAAACAACATTAAAGAAGGACTTGTGTTGTTTCTTTTCAAACCCTTCCATCATATACCTAACACACTACAATAATTCACTATTTTATACATACAACACACATCTTCAAATCATACAAGGTGGCAGAAATAGCGATGGATGATATCGATCAAATTGCCATAAGGTCATTGGCCTTCAGAGTTTCCAACCCCTAATACCATATAAAATGACCATGTTGGAGCACTGTTCTTCTTGATCTTGATCTTCACACTTGCTTTTGACAAACGTCTGGCTGACCTGAAGTTCCTTTGCAACCAGGTAGAAAGGAACTAGGTTGCAAATATAAAAATCCATCACATCACGATTTGCATCCCGGCAATAATGAGTAACCTACTAACTAACCCTTCATCTTTTCTGTTTAAAGTCCTAACAAAATGTAAACTAAAAGAACAAGGCTTCAAACATAACTTTTTGCTCAAGTTAATAGTATTGTAATATAATATTTCTGATAAAAAAAGGTAACCTGATTCGTTGTACTGTTAGTGGATACCATGGATCAGAGAGATTCAAGTTAATCAAACTCATGGCAACCCTTGTTTGATTATACTCGTGTTCAGCCTTTATCAGGTTGCTTTCATCGTTGACCGATATCTCTCCGATTACAACTCTTGTTTGATTATACTCGTGTTCAGCCTTTAATTGTTTGGGAATATATTTTCTGATAAAAAAGGCAACCTGATTCGTTGTACTGTTAGTGGATACCATGGATCAGAGAGATTCAAGTAAATCAAACTCAGGGCAACCCTTGTTTGATTATACTCGTGTTCTGCCTTTATCAGGTTGCCTTCATCATTGACCGATATCTCTCCGATAACAACCCTAGTTTGATTATACTCGTGTTCAGCCTTTAATTGTTTGGGAATATATTTTCTGATCAAAAAAGGCAACCTGATTCGTTGTACTGGCTGTCAAAAGAAATCGCGTGATGATAGTCGTTTTCGGCGTTGTAAAGCGATCGTTATTGTAATGATCAGAAACATTCCAAATAACTGTAATGATCGCTACGGTTAGTGGATACCATGGATCAGAGAGATTCAAGCTAATCAAACTCAGGGCAACCCTTGTTTGATTATACTCGTGTTTAGCCTTTATCAGGTTGCCTTCATCGTTGACCGATATCTCTCCGATAACAACCCTTGTTTGATTATACTCTTTATATATGAATAGTGACCCTCTGGCAAATCTACATCTGTTTTGAATTTATTGCTTCCATAGAGAAGTTATCAATCTCACTGTAATGATCAGGAACATTCCAAATAACTGTATAATTTCAGCTTTTGTTTAACTATTTTAGCAACATCCATAGAGAAGTTATCAATCTCACTGTCCAACAACTGAATTTTACTTGCTTGCCTGAAAAGTTGTTTTACTAATTTCAAATTCTTGATACTTTTAACAATCGGATCGGCGCTAACGCGCAACCCATACAGAGTTCGTTGTACCGGTTGTAGAAAGAAATCAACAGTCGGATCGACTGTTGATTGGTATATAAAGAGCAAACTGACGATCATTCAAAAATTTAAAGTTGCCGCTAACCTCTGCGCCATCATCGACTACAGCAAACCGACGATCTTCCTCCACGGCACTCCTAATGGACCTCTCTTTATTTGACCGTACGATTTAAGGTTCCAGTTTTGTTTTTGTTGCTTTTTAATAATACGTTTTGTGTTTATCAAACTCTAACGTCTGAGCAATGATTTATTATTATTATTATTATTTTTATTCATTGTTATTTTATTTCTGTTTTGAGGGTGTAATGATAATGATGGTTATGATTTCACAAACGATTTTTGAAAGTATCAATATTCGGAAATTAGTAAACATTACGAAACGCGTCAAACAGAGACCGGAAGTCCAGCATTTTGATTAGACATGCAAAAATCGTGTTTTGAAAAAAATATGGGTATCGACTGTATAGTCGGAGCACCACGTAGAATGATTCAGGAAAGTTGAACAAACTGGGATGTTTCAACCAAAACACACAAACGAACAATAAACGACCCGTGACGCCTCAAACGAATTTTGTTTTATTGGGAACAACTAAAAACATTTTAAAATGAATTAAAATTAATTTTTAATCAATAAAAAGTATTTAAAACGAATTAAAACAAATTAATTTTTTTTAAAAAAAAGGACAAAGGGCCTCGCTTTGGCCAGAGGTAGGCGCCTGTGGTCTAATCAAGCTCAGCAGGTGCCTAGTTTTGGCCAAAGCTAGGCGCTTTGGCCTTTTTTAAAAAAAATGAACTTGTTTTAATTCATTTTAAAATGTTTTTAGTTATTCCCAATACAACAAAATTTGTTTGAGGCGTTACGGGTCGTTTATTGCTCGTTTGTGTGTTTTGGTTGAAACATCCCAGTTTGTTCAACTTTCATGAATCATTCTACGTGGTGCTCCGACTATACAATCGATACCCATATTTTTTCAAAACACGATTTTTGCATGTCTAATCGACATGCTGGACTTTCGGTCTCTGTTTGACGCGTTTCGTAATGTTTAATTGATCGTTTGTGGTTTTCAGAAGTCACATCTGATCATTTTACTAATTCTCGATTCTTGATACTTTCATAAATCAACCTTTGTTGACTCCTAGAAGTCTTGAAGACGAAATGAATTTTACAAGACACTTGAACAAGGTATGGATATGGAGAATATGCAATGAGATGATTTCGTACAAGATTCCAATGCAAGCAAGTCAAATTCAGTTGTTGGACCAACTTGAGATATGAGTTTGATTAGCTTGAATCTCTCTGATCCATGGTATCCACTAACCGTAGCGATTATCGCGTGTCATGGATCCTTTGAAAGTGGATACCATGGATCAGAGAGATTTAAGCTAATCAAACTTATATCTCAAGCCGGTGCAAGTTATGTTAGTGATATCTGTCATCTTCTTCTTCTTCAACCGGATAGTTGGTAGCTCTAGGTAAGAACATTGTGGATGATAATGATAATAACTTCTCTTCAGATGCTGATTGCACTGGTGGAATTGGAATTGGAATTGGAATTAATGTTAGGAATTGGAGTGGACAAACCGAGGCCTAAGGTGAATCCGTTTGGTGATAGTAAACCTAGAGAGGTTTTGCTTCAGGAGAAAGGTGTGGATTATCGGAATTGAATACTTTGAGATGACACGCGAAGCTTTAGACTCCAAGCGGATCCCTTGATCATTCACTTATTGAATGAAATTTAACGCGCATACCGCATTCGAATTGGTTTTTTTATTTTTTCTAAAAGTAGAAAAAACTATAACAACATTAGCAACTAACAAAAATATTGTAGAACAAAAGAATAAAGTGTTCCTCTCTGTTACCAAGCATGTCAAGAAATGATAATTTTCAAATATTGCAGATCAAGGTCTCCGTTAGTACTTAACGACGGTGAACAATTTGAATAGCTGGGGCCAAAGAAATTTGTGAAAAAAAATTGTAGAACAAAAGAAGAAAGTGTTCCTCGTACACAATAGCTGTTAAAGGTAGTACTCCATAAAGAGGAGTATATGAGAAGTTGCATTAAATTCCAATATATTATATTGGGTGGGGCTAACGTAAAAATGAGCTTAGTGTAAAAAGTATAAAATGATTATTAGCCATAGATTAAACTAGATAATCAGTGGCACGGTGGTAAATTCATTGCGTCATTAAAGTTTCACCCCCATTTTTAAAATGACCATAACATTTTCAAAAGACACTGTTTTTTTTTTTTTAAAAAAACTGTATCATAAAAATAAGATTTTCATCCTCTTTCATTTGCATACAATATTGTCATACTTTAAAAAAAATTGCTTGGTTGATAACTTGCGTTTTATTGAGGGTATACTTGCGTTTTAGAAACGCAACTTATACATGATAAAACGTAAAACTATATCTGATAAAAAGATGCAAATTATACATGATAAAACGCAAGTTTATACATGATAAAACACAGGTTATACATGATAAAAAAGATGCAAGTTACATCTGATAAAAAATGCAAGTTATCAACCCAACAAAAAAAAAATATTTAAAAGTATGGCAATAGGGTATTAGGGTATTAGGGTATGCAAATGAAAGAGGATAAAAAAAACTTGTTTTTATGGCATATTTTTTTTAGAAAATAATGTCTTATGAAAAAGTTATGAACGTTTAAAAAATGGGGATGGAACTCAACAATTGTGGGTTATACCTATTTTGCTCTTCTTATTCTCTTTTAGAAACTCAACGTATACTTTTTCCATTTTAATCTCATTCATTGATTTATTTTGATTAAAAGACAAAAATCCTTCTTATCCTTTTTATGTTAAGTTTCTTTTGAGAGTAAAACTTTCTCTATTATATTTGTAATAGCTTTTATCCCGGAAGCGTCCCGGAGTTGAAATATCTAACATGACATAATAAAATATCTAATATGACAACATAATTAATGACTTGCCAATACATGATTAATTAATAATATTATAATTTTTGTTATTATTATTATTATTATCATTATTATTATTTATTTTGAACAAATCTATGTCATAAGTTATCATATTCAAATATAAAAAAAACGAATCTCTACATATGAAGTTATGTTTATCGTTTCTTATTCAAATATAAAAAACCCTAAGTAGTGATTTATTAGTAGAGTAAAATATATTTGAAAACAAAGCCCCACAAAAAATAGTCGTTTTTTTCTCCGTTTTTTATATAGCACTATGGTACTCGTTGGAAAGATAATAAAACGCTCGTTAATTTGGTGTAAATTTTTTTCTTTAAAAAATCTCGTATATAAAAGATATTAACGTTTAAAAGTTATGGGAGGAAACATGAGAGAGAAAATTTAATTTTGTTTTAAAATTCTATTGTTTTCTAACAAAACGTAATGGCTTTTGTTTTTTAATTGTTCCACATGTGATCCTACATGGCACTCTCAAAAGAGAATATGCATGTATGCATACCATGTAGGACAACACCATCTCAAATATATATATATATATATATATATATATAGGTTTAGGATCCTGTACAAAGGACATATTTCGTGAGAAGGACTAAGAATTGACATGTAGACATCATGTTTTGGATTTAGGAATGATGTTTTAGGTTGTTTTAACTTGAAAAACACCAAACACAACAATCTAAAACACTAGTCATTAAATTTAAAAAACAGCTAAAACACACTACTTAACGCTTAAAACACACTGCTAATGTTCTTAGCAAGGTGTTTTAAGTTTTAAGCCTAAAATACATTTGTTTTCGGTTTTTAATTGTTATGTTTGGTGTTTTTATAGGCAAAACAATCCAAAACATCACGACTAAGTTCAAAAAATGATGCCTAAGTATCAATTTTTAGTCCTTCTCACACTTCTCACAAAAAAAACACTTTGTACACGATCTTGACCCTATATATATATATATATAGTCATTGTGTTTTAAATTTTAGCTATAATGTTTTTTATTCCTTTTGCATTGATTTATATAGAAAAGCACCAAAAGTTACAATTTAAAACATAAGCAAATGTATTTTAGACATGACATTTAAAACACACTGATTACTTTCTTCGTATGGTGTTTTAGATTGCATGTCGAGAATACATTAATTAGTGTTTCAATTTGCTAAGATTTGTGTTTTTCTATATAACACTATGCTAAAAGAATATAAAACATCATGCCTAAAATTTAAAACACAATGCCTATATAGACTTCTCACACTTTGTACAAAATATGCACTTTGTATAGGAACACCACCCTATATATATATATATATATATATATATACTAGTAGAATGCCCGCGCGATACAGCGGGAAACACAAACACTTCTAAGGGTGTGTATGGTTCCATTAAGTTCGATTATTAGGCTCAACTGAAACTAAAATCAAAAGTCATCAATTAGTCAATCTTATTAAACCATTGGTTCATTGGTTCGGTTAGTATTGTTAGATTATCGGTTTTTAGTCCGATTTAGTTAATTTTGGTGAATAACAAAAACAAACTTTGGCTATAAACGAACCAAATGTTCATGAGTTGTTCGTGAACTTCTTCGGCGATAAGTTCGTTTATGTCGTTTATTTAATAAACGAACAAACACGAACAAAAAAGTGTGTTCGTTTAGTTAAATGAATGAACATGAACAAACGTTAAGTTTATTCATTTATGTTCATTAACGTCCATTTATGTTCCTTTATTTATGTCCGTTTATGTTTATTAATTACATACGTACTTATATCTACATAAATATAAACATAAATTGGGATTTAGCTACTTGAATAAATATATAACTAATTAGTAATTGGGTTTTTTCAGTAATACAAAATCGTTCACATTTATTATGTTCGTGAATGTCCGTTTATGTTCATTCGTGAACTGTTCATTTAGGTTTTAAACGAACGGACATAAACGAACAAGAACATGACAAATTTTTTAATGAACGAACATGAACACAAAAATGTGTTTTATTATGTGTTCATGTTCGGTTAAAATTAAATGAACAAACACGAACATTGTATTCGTTCGGTTCATTTACAGGCCCAGGTATAAAAGCTAAAATTTTAAAACCCCCTCTGTTGATACCACCACTACAATTCATAAACCTATCTACTCAGCTTCAAACCATATTAGAGTATAATTTGCTATATAATTTTAACTAAAAATTTGATTTTTTACGTGATTAATAATATTTAGGGGTGAACAATAATTGAACCTCAACTGAAATCAAACAAAAACATACAAAACCGAACTGAAAATTAACCAAAACCGAGTTAACCTAATATCGGTTTTTTGTACCCTAAGTTAACCAAAATTAACAAACCAAAACTAAACAATTCATACATTTATATCTTTTATACATCCATTACATGTATTTATACCTTCATTTCATGTGCTTCTAAGCAAAATTAAAGTTTGGTTTTGGTTCTTAACCAAAATTAACTAAACCGAACTAAAAACGACAATCTAACCAAATAGACTGAACCAATTAACCGGTTGGTTAACATGATCGATAAACCGATAATGTCGATTTTTGTTTCGGTTGAGGCTTATAACCGAACTGAACCTAACCCAACCATGAACCATTAAAAGTGTCTATGTTCACTACCACATCGTGCGGACACGCTCTTATGAATATATTAATGAGTTTGTTTTAGTTTAACTAATTTGGGTTAACTAAAGGTACAAAAAGAAAACGATAACTAATTTTAAGTTAAATCGGATGTTTTCAGTTTTGAATAGATTTTGGTTCAGTTTTGTCAGTTTTTTGGTTTGGCTTCGGTGAACGGTTTATTTATTGGTCACTCCTAGACATCGTTAATCACGTAGCACATAAAAGATTTTTAAAATAAAAAAAATAGCAATACTATACTCAAATTAAAGATAATAAAATGCTCATTATTATGATGTAATTTTTTTATAAAAGTATAAATGTATGCAAAAAAATATGACTATTTAAAAATCATGGGGGATAGTTTTCTTAAAATAAGGAAAAGAAGTTTAACTATAATTTAAATAAACAAAAGTTAAGTAAAGTTTAAGGGATAAAAGTGTAACTAAGATAGGGTATTAAAATGTAAATAATATATGAATGACTATTTTACCCTCATTTCAGGGTTATTAATCAAAACTAAGTTCTTAACTTTTGGGTATTTTAAACTATCCCTCCCTCCTGCATTATATATAGTATAGATATAGATAAGTAGTTTGAAGCTACTTAATTACTTACTAGTAGTGTGCCCGCGCGATGCGGCGGGGAACACAGATACTTTTACGGGTATGCATGATTCGGTTCAATTCAGTTATTAGCCCCAACCAAAACCAAAGTCAACGGTTAAATAATCTTATTAACCGATTGGTTAATTGGTTCGGCTTATTTGATTAGATTGTCGTTTTTCAATACGGTTAAATTAATTTTGTTAATAACCTAAACTTTGTCCAAGGTATAAGTATACTAAAGCATGGGCTTAGTGCCCCATTTTTTGGGGCCCAATTTTATGATGTTATTTTATATTTGTATCAAACTTGTTTATGTAGTATTGAATCGTAACTCGTTCCAAAAAGAGGCAACACGGTTAGGTTAAAAATGAAAGTGGGAAAGTGAGGAATGGAAATCGAATCGAATCGTGTAGTAACGGTGAAAGGCCGTACACCTAAATCGTAAAATCATGATCATCAAAGTCCAACTATCTTCTGTTGTATTCTTGCTCTAATTTTTTTTTTTTTACAATTAAAATCAAAATCATAATCAAAATCTAAGGTGTTGTAGTTAGCGACTTAGTTCATTCAAAATCGTCAATCAAAATTGTTAATTTGTTACGCATCCCTTGAAGGTAAATTGATAATCTATTAACTTTTACTACTCAACTATTGATTTTTGCCGCTTACGAATTATACAGATAAAATATGACATAATGTGGATGTTAATTCGTGTTTTAAATAAAATGTTATGTCTTTACTGATATTTATATGTGATTAAAACAAAGATCGGAAATAAAAATTATGATTAAGATTTCGTTATGTTTATGTTATTATAATAATAGCTAATACTTAAATTTCGATATTCATATTATGTTTTAAATTTAGGATGTTTTTGATGTCATATACTATTGGTAAAGGGATGTTAGACAATTGATGCACAGGGTTGATCCTTTACCGATGAAGCTAGGGCTGAGATAAACCTGAAATATAAGGTGTAGGGTAGGGAGTGTGCTACAATCCTAGACGTTTATAACAAAAATGGGTGATGTTGTATACTACAGTTGTAGCTTCTCGTGTTAGCAAAAAGTGTCCTCCATAAGGTGATCGAAACCCCCTTATATATAAGTGACATATGCCAACATCACTAAACCCTATTCTGGTGGGCCAAGGCCCGATTAGGTTATCCCTTCCCTAATGCAAGTTAGCAATCATAATTAGGAAATAAATACTTAAATATGGAAATGGAATCAATACCGCCTTAATTGCCGAATGTATTCCTAGAAGGGACACGCGTCGTCTGTTGTTTGGCCACGTGTCCTAAACTTATGTCTAATCATGTGGAAAGGTAGTTGGTGGAGATATCTAATGACGTGACATGCAATCTATCATTGGCGAACGTGTATAGGCGTCCCTGTTTCACGTGTGACTTTCTTGCTCCGTGCGTACGATACACTACGCGCCCTGCCATTAGATTGTAGAGGCACAAGGCCTGTGTTACGTTTCTGGATGTCTGCGCCCAGGGCTTCCTGGCACAGGACATCCTTAGAAACGTGTGATTATGCTCTCCCAAGTGGTCACTTTTAGGACTCGCGTTGTACGGGTTAGGCCAATCCATGTGAGGATTTGGTACCCAATCCCTTCAATGATAAGATTTTTTTAATGTGGTCTTTGTTATGCTGAAAGAGTCTAAAATTTAAAATTCTTTTTAGGCCCCTAAAATGGTCGAGTCGGCCCTGGTAAATCTTAGCATTACTATACTCAAATTAAAGAGAATAAAATTCTCGTTTTTATGATAATTTTTTTTTTAAAAATAACGTATGATAAACTTATGGCCGTTTAAAAATCGTTGGAGGGTAGATTTATTAAAACAAAGGGAAAACATGTAACTATTATTTTTTGTCTAATTCAGTTCGTTTTTGTTCCAGATATTACTTAAACTCATCATATCATTTTTTATATAAAAAAAACTACACAAATACTATACTCAAATTAAAAAGAATAAAATGATCGTTAATATGGTGTAATAGTATTAAGAAAATATTAACGCACGAAAAAGTTATAGACATTTAAAAATCATGGGAGTAGTTGATTAAATTAAGGGTGCAAAAGTGTAATTACTATTTAAATAAACAAAAGTTTAGTAAACATGAAGGGACACATGTGTAAATATTTTTTAAAAGACATGTTTGCCGTAAAAAAAAGTAGTTATTATCTGCATTGTGTTTTGAAATCTAAGCAATATACTTATAAAACTTGAATTTTAAGAGATCATTGGGAAATGTATTATAATAAAGTTTAGATTATTTCAGCTCATTTTCGTTTTTTTCCTTTGTTTTCGTGTTGGTTATTGCTTAACGCTAACATATAATTTTTAAAAAATTAAAAAACTATAGCAATACTATACTCAAATTAAAGAGAATAAAATGCTCTTTTATACAGTATAATAATATTAAGAAAATATTATCGTCTGAAAAAGTTATGAACGTTTAAAAATCGTGCGGTAGTTGGTTAAAATAAAGGTGCAAAAATGTAATTATTATTTAAATAAAGAGTAAAGTTGATGGACAAATATGTAAGTACAGTATAAAATTATAATATAGTATAGATAGATAATGGGGAAAACTGTAACCAATAAGGGTATATGTGTAAGTTATGTTTGGAAAGACATAAATGCCCTTAAAAAGTAGTTACTACATGCATTACGTGTTGTACTTTAAGCATTTATAATTGTATTACTTAAAAATTAAGAGGTCCTTCTGAAATGCGTTATAAGATAGTATAGATAACACAACTTAATTACTTATGTACTCATTAAAATTTTTAATAACAAAACTGGATAAACATAAACTAATGTAAATAAACGAATAAAACATGTGTTCATGTTTGTTTGTTTAATTAAATGAACAAAAAAAATTGTTTATGTTCGTTAATTTATTAAATAAACGAATATCCCGTGGAATAAATTCACAAACAATTAATGTTTGGTTCATTTACATGCATAACTAGAACATTTGTAAAAAGAGAAAAGTTTAGATAACGGAGGTTGGATTATTCATTTTTGTGACACGTGGTCGGCACTAATTTATGACGGTCTACAATTGTAAATTTTCGAGTTAATGGCTAAAATCGTCCTTGAGGCTTGGCCAGATTTGCCACATCAATCCAAACTAGTATTTTTTACATCTGGATCCTTGAGGTTTACGTTTTGTTGCCAAATTCATCCCTGACACTAACCCAGATAAATATTGTCATTAACTTTAAGGGTATTTCTGACTTTTTGCCTTACTCCTTTACTTTTTAAGCAGAATCCCCCCATTTAGAACCTATATCAGACTTTCAACATATCCTTCAAAGCCACCATCTCCATCTCTATGCAACCCCACCATAACCATAACCACCTTAACCATCCACCCGCCACCATTACTCCTACATTTCCGGTCACTAACCACCAATGAAACCATATCCCCACCCTTCACCTCACCTTTGCAAACACTAACCTTCGTCACCCTATAACTCTGCCTGATCACAACTATCAATAAATGACCATCCACTCCGACAATCCTTACCCACTTGTAATCTAACCCTCACCGCACTACTTCGTCGTTCTCCACCACTCAAACCCCCAATCTCCACCTTCTGATTTCGAAACCCCCTAATATTATGACGAACGATTTCCCAAAAACGACGTCTCTTCTTGGCCAATAAAATTGGATTTGTTAGCTAGGATTTTGTTTGGGATTTTATGGGTGGAGTTGGTGCGGCTGTGGTGGTTTTAGGTTGGAGGCGGTGCAACTGTGGTCTTAGTTTTAAGTGAGGTGTTGTAGCGATGGTGATGGTTTTAGGGTGGAGGTGGTACAGCGGTGGTAATTTTAAGATGGAGATGGTGCAAAGGTGGTAATTTAAGGGTGGATGTGGTTTCCTATGGTGGTGGTGGTAGTGGTGGTTGTCAGGTGGCGGTGGTGATTATACTCAGTGGCTGGTGATGCTTGACTGATTGCTTTAGGTGATTATAGTGATGGTAGTGGTGGAAGGCAACCATTTTCTATCCGAATACACCGAGTAACTACCACCTAGATCCCCATCCCACCTCCACAAGTCCGCACCTGATTTAAAGCGAACATGTTGAATCCGGGCCGGTAATTGCTGCATCTCATCCACTTCGATAGATGAAGAAGTAACCTTCTTCCATTCTCACAAAGTATCGATTCTACCACCTGACCAAAGCAACCTGGCCCCTAACAAACAATGCTTGATAACTTCCAGCCTAAACATAACTGGAAAACTCTCCTTCAAACAGCCACCCAAAACCTAAGAGTCTATCCAAAATCAAGCTCTATCCCCATTACCTATTGAGCAATTTACAAGTTGAATAAAAGGTTTACCAACAACTTTTATTTTATGACCTTCTTTCACAATTTTAGACCACACTGTAATGGATCGTTTTGACAAAAACAAGTTAGTTGATTATACAAGTCTACCAATTTAGGTGCGGAATCCCTAAATCAGTTACGAAATGATAATAATTGAGTCAAAACACGCAATTCACCTTTTCAATAACCATTTCATTAATAAACATTTCATATAAACCTTACAATGTATGTTTACAATGAAATAAACTGATTTCAGAAGTTTCTAAAACACCTAGAGAGAATTTAGGTCAAACCAGACAGACAAATGACAAAAAGTTAACTTTAAAATGAATTATCAGGTTTATATACACCTGCACATTCGCCCCCCGTAAGGGTCGAATGTGCAGGTTCGCCCCTTCTTAAGGTTCGAATCAGCACAATGTCTTCAAACTTCCATGTTCGACCTGTAATCTCCACCTTCGACCTTCCATATCTACATTCGCCCTTCCTAATTCCACTTTCGCCCCTACTTATTCACAAAAACAACTTTTAATGTACAATCCAATAGCACTAGTCGCAAAACATGCATCAACACACACATTAGACAAGTTACTACCAACCGGATAAGCCTCCCCATCTTTTTCAAGCAGTGGATAGCTTCCACAAGATTTCTTCCATAGCTAACCTTGTTCGGTCGAAAATCGCCAAAGCCATTTAGATATCAAAGCTCTATTACAATCGCACAACTTTGATAAACCCAACCCACATTTATCCTTTAGACAATCTACCGTAGACCAAGCTACACAGTGTAATTTCCGGACATCACCACTCCCACCCTATAAAAAAAAAATTCTTCATTAACACTTCTAGATCTTCCAACACTTTCCTTGGAGCTTTATACAATGAGAAGAAATAGTCGGCAAAGTCTCGACACCGATTTAACCAAACTAACCTTACCTCTATCGAGAGAGTGTTCTCCTTGCACTTACTTAACCGCGTCCAAGCCATATCAAAAACCGGTTTGTGACACCTGGCAAACTCAGGTTAGTAACTTTTATCAACTAGTAAGTCTACCTTAGCGAGTCATGCATACGTTACACTTAACTGGGTCAGTTGAGTCATGTCGATGATTCAGGGAACCATCGGGAGTTAATTTACACTTACGTATTGTCCAGGGTTCAATGATTTGGAGGATCATTGGGGGTAACATACACACACGAGTCTTGGGTCCCGTTGTTGGTAAAATTACATAGTTGGATTAAGTATTGAGCAAGAAATGTTCTATATATAATAAGCAACGTGTGAATACGTGTTTATATGATTAGATATAATTAACATATGTTAGAATTGAATGTTCATGTGTTAGAGTGTGTTAACATGTGTTAAAATGGGTTAAAATGGCAAAATCATGAAAAGTTGGACAACCAAGAATTGGTTCGACCTAGGGGAGGGTCGAACCAAGTCTTATGAAGTTGATTCGACCTTCATTAGGGTCGAATGAGTACTGTTTCAACCCTACGGGGGTGCGAACCAACACTGACTATAAATACCATACTTTGCAACTTTTTCATCATTTCACAGCCCTAATTCGCCTCCAAGTGTTCTCTCTCAACCACAAACCTGTAGGGAGGAGTTTTTGACCTCGTTTTTTAGATCCTAACTGATGTATTGTAAAATACATCCATTTCCAGTGTAAAGTTTTGTACAGTTTCAAGTCGTTTAGATAGTGTTTTCATTAGTTTTAGGCTTGTAGTTTTCTATTTTACTTATTTAGCGTTTATTAGTTTTTTATTAGTTTTGTGTCGTTTTTAGTACTTATGGTTTAAATTTATATTTTTGGTAGGTGTTCGTGTGGACATTGGAGCGTAAACAAGCAACTTTGATCAAGTCAAGAACACCCGAGTCGAGAGCATGAAGTTATAATACTATATAATAATAATAATAATAATATTAAAAGAAAAAAGACAATATCGTGACTTTGGAAGTCACGGGCCACAGCCTAAAGTGATTATGGGAAAAAAAAAAAAGATATTATGGAGGGCAGCAATATTATTACGGAGAGGGGGCTAGCGATATTATTCATGGGGGAGGAGCAGGCAACATTAATCGAGGGAGAGCATCATAGAGGAAAATTCGAAGGACAGCAGAGAGGATCGACTTTTTATTGGAGAATTATTTTGAGGTGGATCAAGGGTGAAGCATTAGTGCAAACACGGGTTGTTTCTACTCTAATTGTTTATCTATTCAATACCCGTATGAACACCATGAATTTGATTTGCTTTTATTGTTTTGATTTTATCATGACGATTAGAGGCTAATTATTTTAACTACCTAGGTTTTGATGAATACTTATGATTGATTGATTATTTTTATGGTTTTTTGGAACTTTGACTAGGATTGATGATTTAGTAAAGACTTTGATTATTTCTGATCTGGTGTATACGTGTACCTAGTTTTGTTCAATAAGCAATTATTTACTCCACATGCGTTTTTGTGAATGTCTTTCATGTATGAATGCGTGTTAGGTTGTGGACTGTGTGTTAACAACTAGTTTATGGTAAATTGCTAGTGTTTTCCATAGGAGTGGTTCTTGTTAATTGGGTAGTTCTAGGTGTTCTTCTAATTCCAATAGTTGGAAGGTGCGGGATTGTTGATATGTCTAGGGTGTTAAATTGCTAGATCTAGATGCTTTGTAAGAAGATCTTCCTAGTTTCCTTACCACTTCTTGTGTATCGAGTCAGATCAGGTTTTCTATAGTTACCCCTTTCACTCGTTGTGAGGCTTTTGCGCTGTAAGGTAGACTGTCTAGCGGGTACTTTATCATCAGAGTAGGTAAGCCTGTAAGGGTAACCTCTCAATCGGTAGTTTAACGGCATATAGGTAACCATAGGTTTCTCCTTGAGAAGGGTCGAGGGTCCTCTAGTTTATCCTGTAAGTTTAGTATCTGAAGATTCGGCTTCCATAGCTAGTTCCATAACCATAGAAGTTCGTTAGTCATGAGTAGGATTCTAACCTAGGTAGTACCTTCACCATCATTTGAATTCAGCTCAGCCCAGTTCTCATTTTTAGTTCAGTTTAGTTAATCTTAGTTAATCTTTATTTTATTGCATTTTATTTTTCAGTAAAACCCCCCTTTTAAAATAACAAATCTTTTAATTTCAGTATTTAGGATAAGTAATCGAGTCTAGTTTTCGTTTTCCATTAGAGTCTCGTGGGTTCGATATCCGGACTTACTTTAGCTTTAATAGAGTCGATAGGTCCACTTGCCTATCAGTAGTTTAGTTTTAGAGAGTCTAGAGTATTACAAGGTGTTTAGTTTTAGGTTTAACTTAGTTATTTTTATTAAACTACTCTTAGTACATCACTAACCTAAAAACACGTTCTACAACATAAACATGAGAAGATTCAAGGTGTGTTCTTCATCTAAAACCTTTTTAATCAAGTTTCATTTGTTTTTATCAAACCCTAAGTGTCCAGATCTGATTCAAGGAAGTTTTTGTGAATAAAAAGCTTTCTAACATCTTTCTAAACCAAATCTATTCATTAATAATGAGTTTTCATACAAAAATCCTTGTGTTATTGATGTTAAGTGAGTTGTTATGTGTTATATAATGTTGAATGACGAATAGACGATATGTTAATGATCTAGGGCGGTTTTAGATGATGATTTATGATTATTATAGGGTGTAATTGATGATTGATGAAGTTTCACCCATTTTGGGGGGTTTATGTTAAATCGAGGGTTAGTTCTTGTTGATGTTAATGATGATATGATTAGGGGTTTGCTAAACATTATTAATCCATCCATAACAATCTGTTCATGAGGTTAAAATTGATAAGTTTACATTTTGGGTAAAGATTACATGCATTGATGTGACATTTCCATAATTTGGCATTTTGGGTAAGTTGTGATTTCTTCTTGGAATGGACGGGTTTCGGGGCATAAATGGTACGGTTTATAGGGATAGATTAGATGATATCAACTGCTGTGATTTATGATGTTTCGTGATGTTTTCGGACTGTTTTGATGAGATTTTGTGCGTTTATTGAGTATTTGTAGCAGTTGGGTCGAACCAAAAATTGGTTCGACCATTCGGGAGGTCGAACCAACTTTTAGGAGGTCAAACCAACTATCTAAACACCCATTCGACCCTCATTAAGGGTGAATTCTGATTCAACCCCACGACTACAGAAATGTGATTTTTATGCAAACTAAGTGTTTTATGTGTGATCCTTGCGTGTAAACTATATGTACTTGATCAACTAGTGTAATGGGTCACCAACGGGATGTCTGGTCTGTCCGGTGTGTCGGGTCAACATTCAAACGCATTTTCAAACATGTAGTCATGATTTGGACAATCGGGGGCTAGTTAACCTATGGGTTATTAGTCAAAACACTTATACAAACTTTATGATAGGTCACCAATAGTTAGGACTATTAGCTGTGTAGGTTATTCTGTTGTTAGAAGATGCAATCTAAGGTGAGTGTCACAACCCCACTTTTACTGATTTTACTTTCGAGGGAGAAACATGCTACGTACTTGGATTTATAAAGATCATGTTATACTATGGTTATCTTTGTTTACTATTCGTACTTGACGTCTAGCTAACGTTGTTATAACATAGTAGTAACGGGAATGATATTTAAAGCTTGTGGAAACGTTTTATTAAAAACTGTGAACTCACCAGCATTATATGTTGACCTTTTTGGCATGTTTTCTTAGGTCGCTAAGGTAGCACCATATGGATTAGGCACACGGAGTCTCACACGGCGTCTAGGGTCTTAGTTGCATGTTTCAAAATTTTCAGACTTCATTTACTTTATGTTGATTTGTGAACGGATTTACGCTTCCGCTGTTGGTTTGGTATTATAAAACTTGTTGGTTTTGGTTTACGTATCTTTTACATATAGTTGGCGTTTATTGTGACTGTTGACTTGGATCCTGGTGTGTCACGCACCTCGCAGTAAAACCCCGCACGTGGAATTTGAGTGTGTGACAGATTGGTATCAGAGCCAATGGTTATAGTGAACTAGGACTGCATGTAGAGTCTGGCCTATAGCCGAGTCACACACACTAAACGGTCACATACATATGAGTCATGTTACATGGTACATTTACTGATTTGCAGGGGTGTCGGTATCATCATCTATGTGTTGCATCATCCATTCTTTCTTTTATCTGTTTCTATCTTCTATTCCTATCTTATCCTCCTTTTCGGGTTTTGAGGACGAAGAGGCTGACTTGTTGACACGGCGGTGATGTACATTGGAGTAGCTTCGGCATACCCTTGAGATCTTTCCAAGATTCGGACATCTCCCTTCTATACTCTAATGGACACACTCGCCTACACACACACTATCTTGCACTCGTACTTGTAGTAGTACACCTCTAGGTGTTATTATCCGGTGACTTGAGCTTCAAACTAGGAGTACATTTGAAGGACCATGTAGAACAGTTTATCATTTCGGGTGCACACGAAATCATAAGCTGAGATGCATGGGAATCCTGGTGGACTCTGTGTTTGGACTGATGATCCTAGATTGGGCTTAGATCTTAATTCTTGTGATTACTAGTGGTTCGTACTAGTGATGAATCTGAGTATTCTATTCTTGTGTTTGACAAAAGATGTCTGGTGCTAGAGGTGGTCGTCAGGGTGCTTTTCAGTAGCAAGTGAATGTTGCACAGGCTGCTTTTCAGGCCGCTCAACAGGCTCTTGGTGGTAATTTGATTGCTACCACTCTTATCTATATCTTGGGTGTTGTATTTTTGTTGACTAATCGGGTGTCGTTGGTTTATGTAATGCTGTTAATCAGCCTCATCCAGTGTAGCCGGCATGTACTTTTAAGATGTTCATGGACTGCACGCCTCACAACTTCAATGGGACTGAGGGAGCAGTGAAACTGCTCAGGTGGCTTGAGAAGATTGAGTCAGTTTTTGCCATGTGTAACTGTCCAGATGCTGATCTCATGAAGTTTGCTACATGAACTTTCGAAGGTCATGTTTTGACTTGGTGGAACTCCACAACTCAGACTCTTGGCTTGGGGGAAGCCAATGCCATGCCATGGAGGGAGTTTATTCAGAAGTTGCAAGTAGAGTATTGCCCTAGGGATGAAGTGAAGAGGTTGGAGCATGAGTTCTAGAATCACAAGATGGTGGGTTCGGAGATTGAGGAGTACACTACCAAGCACAATGAGTTGGCAGTGATGTGTCCTGGATTGGCTACGCAAGAGTATCAGAGGATAGAGCACTATATTGCTGGGTTGGAGCCGGAGATTGTCGAGTTAGTAGCTGCTGGTGATTCTTCTATGTTGTTGGGTACTATTCGGTTGGCTCACAACCTAACTAACATGAAAGTTACTGAGAGTGCTTTGCCTCCCAAGGGTGTTGCTGCGAAAGCCCCTGGGGATAACAAGAGGAAGTGGGAGAGTGTGGGGAAGAGTTATGGATCGTCTCAGCCACAGCAGCAGGTGAAAAAGCATGATGCAGCGGGATCGTCGTCTGAGCAGAGGCAGGTAGGATACACTGGGAAGCTACTGAAGTGTAATCGGTATGGGTTTCATCATTCTGAGAATGTTTGTGACAGGAACCGTTGTTATCGGTGCCATCGGACTGGTCATCAGGCTAAAGATTGTAGGGCTAATCTTCAGCCGAATCAGACTCAGACTGTTGTTCCTGCTCCCGCTCCTCAGAGGAATCTAGGAAAGCAGGGTAGTTTTAACTGTGGGGAGTTAGGGCATTTCATGCGTGACTGTCCCAAGATGAAGCAGGGCGAGAATGGGAAGAACGGGGCGGGTAATGTAAACAACGGGGGTGGTGGCAGGAATGCACGCGCCTTCATCATTGGTTCGGGGGAAGCCCGATAGGATCCAGACATTGTTACCGGTACGTTTCTTCTTAATGATCGTTGTGCTTTGGTTTTATTTGATACTGATGTTGATAAGAGTTTCATATCTGCTACGTTTACTCAGTTTCTAGATATAGTATCTACACCTTTAGAGGCTAAGTACTTGATAGAATTAGCTAATGGTAAACGAATTGAGACTACACATGTTCTTAGGGGGTGTCGCCTTGAGTTGTCGGGTTTGTCTTTCCCCATTGATCTCATGCCGGTTGATTTGGGTAGTTTTGATGTTGTTGTGGCTATGGATTGGTTATCCTTGTATTGCGCCAAGATTGTCTGTTTTGACAAGATCGTTCAACTTCCTCTTCCTGATGGTGAGATTTTATCGGTTTTTGGTGAGAAGAGCGGTATTCCGTTGAGTATCATTTCTTGCATGAAGGCCTACAAGTATCTTCGGAAGGGTTATACCGCCATTCTGGCACTCGTTTCTGCTTCATCAACAGAAGAGAAGAAGATTAAAGACATTCCAGTCATGCGTGACTTTCCTGATGTGTTTCCTGATGATTTACCTGGTCTTCCGCCTTAACGTCTGGTTGAGTTTCGTATTGATCTTGCACGTGATGCAGCCCCTATCGCTCGAGCCCCTTACCGTCTTGCACCTCCCGAGATGCAGGTGTTATCTAACCAGTTGCAGGAATTGTTGGAGAAAGGTTTCATTCGGCCTAGTTCGTCTCCGTGGGGAGCCCCTATCTTATTCGTCAAGAAGAAAGACGGAAGCCTACGCATGTGTATTGACTATCGTGAGCTGAACAAGGTGATGATCAAGAACTGCTATCCTCTTCCACGCATTGATGATTTGTTCGACTAGCTTTAGGGTTCTAGTTTTTACTCGAAGATCGACGCGAAGTCCGGATATCACCAGTTGAGAGTGCACGAAGCCGATGTTTCGAAGACTGCTTTTCGTACTCGTTATGGCCACTTTGAGGTCTTGGTCATGACTTTTGGTCTTACCAATGTGCCAACGGTGTTCATTGAATTGATGAACCGTGTTTGTAAACCATATCATGATAAATTCGTCATTGTCTTCATTGACGACATTCTGATATATTCCAAGAGCAGGGTGGACCATGAGGAACACCTGCGGCTTGTCTTGGAACTCTTGCAGAGAGAATAGCTTTACGCTAAGCTCTCGAAGTGTGACTTCTGGTTGCGTGAAGTTCAGTTCCTTGGTCATGTGGTTAATGAACAAGGGATACATGTAGATCCAGCCAAGATAGAAGCCATCAAGGACTGAGAGGCACCGACGACACCATTTGAGGTGCGGCAATTCCTAGGTCTTGCAGGTTATTATCGTCGCTTTATTGAGGGATTTTTGAGGATCGCTCAACCCCTCACATTTCTTACCTAGAAGAACCGAAAGTTCGACTGGGTGATTATCAAGAGTCGGCGTTTCAGTTGCTGAAGCGTAAACTCTGTTCCGCACCTATCATATCCTTGCCTGAGGGCACTGATGATTTCGTTGTTTATTGTGATGCTTATATATGGGGTCTCGGCTGTGTGTTGATGCAGCGCAAGAAGGTTATTGCGTATTCTTCTCGTCAGCTTAAGGTTCACGAGAAGAACTATACTACCCATGATTTGGAATTGGATGCGGTTGCTTTTGCTTTGACAATAAACTCTAATAAGAACATTAGAATGTTTATATATATATATATATAGGATTTGGATCATTTGAGAACCACTATTTAGGGAGAGAACCAAAGAACCAATGTGAACAGGTGGCATTTTTGTAAATATGAAGGTGTCTACAAAAACCCCTCCATAAAAAAATAAAAAAAAAATAAAAAAAAATTATATAACCTAAATAAATAAAAAAATAAAAAAAGTAAAAACACCAAAATGATTATTTTGCATTATTAATTCGAAAAAAATAAAAAAAGTAAAAAAAAATTTTAAAAAATGGCTTGTGACGTCGTATGACGTCATCATGATGCACATGTGCATTTCGCTGTTATATATACAGAAATACACCGTATGCACATGTGCATTTCATTATTAAATCACACTTTTGAATAGATTGTCAATTACCATACTTAAATGATTATTAAATGGACGTGATACAGATATATAAGGGGTCACAAATTTTATTCAATGATCATTTAATGGACGCAAAGTAAGATATAAAATACAATCGAACTCGTCAAGTGTTTAGACATGCATATTATGACATAAATTGAAAATAAAACACGTGTATGACAACAAACATGAATAAACTTAAAACACCTCTATATAAGAAATATAAAATATAAACGTGTACTGCATGCACATGTGTATTTCACTAATATAGTAGGATTTTTTTAGTGGTTTAGCTTCCGGGCTTAGTTTTTAGGTATGGTGGGATGGGTGTGTGGTGGTGGGTTTAGTGGTTCACTAATATAATCATAAACATATACGTCAATTTTATTATCATACCAATTTACATACGCTAAAAATAATAATTACGAACGTAATCAACCTATCAACCACCATATAAGGCCACCCAAAATATACATATGTGCATACATCATCCTTCAAATAATAAAGCTTTTATACCAAATTGTTTTTATCATACAACTACATTTGGTTTTTACCAAACGCATTAACTCAATAAAACAAATGATAACAAAAAAAAATATCCATATTACAAACCAACTATGTTACCACTAACCACATGCCTACAAACTTCTAATTATCTCACAATCTCATGTCCACCAATAGTCCCCTTCTATTACTTATTTGTCCCTTCTCATTTTCTTCCCCTTTTTTCAACACTTTTCCATTTACGTTTATCACGCCATTTTTTGTTTTTATCACCATTTGTTTACCATTAAAGTTATCTACAACGTAGTGTAATAACTTTGCCGGTAAACCCTCTGTATTAAGTTGTAAAATCCTACCAAAATCCATCGTTACAACCGCCTCTCTTTGTCTGCTTGATAATGCTCTTATTCCAAAGCAAAGTTGGCGTGGTGTGACGCGTGTTCGTATCGAACGCCAATTCGTTTTTTTTCACGACAATCCTTTGATCTGACTTCGATGCTACCGTTTTACCACGCTTTGTCTTGATTTTCTTTTTTTCATCTGCATATGCACACACATTTGTCATACAACACATTATATCATGTTCACACATAATGATGCACATGTGCATAATCAACAATATGTGTTTAATATTGCGCATAACAACGTACCATCACTATTTGCCGTTTCAATGTGATTCCGTTTGTTTGATCTGGTTTGAATTTTTCTTTTTAATCCTTTACCTACATATAATATATTTTGTGTGAAAACATTCAACATTTAATATTTCATAATATAAATGCATATATGCACATGTGCATTCTATATATATGAACTAACTAAAATAATTACAACCTTTATCATCTTTCTGATAAACAATCATAGCATCCCCAACTTCCGATTCTGCACGTTAAAACGGAACTTAATTAGTTTATGCTATATATCAAATAAATAACATAACAAATAACAAGTGAATATTGATTACATCAACACTAAATAAATGATGCCAACATGTATCAACGTTTTGACCAACATTTGTTTCATTGTCTTCACTTGCATCCGGTAATTTATTTGTTCCTTTATCTCTTGACTGTAAAACAAATCTCACTTTCTTTGCTGCTTTCCCCATCTATTAATTAAAAACATTAAGGAACGTACAAGAAAACCGATATTTCAATATGAATGCACATGTGCAACAATATTACTTTGATAATTACAACAAAATAACTTCACATGTGCAATATTATGAACTACTTAGTTATATCAATTTGTTACTTAACATTACTTTTAACATTATAAACCACACTTTGCACTTGTGCATTCACAGTCTTAATGCACATGTGCATTCATAACATACTTCATTCATAACAAAACGATTTCACATGTTCATTAACCTGTTCGGCTTGTCCAACTTACAATGTTATACACAAATTATCTTCAAATATAATTCATTAAACACAAAACTAAAAAAAACACAATAATCGATGTATAGAACCAAAAGCCACAACTTAAATAAAAATTCCCAATCGATGTATAGAACCATCCTGTTTGTGTATGTGTTTCTTCTAGATGCTTCAACTGATTAACTAATTATATTACATATAATATAGCTGCATAATGATATTATGTAGCGGTTTCATTTGTACACGATTTATTATTTTTTAATGTTTATATCAATTTCGTCTTCAAATTGAGGAAACAACAGTCATTAAATATATGTGAAAAAGTTAATTAATTAATTATTATACGTTTCATGCCTTCATAAAAGTTTAAGACGGCCGAACAAGCATCCATGAATTGATTACAGGTTCCAACTAAAACCACAAAAAAACTAAACCTTACCATCGACAAGAACTACACCTTGTAATCAATTTAAAAATGAATACCTTACGACCGACGAAAGGTCCGGGAAAAACAAGGTCCTCGTAAACACAGTCGTCTAAGGTGGACGGCGGTGGCACGGCGGTGGCACGGCGGTGGCATGACGTTGTTTGTGGATATAAGTTTTGTGGATGGATCTAGGGTTTGTGGAAAAAGTGATCACAGGCTTGTTTAGGGACAAGATATGTGACCCACTTTTTTTAGTTTAACCCGGGGTATATGTGACCCACTGACCCACTTTTTTTAGTTTTAATTATAATTATAATTATAATGTGTATTCACAATAATGCCCTCAGTTCACACTGGTTCCTTGGTTCTCTTTCTAAAGTTGGTTCTCGTATGATCCCTACCCTATATATATATATATATATATATATTTCGTGAGAAATGGGAGAAGGATCAAGAATTGATATGTAGGCATTATTTTTTGGACTTATTCATGATGTTTTGGATTATTTAAGCTAAAATAACACAAAACATAACAATTAAAAACACAAAACCATTTATTTTAGGCTTAAAAACTTAAAACATCATGCCAAGAACATGTGTTTTAAATTGTTGTGTTTTAGTTCTGTGTTTTAGCTATGTTTTAAATTACATGGCTATAATACATTGCATTGTGTTTTAAGTTGTTGTGTTTGGTGTTTTTCTAGCAAAACAACCCAAAACATCATACCTAAATCCAAGACAAGATGCCTACATGTCAATTTTTGATCCTTCTCACATTTCTCATAAAAGATGGTCTTTGTATCCGAACCTTTACATATATATATATATATATATATATATATGTATGTATGTATATATATAAATATTTGAAATAATTTATTTATTGTCTACAAGAGATAACAAATTTTGACATAAAAATGATTTTTAAAGTATTATAAAAGCAAAATTCTTGATAAAGCTACAAACTTTAGAGAAACTTAAAAATAGTTTATAAGAGTGAGTTTATGTGAATAGCATTAAATTAAAAGGTTAAATATATTAGGGTAAAGATAAAATATAAATAAGTCTTAACATAGCAAAATGAAAAGTAAAGAGATATTTTTTTCCTATATGCTCAAAGCATATTCTCTATGATATGATCTCTAGAGTAAATATACAATTTTTGTTTTTTTAGATTTTAGGACTAAAAAACATCTACCTCTTCTAATAAAAGAGTAGCTGGCGTTACACATGTCACTTGTCTAGAGCTTCCACCTAGGCTCCACATAATATTCCGAATAGCAGCACTACAATGATCTAAAAAACCCACGCGGTGATCCGACCCGCCCATATTTTCCAGACTAATCCGACGTATACAAACCCTAGCCGTAGCGTTCTATGTGTTATCCTTCATTCATCTGCACAATCTTTCCTCTACATTGGCAAAACATCACTCTCAATCTCTCTGCCGCTACAATGATGTTCTCATATATCCTAAATCTTCTCCGTGCATTTTCAAGGTATAGTCTTTCTCCCCTCTATCATTCAATCCAAATCAAAATCAGTTATTACAAGTTTATTTAAAATCTTCTATATTAAGTTTTGATTTCCCCCTTTTCTGTTTGATTTAGTCATTTAGGGTTTGTTCAATTAAGTTTTAATTTACCGCATTTCCATGGTTTGTCTGATATTCGTTTTTCTATATCGATTATTTTTGTTTCTAATAGTTTTTTTAATGTTTTTGTTTTCTTCTTTCGATATTTTAATTAAATCGAAACCCATATTTCATGGTTTTTGCATCTCAATCATCATCTGGTGAACAACATTAAGCAGGTAATGGCTTCTAATTCGTTGTTATGTATTTTTTTTTTAGTAAATCAAACTTCCTTTTGTGTAAAGGTTTGAAATTTGAACAGTTTAAATATGTTTATGCCAATTAGTGGGTTACCAGATCACGAGCACCTATGAGCAAGGAGTCAAAATTGAAAAGACATATTTTTTCATATCAGTTTAGTATATATCTTTGGTTGCTTGGAACATAAAATCAGTTAACATTCCTCTTAGGCTAATTTCTTGACAAGTTACTATAGTAGATGCTAATAAAGACCGCTTGAATGCTACACAGTGTCACTGAATTTTGCTTCTTCGAACTCCATTTATGGATATATGCATATACATTGTGTATTATATTAGTTGATTTAATAGGTATGGTTTGTTTCTTCGATTCGCTCTGAATCTTATGATTTTAGCCATCATCTATTGGCTAAAGAATTATCAATTTTTTATCTCATTTCCATAGGTAAAACGAAATCAAAATAGAGAAGTCTACTATTTTGTTAGATATAGGCGACATGCATAAAGTGTTTTGATTATTGGTTAAAAAAGTGAATACGAAGAAGACGAAGAATATGATACTTCATAATGAGAGACAAAATTACCACATAACACAGTTATTTGTGTGGCATATTATCAACTTAACTAAGACGTTGTTCTAAAGAGACACGTGAGAGATTGTTATGTCTTTATCGAACTGAAGGTTAAGATCTTAATGAGTTTGATAATTGAAAGCTTCTATTTTCATTAGGAAATTCTTCTCTTTTTTTCCCTGTAGTGAAATTAATACCTATATGGATTTTATTAATTATTAACTTTTGATATTGCATTTATCATATATGATATATCATTTTTGACGGCCGGATGTCCATGGAGACATGTTCAAAAGTGGTTATAGTTGTTTGTAAATTGTACATTTCTTAACTCTTACCTGCATGAAACTGTTTTTAAATAAGCCTAGACGTTTAGATATATGTTTGCCACATTTTTCTAAAGGAGTTCAATTATTTAAAGATAAATTTGTTCCTTCTTTAATGCTCACGTTTTTGTATTTGTTTGTGAGCACAAGGAACAAATGAGCTAACTATGGTGGAGATAAGTTAAGTTAAGTTATGGTTATGTTTGGCACGGAGCTTTTAAAGACTTCTACGTATGAGCTTAATCTTAAAATAAACCTACTTTGAAATGCAAATATTTGTTTGAATAGCATCTTTAGCTTTGTTTGTGAAGAATAAGCTTGCACTTACTAATCTGCAACTTATTAGTATAATTCAAATACTAATCATTGTTTGAATTATTTGTTGTGCATGCAGTTTGAGAGATTTACATGAGCACTTTTATTTTATGTTTCCAAATTAAGAGGTATGTAAACATGATACGATGAAAGAGGTATGTAAACATGTCGCTCCATTTTGTGTTAACTTTATGTCGGCATATAAGTGTTGCGATGAAAGAATCTACTACGGAATTTAATTGTTAGGAGTCCTTGTGTTCTGGACCAACGTCGTGGCTGCAATACCAATCGTAATATAAAGTAATATAATGCGCCTCAACTGTTTTAGGATGCCTCTTGCCATAATTTTCATAACCAAATCAACCCATTCGCTCAATTATAGGTTTGCATGCAACCTTAACTGTTTTATGAACCATTCTGCCATTTATTTGATTATACTGAAATTGTCTTATTTGACCAGTAACATCTACACAAATACAAAATGTTGTACAAATTATGCCTTTAATATCATGCTTTGATATGTTTGTCTTGCAGCTGTTGTATAAATTTGAGGGGGGGGGGGGGGGGGGGGGGGGGGAGTTGGCTCATATCCAGCGAACTCTGTGGTCGCTCTTGGTAAAGCCACTGGAGAAATAAACGTAGATGTGGTCGATTCTAAGATCTGGAGACCGTGGTGGCATTGGTGGTGGTCTTTTTCAGCCGGATGTATGGTTCAACCGTTGTGGTGCCCAAATGGTTCGGAAAGATGAGGATGGATGTTTTGTCAAACATCCTGCACAAGTCAAAGTTGGTTAGTTAGCATCTGGACCTAGAAGTCAAAATATGATGATTGTGTAGATTTATACCTCAACCAAAAGTTTTCTGTTAAGTTAAGGAATTCAAGGAAGTGAACATAAACATTGATGGGTTAATAAGGAGGGGGGGGGGGGGGGAATGGGGTGGCAATTCGGTTTTGGGTGGACACTTGGGTTGGGAATGAACCTTTATTGCGAGTCTTTCCGAAGTTATTCGTCTTGGAAGTTGATAAGAGCTGCTCAGTTGCTGATCGTGTTCAGCGGGTGGGTGGTTTTTGGGCTGGGCGCTGGAATTGGAAAAGAAGTCCGTGTCTGCATGCTGAGCTGCTGGAGCTGCAAGAAGTATCTGAGTTGTTGTTGAATTTTGGTTTAACGGGCTCGGTAGATCAATGGAAATGGACGCTCGAATCGGATGGTGTATTTTCGGTCAAGTCATGCAGAAATTTATTGTCAAAGACTGCAGTTCCATACTTCCCTTACGAATGGGCTACGTGGGTACCAAAGAAAGTCAACTTAATGGCATGGAGGGCGGAGCAAGGAAGGCTACCAACTCGAGACGGACTGAAGCGCAGAAACATTCTCCAAGGGACTGATACATGCTGCCTTGGTGGTGAAGTTTCGGAATCGGCAACACATCTCTCTATCTCCTGTTACATTGCGAGTAACCTCTGGAACACAAGGTGAGCGAGTGGTGCAATATTCAGCCCATATTTGCGATTTGCCTTTACTTTTCGAGATCTATTGAATATTCACAAGGCGAATGGGCTTGGACGAGTGAAGAAAAAGGCGGTTCAAGCAATTGTACTCACCACGTGTTGGATTATTTGGAAAGGTAGAAATGACAAAATATTTAACGGAAAAAAAATAGTGTTGGAACATCTACTTGGCGACATTAAAACTTTGTCATACACATGGGTCAAGAACAGGGGAAAATTAACAGACATGGGTTGGGACAAGTGGAACAGTTTTGTAATAACTAAGGTGTGTGTAAGTGAAGGGATGTAACTTTTGTTTCCTATATAGCTGCTTGCTATTAGGAGGTTATGTACAGACATTTGGGTGTGAAATGAAATGAAAATTTGCTGGCCAAAAAAAAAAAAACAGTTTTATATGTGGAAAAAAAGTAGACGGAAGGTAATGGTAAACTCCGACTGAAATGAGATCGGTATGGTAGATGATGGCAAATTTCTGATATCCAGAGAGACTTTGTTTGGCAGTTGCTCGTGGTGCTGCACCTGCGACCGTTGTTGTTGAGCCAAAGGAGGAGAAAAAAGTAAAAGAGAAAGAAGGATAAATATATAAGATAATTAGTTGCAATTTGCTCCTATATAGCATGCATCCTATTTAGTTGTGAATGAGGTAATTTGCTCCAACTTCTGTTAACAAGTATTCATGGGTCTGTATATTTAATTTAATAGGTGTAACTGTAAATTATTAATGATTTATGGGTTTTTTAAATTATAATTGTATTTTTTTTTTTCGTTATATTATGTAATGCGCAATGCGTGTTATATGTATATATCAATGGAAGGGGGGCCGAGTATTTCGCATTTGCTTTATGCGGATGATGCCATGGTTATGGGTGAATGGTCTCATTCTAATCTGAACGCGTTAAGACGAATGCTTCGTATCTTCCATATGTGTTCAGGGTTGCGCATTAACATCAATAAATCCACACTTTTTGGTGTGGGTAAAAACGAGGATCAAGTGAAGGTGGAAGCTGAATTGTTAGGTTGTAAACCGGGTGTGACTCCTTTTAAGTATTTGGGTATTCTCGTGGGTGTTAATATGGGTCGAATAAATAATTGGGAGCCGGTTATTAGTGTGTTCAAAAAGCGTTTATCTAAGTGGAAGGCTAGCAACATGTCGATGGGAGGTAGGGTGGTGTTAATAAAATCGGTTTTGGAAAGCCTTCCGTCTTATTACTTTTCGTTATTTAAAGCTCCTATGGTGGTCATTAATAAGCTCGAAGGTATTATTAAGAGATTCTTGTGGGGTGGTAGTGACGATATACGAAAGACGCATTGGGTGGCTTGGGATGATGTAACTAAGCCAAAGGAAGTAGGTGGGCTTGGATTGAACAAGTTGGAGTTGATTAATAACGCTTTAGTATTGAAGTGGTTATGGAGGTATAAAGTGGAGAGAAACGCCTTATGGAGAAGATTGATCGATGCAATACATGTTACTAGAAGGAAGTGGGATATATATCCGGTTAATGTAAGTATTCGTGGTACGTGGTCAAAAATTGTTAATAGCGGCTATCGTGTCAAAGTTCATGGGAAGAAGTTTGTGAGCATGGTTCGAGGTGTCGTTGATAGGGGTTCGGAAATCAAATTTTGGACTGACCCGTGGGTGGAAGATACTCCGTTAAAGACATTGTTTCCAAACTTATTTCGCTTGGAAAGGAATAAGTGGTGCAGGGTCAATGAGCGGCTGAATGCAAACACTGAAGGTGGTCCGATTCAGTGGAGCTGGAGTAAGTATCCGGATTCTGATGTAGAAGTACAAGAACTTTTGGGTTGCCATAGATTACTAGCTGATGCTCGGCTTAACAGTAGATTAGACGAATGGGTTTGGAACGATGAGGTGAACAAAGAATTTTCGGTAAAGGCAACGAGAACATGGCTGCTTCAACAGACGCAACAAACGAATGGTAATGTTTATAAGTGGTGTAAGTGGCTTCCGAATAAGTGTAACTTGTTCATGTGGAGGGCGAATCTGGATAGAATCCCGACATTGGTAGCGTTAGCGAGGAGGAATATTATTTTTGGAGATAATGTTTGCTCGTTGTGTGGTGAATCGGATGAAAGTACGGAACACATATTCACAGCGTGTATTATCACCAACGGGGTATGGGACGCGATTTGCCGATGGTGTAATATTCCGAGAGGTATCTTGTTCGCTTTTCGTGATATTCTTGATATGGCGGCTTCGATGGGTGGTTCCAATGAGCGGAAACAAATAGTATATGGGGTGATCGTGTTGACGTGTTTGGAAAGCAAGGAACCGGAAAAGATTCGACAACATTGAAGTTAACGTCACAAAGATCGTTTCGGATGTTAAAGCTTTGGGTTATCTTTGGTACAAGAATCGGAGTAAGGGGGGATGGTAGATTGGAAAGGATGGAACTCTTTATGTATTAGTGTGATGTAAAGTGTTGTTGCGAGTGGGTTTCTCCGTCTTGGAGATTCTTTTCTCGCTTGTGTTTTTTAATGAAATTTACCTTTCAAAAAAAAAAAAAATGTATATATCAATGAAATTAATTAGGTATTTCACTTGCGTTAAAGAGTGCACCAACAAAAGTTAGATATTACGTGATACTTTGGCTCATTTGATGTTTTAAATTAGTAATAATTGAATCCGATAAAGTTATTTCATTTTATACATCTTATGTCACTTTGTATTTTACGTAAAACAAATTGCATACTATAATATTTATAGATTAATTATTTTCATTTTAAGTTTAGGTTAACCGTGTAATCCCCATGCCTCTAATCACCAATATTCACCCCGGTGAACAACACAATGTTATGTTTTAAACTTTTAGTTGAACAATGCCCTTATAAAAGTAAAAGTTGTTTAATTTTATTTAAGTTTTTTAAAATGTTTTATTTAAAAATTTCTTCACCTGTGAAGTTCACGGGTCTCTAACCTAGTATTTAATAAGACAGAAATAAATTTAAAAAAAAAAATTCCAACCATTTATCACATTAAGAACCAAAATGCATTTTTGCATTAACCTTGTATCTTGATTTATAATTTTATCTTTGAATAGAGTCTTATATCTTGGATTACACATTTCATCTTTGAATCTTAAGTAATTTTGTTCTAATTACCGAACCGTCCTAAAAATCAAAACCAAACGATTTTCAAAATAAAAAACCGAACATTTGGATTTTGGTTTTGATTTTGTCACCAAACCAAACAAACCGTATGAAGAAACAACGGGTATAACTTACCCGGAAAGGTGGATAGGTTTAGTTTGATACTCGTGTTTGCTCATGGTATAATCGTTTACTCACACTAATGACGAAACCGAACCCTAAGAGATGAGAGAGAGCGTGTCGTATGTGGTAAAAGTGAGTACAGGAGAATGTAAGTGGTTCGGCCGATAATGGCCTACGTCCACTGAAAGAGAGAAGTATATTATTGATCAGAAATATTACAAGGAGATTACAAGTATTCTCTCTCGCTCTAAGCTAATTCTTGCATGGAATGATCGACCCTTTGTAAAGGAGAGGAAGTCTCTTTTTTATAGGGAGAAGCATGGACTATCCGGTTTGGCCCAAGAAAGGAGTCACCGATCTGGGCCTTGGTTCAGGCCCAGATGTCTTTGGCCCAAAAAAATGGCGGGAACAGGTGGCCATTAATGTTGATGTGAGAGAATGTGTGAGTCGGTCTACCGAAAATCCACGTGGCGCCTTCTGATTGTGCGCAAGCGGTGCTTCCTCCTGACACAGCATGGTTGACTACCTGCCGGTGTCTGACATGACGTCTGGCAGCACACAAACATGCATGTACAGTGCTCTGGCCAGCACTGTTCACAACAGCATGGTGGAAGCATGGGAGCAATCCAGTCACCATTATATATCAAGAGTTGTTGGACCACTCCTGACTCGTGTTGCTATCTGGTTGGCATAGATTGTGTTTAGATATGACCAAATCTTCTTAATTATTGATCGTCCGTACCTCGTACCAAAAGTTGCGGTTGGACGAATATTCTGCAAGTATGTACACGCGCGGAGATCCCCTTTCATTGGTGACGTCATAGAGCTGAAGTAATCTTGCGCGTGAGCTGGTTAGCATGTGCGAGATTGGTTCCACGGAGGATTGACTACTTGCCCTGTGGAAGCTTCCCTCCACGGATTATGTTACCGCGGAGTCTTTACGTAAGGTTTTTGGGATAAGGACGCTATCCACGCCGGGATCGGGTACCCTATCCCTTCAAGTCCCCCAGTCTAGTTCTTTTCCTGGTCTTGATGAAGAGCAGGTGGAGTACTAGACTATATTACTCGTTGACCGCGGATGACCGCTCATCCAGTTCGCAGTTGTTGAGAAGGAGATGTACTAAACGTCTTTTGTGTGTTGATGTGAAGCTTGCGCTGAGAGTGACGTGTGATGCCTGATCCTGGTAAGGAGCAAGGCGGAGAACATCTTTTGCAGTTTATGTCAACCGTCTGCCAGAGATGACGTGGAACGACTGACCCTGGGAGGAAATCCGGCGGAGAACGTCTTGTGAAAGTTACGTCAACCATCCGCCGAGAATGATGTGGCACACCTGATCCTGAGAAGGAGTCATGCAGAGAATGTCCTTGGAAATTTATGTCAACCATCCTCCGAGGATGACGTGGCACGCCTGATGCTGAGATGGAGTCAGGCGGAGCACGTCTCGTTGTTGAAGTAAAAGTAGCGCATGCGCTGTGGCGGCGGGATGGTTGAAATTAATAGGAGGGATGACGTGTCTTCTTGCTTGACGTAGTTAATGTGCTGCTAATGTTGTATTAAATTTGGAAGGATTGGAATTAAATATGTTCCAAATCATTTGAATTAAACGCCCTGAGAATTCAAAATGTGCATTAACTTCGAACGTACGGTTTGGTGGAACCGAGGAGACTTAAGTGACAGACGGAAGTGGAGCGTCGTCATGATTTCTGTCACATCTGATGCGTGGCAGACAAAAAATTCGTCTGTGTCAGGAGCATATTGCACCACGGGCACAACTGTGATAGATGGAGAGCCAGGAGCACGTGTGACCACGCGTTGGGAAGCAGTTGGCATCATCCAGATACTCGACACGTGTCGCGTCCAGGTTGATCGTGTCAGGCACGTGGGCAGCCATGCGCGTGAGTGTAACCCCTTTTTGGCGAGCGGGACACGTTTCTTGATCCCGAGCGTCCAGATGAGAAGAGAGACGGTTTGTTTCTCCTTATGGGACCCATCGCCATTAAAGCGATGGGTATAAATATGTGATCCCTCTCTCTCTCTCTCTTTTCACTTTTCAAACTTGTTTCTTCAAATTCTCTCTCGTTCTCTTCAGGTTTTCCGATCATATCTTTGAAGATTCTAGCGAGAGTTTGCATCTTTCCAGATGGACATTCACGTTTTCCGACAGATCTTCATCTTTTCCGACCGGATTTTCTAGATTCTTCCCCAAGATTTCCTTTTCCTTTTCTTTTGTCCGTTCATTTTTTTCTTTCAAAATGTCCGAAGCTTCTGTTTCTGTGTCTCATTCGTCCGGGCAAAACCAGGAACAACCAGTTGTGGTGGAGAAGGCGAGGGAGAAGAAGCTCATGTACAACACTCCTGTGAAGTGGAAGAAGGAAAATTTTGAAGAATTTTGTGTTGGTCTAGAAATCTTACCGAAGTGGGAACCGGAACTCCCCGGTGTCGGTCAAACGGTTTTGACCCCCACTGAAGGCAAAATTGCCTTGTACGAAGCCCACTTCGTCAAGTGTGGGTTTCGTCTTCCAGTCACTCGTTTCCAGATTGACTTTCTGGTAACTTATGGTGTGGGTGTCACCCAACTCAGTGCCTTCAGGATGCTGAGGTTGGTACACTTCGAGGCGTGCTGCCGCGCCATGGATATTGAACCGACTGTTGACCGGTTCAATGTCTTTCACTACGTGGCGAATGATGAAACCTGGTTCACCTTCAAGTCGCGGCCCAAGGTGACCCCCTAGTCTCCTCTGTCTCTAAATCCCTTCATGATTGGAAGGAAAATTTCTTTTACGTGAAGAGGGGCGTTATTCCAGTGGTGATGCCCTAGAAAGTCATGGGTGAGCGCGAGAGAGTGAAGCACTGCGCGGTGATGGCTGATTACAAGGAGGAGCCGTGGTTTATCGCACTGACCACGAATGTGTTCCTCTTGAGGTGGTAACTTGCAAGGAGGCGTTGTTCGCGCTCCTGGGATGAGCCGCATAAGCTTGCGGCCAGGTCAAGAGCCTTACATCCACGGGGAGGGTAAGTTTGGCTTCTTGCGCTAAGTATGGAAGTGTTATTAAGTTTTTCATTTCACTGATTACTTTTGTTTACAGGTGTAACCAAGTTGGATGCATGTGTGGCGCGTGGAAATGCGAAGCTAAAGTGGAGACGGGTGCCAGAGGGTGCAACCTCTGTTCTTGATGAGCTGGCGGGGAGATTTTACTATCCCCAGCTGGAAGATGTACCTCCGCATTTCAATCTTACATGTGAGTACCCTAACCCTGATCCCCTTAGTTATGTGGCGCCGGGAAGTATCCCGTGCGTCAATATCTCTAACTCAGAGTCCATTGGCTCATCTGGAGGGTTGCGACATTGTTCGCAGACTTCCAGGGGTCGCGAGTGCTGGAAAACCGTACCGCGGACCCATACTTGGGCTTCTAAGTCTAATTTAGAAGTATCTGATTCAGAGCCTATGAGTTCAGGGGGTGAAGGTGTGAAGGGCAGGGAGAAGAGGAAATAGGCCCCCTCTTCCGGTGATGAGACGTCTGATGATAAACTGGTGCACCGCAAAAGGCACCGTGAAGAGACGTCCTCGCGAAGCGAAGGGGGCCCGAAGACGAGCGAGGGCAACGGCAAGGGAACCGGGGAGCCTAGTCCCACCAAAGTTGATCCGAAAGATAAGGAGACTTCCCCCAGTTATCCTTCACTATTAACGCCCCTCCGACGCGCGTGCCCATTTTTCAGAAGACCATGAAGAAGACTCCTCGTAATTAGCGCTTCCCCTCATAAACTTCCTTATCTTTTATAATTGCCTCTTTAATTTACTCCTTTTTCCTCGCAATGGTGGCGCCTAAGATTGCACATTCTTTCACTTCGCCAACTCCTACTGAGGAGGAGATTGCTGAGGCGAAGAGTAAGAAGGAGGAAGAGAGGCTATGGAAGGAGAAGGAAGAGTCTGAGGCCAAGGCAAAGGCCGATGAAGCCTTGAAGAAGGCACAAGAGGAGAAAGCACGAGCGGAGCGGATCTGCCTGGAAGAAGAAAAAATCCAGGCGGAGAAGCTTCGCCTTGAGAAGGAGAGGGCAGAGGCGGAGGCCAAGAAGCAGACCAATGATACCGCGCGAAATAAAGAAGTGAAGACCACCCCAGCGGGAGGCGTTGGGGATGGTAGGAGTGTTATGGGCCGGTCGAGCAGTGCGTCGAGGAGTGCTATGGGCCGGTCGAGCAGTGCGCCGCCCCGTCCACAAGGTAGGGGGACCTCCGGGTCCATAATGGTGAAGGACTCCTCCAAGGGGTTGGCGAGGACGTCTGGCGAGGGAGGTGCCTCGAGTTGGTCTGAGGGCGATGCAATTTTGCGCCCTCGCTGAGCCTTGAGAGAGAATACCCGCTTCGCCAATCCTTTGGCGGCGGAGGAGTTTGTGACGGAGGTGGTCCCTCCCCACGAGAGGGCTTATCAAGACAGCTTGGATCATCCCTCTCTAATATCTGATATATGTGTCAGCCAGGTGTTGTAGTTGGCGACCATTGCCTCGTTGAGGAGATGCGATGCTGCAGTCCAACGCAGCATCGCCAGTTCAAAGTTTAGAAGGCCAACCAGGCTGAGAGGGAGGCCAAGTTCAAGGCCAAAGTTGAAAGGTACCGCCGCCGCGCGAATGATGCTGAAGATAAAGTAATGCTCTTGGAGCAAGAGCAGGCGGCGGCGCAAAAACAGTGGTTTAATTTGTGCAGCCGCACTAACGAAGAAACCATCAAGCTGATGGAGAGGATTCAAGTGCTGAATCACGAGAACTCCCAGCTGCGTGCGACTGTTGACGAGTAGTTGAAAGTCTTGGCGGAGAGGACCTCTAGGTATGCAGAGGTGCGGTCAGAGCTCCAATTAAAGGATAAGGAGCTTATGGCCGCGAACTCTCGTGTCTCTGTGTTGGAGGATGAGAAGACCTCCATTTTGAGGGTGAATGAGGATCTGGAGGAAGAACGGGCCTCTATGGAAGAGGCCCGTGTTGCTGCGGTGGAAGAGGCGAACAACGCTAAGGCTCTCCTTGACCAGTCTGGCGCTGCGCAAGAGAAAGCGCAGGAGGCCATACGCTAGTTGATGACCGTAGGCATTGACGGGGTAAGTAACTTGTAATACTCGCTTGTTGTTTTGTTTGTAAAAATATTCTAACACTTTTGATATGTTTTGCAGATCTTCAAGCGATTTTGGAATGAGCCCAAGCTCAGATTTCAGGTCGTTGCCATTGCTGCTGCGGCGCATGCATATGCTTTCGGGGACGGCTATGAAGAAGGTTTCCATCACTGCCTAAACCACGAGTGTATCGATGAGGCGGAGCACTATGGCAAGCCTCTGAAGAAGGAGTATAAGGTGGAACTCGCCAAATTTGAGAAAGTCGAGTTCCCCATTCTTCAGGTGGTGGCAGACTGCAACCGCCATGTTGACCCCATGCGTTCCCTTTTATACTTCATTGAGGAATCTGATTGTTTGAGCGAGGAGGCCAAAAACGAGCGGAACATGCTAAAGCTGAGCGCATAGAGAGGGAGCGCCAAGCCGCCGCTGGGGAAGGTACGTCTGGAACCCAGCATGATGCTGAGGCTGATGTGCAACAGCTCTACTTCAGCGGCTCTAAATAGGATTGGCCCTTTTATGTAATTTTTTGTTTCTTTGTAAATAGCCAAGGCCTTTAGCGCCTTGTTTTTTGAAATGAAAGACTTCTTTGCGTTGTTTACTTTGTATTGTTTTAAATGAGCATGTAGTTTGGCGTTGGGTGCTTAGAGTGCCTGCACCTTAGCGACTAAAATACTAAGTAATGAACACAATAGATAACGAATCCTCCATTGATCATTAAAATAGGCATGTGTAGCCCATGTACAACAAGTTTAAATAAAGCAAGTACGAAGTTGCGCAGCGTTCCAAGATCTTGGGACTGGCGTGCCAACAACTTTTTCTAGTGCGTATGCGCCTTTCCCCAAGACTTCTTGAATTTTGTATGGCCCTTCCCAGTTAGGTGCTAGTTTTCCTTTTTGTTCTACGTTAGATGCTTCATTGTTGCAGATGACGTAATCTCTGACATTAAACTTGCATTCTTTGACGCGCTGGTTGTAGTAGCGCTCCGGTTGTGTCTTGTACTTTGCTTCCTTGATTGCCGCAAGTTCACGACGTTCTTCGAGCAAGTCAAGATTTAACCGGAGTTCTTCATCATTGTTGCCTTTGTCTGCCATGAGGACTCTTGTCACACCACGCCAATGGCGGAAACACGTGGCGCGACGCTCGAAAGCATATCAAAGTCAAGATTAACACAAACTATATTTAATTAGAAAAGATCATTATATTAAGATGTCGGGAAGGAGTACCTGGTTTCAAACATTACTTAAAACCACAAACATTAAGTTTTAAAGTGGGGTGTTTCCGTTTATGTCCCAACCCGAAGGTAACAATAGATGAAACCCCCAACCAGTGTCCGACATCCCAAATTCCACCGTACTAGCCGCATACCTGTTCAGCACTTAGTTACCTGAAAGATATGTTTAAAAGACGTCAATATATAAAATATTGGTGAGTTCACAGGTTTTAGTTTCGTAAATACGACATTTTACATCCTGTGCAAATCCAGCACATTTTTACATCCTGTGCAAATCCAGCACATTTTTACGTCCTGTGCAAATCCAGCACATTTTTACATCCTGTGCAAATCCCGCACATTTTGTGGCCTTTGTATGGAGTAGCTAGCTCCTACAAACTATGATGATAAGCAATCCCCTGAGTCCCATAACCAAACCAAGACTAATAAATATGCCTCGCTCCAAGTCGTTTCTCGGAAACCAACGACTTAAGTTCAGAATACGTGCACCTCTTGTCTTTACCGGGTTGACGCTATCAACCAGAGGTGGGCCTCGTCAGGCACCAATAGTACTATCCAAATATTCCTTTGGTTTCATTTTACCTGAATTAATGGTTACAGTAGCGAGGACCCAACCCCGAGTGGCGACCAAAAACTCAAGTACTCATCATGCCACTTACCACGTTTTAACCTTTGAAAACATTTCAATATGTGATAATTTTTGACAAACATATCTTTCCCCCAGTTAAAACAGTAAAATGGGGCCGTGAAACTCACCTTAATTTCCATGCTTAGCTAGCAAATAAGGCCCAAAGCTTTGACCGACTTCCTCGTGCCCTAATTACCAATAAAGGACACCTTAAAGTCTATCATATGTAAATCTAGCTTATTTTCCGGTTAAAAATAGTTTACTCAACTATCTCGACTCGTGTATACTAACCCGAGTCTTTAAGTGTTTTAACTCGACGAACCGATCGTGACTCATCATAATTCATGAGTTCACATACGACATAGTACCCAAGTCGCGCACCTGTTACTATTCGTGTGTGAACCATGTTGGACTAATACCACGAAACGTATAACTCATCCCGAGTCATAGCTTGTCTCGTAAACCAGATAATGTGATTGTCTTGTGTAATTATTTTCGGAAAATGTACCTTGCGGAAATATAATATAGTTATTAAAATCCGTTTAATAACATTTGTTATTTCTTTTCCAACTCCGAATATCTTACAAATCTCAAGACTTTGCTTTTTTTTTTTTTTTATAAAAAGGTTTTCCAAATAAATCCGAACGTTTATACATCTTTTAATCCGAACAACAATCATATTTTAGTTACCAAGTAACCTTTAAAAAAAACTCGTCAATCCTTGACGCTTGGTAGCAAAAGACTATATATTTATTTGAAATATTTCTTGGAATGGACTATTATTGTTACAAATAATATTTGTCAAAACGTCGTGATTGTACATGACTACATTTGTCAAGCGCTTGGAAAGTTATTTATAAGAACGCACAATAATGTCACACTTGTCGCGCTTCGGATTTTATAAAAATTTCGGCAGAGTTTCCTCTGTTTTTGTATAAACCAGACAACACAAGTTGTCTACAATTTCCCAAAATCAACACCTAACCAAAGACGACATTATATTTATCCGCATTTCTAATCCACGAGACTTATACGTTGTGACTATTATATAAATCATACTATTTATATAAATATATATATGTATAGTCCATCAATTTAGTCCAACAACAACGCAAGTCACGACTAATATACCGATATTATCTCATAATACTTTTCGTTAATACTTTTATTGGTTCGTTCGCGAGTTAGTCGTTTTATATTTATAATATGCTTTATAAATGTAACGAAAATAAACACGATTAAATTATACCGATAAGCGCGTGCGTGACTTGACACGTCTCGAACGACGCGTTGACCGAGTCAAAGTTTGACCGGAGTTGACTCGTGTTTGACCGAGCTCGAAATCTGATCCGTAAGCGAATTTCCCAGATCTGACCCGTTTGACCGGGGGTTGACTAGATCTGACGAGACCCGAACAAAACCCGGACCATTAACGCGAACCCGCACCAGATCTGACCCGAAAACACACTCTTGACCCGAGCCCCGAGTCCCGAACCCAAAACGGACCGGACCCGCGGCCGCCGGACGCCACCCGCCGTGGCCGGAATTGCGGCCGCCGGTCACCGCCACCATCCCACGCCACCAAGACTCCCGTTCTGACCACCTGCGCGCCACCGGGACCCAACCAAAACCCACTCCGGCCCCTCCGGAACTCGCAACCAACCGGAAATAGCTCGCCGGAATATGGCCGGAGAACGAAATTTCGTGAAAACTTGTGAGGAGTCCCCCAAAGACCCGATCTAAACGTTTGTACAAAGAAAACTCGAAAACGAGCTTACCGGAAAAGTCGCCGGAATGGTACCAACGTTCAAACCGCTTCGTTTTAGGAAAAACGGCCTTCGCCATCGCGTTCGGGGCGTCGAAATTAGTGGGGGTGGGGGTGTCACGCGCCGGAAAAAGTCGCCGGAAGGTCGCCGGAAACTCGCCGGACGCCGCCGGACGCCGCCGGACGGCTGCCGGAACGCCGCCGGAAGGCTGCCGGCCGGCCGCCGGAATTTCTAGAGAGAGAGAGAGTTGAGAGAGTTTGGTTTTTAGAGAGAGGAAGTGATGTGAGAAATGAGAAGAATTGGATTGTTATAAGCTTATATAGGTGGGCTTTTGGATTGGGCTTCAAGCCCAATGTCGCGTACCAACTGCTCCGTTTTAGCCCGTTATCGCTTCTGGACTCGGTTTTTGTTCGTAGTCATAAATAACACCAGACCGAGCAATTCAATAATTATTTTCGTCACCCGACGCGTGAAGACGGCACACGCGTTAAAATCGCGTTAATCGGTTCGGTTGTGTTATCCTTCATTTAAATGATCCGATAACTTTCGAAATTCAACCGATAACATTATTTATAATAAATAATTATTCCGGAAGTTCGGTAACGGTTAAAGCCACGCGTTTCGACGTTCGAATCCCACGTCAGTTCCTCTCCGCGTTCTCCAAAACGCTGCGTTTTTGGCCGTTTACCACGCCGATTTCACATCCGTTCGCATCGATAGTAAATACGTGTCGTATTTTCATAGAATAAGCTTATGTTATTCCAGTTGGACGAATTTTTGCTGATGTCAGTTCGTTACGTTAAACACGCGAAGTCTTTCTTTAAAGGCATCAAGACTTCAACGAACTTTCAAAAGGACATCGTAGGACTCATATTAGCTCAACTAACCATAATTAACCTTAAACCATGTTAATTATTTCTAAAACATGATTAGAATCACGTTAATCGTTGTACGAAATTTGCCGGTTGTCACAACTCTTGCGGAAGAGCAACCAATTTGGGCGGGTATGACTGCCTCAGAACTGTATGTTAAGCTAAACGGGGTTTCACCATTGCTTGTTTTGGTTAGGATGAGTTCATCCACCCATCCTGTGCGCCTGGTTCTAAGCCGCTCTTTGATCCCTTCCACGATGCTTCTATTTGCTCTTTCGACTTGACCGTTGCCTTGCGGATGCGTGACTGATGTAAAGATTTGCTGGACGCCAAGTTGTGCCAGCCATTCTTGTAGGGTTTGGTCCACGAACTGCGTACCATTGTCGCTCACGAGTTGCAATGGGAGTCCGAATTTGCAAATAATAAACTCCCAAATGAATTTCTTGACATGCGCCCCATCGATTTTGGCTAGGGGTTTTGCCTCAACCCACTTGGTGAAGTAGTCAATGGAAACAATAAGAAACTTGAAATTTCTTGGTGCCGTTGGAAATGGACCGACCAGGTCGATTGCCCATTTTTGGAAAGGCTAGGCGGCCGTAACAGGCACCAGGTCATTTTGGGATGCAGAGTGTTTGGCGCGTGACGCTGACAGTTGCCGCATTTGCGGAGCTCTTTGACAGTGTCCAGGTGCATTCCTGGCTAGTAATACCCTGCATCAGCTTTGTGACTACCATTTTGGGCCCTGCGTGCAAGCCGCAGATTCCTTTGTGTTATCTCGGATTAGGAAGGACGCATCCGCGGAGTCGACGCAGCGGAGTAATGGCCCGAGGTATGATCGGCGGTAGAGTACTCCGTCAGTCAGCTAATAATGGAGAGCCTTGCAATGGATCTTCCGGAACTTTTATTTGTCATCAGGCACGGTGCCGGAGGACAGGTAGGCTTTGATTTGCGTCATACATGACGCGTTGCCTATTTGGATGACGTTTACATGTTTGAGCGAGACAGAAGGTTGATTTAGCACTTCGACGCGGACCTCTTTCGCCACGTGATCGAAAACTGTTAAAGCCATTTTGCTTAGCGCATCCGCTGGTTTTTTTCGCTGCGCCTGATATGGACAACAGTGCATGAGTCAAATCGGCGCATGAGTTTGTTTGGATTGTTCTAGATAGAGGGTCATAATTTCGTCTCGTGCGTCGTGCGTCCCGTTAATTTATCCCGCGACAAGTAGTGAGTCCACGTGTGCTTCAACGTGCATGGGCCCCATTTTTTCCGTAATGCGGAGGCCTGACAGCAGCGCTTCGTATTTCGCTTCATTGTTTGTACTTTTAAAGTCCAAGCGGATAGGGACCACTTTTGTGACTGATCATGAGGTTCCGCGGACACTTGTTCCGCGAGGCAGTCTTGAATTTTCTCGGCGGGTATTTCTGCGGTGAAGTCAACGAGTACTTGGCCCTTTATTTACCGGTCTGGGCTTGTAATAAATCGTGTGCTCCCCGAGCTCGATAGCCCATTTTGAGAGTCGACCTGACAATTTTGGCTTGCAAAGGACATCGCTAATTCTGTAGTCCGTTAGGACATTGATCTGATGGCCTTGGAAATACCGCCGTAATCATCTAGATGCGTGGACTAGCGCGAGAACCAGCTTTTCCATTGTGGAGTATCTTGTTTCTGCGTCCAAGAGAGTGCGACTGATGTAGTAAATCGGGGTTTGAACCCCTTTGCTCTCTACCAAAAGGACCACGCCAATCGCTCGTTCTATTACCGAGAGGTATGGCGTTAGCGGCTCTTTGGGTAGAGGCGCCGTTAAAGTTGGAATATTCATCAGGCACTGTTTCATTTCTTGGAAAGCCGTTTCCGCTTCGGGCGTCCACCGGAAGTTGCTCTTTTTTAAACAATTCAACAAAGTATCCACGAATGGGAAGGACTTTGAAGCGTAGTTGGAGAGGAAGCGGTTGAGGGTCACCAGCCGACCCATCAACGTTTGCACTTCCTTTACTGATGCGGGGGAAGGCATTCGCTCAATGGCTTGAACTTTTTCGGGGTTGGAGCGGAAACCATCCCGCGTGACAACCACCCCGAGGAACTTGCCTTCCTCAATTCAGAATGAGCATTTGTTAGGGTTGAGCTTCATGCGCACGGTGCGTAGTTGATCGAAGGTTTTATGAATGTCCCCCAGCATGTGCCCTTCTTCGCTACTTTTGATTACAAGATCATCAACGTACACCTCTAAACGCACGCCGATTTCGTTGACAATGGCCGTGTCCATAAGGTGCTGGTATGTGGCGCCCGCGTTTTTCAGGCCGAATGACATCTTTGTGTAACAGAAGGTGCCCATGTTCGTGTGGAAAGCCGTCTTATCCTCGTCTTCCTTTGCCATTTGAATTTGGTGGTACCCCTTATATGCGTCCAAAAAGCAATTGAAGTGATAAGGGGCTAGGGAGTCCACCTTCAGATCTATTTCCGACAAAGGGTAGCAATCTATGGGACACGCCTTATTCAGATCCTTGTAATCCACGCACATGCGCCACCCCCCGTTGGCTTTTCCAACCATGACGGGGTTGGCGACCCATTTTTGGTAGTGGATAGGGCGCAGGATGCCCGCATTGAGCAGCTCGACGACCGGCTCTACCGATCGGTATACGTTGAGCCTGTGTTCCGCGATTTCGCGGGAAACACCAACCATATCTGATCGCTGCCAGGCGAAGAAGTCTATATTCTTGATCAATAATTGCTTCAAATGGTTGTGGTTGGTGTCCGAGATTACATGGCCAATGATCACCGTTTGCTCCGGAAATTTTCAGGTTGAGAACCCATTTTTCCGGCTCAGTGCGGGCGTCAGTTTTCACCATTTTTTGGGGTTTGGCGTTGTTCGCCGTATGACAATCTTTGTTCCCCCTGATGATTGCGATGCCTGTTCTGGTTGTGAAGCCAACCATTCCGTGCGGTGTAGACGCGTTCGCGTTGAAGCGCGCGATGCCTTCACGGCCTAGCAAGATGTCATGATGGGACGTAGTTGGCAAAACCGGCCTAGCAAGATGTCATGATGGGACGTAGTTGGCAAAACCATGAAGTCACAGTGCGCTCATGTTTGCCATCCGACATTATGACTGGCATGGAAATCATGTCGCGAGGCATTATGGTTTCATGGATGAAGCCAGATATTGGCTCATTGACTAGTACGAGCTTGGCTTTGTCTTCATCATCCAGCTGTTGGAAACACTGATCATACATGATGTCAGTGTTTCTTCCGCCATCTAGGAACATGTATCGCGTTCGATAATGTCAAAAAACGGCAATGATGACTAGTGGGGCGATGGAGGATGCGCCGCCACGGACCTTTGGGAGGAGGACGTCAGCTTCCTTCCAAGAATCATCATTTTGCTGCACCCGGGATTGCTTCCCGTGGTGTGCACTCTTTTTCCAGGGCTAGGTCATGTTGCATTGGTGGCGCGGGGCATACGTAACCATGTGAGTATTGAGGTCGCGTATTTTCTTCCGCGACCCCTCGGTCTAGTTGTCGTCGCCGTTTTTTCCCGCACGGCTCTGTTTACGTTCTTGACCAAGTGTCCGAGCTGACCAGATTTCAGCGCTGACTCAATCTCCATATTCAGACTGTAGCAGTTGTCTGTAAGATGCCCAAAATCGTTGTGGTACTTGCAAAACTTGCTTGTATCCACATTCCTCTGCTTCTCAAGGGGCTTAGGCTCCTTGAGAGTGGCCTGCTCCGTCTTGAGGACCTGCGACGGAGTTTTTACTAGCGGGGTCCAGTCGTAGTTTTTCTTGGAATGGCTACACTGGTCCCGCGTTTGCTTATTAGAGATGGGCTGGCGGGCGTCGTTGGAGGAGGAGTATTTTCCTTCCCCGTAGACCCCGAAATGCGCGTCCATACGGTCTTCCCTTTATTTTTATTGTTATTATTATTATTATTATTATTATGGTGGTGCTGGGAACCGCGCATCTAGCGGAAAGATTTTTCAGAAGACGCAAAAATTTTAGCCGAGTGAATGAGTTCATCCTATGATTCTGGGATGCCATCCTTGCATGTGAGGCATTTCATTAATTCCTTGCTGCGCACACCCTGTATGAAGGCTGCGCGAGTGAGTTCTTCTCCACACTCTATCTGCAAGGCTTCTCTGTTTGTAGCGCACGATGAAGTCCTCAATGGACTCGTTATCGTGGCGTTGACATAGTAGAATGTGCACCGCATGCGGCGCTTCCTCCTGACACAACATGGTTGACCACCTGCCGACGTCTGGCAGCAGACAGACATGCCTGTATAGTGCTCTGACCAGCACTGTTCACAGCAACATGGTAGAAGCATGGGATCAGTACATTCCCATTATCTGTCAAGAGTTGTTGGACCACTTCTGACACGTATTGCTATCTGGTTTACGCAGATTGTGCTCAGATCTGACCAAATCTTCTTAATTCTTAATCGTTCGTACCTCGTACCAAAAGTTGAGGTTGGACGAATATTTCACGCGTATGTACACGCGCGAAGATTCCCTTTCATTAGTGACGTCATAAAGCTGAAGTAATATCGCGCGTAAGCTGGTTAGCACGCACAAGATTGGTTCCGCAAAGAATTGACTACTTGCCCTGTGGAAGCTTCCCTCCGTGGATTATGTTACCGCGGAGTCTTTACGTTCACACCCCATAGGTGTGAAACCAAATCAAAACCAACACCCAAACCGGTAACAACCCCAAATGAACCGAACAAAAAAATAAGTTTTACCATCGCTAGATTCTCATAAGACAGGCACACTTCACTTCTCTTCTCAAACCATAAAAAAAAAACCCAAAAATCAAACCTTTGAACAACATAATGGTGAAAGACACAGACGACATCAGAGCAGAAATGGAAGAGAGACTTATCAACGAAGAATACAAAATCTGGAAAAAGAACACACCTTTTTTATACGATTTGGTCATCACACACGCCCTCGAGTGGCCATCGCTCACCGTTGAGTGGCTCCCGGACCGTCATGAGCCTCCGGGGAAAGATTACTCTGTTCAGAAGATGATTCTTGGGACCCACACATCTGATGATGAGCCTAATTATCTTATGATAGCTCAGGTTCAGTTGCCTCTTGAAGATTCTGAGTCGGATGCTCGTGATTATGATGATGATCGCTCTGATTTGGGGGGCTTTGGTTGTTCTAATGGAAAGGTTTCTGCTTTTATTTTTGTTTGGATAATTGGTTATTTGAGTTGGGTTTATTTAATTGTTGATTAAAGTTTATTAAACCATTTAGGTGAAAATGGTCAAATGGGTCAATTTAAATGTGTCATATGAACGTATGAGAAGGTGAAAAATGGTCAAATGGGTCGAATGACAGGCGGAAATGGTCATGTGGGTTGTATGAGGGTGAAGCCGCATGGCCCTTATGGTCGTAGGATGTATTTGATTGACACAAAGGGATTGACTGATGTAACTATCGACAAACTCATACAGCCCGGCCCATATGATCATTTTAGCTCTGTCATGGGACCTGGGTTTTAAAGAGATCGCGTATGCTCGAGGCGCAGGCCTCAGCGCTTTATGTGCGCCTTTTGTACCTAGGGTGTATTTATGTAACAAATTGTTGTACCTTGGGTTATTTTGCTTGTACATTTCAGTGAAACCTTACTTATAGCTATATTCTGGGTAGGTGAAGCTAAAAACATATAGGATATATTAAAAAGTTTATATAGTCATGTTGCGCCTCGGGTACGAAAACCCCACCACTTTTGCGCTTTGCGCCTCGGTTTTAGACCTCGTCACTTTTGTGCGCTTCACGCTTTTTAAAACCAACCATACGAGTTATATAACGTGGTGCGCTGACACAAAAGTGACTAGTGTGACCATTGACAAAGTTGTGCTGGCATATGACAATTTTTTCCCTGTCAATTGGTTCGTATCACATATCATGATGCCACTTGGTTTATCTATAGCAGGATCCTTTTGGTAGTGTTTATCTGAGTGACATGTTGGTGTGTGTTTGACAAGTGGATTGATCTTTATTGTGGGTTTAGGGTTAGGGCTTAGTGGTGTGACTGACAGGATAAGAAATAAGTGCATTTTGATGTGAAGATGGAATCTAAAAGGGACAGTTTAGATTTAAATTTGTTTGAATTTTCACCTCTTGAAAGTTGAAAGTAATTTCAGGGTTTACTTATGTAAATGTTTAAAATTTGGATGTTTTATCTGTTTTAAAGTTTGAGTAAGGAATAATAGTCGATGTAATGTTCAGTAGTTAGCAGTACGTTATTTGAGGGTATTGAAGCCTGTCACTTTAAGATAATCTTTTGGAGATTTGCATGCTGAGATTAGAAGTAAAGTCGGAATTCAGTTGGTAATTAATATTGCAAAGGAGAAAGCTTCAAGCTTTATTAGATCTTCTTGGAGGTCGTTAGGGCTTTAGTTTGATTACATATAGCTAGTCAAACGCGCTAGGTGCACTCAAGGCGCTTAAAAAGCATGGGCGGTTTTAAGCAAGGCACACAGTATAAACAAACCATTTTTGGGGATTTAAGTTTAAGGTTGGTTAATGGCTAGCTCAGGCTGGTCAAGGGCTAATATAGGCTGGTTTCAAGCCATTTTGAGATGCTTTGAGCCATTTCAACTTTTCAGACCTGAATTTGGCTAGAACTTGGTCACAAGGCGGTATGGCTGCGTTGGGCTGGGTCTGAACGGCTAGGCAAGCACCTTTGACTACTATGCTTAAGATTAGTTAAAATATGAGTTGCATCAGAATTAGCTTGTCAAATTAGTGTTAATGTATTCTTCTATTTAAGGAAAAGATGGTAAGCATTGGATTGGATATCTACAAATCATGATTTTTTAATCAATATATTTGTGTATAAATATATTGTATTCAAGGTCAAGTTAGGCTCTATTACATTTATTTGTGTAGATTCACATTCACATATGTTGAGTTATATATACAGGATGTATCCTGCAGCATTAGTTGCATAAGTGATATGGGTTATGGTCGATCGTCTTCGGATATTTTATTTTTCGCAATATTTTTTATTCTATCTTTCGATTTAAAATTCAGAAAGTTATTGCTGTTTTCACTACTCACATGTTATATATTACATATTACGTATGCATGTGAGTAGATTTCACTTCAATTTTTCTGCTATGCTTGAATATATATGATTTTCTCTTGCAGGTCCAAATAATTCAGCAAATAAATCATGAGGGAGAGGTGAACAGGGCTCGTTATATGCCTCAAAATCCATTCATGATTGCCACTAAAACAGTCAGTGAAGAAGTTTATGTATTTGATTATAGCAAACACCCGTCTAAACCTTCTTTAGATGAAGAATGCAATCCTGATCTGAGATTGCGGGGCCACAAAACTGAAGGATATGGCTTATCATGGAGTAAGTTTAAGCATGGACATTTGCTTAGCGGTTCTGATGATGCTCAAATTTGCTTGTGGGACATCAACGGAACTCCCAAAAATAAGTCTTTGGATGCCATGCAAATATATAAGGTAACTTTACATGTTATAGAGCTGTCACTTCACCTGTTATGGTATATTGATTTTAGTTGTACAAAATGAGATTTAGACGCGTTATCAGAGCTCATTCATATTATCTTACAATTTGATATTTGGTAATTAGTTAATTTATTACCTTTTTTCCATGATTTTAATTTTGATAATTAGTAAGAAAATGCAAGCATGACAGAGCAATGTCTTGTGCTGTGGGCTAGTTTATAGAAGATGAGCTCATGAGCAATTATTCAACAGGTTCATGATGGTGTTGTAGAAGACGTAGCATGGCATTTGAGGCATGAATATTTGTTTGGTTCATGTGGGGATGACCGATACTTGCACATATTGGATGTCCGGTCTTCGTCAGTTACGAAGCCTGCCCAAAGTGTAGAGGCTCACCAAAGTGAGGTAGGTACAACATTTCATCATTATGAAAGAGATTATGCAATATTGAATAATCAGAATCAGAATTTGAATTAAGATATTTTGCTGTAATAAAATGGGCTCTAAATGCTGGGAGTGTGGATGCGTTTTTGCTGTTTGAAGTTGTAATACGTTTAGGGATTATTACATTTAATGAACAAAAACATTATCTTGTGATCTCAATTTCTAAGTTCTAAACAAGTCTTTTGGAAAGAAGATTTCTGTCTAAGATATGTATGTTGGTTTTATCCGTTCTGCATGTATTACCAAATAAGTTAATGAGAATCAGTAATCTGTTTGTGTTTTTTTGGGTAGGTTAACTGCTTAGCTTTCAATCCTTTTAATGAATGGGTTGTAGCGACCGGGTCAAATGACAAGACTGTGAATTTGTTTGACTTGCGAAAGTTCAACTCTGCTCTCCGTACCTTTAATTTTCACAAGTAGGAATTCTTACATGCATTTTATTTGAAGCGTCTTTTCTTATTCTCCAGCGTCACTTGAATTGTTATATTATGAACCCGTAGGGAGGAGGTGTTTCAGGTTGGATGGAATCCACAGAATGAGGCAATTTTATCTTCTTGTTGTGCTGGTAGGAGACTCCTGGTGTGGGATCTTAACAGGTATGCATTTCTAATGTGTGTGTGTATATATATATATATATATATATATATATATATATATATATATATGAGCAAGTGAGATGAACATATGTTAACAGCGCTGTAACATATGTTAAAAAGCAGAAAACATATGTTAACAGCGCTGTTACAAAGTTTGCGTTGTTTATTTTTTTTAAAAATATTCGTTCGGCGCTTTTTTTATTTTTTTGGCCCAAAACGCTTAAAAACATGTATGTTACCTTGTGTATTTTTTTCAAAAAAAAATTACAAAATTTTAGATGGTTTTTACAAGGGTTTTCTTAGTTTTCTTAACTCGAGTGGGTTTTCAATTTATCCTCCCCCTATATATATATATATATATATATATATATATATATATATATATATATATATATATATATATGAGCAAGTGAGATGAACATAATACCTTAATGTTTGTGGGAAAGTTCTTTCTTTATTGTTACTTAAGGTGTATATACATAACATTTGCAAGCAAGGAAATTTGAATTGGAATTCAAGTGCAAGGAAACAAGTAGATGGCTACTCTAACTTGTTGACTTCAGCTTTCTTTCTTACCAATCACTAGAGGTGGAAAGTCGGTTGGTTGACGGGCTGCGGCCAAAATCAGTAATTGTTTGTACGAGCCAATGAGCCATAATGAGTGGGGTTTCGTTTGGTTGACCAGAAACTCTTTTTTTCCAAATTTTTTTACAGAAGATATATTTTATCAATAATAAATATAGTTTTCCTTATGTATAAAATGGTTTAGGATGTTTTTATGCATCAACAATAGGTGACTTTCTACCTATTTGACCAATTTCCTTTTTAGCTATTTTTTACTCGGTAGAGAGAATATAATGATAATACATATACCAAATCTGCCTATTTATACGTAGAGGGGTTGAAATTGCCACATTTACTAATTGGGCATGTGAAACGCTTGTACGTAGCAACATCACTTTTGATGTAAGAATGTAGTGTTCATGAGACAATTTTAGATATTTTGATGAAAGAGATGCTGGCGATGAAGGTCATAACCACCCTTGGAGGGGCGAGGTACAAACTTCCCATCACAGTAAGAAGGACCTTGAGCCTGCCTCTTCTGCATCTCATCGCCGAGTGAAGTGAGCCACTTTATTGGTGAAGTTGACATTGGTTTTGATGGGGAGAACTTTTAGAATAAGTGTGTCACCGTCTTTGATGGTTCAACTTCTTATCCCTCATTTTAGCCAAACATATAATTCCCTTTAACGATGGTTTGAACATAGGAACTTAGTGTGATATTTTAGTTTTTTGACCGTACAAAGGTACCTCCAAGTTTCCTTTGCCTCCAGCTATGAACTCTTTTCCCAATCTTGTAAAATCCTTTTGGTACTTGTGCATGGGTGTCATTTGGTTTACTTTAGATAAAGAAACTATGAAACTCTTCACATTTGGTTTTTAATGGTGCTCAGGAAAACGCATCATTGAACCCATTGGTTTTTCTTTAGGTGGATGTATGCATTCAAATTACATTTTGGGCAACTTTCAACTCATATCAACTGTTTTGTAATTTGCTTTGTATTTTTATTTTCACCCATTTGACCTGTTAACAGAAAAAAAAAATTTGGCCGATTTCAACTCTTTTGCAGGAAGCTAACGATGTTATGTTCTTTTGACACTTTATACCATTAAATATTAAAAGTTTGTTTACTATTCTTATTTGAAACACAGGATTGGCCAGGAACAAACGCTCGAGGAAGCTGCAGATGGGCCACCCGAGTTGCTGTTTATCCATGGCGGACATACAAGTAAAATTTCGGATTTCTCATGGAATCCATGTGATGACTGGGTCGTTGCTAGCGTTGCAGAAGATAACATACTTCAAATCTGGCAGATGGCTGAAAATGTCTACCACAATGAAGATGACATGCCTGCAGAGATATCCTGAGGCTTGGTAGATTGAACCTGTAGGATTGCTTTTCGTTTAATCCAGGACATTAATTATTATCTTCCGTCTCATGGATGGTTTTATGTTGTGCTGTAAATGATATACACAATTAGCTATTAGAATAACTAAGTAGGTTTTGGTTATGTTATAATAACATTTATGTTTGTTAACACTTACTTACGAGTCGAGGGTCTCACCGGAAGCAGGTAGAGGTAAATGTAAGACTGTCTAGAACCGTCTACAGGTTCTTTTAATATCCTAAGTAAAGTTTCTTTTAAACTTATTTACCACATTCTACAAGTTCTTCAAAATCTATACATGTTATTGTGTAGGCGTCTACTAGCATGAATCACAATGTGTCAATGACAGTTTAATACTTTAATCAACAAAAAAAGTAACATTTTGACAGATGTAAAACACAAAGATTGAATAATGCTGAAATTATATCTATCTTTACATGTGTAATCCAAATCTAAAAAATGTGTCAACTGTCAGCAAGCATAAACAATTGCTGGGGAAGATAATAAGTAAATTACAAACAGAAATCACAACAGATTGGGTCAGTACACATTTACAAGTATATCTATGTTTGACTCCTCCGCCTTCTCCCTGGTAAAACGCTACCCTGGCGGCCCAGTCGATTCACCAATGACATGCCGCCGCCACCACCACTATCATTTCTTCCAAACGGGCCCTCACTTCCGCCATGAAACATGAGAAACACGTTAACAAAATTGTTATCAGCTGTCACATCTAAACCGCTGTTGGTGCCCCGCCTCAAATCATCCACATCAAGAACCTCATCATCGTCTGAGTCTGACCCGTACAGATTCCTTTCAATCACATAATCACCAAACACCACTGAGCCTGGCATTGATGATGTGACGGTGCTAATCACATCTTCCCACTCTCTCTCCCGCTCGAACTGCCTCCATTTCTGTTCCTGATTGGGGTCCACTTCCCGTGGCTTAGCAGACGGGTGCTCTGACTTAACATGCTTCTTCAACTCCTTGTAAGCCCCAATAAATGAGCAGTTATCGTGCATACACGTTCTCTTTTTACAGTTCAGATATTCCCGGGCTGATTGCACCACAGTCCACCCTTTGACTTGGCCTCTGCAAAGGGGACATGCCAGTTCAGGACTGTCATCTGAGGCTGTTAAAGGTGGCGGGTGATGTGGGGACGAAAATGTAATTTTGGTGTAGGCTTTTTTGTACTGGTCAAGACAATTGGAATAGCGGGAGCTAGTACCGCACATGTATGGGCGACAACCCTTATCGTGTGAAGAACATAGGAGAAGAACAGCATTGTGAGGATATTCCATGCATACCGAGCAGGTTATATCTTCCAAATCTTTTTTGGGCATGATAATGGTTGATGACTTTTTTTCATTTCCGTTTGATAAGTTATGGTTACAGGTGAACATAGGATATGGGGTTGCCCTGCAGTTTCGTGAAGATATTCTACGTCTTCCCCTGGTACCTCTTGCCATTTTTTAGCTATACCTGTTGTCAACAAATTAGGGTCAAATCTGGTCAATTAAGGTCTAGGTTTTATCTTTCACAGGTCAACTATGCAAAATTAATAAGAATACCTTACACAAAAAATGTCATGCGGATCAAAGGCAACCCATAGCAAACCTCTAAATCATCTTATATAAAAAAAAAAACTTCTATTATTGAAATAATAAGTTTTTGCAATCATATGTTGTTAGAATTAAACCTCAAAACAAATCTACACACAAAAAAAGATAGATCTACGAAATTAAGAGTCGGAATTGTATCATAAACGTATAAACCATACAGAAAACTGAAAAAGAATAAAAAATATATATATAAAACCATGAAAAACAACATCACAAAGAATCAGAACTGATCAAGAACACGTAGATTGTCTAGCTCTAACCGCATATCAATCAATGATATCAAGTATCAGCATTGTGTCATAAACGTATAAAGCATAAATTGGATCGATCACGTCTAGAATGTGATGAGTGTCAAAGGGGCAACTAAAGGAATGAAATATAATCAAAATTGATAAAGAACACAAAGATTGTGTAACTAGACATCATCTATGCTCAATATCCAGATGCATAATAGATCACAGATGGCAACTATGTTAACATAGACTTGTTGTGACTGAAAACATCATCCAAAGGACCAAAACACCAGAAGTCTTATAATTATTAGGCCTTTTACTCAAAATGTTCAACCACAAGTTGGTGAAATAAAAATTAAAAATTTCAGTTGAAGCCAATGCAATGATTCAACAAAAACTAAGCATACCTAGACTTTAAAGCAAATCTGGATCCAATATCAATTAAAGATACATACATTCAAATTGAAAACAAACTAAGTCAGAAATATATAGCCTATCCAAACAGAGAGACAGTTAGAAATGAATAAAATAATACAAATTCCATCTTCACAAATCCAAACGCACCAGATTCTATTTCGTTAATAATAATAATAATAATAATAATAATAATAATAATAATAATAGGAAAAGCACATGCTTCTGGTGGCATGTAACCGACTTTGAAAAAAAAAATGAATCGAATTATCGGAAATGAATCTCGGAACATCAACAAATCGTCAAAACGTAAGAAATTTGAAATTGTACCTGAGAGAATTTGTAAGTTGCTGTTAAAGGGAAAAGATGAGTGTGTGACGAATTGTTAGATTCGATAAGATAACCATGTTCGTGTCTAGAGGAAGAAAGAGTGCGTAAGCAGTTTTGGGAGACGTGAGATGACAAGTTTCCACGCGCTTCTACAGGGCGTCAGATTGCCGATGTTAGGGGGCTCGTAGCCAATGTTTTTAAAACCGGACCGGACACTGAACCGGTACGCTTACCGGTTCACTGGTCGGACTGGTCGAACCGGGTTTAAAAACCGAAATGCATTTATATATATATATATATATATAACTAGCTTATACCCCGGGAGCGTCCCGGGTTGAGAAATCTAAGTAAAGTGAATAAAATTATAAGTATCTAAACTATAAAAATGGCATCTATGTATCAACTTACATTAGATACTTTAAAAAAAGGGAAAGTGGCCAAAATAGCCCGTTGACCGAGTGATTTGCAAAAATAACCCTCTCCCCCCTCTTTGGAGAGATGGGACACGGCTCCCAACGTGCCTGGACCGTCTCCGAGTGGCCAACCAACACGTGGCGTCTCTCATCCCGAGGCTGTACCGTCTCTCTTCAGATCTTGATTTCCCAGCTCATGTAAGCTTCCGTTTCTTGCCCTAGCAACTCCAAAACGTCATATTTGCCTCCTTTAATCATCAAATCCTGAAATAACATAATAATATCAAAGCAACACCAATTGACGACTTAACACTGCTTAAAACTCATTTATAGACGCTTTTATACACATCTTTTAACTAACCCATCACATCCCCACACTTATCTTTTGCTTGCCCTCAAGCAAATCAATAAACTTTATTCAATCAACATTTCAATTTATTTTCACCCCTTTTTTATCGATTCTCAAAAACGGCCCCTAGTCATACCTTAACTCACAAGACTTACGCCTATCAGTAGATTTACATTCCAAGGTTTTTACATGTTATTAAAAACAAATGCCTAGCCAAATCCAACTAGATCCGATTTTACATTTTTGCACACCCCTCACAATGGTTCACTCCACTCGGTTTACTATCTAGACTAGCAAGTGATGTGCTAGTATTTCATATCAATAACTCGAAACCGATTATAGGGCATATTAGCATAAGCTTGCAATTCAATCGCCTTTCACAAAATTTCTCAAAAGTGAACACAAGTCAAAAGGTCTTAAAACGGGTTGTAATGGGGTTAGGCGAAGGGTATGGAAGGGAATATTTAAAAGTGACTATAATGATGAAAATTCGACTTTTATTACATTAACTAAATAATTTCTAAACTATAAGGCAATGTTGCGCCTTTTATTCAATTACTAACTCAAACATATTTTTGTGCTTTTCTATGAGAACTTTAATTTGTTTGAAGCATATTCGTTCCATGCTTTTCAGATTTTTTTTTTTTTTTTTTGCAACTATATACAATACAAATCAAAATCCTACAACCGAATTTTCATCATTTGGGTTAAAAAAAATGAAACGGTTAAATGGGTCAAATGGTTGACATGGGTAATCAATTGAAGGGTTAAAGGCTCAAGTTTGTTTAACTAGGGGAGATTGTTTTTTTTTTTTTTTTTTTTTCCAGCTATGAAAAGGCTAGATAGACCTAATGCCTTAATCATTCTTGTGTCACAATTAATCTAAAGTGGCGGGCGTATCAAAAATTGCAAGTTCTACCTTATGCGACTATAATAGCACACTCAATTCAATTGAACACAACATGCCGAAAGATGTGAAACAGATTTTTGTAGGGTGTTAGTATGTTGTGGTGGCTCAATAATCTCTTCCTGAACCTAAAGGGAAATATGGGTTGCCGATATGCAAAAATGCTATATTCTTCCTTAGTCTTTTCTAACCGGCAATCCATATTTTACAAAAACCATCATTGGAAAAACACATCAAGGAACATAAAGAGTTATGACCATGATTAGGGGTCGAGTTTTGTGATCCAATACTATGGTGAAAGAAACGGTTTTCTTAAAGTTGAGCTTGAGGGTCTTAAAAATTTTTCATATTTAAATGGCTATTCCCCCATCCCCACACTTGGAATTTACATTGTCCTCAATGTGGATTTTTTATGAATAAGGGAACCAAGTAGCCAAATAAATTAAAAATATGTGTAAAGATGCTTTTGTTACGCCCCACTACATACCCCTTCTAAAGCAAAACTAATCATTCACCCAAGTCTTATTCAAGCAACATACACTTAATTAAAGAATAGAAATCACCTGGTAAATAATTGATGTCTCCGTTCCATCGGTGAATCTTTGCTTTCCACACTTTAATGCTTCCTTTCCTTTGTTACTCCCTTTTCAACTGAACACTCTAACATTTACTGGTGATGTATATTCTGGGCTCACACATAAAACATCAAAACATCCAAAACAACAAAAACAAACTAAATTGCAAAGCATAAACTTCCAAACATGTTCAAACATACCAAAATAAAATCAACTAACAACGAAAAAAAACAAACATACCAGTCTACAAACTATACAAAAAGAGCACTACCTCAACCATGCATCAGCGGTAATATGGGTCATTCGTGTAACACCCCAACCGATGGCGGAAACATCGAGGTGTCACGTATGAATGATTGTTCAGTAGCTCATGGTAATACATATGTTTAAATAATCCTTTATTTCATTACAAAATTGAATTACATTAAAGTCTACATCAAATAATCAAACAAAGCTTAAAACTTCAAACATCTCCTCATGCTAACTCTAGACTTCAAGCATCAGTATTTCCTGTTGAGTTGTAAAAATGGGGGGGGGGTCAACTAGAAGTTGGTGAGAATACATAAGCCATGTCAAGCAATTAAGTTTAAGAATAAAAGTTTAGCAATTCATATGTCTATCGTAAGTTTAAGTCTACATGAATAAACATGAAATGTTGAATCGACATAATCAAACCTCCGACTAGTTTAGGTCCATCCCGTCATCCACGGTTCACCTTAATAATATGTTGGAACGATAACAATCACCCACGCTACCTTTGTAGGAGGTACACGTATCCGGGTGGGATTGTCAATCCAATAGATCTATTATTGAGTATCATCGGCTTGGCCATAGCTAATGATTATGTAATGTTGAAACTCGTTGAAACTGTTGTTGTCTAATTCATGAGGCATTAAAGTTTACAACTAGACATGCATGTAGAATTGCTTAAAATTGTTGCAAGTATAAAGAATCGCATAAACATGGTTACGTAAACTCACATTGGCTAAGGTGAATTATCCTCTAAGTGTTGTGAATGTATGCGAGGCGAATCCCAAAGACTCAACAAGGTAGCTAGTCCAAATTGAAGAAACGAAAAAGAAAGAATATCTAGCTTCCAATTCGCCAATTACAAGAGCCTATAATCAAAGCTTCAATTGTAGAAGTAATAGACTATAGAAGAAAGGTATGAGGGAAAGTTTAATCGGATTGAAACAATCGATTTAGAGGTGCAAAGTATAATGGGTCATAGGTGGGTTTTTATACTAGTTTTGGATTCAATTAGCCATTAAAATTGGTCAACACCATAAAGTAAGGTTTTATGATGAATTGACTATTTGACTAAGACTTTGACCAGGACTTTGACTATTTGACTCAAGGCTTTATTTAAGAAATAAAAAAAAATCATTAGTTTGAATTAGAAAATAAAAACACCGTCTTATAAAATGACGATTTTATAAATAGAATTAGGATAGGACATATGTCATGATTGAAGATTTTTTTTTAAGTACAATGATAAAAGGAACTTAGAAAAATAGAGTGCACGGATAAAGATAAGAATACATAGAAATAAATTAGACTTTATATCATGGATCGGGAAATACTTTAATGCAAAATAAATGGGAAAATTCGTGAGGTTACAATTCGGACCCGGTGGCAGATAAGGAGTATTTGGATGCCTAAAAATCGCATCCATCCACCCATGGTAGTCACTGAATGGGTCAGCAAATGAGGAAGATCCTTCGGCAGGTGGTGGTGGTGGTGGTGGTCGTGGAGTGGAGTGGAGTGGGAAGATAACTGGAGGAGACCCCTTGAGGCCACCTAACTTGATCGATCACCTCCTGTGGCTGCTCCCTTATGGTTGAGTAGTCAACATATGGAACAACCGGTACGTATGGGCGTCCCGCTACTAGATCCTGATGGTGCCTGATCTGTTCAGCCTCTATGAATCTGTTAACTGTATCCATTTCCCGAGCATAGTTAGCCGCCCACCAATGCTTGTCTTCTCTTGCTTTCCTTTCTGCTTCTCTTTTCTCTTCTCTCGCCACTTGATCCCGTTCCCGCTTTTCTTCTCTTTCCACTCGCTCTTGTTCTCTCCTTATTGCAGCTTCTTCTCTTTGCCTTGCAAGTACCATGGTTCGCGTACCCCTATCCCAAATAGATTTCTTAAATGAAGTCCAACCTTGGTAACCTGCGGGCCTTGCCCTGTTGACTTCCGCCACCATTTCCATCTCTTGCCTATTCATCTCTCGAACCGGGCGTTCCCTCACAACATGCACCTCCTCTTCTACCTCCTCGTCATCATCTGTGTGTACCTCTTCATCATCCTCATGCTCAACATCCTCTCGCAGAGCCATCATCTGAGTTTTACCCTGTTTGTCAAGTAATACATGATATTCCGCGGTCCGCTAATATGTGAATTTGGCCTTGACAAAATTCTCCCAGTTCATCTTCATAATATTCACTTCAAGAGCCGGTGTTGATCTTGTTACCACTCCTTGAGCCTCCATTAGATATGACAAAAGCCTAACATGTGGGATCATTTTCCGCTCTTGACTTTCCCGGCTATCTCAAACATTCATCAAAACCAAATGCCTAAACGATAGGCGTGGTGTACCAAACATGATTGCATGTACCACTCGAACATCCCAACCTCTTACCTTCGACCTATCCCCGAGTCTTGCCATTAAATTTTCATACGAGATACCTAATATGAATCTGACCTCGCATTCCATATCTTCCCGGCAATATTGAGCTCCCCTTTTTCTTGGAATTACATTGTTAAATATATTTGCTGGATCAGTGTTTACTTGCTGTTTATTCCAAAATAACTCCTCGGGGATATAATAGTACTCGTTTTCTGGACAAGAGTCGAAATTAGCAATTTGACGCATTGTCTCGAAGGATAGGGTCATCTTCTTCTTCCCCACAGTACCAATCAACTTCAATGTGAGAGGTGGGTTATCACCAAAATCTCGCTCGAGCGTAGACATCCATTGCTCTATCGCCTTCATGTAAACCTTATTTCCCCGCTTCGCACAAAAGTCTAAAGCCGCTTCCCAACCAATTCTTTCAAATGGTTGCGTCAAGCCTATCAATCTCAACTGTTCCACATTATACGCTCTTTCATAAACAAGAACACCCTCGGTACCATGTTCTAGTGATGCCATTTTTTGATACCATAAGGCGGGTCTAATTGCTTCAAGGAACATAGATAACCGTTTGGACTTCTCCTTCCAGTTAGGAAGGTCTACATCCATCCTTTCACCACGATCCAACTCATGTTGGATTTCATCTCCCTCATTATCAGATTCGTCTCGTAGATTGGACCGAATCCCTTTTTTTTTGTTTGGGCTGAGTAGACGATTCACGATGTTCCTTACCCTTTCTTCTGAAAACATTCTGCAACAACATTCATGAATAATAATGCAGTATTAGTATCCAAATTTAATAAGACTATCATGTACATCTACTACATTCTACCCAAACATGACATCCTATGGTTATGATCATATCTTAGCAATCAAGAGTTTTGTACTAATCACCTAGATTCAATAACCATGTGTTCTACATCTCCATAACCCCTTCCCCACACTTATTTCTTGCTTTTATTGACAAAAAATCGTTTTTTTTTAACTAACAAAAACAATACTTCCTACCCAACCAACAATTATTCCCTAGTCACAAATATACATAGCATCAATTTCTCAAGCATTCATGAACACATAATATGTAAGTAATGAAATTAAAGAGTAAAAGTGAAAGAATTCATACCTTCATGATGATTATTGAGTAGGGAAATACTTAGAAGCAAGAAATAAGCAAACAACACAAACACCCACAAAACTCGATTTTTAGACCCTTGATTCGTCCCACCACAAGTCGAAATTAACCAATTCTAGGTTAGGGGTTTTGTAGATCTTGAAAAATTACACGATTTTGATATAAAATTTGTTAAATTTGGTGTAGTATTGAAGAAGTTATGAAGGGTTGAAAATTTGGAGAGGTTTGGATGAAAGAGGTGAAGAAGATAGTTGGTTTATGGGTTTTGATTAAGTTAGGGTGGGTTTTAATTGATGAAAAGTGTTTTTAAAGATGTGTGGGCCGGTCAACCTTGGTCAACGCCGAGCTCATGTGGACTTTTCAGAAACTGGCGTATCCTACGCCACTTTTGGCGTAGGCTACGCAAGTAGCGTAGGCAGCTCCCACTTGTTTAGCGTAGGGCAGCAGGACTTGGCGTATGCAAATCTGATTTTGCGTGCGTAGGCTACGCTAACCCCCCCTTTTTATTATTTTTTAAGGGCTTAAATTACTTTAAAAAATTCAATTAAAATTTTATAACTATATAAAAGACCTATATAAAATTTGTATAAATTTACAACTATGCTTCCCACCCCCCGAAAAATTAGTATTGTCCCCAATACTACAATTAGAATACGTATCTGGAATGGGAGCTAGCACCTGCATTTTTAATTGATTTCATAGATTGGTAAGCCCTCTAAAAAGCTTACCAACTCGACAATGTTACCGTGCTCCGTGAGAAGTTCCACGTAAGGCTTTAGACGATGCCCATTCATGGTTTGCTTCGACCCATCTTTTGGGTCCTCAATGTCCACCTCGCCAAGCTTTCCAACCCGCGTTATTATGTACGGGTCATTCCACTTACTCTTGAGCTTCCCAGGGAAGACTTCAACTTGGAGTTATAGAGCCAAACTTTTTGACCCACTTCGAATTCCTTCTTACGAATCTTCGCGTCATGAGCTCTTTTCATTTGATCCTTGTATTTCGACGCAATCTCGTAATCTTCATCCCTTAACTCTTCCAACTCACACAGCTTGAGTTTCCTCTCTCGACCTGCATCATCATAACTCAAATTAACCTTTTTTATAGCCCAATATGCCCGGTGAACTAATTCAACCGGGAGATGACAATCTCTACCATAAACTAATCGATAATGAGTTGTTCCAATAGGTGTTTTGTAGGCTGTACGGTAGGCCCATAAAGCATCATCTAGCTTTGTTGACCAATCCTTTCGGTCCGCACGAACCGTTTTTGTAAAATTTCTTTGATTTGCCTATTGGAGACCTCAACTTGTCCACTAGTTTGTGGATGATATGGGGTGGCAATCCTATGGTCAACACCATATCGCTTAAGCAATTTTCCGAATTTTCGGTTTTTGAAATGAGATCCCCCATCACTTATAATTGTGCGAGGTGTGACATTCGTCACTTTTCATTATATATATATATGTATATATATATATATTTTTTTTTAATAATAATAATAATATCAATATTAATAAAAACTTTACAAATTATATTTAGATATAAACACTAACCCACCCTTTTTCCTTATTTTTGAAGCCCATTTTAGTTCATTCTTTCTAAAGATTCGGAGCCCACTGCTGAGCCCAAGAGACGAGCCCAACAGCAGGCCCATACACTAGCCTAGCCCAGCCCATTGATCCCCTCCTTCTGTTAAAAAAAATATATAATAACATTGCTTCTCCCTGGGATCGAACCCGGGTAGAAACGCCACACACACGCGCGCCTTCACCACCTGGTCTACCTCTCTTCTTTGTTTAACTCCAACCTAAAATACATTTAACCCCAATTTTCGCTGCCCTCCTTCTTCTTAGCTGTTACGAAACAGCAGCAGCAACAGATTTAGTTTATTTTTTTTTTCTTTTTCTTTTTTCTTTCTTCTTTTTTTTTTTTGACCAAACCTAATCATCTTAATGACTCGTAAATGGAATGGGACCATGATTTCCGGCCTAATGGTCATCAATTACCCGAACAATTTGCAATCAATTTGACCAATTGATTGATATTACGCGTGAACATTCAAACCTTAGTCAAACCTTTCCAATCAACGAGCTAGACCACCTCATTATAAATTTAGCACCTCTGGACCTTCACAACTCGCTCACATCTCTCTCTCAACCTCCAATTGCTTCTGAAACACTCTAATAATTATCTCTCTATACGCTGTTGACTTTTTGGGTTGACCACTCAATCGTACACGAATCATCACTGTGAGTCCAATTGTTTCTGTGGGTTTTAGTTATCGGCCATCACTCATCAATAGCCCCATGATTAATTGGGCTATTGATGAGTGAATCAATCAATTGCAGATCTAGGGTTCGTGTCTCTTTGATTTGGGGATGAAACTGTTTTCACATAATGTATTTATTTTTATTAAAACGGGGATTATCACAACCACAGGCCTAGGCCAAGTGGTTGTGACAAGTGCTTATAACTGTGCCCAGCCGGGTTCGAGTCCCAGCATGGACACCCCCTTTTTCCATTTATTTTACATTTTAAAACAAACCATTTTATATATATATTATACATTAAATCTTGTAAATTCATTTTTTAATTATTAAAACCTTTTTATAAATTCTACAAAAATTATATTATGTTAATCTGATGAAAAAGTTCAACACCCAATTTTTAGTTTTCAAAAATTTATTTATTTAATATATTTAATAAATAAATCGAGTTTATTCCATTTTATTTATAAAAATCTATAAAAATATCAAAACGATCTTATTAATTTCCACAAAAATTATCCTGAGTATTTATAACATTAAGCTTTTCAGAAATGATTTTTATTTCTGAAAAATCATTTATTTAATATTTTTAATCAATTTTTGTTAGTTTTAAACATAAATAAATCATAAGAAATTCATTTTTCAATATTTTTGTACCAAAATTTTACATAAATTATTTCTATTCATTTGGAACTGATATACAATTTTTAATTCAGCAATTCTTTGATTTTAATATTTTTAGATATTAAAGTCATATTTTGACAATTCGAAATAATTAGATTAAATATTCTATTTACAAGAAAATAATTCTATAAAAATTATTTTCATACTTAAAACCTTATGTTGTGACTATATTCAATTTAAAATTTACAAAAGACTTTTGTTTATATATTTACCAAATTTCTCTTAATTAGTTAACAAATTATTTATTAATCAAAACGAATACTTATCCCCAAATTCGAAGCCCTAGAAATACATGTATCCTAGAGTTATTTCCCTTACACATTATCAAATTATTTAGGTTGATACTTTGAGATAGTTCCAACACATATTTCGTTGTCCAAGTCCAATTTCAAGTTATTACGTGAACTGTGAGTATTCCTATCCCCTTTTGTTTTTATTCATTTTTGGGGTGTTACATGTACACTATTACAAATTCAAATACAAATTTACATTTTCACAATACAATTCTAGTACTATGTGCATTGCTTACAACGTGCTTTATGCTTAGACAATACATGTGGATTACATTTGTACTTAGTGAAATCATTAACATGGTACAAGCCGACCTTAACATTGGATAGCGCTATTTGGATTGACAACCCGCCTAGATTGATTCTCCCCCTTTTTCATCGGAGAATCCGTGGCCAGTGTTAAGTTATCATCCATTTTTGGTTGAGTACACTACAGTTCATACAGTACATTATACAGTCACAGGGTTGATTTCGCTCATTTGTATGATACATAGTTTACATATTTGCACTGTAGCTTGCACTTGAATTGTATAACTTTTTAACCTACTATATATTTCAAATCTAGGAATGCTCACCAACATTTCAAATGTTGACCAAACCTATTTTTGTACATGTTTCAGGTGCAGTTTGATCTAGTGCTTTAGCAAGAGACATTTAGTGCTTTATTTCAATTCAGTTATTTCAATATTTACATTTCATTTAGACAATGTATTTTCCATTTTCATGTAAGACAATTTTGGATTATTCAATAATATTTACATTTTAGTACCATGTGCTTTTGAACAATCGTCACTACGTGACACCTCGATGATTCCGCCATCGGTTGGGGTGTTACACGAGGTAACCCAAACCTTGAAAAAATATGTGTTTGAATAAAATTGCAAACAACGATATGGTCATTGGTTTTGGTGGCAATAGCTTCAATCCATTTAGAGACATAATCTACCGCCACCAAAATGTATAGATTACCAAAAGAATTGGGAAATGGTCCCATAAAATCAATTCCCCATACATCAAACACATCAACAACCATAATGGGTTGCATTGGCATTTCATCACGTCTTGAGATGCTTCCTAATTGTTGGCAATGTAAGCAATTTCTAGCATACTCAAACGAGTCCTTAAAAATTGTTGGCCAATACAACCCACTAGACAAAACCTTGTGACCCGTTTTTTGGCCACTAAAATGTCCTCCACATGCATAAGAGTGCACGTGCTTCAACACTCTCATGATTTCCTTATCCGGAATGCATCTTCGAATGATTTGATCCGCTCCCACTCTAAACAGGTCAGGATCATCCCAAATGTAATGTTTCACTTGGGACAAAAAGTGGAGCCTCTTCTTCCTTACCCAATGTTCCGGCATTGTACCTGTCACTAGAAAATTAACAATATTAGCAAACCAAGGTAATGTCGAAAAAGCTAACAAGTGCTCATCTGGGAATGACTCATTAATTTCATTCGCTGAGTCTTCCTCCTCAATCATCAATCTAGACAAATGGTCGGCAACCACGTTCTCCGTGCCTTTCTTGTCACGGATCTCTAAATCAAACTCTTGCAATAAGAGTATCCATCTTATCAATCGGGGCTTAGCATCCTTCTTATCCATTAAGTACCTGACAGCACTATGATCAGTATAAATAATAATTTTGCTACCCCACACATAAGACCGAAATTTGTCTAGAGCATATACCACCGCAAGTAGCTCTTTTTCGGTAGTAGTATAATTTAATCGTGCTTCCGAAAGAGTCTTACTTGCGTAGTATATAGCAACAGGTTTCTTATCTACCCGCTGACCCAACACGGCCCCAACCGCGTACCCACTTGCATCACACATAATTTCAAAAGGTAAAGACCAATTAGGTGATTGCAAAATTGGAGCCTCAACCAATTTCCTTTTCAAGTTATCAAAGGCTTCAACACATTTTTCATCAAACTCAAATGGGGCGTCTTTTAATAATAATTTACATAAAGGTTTTGTAATGTCACTAAAACCCTTAATAAATCTTCTATAAAATCCTGCATGCCCCAAAAATGATCTTATCCCTTTGACATTTGTGGGATAAGGTAAAGTTGATATGACTTGAATTTTGGCATGATCAACCTCAATCCCACGACTCGAAACAACATGACCCAATACTATCCCTTCTTGTACCATAAAGTGACTTTTCTCCCAAATCAACACCAAATTCGTTTTTATACATCTTTGTAAAACTTTTTCCAATTGATTTAAACAGGAATCAAATGAAGACCCAAAAATAGAAAAGTCATCCATGAAGATTTCCACAGACTCCCCCACCATATCTGAAAAGATACTCATCATACACCTTTGAAAGGTGGCAGGGGCATTACAAAGACCAAATGGCATTCGCCTAAATGCGAAAGTGCCATATGGGCAAGTAAAGGTAGTCTTTTGTTGATCCTCGGGATGAATAGCAATTTGATTGTAACCCGAATACCCATCCAAGAAACAATAAAAATTTTGTCCGACTAATTTTTCTACTATTTGGTCAATGAAAGGTAAAGGAAAATGATCTTTGGAAGTTGCAGCATTTAACTTCCTATAATCAATACAAATACGCCACCCAATTACCGGCCGGGTAGCTACCTCTTCACCTGAGTCGTTTTTCACGACTTGAATACCTGCCTTCTTTGGAACGGTTTGAGTTGGACTAACCCATTGACTATCTGAGATGGGGTAAATGATACCCGCATCTAACCATTTCAGCACCACTTTTTTTACAACCTCCCGCATGTTAGGATTTAACCTCCTTTGAGCATCTCTCGCGGGAATCACCTTCTCATCTGTGATAATTTTGTGCATCACAATTGACGGACTAATACCTTTCAAATCCGCCACAGCCCACCCAATAGCAGCTCTATGGGTCACCAGTACCTTCATCATTTTCTCTTCTTGCTCCCCGGTCAAGTTTGAAGCAATGATTACCGGGAGCGTGTTGCCTTCACCAACATAAGCATATTTTAAATGCTTATGCAACTCCTTCAGTTCCACTTGTGGTGGCTCAACTAAAGATGGCTTCAACTTCGTATCAATGTGATCTGGAAGGCTCTCCACTTGATGAGTCCATGGTGGTCTTCCTTCCTGTACCGCCATCGCTTCTTGAGTCTTTTCCTCTTCTTCCATGCCCTTCAATAGCTCCACCTGTAACCTGTTAAACATAAAACACTCCTCTATTGTGCTTTCCTCGTCTACAACGGTGTCATATAGAGGTATGCACTCGTCAACAATGTCCGCCAAATAGCATTCATCATTGACTAGAGGGTTAGTCCCATTTGAAAAAAACATTTAACCGAAACCTATGGTTACCAAAGGTCATGTCAAGCATGCCCGTTTTGCAGTTAATTTGGGCATTGGCTGTGGCCAAAAATGGTCGCCTAGTATAACTGTTGGTTGTTTGGTCAGGTCCATGGAAACATAATCAAGTACTAAAAAGTCCATCGGATAATAAAAATCTTCAACTTTTACTATCACATCAGTAACCATCCCACGGGGTAGTTTAGGAGTCAAGTCAGCTAACACCACGGTGGTGTTAGACTCCTGAAGTGGACCAAATTCGTATTGGTCATAAAGACTACCCGGTAAGATGCTTACACTAGCCCCAAGGTCCAAAAGTGCCCGTGTCATTTTAAATTCTCCAACTTGAATGGATATGATGGGCGCCCCCGGATCTTGCAACTTTGGTGGGAGTGAACCCGAAAGAATAGAACTCACATTTTCGGTTAAATCAATTTTCTTTGGAATTTTGTGAATTCTCTTTTGGGTACACAAATCTTTCAAATACTTTGCATAAGAAGGAACTTGTTTGATTGCTTCTAAAAGTGGTAAATCAATTTTACTTGTTTAAAAATTTCCCATAACTCTGTTGCGGGCCTCTTCTTTTAACCACTTTTTTAGATGGCTCCAACAACGCATCGGGATAAGGGATGGTATTACCCTCCATACCCTTTTCCTTAGCCTTGGGAGCTTGTTTGCTCTCAACGGGTTTTAAGTTTTTAGAAAAATTTTCATTTTTGTTTTGACCCGTTTCTTCGTCATCACCACTCTCATCACTTGCATCTTCCACCACCCCTTCAACAAATTGGGGTGATGGTGGCTCACTTTTATTATCAACTTTATTATCAATAATCTTACCACTACGAAGAACAGTTACCTTATTAATGGGGGCATTGTGATTGTTCTTTGAGCTTGATCCTTGATGTTGTTGGTTGATAGTAGTATCACTAGGAAGCTTCCCATGGCTTCCTTTCAATTGAGCCACATCTTCAGCAAGTTGACCCACTTGTCTCACTAATGCTTCATGAGACTTATCTCTCACCTCGTTTGCCTTGTTGTTCTCTTTCATCATGTTCATTAAGGCATCCATCTTTGAACTTAAAGACTCATCACCACCTTGACTTCCCGAAGAATTTCCTTGATTGCTTGAGGAGCCGCCTTGATTGTAACCCCGTTGGTAATTATTGTCACGGTTGTTGTACCCTTGGTTACCACCTTGATTGTAGTTGTTTCTTTGGTAACCACCTTGATTACCACCTTGGCGACCTTGATATTGCCCACCACCGCTTTAATTACCCGATTGAAAATTCGGGTTCATTTGATTAGAAGCATTACCATACCTAAAGTTAGGATGGTTTCTCAAGCCCGCATGATAAGTGTTGGAGTTCATGTCATACTTCCTTTCCCCATACACTTGATTCACCTCCTCGGTAGTTTGACCCATATCACCGGGGCACTCACTAGCCTTATGCCCCAAATCTCCACAATCATCACAAATCGGGTATTGTACCGCTGACACCTCCCGTTTCTTCATATTTACCAATTCTCTTTCTAACAGAGCAATCCGGTCTTTAGAGCTTGAGTCTGAATCGGGAAGAGATTTAGAGACCGGGTGCTTAGTTCTTCGATCAGCCGACTCTTCCGCTTTTGAATTCCTTTCCATTAGTTCCAAAAAATCCCAGTCTTCTTGCTCTGGATTAGATAACAAAGTCTCATTGCTAGTAGACTTTAATTACTTTCTTTCCTCCTTACTCAACCCATTCACAAAGCTGCTAACCAATTCCCATAATTCAATGTTGTGGTGTGGGCATTTCCGAATTAACTCCTTAAAACGAGTGAAGGCTTCATGAAGTGATTCCCCTTGCAACTGTTGAAAGGAACGAATCTCTAACCGTACCCCATCCATTTTAAAACTAGGGAAATATTCATCCAAGAACACCTGTTGCATCTCTCCCCAAGTATAGATGCTGTGTGCGGGCAAAGTAAGAAACCAAGTCTTTGCCTTATCCTTGAGGGAGAACCGGAACAACCTTAGCTGAACTTCATCTATGGAGAAATTGTGACCTCCCATGGTACCACACATTGCTTTGAATTTAGAAAGGTGGTCGTATGGGTCTTCAGTGGCCATTCCATGGAAATGAGGAAGAATGTTGATATAATTTGGTTTACAATCAAAAGTTCTTCTTCCTGGAGGTGGTGGTACAATTGGTGACTCGTTCTCAGAAGCAAGTGGTCTAAACCGACCATTAACCCCTTGCATTGCAACTGGGGGCCTTCTTCGTGGAGCATTAACTTCTTCATCTCTTGGTGGTCTTCTCCCATGAAGTCTTCTTTCTGCTCGACCCACAAAATTTTCACCCCGATTTTGGTGAATGTTGGGATTTCGATGCCCTCTTGGGTTTTGCCTGGGATGATGATTATTGAAGACATGATTGTAGTAACCGTCATTACCCACATTTCGATTTGCACCCATATCAGAATGATTATCGCTTTGGTACTCTTCCTCATCCTCATGATCATCATTAACATTTCGATAACCCCAATCCTCATCTTCCTCGGTGTAATCCCTTTCTGAATATTCATCTTCCCCCCAATGGTAAGAATGAACACTAACTCTATCCGATGATTGATAACTTGGTACGCTGAATGGGTCATCATCATTAATGTTTGCCCTCAATTCTTCAATATTCTCAACATGATCATCATATCCGGCTTCATTGTATCGATTGACCGGATCAAATGTAGGATTGCCACGGTTAGATATGGAAGAACCTTGGTTTACATTTCGGTTGTTGGGATTTCAGTTATGAAGTGGTTGATGAAGTGGGTGTTGTTGTGAGTGTTGGGTTCGGTTTTGATAAGGTGGAGTGGGTGGTCTTCGGTTTTCACCTGAACGGCGATTTGGGTTTGAACTTGCCATTTGAACGGTTCCAAAGGACAAATGTTGACTTGTGGGTGGTGATTGGGAGTTAGAAGGAATCGGCTCCTCTAACCGGTGTTGTCGGTTTCTTCTTGCTACTCTCTCAATTTCCGGTTCAAACACTAAAGGAGATGTCCTCCCCGAATGTCTTGTACGCATGCACTACCTGTAACTGCACAAATAACACACCCCGCGTAACAAGAAAAAGTAGAGAATAAACCAAACAAACAATTAAACAGATTATCACAATATCAACTACTCAATAAACACTAAGCGCACTAGCTCCCCAGCAACGGCGCCATTTGATGATCCGGTCGTCACGGGTCATACAAAACCTAATTAACCTAGGTATCAATCCAAGGAGCGTGTGGTTAGTGAGTATTGTTTAGTCAACTAGAGAATGTTACTTATGAAGATGCTAGTTTAGTTATGAAGGGTGTAAGTTATCATTTAAAAGTTGATTAAAAAGTTGTTGTTGATTAAAATGAGAATTTAATTGAATTAGTAAGAATAACGAGAATAATGAAACTTGTAAACAATAGGATTAAAGCGATTACACTAAGGATTCAGCAATTGAATACTAAGGTTTCAACAATTGGGTGAACAATGATAATGTAATTGGTACTAACGGAGTGATTGTTCAATAGGTTTAGGTATCAAGTTTTGTCAATATCAAGATAGACTAAACTATACTTTATTACCTAGAACATACAATCCTATGGTAGTGTTAACGAAAAGGAATCATGCTTATCTCACTAGAAATTGGCACAAGATCAATTAACTAAAAATGAGTTTAGCATAAGATTAATCACCAATCAACACAATTAATTCAAGCACACAAAGACATCAATCAAAAGTTTAAGAACAATACCCAAATGTGTACAAACCCTAGATATCAAGAGCCTACATCCCCAGTGTAATACAAAAAGATTAGCCAAGCATGGCCATGATGTTCATCTTTAGTTTTGTGTCTTCAATCTTCATCAAAATGCTTCAAGAAGTTGGGAGAATTGTGTGTGTGTTCTTGGTCAATTACAGATGAATGATAATGATGTGAAGGAGTCAAAAGCAGCTAAAAAACGTCCATAGCTGTCATAAATTCGTCATAAAAATATTTTCCACCATCATTGCCTTGAAAAAGGAAACTTTTGACCAAGTTCTGCCTTTGGCGTATCCTACGCCACTTTTGGCGTAGGCTACGCCAGACTGCTTTTGCCTGAGCTGTTGCCTACTTCCCTACGCAAGCTAAGATGCCCTTGCCTACGCCATTTGCGTAGGGTACGCCAATTTTGGCATATCCTACGCCAAAACACCACATTTCTTCAGATCTTGATTTCCCAGCTCCTGTAAGATTCCGTTTCTTGCCCGAGCAACTCCAAAACGTCATATTTACCTCCTTTAATCATCAAATCCTGAAATAACATAATAATATCAAAGCAACACCAATTGACGACTTAACACTCCTTAAAACTCATTTATAGACGCTTTTATACACATCTTTTAACTAACCCATCACATATGCACGTAGCTTCCGCTGCAACGCGTAAGTTCCCACTAGTTTATCAAAAAGGGTGAATTCAATTTCATTACATCTCATGAGAAAAATAAGGTTTTGAATAGAAGAGGTCATTTAATATGTAAGGGTGAAGGGGCACCTTGAGAATGAGGGGTTGGGTTCATGTGGTTGGACACTTGTACCGGATGTATGCTACAAATGGGGGTTGCATTTATCGGGCTTGGGATGGAAATTCTTGATCGTGAACATGAGATGATAGTTGAATATATGACCCTTAAGCAATAATTTAAGCATTTTAGATGAGATTTTGGTTTATTTTTGGAGTGCCTCTTAAAATTGTGGTTCATCATGTTTAATTTTAGTAAAAAATAGGTGACATAGTCTAGTTGGTGGGTTCATTTATTCATTGGGTTCATTTAGGTTTTAGACGATTTAGAGCATTCACAACAACTCAATTAGATATGTGACACCCCGCATTTTCAGGCTCCTACTTTAACTAAACTCTAGTTAACTTTACTTACATTCACAGCATGTTACTTAACTAGGCGGATGGTAGCGGATAAAGGGATAGGCGGATGCTAAAAGTATTGGGCCGTAGGATGGGATTGGGAGTTGGTGAAAATGGAACAGAAAGTATAGGTTGGTCTAAATGTTGATTTTGAGTAGAGTTAGTGGGGTTGACTTTGGGTGGGAAGGTAGTGGGTTGACTTTAGGTGGGACAGTTAGGCCTGTAAATGAACCGAACGTTCATGAACTGTTCGGCGGGAAGTTCGTTTATGTTCGTTTATTTAAATAAATGAACGAACACGAACACAATTTTTTGTTCGTTCATTTATGTTCATGAACGTCCGTTTATGTTCGTTCGTTTATGTTCATTCATTTTTGTTCATTTATATTCGTTTAATTAAACTTTACTTTATTTTTATTATTTAGTTCCCTTTTGTTAAGTAACCTTAATTCATATTATATTATATACAATATATTCAATATGTTCTAAAAACTTAACCCTAACCCTAACATTCTAAACATATCAATCGCTCTCCACACTTCATAGCCCCACCTCCCTTCTTTTTGGTAGATACATGGTGGATATTTTGAATGCATTCAAACTACTAATTTAGATTTGGTTTTGGTTGCATTGTGATGTATTAGACTTGGTTGAATTGTGATGAATCATTATTAACTTGTTTTTGTTTGTGTTCATTAATGTTCGTTTATGTTCATTTATGTTCGCTTATATTGACCATTTGTGTTCGTTTATGTTCATGAACTGTTCGTTTAGGTTTTAAATGAACGAACATAAACGAACACGAACACGGCAAATTTCTTAATGAACGAACACGAACACAAAAATGTGTTCGATTATGTGTTCGTGTTCGTTCGGTTCGTTTACAGGCCTAGGGACAGTAGTGGGATGGAATTTAGAAGGGTGAGAAATGACAGAGCAACATCTAAAAAGGAAGACACCTCAATAAGATTAATTGCTGACGTAGTGGATGAAGTGTTAAAAATCAAAGTGACGCTCATCGAAGAGAGCATGGCGAGTAACATATATGCGTGAAGTGCTTGGGTCAAGACACCGATACCCTTTGTATCGGGAACAATACCCCATGAAGATGCATGGAATACTTCGTGGATATAATTTGTTAGGGACACAATCACGAAGAAAAGGAAAGACACGGCACCCAAGGGTCCGAAAAGAGGCATAGTGAGGCATTTGATGATATAACATCTCAAACGGGGACTTGCCTTGTAGTAAAGTAGTGGGTAGCCGATTGATGATAAAGACGACACCCAGTTTCAATGATGTGTCTATGCTTACATTCAACATGACCGTTTTGTTGAGATGTATATGGGCAAGACATGCGATGGAAAGTACCATTATCCTCAAATAGTCTACGAACACGAGAATTGGTAAACTCTGTTCCACCATCACTTTGAAAAATTTTAATTTTTGTGGAAAATTGAGTTTGGACAAATGGAACGAAGATGGATAAAACCTTAACAAAATCGGACTTTAAACGTAACGGATATAACCAAGTAAATCGAGAATAATCATCAATAAAGGCAACATAATACACAAAATTTTCAACCGATTTCATCGGAGATGGACCCCATAAATCACAGTGAATTAGTTCTAATGGTGAAGACGCTCGTTTATTATTAATTGCAAAAGGTTGCCATTTAGACTTGGCAAGTTCACACGGAGTACAAAGACCCGGTTTTGGTAAAACAGAAGTAAAGGAATACAACCATTATTTTTAAGCAAGGAAACAACATCAAAATTGACATGCCCAAGTCGGGAATGCCATAGTTCAAAAGAAGCTTTCGGGCACGAGGAAGTGGACACCAAAGCTTCACGATTATTTCTAAGAACATATAGACCGTCTTCACGGCATCCTCTGGCTAGAATTTGCTTGGTTTAGTGATCCTGAATATAAAGGTTTGGATGAGAAAAAAGGACATCAACGGGATTATCTTCCATTAGTTTTCCAATGGAAAGCAAATTTTAGTAAGATTGGGGACGACTAACACATTATTTAGTGAAAGATTACCAAGCAATTTAGTATGATCAACATGAGTAATTGGCAAGCATTGGCCATTACCAAAATAGACCTGTTCATTACCTTGAGTGGGCACAAAATTTGGAAGGGAGGAACTGTTAGGAAGCATGTGAGTGGACGCACCAGTGTCCCCTGTCCAATCAGGAATGGTAGAATTTAAGTTGCATTGAGCCTCGAAGGCCTGAGCATGGAAGGCCTGAGCAAGTTGGTCATCCATTGGTTGAGTGGAGGCCCCATATGAAGAAAGATGGTAGCACTGAGACGCATAATGGCCATTTTTTTTTTACATAATTGGCATGTACGGGGCTTACAGTTAAAAGAATGTCCACCATATGCACCTCTAAATGACCCACGATATGAAGGTCTTGGGGCCCTGTTGGGCCTAAATTGGGCATGTTGATTTCTCGGCTGAAAAACATTATTGGTTCAGACATAAGAACCATTCGCGACCATATTTAGTGATAGTTTTGTCACCCTTCTTCAAGGCACTTAAATTGTCTCTCAAATTTTGAACTCTCTCAACAAAGGAGTATCAAAAGGCTTCTTCAAGGGCCAGCCACATATCACGAGCAGTGGACAGGCCGACAGTGACAGATAACGCCTCCTCAGTAAGCGAGGCGTTGAGAAGAATAATTGTTTGCTGTTCGGCCTGAATCCAAAGTAAATATTCAGGGTTGTTGACTTCCTTTTCATTATTAGTAATCATTAGAGGAGGAGCAAATTGAGTACCATCAATACCCGGAAGAAGTGTTGATGAGCAAGTAAAGGTAACATTTGTGCTCGCCAATATATGAAATTCGTGGCGGATAATTTGATAGCAATCATCGGGGCAAGCCCGTTCATAGGAAGGAGAGTTTGAGAAGATGATGCGGCCATAGAGAAGACATGAAAGGAAAAACACAGGAGAAAAGGTACATGCAAGAGGAGTAGGGGAGGTGAAAAGAACCGAGAGAAAAAGGGAAGGATGGAAGGTGTAACATCGCAAATTTTTTCCTAAATTTTGTATAGGTAAAAACCACCACTTTATTTGTATTAAACTACTTTCGTACAAAAGTAACCATGGCAAATTTATATCAAAACATTTTTTTTAAATAATAATAATAATAATAATAATAACAATAACAATAATCCATGGAAGTTAGTTATAAAACATGAAACCAAACATACAAAACCCATTCTTTGTTTATTATTTCGGAGCCCAGATCGAAGCCCAAGCCCCAAGCCCATTAAAACCGGCCCAAACTTGTTTTCCCTTTTCCCCTACTACTGTTCGAACAAACTGTGCATGGAAACACAGTCAACAAAAACAATTGACCACCAATCTTGCGAATTCAGTGTGCCTTCACCCTCTTATGGAAACAATTGACCACTTTAATGGATTGACTCATTAAAATCGCTCACATCCAGCCTTAATGGACGCATGAAAAGCTTTGTATTAAGCTTAATTGGAGCACTTTTGACTAATGAGTCAAAGATTTAAAACCTTCCAATTTTATATTCATACTATAAATTGAACCCACCCCATTGTGCTGAAAGTGCCGAAAATCGAAACCTCTACCCTCAATTCTTCATTTACTTCACAAAATCTTTGAATTCGAAGCTGTTGACTTTCTGATTTGACTCGCGAATAGAAGCCTTACGGGTCTGGTATGTTTTAATCTTTGGTTGTAATATGTTAATCGGTCCTTGATAGTCATTAACCCCATGTTTAATTGGAATGTAATTGTGTGTATAAATTATTAAGAAACTAGGGTTCTTATGATAATATTTGGGGAAGATGATTCAGGATTAGATCGATATAAATATTTCTGAAACGAAATTATAAACATCATCTTACCCAGATCAGGTGGCTTTCTGTTTGGGGCTTCATGCGTTTGGCTTTGAGTTCGAGCCTTGGCAAAGTTTTTCTTTTTTTATATATATTCTTATAATTATACCTAAGTAGCTCATTTAATTAATTGAAATCAGATATAACTCGTTCTCAGGGTCTAGCCCAGTTGGTGGCTAGGCTTGTGATTAGACTCGAACCGGCCAAAGGCCCGGGTTCGAATCCCACCAACAACAATATATTTTTCTTTAAAACCTCTTTTCTTATACTTTTTTGATATTAAATTTAAAAATGGTTTTAAAATACTAAATCTACTTTATTAATTCTATAAAAATTATCTTATGATATTATGATAATAAAGTTTATCATACAATTTTTAGTTTTTCAAAAATCTTTTATTTATTATATATAATAAATATTACAAATTTATTCAATTACAATTATAAAATTCTATAAATATATCAAAACGACTTTATAAAATTCTACAAAAATTATTCTAAATTTATAAAGCAATAAACATTCCAGAAATGATTTTTATTTCTGAAAAATCATATATTTAATATTTTTAATCGATTTTTGCTATTTTAATCATAAAGAAATCATAATAAATTCGTTTTTCATTATTTTTACATCAAAATTTCACATAAATTATTATTAATCATTTAGATCAGAAATATAAATTTTTGATTCGAAATTTATAATTTTTAATATTTTTCAATATTAAGTCTATATTTTGTCAAATAAGTATTTATATATATAGTCATTAATTAAGAAAATAATTTTATAAAAATTATTTTCACATTTATTACATTATAACTCAACAACTTTTAGATAATATTGGTTAGAAAACATTTTTATTAATTATTTCTTTATTTATTTATATTATTCAAATTTAATCATAAATTAATTATTAATCCCCAAATTAGGAACCCTAGCACATTTTAGACTAGAAAACTTAGACTTATTAAGTTTTCCCCAACACTTAGTTATTACGTTGAAATAGGGTGATATTTGGATACACACGAGCCACATTTATTCTATATCAAGGGATTCAATATTATCACTAAGGTGAGTTTACATAGCCCCTTTTTCTGTTTTACATTTTGGGGTGAAACATGTTTAAACATTTTATACACTATCATTTACTCATTCTTACATTGTTGAAACTTGTGATTCAACTACACTATCATTTACTCATTCTATCATTTGACTGTAACAAAAAGACACAGTACAATCATTAACATTGATCAAGCCGCCTGTTTAGATTATAGCGCTATAGGTCTGACAAACCCATCCCCCCGCATAAATTCAGGGATGATCGAAAACAGTAACAACATTTTACTAACTTGCGAGTTAGGTCTCAGTCGACACAAGGTTTGATTGTACAAAGACGCATTGTTACATGTCGGACTCATACTCTATCATTATACAACTGTGATTGTTGTACAAACTATCGTTATCAATTATATTCAAAAACCTATGTATTCTCACCAACTTTTGTTGACCCAAAATATTTTCAAACTTAACATGTTTCAGGTTATACTTGCTTGAAGATTGAGTTAATGCTTGAAGATGTGTGCATAGTATTATTCATTTTGATGTACGAATTCTTGTAGAAAATTGTATGTAATTTATTTAAATCATTTAATGAAATTTATTATTCACCATGAGCTACTGAACAATCATCAATACGTGACATCCCGATGTTTCCGCCATCGGTTGGGGTGTTACAGAAGGGGAAAGGAGGAGTCTTAGGAAACCTAACCTACAATTGGTAGGATGATTCCATGATTGTGTAATAATGATAAATCTTCTCAATGATGCACAAGAGGTTACAACGATCTTATATAGAGAACTAATGTTACAAGAAAGGACCTAAAGAATATGAAACACAGGAAAACAAATCCTTAACATAATTATTATCTAACACCTCACCCCTATAAACTCATCCAGTCTATTCATTTCCTTTTCAGCATCCGCTTATATTCTTTGTATTCAATGTATTCAGTAGTAGTTATTATCTTGCTTGTATTTAGGATTGTAAATAGCTTTGACACTCTTTATTCTTTGTATTCAACAATAGTTGTTATCTTGCTTGTATTTAGGATTGTAAATAGCTATATAATATACATCACATCTCTCTCTAAAATCAATCCTAAAGTGTGAAATGACAGTTAGCTACACTGTTTATGACACACAAACTCAAAGTTGCTATTTGTGTGATAATATACTATAACTTCAACCAAAATCCCGCACAAATTTACATGTGTACGCTATATTTTTCTTTCGTTTTATTATAACAACGAATACTAGTAAGTGACCGAAAACATCACAAACACACGATATATGACTATATGGTAAATCAACAAACTAACAATATGCCTTCCACCAGAGCTACTTATGACCTTTGAATATCTTTCCGAAACAATATTTTAGCACTACTTGTATAGCTTTGTTTGGATGAGGGACAATTAATTTGGTCAACTTCGCTTGAGTTTCTTTCTAATAATCTTCATATGTTACCTACACAAGTAAATTTGTATTTACTTAAATATACTCTAGAAGTATTATGATCTATTAAACATATTGGAAAATCCTCCAGTATTATACCCATAACTTAGGGAAAATGGGATAACACATGTTAAAAGATATTTTATTATGTTAAATGCTATACAAAATCTAATTACTTTATTCACTCGTTGAATTTATCAAATAAAGTTATGTAGCAAAAAAAAACTAAAATATGAAAGAAAGGGTGTATACGATATAGATTTAAGCAATATTCTAATTTATATTATGTATGAAAACTATAAAGTGACAAATTCTTTCAAACAAAGTTGAAAGTTGAAAAAACGGAAATAATTCAACAAAATAGAATATTTCAAACAAAGCTTAATCATTTGACCAAATAGATGAAATTATTGTCAAATTCAATGGTATCAAAGTAACACGAGTTCAAAAAACAGAGAAGGGCAATAGGAAAAAAAAAACTTGGCCAATAAGATCGTGACATGTATCCCACTATTATTCGCGTTTAGTTTTGTTGTTATATATAACACTAGGTTATGTACCCATGTGATACATGGGTTGAACAATAAATATGTATAAATATATAAATGTATATAAATATATAATTGTAATTAAGACAAATTAAATTACATATTATATTAAATATAATTTCTTGTAAACAACAAACAAAAATAAAAATTATTTATTAGCCTCTAAATAATTTTTTGTAAAAAAAAAAATTCATATTCATGTAAAACCTTTTTCAAACTTTTCATAATATATTCCGTACTATGGTTGGTACCTTTTAGATTGCTGATACAACAAAACAAACAAATCAAGAGTAATCAGTGTAATGATGATTAGGCTAAGATATAAAAAATGAAATTAATTTAAGTGTACATCCTCATCTGTTAAAATCATCTCAATCGAGTATCATTCATTTTGGAGCTTGACATTAGGTTTCTCCCAAAGTCAAAATATTCAACGTTGAGTGTATAAACATTTAATGCGGAAGTAACTAAACATATTTAATTTGGTGTTAAATCAAATATTAAAAACTAATTTGGATAGATTTATTTTATTTTTTAGAAAAATATGAAAGTCTCACAATACCTTATCTAATTACATTATGTTACTACTAAATTTTTTATTTTTACTTTTGAGTTAATGTTAACATCTAAAATTAATTTATATTGTTGAGCATATTTATGATCTAAAAATCATAACCAAAACCAGTAGTAATGAAACTTATTAATCATTCGTCAAACATTATAACAATATAATTTTACACTTAGAGTGAAGAACCTAATTATTATAACGGGTTAATTTAAGGTACACGATTTAAATTCAAATTAATAACATACAAATACGCTATTTGAAAAGAATCGATAATTTTTTTAATAATGTTTACTTCGTTTAGTTAATAAACATTTCAAGATAAGTCCAATAATTTATTTATAATTTTCTATCAAAATATAATTATATTAGTTGATTTATAAAAACATAGTATAAATATATTTAATTGAATTTTGGTAAGTATATTAATAATCATAGTTGTAACCGAACTTATTAAAAACGCAATGAATGAGGATTATCAAAAAAGAAAAAAATAATGATTTTATTGTTTTGAAAATAAAATGAGAGACTTCATGAGGGAGTGCCATGTGTCCCTTATGTGTTTTCTTTTATTAATATATTAATATAAGATAGAAGCGAATACTAGTAAGTGACCGAAAACATCACAAACACATGATATATGACTATATGGTAAATCAACAAACCAACAATATTCCTTCCACCAGAGCTACTTATGACCTTTGAATATCTTTCCGAAACAAGATTTTAGCACTGCTTGTATTGCTTTGTTTGGATGAGAGTCAATTAATTTGGTCAACTTCGCTTGAGTTTCTTTCTTATAATCTTCATATGCTCCATACACAAGTAAATTTGTATATACTTAAATATACTATAGAAGTATTATGATCTATTAAACATATTGGAAAATCCTGCAGTATTATACTCATAACTTAGGGAAAATGGGATAACACATGTTAAAAGATATTTTACTATGTTAAATGCTATACAAAATCAAATGACTTTATTCACTCGTTGAATTTATCAAAAAAAGTTATGTAACAAAAAAAACTAAAATATTAAAGAAAAGGTGTATACGATTTAGATTTAAGCAATATTCTAATTTATAGTATGTATGAAATCTATAAAGTGATAAATTGTTTCAAACAAAGTTGAAAGTTGAAAAAACGGAAATAATTCAACAAAATAGATTATTTCAAACAAAATTTAATCATTTGACCAAATAGATTAAATTATTGTCAAATTCAATGGTATCAAAGTAACACGAGTTCAAAAAACAGAGAAGTGCAATAGTAAAAAAAACTTGGCCAATAAGATCGTGACATGTATCCCATTATTATTCGCGTTTAGTTTTGTTATTATATATAATACTAGGTTATGTACCCATGTGATACATGGGTTGAACAATGAATATGTATATATATATATATATAAATGTATATAAATATATAAATGTAATTAAGACAAATTAAATTACATATTATATTAAATATAATTTCTTGTAAACAACAAACAAAACTATAAATTATTTATTAGCCTCTAAATAATTTTTTGTAAAAAAAATTCATATTCATGTAAAACTTTTTTCAAACTTTTCATAATATATTCCGTACTATGGTTGGTACCTTTTAGATTGCTCATACAACAAAACAAACAAATAAAGAGTAATTAGTGGAATGATGATTAGGCTAAGATATAAAAAATGAAATTAATTTAAATGTACATCCTCATCTGTTAAAATCATCTCAATCGAGTATCATTCATTTTGGAGCTTGACATTAAGTTTCTCCCAAAGTCAAAATATTTAACGTTGAGTGTATAAACATTTAATGCGGATGTAACTAAACATATTTAATTTGGTGTTAAATAAAATATTAAAAACTAATTTGGATTGATTTATTTTATTTTTTAGAAAAATGTGAAAGTGTCACAAAACCTTAACTAATTACATTATGTTACTGTTAAATTTTATATTTTTACTTTTGAGTTAATGTTAACATCTAAAATTAATTTATATTGTTGAGCATATTTATGATCTAAAAATCATAACCAAAACAAGTAATAATAAAACTTATTAATCATTCGTCAAACATTATAACAATATCGTTTTAAACTTAGAGTGAAGAACCAAATTATTATAATGGGTTAATTTAAGGTACACGATTTGAATTCAAATTAATTACAAACAAATACGCTATTTAAAAGGAATCAATAATTTTTTAATAATGTTTACTTCGTTTAGTTAATAAACATTTTCAAGATAAGTCCAATAATTTATTTATAATTTTGTATCAAAATATAATTATATTAGTTGATTTATAAAAACAGAGTATAAATATATTTAATTGAATTTTGGTAAGTATATTAATAATCATAGTTGTAACCGAACATATTAAAAACGCAATGAATGAGGATTATTAAAAAAGAAATTTTTTTTATTGTTTTGAAAATAAAATGAGAGATTTCATGAGGGAGTGCCATGTGTCCCTTATGTGTTCTCTTTTATTAATATAGATAGAAGCGAATACTAGTAAGTGACCGAAAACATTACAAACACACGATATATGACTATATGGTAAATCAACAAACCAACAATATGCCTTCCCCCAGAGCTACTTATGACCTTTGAATATCTTTCCGAAACAAGATTTTAGCACTCCTTGTATAGCTTTGTTTGGATGAGAGTCAATTAATTTGGTCAATTTCGCTTGAGTTTCTTTCTCATAATCTTCATATGCTCCCTACACAAGTAAATTTGTATTTACTTAAATATACTCTAGAAGTATTATGATCTATTAAACATATTGGAAAATCCTGCAGTATTATACCCATAACTTAGGGAAAATGGGATAACTAAAATATCAAAGAAAAGGTGTATATGTCACACCCTCAAAATCCACTTGCGGAGTTTTACCGCGAGGCGCATGACAAACCAGGATCCAAGTCAACGATCACAATAAACAAGTCTAAATGAACACATGCAATTTTAAAAACATAGTTTAAAATCTCCAAATACAGCGGAAGCTTATTCTCAAAACATAATCCAAAAGTAAACCAATTTATTCAATGTTTGAAAACCATGCAATCCTAACTAGACGCCGTGCAGACGCGTGCGCCCTAGTTCCATAGTGCTACTTTAGCGACCTGAGAAAACATGTAAGAGTTTACGTCAGCACAAAAATGCTGGTGAGTTTACAGGTTTTGTAATCAAAGTACCAAGTTCAACCTGTCCATACTATAACAATTTGTATACCAAAGTACGCTAGCTAGGCGTATGCTTTATTACATCTACGATTGGAAAACCATTACTAATTCGCAAACCAGATGTTGTGCCCGAATAGTAAACCTGTTCCTGTTTGAGACAATATGCACTCGCCCGGCCCTCCAAGCCGACGAGCGGGGTTGGTCATTCCCAATAGATCTATTCACATTTCCCCGTTGTGCTATCCCGCACATTCATGGTTTCCCCCGGGACTTCCAAGATCGTATAGTAAACCATAGAAACCCATAGTATGACAGTTGTTACCAAAACATAAGTTTAACACATGTTTTCTCCCCCAAAAAGTGAAACCAGTTAAAAGAGGGGCCGTAAACTCACCTTAGGTTGCGTTACTTCGACACACGAATAATATCAGCAAGCTATGCTAGCCCCGTAAAGCGGCGACCTAACATATGACAGTTACAAGTACTTAGACTAATAACCCGTAGGTTAGTTAGTCCCTAGATGTCCAGACCATAACCAAGTTCGTTTGAAAACACCGTGACTGTTAAATTAACCCAAAGTACAAGACTCGACATCCCATTGGTGACCCGAGACTCCCCGTGTTATACTTGTACTCACAAACATACAATCATGCAATCACACTTAACATACGTTAAAGTCCAACAAGTTATAGCACGTAGTTCAAGTATCACATAAATAAGTCCGAACACATGTTACCAAGTTACTAGGTATGTTACGGGGTTCCTAGCATGTTCTTAGGTGTCAAATCGGGTCCCGATATGTCAAAATATACTTACAGCAGCAGTACAGGCGATTAGGAAAAGTCAACTAGCGATTATGAAAGTCAACAGGCATTTAGGAATGCTAATTGCCTATACTATAGGCAATTAGGGTCATAAGACATGCAAATCATGAGTCTATAGGCGATTAGGTCATAAGACATGCATTTCAGGACTTAACTAGCAATTAGGATCACATTTGCATGCAACGAAGGCAATTAGCCCCCAATTGCCTATACTATAGGCGATTAGGGTGTCATATCAGGCGATTAGCCTCCTAATCGCCTATAGCATAGGCGATTAGGGTTGCTAATCGCCTACAGCATTGCTGTTCCGGTTTTTCGCGCGTTTAACACTCCAAATCAATCCCAGAACGTGTGTAAACATCAAATATCAACCAAACAACTATATCAAACATATTTCCATCAAAATCCTTCGTTTAACCTCGATCTATCAGCCCTGAATGCAATCATGTATCCCAACAACAATACACATAGCATGAAACACCACATTAACATGCAAAACCGTAACCCTAATTAACAATAACTCAGATTTCATCATCATGCCATCATCATCAATCTGTAACTACCTTAATAACATGTTAATCATCCTTCTTGAATCATAAAAACCCTATCTTTTAATCATAAACACACATACAACATGCCTGATAGTTAGAATCCGATTAACAATGCTTATTAACGATTTTCAGAAGACTTATTTGTTTTAAAACAGGTCTGGACCATTAGGGATTCAATAAAAACGTTAATAAAGGTTGCATGAATGAAAACCACACCTTAGATTTGTGATAGATTGATGTAATAGGCTTGAAATCTTGTGTTTTGATCCAAAATCGTGTTCCAGAGGTTATGTGTGTGTTGGGGCGGTTTATGGGACGACTAGGGTTGTTAATATGAAGTTTAGGAGGTTAAGCATTGTATTTATAGTCGTTTTTAGTCGTCCAGTACGTATCAGGCGATTATGCAGCAAATACATGCGATTAGGGCTCCTAATCGCCTGACATTCATGCGATTAGGGCCTAATCGCCCCCTCAGGCATGCGATTAGCATACCAATCGCCTATAATGAGGCCCAATCGCATCCCCTATAGGCGATTAGCCTCCCCTAATCGCCTATAGGGGTTGGTTCCGTGTATTTTGCGCGTTAAACCCCGTTTTAACATATGTTAACACATTTTCACATACTGACAAGTCACATAATGATTGTAAACACATAGCACTTGCAAACAAACATATTCACACTCGTTCACCAATTCCCGGGACTCGAGACTTGTATGTTCCCTATGCTCTGACGATTCTACGAATCGTCACCACTTGTACACTTGGTTAAGGACTGACATTTAATGAGCCTCTAGACTGACATCCAATGGTCCTCTATACTAAACTAACAGTTCCCGAACCATAACACGACTTAACTAACCCAGTTAAGTATAATATACGCGTGACTCGCTAAGGTAGACATTAGTTTAGACAACGTTGTTAACCTGAATTTGCCGGGTGTCACAGTATACGATTTAGATTTAAGCAATATTCTAATTTATAGTATGTATGAAATCTATAAAGTGATAAATTCTTTCAAACAAAGTTGAAAGTTGAAAAAACGGAAATAATTCAACAAAATAGATTATTTGAAACAAAGTTTAATCATTTGACCAAATAGATGAAATTATTGTGAAAATCAATGGTATCAAAGCAACACGAGTTCAAAAAACAGAGAAGGGCAATAGGAAAAAAAAACTTGGCCAATAAGATCGTTACATGTATCCCATTATTACTCGCATGTACCCATGTGATACAAGGGTTGAACAATGAATATGTATAATTATATAAATGTATATAAATATATAAATGTAATTAAGACAAATTAAATTACATATTTTATTAAATATAATTTCTTGTAAACAACAAACAAAATATAAATTACATATTATATTAAATATAATTTCTTGTAAACAACAAACAAAAATAAAAATTATTTATTAGCCTCTAAATAATTTTTTGTAAAAAAAAATTCATATTCATGTAAAACCTTTTTCAAACTTTTCATAATATATTCCGTACTATGGTTGGTACCTTTTAGATTGCTGATACAACAAAACAAACAAATCAAGAGTAATCAGTGTAATGATGATTAGGCTAAGATATAAAAAATAAAATTAATTTAAATGTACATCCTCATCTGTTAAAATCATCTCAATCGAGTATCATTCATTTTGGAGCTTGACATTAGGTTTCTCCCAAAGTCAAAATATTCAACGTTGAGTGTATAAACATTTAATGCGGAAGTAACTAAACATATTTAATTTGGTGTTAAATCAAATATTAAAAACTAATTTGGATAGATTTATTTTATTTATTAGAAAAATATGAAAGTCTCACAAAACCTTATCTAATTACATTATGTTACTACTAAATTTTTTATTTTTACTTTTGATTTAATGTTAACATCTAAAATTAATTTATATTGTTGAGCATATTTATGATCTAAAAATCATAACCAAAACCAGTAGTAATAAAACTTATTAATCATTCGTCAAACATTATAACAATATAATTTTATACTTAGAGTGAAGAACCTAATTATTATAACGGGTTAATTTAAGGTACACGATTTAAATTCAAATTAATAACATACAAATACGCTATTTGAAAAGAATCGATAATTTTTTTAATAATGTTTACTTCGTTTAGTTAATAAACATTTTCAAGATAAGTCCAATAATTTATTTATAATTTTGTATCAAAATATAATTATATTAGTTGATTTATAAAAACATAGTATAAATATATTTAATTGAATTTTGGTAAGTATATTAATAATCATAGTTGTAACCGAACTTATTAAAAATGCAATGAATGAGGATTATCAAAAAAGAAAAAAATAATGATTTTATTGTTTTGAAAATAAAATGAGAGACTTCATGAGGGAGTGCCATGTGTCCCTTATGTGTTTTCTTTTATTAATATAGATAGAAGCGAATACTAGTAAGTGACCGAAAACATCACAAACACATGATATATGACTATATGGTAAATCAACAAACCAACAATATTCCTTCCACCAGAGCTACTTATGACCTTTGAATATCTTTCCGAAACAAGATTTTAGCACTGCTTGTATTGCTTTGTTTGGATGAGAGTCAATTAATTTGGTCAACTTCGCTTGAGTTTCTTTCTTATAATCTTCATATGCTCCATACACAAGTAAATTTGTATATACTTAAATATACTATAGAAGTATTATGATCTATTAAACATATTGGAAAATCCTGCAGTATTATACCCATAACTTAGGGAAAATGGGATAACACATGTTAAAAGATATTTTATTATGTTAAATGCTATACAAAATCAAATGACTTTATTCACTCGTTGAATTTATCAAAAAAAGTTATGTAACAAAAAAAAACTAAAATATTAAAGAAAAGGTGTATACGATCTAGATTTAAGCAATATTCTAATTTATACTATGTATGAAATCTATAAAGTGATAAATTGTTTCAAACAAAGTTGAAAGTTGAAAAAACAGAAATAATTCAACAAAATAGATTATTTCAAACAAAATTTAATCATTTGACCAAATAGATTAAATTATTGTCAAATTCAATGGTATCAAAGTAACACGAGTTCAAAAAACAGAGAAGTGCAATAGTAAAAAAAACTTGGCCAATAAGATCGTGACATGTATCCCATTATTATTCGCGTTTAGTTTTGTTGTTATATATAATACTAGGTTATGTACCCATGTGATACATGGGTTGAACAATGAATATGTATAAATATATAAATGTAATTAAGACAAATTAAATTACATATTATATTAAATATAATTTCTTGTAAACAACAAACAAAAATATAAATTATTTATTAGCCTCTAAATAACTTTTTGTAAAAAAAATTCATATTCATGTAAAACTTTTTTCAAACTTTTCATAATATATTCCGTACTATGGTTGGTACCTTTTAGATTGCTCATACAACAAAACAAACAAATAAAGAGTAATTAGTGGAATGATGATTAGGCTAAAATATAAAAAATGAAATTAATTTAAATGTACATCCTCATCTGTTAAAATCATCTCAATCGAGTATCATTCATTTTGGAGCTTGACATTAAGTTTCTCCCAAAGTCAAAATATTTAACGTTGAGTGTATAAACATTTAATGCGGATGTAACTAAACATATTTAATTTGGTGTTAAATCAAATATTAAAAACTAATTTGGATTGATTTATTTTATTTTTTAGAAAAATGTGAAAGTCCCACAAAACCTTAACTAATTACATTATGTTACTGTTAAATTTTATATTTTTACTTTTGAGTTAATGTTAACATCTAAAATTAATTTATATTGTTGAGCATATTTATGATCTAAAAATCATAACCAAAACAAGTAATAGTAAAACTTATTAATCATTCGTCAAACATTATAACAATATCGTTTTAAACTTAGAGTTAAGAACCAAATTATTATAATGGGTTAATTTAAGGTACACGATTTAAATTCAAATTAATTACAAACAAATACGCTATTTAAAAGGAATCAATAATTTTTTAATAATGTTTACTTCGTTTAGTTAATAAGCATTTTCAAGATAAGTCCAATAATTTATTTATAATTTTGTATCAAAATATAATTATATTAGTTGATTTATAAAAACAGAGTATAAATATATTTAATTGAATTTTGGTAAGTATATTAATAATCATAGTTGTGACCGAACATATTAAAAACGCAATGAATGAGGATTATTAAAAAAGAAATTTTTTTTATTGTTTTGAAAATAAAATGAGAGATTTCATGAGGGAGTGCCATGTGTCCCTTATGTGTTCTCTTTTATTAATATAGATAGAAGCGAATACTAGTAAGTGACCGAAAACATCACAAACACACGATATATGACTATATGGTAAATCAACAAACCAACAATATGCCTTCCCCCAGAGCTACTTATGACCTTTGAATATCTTTCCGAAACAAGATTTTAGCACTCCTTGTATAGCTTTGTTTGTATGAGAGTCAATTAATTTGGTCAATTTCGCTTGAGTTTCTTTCTCATAATCTTCATATGCTCCCTACACAAGTAAATTTGTATTTACTTAAATATACTCTAGAAGTATTATGATCTATTAAACATATTGGAAAATCCTGCAGTATTATACCCATAACTTAGGGAAAATGGGATAACATATGTTAAAAGATATTTTATTATGTTAAATGCTATACAAAATCAAATGACTTTATTCACTTGTTGAATTTATCAAATAAAGTTATGTAACAAAAAGAAAACTAAAATATCAAAGAAAAGGTGTATACGATTTAGATTTATGCAATATTCTAATTTATAGTATGTATGAAATCTATAAAGTGATAAATTCTTTCAAACAAAGTTGAAAGTTGAAAAAACGGAAATAATTCAACAAATATAGATTATTTGAAACAAAGTTTAATCATTTGACCAAATAGATGAAATTATTGTGAAAATGAATGGTATCAAAGCAACACGAGTTCAAAAAACAGAGAAGGGCAATAGGAAAAAAAAACTTGGCCAATAAGATCGTTACATGTATCCCATTATTACTCGCGTTTAGTTTTGTTGTTATATATAATACTAGGTTATGTACCCATGTGATATAAGGGTTGAACAATGAATATGTATAATTATATAAATGTATATAAATATATAAATGTAATTAAGACAAATTAAATTACATATTTTATTAAATATAATTTCTTGTAAACAACAAACAAAAATATAAATTATTTATTAGCGTCTAAATAATTTTTTGAAAAAAAAATTCATGTTCATGTAAATTTTTTTTCAAACTTTTCGTAATATATTCCGTACTATGGTTGGTACCTTTTAGATTGCTGATACAGCAAAACAAACAAATCAAGAGTAATCAGTGTAATGATGATTAGGCTAAGATATAAAAACTGAAATTAATTTAAATATACATCCTCATCTGTTAAAATCATCTCAATCGAGTATCATTCATTTTGGATCTTGACATTAGGTTTCTCCCAAAGTCAAAATATTTAACGTTGAGTGTATAAACATATAATGCGGAAGTAACTAAACATATTTAATTTGGTGTTAAATCAAATATTAAAAACTAATTTGGATTGATTTATTTTATTTTTTCAGAAAAATATGAAAGTCTCACAAGACCTTAACTAATTACAATATGTTACTGCTAAATTTTTTATTTTTACTTTTGAGTTAATGTTAACATCTAAAATTAATTTATATTGTTGAGCATATTTATGATCTAAAAATCATAACCAAAACCAGTAGTAATAAAACTTATTAATCATTCGTCAAACATTATAACAATATAACTTTATACTTAGAGTGAAGAACCTAATTATTATAACGGGTTAATTTAAGGTACACGATTTAAATTCAAATTAATAACATACAAATACGCTATTTAAAAAGAATCGATAATTTTTTTAATAATGTTTACTTCGTTTAGTTAATAAACATTTTCAAGATAAGTCCAATAATTTATTTATAATTTTGTATCAAAATATAATTATATTAGTTGATTTATAAAAACATAGTATAAATATATTTAATTGAATTTTGGTAAGTATATTAATAATCATAGTTGTAACCGAACTTATTAAAAATGCAATGTGACACCCGGCATGTTCGGCTTAAACATAATAGTAACATCTAAGTTTACCTTAGCGAGAAACGTTATAAACAAACTTAACTGGGTTGGTTGAGTCGGGTCAGATTAGGATTGTCCAGGGTCCAATGATCTGGAGGATCATTGGGAGTCATTTTGGGAATACACTAGTACCGGGTTCCGTTGTTGGTGACATTACATGAACTAATTAAGTATATGTGTAGATTATGGGTCGTGTGGTGGATTATATACTTATACTTGCTTAAACGATGTACAAATAATTATACGTGCCTAAATATGCTAAATATAGACTATGGATGCATGCTTATGTGTTTAGATGTGTTAGAATGCGTTAAACACGATAAACTGGAAATCTGGAAAAAATGATATCTCAGGTTCGACCGTTCGAAGGGGGCGAACCTGGCCCCCAGTTTTCTAAAGGGTCTCCTTCGACCGGACATGAACTACCTTCGACCCATATAAAGGGTCGAACCTGGCCAACTGTTTTGAAAAGGTTACCTTCGGCCCTTTTAGCTCCACGTTCGCCCATATGAAAGGGTCGAACCTGGACCTGGTATAAATACCATCCTTAGTCATTTTTCATCATTTCACTAACCCTAAACGCCTCTAAACACTCTCTATCAACTATTATCATTGGGAAAGGAGTTTTTGAGCTTGTTTTTCATAATCCAACTCTCTAAATCATTACATGTGAAGATCTAAGGTGTGTTCTTCATTTCAAATCCTTTTTAAACGATTTTGACTTGTTTTCATTGAAACCCCAAGAGTCCAGATCTGATATCAACATGTTTTATGGGTAAAAACCTTCCTAATATCTTTCTAAATAAAACCTATTCATAAACAATGAGTTTTTATACAAGTTAACATGTGTTAATGTAGTATTATGCATTGCTTGACGATTACTTGTTGTATAGATGATATGACAACAACCTAGGACTGTTATTAATGAGGAGTTATGATGGAAACATGTTACAATTGATTGTTGAAGGTGTTTTTGCCGTTTAAAGGAATTTGAGTTAGAATTAGGGCTTGTTTTTGATGGAAATGATAGAGTTATGATAGGGGGTTTCTTGTTCATGACGATTTGAGTATGTTAAGCTGATTATTGATTAATTCCAGAAAGTTTCCTAATTGGGTAATGATTTCATGCATGATGATGTGACATCTCCATAATTTACCATTTTAGGAAACTTGTAAAACGGATAGATTTTGGGGTAAAATCGGTAGGGTTTCGTGGGGATATGTTAATGATGGTTGACTGCTGTAACTCATGATGTTTCGTGATGTTTTCGGACGTTTTTGACGCGTTTTTGAGTAAAATAAACAGCAGGGCCGAACCTGGAGTACCTTCGACCAGTCGAACGGTCGAAGGTGGATCTCCAGGGTCGAACCTGGAAATTGAAGGGTCGAACGAACTACCAAAGGGGCGAAGGAGGAAGAAAAGGGGCGAAGGTGGAAGTTTAAAGCCACCTTCGACCACTCAAAGCCACGTTCGACCCTACGATAACAGAAATGAGATTTTTGATACAAACTAAGTGTTTTATGCTTGGACCTTGCGTGTAATCTATGTGTACTTGATTAGTTAGGGTAATGGGTCACCAACGGGATGTCGGGTCGGTCTAGTGTGTCGGTTAAACATTTAAACACGTTTTAAAACATACTTGGTTATGATCTGGACAATCGGGGACTAGATAACCTTATGGTTATTAGTCGGGACACTTATGTGAACATTTTGATAGATCTCCGGTAGAGGGATTATCAAGGGCTAAACATCTTTACTTATAATTGAAGAACGCTATCTAAGGTGAGTTCACGACCCCACTTTTACTGTTTTAACTTTTGGGGGAGAAAACATGCGCTAAACAGTTTTGGTAACATATGTCATACTATGGTTTTAACTTTATATTGCTATACGATCTTTTGGAAAGTCCCAGGGGAAACCATGAATGTGCGGGTTTGCACAACGGGGGAAATGTGGATAGATCTTTTGGGCGTGACCTGCCCCACTCGTCGGCTTGGAGGGCCGGGCGGGTGCATATTGTCTCGAACAGGAACATTATCGTGCTGAACATTACGGGCTGCTAAACATGCTAAACATTGCTAAACGTGTCCAGTAATGGTTTCCAATTGTAGTAGTAACGAAACATACGCCTAGCTAGCGTACTTGGTAACATTGATATAGTATGGACATGGTAGCACTTTGGTAACATTTTTGAACAAACCTGTGAACTCACCAGCATTATATGTTGACATCTTTTTGGCATGTTTTTCTCAGGTCGCTAAGTTAGCAATGAACGGAACTAGGCGCACGAGTCTGCATTGGCGTCTAGATTTTAGTGCACGTTTGTAATAAGTGTCTTGGATACTTGGGAACACTGTGTTGTAGAGATTAAATTCTTTAAATGCTTCCGCTTATGAGATTTATGTTTTTGGGTTTACGTACTTCATATAGTGTCGTTTATTGTGATCGTTGACTTGGATCCTGGTTTGTCATGCGCCTCGCGGTAAAACCCCGTAAGTGGTAATTTGAGGGTGTGACAGATTGGTATCAGAGCCAATGGTTATAGTGAACTAGGACTGCATTTAGAGTCTAGTCTATAGCTGAGTCGCACACACTAGACGGTCACATACTTGAGTCGGTTTGGAACATGTACTAACTTTGTCGGGGTGTCTTTACATCATCATCTCACTTCTCTGTTACATCATCCATCCTCACTCTTGACTTTATACACTCTTATGTTCTTCTTCGGGGTTTGAAGGAGAAGGAGTTGACTCGTTGGTTATCGCACAGCAGTGTCGTATATTTGGGTAGTCTTGCGTACTCTCGGGGTCTGTCCAGGATTCGGACATCTCCCTTTCATACCCCAGTAGACGCACTTGCTTACACACTATCTTATGCACTTATGCTCGTGATAGTATGATGCTAGATGCCGATATTCGGCGACTTGAGTTCAAGCTGAGGGAAAGCTTGGAGGACCATGTAGAGCAGTTTATCATTTCGGGTGCACACGAAATCATAAACTGAAATGCATGAGAATCCAAGTGGACTCTGAATTTGGATGCATAGTCCTGGATTGGGTCTAGGCGTAATTTTTCTAGCTACTAGTGGTTGACACTAGCAGTGAATCTGAATCTCTCGATTTTTGATTTGTCAGATCATGTCAGGTGCACGTGGTGGTGGACGTCGTGGTGGTGGTCGTGGCGGCGGTGGCCGTGGCGGTGGTCGTGGTAACATCAACATGACCCAAGCAGAGCTGAACAACTTGCTTCAACAGCAAGTGAACATAGCCTTGGCTGCTTTCCAGGCCGGGCACAATGCTCTGGGTGGTAAGTTGGTTCTTACCTGCCTTGTTTCGTTCTTGGGTGTCATGTTTCCTTTGTGTCGTGTTTCAGGTGCTGCTGTCAACCCGCCTCCACCTCAGTGTTCCTACAAGAAGTTTAGGGACTGCCAGCCCCATAACTTCGCAGGGACTGAAGGGGCAGTGGGACTGCTCCGATGGTTGGAGAAGGTTGAATCTGTTTTCTTGATGTGTAACTGTCCTGCTGAGGACCGGGTCAAGTATGCCACTGCGACATTTGAGGGCCCTGCTTTGTCATGGTGGAATGCTGCTACGCAGAACATGGGCTTGGGGGAAGCTCATGCTATGCTTTGGGTGGATTTTGTTCGGCTACTGAAGAGCGAGTACTGTCCCAGGGAGGAAGTGCAGAAGTTGGAGCATGAAGTCTGGAACTACAAGATGGTGGGGTCCGAGATTGAGGAGTATACCGTGCGACGCAATGAGCTGGCGGTGTTGTGTCCTGACATGCACACACCTGAGTACCGTAGGATTGAGCATTACATCTCTGGGTTGGTGCCGGAGATTGCTGGGTTAGTAGCTGCTGGGAACCTACCCACACTGGCTGAGGTCGTCCGTTCTGCACATAAGATGACCAACATGAAGATTTTGGAGGGTGTTTTACCTCCCAAGGGTTCGGCTGTGAAAAGTTCTGAAGGCAACAAGAGGAAGTGGGAGAATGTGGGTAAGAGTGCAGTGCCGGCGCCGTCTCAACCGGCCAAGAAGTTTGAAGGATCTGGGTCGTCTTCTTCGCAGAAGCAGGTGGATACGTTGGGAAGCATCCCAAGTGTAACAAGTGTGGCTTTCACCATTCTGGGAATTGTGATAGGGCTCGTTGTCATCGGTGCCATCAGTTGGGGCACCATGCTAAGGATTGCAAGGTGGCGCTCACCCCAACTCAGACTCCTGCGGCTGCTCATGCTCCTGCTGCGCAGGGGACTCAGGGGAGGCAGGGGTGTTATAACTGTGGTGACACGGGGCATTTCAAGCGTGATTGTCCCAAACTGAAACAGGGCGATAATGGGAGGGGCGGGAACGGTAACGGGAATGGCGGCGGAGGCAGGACTGCGCGTGCTTTCGTCATTGGGTCTGCGGAGGCTAGGCAGGATCCAGACACAGTTACCGGTACGTTCCTTCTCAACGATCGCTATGTTTCTGTTTTATTTGATTCTGGTACCGATAAGAGCTTCGTATCTGTGGATGTTAGTCAATTGCTAGATGTAGTGCCCACACCTTTAGAGGCTAAGTACTTAATAGAATTGGCTAACGGTAAGAACATTGAGGCGACTCATATCCTTATGGAGTGTCACTTGGAACTTTCGTGTCTGTCATTCCCCATTGACCTTATGCCTGTGCCTCTGGGTAGTTTCGATGTCGTTGTGGGCATGGATTGGTTATCGTTGTATCGTGCGGAGATTGTTTGCATTGATAGGGTTATTCGGATCCCTCTCCCCGATGGAGAGATTCTTTCGGTCCACGGCGAGAAAAGCGGTGCTCCGCTGAGTATCATTTCCAGCATGAAAGCCCGTAAGTATCTTCGAAAGGGCTGTTCGGCCATTCTGGCACTTGTTAACGTTTCTACTAACGATGAGAAGAAGATCGAGGATATCCCGGTGGTTCGTGACTTTTCTGACGTGTTTCCTGATGATTTGCCTGGTCTCCCTCCCCATCGTCAGGTTGAGTTTGGTATTGATCTTGCTCCGGGCGCAGCTCCTATTGCCCGAGCTCCGTATCGTCTTGCACCTCCCGAGATGCAAGAGTTATCCAGCCAGTTACAGGAACTCTTGGAAAAGGGTTTCATTCGACCGAGCTCGTCCCCGTGGGGAGCTCCTATTTTGTTCGTGAAGAAGAAGGATGGGAGCCTTCGTATGTGTATTGATTACCGCGAGCTGAACAAAGTGACCATCAAGAATCGTTATCCTCTTCCTCGCATTGATGATCTCTTTGACCAGCTTCAGGGCTCCAGCTACTACTCGAAGATTGACTTGCGGTCCGGTTATCACCAGTTGCGCGTCAGGGAAGCTGACGTTCAGAAGACTGCTTTTCGCACTCGTTATGGCCATTTTGAGTTCTTGGTCATGCCTTTCGGCCTCACTAATGCACCGGCGGTGTTCATGGATTTGATGAACCGCGTTTGTAAACCGTACCTTGATAAGTTCGTCATCGTGTTCATTGATGACATTTTGATTTATTCCAAGAACAAGGCGGATCATGAGGAACATCTACGGTTGGTCTTGGAACTTTTGAGACGGGAGCAGTTGTATGCTAAGTTCTCAAAGTGTGATTTTTGGTTGCGGGAAGTTCAATTCCTAGGGCATGTGGTGAATGAACTGGGAATTCATGTCGATCCGGCTAAGATCGAAGCTATTAAAGACTGGGAAGCACCAAAGACGCCATCTGAGGTGCGGCAATTCCTAGGTCTTGCAGGTTACTACCGGCGTTTTATCGAGGGATTTTCGAAGATCGCTCAACCCCTCACTGCTCTAACCCAGAAGGACCGAAAGTTCGACTGGGACGAACCACAGGAATCAGCATTTCAGATGCTGAAGCTTAAACTTTGTTCTGCTCCTATCTTATCCTTACCCGAAGGAACGGATGATTTCGTTGTGTACTGTGATGCTTCGATTCGGGGTCTCGGTTGCGTGTTAATGCAACGTGGGAAGGTTATCGCTTATGCTTCTCGTCAACTCAAGGTTCACGAGAAGAACTATACTACTCACGACTTGGAGCTGGGTGCAGTAGTCTTTGCGTTGAAAATCTGGAGACATTACTTGGACGGTACCAAGTGTGAAGTATACACCGATCACAAGAGTCTCCAGCATATTTTCGACCAGAAAGTGTTAAACATGCGGCAGCGTCGTTGGGTTGAACTCTTGAACGATTACGACTGTGCGATCAAGTACCATCCTGGCAAGGCAAACATTGTGGCGGATGCCTTGAGCAGGAAGGAGTCGGCGAAGCCTCGACGTGTCCGAGCCTTGCAGCTTACCATTCATTCCTCCTTTCCTGACCGGATCCGTTCGGCTCAGGTGGATGCCTTGAAGGAGGAAAACCTTAAGGCCGAAACGATGCACAGTGCCGACAAACATCTTGAGCTTAGGTCTGATGGCCTACACTACTTCGCTGGGCGTGTTTGGGTTCCTTTACTCGGGGGATTACGGGAGCTTGTCTTGGACGAGGCTCACAAATCCCGGTATTCTATTCATCCAGGCTCCGATAAGATGTATCAGGATCTGAAGATACTTTATTGGTGGCCGAACATGAAGGCCGATATAGCCTCCTATGTGAGCAAATGCTTGACCTGTGCTAAGGTCAAGGTGGAGTATCAGAAGCCGTCTGGTCTCCTACAGCAACCTGAGATTCCAGAATGGAAGTGGGAGCGGATCACGATGGATTTCGTCACCAAACTACCGAGATCACCAAGTGGTTGTGACATGATTTGGGTGATCGTCGACCGGTTGACGAAATCGGCACACTTCATACCTATTAAGGAAACGGATGGACTCGAGCGGTTGGCTCGACTCTACCTTAAGGAGGTGGTTTCTCGGCACGGGGTGCCTGTTTCTATCATTTCTGATCGTGATTCCCGCTTTGCCTCGCGTTTCTGGAAGGCTCTTCATAAGGCCTTGGGTACTCAGTTGGATATGAGTACGGCCTATCATCCGCAAACTGACGGGCAGAGTGAGCGGACGATACAAACACTGGAGGACATGCTGCGGGCATGCGTCATTGATTTTGGCAAAGGTTGGGAGACTCACCTGCCGTTGGTGGAGTTCTCCTACAACAACAGCTACCACTCCAGTATCGGGGCAGCTCCGTTCGAAGCTCTGTATGGACGGAAATGCCGATCTCCCTTGTGTTGGGCTGAAGTGGGCGAGAGTCAGCTCACTGGCCCGGAACTGGTGTACGAAACTTCGGAGAAAATCGTACAGATCCGTAACCGTTTGGCAGCTGCGCGGGATCGTCAGAAGAGCTATGCCGATCGCCGCCGCAAACCACTAGAGTTCCAGGTTGGGGACAAGGTGCTTCTGAAAGTTTCACCATGGAAGGGCGTCATACGCTTTGGAAAGCGTGGCAAGCTTAACCCTCGTTACGTCGGACCGTTCGCAATCCTGGAACGGATTGGACCGGTGGCGTACAGACTTGATTTACTGACGGAGCTCGGTAATGTTCACAACGTCTTCCATGTGTCTAACTTGAGGAAGTGTTTGGCTGACGAATCTCTTGTTGTACCACTGGAAGAAATCAAGGTAGATGATCGTCTTCGCATTGTGGAGGAACCCGTGGAGATTCTGGATTACAAGATTCGTAGCCTTCGACGGAGTAAAATCCGCATCGTTAAAGTTCGTTGGAACTCGGATCGTGGACCGGAGTTCACATGGGAACGAGAGGACCAGATGAAGGCTAAGTACCCTCATCTCTTTCCGAAGCGCGCGTTCGAGTCCAGGCATGTCACTGCTGAAGCAGAGTGAATCTCGGGACGAGATTCCCTTTCAACGTGGGGATGATGTGACAACCGGTAACCTTTCTTTTCGTTTTCTTCCTTTTCGTCTTTTTCATTTTTGGGCTTCGTGCAATTTTCGGGACGAAAATTCTTTCAACGTGGGGATGATGTGACACCCGGCATGTTCGGCTTAAACATAATAGTAACATCTAAGTCTAACTTAGCGAGAAACGTTATAAACAAACTTAACTGGGTTGGTTGAGTCGGGTCAGATTAGGATTGTCCAGGGTCCAATGATCTGGAGGATCATTGGGAGTCATTTTGGGAATACACTAGTACCGGGTTCCGTTGTTGGTGACATTACATGAACTAATTAAGTATATGTGTAGATTATGGGTCGTGTGGTGGATTGTATACTTATACTTGCTTAAACGATGTACAAATAATTATACGTGCCTAAATATGCTAAATATAGACTATGGATGCATGCTTATGTGTTTAGATGTGTTAGAATGCGTTAAACACGACAAACTGGAAATCTGGAAAAAATGATATCTCAGGTTCGACCGTTCGAAGGGGGCGAACCTGGCCCCCAGTTTTCTAAAGGGTCTCCTTCGACCGGACATGAACTACCTTCGACCCATATAAAGGGTCGAACCTGGCCAACTGTTTTGAAAAGGTTACCTTCGGCCCTTTTAGCTCCACGTTCGCCCATATGAAAGGGTCGAACCTGGACCTGGTATAAATACCATCCTTAGTCATTTTTCATCATTTCACAAACCCTAAACGCCTCTAAACACTCTCTATCAACTATTATCATTGGGAAAGGAGTTTTTGAGCTTGTTTTTCATAATCCAACTCTCTAAATCATTACAAGTGAAGATCTAAGGTGTGTTCTTCATTTCAAATCCTTTTTAAACGATTTTGACTTGTTTTCATTGAAACCCCAATAGTCCAGATCTGATATCAACATGTTTTATGGGTAAAAACCTTCCTAATATCTTTCTAAATAAAACCTATTCATAAACAATGAGTTTTTATACAAGTTAACATGTGTTAATGTAGTATTATGCATTGCTTGACGATTACTTGTTGTATAGATGATATGACAACAACCTAGGACTGTTATTAATGAGGAGTTATGATGGAAACATGTTACAATTGATTGTTGAAGGTGTTTTTGCCGTTTAAAGGAATTTGAGTTAGAATTAGGGCTTGTTTTTGATGGAAATGATAGAGTTATGATAGGGGGTTTCTTGTTCATGACGATTTGAGTATGTTAAGCTGATTATTGATTAATTCCAGAAAGTTTCCTAATTGGGTAATGATTTCATGCATGATGATGTGACATCTCCATAATTTACCATTTTAGGAAACTTGTAAAACGGATAGATTTTGGGGTAAAATCGGTAGGGTTTCGTGGGGATATGTTAATGATGGTTGACTGCTGTAACTCATGATGTTTCATGATGTTTTCGGACGTTTTTGACGCGTTTTTGAGTAAAATAAACAGCAGGGCCGAACCTGGAGTACCTTCGACCAGTCGAACGGTCGAAGGTGGATCTCCAGGGTCGAACCTGGAAATTGAAGGGTCGAACGAACTACCAAAGGGGCGAAGGAGGAAGAAAAGGGGCGAAGGTGGAAGTTTAAAGCCACCTTCGACCACTCAAAGCCACGTTCGACCCTACGATAACAGAAATGAGATTTTTGATACAAACTAAGTGTTTTATGCTTGGACCTTGCGTGTAATCTATGTGTACTTGATTAGTTAGGGTAATGGGTCACCAACGGGATGTCGGGTCGGTCTAGTGTGTCGGTTAAACATTTAAACACGTTTTAAAACATACTTGGTTATGATCTGGACAATCGGGGACTAGATAACCTTATGGTTATTAGTCGGGACACTTATGTGAACATTTTGATAGATCTCCGGTAGAGGGATTATCAAGGGCTAAACATCTTTACTTATAATTGAAGAACGCTATCTAAGGTGAGTTCACGACCCCACTTTTACTGTTTTAACTTTTGGGGGAGAAAACATGCGCTAAACAGTTTTGGTAACATATGTCATACTATGGTTTTAACTTTATATTGCTATACGATCTTTTGGAAAGTCCCGGGGGAAACCATGAATGTGCGGGTTTGCACAACGGGGGAAATGTGGATAGATCTATTGGGCGTGACCTGCCCCACTCGTCGGCTTGGAGGGCCGGGCGGGTGCATATTGTCTCGAACAGGAACATTATCGTGCTGAACATTACGGGCTGCTAAACACGCTAAACATTGCTAAACGTGTCCAGTAATGGTTTGCAATCGTAGTAGTAACGAAACATACGCCTAGCTAGCGTACTTGGTAACATTGATATAGTATGGACATGGTAGCACTTTGGTAACATTTTTGAACAAACCTGTGAACTCACCAGCATTATATGTTGACATCTTTTTGGCATGTTTTTCTCAGGTCGCTAAGGTAGCAATGAACGGAACTAGGCGCACGAGTCTGCATTGGCGTCTAGATTTTAGTGCACGTTTGTAATAAGTGTCTTGGATACTTGGGAACACTGTGTTGTAGAGATTAAATTCTTTAAATGCTTCCGCTTATGAGATTTATGTTTTTGGGTTTACGTACTTCATATAGTGTCGTTTATTGTGATCGTTGACTTGGATCCTGGTTTGTCATGCGCCTCGCGGTAAAACCCCGTAAGTGGTAATTTGAGGGTGTGACATGCAATGAATGAGGATTATCAAAAAAGAAAAAAATAATGATTTTATTGTTTTGAAAATAAAATGAGAGACTTCATGAGGGAGTGCCATGTGTCCCTTATGTGTATTCTTTTATTAATATAGATAGAAGCGAATACTAGTAAGTGACCGAAAACATCACAAACACATGATATATGACTATATGGTAAATCAACAAACCAACAATATTCCTTCCACCAGAGCTACTTATGACCTTTGAATATCTTTCCGAAACAAGATTTTAGCACTGCTTGTATTGCTTTGTTTGGATGAGAGTCAATTAATTTGGTCAACTTCGCTTGAGTTTCTTTCTTATAATCTTCATATGCTCCATACACAAGTAAATTTGTATATACTTAAATATACTATAGAAGTATTATGATCTATTAAACATATTGGAAAATCCTGCAGTATTATACCCATAACTTAGGGAAAATGGGATAACACATGTTAAAAGATATTTTATTATGTTAAATGCTATACAAAATCAAATGACTTTATTCACTCGTTGAATTTATCAAAAAAAGTTATGTAACAAAAAAAAACTAAAATATTAAAGAAAAGGTGTATACGATTTAGATTTAAGCAATATTCTAATTTATAGTATGTATGAAATTTATAAAGTGATAAATTGTTTCAAACAAAGTTGAAAGTTGAAAAAACAGAAATAATTCAACAAAATAGATTATTTCAAACAAAATTTAATCATCTGACCAAATAGATTAAATTATTGTCAAATTCAATGGTATCAAAGTAACACGAGTTCAAAAAACAAAGAAGTGCAATAGTAAAAAAAACTTGGCCAATAAGATCGTGACATGTATCCCATTATTATTCGCGTTTAGTTTTGTTGTTATATATAATACTAGGTTATGTACCCATGTGATACATGGGTTGAACAATGAATATGTATAAATATATAAATGTAATTAAGACAAATTAAATTACATATTATATTAAATATAATTTCTTGTAAACAACAAACAAAAATATAAATTATTTATTAGCCTCTAAATAATTTTTTGTAAAAAAAATTCATATTCATGTAAAACTTTTTTCAAACTTTTCATAATATATTCCGTACTATGGTTGGTACCTTTTAGATTGCTCATACAACAAAACAAACAAATAAAGAGTAATTAGTGGAATGATGATTAGGCTAAGATATAAAAAATGAAATTAATTTAAATGTACATCCTCATCTGTTAAAATCATCTCAATCGAGTATCATTCATTTTGGAGCTTGACATTAAGATTCTCCCAAAGTCAAAATATTTAACGTTGAGTGTATAAACATTTAATGCGGATGTAACTAAACATATTTAATTTGGTGTTAAATCAAATATTAAAAACTAATTTGGATTGATTTTTTTATTTTTTAGAAAAATGTGAAAGTCTCACAAAACCTTAACTAATTACATTATGTTACTGTTAAATTTTATATTTTTACTTTTGAGTTAATGTTAACATCTAAAATTAATTTATATTGTTGAGCATATTTATGATCTAAAAATCATAACCAAAACAAGTAATAATAAAACTTATTAATCATTCGTCAAACATTATAACAATATCGTTTTAAACTTAGAGTTAAGAACCAAATTATTATAATGGGTTAATTTAAGGTACACGATTTAAATTCAAATTAATTACAAACAAATACGCTATTTAAAAGGAATCAATAATTTTTTAATAATGTTACTTCGTTTAGTTAATAAACATTTTCAAGATAAGTCCAATAATTTATTTATAATTTTGTATCAAAATATAATTATATTAGTTGATTTATAAAAACAGAGTATAAATATATTTAATTGAATTTTGGTAAGTATATTAATAATCATAGTTGTAACCGAACATATTAAAAACGCAATGAATGAGGATTATTAAAAAAGAAATTTTTTTTATTGTTTTGAAAATAAAATGAGAGATTTCATGAGGGAGTGCCATGTGTCCCTTATGTGTTCTCTTTTATTAATATAGATAGAAGCGAATACTAGTAAGTGACCGAAAACATCACAAACACACGATATATGACTATATGGTAAATCAACAAACCAACAATATGCCTTCCCCCAGAGCTACTTATGACCTTTGAATATCTTTCCGAAACAAGATTTTAGCACTCCTTGTATAGCTTTGTTTGGATGAGAGTCAATTAATTTGGTCAATTTCGCTTGAGTTTCTTTCTCATAATCTTCATATGCTCCCTACACAAGTAAATTTGTATTTACTTAAATATACTCTAGAAGTATTATGATCTATTAAACATATTGGAAAATCCTGTAGTATTATACCCATAACTTAGGGAAAATGGGATAACATATGTTAAAAGATATTTTATTATGTTAAATGCTATACAAAATCAAATGACTTTATTCACTCGTTGAATTTATCAAATAAAGTTATGTAAAAAAAAGAAAACTAAAATATCAAAGAAAAGGTGTATACGATTTAGATTTATGCAATATTCTAATTTATAGTATGTATGAAATCTATAAAGTGATAAATTCTTTCAAACAAAGTTAAAAGTTGAAAAAACGGAAATAATTCAACAAAATAGATTATTTGAAACAAAGTTTAATCATTTGACCAAATAGATGAAATTATTGTGAAAATCAATGGTATCAAAGCAACACGAGTTCAAAAAACAGAGAAGGGCAATAGGAAAAAAAAACTTGGCCAATAAGATCGTTACATGTATCCCATTATTACTCGCGTTTAGTTTTGTTGTTATATATAATACTAGGTTATGTACCCATGTGATACAAGGGTTGAACAATGAATATGTATAATTATATAAATGTATATAAATATATAAATGTAATTAAGACAAATTTAATTACATATTTTATTAAATATAATTTCTTGTAAACAACAAACAAAAATATAAATTATTTATTAGCGTCTAAATAATTTTTTGAAAAAAAAATTCATGTTCATGTAAAACTTTTTTCAAACTTTTCATAATATATTCCGTACTATGGTTGGTACCTTTTAGATTGCTGAAACAGCAAAACAAACAAATCAAGAGTAATCAGTGTAATGATGATTAGGCTAAGATATAAAAAATGAAATTAATTTAAATATACATCCTCATCTGTTAAAATCATCTCAATCGAGTATCATTCATTTTGGAGCTTGACATTAGGTTTCTCCCAAAGTCAAAATATTTAACGTTGAGTGTATAAACATATAATGTGGAAGTAACTAAACATATTTAATTTGGTGTTAAATCAAATATTAAAAACTAATTTGGATTGATTTATTTTATTTTTTCAGAAAAATATGAAAGTCTCACAAGACCTTAACTAATTACAATATGTTACTGCTAAATTTTTTATTTTTACTTTTGAGTTAATGTTAACATCTAAAATTAATTTATATTGTTGAGCATATTTATTATCTAAAAATCATAACCAAAACTAGTAATACTAAAACTTATTAATCATTTGTCAAACATTATAACAAATATAGTTTTAAACTTAGAGTGAAGAACCAAATTATTATAATGAGTTAATTTAAGGTACACGATTTAAATTTAAATTAATAACATACAAATACGCTATTTAAAAGGAATCAATAATTTTTTTTAATAATGTTTACTTCGTTTAGTTAATAAACATTTTCAAGATAAGTCCAATAATTTATTTATAATTTTGTATCAAAATATAATTATATTAGTTGATTTATAAAAACATAGTATAAATATATTTAATTGAATTTTGGTAGGTATATTAATAATCATAGTTGTGACCGAACTTATTAAAAACACAATGAATGAGGATTATTAAAAAAGAAAAAAATAAATAATTTTATTGTTTTCAAAATAAAATGAGAGACTTCATGAGGGAGTGCCATGTGTCCCTTATGTGCTTTCTTTTATTAATATAGATAGTTAGATAGATAGATAGATAGATAATATGATATATAACATATAAAGACATGGAGAATAAAGTGGAATATATAAAATCCTATGTTATCTTTTATTAAACATATAAAGATAGAGAATAAAGAGTAAGGGGCTGTTTGATAGCCTCTTAATGATCATTCAGAGGCTACCTCTTAATGGTCCATAACCTCTGAATGGTTAAGAGGTAACCTTAAGTCTGAATGGTTAAGAGGCAACCATTGAGATGCTACTTCTTAACTGTTCATACTTAAAATTACATCTTAACCATTAAGAGACTATGAACCATTCAGATGTAGCCTCTTAATAACCATTCAGAGGTTACCAAACAGCCGCTAATACATAAAAACCTGAAGGTTAAGGGTGTGGTATAACTCTTTCACTTTTTCAACCTTGTCTTGATCACTAGTCCCATAGTTTCCCTAGGATTTATGAAAATAAGAAAGAAGTTTGTATAATAAAGGGATGACATACACATGGTGTGGTTCATAATTGGTTACCAGTAAAATTTTCCATTCCTCCTCATTGGCAAGTTCAAGTGCCTTTGTAATCAACCAAGAACACTTGAATTCTTCAATATCTGTACCTGTCTGAGTATTCACACACTATTTAGTGATCTGCACATATCTTTCTCATATTTGTGTGTGAGTGAGAGAGGGGCCTGGGCTAACCTTTTGTGACACCTGGCAAATTCGGGTTAACAACGTTGTCTAGATGAAAGTCTACCTTAGCGAGTCACGCGTATATGGTACTTAACTGGGTTAGTTAAGTCGGGTTATGGTTCGGGAACTATTAGTTAGTCTAGAAGATCATTGGATGTTGGTCTAGAGGTTCATTAGATGTCGGTCCTTAACCAAGTGTACAAACGGTGACGATTTGTAGGATCGTCAGGGCATATGGAACGTACGAGTCTCGAGTCCCGGGAATTGGTGAACAAGTGTAAATATGTGTATTTACTTGTGTTATGTGTTTACAATCATTATGTGACTTGTCGGTACATGAATATGCATTAACATATGTTAAAACAGGGTTTAACGCGCAAAACACACAAAAGGAACCCCTACAGGCGATTAGGAAGCCTAATCGCCCATAGGGGAGGCGAGTAGGGCACATTAGACACGAGTAGGAGGCTACTCGTGTGCACATAGGGGCGATTAGGCCCAATCTCATGCGATTAGCAGCCCTAATCGCATGTAGCTGCTGCATACTCGCCTATAACGTGCTGGACGACTAGAAACGCCTATAAATACAACACTTAACCTCCTAAACTCCCTAATATCAACCCTAGTCGTCCCATAACCGCCCCAAACACTTAAACAACCTCTGGAAGGCGATTTTGATCAAAAACACAAGGTTTCAAGGTCTAATCATCATCCTTTTACAATTCCAAGGTTTGATTCTCATCCATAATACTTTGTAAACGTTTTAAATCAATCCCTAATGGTCCAGACCTGTTCATAAACGAAAAAGCTTTCTGAAAATCGTCAATAAGAATTATTAATCGGATTATAATTAATAAACATGCGTTATGGGTATGTATGATTAGAAAGATAGGATTTTTATGAATCTTGATGTGTTATCATGCTAGGTCAGAATTAATATTGTTAGTATGATGATAGAAATCTCAGTAATTGGATAATAGGGTTATGATTACATGCGTTAATTGAATGTTGCATGCTATGTGTATGTGTTTGGATTGCTTTGGTTGCATGCAGGACTGATTTTACGAGGATGAACGAAGGGTTTTGGGTTAAACATGTTTAGGATAGTGTTTGGGATGATATTGGGTAGTTACACACGCTCTGGATCTGATTTGGAGCGTTAAACGCGCGAAAAACCGGAACAGCAAGGTTACAGGCGAGTAGCCTTGCTAATCGCGTGTATTAGGGGCGAGTAGCCCCCCACTCGCGTGTAATCAGGGCGAGTAGGCCCACTCGCCTGGCTACAGGGGCGAGTAGCCCAATCGCATGGCCTCAAGGGCGAGTAGCCCTAATCGCCTGACTTAAGGGGCGATTAGCCCTAGTCGCGTGACATTTCATGCGATTAGCCTCCCTAATCGCGTGTACTGCTGCTGTAAGTGTAAATTAGCATTTCCGAGACCCGATTTGACATGTAGTAACATGCTATGAACCTCGTAACTTGTCTAATAACTTGGTAACATATATTTGGATGTATTTCGGTGATACGTGAACTATGTGCTATAACTTGTTGTGCGTTAACGTATGTTAAGTATACTTGCGTTACTGTATGTTTTAGAGCGTAAACATAACACGGGGAGTCTTGGGTCACCAATGGGATGTCGAGTCTTGTACTTTGGGTCAGTTAAACAGTCACGGTATTTTCAAACGAACTTGGTTATGGTCTGGACATCTAGGGACTAATTAACCTGCGGGTTATTAGTCTAAGTACTTGTAACTGTCGTATGTTAGGTCGCCACTGTACGGGACTAACATAGCAGCTGAGTTTACTCGGGATTAGGAGTAAAGCAACTTAAGGTGAGTTTACGGCCCCTCTTTTAAACTGGTTTTATACTTTCGGGGGAGAAAACATGTGTTAAAACTATATTTGGTAACTACTGTCATACTATGGGTTTCTCTTGTGTACTACACGATCTTTGGAAGTCCCGGGGGGAACCATGAATGTGCGGGTTTGCACAACGGGGAAATGTGAATAGCGCTATTGGGAGTGACCAACCCCGCTCGTCGACTTGGAGGGTCGGCGGGTGCATATTGTCTCAAACAGGAACAACAGGAACAACAGGAACATACATCGGGCATACTTTTGGTATTCGAGTTAGTAATGGTTTTCCAATCGTGGTAGTAACAAAACGTACGCCTAGCTAGCGTATACTGGTTTTCTATTTGTTATAGTATGGACAGGTGTACTTGGTACTTGGACTGCAAACCTGTAAACTCACCAGCATTTTTGTGCTGACGTAAACTTTTACATGTTTTCTCAGGTCGCTAAGGTAGCACAATGGAACTAGGGCGCACGCGTCTGCACGGCGTCTAGATAGAGTTGCATGATTTCATAAACATTGAACTTTGGTTATTTATGTTGAACTTTATTTCGAATAAGCTTCCGCTGTAAACGGGATTTTAAACTATGTTTTGGTATTGCATTAATTACATTTAGACTTGTTTATTGTGATCGTTGGTTTGGATCCTGGTTTGTCATGCGCCTCGCGGTAAAACTCCGCAAGTGGATTTTGAGGGTGTGACAGATTGGTATCAGAGCCAATGGTTATAGTGAACTAGGACTGCATGTAGAGTCTAGTCTATAGCCGAGTCGCACACACTAGACGATCACATGGTACTAAACGTTATAGTGGTTTACGTATGGTCTTGTCGGGGTGTCTCTAAATCGTTGGTCTTTCTACGTTACATCATCCGTTCTATCTTAGGTTGGGATACTTATTATCTAGGCGGTGTAGCCTATTGGAGTAACTCGTGTGCTCTTGAGATTTGTCCAAGGCTCGGACATCTCCCTTTCGCACTCCAATAGAAACACTTGTCATGAACTACCGTAGTATTACGGTGTGTAGCTAAGAGTCTATGTTCGGTGATTTGATCTTTGAACTAGGAGAACACTTGGAGGACCATGTAGAGCGTTTTATCATTTTGGGTGCACACAAAATCATAAAACGAAATGCATGGAAGCACTAGTGAGCTCTGGGTTTGAGGGGATAGTCCTGGATTGGATCTAGCTTTAATCTTGTGAACATTAGTGGTTATCTTTAACTGCGAAACTAAAATTTTCTCGTTCTTTCTGCCAGAATCATGTCTGGAGTGCGTGGAGGACGAGGAGGTGGTCGCAATGGTGGACGTGGTGGTGGTCGTGGTGGAGGTATTAACCTGTCACAGGCTGATCTGAACAACTTGCTCCAGGCTGCCTTTCAGTTAGGGCACAACGGTGGTGGTAAGTTGTTTTATCCGTTTTCTTTGCCTCATTGGTGAACCTTGTTTACGTTATTCGTGGTTTCTCATACGTTTCATTTCAGGTGGTCCTGTTGACCCACCCCCACCCATGTGCACCTATAAGATGTTCCGGGACTGCAAGCCCCAGGAATTCTCTGGCACCGAGGGTGCGGTTAGCCTGCTTAGGTGGTTGGAGAAAGTGGAGTCGGTATTTCTGATGTGTAACTGTCTCCCAGAAGATCGGGTGAAGTATTCTGCTGCGTTGTTTCAGGACGTGGCATTGACTTGGTGGAATGGTATCACCCAGAACATGGGGATTGGGGAGGCATATGCTATGCCATGGGAGAACTTTGTGCAGTTGCTGAAACGGGAGTATTGCCCGAGGGAAGAGGTACAGAAGCTGGAGCATGAGGTGTGGAACCTCAAGATGACTGGATCGGAAATCGAGAAGTATACTGTGAGGAGAAATGAGTTGGCGGTGCTGTGTCCCGATTTGCACGTGCCAGAGTATCGTAAGATTGAACATTATGTCTCAGGGTTAGTGCCGGAAATTGCAGGGTTAGTGGCTGCTGGGAATCATCCTACTTATGCGGAGGTAGTTCGATCGGCACATAGGATGACTAACTTAAAGGTGAATGAGGGGATTTTGCCTGCGAAAGGGTCGACTGCTAAGGCTCCAGAGAACAACAAGCGCAAGTGGGAAAACGACGGGAAAGGGTCTGGGTCTGCACAACAGGGTAAAAAGTTTGATAATGGGGGTTCATCGTCTTCGGGTAATAAGCAGGGTGGTTATGCGGGAAAACTGCCCAAATGCAACAAGTGTGGACGCCATCACCAAGGGAACTGCGACAGTAACCGTTGTCACCGCTGCCAGCGAACAGGCCACTATGCTAAAGATTGTCGGGTTACACTTCCATCGACTCAGGCTCCGACAAACGGTTCAACACCAACTACTCAAGTGACTACAGGGAAACAAGGGTGCTACAACTGCGGTGACACTGGGCATTACAAGAAGGATTGCCCAAAATTGAAACAGGGTGGAAACAACGGGAATGGTAACAACGGGGGCGGCGGCAGAAATGCACGTGCCTTCGTCATTGGAGCTGCTGAGGCTAGGCAGGACCCTGATACAGTCACCGGTACGTTTCTTCTCAATAATCATTCTGTTAGCGTGTTATTTGATTCTGGTGCCGACAAGAGTTTTGTATCCATGGGTGTTAGTCGACTGCTAGATGTAGTATCTGTACCATTAGAGACCAAGTATATTATTGAGTTGGCTGACGGTAAAACAATTGAAGCTACTAGTGTTCTTCGGGAGTGTCAGTTAGAGTTGTCGGGTTTATCGTTCCCCATCGACCTTATGCCGGTACCTTTGGGTAGTTTTGACGTTGTGGTAGGAATGGATTGGTTATCTTTGTATCGCGCGGAGATTGTCTGTTACGATAAGGTTATTCGGATTCCTCTCCCTGATGGAGAATTTCTTTCTGTGTACGGTATCAAGGGTGGTGTTTCGCTAAACATCATCTCTAGCATGAAAGCCCTTAGGTGTCTTCGAAAGGGTTATCCTGCTGTATTGGCGCTTTTATCTGTTTCCACTAGTGATGAGAAGAAGATTGACGACATTCCGGTGGTACGCGAGTTTTCTGATGTTTTTCCCGATGATTTATCTGGTCTTCCTCCTCATCGTCAAGTCGAGTTCGGTATTGATCTTATACCAGGGGCTGCTCCTATTGCTCGGGCCCCCTATCGTCTTGCACCTCCCGAGATGCAGGAGTTGTCTAGTCAGTTACAGGAACTTTTGGACAAGGGTTTCATCCGGCCAAGTTCTTCCCCTTGGGGAGCCCCGATTTTATTTGTTAAGAAGAAGGATGGGAGTTTCCGACTATGCGTAGACTACAGAGAACTGAACAAGTTGACCATCAAGAACCGTTATCCTCTTCCACGTATTGATGATCTGTTCGACCAGCTTCAGGGTTCTAGTTATTATTCCAAGATCGACTTGAGGTCCGGTTATCACCAGCTGCGCGTCAGGGAGGCTGACGTTGCAAAGACTGCTTTTCGAACACGTTATGGCCATTTTGAATTCTTGGTCATGCCTTTCGGTCTCACGAACGCACCGGCGGTTTTCATGGACTTGATGAACCGCGTCTGTAAACCGTATCTGGACAAGTTTGTCATTGTGTTTATTGATGACATTCTAATCTACTCCAAGAACGAGACCGAACACGGGGAACATCTGCGGTTAGTTTTGGAACTCTTGCGCCGGGAACAACTTTACGCCAAGTTCTCAAAGTGTGACTTTTGGTTACGCGAAGTTCAATTCCTAGGACATGTGGTTAATGAACTAGGAATTCATGTCGATCCCGCTAAAATCGAAGCGATCAAGGACTGGGGAGCACCAAAGACGCCAACGGAGGTGCGGCAATTCCTAGGCCTTGCGGGCTATTATCGTCGTTTCATTCAGGGGTTCTCGAAGATTGCTCAACCCCTCACCACTCTCACTCAGAAGGATAAGAAGTTCGACTGGGGTGAATCACAAGAGTCCGCGTTTGAGGAACTAAAGTCTAAACTGTGTTCTGCTCCTATTTTGTCTTTACCTGAGGGTTCTGATGATTTTGTCGTTTACTGTGATGCTTCCATTCATGGACTCGGTTGCGTGTTGATGCAACGCGAGAAAGTGATTGCGTATGCTTCTCGTCAACTCAAAGTGCACGAGAAGAACTACACAACTCATGACTTGGAGTTGGGTGCCGTGGTATTCGCGTTGAAAATTTGGAGACATTACTTGTACGGTACCAAATGCACTATCTACACCGATCACAAGAGTCTCCAACACATTTTCGACCAACAACACTTGAACATACGGCAGCGCCGTTGGATCGAACTTTTGAACGATTATGATTGTGCTATTAAGTACCATCCTGGCAAGGCGAATGTTGTAGCAGACGCCTTGAGCAGGAAGGAATCTTCTAAACCTCGTCGCGTTCGGGCGTTGCAGCTCACTATCCATTCGTCGTTACCTGATCAGCTCCGTTCTGCCCAATTGGAAGCTTTGAAGGAGGAAAACCTTAAAGCTGAAACTATGCACGGTGCCGACAAGCACCTAGAGCGAAGACCGGATGGCCTGCACTACTTCGCAGAACGCATATGGGTTCCTTTATTCGGGGGGCTACGGGAGCTCGTTCTTGATGAGGCTCATAAGTCCCGGTATTCTATTCATCCTGGTTCGGATAAGATGTACCAAGATCTGAAAGTGCTTTACTGGTGGCCAAACATGAGGTCGGACATAGCCTCATACGTGAGCAAATGCTTGACCTGTGCTAAGGTCAAGGTGGAATACCAGAAACCGTCGGGTCTCCTACAACAACCTGAAATTCCGGAATGGAAATGGGAACGGATTACTATGGATTTTGTCACACAACTTCCTAAGTCACCAAGCGGGAACGACAAGATATGGGTGATCGTCGATCGGTTGACGAAATCAGCTCATTTTCTTGCTATTAAGGAGACCGACACCATGGATCGTTTGGCTCGTCTTTACTTGAAAGAAGTTGTTTCTAAGCACGGGGTGCCAGTTTCTATAATCTCGGATCGCGATTCTCGCTTTACTTCTCACTTCTGGAAGTCTTTACACAAGGCTTTGGGTACCCAACTAGACATGAGTACGGCTTACCATCCACAGACTGACGGTCAGAGTGAGCGTACGATTCAAACTTTAGAAGACATGCTGCGGGCATGTGTGATCGATTTTGGCAAGGGTTGGGAAGCTCATCTGCCGTTGGTAGAATTCTCGTACAATAACAGTTATCACACGAGCATCAAGGCTGCTCCGTTCGAGGCACTGTACGGACGGAAATGCCGCTCTCCTCTTTGTTGGGCTGAGGTGGGTGAGAGTCAACTCACTGGACCCGAACTAGTGTACGAAACTTCGGAAAAGATCGTACAGATTCGTAATCGGTTGGCGGCGGCACGGGACCGGCAAAAGAGTTATGCCGATCAGCGTCGCAAACCACTGGAATTCCAAGTTAACGACAAGGTGCTTCTGAAAGTTTCTCCGTGGAAGGGCGTCATACGCTTTGGGAAGCGTGGCAAACTCAACCCACGGTATGTCGGACCATTTACGATCCTGGAACGGATTGGGCCGGTGGCATATCGTCTTGATTTACCGACGGAGCTCGGTAACGTACATAACGTCTTCCACGTGTCCAACTTGAAGAAGTGCCTGACTGACGAGTCTCTCATCGTTCCACTAGAAGAGATCAAGGTTGACGATCGTCTTCGGATTGTGGAAGAACCTGTGGAGATCCTCGACTACAAGATTCGTAGCTTACGTCACAGCAAGATTCGTATCGTTAAGGTTCGGTGGAACTCGAACCGGGGACCGGAATATACGTGGGAACGGGAGGATCAGATGAAGTCTAAGTATCCTCATCTCTTTCCTAAGGAAGCGTTCGAGTCGAGACACGTCTCTTCGGCAGCTGAATGAATCTCGGGTCGAGATTCCTTTTAACGTGGGGATGATGTGACAACTCGGGTAAATCTCTCTTTTGATTTCTACCTTTTGCTTGTTTCCTTCGTTACTTCTTTTGTTCTTTCTGTACTTGTACAAATTTTCGGGACGAAAATTCTTTTAACGTGGGGATGATGTGACACCTGGCAAATTCGGGTTAACAACGTTGTCTAGATGAAAGTCTACCTTAGCGAGTCACGCGTATATGGTACTTAACTGGGTTAGTTAAGTCGGGTTATGGTTCGGGAACTATTAGTTAGTCTAGAAGATCATTGGATGTTGGTCTAGAGGTTCATTAGATGTCGGTCCTTAACCAAGTGTACAAACGGTGACGATTTGTAGGATCGTCAGGGCATATGGAACGTACGAGTCTCGAGTCCCGGGAATTGGTGAACGAGTGTAAATATGTGTATTTACTTGTGTTATGTGTTTACAATCATTATGTGACTTGTCGGTACATGAATATGCATTAACATATGTTAAAACGGGGTTTAACGCGCAAAACACACAAAAGGAACCCCTACAGGCGATTAGGAAGCCTAATCGCCCATAGGGGAGGCGAGTAGGGCACATTAGACACGAGTAGGAGGCTACTCGTGTGCACATAGGGGCGATTAGGCCCAATCTCATGCGATTAGCAGCCCTAATCGCATGTAGCTGCTGCATACTCGCCTATAACGTGCTGGACGACTAGAAACGCCTATAAATACAACACTTAACCTCCTAAACTCCCTAATATCAACCCTAGTCGTCCCATAACCGCCCCAAACACTTAAACAACCTCTGGAAGGCGATTTTGATCAAAAACACAAGGTTTCAAGGTCTAATCATCATCCTTTTACAATTCCAAGGTTTGATTCTCATCCATAATACTTTGTAAACGTTTTAAATCAATCCCTAATGGTCCAGACCTGTTCATAAACGAAAAAGCTTTCTGAAAATCGTCAATAAGAATTATTAATCGGATTATAATTAATAAACATGCGTTATGGGTATGTATGATTAGAAAGATAGGATTTTTATGAATCTTGATGTGTTATCATGCTAGGTCAGAATTAATATTGTTAGTATGATGATAGAAATCTCAGTAATTGGATAATAGGGTTATGATTACATGCGTTAATTGAATGTTGCATGCTATGTGTATGTGTTTGGATTGCTTTGGTTGCATGCAGGACTGATTTTACGAGGATGAACGAAGGGTTTTGGGTTAAACATGTTTAGGATAGTGTTTGGGATGATATTGGGTAGTTACACACGCTCTGGATCTGATTTGGAGCGTTAAACGCGCGAAAAACCAGAACAGCAAGGTTACAGGCGAGTAGCCTTGCTAATCGCGTGTATTAGGGGCGAGTAGCCCCCCACTCGCGTGTAATCAGGGCGAGTAGGCCCACTCGCCTGGCTACAGGGGCGAGTAGCCCAATCGCATGGCCTCAAGGGCGAGTAGCCCTAATCGCCTGACTTAAGGGGCGATTAGCCCTAGTCGCGTGACATTTCATGCGATTAGCCTCCCTAATCGCGTGTACTGCTGCTGTAAGTGTAAATTAGCATTTCCGAGACCCGATTTGACATGTAGTAACATGCTAGGAACCTCGTAACTTGTCTAATAACTTGGTAACATATATTTGGATGTATTTCGGTGATACGTGAACTATGTGCTATAACTTGTTGTGCGTTAACGTATGTTAAGTATACTTGCGTTACTGTATGTTTTAGAGCGTAAACATAACACGGGGAGTCTTGGGTCACCAATGGGATGTCGAGTCTTGTACTTTGGGTCAGTTAAACAGTCACGGTATTTTCAAACGAACTTGGTTATGGTCTGGACATCTAGGGACTAATTAACCTGCGGGTTATTAGTCTAAGTACTTGTAACTGTCGTATGTTAGGTCGCCACTGTACGGGACTAACATAGCAGCTGAGTTTACTCGGGATTAGGAGTAAAGCAACTTAAGGTGAGTTTACGGCCCCTCTTTTAAACTGGTTTTATACTTTCGGGGGAGAAAACATGTGTTAAAACTATATTTGGTAACTACTGTCATACTATGGGTTTCTCTTGTGTACTACACGATCTTTGGAAGTCCCGGGGGGAACCATGAATGTGCGGGTTTGCACAACGGGGAAATGTGAATAGCGCTATTGGGAGTGACCAACCCCGCTCGTCGACTTGGAGGGTCGGCGGGTGCATATTGTCTCAAACAGGAACAACAGGAACAACAGGAACATACATCGGGCATACTTTTGGTATTCGAGTTAGTAATGGTTTTCCAATCGTGGTAGTAACAAAACGTACGCCTAGCTAGCGTATACTGGTTTTCTATTTGTTATAGTATGGACAGGTGTACTTGGTACTTGGACTGCAAACCTGTAAACTCACCAGCATTTTTGTGCTGACGTAAACTTTTACATGTTTTCTCAGGTCGCTAAGGTAGCACAATGGAACTAGGGCGCACGCGTCTGCACGGCGTCTAGATAGAGTTGCATGATTTCATAAACATTGAACTTTGGTTATTTATGTTGAACTTTATTTCGAATAAGCTTCCGCTGTAAACGGGATTTTAAACTATGTTTTGGTATTACATTAATTACATTTAGACTTGTTTATTGTGATCGTTGGTTTGGATCCTGGTTTGTCATGCGCCTCGCGGTAAAACTCCGCAAGTGGATTTTGAGGGTGTGACACCTTTCCATACACATTAGGATCACCAAAAGTATCCAGATAATCATTCTACAATCAATATAGAGGTTTTATATAGCAATCCAAATCTTTACGTATTTGTTTAAATTTGTAGGGAATAATATAAGGGAGACATAATTGATTTTGATACAGTTGAAAGCCGTATCGATTCAATTACCTGCACTTGATAATATATACCCAATTCTACAAGGACTTCTTTCACTACAACATCATCATCTGGCCTATTCTCTCCAAACATAAGGAGTGCACATACAACCTTGAGTTACCAAAAATACATAACAGATTATATCACTCTAAATTATTTTGTAGTGAGACTGTAAATACAAAACTTGGTATGAAAAATATTAGGATGAAATAAAACATGTATCAACTCACTGGAAGGTAAAGAGAGTAATAGCCTGATTTGTACTTATTAATCCGACGGTTACTGCAAAGCATGATAGAGCAATAATGTTTTAACATCATTAATTAAGGAGTAAACTGTATGGATGGTCCTTGTGGTTTGCATGAATTGCACAGATGCCCCTATCTATTTTCAATGGTCCTCAATGTTGACATTTTATAACACTTTGGTCCTTACCAGCTAACGTTGTTAAGTATTGTCAGTTAAGTTGTGTAAAATGACCAAAATACTTTCACCATATAAAAAATAAACATTCTCCTTCGTCACAACCAGGCAAACCCTCACTTGTGCAAATCAACTCCATCACCATCAATTCCATCCCTACCTGCAAACCGCCTCCATGATCACCATCCCTACCTGCAACCACCGTGATTACCACCATTCCCACCTACAATTGCCACCCCCCTGCATCCGTCACTATCACCAACGTCCCCACCCGTAACCACACCACAACCCCAAAAGGTTTTTTATGGGTTTCATAACGGGCCTCTTTGCTTCTAGATTAGTTCCGGTTAGGTATCGATTGGCGTATGTTTTGACTTCTTCGTTTGCTTCTGGTGGTGGTGGAGGATATGGAGGCGGTGTGTTTGGTGGTGGTATTGGATTCTTTTGCGTGTGTTTGGACCTATTCATTTTCCTGTTGTGAATGAATGTGGTGGCCAGTGATGGTGGTTGGGTTGTGTTGCTGTAGGTGACGGAGAAGGTGGCTAGTTTTGTGGCGGTGGTGGCCGGTTATGGTTGCTGTTCGAAGGTTGTGTGTTGGGTGGAGATGTTGTCGGGTCTTTTTGGCATTGGAATCATTTGATTGAATGCCCACGCGGTTTTCTTGAAGAAGCAATTGAATTACATGTGGGTTTAGTTTCTTGGGAATCTTTGAGGCTAAAAGAATGGTTTCCTAGTTCTCTTGTTGAAGAATGGTCTTGATTTTATTAAGCAAGAAATTGTTTTGTTTGATGGAAGATGGTATGTAAGATAAACATGAATCTTTTTATTGGATTTTGATGAATGCCTAGAAAATGTTTTGGGTTTATTTGAAAGATTTTGTGTGTTGTGAATCAGTGGCGAAGCTTGACCCAAAGGTTCGGGGGGTCGGAAGTCACCGGGGGGTCGGAAGTCACTAGTTTTGGGGGGTCGAAACCCTATATTTTCAAAATTTTCTATACGAATACTATATAATCGGAACTTCTGCGCGAAAATCCGGGGGGGGGGGGGGTCGGCCGCCCCTCCCAGCCCCTACTATGCTCCGCCACTGTTGTGAATGATGGAAGAAACAGAGTATGGGTGGGTTAATGGGTTATAATTAGGGATGGTTTGTGGTGGTACAGGGTTGGTGGTAGACTGGTAGTGGTGATGCTTTGATTGTGGTAGATGGATGTGGTGGTTGTTGAGAGAGACAGAGTGAGAGTTTGTAATATTTGTTTGTGTTTTTATTTTAAAAGGGATAATAAAATTCAACGAGGACTTAACTAATAAACTTAACTTTCATCTAAGTCAGGGACCACCGATATAATAAAATTCAAACCACAGATCTCATTTGGGTAATTTTGAAAAGCTGGGGAGCGTACTATAAATTTAGGCAAACTATAAGAACCATCCGTGCAGTTTACTCTTAATTAAATGAAGTTTATGAATAGAACAATAATTAAGATTGACACTCACAGAGACAGAGAATACTTAGAGACATCGTTCTCTTCGACATCAATCATTTGTCCATAGACTATTAGAAATTCCACCTGCTCAAACCATTACATCATCATTGATAAATAAATATGAAATTTGAATATAACAAAATATGTACAATTATGTTAGCCCAAAGCATACCTCGTTGAATAAGTCTACCAGATTCACATAATAAGGCTTCAAATGAAAATATTTCCTTAGGATTCTATGGACATGGTTGCGAAGAAGGACACCATCATTTATAGCAGCCACACCAATCTAAATTTACACCGATAAGCATTCGTATTTATTATTATAAGGATTTGGTTCAAATGAGAACTTTTCCCTAAATTGAGAGCTGTGAGAACCATTCTGGCCAACACATTTCTCTAAGGCAATTTTTTTTTTTTTTTTTTTTTTTTTTTTTTTGCAAAAAATGCTGCTTTATATGCAAAGAATTTTTTTCAGTATACACATGTGTATAATTGCATTATACACAGTATAATGCAATATACACATATGTATAACTGAAATATACACATATGTATAGCTGAAAAATGTTATATACACATATGTATAATTGCTATATACACATATGTATAATTGTCATATACACATATGTATAAATAAAAAAAAATTCAAAAAAAATAAAAAAAAAAATTTCCTTGCATAAAAATGTGCGATTAAAACAATTTTTTTTTTTGCCTTTATATAAAATGTGTGGCCCAGAATAGTTCTCTCAGTTCTCATATAGGGGTTGGTTTTCTTAGGATCCCTACCCATTATTATAATTATAATTATAATTATAATTATAATCTGTTAGTATTATAGAAACAAAGACACCTCGGGTAGTCTGAACCAACACGGGTGTCCTCTGCGTGTGTGAGAGCCATCCATCATGTCATCATGAACAATTAAAAACGCTTGAAGCTGAGTACAACAATGTGTGCAAGTGTTTTTAGGCTCTCTTGTAGTAACAAACTAATTAATTATGTATATTACATACCCATTCAGTGCACCAACCAAGAGTAGATGCAAGAAAAACTTCATCATCCGTGAGTTGTACACCTTTAAGCAGCTGATAGCTGTCAACAACAGAAAACCCTCGTACCATCTTCCCTGAATACGTTTGATTTCTTTTAGATATATATATATATATATATATATATATATATATATATATACGAATGAATGAGCTGAGAAAGACAAAGTTGATTCTAGGATTGGAATTTAATGGAAAATTAAACGAAATGTTTATATTTAAACTTTACCTCCACGTACATTGTAATCGATCAACTACATTAAAAATTAGAGAAAACACAAATCAATTAATAAAATCATCATGTCAACTAACTTAACAAAAATCATATATAAATCGTACCCGTTCTACCCTCGGACAATAATCGTTGTCAAACTCAAATAAAGGATCATGAACAATGTCATGTTTAAGTGTATCATAAACTTGTATGAATTTGGAAATTAGATTGCTGGTCATTGTTGTAGAGAGAGGAGAAAAGCTGGGCTCAGATGCACTGGGTTTATAATACCTTACCGAAAACATCCCAGGCAAAGAGGGGCCAACTGATGACATTTGCATTATTGGACAGGCATCCCAAGAAGTCAATTTTGATAAAGGACCACCGATCATCCTGATACAAATGCAAATTAAAACCTCTTCCAACGACTATAGCAATGCGAAAAATTAGAAAAAAAAAAAAAAAAAAAACTAAATTACAATTTTTTTTTACATCGTCCTTTGTCAATATATTTTATGAGATTGTGTGACACCCGGCATATTTGGCTTAAACATTTTAGTAACATCTAAGTCTATTTTAGCGGGAAACGTTTATAAACGGACTTAACTAGGTTAGTTGAATCGGGTCAAGTTAGGATTGTCCAGGGTTCAATGATCTGGAGGATCATTGAGAGTCATTTTGGGAATACACTAGTACCGGGTCCCGTTGTTGGTGAAATTACATAAACTAATTAAGTGTATGTGTAGATTATTGGTCGTGTGGTGGATTATATACATAGATGGGTTTAAATGATGTGTAGATGATTATCCATGCTCAAATATGTTGAACATAGACTAAGGTTGCATGCCATATGTTAAGGTGCGTTAAAATGCGTTAAACACGACAAACTGGAAAACTAGATAAACATAGGTCCTGGTTCGACCACTTCGAGTGGTCGAAGGTGGAAATATGTCTTGGTTCGACCCTTTGCAAAGGAGCGAACCTGGGATGTGGAATTGAAAGAATTCCCTTCGACCATGACAGGGTACATTCAACCCTGTGAAAGGGTCGAATGAGGCTACATTCGACCACTGACAGGGGGCGAAGGTGGATTAGTATAAATACCAAACTTTGTCATTTTTCACCATTTCACAAACCCTAACCGTCTCAAAACACTCTCAAACGATTTTAATCACTAAGGAATGAGTTTTTGCTCTTCTTTTTCATAATCTAACCTATCAACAACATCTAAACAAGAATCCAAGGTGTGTTCTTAACCCTAAGTCCTTTTAAAGCATTTTGGTTCGTTTTTATCTAACCCTAAAGGTCCAGATCTGTTCTAAGGATGTTTTTATCAATAAAAACCTTTTAAACACCTTTCTAAATCTAAACCCTATCATTAAACATAGGTTTTGTATCAATGAACATATGTTGATTATGTGTTATGTGATGTTATGTGTTGTTTAATGATTTGCTGCTGTTCTAATGCTAGAAACATGATCTAGGGTTGCTATTGATGTTGGTTTATTGTTGTTTAGAGTTACAATTAGATAGATGGTGATATTATGGGTATTTTGGGGATTTTATGAAATCTAGGGCTTGTGCATGTTAAGTATTATTAATAAAATGAATGGAGGTTTTCGATTACAAGATAAACTGAGCGTTTGTAGATGATTATGGATTAGTATTAAAAAGTTTTAAAATTGGGTAAAGATTTCATGCATGATATGACACTTCCATAATTTTTGCCGTTTTGGGAAAGTATTAAAACAAACTGGTTTTGGGGCAAAATTGGTGGGGTTTTGTAGGGATAAGTTATTCATGCATGACTGCTGTGTTTGATGATGTTGCGCGGTGTTTTGAATGTGTTTGAAGCGTTTTTAGGAAAATTTATGTAACAGGGGCAAACCTGGGCTCATTCGACCAAACGAGTGGTCGAAGGAGAGATTCCAGGGTCGAACCTGGGAAATGTTTGGGCGAACCAGATCAAACGGTCGAACGTGGCATTAAACGGTCGAAGGTGACACTAAACGGGCGAATGTAGCTTAAAAAGGGGCGAAGGAGGACTTATATGCCTGGTTCGACCGTTCTGATGTAGAAATGAGATTTTTGATACAAACTAAGTGTTTTATGCTTGAACCTTGTGTGTAATCTATGTGTACTTGATTAGTTAGGGTAATGAGTCACCAACGGGATGTCGGGTCGGTCTAGTGTGTCGGTTGAACATTTAAACACGCTTTAAAACATACTTGGTTACGATCTGGACAATCGGGGACTAGATAACCTTATGGTTATTAGTCGGAACACTTATGTGAACATTTTGATAGATCTCCGGTAGAGGGATTATCAAGGGCTTAGCATTTTACTAGTTATCGAAGAACGCTATCTAAGGTGAGTTCACGGCCCCACTTTTACAGCTTTAACTTTTGGGGGAGAAAACATGCGCTAAACTATTTTGGTAACATATGTCATACTATGGTTTTAACTTTGTATTGCTATACGATCTTTGGAAGTCCCGGGGGAAACCATGAATGTGCGGGGATGCACAACGGGGGAAATGTGGATAGATCTATTGGGCGTGACCTGCCCCACTCGACGGCTTGGAGGGTCGGGCGGGTGCATGTTGTCTCGAACTTTGCTAAACATGCTGAACGTTATTCGGGCTGCTTAAACATATGCTAAACATTGCTAAACGTGTCCAGTAATGGTTTCCAATCGTAGTAGTAATAAAACATACGCCTAGCTAGCGTACTTGGTGACATTGGTATAGTGTGGACATGGTAACGTTTTGGTAACTTTGGTAACTTATTGAACAAACCTGTGAACTCACCAGCATTATATGTTGACGTCTTTTTGGCATGTTTTTCTCAGGTCGCTAAGGTAGCAACATTGGACTAGGCGCACGAGTCTGCATGGCGTCTAGGCTTAGCTTCATGTTTTGAATAAAACTGTTTGAACATTGTCGTACATGGTTTTGTAACCGGTTAAATGCTTCCGCTACGATTTTGATAATTTGAGAACTATGTTTTGGATTTTACGTATTCATATAATGTTGTTTATTGTGACCGTTGACTTGGATCCTGGTTTGTCATGCGCCTCGCGGTAAAACTCCGCAAGTGGAAATTTGAGGGTGTGACAGATTGGTATCAGAGCCAATGGTTATAGTGAACTAGGACTGCATGTAGAGTCTGGTCTATTGCCGAGTCGCACACACTAGACGGTCACATACTTTGAGTCTATTAGTGGGATACGTACTAACGTTGTCGGGGTGTCCTTACATCATCATCATACTTCTTTGTTACATCATCCGCTTTTATTTGGGTTCTTACCTACTCTTGTCTTCTTCTTCGAGATTGGAGGGGAAGGGGCTGATTTGTTGGTTCTAGCACACACATGCCTTCTTACACTTGCACCTATCGTAACACGTTACTAGACGACAATATTCGGTGATCGGAGTCTGGACTAGGAGTACATCTGGAGGACCATGTAGAGCAGTTTATCATTTCGGGTGCACACGAAATAATAAACTGAAATGCATGAAAATCCCGATGGACTTCGAGTTTGGATGTATAGTCCTGGATTTGTCCCTAAGTTAACTCTTATAAATTTCTAGTGGTTGACACTAGAGGTGAATCTGAATCCCTCGATTTCTTGATTTGTTAGATCATGTCTGGTGCTCGCGGTGGTGGACGTCGTGGTGGCGGCGGTGGCTGTGCTTGCGACGGTGGTCGTGCCGGCGGCGGTGGTCGTGGTAACATCAACATGACCCAAGCTGAGTTGAACAACTTGCTACAGCAGCAAGTGAACATGGCTATGGCTAATTTCCAGGCTGGGATTAATGACATGGGTGGTATCGCTGCCAATCCACCTCCACCTCAATGCTCTTATAAGAAGTTTCGGGACTGTCAGCCCCATAACTTCGCTGGAACTGAGGGAGCGATGGGACAGCTCCGATGGCTTGAGAAGGTTGAATCTGTGTTCGTCATGTGTAACTGTCCTGCTGGGGACCGAGTAAAGTATGCTACTGCGACATTTGAGGGGCCTGCACTGTCGTGGTGGAATGCTACTACTCAGAACATGGGATTGGGGGAGGCTATTGCTATGCCTTGGTCGGAGTTTGTGCAACTGTTGAGAGGCGAGTACTATCCGAGGGAGGAGGTTTAGAAGTTGGAACATGAAGTCTGGAGCTACAAGATGGTTGGGTCCGAGATATAGGAGTACACTGTGAGGAGGAATGAACTTGCGGTGTTGTGCCCTGATTTGCACACACCCGAGTATAGGAGAATCGAGCACTATGTATCTGGGCTAGTGCCGGAGATTGCTGGATTGGTGGCTGCTGGGAATCTTCCCACTCTTGCTGAAGTTGTCCGATCAGCTCATCGGATGACTAACCTGAAGGTGGCAGAAGGTGTTTTGCCTCCCAAGGGTGCTGCGGTGAAGGCTTCTAAAGGGAACAAGAGGAAGTGGGATATTGTGGGGAAGAGTGCTGTGCCACCGCCATCTCAGCCGGCGAAGAAGTTTGATTCATCTGGGTCTTCTTCAGGGCAGAAGTCGGGAGGGTATGTTGGGAAGCATCCCAAGTGCAACAAGTGTAGTTTTCATCATTCTGGGAGTTGTGATCGGGCTCGTTGTCATCGGTGCCATCAGTTGGGGCATCATGCCAAGGATTGTAGGGTGGCACTCACCCCAACTCAGACTCCTGCTACTGCTCCTACCCCTGCTGCTCAGGGGACTCCAGGAAAGCAGGGGTGCTATAACTGTGGTGACACGGGACACTTCAAGCGTGAGTGTCCTAAGCTGAAGCAGGGTGATAATGGAAGGGGCGGGAACGGTAACGGGAACAATGGGGGCGGAGGCAGGACTGCACGTGCTTTCGTCATTGGATTTGCAGAGGCTAGGCAGGATCCAGACACAGTTACCGGTACGTTCCTTCTTAATGATCGCTATGTTTCTGTCTTGTTTGATTCTGGTGCCAATAAGAGTTTCGTATCTATGGACATTAGTCGATTGCTAGATATAGTACCCACACCTTTAGAGACTAAGTACTTAATAGAATTGGCTGATGGTAAGAAAATTGAAGCGACGCACACCCTTAGGGAATGTCGCTTGGAACTGTCGGGTTTGTCTTTCCCCATTGACCTTATGCCGGTACCCCTGGGTAGCTTTGATGTCGTTGTCGGCATGGATTGGTTATCGTTGTATCGTGCGGAGATTGTTTGTTTCGATAAGATTATTCGGATCCCTCTCCCTGATGGAGAGACTCTTTCGGTTCATGGCGAGAAAAGCGGTGCTCCGCTGAGTATCATTTCTAGCATGAAAGCCCGTAAGTATCTTCAGAAGGGTTGTTCGGCCATTCAGGCACTTGTTAACGTTTCTACTGACGATGAGAAGAACATCAAGGATATCCCGGTGGTTCATGATTTTCCCGATGTGTTTCCTGATGATTTGCCTGGTCTTCCTCCCCATCGTCAGGTTGAGTTTGGTATTGATCTTACTCTGTGTGCAGCTCCCATTGCCCGAGCTCCGTATCGTCTTGCACCTCCCGAGATGCAAGAGTTGTCCAGCCAGTTGCAGAAACTCTTGGAAAAGGGTTTCATCCGACCGAGTTCTTCCCCGTGGGGAGCTCCTATTTTGTTTGTAAAGAAGAAGGACGGAAGCCTCCGCATGTGTATTGATTATCGCGAGCTGAACAAAGTGACCATCAAGAATTGTTATCCTCTTCCTCGCATTGATGATCTCTTTGACCAGCTCCAGGGCTCCAGTTACTACTCGAAGATTGATTTGCGGTCCGGTTATCACCAGTTGCGCGTCCGGGAAGCTGACATTCAGAAGACTGCTTTTCGCACTCGTTATGGCCACTTTGAGTTCTTGGTCATGCCTTTTAGTCTCACTAACGCACCGCGGTGTTCATGGACTTGATGAACCGCGTTTGTAAACCTTACCTTGATAAGTTCGTCATCGTGTTTATTGACGATATTCTGATTTATTCTAAGAACAAGGCGGATCATGAGGAACACCTACGGTTGGTCTTGGAACTTTTGAGACAGGAGCAGTTGTATGCTAAGTTCTCAAAGTGTGATTTTTGGTTACGTGAAGTTCAATTCCTAGGGCATGTGGTGAATGAACCGGGAGTTCATGTTGATCCGGCTAAGATCGAAGCTATTAAAGACTGGGAAGCACCAAAGACGCCATCTGAGGTGCGGCAATTCCTAGGTCTTGCGGGTTACTATCGTCGTTTCATTGAGGGATTTTCGAAGATCGCTCAACCCCTCACTACTCTTACCCAGAAGGACCGAAAGTTCGACTGGGATGAACCACAGGAATCAGCATTTCAGATGCTGAAGCTTAAACTTTGTTCTGCACCTATCTTATCTTTACCTGAGGGTACGGATGACTTCGTTGTGTACTGTGACGCTTCTATTCGTGGTCTCGGTTGTGTGTTGATGCAACGCGGGAAGGTTATTGCTTATGCTTCTCGTCAACTCAAGGTTCATGAGAAGAACTACACTACTCATTACTTGGAACTAGGTGCGGTGGTCTTTGCGTTGAAAATCTGGAGACATTACTTGTACGGTACCAAGTGTGAAGTATATACCGTTCACAAGAGTCTTCAACATATTTTCGACCAGAAGGTGTTAAACATGCGGCAGCGTCGCTGGATTGAACTCCTGAACGATTATGACTGTGCTATCAAATACTATCCTGGCAAGGCGAACGTTGTGGCGGACGCCTTGAGCAAGAAGGAGTCTGCGAATCCTCGTCGTGTTCGAGCCTTACAGCTCACCATTCATTCGTCATTGCCTGACCGAATCCATTCTGCACAGTTGGAAGCTTTGAAGGAGGAGAACCTTAAGGCTGAGACTATGCACAGTGCTGACAAGCATCTTGAACTCAGGACCGATGGCTTACACTATTTTTCGGGACGTGTTTGGGTCCCCTTGCTCGGGGGATTACGCGAGCTTGTTTTGGATGAAGCTCACAAATCCCGGTATTCTATTCACCCTGGCTCCGATAAGATGTATCAGGATTTGAAGGTACTTTATTGGTGGCCAAACATGAAGGCTGATATAGCTTCTTATGTCAGCAAATGCTTGACTAGTGCTAAAGTCAAGGTGGAGTATCAGAGGCCGTCTGGTCTCCTGCAACAACCAGAGGTTCCGGAATGGAAGTGGGAGCGAATCACGATGGATTTTGTCACCAAGCTACCAAGGTCACCTAGTGGTTATGATATGATCTGGGTGATTGTTGACAGGTTGAAAAAATCGGCACGTTTCATACCTATTAAGGAAACCGATGGACTCGAGCGGTTGGCTCGACTTTACCTTAAGGAGGTGGTTTCTCGGCACGGGGTGCCTGTTTCTATTATCTCTGATCGTGATTCTTGTTTTGCTTCACGTTTCTGGAAGGCTCTGCACAAGGCTTTGGGTACTCAGTTGGATATGAGTACAGCTTATCATCCGCAAACTGATGGACAGAGTGAGCGGACAATTCAAACCTTGGAAGACATGCTTCGGGCATGTGTTATCGATTTTGGCAAGAGTTGGGAGATTCACCTACCGTTGGTGGAGTTCTCCTACAACAACAGCTATCACTCTAGTATCAAGGCGGCTCCATTCGAGGCTCTCTACGGACGGAAATGTCGATCACCACTTTATTGGGCCGAAGTGGGCGAGAGCCAGCTCACTGGTCCGGAACTTGTGTATGAAACTTCGGAGAAAATCGTGCAAATTTGTAACCGTTTGGCTGCTGCGAGGTATCGTCAGAAGAGCTATGCCGATCGCCGTCGCAAACCTTTGGAGTTCCAGGTTGGGGACAGGGTACTTCTGAAAGTTTCACCATGGAAGGGCGTCATACGCTTTGGAAAGCGTGGCAAGCTTAACCCTCGTTATGTCGGACCATTCGCAATCCTGGATCGGATTGGACCGGTGGCATACAGACTTGACTTACCGGCGGAGCTCGGTAGTGTTCACAACGTCTTCCATGTGTCTAACTTGAAGAAGTGTTTGGCTGATGAATCTCTCATTGTACCACTGGAAGAGATCAAGGTTGATGATCGTCTTCGCATCGTGGAGGAACCTGTCGAGATTCTCTACTACAAGATTCGTAGCCTCCGTCAGAGTAAAATCCGCATCGTCAAAGTTCGTTGGAACTCGAATCGTGGACCGGAGTTCACGTGGGAACGGGAGGATCAGATGAAAGCTAAACATCCTCATCTTTTTCTGAAATGCGCATTCGAATCAAGGCATGTTACTGCTGAAGCGGAATGAATCTCGGGTAGAGATTCCTTTCAACGTGGGGATGATGTGACATCCGGTAAATTTTCTTTTCGTTTCGTTCTTTCCGTTTCTTTCATTATTGGGATTTGTGCAATTTTCGGGACGAAAATTCTTTCAACGTGGGGATGATGTGACACCCGGCATATTTGGCTTAAACATTTTAGTAACATCTAAGTCTACCTTAGCGGGAAACGTTTATAAACGGACTTAACTAGGTTAGTTGAGTCGGGTCAAATTAGGATTGTCCAGGGTTCAATGATCTGGAGGATCATTGGGAGTCATTTTGGGAATACACTAGTACCGGGTCCCGTTGTTGGTGAAATTACATAAACTAATTAAGTGTATGTGTAGATTATTGGTCGTGTGGTGGATTATATACATAGATGGGTTTAAATGATGTGTAGATGATTATCCATGCTCAAATATGTTGAACATAGACTAATGTTGCATGCTCATATGTTAAGGTGCGTCAAAATGCGTTAAACACGACAAACTGGAAAACTAGATAAACATAGGTCCTGGTTCGACCACTTCGAGTGGTCGAAGGTGGAAATATGTCTTGGTTCGACCCTTTGCCAAGGGGCGAACCTGGGATGTGGAATTGAAAGAATTCCCTTCGACCAGGACAGGGTACATTCAACCCTGTGAAAGGGTCGAATGAGGCTACATTCGACCACTGACAGGGGGCGAAGGTGGAATAGTATAAATACCAAACTTTGTCATTTTTCACCATTTCACAAACCCTAACCGTCTCAAAACACTCTCAAACGATTTTAATCACTAAGGAAGGAGTTTTGGTTCTTCTTTTTCATAATCTAACCTATCAACAACATCTAAACAAGAATCCAAGGTGTGTTCTTAACCCTAAGTCCTTTTAAAGAATTTTGATTCGTTTTTATCTAACCCTAAAGGTCCAGATCTATTCTAAGGATGTTTTTATCAATAAAAACCTTTTAAACACCTTTCTAAATCTAAACCCTATCATTAAACATAGGTTTTGTATCAATGAACATATGTTGATTATGTGTTATGTGATGTTATGTGTTGTTTAATGATTTGCTGCTGTTCTAATGCTAGAAACATGATATAGGGTTGCTATTGATGTTGGTTTATTGTTGTTTAGGATTACAATTAGATAGATGGTGGTATTATGGGTATTTTGGGGATTTTATGAAATCTAGGGCCTGTGCATGTTAAGTATTATTAATAAAATGAATGGGGGTTTTCGATTACAAGATAAACTGAGCCTTTGTAGATGATTATGGGTTGGTATTAAAAAGTTTCCAAATTGGGTAAAGATTTCATGCATGATGTGACGCTTCCATAATTTTTGCCATTTTGGGAAAGTATTAAAACAAACTGGTTTTGGGGCAAAATTGGTGAGGTTTTGTAGGGATAAGTTATTCATGCATGACTGTTGTGTTTGATGATGTTTCGCGGTGTTTTGAATGTGTTTGAAGCGTTTTTAGGAAAATTTATGTAACAGGGGCGAACCTGGGCTCATTCGACCAAACGAGTGGTCGAAGGAGAGATTCCAGGATCGAACCTGGGAAACGTTTGGGCGAACCAGATCAAACGGTCGAACGTGGCATTAAACGGTCGAAGGTGATACTACACGGGCGAATGTAGCTTAAAAAGGGGCGAAGGAGGACTTATATGCCTGGTTCGACCGTTCTGATGTAGAGATGAGATTTTTGATATAAACTAAGTGTTTTATGCTTGAACCTTGTGTGTAATCTATGTGTACTTGATTAGTTAGGGTAATGAGTCACCAACGGGATGTCGGGTCGGTCTAGTATGTCGGTTGAACATTTAAACACGCTTTAAAACATACTTGGTTACGATCTGGACAATCGGGGACTAGATAACCTTATGGTTATTAGTCGGAACACTTAGGTGAACATTTTGATAGATCTCCGGTAGAGGGACTATCAAGGGCTTAGCATTTTACTAGTTATCGAAGAACGCTATCTAAGGTGAGTTCACGGCCCCACTTTTACAGCTTTAACTTTTGGGGGAGAAAACATGTGCTAAACTATTTTGGTAACATATGTCATACTATGGTTTTAACTTTGTATTGCTATATGATCTTTGGAAGTCCTGGGGAAACCATGAATGTGCGGGGATGCACAACGGGGGAAATGTGGATAGATCTATTGGGCGTGACCTGCCCCACTCGACGGCTTGGAGGGTCGGGCTGGTGCATGTTGTCTCGAACTTTGCTAAACATGCTGAACATTATTCGGGCTACTTAAACATATGCTAAACATTGCTAAACGTGTCCAGTAATGGTTTCCAATCTTAGTAGTAATAAAACATACGCCTAGCTAGCGTACTTGGTGACATTGGTATAGTATGGACATGGTCACGTTTTGGTAACTTAGGTAACTTATTGAACAAACCTGTGAACTCACCAGCATTATATATTGACGTCGTTTTGGTATGTTTTTCTCAGGTCGCTAAGGTAGCAACATTGGACTAGGTGCACGAGTCTGCATGGCGTCTAGGCTTAGCTTCATGTTTTGAATAAAACTGTTTGAACATTGTCGTACATGGTTTTGTAACTGGTTAAATGCTTCCGCTACGATTTTGATAATTTGAGAACTATGTTTTGGATTTTACGTATTCATATAGTGTTGTTTATTGTGACCGTTGACTTGGATCCTGGTTTGTCATGCGCCTCGTGGTAAAACTCCGCAAGTGGAAATTTGAGGGTGTGACAGATTGGTACTTTATGTTTAAGGGGAAATATCATAAAAAACACTAAACTTTCATTTTTTTCTCATTAAAGTAACTCAACAATTTTTTGCATATAAAAAGCACCACACTTTCAGTTTTTTCTTACAAAAGTCACTCAACATTTCTTTGTACTTTAAAAATACTATATTTTCTGTCTTTTCTCATAAAAGTCACCAAACATTAGTTTTTTTGTCGTGTGGTTTTTTTGTAGTTTTTACGATATTTTGTAATTATATATTTATTTTTGTAACAAATTATATGACAAAGTGTGAAGTACTTTACTTTCATAATTAACTTCATCAGATTTTTTAAGGATACAAAATATATAGACCACCAGTGGCGAAACTTGGTTTTCGAATCGGCAGGGGCCGAACTCAATTTTTTTCGATCGGTAGTGGAAAATCGGCGGTGGCCAAACTTAACCCGGACTCAATTTACCTATGAAAAATCACAAAATTCCACTACTGCGCCAAAAAACAGGGGGGCCAGGGCCACCCATGGTCCCAAATATACTTCGCCCCTGTAGACCACCTATGCAACACGTAAGCAAACACAACTAAAAGTTTCGGTTCCAGGTTATTTAACACAAAAACATCAAAATTTTGTTCGAAATTGACATTTTAAGAGGTTTTATGCGAAAAAGAAATGTTCGGTGACTTTTATGAGAAAAAAACAAAAATTATAGTGTTTTTTAGGTGCAAAAGAATGTTGAGTGACTTTTGTAACAACAAACTGAAAGTTTAGTGATTTTTATGTGCAAAAATTTGTTGAGTGACTTTAGTGAGAAAAAACAGAAAGTTTAGTGTTTTTTATGGTATTTCCCCTATGTTTAAAAATCACTTTAAAAATATCATTTTCCTTAAACCAAGTTAAATTTTATTCTTAAATTAAGTCACTCATCGGTAATTATTCTCTCTATTAATTAGTTAGTCAAAATAACTTTTTTTTTTACAAATATCAAAATTTGTCCTACATGTATTAAATTTATCTTACATATATTATACACATATGGAAATCAATCCAACATTTATCCTACATGTATCGTTATATTTCCTAGATATATCAAAATTTAACCGTCGTCGCAATAAATTACGTTTGTTTTGAAAAGTACCTATTTTGAAAATAAGTTACAAATTTATTTTATGAGCTAATTTATAAGTTACAAGTTTATTTTATGAGCTAATTTAGTGGTAACAATAAATTAATCTAACTAAGTAAATTTACCTCAATGCCCTACATTAAATACAAATATAAAATATAGAATTATTATTGGTTTAAATTATATATTTTTTTTCTTACAAAGACATTTTAGTAATCATTTGAATTCTTCTATGTAAATTTGAAATATATATATATATATATATATATATATATGTATAGGTATAGGTTTCTGTACAAAGTCTAAGTTTTGTGAGAATGATAAGAAGGAATGTGGATGCGACAAGTGGCATAGATTAAATTAAATTTCATGGGCATAAAAGTAATTTTTTGATAAATCTAATTAATTTCATGATTAATCCCCAATTATGGAAAGATAATGCATTTATAAATAATGAGCAAAACTAGGGATTTTGTTTTGCAATTCTAACTGATCAGTGAGTACAAACACACTTTAATAATCAAGTAACCATGATGATAAAACACAATTTAATAAACAATATTAACTGACCAAATATACATTATATAGTGTTTATAAGAATACATTGTTCGGAGTCGGGCAAAACACACTTTAATAAACAATCCTTACCGATAAAATATACATTATATTGTGTTTTATAAGAAAACATTGTCACCAATCATTGTGTTTTATGTTCATGTGTAACAACACAACGAAAAAAATATTGTGTTTTATATTCAAACTCCAACATAATGAACATTTAACATAAAACACATCTTTTATGTTTTATGTTTAAGGCATATTTTGATTTATTTTGTATACAACGTTTGGTGTTTTATTATATTCATGTAAAGGGTGTTAATCTTACATGGTGTTTTACCAATTACAATTTTTAAAGTGTACAACTATACGACCACTAAGAAGATAAAACACAATGATATGAATATAAAACAAAAACCCCTTGAAGAACATCATAAAAATAAAACATCATGATATGGGTAGCTTACATCATGTGAAAAAACAACTATATATACACTAAGAACACCATATTATCAATTGTATTTTCCCTAAAATACATCAACTAAATATAACATACATTTATCTTCATATAAAACACCACACTGTAATACAAACCTTTCAAATATTAAACATCATGACTTGAACCTCAGTACACACATCCAGATATTAAAACACTGTAACTTGAATCACAACGCAACCATTACAGATTTTAAAACACCACGACGTGAATCATAGCACAATAATCCAGACATTAAAACACCATAACTGCATCCTAGTTTATGTGAAATCATGGTCACTTTAAAGGTTAAACCATTATTTTTTTTAGGTTTCGCTTTCTTTGATTCTTAAGTTAGATTATTGTAGGCTTTGTTGTGTATTGTGTGTGTGTGTGAGAGAGAGAGATAGAGCTTTGAAGATTATTCATTGATTGAGAGATTATAGTTGCCACAAATATAGTGAGTTTGTTTATTGGAATAGCATAAAAGAAGGAAAATGTTGACTGTCATTTAAATGACCTCATTTAATTGGAAATGCATTTTACAAGTCTACCCTCAAATCATCCAATTTATTAATATAATTATAACACTAATTACAAGATTGTCATCCAATTAATCTACACCCTTGATTAAACTCATCTAATGGTCATAAATCCTTCATAGCCTTCACACAAAACATGTGACACCCGGCATGTTCGACTTAAACATAATAGTAACATCTAAGTCTACCTTAGCGAGAAACGTTATAAACAAACTTAACTGGGTTGGATGAGTCGGGTCAGATTAGGATTGTCCAGGGTCCAATGATCCGGAGGATCATTGGGAGTCATTTTGGGAATACACTAGTACCGGGTTCCGTTGTTGGTGACATTACATGAACTAATTAAGTATATGTAACAACCGGCAAAATTAAGGTAATTCCGTACTAATTAATTAAACGCGATTAACGTAATTAACCGTAATTATGTACTGAATATTTAATTGAGGCCTTAGAAAGATAGGAATTCCCAAATGATGCATAGGAATGCATAAGTTTAATAGCAAAGCATGATAGGATCATGCGCAGGCAAAACTATCCGGTATGGACATTGGCGATTACTCGGTAAAACTTAAATAAGCGAAACGAACACCGGACACCCGGAATATAAAATAAATAATATTTTCACAAAATATTATGAGTTTTGGAAACCCAAAGCCATACGTGAAAGCTTATTGCACAAATCTCCCGGTAACGAATAAAGTGCGCGTACCACACCCGATACGCGCGTAACACGTAAATTCACCCGACAAAAACCGAAATAAATTATCAGTAATTTAACTGGGCAAAATTTTATGAATATTAACGGTATTTTAATATTGAGGTAAACCGCGGTTAAAATTCGAGAAATACCCGGGCGGTACCCGAAAGGAACTAACTTAAACATAATATGGAGAGATAATTAGCAAGGTGGACCCCACCAAACACCCATAGGGGCCGGCCAAAAGGGCCACTTGAGTGTAGTTCACTTGAGTTTTTATTAAATCCCTTCCATATCATTTGCAATGATGAGCATGCATGTAAAGGGATTGGATAACAAGATTAACCCAATCACTCTTCCTCCCTCTCTCTCTAACTCGGCCAAACACCCCCATATAATATCATTAGAGATTTTTTGTAATCTATCATAATCCTTCCATATCTCCATAATCCAAGACAAGATTTGGATAATCTTTGGAGGATTTGGGTAAGATCATATAACCACTTGAAGAGCATTTGAAGAAAATCACAAAAACTCTCCTTCTTTTCTTCTTGTGGCCGTGGACTTCCACCACCCCACCAACACCTCTCTTTCAATTTTTACAACTTCAAATCATCTCTAGTTCATCCTAAATCAAACCCCTTCTTGTGTGTTCAAGAGCTTGGAGCATAACCCACTTGGAAGAACACATTAAACCTCACCCAAAACCCAAGATTTTGTCTTCCCTAGCCTTGAGCTAGTAGTAAGTCTTGCATTGTTTTATTATTTGAAATATTCATATTTTGTGCTATGAAAGCAAGTTGTACAATGTGGGTAATAAAAATGAGTTTTATAGAAGTAATGGGTTTTATTGAAAATGAAGATGAAAGAATAATAATATGATGAAATCTTAGATTATTATTAATAAAAGTGGTATTTTGAAGAAAATATAATAATAAGAACATACTTGTAAGTTGGAAGATGAGAAAAGCTAGATTTTGGAAGATGACTTGAATATGATAAAAAGTGGTTTTAATCATCATAAGATGACTAGATAATGTTAAAAAGTTGTTAAAAAGGACTATAAAATCATAGATGAAAAAGTTTCATCTTCAAAGTCCACTCACTTAGATGAGTAAAAATTTGATGTTTTGGATTAAAATATGGAATAAGCATATTATTGACATCTAGGATGGATTAGAAGATCATTAAAAGTAAAAAGAAGTAAAAACAACCAAACATGATGAAATTGGTTCTTCAAAGTCCACTAAAATGGAAGAAAAATATTAACCTTGAAAGATTGAGTGAAAAATGCTACAAGTGTAAGTTAAAGGACGAATATGGCAACATTGGAAGTCGATGGACTAAAATAAATATTTTAGAAAACTATTGGACCAAAAACACAATGATGGGAAAATTTGTGTCAAAAGTGTAAGTAATAATTTACAAGGTAAATTTGGTAAATAATAGTAGCATACTTGGGTATTTTAAGTAAAAACTATATTTTTATAAAATGGACGTTTTATAAAAATAAATGGAGTAACGCGAGTATTTTATAAAGTAAGATTGTATAAAATAAATACTCGGGAAGGCTTGTACAAAAATAGGATACTTTTATACAAATGGGAATATAAGAGTATCGGAAACATTTTTGGTAACAAGTTGGACGAGTCGGGCTAAAACGTACATAATATATTTTTCCGAGAAATAAACGTTCGGAATCGGAAGTTGGAACAATACTTCCATAGGAACGCGCAACGGAAATAAATATGAAAAACGCTAACTAACGAACTTAGTTACACGAACCAACGTAAACGGACTTATGAGGAAAAGACCTTTACGACAAGATGAAAATATACATATATATTTAAGAAAGTAAAATATATATAACAAGGGTGAAACGTGCGTAACACTTTCCTAAGTGTAGTAACAATATTCGTGGGAAAGGAGAAACATAACGTAACAAATTAAAAACGCTAAAACGACACGTGAACTTAACAAGTAATATCCACGCGATGATATATGTACATATACTCGTTTCCGACGAAATTCTAGTACATCTATTTAAATGGGAAAATAGATATGCGAGAAGGAAAACCGAGACGAGTAGGTGAAATATATCTACAAACGCGTGAATACCGACAAGATCCTAGTACATTTATTTAAATGGGAAAATAAATGTACGGTGTGGTAAGTCTAGTCGGGCGTTAAGATTATGTTACCAAACGACAAAGACTTAGCATATTTATTTAAATGGGAAAATAAATATGTGGCAAAGTGAGTCGGGTCGGTTAATAAGAAAACACATTATATCGAACGAAACGATCCTAAGTATAATTATTTAAATGGGAAAATAATTATACGTTGGGTAGAGTCGTGTCAAGTATAATGTTGTACAAGTCATAAAGAATATTAATAAGAATAATATATGACTTGTAAGGAAAGGGTAATCCATCGCCATTGAACCTAGGATACGAAACTATTAAACGGGAATTGGGATAAAGACGTGGTCGGGAAGTTGGGTGTACAACTTGCCAAGGCACATACACCATAGGTGTAAGTGACTTATACGCCTAGAACCTTTGTAGGTACGGGATCACAAACTTTACTATTTTCTTTGAGACGAGCACAGTTACAGGTGAGTCTCACGGCCCCATTCCTAAACTATTTAACGTTTTTACGGGGGAAAGATATGTTGGGATTGTATGACGGGTTGGATACTTGAGTAAAGATCGCCACTCGGGGTTGAGACCTCCCCACTATAATCATTTATTCAGGAATGAGAAACCAGAGGGATATTTGGATAGTACTATTGGTGCCTGACAAGGCCCACCCCTAATCGATAGCGTCGATTATGCATCGGCGTATGCCTGGGGTGCACTTATTCTGAAATAAAGTCGTAGGAATACCGAGTAACGACTTTGGGCGGGGGCATTATTAATTGTCTTGGTTTGGTTATAGGCTCAAGTAAATTGTAGGACTTTGCAACTCCTATAAATGTCATAACAAGGATATTCCCACTTTATAAAGACTTATTAAATTAAAACCTGTGAACTCACCAATATTTATATATTGACGATTTTCAAACATATCTTTCAGGTAATTGAATGATGATAGTTAGCATGGCGAGCCGGGTCGGGGATGTCTCCAAGTTGGGCGTTGGGAATGTCGTAAAAGGGACACCTCTCTTTATTCCATGGACTTAGGGATAAAGGGAGTGGCCTCTTTATCAATTTCAAAAACAATTTATAATTATGTATGAATAATTTGACATGATTATTAGCATTGAATAAATGCCCGTTTTTCTAATTACTATTGTGCTTTGCATTAATCTTGGCTTAATACTTTTGAACCGTCGCGCCACGTGTTTCTGCCTTAGACGTGGTGTGACAGAAAGTGGTATCAGAGCCAAGGTTATAGCGAATTAGCATTTTAAAAATCTAAACTATAACCGGATTTGGTTCAAAATCTTTCAAATAAATGCGAAACGCAATAAAATAAATTTTTCCAACGACCATTTGGGCATATGGAGATTCCGACCAAGCTAGCCATGGTAAGTGTACGTATTATTTTTGTGTTAGAAGGTTAGGAAGAGTACCTTAGATATGTGCCTTAACTACCTAACAAATAATACTTAAATATTAGTACGGTTCTTTTGCCAGGATGTCGAACGCAGGGAGCGTAGCACCGAGCTACGACAGTAGCCTCCAGATCATCCCAGCACCGCCAGCGGAGCCGATCGAGGTGGTGATACTCGATCCCGAGGATGACGAGATGGATATTGATGCCGCCATGGAGGGCGCCGACGGAGATAGCTCCGACGAGACGGACCCGAGCGAGGACCCAGCGTGGGCCCCCGCTGGAGACGACATGGCCGCCGTGGCCGACCTACCGATGGCCGAGGCCGACTTGCCTCTAGTGCCATTCCAGGCAGCACCACTGCCAGCACTACCTATCCGAGCCGTCAGGGACTTCCCTGTAGGCTGCGCAGGTCCTTCGAGACCTATCCCTACACAGTCGGAGACTGTCGAGTCTCCATACGACCGACGCGCACCAGTCGACCGTGAGCCTTTACCCACCCCACCTATCCCCGTTCCCTCTGGCATGAGACTCGTTCCTGTCTGCCGAGGACACAACGGGTGGATATCCGATGACTCGGACGATGAGTCAACTGCGTCGGTGGAGCACATTGCTGTGCCTATCCCACCAGCAGGCCAGGAGGAGCACGTCGCTACGATGATAGGGCATGCTACCGCCACCCCAGCCACCCTACCTGCCATGCCCGAGCCCATACCACAGGATGGGCCAGCTTCTATTGGGCACATCCTTGAGGGCAGCTCAGCCCGCAGTTCTGAGTTGCACCGAGCAGGACTGGCAGCTCACGCCACTGCTAGCCCTCCCACCCCTACCACTGTGATATCTGCTTCAGAGTGGGTCGCTGTCACCCAGCCTCTCATGGTCCCACTCGCCGAGCTTATAGTTCCCTCACCCATATCCATGACACTACCCATCACCACTTTTCCCACACTACCACCCCTACCCGAGATGCTCCCTACACCACCACCTGCACCATTCACTATGGATGCAGGAGCCCCATTTTTGACACCCTCATTTGCACCGTATACTCTAGGTGCGGGAGACCCATACCAGGTACCACCCTACTGCTTCACTGGACTACCGGGCTTTGCCCCACCCTTCGCACCACTACCCATACCCGATATCGTCGGCCCGTCCCAGCCGACGTACACTGACATCCCTGGGCCGTCGCAGCCCCACGGGATGGCCCCACTGTCAGGACCCGCATGGTCCACGGTGATCTCATTGGAGAGAGATTTCCAGACCCTCACCGACACGGTGCAGCGCACCGTGAGTCAGATGGAGCAGCAGGCCCAGCTCATGTGGGCCAGGATCATTGATGCCAGGGATGCACTGGCACATTATGCTGAGGAGCTGCTGAGCATGGATGCTCATTGTGGCCTTACGGGCGACGCACACTTTGCGCATCGCCAATTCTTGTACGATCGCATTATGGCGATCAGTATGACCATTAGCATGTGCGCACCCCAGTACCAGTACCAGCACCCGCCGCCGCCACCGCCACAGTAGCGATACATCAGGGACGCTTGGGAGATCACTCACGGACATAGTAGTAGTAGTAGTAGTATGATAGCACAGCATGGGTTATAGCACCCATCTGCATTTTTTTGCCTAGCCGAGCGGGATTGTGCCGGCATATGACATTATATTTCTAGTGTATTTCAAAGAGCAATGTATGAGGAATGTATCCTCGGTTTTTGTTATTATGAACAAATCATTGTACTTGGTATTGAAATTAATGAAAGTTTTGTTATGGTAAAATATGTGTTGTGATTGTCTACGATTATTATTACTTATTCTGTTTATATTGTGATTGTGTGATGTTATTATGGTGATTATTGTGTTCATATGTTGTGTGGTTGTTTATACTATATATGTGATGATATTGTATGAATGATTGTCGGAAATTAACCTTTGATATTGATTATTGAAGAAACATGGCACCAGCCACAAGAAGCAACAGTGGGAATGAAAGACTGCCCACGACACCCGAGGAGCTTGAAACCCTAGTTTCGGGACGTATCGCCCAAGCTCTCGCAGAACACAATGCCACGCGCACCGAAAGGTCGCGAGACCGAACCGGGAGCGACAGACGCGAAACCTCCCCTACTGGTAAGAAGACGTCGGGTATATACAACAGGAGTCATCGTGAAACTCCTACCTTATACCTAATGTTGCTTTATTATTGCAGAAACGGCCTCACGAGAACGTGGCTGCACGTTTAAAGCTTTCCTGGACTGCAAACCACTGAATTTCAGCGGCACTGAAGGTTCTGTCGGACTAGTCAAATGGTTCGAGAAGACCGAAGCTGTGATTCGTATTAGCAGCTGTACCCCACGACAGGCTGTCATGTATGCCACCAACCTGTTTCTGGACCAAGTTCTGACCTGGTGGAACAACTAAGTGCAGACACTGGGAGATGATGCTGCTTACTCCTTATCATGGTTGGAGTTGAAAGAACTAATGATCGCCGAGTACTGCCCGGCAAGTGAAGTGCAGAAGCTAGAGACTGAGTTCTGGAACCTCACCATGGTTGGACCGGACGTAGCTGGATACACGTCCAGATTCCATGACCTCTCCCGGTTAGTGCCTCGTCTGGTCACCCCGGAAAGCAAAAAGGTGGAAAGGTACCTCTTCGGACTGGCACCACAGATACGCGGCATGGTCACTGCTTCCAAGCCTACAACCATGCGCGAAGCTATCGACCTCGCCTTGAGCCTCACTGAAGACGCCATCCGAATGGGCACTCTAATCCGGAAAGTGTCAGGGTTGAAGCTTACTGAGTCCAGCAGTGTTGAGGGTAAGAATCTGGGTACAAGTTCAGTCGTCGGGTCAGGTGAACAGGGAAATAGGCCAAGGTTTGGGAAGCGTAAGCGCGATGAAAGGAAGAAGGATGGATCATCAGGTTCAGGGAAGAAAGGAAAAGGGTATGTGGCCACTGGACGTGGAAATAATGGGAAGCAAGGTTATCAGGGCAAGAACGAAGTAATCTGCGGTAAGTGCCGTCGTTCGGGGCACAAGACTGAAGACTGCAGATCAGGAGCGCCAAAGAACAGTGGAGCGAGGCCCTGTTTCTCATGTGGATCGCTCGATCATTGGAAGAGGGACTGCCCCAAACTTAACAACCAAGCCCGTGGGCGAGCGTTCGTGATTGGTGCCGGTGACGCACGACAAGACCCTAATGTGGTCACTGGTACGTTCCCTCTAAATGGTCATTATGCTTCAGTATTGTTTGATACTGGCGCTGATTTTAGCTTCGTATCTGCCGAATTTAAAAGATTACTTGGTTTAAAGACTAGTAAGCTAGACACACCATACTCTATCGAACTAGCTAACGGTAAGACTATAGAAACTCGAGAGGTAGCAAAGGACTGTAAGTTGGATCTCTGTGGTCATGAGTTTGACATTGAGCTATTGCCAGTCGTACTGGGTAGCTTTGACATAGTCGTTGGCATGGATTGGCTATCCGCACACCGCGCCATCGTCGTGTGCAATGACAAAGTAATTCAAGTTCCCCTCGCGAGCGGTGAAACCCTATCGATCCAAGGGGAAAGGAGTGGAACGCCACTGAGAATTATTACCAGCATGAAAGCCAGGAAGTGCCTAAGGAAAGGTCTCGTCGCATTCTTGGCGCATGTGGTAGACAAGAAGGCTGACGAGCGAAAGCTAGAAGACATTCCGATAGCCAGAGACTTCCCAGATGTGTTCCCAGAAGATTTGCCGAGATTGCCGCCACCCCGACAAGTCGAGTTTCGCATCGACCTTGTTCCAGGAGCAGCACCGGTAGCGCGATCGCCATATCGCCTAGCTCCTTCTGAGATGCAGGAACTGTCTGAACAACTGCAAGAGTTGTTGGACAAGGGTTTCATAAGACCAAGCTTCTCACCCTGGGGAGCTCCCGTCTTGTTCGTGAAGAAGAAGGATGGCACTTTTCGAATGTGCATCGACTATCGAGAACTGAACAAACTAGCTATTAAAAATCGCTATCCTCTTCCCAGGATCGACGATTTGTTTGATCAACTTCAAGGATCCAGTTTCTACTCCAAGATCGATTTAAGGTCCGGTTATCATCAATTGCGTATTCAAGAAGAAGACGTGCCAAAAACAGCCTTCAGGACTCGTTATGGGCACTATGAGTTTCTGGTTATGCCTTTCGGTTTAACTAACGCACCAGCTGTTTTCATGGACTTGATGAACCGGGTGTGCAAACCATACTTGGACAAATTTGTCATTGTCTTCATTGATGACATCTTGATCTACTCACGCACGAAGGAGGAACACGAGGAACATCTCCGACTAATCCTCGAGGTACTTCGCAAAGAGAAACTCTATGCTAAGTTTTCAAAATGTGATTTTTGGATTCGAGAGGTTCACTTTTTAGGCCACGTGGTGAATGAAAAGGGTATACATGTCGATCCCGCCAAGATCGAAGCAATCAAGAATTGGGACGCCCCTAGAACGCCTACTGAAGTACGACAATTTCTTGGCCTTGCGGGTTACTACAGAAGGTTCATCGAGAACTTTTCTAAAATAGCACAGTCTTTAACCATGCTAACCCAAAAGGATAAGAAGTTTGAATGGACGGAAAAGCAGGAAGCAGCGTTTCAGTTGCTGAAGGATAAGTTATGTGGCGCACCAATACTATCACTCCCTGATGGTACGGAAGACTTCGTGGTTTACTGTGACGCCTCTCACCAGGGATTGGGTTGTGTATTGATGCAGCGAGAGAAGGTCATAGCCTATGCTTCCAGACAGCTAAAACTTCACGAGAAGAATTACACCACACATGATCTGGAACTAGGAGCCGTGGTATTCGCACTCAAGATATGGAGACACTATCTGTACGGAACCAAATGTACGATCTTCACTGATCACAAAAGTTTGCAGCACATCTTTGACCAGAAGGAACTGAACATGCGACAACGGCGATGGGTCGAATTATTGAACGATTACGATTGTGAGATAAAGTACCATCCCGGGAAGGCAAACGTTGTAGCCGACGCCTTGAGTCGCAAGGAACGGGTTAAGCCACTGCGTGTCCGAGCTTTGGGTCTAACCATCCACACGAACCTGACTGACCGGATTCGTGAAGCTCAAACGAACGCTCTTAAACCCGAGAATGTCAAAGGTGAAAGGTTGCGGAAGATGGTTGATTCACTGGAGTCAAAAGCGGATCAAGCTCTGTATTTCATGAATAGAATTTGGGTACCAGTGTACGGTGGATTGCGTGAACTGGTATTGGCCGAAGCCCACAGCTCGCGATACTCGGTTCACCCTGGAGCAGACAAGATGTTCCATGATTTGAAGGAATTTTACTGGTGGCCAAATTTCAAAAGAGATATAGCGGCGTATGTTGCGCGATGTTTGACTTGCGCAAAGGTCAAGGCCGAGCACCAGAGACCATCCGGTTTGCTCCAGCAACCGGAAATACCGGAATGGAAATGGGAAAGGATCACTATGGACTTCATTACCAAATTGCCCAGGACAACAAGCGGCCATGACATGATCTGGGTAATCGTTGATCGATTGACAAAATCCGCACACTTCCTCCCCATTCGCGAAACGGATAAGTTGGAGAAACTAACCCGTTTGTATATTAAGGAAGTTGTGTCAAAACACGGTGTACCTATTTCTATCATCTCCGATCGAGATAGTCGTTTCACCTCAAGATTTTGGGAAAGTTTGAATGAAGCCCTCGGTACTCGCCTTGACATGAGTACCGCATATCATCCACAAACCGATGGTCAGAGTGAACGAACCATCCAGACCCTGGAGGATATGCTACGGGCATGCGCAATCGATTTCAGCGGAAATTGGGATACTCACTTGCCACTGGTAGAGTTTTCGTATAACAACAGCTACCACACGAGCATTCAAGCTGCACCTTTTGAAGCTCTATACGGACGCAAGTGCAGATCGCCTCTATGTTGGGCCGAAGTTGGCGAAAAGCAACTTACCGGGCCCGAAATTGTTCAAGAAACAACGGATAAGGTCTTTCTGATTAGAGAACGTCTCAAAGCGGCACGTGACCGACAGAAAAGCTACGCAGACATGAGGAGGAAGCCTTTGGAATTTCAAGTCGGAGACAGGGTCCTACTAAAGGTGTCACCTTGGAAAGGTGTCGCGCGTTTCGGGAAGCGCGGAAAACTAAACCCACGATATGTTGGACCATTCGAAATCCTATCCAGAGTAGGCCCCGTAGCATACAAGCTCAAGTTACCACAAGAACTTAACGGTGTACACGACACGTTCCACGTGTCGAACTTGAAAAAGTGCTTATCCGATGAAACCCTCATCATCCCCGCAGACGAAATCCACATTGACGACAAGTTACACTTCGTCGAAGAGCCAATCGAAGTAACCGATTGGAAGGTCCAAAAACTAAGACGCAGTAAGATCAGATTGGTCAAAGTGCGTTGGAATGCCAAGCGTGGACCGGAGTTCACGTGGGAAAGGCTGGACCGGATGAAGCAAAAGTATCCCGCCCTATTCAAGAAGACCCCTATACCGGAGAGCTCAAAGTGAATTCCGGGACGGAATTCTCTTAACGGGGGGAGGATGTAACAACCGGCAAAATTAAGGTAATTCCGTACTAATTAATTAAACGCGATTAACGTAATTAACCGTAATTATGTACTGAATATTTAATTGAGGCCTTAGAAAGATAGGAATTCCCAAATGATGCATAGGAATGCATAAGTTTAATAGCAAAGCATGATAGGATCATGCGCAGGCAAAACTATCCGGTATGGACACTGGCGATTACCCGGTAAAACTTAAATAAGCAAAACGAACACCGGACACCCGGAATATAAAATAAATAATATTTTCACAAAATATTATGAGTTTTGGAAACCCAAAGCCATACGTGAAAGCTTATTGCACAAATCTCCCGGTAACGAATAAAGTGCGCGTACCGCACCCGATACGCGCGTAACACGTAAATTCACCCGACAAAAACCGAAATAAATTATCAGTAATTTAACTGGGCAAAATTTTATGAATATTAACGGTATTTTAATATTGAGGTAAACCGCGGTTAAAATTCGAGAAATACCCGGGCGGTACCCGAAAGGAACTAACTTAAACATAATATGGAGAGATAATTAGCAAGGTGGACCCCACCAAACACCCATAGGGGCCGGCCAAAAGGGCCACTTGAGTGTAGTTCACTTGAGTTTTTATTAAATCCCTTCCATATCATTTGCAATGATGAGCATGCATGTAAAGGGATTGGATAACAAGATTAACCCAATCACTCTTCCTCCCTCTCTCTCTAACTCGGCCAAACACCCCCATATAATATCATTAGAGATTTTTTGTAATCTATCATAATCCTTCCATATCTCCATAATCCAAGACAAGATTTGGATAATCTTTGGAGGATTTGGGTAAGATCATATAACCACTTGAAGAGCATTTGAAGAAAATCACAAAAACTCTCCTTCTTTTCTTCTTGTGGCCGTGGACTTCCACCACCCCACCAACACCTCTCTTTCAATTTTTACAACTTCAAATCATCTCTAGTTCATCCTAAATCAAACCCCTTCTTGTGTGTTCAAGAGCTTGGAGCATAACCCACTTGGAAGAACACATTAAACCTCACCCAAAACCCAAGATTTTGTCTTCCCTAGCCTTGAGCTAGTAGTAAGTCTTGCATTGTTTTATTATTTGAAATATTCATATTTTGTGCTATGAAAGCAAGTTGTACAATGTGGGTAATAAAAATGAGTTTTATAGAAGTAATGGGTTTTATTGAAAATGAAAATGAAAGAATAATAATATGATGAAATCTTAGATTATTATTAATAAAAGTGGTATTTTGAAGAAAATATAATAATAAGAACATACTTGTAAGTTGGAAGATGAGAAAAGCTAGATTTTGGAAGATGACTTGAATATGATGAAAAGTGGTTTTAATCATCATAAGATGACTAGATAATGTCAAAAAGTTGTTAAAAAGGACTATAAAATCATAGATGAAAAAGTTTCATCTTCAAAGTCCACTCACTTAGATGAGTAAAAATTTGATGTTTTGGATTAAAATATGGAATAAGCATATTATTGACATCTAGGATGGATTAGAAGATCATTAAAAGTAAAAAGAAGTAAAAACAACCAAACATGATGAAATTGGTTCTTCAAAGTCCACTAAAATGGAAGAAAAATATTAACCTTGAAAGATTGAGTGAAAAATGCTACAAGTGTAAGTTAAAGGACGAATATGGCAACATTGGAAGTCGATGGACTAAAATAAATATTTTAGAAAACTATTGGACCAAAAACACAATGATGGGAAAATTTGTGTCAAAAGTGTAAGTAATAATTTACAAGGTAAATTTGGTAAATAATAGTAGCATACTTGGGTATTTTAAGTAAAAACTATATTTTTATAAAATGGACGTTTTATAAAAATAAATGGAGTAACGCGAGTATTTTATAAAGTAAGATTGTATAAAATAAATACTCGGGAAGGCTTGTACAAAAATAGGATACTTTTATACAAATGGGAATATAAGAGTATCGGAAACATTTTTGGTAACAAGTTGGACGAGTCGGGCTAAAACGTACATAATATATTTTTCCGAGAAATAAACGTTCGGAATCGGAAGTTGGAACAATACTTCCATAGGAACACGCAACGGAAATAAATATGAAAAACGCTAACTAACGAACTTAGTTACACGAACCAACGTAAACGGACTTATGAGGAAAAGACCTTTACGACAAGATGAAAATATACATATATATTTTAAGAAAGTAAAATATATATAACAAGGGTGAAACGTGCGTAACACTTTCCTAAGTGTAGTAACAATATTCGTGGGAAAGGAGAAACATAACGTAACAAATTAAAAACGCTAAAACGACACGTGAACTTAACAAGTAATATCCACGCGATGATATATGTACATATACTCGTTTCCGACGAAATTCTAGTACATCTATTTAAATGGGAAAATAGATATGCGAGAAGGAAAACCGAGACGAGTAGGTGAAATATATCTACAAACGCGTGAATACCGACAAGATCCTAGTACATTTATTTAAATGGGAAAATAAATGTACGGTGTGGTAAGTCTAGTCGGGCGTTAAGATTATGTTACCAAACGACAAAGACTTAGCATATTTATTTAAATGGGAAAATAAATATGTGGCAAAGTGAGTCGGGTCGGTTAATAAGAAAACACATTATATCGAACGAAACGATCCTAAGTATAATTATTTAAATGGGAAAATAATTATACGTTGGGTAGAGTCGTGTCAAGTATAATGTTGTACAAGTCATAAAGAATATTAATAAGAATAATATATGACTTGTAAGGAAAGGGTAATCCATCGCCATTGAACCTAGGATACGAAACTATTAAACGGGAATTGGGATAAAGACGTGGTCGGGAAGTTGGGTGTACAACTTGCCAAGGCACATACACCATAGGTGTAAGTGACTTATACGCCTAGAACCTTTGTAGGTACGGGATCACAAACTTTACTATTTTCTTTGAGCCGAGCACAGTTACAGGTGAGTCTCACGGCCCCATTCCTAAACTATTTAACGTTTTTACGGGGGAAAGATATGTTGGGATTGTATGACGGGTTGGATACTTGAGTAAAGATCGCCACTCGGGGTTGAGACCTCCCCACTATAATCATTTATTCAGGAATGAGAAACCAGAGGGATATTTGGATAGTACTATTGGTGCCTGACAAGGCCCACCCCTAATCGATAGCGTCGATTATGCATCGGCGTATGCCTGGGGTGCACTTATTCTGAAATAAAGTCGTAGGAATACCGAGTAACGACTTTGGGCGGGGGCATTATTAATTGTCTTGGTTTGGTTATAGGCTCAAGTAAATTGTAGGACTTTGCAACTCCTATAAATGTCATAACAAGGATATTCCCACTTTATAAAGACTTATTAAATTAAAACCTGTGAACTCACCAATATTTATATATTGACGATTTTCAAACATATCTTTCAGGTAATTGAATGATGATAGTTAGCATGGCGAGCCGGGTCGGGGATGTCTCCAAGTTGGGCGTTGGGAATGTCGTAAAAGGGACACCTCTCTTTATTCCATGGACTTAGGGATAAAGGGAGTGGCCTCTTTATCAATTTCAAAAACAATTTATAATTATGTATGAATAATTTGACATGATTATTAGCATTGAATAAATGCCCGTTTTTCTAATTACTATTGTGCTTTGCATTAATCTTGGCTTAATACTTTTGAACCGTCGCGCCACGTGTTTCCGCCTTAGACGTGGTGTGACAGTATATGTGTAGATTATGGGTCGTGTGGTGGATTGTATACTTATACTTGCTTAAACGATGTACAAATAATTATACGTGCCTAAATATGCTAAATATAGACTATGGATGCATGCTTATGTGTTTAGATGTGTTAGAATGCGTTAAACACGACAAACTGGAAATCTGGAAAAAATGATATCTCAGGTTCGACCGTTCGAAGGGGGCGAACCTGGCCCCCAGTTTTCTAAAGGGTCTCCTTCGACCGGACATGAACTACCTTCGACCCATATAAAGGGTCGAACCTAGCCAACTGTTTTGAAAAGGTTACCTTCGGCCCTTTTAACTCCACGTTCGCCCATATGAAAGGGTCGAACCTGGACCTGGTATAAATACCATCCTTAGTCATTTTTCATCATTTCACAAACCCTAAACGCCTCTAAACACTCTCTATCAACTATTATCATTGGGAAAGGAGTTTTTGAGCTTGTTTTTCATAATCCAACTCTCTAAATCATTACAAGTGAAGATCTAAGGTGTGTTCTTCATTTCAAATCCTTTTTAAACGATTTTGACTTGTTTTCATTGAAACCCCAAGAGTCCAGATCTGATATCAACATGTTTTATGGGTAAAAACCTTCCTAATATCTTTCTAAATAAAACCTATTCATAAACAATGAGTTTTTATACAAGTTAACATGTGTTAATGTAGTATTATGCATTGTTTGACGATTACTTGTTGTATAGATGATATGACAACAACCTAGGACTGTTATTAATGAGGAGTTATGATGGAAACATGTTACAATTGATTGTTGAAGGTGTTTTTGCCGTTGAAAGGAATTTGAGTTAGAATTAGGGCTTGTTTTTGATGGAAATGATAGAGTTATGATAGGGGGTTTCTTGTTCATGACGATTTGAGTATGTTAAGCTGATTATTGATTAATTCCAGAAAGTTTCCTAATTGGGTAATGATTTCATGCATGATGATGTGACATCTCCATAATTTACCATTTTAGGAAACTTGTAAAACGGATAGATTTTGGGGTAAAATCAGTAGGGTTTCGTGGGGATATGTTAATGATGGTTGACTGCTGTAACTCATGATGTTTCGTGATGTTTTCGGACGTTTTTGACGCGTTTTTGAGTAAAATAAACAGCAGGGCCGAACCTGGAGTACCTTCGACCAGTCGAACGGTCGAAGGTGGATCTCCAGGGTCGAACCTGGAAATTGAAGGGTCGAACGAACTACCAAAGGGGCGAAGGAGGAAGAAAAGGGGCGAAGGTGGAAGTTTAAAGTCACCTTCGACCACTCAAAGCCACGTTCGACCCTACGATAACAGAAATGAGATTTTTGATACAAACTAAGTGTTTTATGCTTGGACCTTGCGTGTAATCTATGTGTACTTGATTAGTTAGGGTAATGGGTCACCAACGGGATGTCGGGTCGGTCTAGTGTGTCGGTTAAACATTTAAACACGTTTTAAAACATACTTGGTTATGATCTGGACAATCGGGGACTAGATAACCTTATGGTTATTAGTCGGGACACTTATGTGAACATTTTGATAGATCTCCGGTAGAGGGATTATCAAGGGCTAAACATCTTTACTTATAATTGAAGAACGCTATCTAAGGTGAGTTTACGGCCCCACTTTTACTGTTTTAACTTTTGGGGGAGAAAACATGCGCTAAACAGTTTTGGTAACATATGTCATACTATGGTTTTAACTTTATATTGCTATACGATCTTTTGGAAAGTCCCGGGGGAAACCATGAATGTGCGGGTTTGCACAACGGGGGAAATGTGGATAGATCTATTGGGCGTGACCTGCCCCACTCGTCGGCTTGGAGGGCCGGGCGGGTGCATATTGTCTCGAACAGGAACATTATCGTGCTGAACATTACGGGCTGCTAAACACGCTAAACATTGCTAAACGTGTCCAGTAATGGTTTCCAATCGTAGTAGTAACGAAACATACGCCTAGCTAGCGTACTTGGTAACATTGATATAGTATGGACATGGTAGCACTTTGGTAACATTTTTGAACAAACCTGTGAACTCACCAGCATTATATGTTGACATCTTTTTGGCATGTTTTTCTCAGGTCGCTAAGGTAGCAATGAACGGAACTAGGCGCACGAGTCTGCATTGGCGTCTAGATTTTAGTGCACGTTTGTAATAAGTGTCTTGGATACTTGGGAACACTGTGTTGTAGAGATTAAATTCTTTAAATGCTTCCGCTTATGAGATTTATGTTTTTGGGTTTACGTACTTCATATAGTGTCGTTTATTGTGATCGTTGACTTGGATCCTGGTTTGTCATGCGCCTCGCGGTAAAACCCCGTAAGTGGTAATTTGAGGGTGTGACAGATTGGTATCAGAGCCAATGGTTATAGTGAACTAGGACTGCATTTAGAGTCTAGTCTATAGCTGAGTCGCACACACTAGACGGTCACATACTTGAGTCGGTTTGGAACATGTACTAACTTTGTCGGGGTGTCTTTACATCATCATCGCACTTCTCTGTTACATCATCCATCCCCACTCTTGACTTTATACACTCTTATGTTCTTCTTCGGAGTTTGAAGGAGAAGGAGTTGACTCGTTGGTTATCGCACAGCAGTGTCGTATATTGGGGTAGTCTTGCGTACTCTCGGGGTCTGTCCAGGATTCGGACATCTCCCTTTCATACCCCAGTAGACGCACTTGCTTACACACTATCTTGTGCACTTATGCTCGTGATAGTATGATGCTAGATGCCGATATTCAGCGACTTGAGTTCAAGCTGAGGGAAAGCTTGGAGGACCATGTAGAGCAGTTTATCATTTCGGGTGCACACGGAATCATAAACTGAAATGCATGAGAATCCAAGTGGACTCTGAATTTGGATGCATAGTCCTGGATTGGGTCTAGGCGTAATTTTTCTAGCTACTAGTGGTTGACACTAGCAGTGAATCTGAATCTCTCGATTTTTGATTTGTCAGATCATGTCGGGCGCACGTGGTGGTGGACGTCGTGGTGGTGGTCGTGGCGGCGGTGGCCGTGGCGGTGGTCGTGGTAACATCAACATGACCCAAGCAGAGCTGAACAACTTGCTTCAACAACAAGTGAACATAGCCTTGGCTGCTTTCCAGGCCGGGCACAATGCTCTGGGTGGTAAGTTGGTTCTTACCTGCCTTGTTTCGTTCTTGGGTGTCATGTTTCCTTTGTGGTTTATCTTTGTGTCGTGTTTCAGGTGCTGCTGTCAACCCGCCTCCACCTCAGTGTTCCTACAAGAAGTTTAGGGACTGCCAGCCCCATAACTTCGCAGGGACTGAAGGGGCAGTGGGACTGCTCCGATGGTTGGAGAAGGTTGAATCTGTTTTCTTGATGTGTAACTGTCCTGCTGAGGACCGGGTCAAGTATGCCACTGCGACATTTGAGGGCCCTGCTTTGTCATGGTGGAATGCTGCTACGCAGAACATGGGCTTGGGGGAAGCTCATGCTATGCTTTGGGTGGATTTTGTTCGGCTACTGAAGAGCGAGTACTGTCCCAGGGAGGAAGTGCAGAAGTTGGAGCATGAAGTCTAGAACTACAAGATGGTGGGGTCCGAGATTGAGGAGTATACCGTGCGACACAATGAGCTGGCGGTGTTGTGTCCTGACATGCACACACCTGAGTACCGTAGGATTGAGCATTACATCTCTGGGTTGGTGCCGGAGATTGCTGGGTTAGTAGCTGCTGGGAACCTACCCACACTGGCTGAGGTCGTCCGTTCTGCACATAAGATGACCAACATGAAGATTTTGGAGGGTGTTTTACCTCCCAAGGGTTCGGCTGTGAAAAGTTCTGAAGGCAACAAGAGGAAGTGGGAGAATGTGGGTAAGAGTGCAGTGCCGGCGCCGTCTCAACCGGCCAAGAAGTTTGAAGGATCTGGGTCGTCTTCTTCGCAGAAGACAGGTGGATACGTTGGGAAGCATCCCAAGTGTAACAAGTGTGGCTTTCACCATTCTGGGAATTGTGATAGGGCTCGTTGTCATCGGTGCCATCAGTTGGGGCACCATGCTAAGGATTGCAAGGTGGCGCTCACCCCAACTCAGACTCCTGCGGCTGCTCCTGCTCCTGCTGCGCAGGGGACTCAGGGGAGGCAGGGGTGTTATAACTGTGGTGACACGGGGCATTTCAAGCGTGATTGTCCCAAACTGAAACATGGCGATAATGGGAGGGGCGGGAACGGTAACGGGAATGGCGGCGGAGGCAGGACTGCGCGTGCTTTCGTCATTGGGTCTGCGGAGGCTAGGCAGGATCCAGACACAGTTACCGGTACGTTCCTTCTCAACGATCGCTATGTTTCTGTTTTATTTGATTCTGGTGCCGATAAGAGCTTCGTATCTGTGGATGTTAGTCAATTGCTAGATGTAGTGCCCACACCTTTAGAGGCTAAGTACTTAATAGAATTGGCTAACGGTAAGAACATTGAGGCGACTCATATCCTTAAGGAGTGTCACTTGGAACTGTCGGGTCTGTCATTCCCCATTGACCTTATGCCTGTGCCTCTAGGTAGTTTCGATGTCGTTGTGGGCATGAATTGGTTATCGTTGTATCGTGCGGAGATTGTTTGCTTTGACAAGGTTATTCGGATCCCTCTCCCCGATGGAGAGATTCTTTCGGTCCACGGCGAGAAAAGCGGTGCTCCGCTGAGTATCATTTCCAGCATGAAAGCCCGTAAGTATCTTCGAAAGGGCTGTTCGGCCATTCTGGCACTTGTTAACGTTTCTTCTAACGATGAGAAGAAGATCGAGGATATCCCGGTGGTTCGTGACTTTTCTGACGTGTTTCCTGATGATTTGCCTGGTCTCCCTCCCCATCGTCAGGTTGAGTTTGGTATTGATCTTGCTCCGGGCGCAGCTCCTATTGCCCGAGCTTTGTATCGTCTTGCACCTCCCGAGATGCAAGAGTTATCCAGCCAGTTACAGGAACTCTTGGAAAAGGGTTTCATTCGACCGAGCTCGTCCCCGTGGGGAGCTCCTATTTTGTTCGTGAAGAAGAAGGATGGGAGCCTTCGTATGTGTATTGATTACCGCGAGCTGAACAAAGTGACCATCAAGAATCGTTATCCTCTTCCTCGCATTGATGATCTCTTTGACCAGCTTCAGGGCTCCAGCTACTACTCGAAGATTGACTTGCGGTCCGGTTATCACCAGTTGCGCGTCAGGGAAGCTGACGTTCAGAAGACTGCTTTTCGCACTCGTTATGGCCATTTTGAGTTCTTGGTCATGCCTTTCGGCCTCACTAATGCACCGGCGGTGTTCATGGATTTGATGAACCGCGTTTGTAAACCGTACCTTGATAAGTTCGTCATCGTGTTCATTGATGACATTCTGATTTATTCCAAGAACAAGGCGGATCATGAGGAACATCTGCGGTTGGTCTTGGAACTTTTGAGACGGGAGCAGTTGTATGCTAAGTTCTCAAAGTGTGATTTTTGGTTGCGGGAAGTTCAATTCCTAGGGCATGTGGTGAATGAACTGGGAATTCATGTCGATCCGGCTAAGATCGAAGCTATTAAAGACTGGGAAGCACCAAAGACGCCATCTGAGGTGCGGCAATTCCTAGGTCTTGCAGGTTACTACCGGCGTTTTATCGAGGGATTTTCGAAGATCGCTCAACCCCTCACTGCTCTAACCCAGAAGGACCGAAAGTTCGACTGGGACGAACCACAGGAATCAGCATTTCAGATGCTGAAGCTTAAACTTTGTTCTGCTCCTATCTTATCCTTACCCGAAGGAACGGATGATTTCGTTGTGTACTGTGATGCTTCGATTCGGGGTCTCGGTTGCGTGTTAATGCAACGTGGGAAGGTTATCGCTTATGCTTCTCGTCAACTCAAGGTTCACGAGAAGAACTATACTACTCACGACTTGGAGCTGGGTGCAGTAGTCTTTGCGTTGAAAATCTGGAGACATTACTTGTACGGTACCAAGTGTGAAGTATACACCGATCACAAGAGTCTCCAGCATATTTTCGACCAGAAAGTGTTAAACATGCGGCAGCGTCGTTGGGTTGAACTCTTGAACGATTACGACTGTGCGATCAAGTACCATCCTGGCAAGGCAAACGTTGTGGCGGATGCCTTGAGCAGGAAGGAGTCGGCGAAGCCTCGGCGTGTCCGAGCCTTGCAGCTTACCATTCATTCCTCCTTGCCTGACCGAATCCGTTCGGCTCAGGTGGATGCCTTGAAAGAGGAAAACCTTAAGGCCGAAACGATGCACAGTGCCGACAAACATCTTGAGCTTAGGTCTGATGGCCTACACTACTTCGCTGGGCGTGTTTGGGTTCCTTTACTCGGGGGATTACGGGAGCTTGTCTTGGACGAGGCTCACAAATCCCGGTATTCTATTCATCCAGGCTCCGATAAGATGTATCAGGATCTGAAGATACTTTATTGGTGGCCGAACATGAAGGCCGATATAGCCTCCTATGTGAGCAAATGCTTGACCTGTGCTAAGGTCAAGGTGGAGTATCAGAAGCCGTCTGGTCTCCTACAGCAACCTGAGATTCCAGAATGGAAGTGGGAGCGGATCATGATGGATTTCGTCACCAAACTACCGAGATCACCAAGTGGTTGTGACATGATTTGGGTGATCGTCGACCGGTTGACGAAATCGGCACACTTCATACCTATTAAGGAAACGGATGGACTCGAGCGGTTGGCTCGACTCTACCTTAAGGAGGTGGTTTCTCGGCACGGGGTGCCTGTTTCTATCATTTCTGATCGTGATTCCCGCTTTGCCTCGCGTTTCTGGAAGGCTCTTCATAAGGCCTTGGGTACTCAGTTGGATCTGAGTACGGCCTATCATCCGCAAACTGACGGGCAGAGTGAGCGGACGATACAAACACTGGAGGACATGCTGCGGGCATGCGTCATTGATTTTGGCAAAGGTTGGGAGACTCACCTGCCGTTGGTGGAGTTCTCCTACAACAACAGCTACCACTCCAGTATCGGGGCAGCTCCGTTCGAAGCTCTGTATGGACGGAAATGCCGATTTCCCTTGTGTTGGGCTGAAGTGGGCGAGAGTCAGCTCACTGGCCCGGAACTGGTGTACGAAACTTCGGAGAAAATCGTACAGATCCGTAACCGTTTGGCAGCTGTGCGGGATCGTCAGAAGAGCTATGCCGATCGCCGCCGCAAACCACTAGAGTTCCAGGTTGGGGACAAGGTGCTTCTGAAAGTTTCACCATGGAAGGGCGTCATACTCTTTGGAAAGCGTGGCAAGCTTAACCCTCGTTTCATCGGACCGTTCGCAATCCTGGAACGGATTGGACCGGTGGCGTACAGACTTGATTTACCGACGGAGCTCGGTAATGTTCACAACGTCTTCCATGTGTCTAACTTGAGGAAGTGTTTGGCTGACGAATCTCTTGTTGTACCACTGGAAGAAATCAAGGTAGATGATCGTCTTCGCATTGTGGAGGAACCCGTGGAGATTCTGGATTACAAGATTCGTAGCCTTCGACGGAGTAAAATCCGCATCGTTAAAGTTCGTTGGAACTCGGATCGTGGACCGGAGTTCACATGGGAACGAGAGGACCAGATGAAGGCTAAGTACCCTCATCTCTTTCCGAAGCGCGCGTTCGAGTCCAGGCATGTCACTGCTGAAGCAGAGTGAATCTCGGGACGAGATTCCCTTTCAACGTGGGGATGATGTGACAACCGGTAACCTTTCTTTTCGTTTTCTTCCTTTTCGTCTTTTTCATTTTTGGGCTTCGTGCAATTTTCGGGACGAAAATTCTTTCAACGTGGGGATGATGTGACACCCGGCATGTTCGGCTTAAACATAATAGTAACATCTAAGTCTACCTTAGCGAGAAACGTTATAAACAAACTTAACTGGGTTGGTTGAGTCGGGTCAGATTAGGATTGTCCAGGGTCCAATGATCTGGAGGATCATTGGGAGTCATTTTGGGAATACACTAGTACCGGGTTCCGTTGTTGGTGACATTACATGAACTAATTAAGTATATGTGTAGATTATGGGTCGTGTGGTGGATTGTATACTTATACTTGCTTAAACGATGTACAAATAATTATACGTGCCTAAATATGCTAAATATAGACTATGGATGCATGCTTATGTGTTTAGATGTGTTAGAATGCGTTAAACACGACAAACTGGAAATCTGGAAAAAATGATATCTCAGGTTCGACCGTTCGAAGGGGGCGAACCTGGCCCCCAGTTTTCTAAAGGGTCTCCTTCGACCGGACATGAACTACCTTCGACCCATATAAAGGGTCGAACCTGGCCAACTGTTTTGAAAAGGTTACCTTCGGCCCTTTTAACTCCACGTTCACCCATATGAAAGGGTCGAACCTGGACCTGGTATAAATACCATCCTTAGTCATTTTTCATCATTTCACAAACCCTAAACGCCTCTAAACACTCTCTATCAACTATTATCATTGGGAAAGGAGTTTTTGAGCTTGTTTTTCATAATCCAACTCTCTAAATCATTACAAGTGAAGATCTAAGGTGTGTTCTTCATTTCAAATCCTTTTTAAACAATTTTGACTTGTTTTCATTGAAACCCCAAGAGTCCAGATCTGATATCAACATGTTTTATGGGTAAAAACCTTCCTAATATCTTTCTAAATAAAACCTATTCATAAACAATGAGTTTTTATACAAGTTAACATGTGTTAATGTAGTATTATGCATTGTTTGACGATTACTTGTTGTATAGATGATATGACAACAACCTAGGACTGTTATTAATGAGGAGTTATGATGGAAACATGTTACAATTGATTGTTGAAGGTGTTTTTGCCGTTGAAAGGAATTTGAGTTAGAATTAGGGCTTGTTTTTGATGGAAATGATAGAGTTATGATAGGGGGTTTCTTGTTCATGACGATTTGAGTATGTTAAGCTGATTATTGATTAATTCCAGAAAGTTTCCTAATTGGGTAATGATTTCATGCATGATGATGTGACATCTCCATAATTTACCATTTTAGGAAACTTGTAAAACGGATAGATTTTGGGGTAAAATCGGTAGGGTTTCGTGGGGATATGTTAATGATGGTTGACTGCTGTAACTCATGATGTTTCGTGATGTTTTCGGACGTTTTTGACGCGTTTTTGAGTAAAATAAACAGCAGGGCCGAACCTGGAGTACCTTCGACCAGTCGAACGGTCGAAGGTGGATCTCCAGGGTCGAACCTGGAAATTGAAGGGTCGAACGAACTACCAAAGGGGCGAAGGTGGAAGTTTAAAGTCACCTTCGACCACTCAAAGCCACGTTCGACCCTACGATAACAGAAATGAGATTTTTGATACAAACTAAGTGTTTTATGCTTGGACCTTGCGTGTAATCTATGTGTACTTGATTAGTTAGGGTAATGGGTCACCAACGGGATGTCGGGTCGGTCTAGTGTGTCGGTTAAACATTTAAACACGTTTTAAAACATACTTGGTTATGATCTGGACAATCGGGGACTAGATAACCTTATGGTTATTAGTCGGGACACTTATGTGAACATTTTGATAGATCTCCGGTAGAGGGATTATCAAGGGCTAAACATCTTTACTTATAATTGAAGAACGCTATCTAAGGTGAGTTCACGGCCCCACTTTTACTGTTTTAACTTTTGGGGGAGAAAACATGCGCTAAACAGTTTTGGTAACATATGTCATACTATGGTTTTAACTTTATATTGCTATACGATCTTTTGGAAAGTCCCGGGGGAAACCATGAATGTGCGGGTTTGCACAACGGGGGAAATGTGGATAGATCTATTGGGCGTGACCTGCCCCACTCGTCGGCTTGGAGGGCCGGGCGGGTGCATATTGTCTCGAACAGGAACATTATCGTGCTGAACATTACGGGCTGCTAAACACGCTAAACATTGCTAAACGAGTCCAGTAATGGTGTAACATTTCGCATTAAATAATTGTTCGGGATTAAAACGACAAGTTTTATTGTTATTATTTTTGATATATTTTGAAGCCTAATGAAATAATAATTATTCATACATATATATATATATACGAATATATATAAGTTTATAATAATAATAATAATAATAATAATAATAGATAATAATCAGTTTTTTTATATCAGCTTTTTAAAAAAAAAAAAAAAAAAAAAAAAAAACAACCTTGGCTAAACTATTTCATTGATGAATCAAGTCTGGCCCAAGAAACCCTTGCTATTTCCGGCCCACCCAACACTAAGCCCAGCAGCACAGCCCACACAAAGAGCTCAGCCCAACCAGCTTGGCCCAAGGCCGGCCCAACTACCACCCCCCCTTTACTGCAGTTTAAAACAAAAAAATGTTGATGCCGGGTTTCGAACCGGCGACGTTTCACACCACACACAACACACTTACCACCTGCTCTACACCCTTTAGTTGATTTAATCCCAACCTAATATATATTTAACACCTTTTTAATCTGGCCCTTTCTTCTTCCTGATACAGACGCGAGTCAGCAGCAGCAATGTTATATTATTTTTTTCTCTTTTTCTTCTTTTGACCCTTTTATTTGGCCTAATTAACTCATGTTAATTATGGTTTGACTTAGGATACGCGATTTCCGGCCTATCATCTACCATTACACGTTCAATTAACGTTTAATTCATACCAAATCTGTGATTTTGACGCGTCAACATTAAACCCAAAGTCAACCCTTACCATTTCAATGATTGGAACATAGCACTATAAATTGAGCATTCAGGAACCATCACAACTCGCCAAACATCTCTTCTCTACCTCCAATTTCTCTTAGTAATCAACTGATTCTTGAAATCTGATTCGAGTTGACTTCGAGGGTTGACTGATCGATCTAACAACAAACGTGTTTGTAAGTTCAATTTTGATTGTGGGTTTTGTTTATCGGCACCTACACAACATAAACCCTAAGATTAATTTGATTTATGTTGTGTAGTTTGGCCAATTGAAAACCTAGGGCTTGATTGATGTTAATTTGGGGAAGAACACTAGGTTGGTGTATGTTATTTATATTTCAAAAACAAGAAACAAACACAACTGATCATACAGATCAGGTGGTTGTGTCTGTGGCTCGCATGCTGACCCACGCGGGTTCGAGTCCCGGGTCAGACTAATCTTTTTGTTTATTTTGTTTCTTTTTCAACAATATATATAAATTACATTTAAACTTATAAATTCATTTTTAAATATCAAAACCCTTTTATAAATTCTAAAAAAATTATTTTTAACAAATCTGATGTCAAAGCTTTATCTACAATTTTTATTTTCCTGAAATTCATTTATTTAATATTTATAATAATTAAATCAATTTTACACTATTATATTTATAAAAATCCACTAAAATATCAAAACGATTTTATAAATTTCCACAAAAATTATCCTAAGTTTTTATAACATTAAACTTTTCAGAAATGATTTTTATTTCTGAAAAATCATTTATTTAGTATTTTTAATCAATTTTTGTTAGTTTTAATCATAATTAAATCATAATAAATCCAATTTTTAATATTTTTGCACCAAAATTTTATACAAATTATTTCTGATCATTTAGAACAGAAATATAATTTTTAAACTAATAATTCTTTAATTTTAGTATTTTTGAATATTAAAGTTAAGTTTTGACAATTTGTAATAAATAGATTTAAAAATCTATTTTAAAGGAAATAATTTTGCAAAAATTATTTTTATACTTGAAACACATTATTGTGATCATCCTAAATTTAAATTTCATAAAAAGATTTTTGGTTATTTATTTACTAATATTCTCTAAATTATCAAACATTTTTAATAATAATCAAACGAGCATTTATCCCCAATTCGAAGCCCTAGCACTTATACATTTGTAGACTTGATAGACTTAGACATATTTATTATCTCATTTTAGGGTGATACTTGATACATTTGGTCAACATATTTCTCAACAGATATAACATTTTACCAAGGTGAGTTTTACATAGCCCCTTTTCTATTTATCACCGTTTTTGGGGTGAAACATGTTACCACATCATTTATGCAATTCAATCATCAATGTGTCTATGTGTTTTCTATGTTGCATTATGTCTTGAGCATGATTAGAGTAAGCACCATTCTAGCATAATCATTAACTCCGTACAAGCCGGCGGTATACATTGATAGATCTATTGGACTGACAATCCCACCCAGATACGTGCCTCCTACAAAGGTAGCGTGGGTGTTTGTTATCGTATAACATATTTAGGTGAACCATGAGCGTATGGGAGGTACCACATTATAACAGTCATCAAGGTTGGTTATGCACTCGATTTATTTCTAGTATGTTCTCACATATGGACTAGATTGACATGACACATGAATTGCACATCATTTTTATTCAATTATCAAAAACCTATGTAATTCTCACCAACTTTTGTTGACCCAAAACCTTTTCAACTTAACATGTTTCAGGTTCTATTTGCTTGAAGATTTGAATTGATGCTTGAAGATATGTGTATAGTTTTATTCAATTTGATGTACAAATTCTAGAACAATTGTATGTAATTCATTTAAATTATTTAATGGAATTTATTATTCACCATGAGCTACTGAACAATCATCATTACGTGACATCCCGATGTTTCCGCCATCGGTTGGGGTGTTACAAATGGTTTCCAATCGTAGTAGTAACGAAACATACGCCTAGCTAGCGTACATGGTAACATTGATATAGTATGGACATGGTAGCACTTTGGTAACATTTTTGAACAAACCTGTGAACTCACCAGCATTATATGTTGACATCTTTTTGGCATGTTTTTCTCAGGTCGCTAAGGTAGCAATGAACGGAACTAGGCGCACGAGTCTGCATTGGCGTCTAGATTTTAGTGCACGTTTGTAATAAGTGTCTTGGATACTTGGGAACACTGTGTTGTAGAGATTAAATTCTTTAAATGCTTCCGCTTATGAGATTTATGTTTTTGGGTTTACGTACTTCATATAGTGTCGTTTATTGTGATCGTTGACTTGGATCCTGGTTTGTCATGCGCCTCGCGGTAAAACCCCGTAAGTGGTAATTTGAGGGTGTGACAAAACACCTCCTTTGTACAGGATCTCTACCCTGTATGTATATATATATATATACATATATATATGGGTGGGTTCAATGGAGAACCAAAAAAAAAATAAGGAACCGGGAAACCATGAATTTAACATATTAAATGAATGGTTTCCCGGTTTCTCACTTGCTTTAGGTTATATATATATAGGGTAGGGATCATACGAGAACCAACTTTATGGAGAGAACCAGAGAACCAGTGTCAACACAAACAAAAAAACCCTAAAAACCCCACCTCCACCTCCTAAAAACCTAAACCCACCCACCTCACTCCCTAAAAACCTAAATCCCCCATCCCCACACCGCCCCAACCCCCCCCCCCCAATTGTGAAATGCACATGTGCAGCTAACCTCACATCCCCCAAAAACCAAAACGCTCCATCCCATCCCTCCAAAAAAGATACCACCTCTTCCACCATACCCAAAAACTAAACCCTAAAGCTAAACCCATTAAAAAACTTAACTATAATAGTGAAATGCACATGTGCATGTAGTACAATTATCTTATTTTATAGTTTTATATAGAGATTTTTTAAAGTTTATTCACCAACAACCCCAAAAAACCTAACCCCATTCTCACCATACCTAAAAACTAAACCCATGAAAAAAAAAAAAAAACCTAACTATAATAGTGAAATGCACTTCGCGTTTATTTAATGATCATTGAATAATTTTTTTTCCACCTTATATATCATATCATATCCATTTAATGATCATTTCATTATGGTAATTGATAATTTATTCAAAAGTGTGCTCTAATAGTGAAATGTACATGTGCATACGGTATATATATGTATATATATATAACAGCAAAATGCACATGTGCATCAGACCTGACGTAAATATGACGTAAAAAAAACCATTTTTTTTTATTTTTTTGTATTTTTTTTATTTTCTTTCAGAAAGATTAACACTAAAAAAACATTTTGGTGTTTTTACTTTTTTTATTTTTTTAGGTTATATATTTTTTTATTATTATTTTTCATTATTATTTTTTATTTTTTGGTGGAGGGGTTTTTGTGTTCACACTTGGTTCTTTGGTTATCTCCCTAAATATATATATATATATATATATATATATATATATATATATATATATATATATATATATATATATGGTGAGGATCCTGTACAAAGAGTGTTCTTTATGAGAAGGGTAGGAATGGTTTTGAGCCATTGGATTGTTTAATTAATGGTTAAGATTGATCAATGTCAAAATTGGAATAATTGTTTTAATTTCTTATGACTTAGAAAAAATTACACCGTTAGTCCTTATGGTTTCCTCCAAATTTCAATGTAAGGTATTAAGGTTTTATTGTTTCATTTTAAGGTATTAACCTTTTAATTTGTTTCATTTTAAGGTATTAACCTTTTAATTTCTTTCAATGTAGGGTATTAGGGACTAACCTAATTAAAACTTAACTAAGTTTGAGGGGTATTATGGTCCATTCACCTATATATTCAGTTTTTAAAAAAAATTGGGTTGAAACCAGTTCTGAGAGGACTCGAACTCGGGACCTTTGTGTCAAAACAAACCGGAGGAACCATCTGATCTGTATGATCAGTTGTTTAAAACTTAGACTTTAATATTTTTAAACCAACAATATAAACCCTCTATTTTTTTTTAAGAAAAAGTAGATCTGTCTCTCTCTACTCTCTCTCTCTCTCTCTCTCTCTCTCACTCTCCCTTCCTCTCTCTAATATTGTTTTGTTAGATTAGTTCATTCGTACTATAGAAAATCGATTAATTTAATTGGTTAACAACAACATTAACGGCTTTTAATTTCAGATCTTAGTTTCATTTGGTGAACTTGCTAATTTATGTGGGATGTTTTATAGTTTCATGGCATTATTAATATCTTGGTTGATCTGTTGCTTCTAGAGTAGCATTTGATGTTGTTTAATGTTTATGTTTTAAGGTTAATTTGGTGGTTTCAGGCTGCTAATTATCTGAACATCAAGAGCTTGCTGGATCTGACGTGCTAAACAGTGGCGGACAAGATAAAGGGGAAGACACCGGAAGAGATTCGCAAGACGTTTAACATCAAGAACGATTTCACACCGGAGGAAGAGGAGGAGGTTCGTAGGGAGAATGCCTGGGCTTTTGAATGAATCAAGTATGATAAGTTTATTTTATAATAAAAGTATTATTAGTAGTAGTATATAATGTTATGATGATGCCAAAAGACCTGCAAGCATCTTCAATTGATATCTGTTTGAATTCTGCTGGTATTTCAAGTGTTCTTTGCCATTTGCTGTTAGTTGATGTTTCTTCTTAAAACATGATCAATGTGATCTCTGTTTGATTTCAAAATTGTTAAGATTGTATTAGTTTTTTATAAAAAATATCGAAGAGTTTATATGAATATAAGTTATATGTAGTCAATCGATCAAGAACGAAGGGATGAGGTTGGAAGAGACAGTCAGCTTAAGGTGCAACTATCCGGCCACCAAGATTATTTTGTAGATTAGTTCATTCTTTCGTCGTGATCAACATTCAAATTCTTAAAAAAAAATAGAGGGTTTATAATGTTTGTTTAAAAATATTAAAGTCTAAGTTTTAAACAACTAATCATACAGATCAAATGGTTCCTCCGGTTTGTTGTGACACAAAGGTCCCGAGTTCGAGTCCTCTCAGAATTGGTTTCAACCCAATATTTTTAAAAACTGAATATATAGGTGAATGGACCATAATACCCCTCAAACTTAGTTAAGTTTTTACTAGGTTAGTCCCTAATACCCTACATTGAAACAAATTAAAAGGTTAATACCTTAAAATGAAACAAATTAAAAGGTTAATACCTTAAAATGAAACAATAAAACCTTAATACCTTACATTGAAATTTAGAGAAAACCATAAGGACTAACGGTGTAATTTTTTCAATGACTTATTTAACCGACCAGGGATATAAGTGTTTAAAAATGGAAACCCATTAAATGACATTTAATCTCACACTACAATCGTGGATCCATCATTTTCATACAAAAATGACACAAGATCTGTAGCCAAATTTAGATGGGTTTTAACGTACAAAAAGTATTACAATTCATGTTGTTTAAATCTGGGATTTTCATATTAGTGTGCTTTAACATACAGAATGATTGTATTGCGATTCAAGACATTGTGTTATTTTACATCCGGAAGGATTGTTTTACGATTCATCATGGTGTTGTATCTTTCGGTCAAACGAATTGGTCAAAATATGAGATTTTCATATCAGTTTGTTTTTTTTTTCATCCAGAATGATTTGTATTACATTCAAACCAGCGTGTTCTGTTTTCATGGTGGTTATATGAATGTATTATACTTTGTACACCTTAAAAATAGTATTTTATCAAACACCATGTTTGACTAACACACACCATTCACATGAATATAATATTACACCACACGTCATGTAAAAAAATCTATTTTATATGTAAAACATCACAACACTTTGATTATTAAACACAATGTTTGTGCATATTTGGATTTTTGATTATTTTTTTATGAGTGTTTTTTCTTAAATATGTAATCATCAAAAAATGTTATAAAAAACTTGTGAATTAATTAGTGCCACATCTCACCTTCTTAGTCGTTCTTATCCTTCTCAGAAAAAAACACATTTTCTACAGAAACATCTATATATATATATATATGTGTGTGTGTGTGTATTAAACATTAAGTGGGTTAGGGCAAGTGGACGTGACATGTAAGATTAGCAAACATAAATTAGGATTCCCGTCAATTTTACAGGCGAAGGATAAGTCTTGTAATTTGGTGTAAATTTAAAGAACAAATTTTGTAAATTAATCTAAAAAATGTTATTTTAGCCTAGGAATAGCAAGCCATTGCCAACGATGAAACCAATTAAAGAAAATAAAAATGATTTATTTAGCCTTTAGCGACGACATGCCGTGCGATAAGTGAAACCATTTTTTATTTATTACTAATAGAGAATAAAGTAAAATAAAAAAATATTTTTTTTCCGAGAATAAATATTGCGAGGATATGTCATCACTACAATCTTTTCTCGACAAATATCATATGTCGTCGCTATAAGTGTCATTTGCATGACATGTCACCTTTTTTATAACATTTTTTCCATTCCTACCCTTCTCATAAGGAACACTCTTTGTACAGGATCCCCACCGTGTATATATATATGGTGAGGATCCAGTACAAAAGGTGTTCTTTATGAGAAGGGCATGAATGATTTTGAGCCATTGGATTGTTTAATGAATGGTTAATATTGATCAATGTCAAAATTGGAATAATTGTTTTAATTTCGTATGACTTATTTGACCGACAAGGGATATAAACGTAATTATGTGTGTTTAAAAAAGAAAACTCATTAAATAACATTTAATCTCACACTACAATAGTGGATCCACCATTTTCATATAAAAATGACACAAGATCTGTAGCCTGTAGCCAAAATTAGATGGGTTTAGCATCCAAAAAGTATTACAATTCATGTTGTTCGAATCTGGGATTTTCATATCAGTGTGTTTTATTTTCAAAGTCATAGTGTTTTAACACATAGAATGATTGTACTGCGATTTAAGTCATGGTGTTATTTTACATATGGAAGGATTGTTTTACAATTCATCATGGTGTTCTGTCGTCTGGTCAAACGAATTGGTTTTATATGAGATTTCATATCAGTTTGTTTTTTTCATCTAGAAGGATTTGTATTACATTCAGATCAGTGTGTTTATTTTAATGGTGGTTATATGAGTGTGTTATACTTTATACACCTTAAAATTAGAATTTTATGAAACACCATGTTTGACTAACACGCACATTCACATGAATATAATATTACACCACACGTTATGTAAAAAAATATATCTATATGTAAAACACCACATTTTGATTATTAAACATAATGTTTGTGCATATTTGGATTTTTGATTGAATTTTTTATGAGTGTTTTTTTCTTAAATATGTAATCATAAAAATGTTATAAAAAAACTGGAAAAAATTCCGAATTAATTAGTGCCACATGTCAACTTCTTAGTTATTCTTATCCTTCTCTGAAAAAACACATTTTCTACATAAACATCTACCTACCTTATACATATATATATTAAACATTAAGTGGTTTCGGGCAAGTGGACATAACATGTAATATTAGCAAACATATATTACGATTCCCGTTTATTTTATAGGCCAAGAATGAGTCTTGTAATTTTGTGTAAATAGAAAGAACGAATTTTGTAAATTACTCCAAAAATGTTATTTTAGCCTAAGAACACCAAGCCATTGCCAAAGATGAAACCAATTAAAGAAAATAAAAATAACTTATTTAGCATTTAGCGATGACATGTCGTGCGATAAGTGAAACCATTTTTTATTATTTACTAATAGAGAATAAAGGAAACTAAATTTTTTTGTTACCTACAACAACCTAACTTAAAAAACTGAGAACAAATATAGCAACGACATGTCATCGCTACAATCTTTTCTCTACAAATGTCGTATGCCATCGCTATAGGTGTCATTTGCACAACATGTCACCTTTTTATATAACATTTTTTCCATTCCTACCCTTCTCATAAAGAACACCCTTTGTACAGGATCCTCTACATTATATATATATTTATAATATGTAGAGGATCCTGTAGGAAAATTGGTTTGTGTGAGAATGGTTAAGAATTGATATGTAGCCATCATGTTTTTGATTTTGAAATGATGTTTTGGGTTGTTTTGGCTTGAAAACACTTAACACAACAATATACAAAAATTTAAAACACAATCCAATGTATTATAGTCATTAAATTTAAATTGCAAATAAAATACCCAAGTAATTACTTAAAACACTCTGCTTAAATGTTCTTGACATAGTGTTTTAAGTTATAAGCCTAAAATACACTGTTTTCGGTTATTATTGTTATATTTGATGTTTTTCTAAGCAAAAAAAAAAAAAAAATTAAAACATCATGAATATGTCCAAAAAAAATGATGCATACATATCAATTTTTAATCATTCTCACACTTCTTACACAAACCAATTTTCCTACAGGAACCCTACCCTATATATATAGTGAGGATCCTATACACAGGGTGTTCTTTACGAGAAGGGTAGAAATGGTTTTGAGCCATTGGATTGTTTAATGAATGGTTAAGATTGATCAATGTCAAAATTGTAATAATTGTTTTAATTTCGTAAAAGTTATTTGATCGACTAGAGATATAAACATAATTATATGTGTTTAAAAATGCAAACCCATTAAATGACATTTAATCTCACTCTACAATCGTGGATCCACCATTTTCATACAAAAATGACACAAGATCTGTAGGCAAAATTAGATGGGTTTTAACATACAAAAAGTATTATAATTCATGTTGTTTGAATATAGGATTATCACATTTGTGTTTTATTTTCAAAGTTTTAGTGTTTTAACATACCATTTGATTGTATTGTTATTCAAGTCATGGTGTTATTTTACATTCGGAAGGAATGTTTTACGATTCATGGTGGTGTTCTATCGTTCTGTCAAATGAATTAGTTGAATATGAGATTTTCATATCAGTTTGTTTTTTTTTTTTATCATCTGGAAGGATTTGTATTACATTCAGATTAGTGTGATTTATTTTCATGGTGGTTATATGAGTGTGTTATACTTTATAAACCTTATAATTAGTATTTTGTCAAACACCATGTTTGACTAATACACACCATTCTCATGAATATAATATAACACCACACATTATGTAAAAAAAAGAAATATATCTTATATATAAAACACCTCACTTTGATTATTAAACACGATGTGTGTGCATATTTGAATTTTTTATTGAATTTTTTATGATTGTTTTTTCTTAAATATGTAATCATAAAAATGTTATAAAAAAACTGGAAAAAATTCCGAATTAATTAGTGCCACATGTCACCTTCTTAGTCATTCTTAACCTTTTCACAAAAAACATATTTTCTACAGAAACATCTATATATATATATATATATATATATATATATATATATATATATATATATATTAAACATTAAGTAGGTTAGGGCAAGTGGAAGTAACATGTAAGAATAGCAAACATAAATTACGATTCCCGTCAATTTTATAGGCCAAGGATGAGTCTTGTAATTTGGTGTAAACATAAAGAACGAATTTTGTAAATTACTCTAAAAATGTTATTTAGCCCGGGAACAGGAAGCCATTTCCAAAGATGAAGCCAATTAAAGAAAATAAAAATAATTTATTTAGCCCCTTAGCGACGACATGTCGTGCGATATGTGAAACCATTTTTTATTTGTTACTAATAGGGAATAAAGGAAAATAGAAAGACTATTTTTTAACCTACAACAACCTAACTTAAAAATCTGAGAAAAAAAATATAGCGACGACATGTCATCGCTACAATCTTTTCTCTGCAAATGTCGTATGTCGTCCCTATAGGTATCATTTGCGATTTGTTTTAGTTGTATTGTACATAAAAAATCATTAGCGATTTGTTTTAGTTGCAAGAAAGGTATTCAGTACCTGTTAGAGAATGCCATTTTGGATTTCTTGAGAGGAGAAGAACAATGTGTGTTTATTTTACTAAAGTGTTGGCTATTTATAACGTCTTAAAGCATTTCAAGAAATAAATGGTTTACTATTGTGGTTTCAATAAATGGTTTACTATTTTGGTTTTAAGATTTGAGTATTGGATTTAAATAATCTTAACTATCAGCTATTGGTCGTTGTCGGTTCTACATAATGAAATGTGTATTGACGGTCTCACCTTTTAACATATCATCTACCAATGGACCATGACTAACATATTGTCTACATTTTAACTATTAGTTGTTGGTTGTTACCGATCCCAACTGATGTGATATGTTTGTCTGTCAAATTTCCTCTTAGTATTCTTTTAGTTACGGTTTGTTGGTGAACAATATGTTAAAGGATGAGACCGTCCATACATATTTCGTGTGTTAGGACAGGTGATTGCCAATAGCTGATATATATATGGTGAGGATCCTGTACAAAGGGTGTTCTTTATGAGAAGGGTATGAATGGTTTTGAGCCATTGGATTGCTTAATGAATGGTTAAGATTGATCAATGTCAAAATTGGAATAATTGTATTAATTTCATATGACTTATTTAACCGACCAGAGATATAAACGTAATTATGTGTTTTTAATAACGGAAACCCATTAAATGACATTTAATCTCACACTACAATCGTGGATCCACCATTTTCATACAAAAATGACATGAGATGTGTAGCCAAAATTAGATGGGTTTTAACATACAAAAAGTAATACAATTCATGTTGTTTGAATCTTGGATTTTCATATCAGTGTGTTTTATTTTATAAGTCATGGTGTTTTAACATACAAAATGATTGTATTGCGATTCAAGTCATGGTCTTCTATCGTCCGGTCAAACGAATTGGTTGAATATGAGATATTCATATCAGTTTGATTTTTTTTCCTCAGGAAGGATTTGTATTACATTCAGATCAGTATGTTTTATTTTCATGGTGGTTATATGAGTGTGTTATGCTTTATACACCTTAAAATTATTATTTTATCAAACAACGTGTTTGACTTACACTCACCATTCACATGAATATAATATTACACCACGCGTTATGTAAAAAAAATCTATCATATACGTAAAACACCACACTTTGATTATTAAACACAATGTTTGTGCAGATTTGGATTTTTGATTGATTTTTTTATGAGTGTTTTTTCATAAATATTTAATCATAGAATGTTATAAAAGAACTGGAAAAAAAGTTCCGAATTAATTAGTGCCACATGTTACTTTCTTAGTCGTTCTTATCCTTCTCAGAAAAAAAACACATTTACATGTAAGATTAGCAAACATAAATTACGATTTCCATCAATTTTAAAGGCGAAGGATGAGTCTTGTAATTTGGTGTAAACATAAAGAATGAATTTTGTAAATTACTCTAAAAATTGTTATTTTAGCCTAGGAACAGGAAGCCATTGCCAAAGAAGAAACTAATTAAAGAAAATAAAAAAAATTTATTTAGCCTTTAGCGACGACATGTCGTGCGATAAGTGAAACCATTTTTTATTAATTACTAATCTACCTACCTAATAAAAGAGTAATTCGGGCGACACATGCCCAATAACTAGGGCATCCACGTTAAATCCACATCATTTTCCACGTGGCATCACCATGTTCATTCTTATATACCACGCTCTGCGACCCAATTACCCGGATCTATAACCCGTTTCACAAAAGAAACCCTAAACAATACACACTATCGTTTCCATTTGCTATCTTCCCTCATACTCTCAACCCACTACAGATCCGTAACTCATCTCTGTATGTGATGTATGGATCGTGTAAACAACAAAGAATGATCAAACAAGTTAGTTTTAGGTGCGGAATGCCTAAAACAATTACAAAATAATAGTCAAACAGATCAAAACACGTAAATCATCATTTCAAAAGCTTTTTCATTAATTAGAAACTCAATTACACGTTTAAAGATTGAAACAAACAGGGTAAGAACGTGAAAAGAGCTAAATAAATTTCTAGAGAGAGAATCAGAAAGTGGAGGGAATAATATGACTCAAAGTTGCATTCAAAAAATCAAGCTTGACTATTTATAGACTGCACATTCGCCCAAATGATTCATGCGAATGTGCAGGCTCGACCAAACCAACTGGTCGAACCAAGCCATACATAAACAATATTCACATTCGACCAAAACTTGCTCCTTCACACCCTCTGATCTTCCTTCGACCAAACAAAAACCTTCCTTCATACCTATTATTTCTCCTTCGCACCATCGACAATTATCAAAACATGTTTATTGTACAATCCGAAGCACTAGTTGCACAACTGCATCTACAAACTCCCCCTCGACTATTGCTTGGATTGCTGTCGACGTTGTTCGTCCATTCTGATGTTCATCAATCTGATATGTCGCTTAATCTTCTGTTCTTTAGTCAAAACCGGTTCCTGAAATTGCTTTGGCTTCTTCTTTTTCACTTCAGGCACCTTCTGCTTCTCTACAAACTTCCCGAGCAACTTGTCATAGTCACAACCAGCGTTTATATCATATGCAAAGCACAGAAATACCACACGTTGGTATTTTCCTACTTGTTCAGCATCCTTTACTTCAGAATAGATCGGATTGTAAAACAACATTATTATATCCTCATGTGAACAGTTGATTAACCACATGGGATCAAAAATGTGTATTTTCTTGAAGTTCTTCTCTCCGTCTTTCAGCACAATCACAGCCTCTACTATCTTCCAATCATAATACCACCAAATGAAATCTTTAGCGAAGTGTTGTGGAATTGGCAACAAAGGAATCTTTTTCAACACTCGCGGTGGTTTATACTTTAACGTCACCTTGGGCATACCTGTAATCATATCAATATCCTTTTTATGAACAATTCGTTTCGGATATTGTGGTTCAAATAAATCTCACTTGGTTCGGCTTTCTCTTGTCATCTTCTTAGCAAAGTAAGTAATCTGACTATTTGACGCTCCCGTTAAACGGTGACGACAAATATCACGAATAGCCCAATAGGGAAGAGTCTTCAAATGATGAAACTTATCAAAATATAAGATCCCCTTCTCCCACTTTACTGCTATGCATCTCAGTTGCTGAATAAACTTCCAGGCCAATGCACGACCTTTGAAAATCCCCCTATGAAGTTTATAAAAGCTACCTTGTATCTCAGCTTTTGGACGGTTATTCTCTTTCTCTTTCAATTTCCTCAAAAACTCCTTCAAACTATCTGATTGCTCGAACCGTGGTTTATCATGCCCTTTAAAAATCTCATCTTCAAACATTTTGCTCTTCTCCTTAGCTAGTTTCTCGGCCTGCTTTAGCACATCATCAGAAAAACCTGGAAATCCACAATCTTGATTATTCTTGAAATATTGTGGATATTCCTCACTCGTTATATCCTCCATTTCAACCTCTTCAAAAGCAGGAACGTCATGGTCATCAGAATGATTCCCGGCTTCCTTTTCAGGTATCTTTGGAATGTAATTATCAGCGAGCAGCCCTTCCAAAGTCTTTCCCACCTGTTTGGCTAAACCCTCAAGTATTTCTTTAGAAACCGCCGCAGAAACCTCTCCATCTTCAAGATCTGGGTCATCAAACTCTAATTCAAACAGCTTATTGCTCGACTCGAATATTTCTGGAAATCTGCTTGTCATGTCAATCGTCCAGACTCGATCTGTGAGCATCTGGCGATACATGTTCTTGTCTTCTTCCGATAACGACTGCAGTTTTTCATTCCAGAAGATATCGTCATCAACATTTTCACCTGGAGTCTTAGAGCTCGACTCTCCACCCTTACTTGAATCACGCTTTTCATAAGTATACTTCTCAGCATTGTCATCATCATCATCACTACTATCAAAAGCAGAGCTGTTTCCATCACTCGATCCACCATCTGAACCTCCATCATCTTTCTTCTTCTTCTTTTTAGAATCATTTCCAGCATCTTCATCTAGATCTTCATCCTCTTCTTCGTCAGATGGTTCAAAGTCTACCTGCTCTTCTTCTCTTTCTTTATCTTCTTCACCAGCTTGAAGTAGAGGAGCTCGAGAGTACAAGTCTTTTATCAAATCATCCATATGCTTGTTACTCTTCTTTAGCTGTTTGTTCTCCTCTTTCAAGACAATAATCCTTCTGGTGTTTCGTTGCTCGTGCTTCAGCAACTTCTTGTTCTCTCTTTCCAACTTCTTGATGGTTTTCTTCAAAACTTCATTATCATCATGGGATGTGACTACGACTTCCAACATCTTTCGATCATTCGATTTCAATTGCTCGATCTCTGTTTGCTGTTTGTTAATAATACTCATCATCTCAGATAACCTTTGATTCACAGCATTCATGATATCACTATCAACTGAAACCTTCTTCTTCACAGGCGTTTCAGCAACTTCAAGCAGTTTGCCTTTTCTCATCTTCTTAAGCACATTATCTAAAGCTTCATTAAACTGATCAACAGGTATATCATCACTCTGTTGTGTGCTCGAAGTAGTCACAGTCTTTTGTTTCTTTGATGCTGGTGCAGTAACCGGTGACTTAGAACTAGAAGCTGGTGGTAGTTTCTTACCAGCTATGAGCGATTCAATCTTTATCTTTCTCTTCTGACTTGGTTTCTCCTGTTTCTTCTTCTTTGACTTTTTAGTCTGTACAGGTGAACCGGTAAAAACTTCATCTAAATTCAGAATCACTTCATCATCACCAACAGGAATTGGACTCTTAGCACCTTGATCTTCAACAGTCTGACTAACAGACTCACCAGCCACAGTGGCCTTGGGCATGGTGGTCTTAAAGTTTCAGTCTCCGAGTCCCAATGTTCGTCTTCTTGCGTCTCTTCTGAATCAATCGACGCTTCATCCACAATATGCAAACCTTTCTTCGCCATCGTCTTGTTTCGTCTTGATGTGCTCTTTTTCTTCTCAGGTTCAGATACAACCTCTAACCTTATCCATTTCTCCTTAACCTTTCCACTCTTGGCACCGACATTAACAACCTGTCTTTTGCGCTTCGAATCTGGATCAACAGGATGTAATGGGTTTCTGGATCTGAATCACTGTTTGCGTGTCTTACAAGCCCTTCACCTGGATCTGTATAATCAATCCTTGCTAGATGTCCAAATAAACGCCTTACTGGTGGACGTTCATTGACCGACAATCCTTTGTACGCCTTCATCCTAGCAAGTGTATTAAGTGACATATGTTCCTGAACAACAATATGCTTAGGATCCCTCTTCAAGTCTTTATACTTGTTATCAAACACCATCTGGAGGAAACGAGGATATAGTAGAAACTTCAGATTCCTCGCGCCGTTCACTGGTTCTAACAAGTGATCCATCAGCATGCCTGAAACATTGAACGGTTTGTTCAATACCAGGGCTACCATCAACGAGCTAATACTCTTGTGCATTAAGTCATATCCTCCAGCGGCTGATCCGAAGACATGTATCAAAACGTGTGCCAAATATTTGAATTGAGGGCACAGTTTTCCCTTGTGCAATGAACCGTTAGTGATTGGTCCATTGTATTTCATTCTCAGGAAACACTTTCGCTGTTCCATGAAACTCAACTCCTTAGGATCTGTCTTCTCATCTTGTAAGTTCAAAGCTTCTCTTAAATCCTGCTCACATATGATAACCCTCTGCCCTTGGATCTTGCTAATCAAACATGACTCGCAATTCCAGAAGTCCAGCTTCGCTCCTGACCAGAATTCTTGCATCATGTCTCGGTAAATGATAGTAGGTGTAGCAATCGCGTCAATCACCCTACTCCTCTTCAAGAATTCAATGATCTCTACAAACTCCGTGTGCTTTTTAACTTATCCGAGATACGCACAACAATTATGCGCATTTTCAAAGGTTAAAGGCTCTTCAGGAACTTTCTTAGCAGGTTGTGAGGATGATCCAGCTTGCTCAGTCGTCTTCTCCTGCTCGGACATGGTTTAATCTGCAAAACAAAACAAAGAAACATGTTAAAAATCGACAAAAATTCAAACCTTGAAAATTTGGTATTTGTCATTCTCATTCGCCCAAACGGGGGTGCGAATGTAGAAAACTAGGTGCGAATGAGAAATTTTGATGGTACGGATGTAAAAGTTTTAATAAAAAATTTCATTCGCCCATAAGTTTTTTTCATTCGACCAGTTTGTTATCTCCTTCGCCCATTTGAAAGGGTCGAAGGAGTCTGTTCATATTTTTGAATTTTCAATTTTGAGATTTATTGTTTCTGATCATGTTCTATTGATTTGTATTGCAACTAACAATGCCGATAAACCATTTTAAACTAACAGTTTCATCAATTATTCATTATGTCTGTGTTTTCAACTAAAACTAGGGTTCGAAACACAACTGATGATCAATTGATCAATCTGTTGGTTTTGAATCCATGATTTATGGTTTTTCTCCCCCTAAAACACAGATATGATGAAGCTTTAAAATCAGTTTATAAGAATTAGGGCTTGAAACACAAAAACAGGGATTAATCCTTGGATTCTGGATGTTAACCTGTAAAAGATAGTGGAAAAGAATCAGTGAATGTAGACGATCACAATGGTATATCACAAAATAACAGGGCAACAAGGTGAGGTTAGAGTAAAAATTTTGAAAAATTTTTGTATAGGGTCGAATGAGACTGATATGGTATATATAGGCACACTCCTTCGCCCGTTCTACTCGTACGAATGAGAAACTTTTGTCTCCTTCGACCCTAGTTAAAGGTTCGAATGAGCCAAAAGGGTTCGAATGAAACATATATTCAAGAACACTCTCCTTCGCCCGTTTAAAACATACGAAGGAACATGAAAAATCCCACATTCGACCAACCGAATGGGCGAATGAGAATTGGGATTTTTGATAAATTTTCCAAATCTCAAAAATGAGTCCCGTTCCAATTATTTTCCAACTTTTAAGCATCCAACATTCAAATTTTCACATTTAAAGGATTACAAAGCTCAAATGGTGTAACAAGGTTTAGAAAATCGACATCAACCACCATCAGTTATCAAAAATAAGATGGAAATGAAAAATCTTTTTGGATTTTCTAAAGTTTATGCTAAAACACACCTAAAATCTTTTTGAGTTTTGTAATTTTTGACGAGAAAATAAAATGCAGAAATGTAAATGAAAAACTGTAAATGTTTTTGGGATTTCCGGTAAAGGGATCATATCAGTTATTGAGAAATCTGATCACACCGTTGATCTTTTGAATTATTATCATTAAAGACAATGTGTGATCTGGCAACTGCTGATATGTGATCCACATAAACTCACATGTAGACTTTTACGCAGTGCGTTAAACTGATACTGATATTTATAGTATAAACGTAATTGTCTGTGGTTCCCACGCACACGACATACTCCCGTATCAAGAAGTAAATGTACAAAGACTCATTGTAAAGCATGATTATGCTTTCGTCGTCTGTAATTGTACAAGGTATAATGCACAGAGGTATACAGGTCAGCAAATTAATGCAGCAAAGTAACATATGCACTATACCAGGTTGAGGACTGATATTAATCATGATTTGCATCAGTGATTAATACGATGTAATAGATAATCTTTGATTATCATATAACATGGAAAGTTCCTCAATTCGATAACTTTAGGATTTGGCATAAAGCTCTTTTATAAAGACATCCTATCTGATCTAGGTCCGTAATGACTTACAGCAGAAGATCAGAGAGGCTATCCCCATACAACTAATAACATAACGACCCTAAACCTCCGAGTTTTGTACACATACCCTATCAAACGGAATTACGGTACTAAGACCATATGCCCATGAGGAGTTCATCCACACAACAATTCGTTTGATATGTATGTATCAGGCACGCAGTAATAGGTCTACGAAGCCTATCAGCACATCGCACAGACTCAGACACACGCCTTATATAGCAGTACATTACTTAGAATGTGTCAGATCCCCACTGATGTACTATCATTTCCCTTTTTTTACTCCAGGAAATCATTTTTGATTTTTCTGATTTTTATAAATTTTCGAATTTACTGTTCCCAAGGATAAGCTGGAGCATTTCAAATATGTGACTGCCCAGATATCGTTTGTTCACAAAAATCTGACGGCATTAATCTAAGGGAAGAAGATATAGCAGTCAGCAAAAAGATGTTCTAATTTTTATGGATTTTGAAATTTTTCAATGTTTTTGGATTTTCGAAATTTTTCTGAAAAACAGTAAAAATTTAAACTAAAAAGTGATAGACTGAGGTGGTGATCAGTCTTGTTTTTCTTTAATACCATTAGCTTTTAAAAGATAATCAAATCTGGATTTGTCAAAAGCTTTGGTAAAAAGATCTGCGCGTTGGTAATCAGTGTGGATTTTGACCATATCGATCAACTCTTTAGCATAACAATCATGGATAAAATGATATTTATGTTTAGCCTTTGAGTGATTTACTAAATCTTTTGTTAATGCGATTGCGGCTTCATTATCACAGTAAATAGGGGTTTTAAGAAATTGCAAACCGTAATCCACCATCTGTTGTTGGATCCAAAGAACCTGTGAGCAGCAGCTCGATGCTGAAACGTATTCTGCTTCACATGTGGATAGTGCAACTGCAGTTTGTTTCTTGCATTGCCAGGTCACGAGCCTGCTCCCCATAAACTGACATCCAGCCGTTGTGGATTTGCTGTCTTTATCACAGCCGCCCCAATCTGCATCACTAAAAGCGATTAGGTCAAAATTATCATCATGAGGGTACCAAAGTCCTTTCGATGGACAACCCTTCAGATATCTAAGGATACGCTTGACAGCTGCAAGATGACTCTGTTTCGGCTTCGATTGATATCGTGCACAAAGACATGTCGCAAACATTATATCCGGTCTAGACGCGGTGAGATACATCAGAGATCCGACGATTGCTCTGTATGTAAATGGATCAGTCAGCTCCCCCTTAACGTCAACTCCAATCCCGTGATTAGGTTGTATCGGGGTATCCATCGGCTTCGAATCATCCATCTGGAATCGGCTGAAGACTTCAGAAACGCATTTCGTCTGGTGAATAAAGATCCCCGTTGGTCTTCGTTCCACCTGCAAGCCTAGGAAAAACTGCATTTCTCCCATTGCGCTCATTTCGAACTTTTCCTGCATAACTTTTTCAAATTCCCTGCACAGAAGTTCGTTAGTTGACCCGAAAATAATATCATCAACATAAATTTGTACAAGAAGCAAATCATCTCCTGCTCGTTTCGTGAACAGTGTGCAGTCTACCAATCCGCGTTTGAATCCTTTCGAGAGAAGATACGTGCTCAGCTCCTCATACCATTGTCTCGGAGCTTGGTGCAACCCGTAGAGAGCTTTGTTTAAAACATAAACCTTATCCCGGTGAATAGGATCCTCAAAGCCTGGCGGTTGAACTACGTAAACTTCCTCTTTGACCACACCGTAAAGAAATGCGCTCTTTACATCCATCTGATACACCTTGAATTTCTTCCAGGATGCAAACGCTAGGAACATTCGGATAGCTTCCAAGCGTGCGACTAGTGCTTCGGATTGTACAAAAAACATGTTTTGATAATTGTCGATGGTGTGAAGGAGAAATAATAGGTACGAAGGAAGGTTTTTGTTTGGTCGAAGGAAGATCAGAGGGTGCGAAGGAGCAAGTTTTGGTCGAATGTGAATATTGTTTATGTATGGCTTGGTTCGACCAGTTGGTTTGGTCGAACCTGCACATTCGCACGAATTATTTGGGCGAATGTGCAGTCTATAAATAGTCAAGCTTGATTTTTTGAATGCAACTTTGAGTCATATTATTCCCTCCACTTTCTGATTCTCTCTCTAGAAGTTTATTTAGCTCTTGATGAAAACCTTGAACAACCAAACGAGCTTTGTTTCTCACTATGACTCCTCTATCATCCTTCTTACACTTAAACACCCATTTGGTTCCAATTTTCTTTCTTCCCGGGGGCAAATCTGTCAGCGTCCATACTCCGAGTTTCTGAAATTGTAACAACTCTTCTTGCATTGCTTCCACCCATGCATCATCCAAAAGAGCTTCCTTGTACGTTCGCGGCTCGACCTACGAATCATAACAAGCGAAAGACCAGTCATTTTGAAAACCAGATTTTTGTATTTTGGCATATAAAGCAAGATTGCCAATATTTTCTGGTGCTTAAGCATTTCTCAGTTGCCCTCTTGTCATAACGCTGCTACTAGGATCACCAATAACCTGTTCAAGCGGGTGTATCCGATGTATCCGAGATTCCGGATAATCAGGTACTTGTACTCCCGTTTGAGTCGTCAAATTCTCTGTAGAAACCAGATCATCACCCACATTCGATGTTGAAGCATCAGTTGTAGTTGGGTTCACTGGTGGTGTCACTGTAGCATTGTCCAGAATAGCTTCACTTGTAGCATCATCGCCTTCATCTTCTGAATCTGATGAATTAAGCGTTGTAGAAGCTTCTTGGAACACCTCTTCTTCCATCACAGGAGCAGTGGTATCATTAGAAGCTGCTTGAGGATTTACAGTGATCGGACGCACTAACGGTGAAGTCACGGCGTTTTTGACCTCGTAATATAAGCGAAGTACAGCTTCTTCAACCATGTTATCTAGATTGAATGATTCAAAGAAGTCTTTGTAATCAAACATCCAATCTGGACCTCCACACTGTACATTTTGAGTATATCTTTGTACTTCAACATTAGCCCACTCCTCGACTTTTCTAGTTCTTTTGTTGAATACCCGTTTTAATGGGGTTGCATATCCAACAAAATAACCTTCTTCAGCCTTTGGTGCAAACTTCTCCGAAGGATTAAGCATTGTACACGGGGCACCAAATGGTTCTAGATATTCCAGATTCGGCTTGCGTCAGTTCAACAGCTCATAAGAAGTTTTGCCAAACTTCTTCACTGTTAAAACACGGTTTAAAGTGTAACATGCTGCGTAAATAGCTTCATTCCAGAACATGACTGGAAGATTTGAGTCCGCAAGCATTGTTCTCGCCATCTCAATTAGAGTCCTGTTCTTTCTTTCTGCGACACCGTTCTGCTAGGGTGTATACGGAGCGCTATATTCATGATGAATTCCCTTGTTTGCAGAAAAATCCTCCATCTGAGCGTTTTTGAACTCCGTCCCATTATCACTCCGGATTCGTTTGATCTTCAGACCATAGATATTCTCCAGACGTGTAAACAGAACTTTTAGGTTGTCAAAAGTGTCGCTTTTCTGGTGTAAGCACATAACCCATGAAAATCTTGCATAATCGTCAGTCACCACAAGACAGTACAATTCCCCGGCATGGCTTTTACGCCTGACTGGACCGAATAAGTCCATGTGCAAACGCTCAAGCGGTAGTTCAACAGAATTGACTTTCTTTGGTCTATGGCCCTGTTTGTGCTGCTTTCCCTTTTTACAACTAACACACTTGTCATTCAAATGGAAATGTTTCACATTAACTCCCGTGACAAGTTCATTCTTCACTAACTGGTTCATCTTTCTCAAATGAATGTGTCCCATTCTCCTGTGCCACATTATAGATTCTTTTTCTGTAGCCTTAGAGAGGAAACACGTGACTTGGCCATGGGTGGTCATAGCTTTTGACATATCAAGAATATACAAGTTGTTTACTCTCGGTGCCTTTAGCATTACCCACTCTTTTGGAAGTTCAAACCCCGGTTTCAAGATGTAGCAAGATTTGTCGTCAAAATAAACTGAAAATTGCTTATCACAAATTTGGCTAACACTGAGCAGATTGTAATCTATCTGTTTCACATAAGATATCCGCTCAAATGTCACGACCCCATTGCTTACACTACCCTCCATCGTAATGTAGCCTCCTTTATTTCCTGCAAACGCTACGTAACCTCCATTTATGTTCTTGATATCAAAGAGTAGCGTGAGGTCCCCTGTCATGTGACCAGAAGCTCCACTGTCAACAATCCATAGGCTGCTAACAGGGCCAGCTGGAGCTCCCTGCACATATCAAGTAATGTAGTTAGATCTTTCGGGGGACCCAAGCCTGTTTGGTCTTGGATCTTTGAACTGGTTGTTTCAAAGATTCTTTCGATTCACAAACATCTTGGGTTTTCTCAAACCCTTTCTTCTCACTCTCAACTTTCTTTTTCTCAGTTTTCACATTTTGTGAAGTTGAGGCACCCTCGGATTCCTTTGATGACCAAGATTGTTCAGACCTTTTCAAGATCCGGATCTGAGTTTTTGAGTTCTCAGCTGGTTTCTTTACTTCGTCTTTAAATGCAACCTTCTTGGTTAGCTTCTCTGATTTAACAGAGACAGGTCCAACTGCTGGTTTTACATTGGGTTTAGAAGCAACCTTTTTGTTATCAGCAGTTGAGTTCATCACAGGTTTCTTTACAGGTTTCTCAGTGGCTATCCGGTTGCGTTTATCACAAGTCATCGGACGGTTTTCCCTTTTGTTGTAAAAATTGTTTTGATTATAATAAGGTGCTTGCTGAGGGAAATACCGTCTTTGTGGATAACTGTAGTTGTCAACCAGATAATCATGATGTTGCCTCATCTCCACCTCGTGCCTCTTGTGTCGTACGTACGGGCAGGTGGCAAGTAAATGTCCCCTTTCCCTGCACTTAAAACACGCACGGTATTCTTCATAGTTTTCTTTGATATGCGACTTGGAAAAACTTGCAATGGGATATCGATCAACCATGCACTGTTTCCTTAAACTCTCAGGAGCTGGTTCCTTCGAGTATGTCAGTTCAATGAAACTATTTGCCTTATCAACTGGCAGGACGAATTGTGTGACATTGACCTTTGCATCTTTATCCGAATAAATTTTCTCTAAAATTTCTGGAGGAATGTCATTGGTTCGTTCATGTTTTGGAAACCAAATTGTACTTTCCTGCCAGATCTTTTCAATTTTGGAATAATTCACAAATTTAATCGGATATTCATCATCAGACAAAATCTTATCGGAGCCTTGCATCCGATAGAAAATCTTCACAGGTTTGTCACATAATTCGTTGCTCATTTCATTAGCTTTCTCAGATTTAATTTCAGTTTTCTTTTCAACCGGTTTAACCACATTTTTCTCAATTTTCTTTACCTCTTTCTTTTCAACACTTTTACCAACAGACTGTTCAGCTTTCTTAACAACATTCTTTCTATGCGCATTTGCCATGGGATGAACAATTTGAGATGGTGAGACTGGTTCAGTAGTGATTATATGATTTTCATCAGGGATATCACTTTCATTTTCAACCGTCTCAGACTGTTCATCTTCTTCATCAGAATCATCTGCAACGACCACACCCTCAGTGTTTCCCAATACAGGTCTCACATCAGAATACGGGTCTCCGACACTGGAAGTGTTGGGCTCGTTATCTGATGTGGAGTCAGATTTGACTAAAGTCTCTGGTGGTATTGCATGTAAATTATGATTTTCGAACAACACCGGAGATGGGACAGCCTTATAGTTTGCACTATTCAATTGGGAAGGTTCTTCTATGATATGGTCAACTACATATGCAATGTGCTTATAACTCTCTAACTTCTTATTCACCTTTTCAGCGAAGCACTTGATGGTTGCCATTTCTAACTTGGTGTTTTCCATTTCATTAATATAGTTATTAATGGCAAGTTGTTTTATTGACAAAGTCATTTTGAGTTCAGACACATCCTTTTTATAACCATCAAGAACTTTGTTGAAATCTTTTAAATCTTTTTGATAAATCTGACAGTTTATTTTGGCATTCTCAAGTTGTACCTTGAGAAGCTTATTTTCTTCTGTCAATTTATCAAAATCAGCACATTTTAACACACACTTTAGAATGAGATTCAGAACTTACCGGTTTAGGAGGTTCTGTCATTGCCATCAACGCGAAGTGAGCTTCCTTCCCTACGAAGAATTTTGAGTAATCAATCTTGGTGCACGCATCATCCACCATGCACGACTTACGGGTCATAAGGAAATCAGTTTCAGCTAGCAACTGATCAATGTCATCGTCTATTGAATTCACACTAGCTTCTGAGTCAGAATCACTCTCCATGTCCGAATAAGCTGAATCATAGTGCTCTCCAACATCCGTGACAGAATCAAGAATCATTCCAGATTTCTTGTCTTCACTCTCAGTAATCACCTCCTCATTCAACTCCTCTATTTTCAACTCCGACACTTTCTCTATCACAACCTCCTCTTCAATCTCCTCATGCTCATCCAAACTCATCTTCTGTGCCACACAAGCCACATTTCCAGCAGTAATCTCCTCCACCCCCAATTGCATACCCGTCCAATCAAAACCTTCATCTTTTTTAATCACAAGTGCTTGGTTTTGATTGTCAGTTTGGTTTTGGTTTTGAGTGTTAGGTGTAGAGATAGGAACAATGGTTCGGTTTGGATTCTGTTGTGGTTGGTTTTGATTTGTGGATTGTCTAGTATTGGTATTTTGTTGTGTGTTTTGACGGTTCTGGTAGTTGTTTTGAGGTTGAAAGCTAGAGATGTTGGGACTGTTGTATGATACCTGATTCTGGTTTTGGTTCTGTCTGTTTTGGTAGGTTGAATGGGTTTCGATTACCTTGCTGTGCCGGCTGTGTACACTCTCTTTTAAAATGACCCTTCTCACCACAATTGAAGCATGTAACCTTGGCTTTGTTGAAGCCGTAAGTGGTGTCTGGAGAAGTTGAAAGGTCAGTTCTTCCAGTTTTCTGGATAAAATCAGTGGCTCTCCTCATTATGCTCGCAAATGCCCACTGTATGTCCATAAGCTCCATTTCCTCTTTATTGATTTGTGCGTAGTCCACATTGGTGAGATTGTTGTTTCCAATCTGACTCGCAACTAAACCGTTGTATGATGCAACCATAGCAGATACTAAAGCAACATGCTGTTGAGCAATCTCAACAGTCACATTGTTAAGATTAGAGGTCTCTAACACAATCGGACTTTGATTTGATTGTGTTTGAGTAATCTGCATCTGATTCATGTGAGGAGTATATTGTTGTTGTTGTTGAGGTTGACTTGCTATGTAACAGGCAGCTTGTTGTAAAGGTGAAAAGGTGGAATAAAGTTTGGTGTTTGATAAGATTGTGGTGTGTATGATGGTGTGTATGATGAAGTTTGAGCAAGATAGTTGATTGGTGCTTTTGTGGGTTCAACAACATTGGATACACATGCAATGTGAGGAGCAACATTTGAAGTAGTGCTTGAAGTAGAAAGAGAAGTAGATGTACCACTCACATACAGATATGGATTCTGTGGAATCTGCGCTCTCTTGGCTTTCCTCTTCTCCTACATTTCTTTGTTTTCCAGCTTTTGTATGAACTCGTTGATAGTCCAATACTGGTATGCATCCTTTTCCTTCAACACTTCAATGTGTTGGTTCCAGTATGGTGGTAAAGCATCAGCAAATTTATCCACCAGTTCTGACATCGGTATGCTGATCTCATAGCTCGAAAGTTCTGTGAGCAAATGGCAATACCGTGGAACCAATTCTTTTAGAGTCTCATTGCCCATGTAACTAAAGTTCTCGAATTCTTTTCGAAGCTCTTCCATTCTTAGCTTCCTTGTGATATACGTTAATTTACACATATAAAAGTCCCCGTTTAACTCCCGTTTTCAGACGTTTTTGACCATATACACAGGAATTGGTGCTTATTTTGGTATCTTTGCAGTTTCAGGTCTTAAACGATGTCCCGGAAGCATAACTGAAGTAAAAACGCAATTTTCGGCGCGCAAACAGGACCTCGGGTCCTGTGAGCGGCCGCTCGGAGGCTTCGAGCGGCCGCTCGCTCATCCTGATATTTCCAGAAACATTCTAGAAGGCCTACGTCAGCAATCGAGCAACTGGTCCACTTGTCTGAAAAGTGAGCGGCCGCTCACAGGCTTCGAGCGGCCGCTCGAAGGCCCTGTTCTTCTATAAAACTCCCATTCATCCCACTGATCGATTATTGGGTTTTGGGGAGGCGATTTTAGGCGATTTCTGGACCAAAGGAGCTGCTGGAAGGCCGTTTAACAAGCTCGGGAATCCATCCGATCCATCCTTCATCATCCAATCCATCTCTTTAGCAATCTTATGGTTTGATACTTTGAGCTTTCTTAGATCCAAATCTGATTTTGTTTGCTACATTGATGTTATTTTAGTTAATCGTACGCCTACGGGCAAGAACATTAGTATTAGTTAGTAGTTAAAACAATCGTTTGCGTGAAATCAAGTTTTGTATAAATTTGGCGTTTTTCATGTTTGAATCTTGATGATCATAATGCAACCTTGTTTCATTGTTGATAGATTTGTAGTTGTGTGCGGATGACTTTGATGATTATCGAATGTGTTAGGCGGATTACTTGTTGAGAAAACCGTCCGTTTAATCGTCCGGTAGTAAACTAGTTAACTTGTTAATAAAGTTTACACCATGAAACTGTAACCGGGTATTGGTTTGGTTAAAGTCACTCGGATAATGATTATAAATGTTTACCGGCACGTAAAAGAGTTTAAAAAGCTTAATGGTGTTGTTACTAATCTTTGACGCGGTTAATGATCTTTGCTAGTTATTTTGGTAGAAATAGCGATCTTAGTAGATTTGTGTTCAAAGTTAGTAAAATGGAATAGGTTGTGAAATGCTCTACTTTATGCTAGTTTCGGTGGTCGTATTGTGTATTCGATATTGCTTTCCTTGGCTAGTACGGTTGAGGACTCCCGAAAGGTGATACTAACCCTTCTTTATAGATTCTCATGAGATCATATCAGCTGCTCGCTAATGAACGACTTGAGGTGGCTAACGTGTGTATTCGTGTTAGCTTTCCATATAGTTGTCATGTTAGGATGCCTGAAAGGGACACTAACTGTCGGAAAATGGGAATGTTGATCACGCCTTTATTTCTTATATAGATGACATGCTAGGATTGGCGTATTATAGCTTATATAGTTATATTTTCTATTTGGAGTCGTAGTTAAGTTATTTACATGTTTTAGAATTAATTTAGTCTTAAACAAAACTCAAACTTATCTTTTACTTACTGGTAAATCGGGGATAGAGTTTTAGTACCATTGCTCCGCGCGCATCCATGGATCGATACTTGGTTCTTATCTGTACTTACTACATATATGACAGGGTACACTTGCCCTAGTGTGTGTGTTTTAATATGAAGGTCGAAACCATTTTTTGGCGCCGTTGCCGGGGACGCGACGATCTTTAGGAACGAACCAAGTCAACTTTTTACCAGTGTACATGCTTGTGAATACTTGTTTATACTTCTTTGATTCGTTATTTCATTCATTTATTTGCATATATGATTATTTGAATTTTTATTAAATTTATCTGTCTGTAGATATTTTGGATTAATTTTAGATTGGTTTATAGGTTGCATATAGATTCGTTCATTTATCTGCTTATAGGATTGTTTGATTTGATTTTTCGTTCATTAGGATGTTGATAGATTTAATTTATTGAATATTGGATTAATTGGTTTGTCTATGAATTTGATTTGTTCGTTATTTGATTAATTAGATTTATTTGTTCGTATTCGGACTAATTATTAATTTCATTCTTTGTATAGTTTTAGGCTTAGTCTGCTTATTTCTGTTCATTTTATTGATTCTATTTGTTTATATTTGATTTTCTTGAATATATTTGCTTTCCGTTATTTTCGCATGAATTTATTGATTCTTTATTTCATTTATTTATTTTTCTGTCTTTTATCGCCTTTTTGGGTTTGTCATATATTCGCCTGTTGCAACTGTATCATTCTTACATGCAGGTTGATGTCCACAAACCCTGGGTCTTCTGGTGATCTTTCTGACGAGGAGCGAAGGCGCCTGAGGAGAAGCGAGAGGATTCGACTTCATAAATTGCGTCTTGTTTATGATATTCTTATTGTTGCTCCTATCGTTGAGGTCCCAATTGAGGAGGCGAGGCACGATCTGGCCGACGACAACGGGTCGGACGCCCACAGTGACATTATCATGGCGGATGATGACATTCCGCTGAATGATAGTGGTCGTCCAGGAGGAGATGGACTCGCGCCGAGTATTGTCCGTCCGGCTATTTTGGCGGACCATTTCGAGATCAAATCTAGTATCGTGAATATGATACAAAACTCGGTGCAATTCGGTGGACTGGAGCACGAGGATCCAGGCCGACATATTGCTGCATTCTTAGAGGTTTTAGCCACCTTTAAGATGACGGGCATCTCCGATGATGCTATCCGTCTCCGAATCTTCCCATTCTCACTGTGGGACAAAGCCCGGACTTGGCTTCTGTCACAACCCTCACGACTTGGGCAGAGTTGTCACAATAATTCATGCAGCAGTATTTTCCTCCTGAAAAGACACAAAAACTGAGGAATCGCATCATGACTTTTCGTCAGGATGACGATGAATCATTGTACACGGCCTGGGAAAGGTTTAAAGACCTACTCTTGAGTTGCCCGCACCATGAGCTTTCAAAAAGGCATTTGGTGCAAACTTTTTATCAGGGACTCGGGTATGCGTCTCAGGAACGCCTTGATGTATACGCTGGGGGAGACATCGGAACAAAGTCTCCTAGGGAAGCGTGGAGCATTATTGAGAAGGCGTCCCTAAAATCTAAATCCCGGCAGAATGATAGATCTAGGTCTTCATCTGCTAAGGATGGTGTGCATGCCGTGGATAACTATACGGCGATTTCGGCACAGATAGCGGCTCTGGCTACGAGATTCGATAACTCTCAGCAACACGTAGCGTAGTCCGATTGTTTGTGTGAGCAGTGCGGGGTATCTCACGAGCCTGGCTCGTGTGCTCAGGGGGTGATGTATACAGGCCACGAGGAAGTGGACTACATGGGTAATCAAACGAGACCCCAGAATAACCCTTACAGTAACACTTATAATCCGGGTTGGAGAAATCACCCGAACTTCGGGTGGAGATCTGGTACTTCGAACCAGAACCCTCTCGGATTCTAGCAGAGAGCCGCCGCACCACAACAGTCCCACCAGTCCCAACAGCCTTACCAGTCCAACCAATAGCCTTACCAGTCCAACCAACATTACCAGACTCGTGGTCAATCGTCCCAGCAGAGGCCGAACCAATACCAGAACCAGGGTGCTGGGAGCAGCTCCCAGCAGCACGCCCCTCATGGTATGTCTAAGCTGGAGGAGATGATGTCTCAGCTCCTTACCAACACCTCTAATACAAATCAGATCGCTGAGCAGCGCTACCAGCAGCATGAGGAGCGCTTTACGAATTATGAGGGAGAGATGAGGGGCCAAAAGGCGTCGATGCAGGCCATAGAGAACCAGGTTGGCCTGATGGCAAAGATGATGTCTGAGAGACAGCAGGGTGGTCTTCCAGGCTGAGCCGAATCCGAGGGGGCATGTGAATGCCATAATGACGAGGAGTGGTAAAACCACGGGACCTGACACATCGGGCTCACCACCGATCACTGAGACGGTCCAGACTGAGTCTTCGGACGAGGTGCACGCTAGGCGAGTCCCAGCAAGTACAGCACAGTTACCGAAGCCAGTCACAGATTACACTCCTCCTGTCCCGTACCCTAGCAGACTTAGGAAACAGAAGGACGAGGCCCAATACGGGAAATTCCTTGAGCTATTCAAACAGCTACACATAAACATCCCGTTTGTGGAGGCCTTGGCCCAGATGCCTAAGTACGCGAAATTTTTGAAGGACATCCTCACAAACAAGCAAAAACTTGAGGACCTGTCCTGCGTTCTGTTGAACGAGAACTGCTCTGCAATTCTGCAGAATAGACTGCCCATGAAGATGGGAGATCCTGGTAGCTTTACCATCCCTTGTCTGATAGGTGATATGACTGTCAGTAATGCACTTGCAGACTTGGGGGCCAGCATAAACCTTATGCCTTATAAGCTTTTTGAGAAGTTGGATCTGGGTGAACCGTCACCCACCAGGATGAGTATTCGCCTCGCTGATCGTTCGATCAAGTATCCACGGGGGTTTGTAGAAAATATGCTTGTCAAGATTGACAAATTTGTTTTCCCTGTGGACTTTGTTATCCTGGATATGGATGAGGACTCTAAAGTTCCTCTGATTCTCGGACGTCCTTTCCTTAACACGGCAAGGACGATTGTTGACGTGGCTGCGGGCCAGATCACACTCTGAGTCAATGATGAGCACGTGACTTTTGACATTCAGAGGTCGATGCGCCATCCTGAGAGCCAAGACGATACACTATACTATCTTGATATAGTAGACCAGTGTGTCAACTCTCATGTCAGAGGTGCTTGGGAGAGAGATGTTTCGGACACACATCTGTTGTGTGGGAGCCTAGATGGCATTATGCAGGAGGGCCATAAAGATGAGTAGCCGGTCTATCAAATCGGTGATGATGGTTCCCAAAGTCCGGAGCGTTTTGTGGAAATTGAGCTAGAGGAAGAGGAGAAGGCGAAGCCGTCTGTTGAGGACCCACCGTCTCTAGAGCTGAAGGAGCTCCCACCGTATCTCGAGTATGCATTTCTGGATGAGGAGGGGCGTCTACCGGTGATCATATCGTCTTCATTGTCTGTGGAAGAAAAGAGCGAGTTGTTGAGAGTTTTGAAACTTCATAAACGGGCAATTGCCTGAAAGATCATGGACATCAAGGGGATTAATCCCTCATTCTGTACTCATAAAATTTTGATGGAGGATGTCCATAAGCCTTGTGCGCAGCACCAAAGGCGTCTGAACCCGAACATGCAAGAGGTTTTTAAATCCGAGGTAATTAAATTGCTTGATGCTGGATTGATATATCCTATCTCGGACTCTGTTTGGGTTAGTCCTGTGCACGTCGTGCCCAAGAAGGGTGGCATGACGGTGGTCACGAATGATAGGAATGAGTTGATTCCTACGAGGACCGTCACGGGGTGGAGAGTTTGCATTGACTATCGCAAGCTCAATGACGCCACCCGCAAGGATCACTTCCCGCTTCCATTCATCGATCAGATGTTGGAACGACTGTCGGGGAAGTTGTATTACTGTTTCCTTGATGGTTTCTCGGGGTATTTCCAAATCCCTATCGATCCTGTGGACCAAGATAAGACGACCTTCACATGCCCTTTTGGCACATTCGCCTACAGGCGTATGCCATTTGGGCTGTGCAATGCGCCAGCAACCTTCCAGCGTTGCATGATTGCCATTTTTCACGACATGATCGAGGACTCCATGGAGGTGTTCATGGATGATTTTTCAGTCTTTGGGAGTTCTTTCGATCAATGTCTTGGGAATCTGGAGCGGATGCTGCAGAGGTGTGAAGAGACCAGTCTTGTGCTGAATTGGGAGAAATGCCACTTCATGGTGAAGGAAGGAATAGTCCTCGGGCACAAGGTCTCTCAAAATGGGTTGGAGGTTGATCCTGCCAAAGTAGATATCATTTATAGGCTCCCTCCGCCCTCCTCTGTCAGAGCTATCCGCAGTTTTTTGGGTCATGCGGGATTTTACAGGCGATTCATCAAAGACTTTTCAAAAATCGCCCGTCCGATGACCCGATTGTTGGAGAAGGATGCACCGTTTTTGTTTGGTGCAGAGTGTGTGAAGGCATTTGGCCTTCTTAAGCGTTTGCTTGTTGAGGCCCCTATATTGGTAGCACCCGATTGGGGACTGCCATTCGAGATCATGTGCGACGCGAGTGACTCGCGATAGGGGCGGTCTTGGGACAGCGGAAGGATAAGCACTTCCACCCGATCTACTACGCTAGTAAGACTCTTCATGATGCTCAGGAGCATTATACCACGACTGAGAAAGAGCTTATAGCTGTAGTGTTTGCATTCGACAAGTTTAGATCGTATTTAGTGCTGTCGAAGACCATTGTCTATATGGACCATGCAGCGATCCGATACCTTTTCAGCAAACAGGACGCGAAACCGCGCCTGATTAGGTGGATCCTGCTGCTGCAAGAGTTCGATATAGAGATTCAGGACAAGAAGGGTGCCCTGAATGTTGCCGCTGATCATCTGTCCAGACTCGAGCATGATGATGCCGAGAACTGCGCGTGGGATACCATTAATGACAATTTTCCCCACGAGTTCTTGATGAGCGTCGAGTCGGTGGAAGATGTATCGCCATGGTTCGCAGATTTTGCGAACTACCTCGCGTGCGGGATCCTCATCAAAGGATTGTCGCACCAGCAAAAGAGGAAGTTCTTCGCGGACCTCAAGCATTACTTCTGGGACGACCCATTTTTGTTCCGGGTCGGGGCGGATCAGCTGATTCGCCGTTGCGTGTTCGGGGTTGAGGCGGCGCAGATCTTGCGCGACTGTCACGAGGGGCCTACCGGAGGTCACCACGGAGCGAATTACACTGCCAAAAAAGTGTTAGACTCCGGGTTTTATTGGCCCACACTTTTCCGTGACGCTCAGATATTGGTCGGTGCATGTGATTCGTGCCAGAGGGCGACGAACATATCGGCACGCGACCAAATGCCGCAAAATCCCATCCAAGTCTGTGAGGTCTTTGACATTTGGGGCATAGACTTCATGGGACCATTCCCCTCCTCACGGGGTAATAAATACATACTCGTGACGGTTGACTATGTGTCAAAGTGGGTGGAGGCGCAAGCCTTACCCACAAATGATGCCCGAGTAGTCGTGAGGTTTGTTAGAGGCTTGTTCTCGCGGTTTGGTGCCCCGAAGGCACTAATTAGTGACCGTGGCACGCATTTCTGCAATGCGCAGCTTGATCGCGCGTTAGCACGTTATGGCGTCCAGCACAGGTTATCCACCCCGTATCATCCACAGACAAGTGGACAGGTGGAGGTCACGAACCATGGATTGAAGCGAATCCTTGAGCGGTCGGTTAATCAAAACCGCAAGGATTGGGCTGACAAGCTTGATGACGCACTGTGGGCCTTTAGAACTGCCTACAAGACGCCTATTGGGACGACTCCCTTTCGGCTAGTCTATGGCAAAGCGTGTCATCTCCCTGTCGAGTTGGAACATAGGGCATTCTGGGCTCTTAAAACGGCGAATTTGGATCTTAAGACCGACGGTGAGACCCGTTTCTTACAGATTCACGAGCTGGAGGAGCTTAGGCAGCAAGCCTATGAAAGCTCGATATTATATAAAGAGCGCACAAAGAGACTGCACGACAGTCGCCTGAAAAGCCAGAAAGATTTTCAGGTAAGCGATTTAGTTTTGCTTTATAATTCTCGCCTGCGCCTCTTTCCTGGAAAGTTGAAATCCCGCTGGACAGGGCCGTACACTGTTAAGGAAATATATCCATACGGTGCTGTCTCAATCGCAGATTCTGTGGGTTTGACTTTCAAAGTCAACGGTTATCGCCTAAAAGTCTATGTTGAAGGACCGGTTGACCAAACCGTAGATGAAATCGATCTCTACGCCCCACACGCCTCATAAAGTGTGGGGAAGTGAGTCTAGCTAGCGACTCGTTAATAAATATAGCACGGCGTGTATGGGCGCGCCAAATTGTATATAGGTTCATAACTTAGAATAGTTTTGTATTTAACTTGTTTTTAATTTTAACTTGTTCTTTGTAGTTTGTTTTTAGTCTTTGCAGATTCGATTCACGCCTTATGAAGATGTGGAAAGTCGCTTCACAACAGATGTAGTTTACTAAGAAGTGTCTTAAAACAGGTATGTTGGTTGTTTGGGTCAAAACGGACAAGTACAGGCGTCTTTTGGTGAAAAACTGCAGCAAAATTGCACGCGCAGACACATTGAGCGGCCGCTCGGAGGCTCCGAGCGGCCCGCTCCAAACGCCCAGTTCTGTCCAAAAAAAAAAAAGATGAGCGAGCGACCGCTCGAAGGTCCCTGCACAAGTTTTTAAAGGGTAAACTTGGTATTTCACATCTAAAACTCACAAAACAACCCTAGATAAACCACAAGCGGCCGCTCATTCTGATTTTTGACCCAATCCTTTCAATTTTTGCTCTCAAGAACACCCACATCAAAACCCTCTAATCCACATCCTAATCTTCAAACAAGGTATGAATCTTCTTCAGTTTTCTTGCAATTTTCCTTGTTCTAGTGTAGATTAGTTTAAATTTTTGCAATGTTTTCATAATTTTAGGGTCCCTTCATAATGTTTAACAAACCCTAAATGTGCGTTGATGGATTGTATGCTTGGTTAGTATAGTTTAGAGTATAGTGTTGTCCAAATCTTTGAGTTTTTGAGGTTTTCTTCATAATGTTTAAATAAATTCCGAAAATTTTTAAAGATTTGGGTCAATTTTCTTAGCCTTATATTTAGTATAGTTTAGAATGTTTGTAGATTAATTTGATTTTTGGGTTGTATGCTAGTATATATCTTAATGTAGTTAGGTTTGTTGTTGAATTTTGGGGACCTTTCATAATTGTTCAATCAATCCCCAAATTCATCATGTTTAGGTTATGTTATTGTATTGTTTTCTTAATTTTGGGGATTCTTCATAATGTTTAACAAATCCCCAAATTTTAAGGATTCTACTTATTAGATTGTAGTTTAGAGTTGGGATATTCATGAATTTTGGGGCGTTCTTCATAACTAAACAAATGCGCCCCAAATTCGATGATTATGCCATAAATATTTGGGCTTTAAACACCTTGCGCTAAATGACTTAAAGTTAAGGTGATTTGCAAAGTGAAGGCGCGTAGGTGTTAAAATCCCAAATTCAGTTTAAAACTACATAATTGCGCAAGTTCGGCCATTCAAGCGCCAAAGTTAATAATTTTTCAAAAATCAAGTGCTTGAATGGCCGCTTTTGGAGTGCATTTGGCTAAGACACTGAAAACCGGGCAAACGCCAGTGCACAAGATCGAAAAACAGGGCTGCAAAAGGAATTTTGGCGCGTAGGCTCCTGTGAGCGGCCGCTCCATGCCTTTGAGCGGCCGCTCACTGCTTCTGTGAAGAATTTTTATTTTTTGTTTGGCGTGTTTTGGGTCCGGGTCCTATTCCTTTGATTAAAACTGACATATTTAAGCATTTTGATGCAGATGGTGCACCGCTTTTTGAGATTTGACCCGTCAATCCCGAAAGAACGCGGGTGTCTAGAGAAGTTTGACGAGCTATATGCGCGAAGGGAAATGATTGCCACTCCGCGTAGGCTTTGTTGGGATACTCTAGCAGAGGTAAATCAAGAGGAGAGGCTAAGGGGATGGATGGACCAACCACTAGAGAACCTGCTTTCAATAAACGAACCGGTCATCATGGAGATAACTATTGAGTTCTTCTCCACCTTGACCTATCGAAGGCCAAGAAAGCATCTAGAACGGAACTTTCATCAAACGGGATACATGGGTTGCAGTTTTGCCTTGGCGGAATCTGGCGCGACATTTCAGTCGCGGAGCTGGGGCACCACTTAGGAATTTATAACGAGGAAGAGATCTACGATGATAGCTTCAATGAAGCTATGTATAGCTTCCCCGACGACAACCAATTGCGAAACAATTTTTGGGCTCAACTGACGGGGCTTCAAGAATACAACCCCCAAGGCTCAAAAGCGACTAAGATTATTGACCCATTGCTCCGGGTATTCCAAAAGGTTCTCTGTGGAACGGTGGCTGCAAAGAAAGAAAGTTCCACCAACTGTCCCACTCCAGATTTATTATTCTTGTACGCCCTGGTAAGTGACCAACAGGTTAACTTAGCTGCATTACTAGCTTCTTTTCTTACTACAGCAGCAGGGGGGAAACCGGGCAGTATGATTTATGGTGGAGAATATGTGACGGCTCTTGCTAGATCAATGGGTGTCCTTAAGGCAGCAAAGAACACCCTTACTCGGGTTAGAGGAGGATCCTATGTCGACCTGGATACACTCAGACACATGGGGATCCTACATGAGTATGAAGATGGGACGTGCCGGTTAAAAGGGCACAATAATGTGATCTGGGACCCACTTCCACCACCACAGCAGCAGCCACCACAGCAGCAGCAGTCACCAGTACAGATGCCACATGAGCAGCAGCCACACCAGCAGGAGCCTCTACTGCCTCACCAGCAGCAGTATTACTACCAGCATCCTCAAGACTTCTATGATGAGTTTGGCGCGTTCAGAACAGAAACGCGCGACACCTTATACCAGCATGGCGAGTCCCTACAGCATCAGGGCGCGACCCTCGACTACCTTGTCTCTAAATTTCATGCTTGTTTCCCAAACCATTTTGGGAATCCCCCACAAAGGGGACATCCGGGGGACAAACGGAGACGAGGTGGTGATGCAGCGGGATCATCAGGGACTCACCATGATGATGAGGATTGAGGATTTGCTGGTAAGTTGGTACTATTTTGTTTGTCTTATTCCTGTTGGTACTGTATATGGGTGCGAGCACCCATGACATTTGTTTTATTTTTTGTACTTGAACTATTTACTTTTCTGCATTTTAATTTTCAGTAATGTTTGGTTTGTTTGAATAAGTGTGACGATGAATGGGTGTATTTGATGAGTTTGTTTTTTGTCAAGAATGTTGATGTTGCAGGGAACTAGCGAGCACCGTTATCGGGGCTCATGCCGTCCATTTACCCGGGCGTTTCTTCGACACCCGGGGAGTATTATTCTCCTTTTTCCCACTATAGATAGCTAATTCATAAACGCTTTCTATCGTCACATTGGGGACAATGTGAATTTCAAGTGTGGGGAGGGATTATATCTTGTTTGTCTTCTTGTATATATACATATATATATATGTTAAAAAAAACCCTTTACAAGTACATATATGTATATATTCTCATATAAACATCAAGCCTAACTAAATTTTGATAAAGATAACTCGAGGCGCGACAAACAGATGAGATACGAGCGTGTTATATTCGTACACTTGCACCCATTTCCTTCCGGTTACGTGAGCGTTTGAGCCTTAGAATAGATTACATTTCTTTGACATGCTTGCGAGTGAGTCGGATGTTTTGTGCAGTTTAGAACTTGTCACTAGTATACTTGTTTAGACCAGATACGTGTGAGATTGTACGAACATGATTGAGGCATTTAGGATACCCTTTTGATTTAGCCTTTTCTTTTCGTTCTATCTGTTTCCCGCACCCATATATTATCCACTAGTTAACCATGTTGAACCTAATCCCGTGTTTTTTCTTATTTACCACACCATTTCACCACTAAACCAAATAACCTTTTTCTTTTAAACCTTTTGTGTTAAAACTCGGTTTAGGTTATTGTTCTACTAGTTTATGTGTTGTAAATAGTTCGTGTTCGGGTTTATATATTTAGAACCCGTTTGTTGATTATATAATCAGTTTCAGTTCATTATATATATCATAGATATATATGTATGTTAAAAAAAATCCAGAAAAATAGAACACCCTAAAATAGGGTGAATTAGCAGTATTCGAGCAGTTTTTAGAGCTTTAAAGTTAAGAATTATAAGTTAGCTCGATTTAAAATAAAAATCGCCTATATTCGCGTTTGTTTTGTACAGTTATATTAGTTGATATTATTTAGACATAACCGCCGAGTTTTATCCGATTTGTCACTTTAAATATCCATTCCGCACCCTTACCTTTGCCTAACATTACAACCCGTAAAAGACCTCTTGATTTGTGCTTTTTCACACGTTAGTTGCTGAAGACTAGATCTTTTGACAAGCTTATGATATTGCACGATTCATTGTCTTGGCAATGGAGCGATTTACACATAAACATTACACGTATGTATCATAAATAAAACCGAGTGTGTGTGAACATTGTGAGTCGTGTACGGGTTTGCATGCTTGAAGATCGGAAGTGAGTCGTTGCCTTTTAGTTGTCTTATCAGCTGTTTATATATCTTTGTCGGCTTGTCTATTATCATCTGTACAGGCTATATTTTGCCTTTGTTGCCACTTGGCGAGTATTTTGTTTATTTTCTGTTTAAGTGTTTGCTTGAGGACAAGGAAAGTTCAAGTGTGGGGAGGTTTGATATACGTTAATTTACACATATAAAAGTCCCCGTTTAACTCCCGTTTTCAGACGTTTTTGACCTTATACACAGGAATTGGTGCTTATTTTGGTATCTTTGCAGTTTCAGGTCTTAAACGATGTCCCGGAAGCATAACTGATGGAAAACGCAATTTTCGGCGCGCAAACAGGACCTCGGGTCCTGTGAGCGGCCGCTCGGAGGCTTCGAGCGGCCGCTCGCTCATCCTGATATTTCCAGAAACATTCTAGAAGGCCTACGTCAGCAATCGAGCAACTGGTCCACTTGTCTGAAAAGTGAGCGGCCGCTCACAGGCTTCGAGCGGCCGCTCGAAGGCCCTGATCTTCTATAAAACTCCCATTCAGCCCACTGATCGATTATTGGGTTTTGGGGAGGCGATTTTAGGCGATTTCTGGACCAAAGGAGCTGCTGGAAGGCCGTTTAACAAGCTCGGTAATCCATCCGATCCATCCTTCATCATCCAATCCATCTCTTTAGCAATCTTATGGTTTGATCCTTTGAGCTTTCTTAGATCCAAATCTGATTTTGTTTGCTACATTGATGTTATTTTAGTTAATCGTACGCCTACGGGCAAGAACATTAGTATTAGTTAGTAGTTAAAACAATCGTTTGCGTGAAATCAAGTTTTGTATAAATTTGGCGTTTTTCATGTTTGAATCTTGATGATCATAATGCAACCTTGTTTCATTGTTGATAGATTTGTAGTTGTGTTCGGATGACTTTGATGATTATCGAATGTGTTAGGCAGATTACTTGTTGAGAAAACCGTCCGTTTAATCGTCCGGTAGTAAACTAGTTAACTTGTTAATAAAGTTTACACCATGAAACTGTAACCGGGTATTGGTTTGGTTAAAGTCACTCGGATAATGATTATAAATGTTTACCGGCACGTAAAAGAGTTTAAAAAGCTTAATGGTGTTGTTACTAATCTTTGACGCGGTTAATGATCTTTGCTAGTTATTTTGGTAGAAATAGCGATCTTAGTAGATTTGTGTTCAAAGTTAGTAAAATGGAATAGGTTGTGAAATGCTCTACTTTATGCTAGTTTCGGTGGTCGTATTGTGTATTCGATATTGCTTTCCTTGGCTAGTACGGTTGAGGACTCCCGAAAGGTGATACTAACCCTTCTTTATAGATTCTCATGAGATCATATCAGCTGCTCGCTAATGAACGACTTGAGGTGGCTAACGTGTGTATTCGTGTTAGCTTTCCATATAGTTGTCATGTTAGGATGCCTGAAAGGGACACTAACTGTCGGAAAATGGGAATGTTGATCACGCCTTTATTTCTTATATAGATGACATGCTAGGATTGGCGTATTATAGCTTATATAGTTATATTTTCTATTTGGAGTCGTAGTTAAGTTATTTACATGTTTGAGAATTAATTTAGTCTTAAACAAAACTCAAACTTATCTTTTACTTACTGGTGAATCGGGGATAGAGTTTTAGTACCATTGCTCCGGCGCGTCCATGGATCGATACTTGGTTCTTATCTGTACTTACTACATATATGACAGGGTACACTTGCCCTAGTGTGTGTGTTTTAATATGAAGGTCGAAACCATTTTTATAAATATTAAAGCAAAAACGTGTGTTAAAATCCATTGTAAAATATGTATAGTTACGCACACGTCACCTTGTCTTCTCATTACCATCATGTCTGTTTCTCAGCATATCCCACAGTTGTTTAGATGTTGTACACGATCCAAACTGGTGTAGCAAGTCAGTGTTGATCGCTTGAGATAACTGAGAAAACGCCTTCTTCTCGATCGCAAACCTCTTTTTCTCATCATCAGCCAAATTCTCCAATGGTATCGGTTCTCCAGTGTTCTCCAGAATAGGAGCAACATAACCCTTTACTATCATCTGCCATGCCTCGGCTCCCTCTAGTCCTTGTCCCTCCACATGTATCTTGAACTTTGTCTTCCATGTGTTGTACTCCTTCATGTCCATGAGCTTTGGTGGACGATTGCCGCTTCCTGATGATAGATCTTGAATGAGTGTAGATATGGCATTGGTCGTCTGCGAATGAACGGCAGCTGTTGCTACTCCCCAATAGTTGTCAATTGGTTGTTGTAATGGTTGTACAACTTGTTGAGGAGCAGAACTAGTCATAGCCATGTAATTGATTGGCTGGGATGGTGGACTAGTCTTCTGGGCTGCAACTGACCATGGATCTCGTGTTGTCTGCTGTTGTGGTGCTTGAGTAGGTCTTGGCGTTGTTGGGAAGTTCCACATCTTAACATGTAAACGTTTAAACACGAAAAGATTAGAAATGTTTTAAAACAGGAAACTCTTTCGCACTATCGGACGGGCGAATGAGAAATATTCTTCTCCTTCGACCGTTTTGAAGGATACGAATGTGGACTGATATCACACAAACTTCTTTCGACCGTTTGCTTCTCTCGTTCGACCGTTTCCTCTCTCCTTCGACCGTTCGATCAGTCGAATGTAACACTAACGGGCGAATGAACACAAATAAGCAATGAAAGTCTACGTTCGACCACTAAAACAACACCTTCGACCACAAACTCTCTCTTTCGACCAAATGAAATCACACTTTCGACCGTTCTCTCTACGTTCGACCCCTGGTAATTCAAAAACGGTTATTCTTTGAAAATCCGTTAATTTTGATCATGTTTATCAAATGTTGATGAATTTTGATGATTTAAATCAGGTTTTGAATCGGAATTGATTTGGAACAAGTTTAATGAAGAGAATTATCCAATTTAACCTTGAAAACATGTTGTAATCAATCAAAATCTTATCAAATCAGTTTGTTCAATGAAAACAGAAACTTTTTGACCAAAATTGGGTCCAAATCAACTGAGAGACTATCAATTTGTGGTTGTTTGATCCAGAAAGGCTCTGATACCACTTTGTATGTGATGTATGGATCGTGTAAACAACAAAGAATGATCAAACAAGTTAGTTTTAGGTGCGGAATCCCTAAAACAATCACAAAATAATAGTCAAACAGATCAAAACACGTAAATCATCATTTCAAAAGCTTTTTCATTAATTAGAAACTCAATTACACGTTTAAAGATTGAAACAAACAGGGTAAGAACGTGAAAAGAGCTAAATAAACTTCTAGAGAGAGAATCAGAAAGTGGAGGGAATAATATGACTCAAAGTTTCATTCAAAAAATCAAGCTTGACTATTTATAGACTACACATTCGCCCAAATGATTCGTGCGAATGTGCAGGTTCGACCAAACCAACTGGTCGAACCAAGCCATACATAAACAATATTCACATTCGACCAAAACTTGCTCCTTCGCACCCTCTGATCTTCCTTCGACCAAACAAAAACCTTCCTTCGTACCTATTATTTCTCCTTCGCACCATCGATAATTATCAAAACATGTTTATTGTACAATCCGAAGCACTAGTCGCACAACTGCATCTACAATCTCTACCTCGAGCCATCAAACACCGATTTTACTTCTTCAAGTTACAGTCGTCTTCATTTTTCATTCTATCCCATTTTAGTCGACTGCACCGGGTGTCTTTGTTTAATATTTTGATATTTCTTTATGACTTAATCCTTTCCATTATTTTAATAAATTAGGGTTTTTTAATCATCTTGTGTATTAAAGTTTTGATCAGTACTTTACGGATTATAAGGGTTGTTCGTCATGATGTGCACACAATTTAGGGTTTTTATTCGTCTTGCGATGTATACGATTGAGGGATTTTGTTTTCCGTTGAATCAAAGGGTTGTTTTAAAAATTCTTTCATCGATATATATTTTTACATCATACAAGATCCAAAAAAAAAACTAGAACTTTTGTTGTTGTTGTTATCTTAGTTTTTTCTATTTCCGATTAACTTTACAATGAAAATGATCCATGAAACTTCATCTTTATTTTGACCAGGTCAAGCTTAGGATGTGAGTCAGGGTACTGCTTTTGTTTTGTTTTTGGTTTATTCTTGGTGTGTGGACCTAAATCCTTCGATTGATGTTTACTGGGTAACTTTGGGAATCTAGGTTGGCCATTTTGATCATATCTGTTGCAAATAGTAAATTGATTGATGATTGGGGCAGTTGCGTGTAGAAATCGAGCGTGTGAGAAGGGATTTCCTTTGCAAAACACATGAATTTAAAACAGAGGCAATGTAACACCCTAAATTTCAATGCCTTTTTGTTGTAAAGTTCGCATATGTTTATGCTTCTGGACAAGCTTAATTTGGGGATAAATTGTGAGCCTCTTATAACTTATGGGATCTATCTACTCCATGATTTAATTTAAAGAACTCAAGTGAAAACTTGTGGATAGCTATGGTACTATAATAGATGAATAAGTTCCTAAGTGTAACTATAAGAATATTATGCACCATGGTGGATAGTTAGAGGGCCTAATGGTAAATTGGTGATGTCATCACCTTGCTAAAATCCTATTGCCGTCAACTTACAAAACGAACACCCCTTCATTATTTTCAAACGCAAACAAGGGCGATGTCCAATTTTCCTGTTAATCTCGATTTGGAACATTTATAATATTAAGGATTCTTAATAGGTTCCCGATCTTTGTCGGCGAGTAATTCTTGAGCGAAACACTTCAGGTTTCAAGATCCTTCGGTCAGTCACCCATAAAGCTCGATCTTGAAGCTGTGAGTCTTTTCATACATGGTACACCTTCCTTCCCGGGTTCATGACTCATAGCATTGTATGTCGAGTTGTCGCGATATCTGTATGTAGTTTGATTATTGTTTTGGGTATGGCTTGTTGGTATTCGGTTTTGTCTCGTTGAGTTTAGGATGCACGAGGCTTGTATAAAGGAGTTTGGTTTGATTGACAAGGAAAACAACTCTGTGCCAATGATTGATCTTGATAATCACTAGTTTGAATAATTATAAATTGACATGGTATTTAAACTAATCATTACTAAACCTGGGATGTTGGATTGGATATTGATGCATGTGTTTTATTGGAGCTCATGCATGATGTCAAAAGAATAGCATGGTCATGTTGGTTATTGTGGTTGATGGTGCATTGTAATTACACTTTGTGATGGTTTTGGAGAGTGACCATCGTGGCCTTTTAGATGCTTAGTTCACAACCTAGTAAGCCACGTTTAAGGTAATAACCCATCGTATTCATTCAGTTTGACATGGGAGTGGGTTCTGTAGTGAACCAAAACTACACAGGTAATAGGGACTGTTGTGGTCACTGACTGAGGCGACGACACCGAACGGCTGAGAGAAGTGAACTAGATGAAAGATCATTGTCTCGCGGTCGCGTCGGTATATTATATGAAGAAAACGGAATTAGGGTGATAAGGTTTTGAGCTGCGCAAAGACAGATGCGCAGAACACGACGAGCTGACGCACAGAAGTGCGTGCTGGCAGCAATGGCAGCGTCAATGGTCGACGCAAATGATTTCCAGATGTCGGGCATGTTGAGACGATTTCGTGGATATGTGGATCGCGTGAAACGATTATTGTATGATCAAGTTATGAGAAAAACAAGATTTCTTGCGCATTTTGTTGCAAGTTTTCAGAGTAGAATAGAAGCGCCAAGTATGGCATGTACGCAAAGTTTGAGATTTTTGTATGCAATTGAACGCAATGGTTGTGCGATTTGGACGGTTTAAGCTATGGAGTAAATGGATTGGTGATTCAAATATGTATGGATTGATCGGGATAATTTGTGTGACGGCATTTTGAGGACACAGTTTGAGACGCTTAGCTTGCGGATTTAGAAGCTTTGCAGCCAGTGAGTTCTTGATCCCACTCTTTTAATTATTATTATTTTTAAATATTTGGGGCTGACGTGCATGCTAGACCAGTATGATTATTTTTGTGAAGTCACAAAATATTTTGATGAAGTTATAAATATTTTTGTGTATGAACGAAATCAATATTAACTCGTACATATTATTTTAGCACATGAAACGTAAGTGGGCGGAATGCGCCTAATGTGTTATTATATGGTTTGAGTTATATGTGTTATTATATATATATATATATATATAGGGTCAAGATCCTGTACAAAGTGTTTTTTTTGTGAGAAGTGTGAGAAGTTGTTTTGACTATTGGATCATCTTAATCTATGGTGTAGATTAAGTGAATGGCATTTTGGTAATTAGTGTTATAATATTAATAATAAATTACATGGCTGAGGGGTATTAAAGTAATTACACACCCACATTTAATTGATAGCTCTTAAAATATGTAAACAACCATTTACTCTCATTTATTTCTCTCTCTCTCTCCATCCTCGCCAAAAATCAACCAGCATCCAAAAGATGCCATTTTGATAAACAAGAACCTGCAACAAAATGACAAATGGAGATAGATCTCCATGTGGGTGGCAGCGCACAAAAAGACTCCAATTCCAAATATTGGGATTTCAGTTCTGTTTGACTTTATATAGTATCAAAAGGTTATATTTTTTTTTTCTAATGCCTTCACTAATGTAAAAAGGAGATATTTTCTTTCAAGATTAATTAAAAAATTTGTTTGAAGATGAAACAGAGTGATAACGTATATTCTCTTGATGTAAATTTTTTTGAATGTGTTACTGATTGTGTATGATGAAGACAAAACACACTGGATTATGGAGAAGATGATGATAAAACACATAGGACTGTTAAAACACAAAAGTTTAGAATATGGTGATAAAACACACGGGTATGAACGTAAAACACCTTTGTTTATTGTTGTGTTTTATGTTTAAAGGATTTTTGTGTGGTTTATTGTTTTTTGAATTTAAAACACCTTTTAAATGTATGTATAGTTGTGTTTTATGTACATTCTAGTGTGTTTTTTAAATGTGTTACTGATTGTGTGTGATGAAGATAAAACACACTGGATTATGGAGAAGATGATGATAAAACGCAGGACTGTTAAAACATAAAATTGAGAATATGATGATAAAACACACGGGTATGAACGTAAAACACCATACCTTGTATAAAAATAACTAAAAATCTACCTTAAACATAAAACACCACATGTTGAATGATTGATGTAAATGACTATGAATTTCAATTCGTGAATGCTGATTCTTTATAAAAGCATTCAGTAAAAATGGTTTTAATCACAACAAAAATCCCTATTATTACTCATAATTAAAAAGGTAATTAATTAGACAATTATTAACTAAAAATAAGATTATGAATACAAATTACAAGGATGCCCTTTTAATTAAAATAATTGGTTGCCACGTGTCACTCTTAGATAGGTTCTCACACTTCTCACATAAAATGGGTTTTGTACAAGAACCTAAACCTATATATATATATATGAATAGACTGTTGTCTTGATTCAAGTGTGGCTTAAATTTTTATTTAATAAGCGGAATGCGCTTAATGTCTTAGCCACGTATTTGAAATCGGGAATATAAACTGAGCTATAATAGTATGTGATATGCCTGCAATGAATTATAGTTAGGGTTTGAGTCGAGTAGGCGAAATGCATTTATGCAGACTTGGTATTGTTGTGCTAAATAGGCGGGATGCGCTTATTATGGATTGTAACTAAAGTCTTGGGTTGAATAGGCGGATTGCGCTTATCCTAGATTTTAAATATTGCTTAGGGAACAATTAGGCGGATTGCGTGTATTGTTGACTCTAAGGTTATAGTATTTTGTTATTGTTTATTTTAACAACTTACTTATTATTGAAAACTTATAAAACTTGAACTCACTCAGCGTAGCGGACTTTTGCATACACGTTAGATTGATTTCAGGTTGTTGATGAATAAAGGGCGCCTTGGCTTGTAGTGGAGCTACTCAGTTGCGGTTGACATTTCAATTAAGAAGACGTCTACGAGATTGCTCGAACGTTATTGACATATTTTTAAAGCTTTTAGTTGATTAATAAATATTCTTTTGACCCATCTTGGGAAAGCCATGTTTGGAAATTTAATAATTTCTTTTAACATTCCGCTGCGTATTTTCTGAAATAAAATATGATTTCTTTTGAATTGTTAACATGGTTTTAGTCTTTGAATGCCAACTGTTTGACCTGTCGGTTTGAGGGCCTTACAAGTTGGTATCAGAGCAATGGTTCGAGGGATTCAGGCAGTTTGTGCTCGAACTCGAATCTGGTATGGGACCAAACTGTTACTAAAAAATGTCAACTGCTGGGTAGCTGCACGCCAAGATGTAATCCTTATTTTTTGACGTATGTCTATATATATATATATATATATATATATATATATATATATATATATATTTACACTTCATTGGATGCTTAATAGCATGAAGTCATATATGGGCAGTTAGTGCCTTTACATTTTGATGTAGTATGGGAAGTTTATTATGTAGTGCGTAATGCACGACACATAGGTTGGGATGCTTCTCGTTGAACACTTAGATACATAAAGTGTTAGAAGGAAACCCAATAACTATATTTGTTTTAAGTATATTATGATGGCTCTTATTGAGTGCTTAATTGTAATAATTCATAGGGGGTGTATGCTTTTGTGTTTTGAGGTAGGGTAGAATTCCCTTCTTCATTTGTTAATTGCAAACCTTTAAGGTTTAATAGCTAAATACCATGTGTATTTGTGTTAATGTGTAGGCAGAATTGTTAATGTGGTCATAACTTGTCGTGTTTAGGGTGACTAAAGTAAAGTAAACAGCTAATCACACTTGATCAACTTAGAAGTTTACCCTTACTTTACACATCCTAAATATGTCTTGTGACGGATCATGTGACGGTTCTGTCGTGAATGTTTTGTATGGGTTGTGTCTATCACCTTTTGTATTGGGTTAGATAAGATCCCAATGATACTAGACATTTAATCGAGGACAAGGTTGCAGTAGGAAATTCACTCCTTGTGACCAAGGCTGTAGATAATTGTCGGATCGAGTTATCGGGCCATAGTCTTCCTATTCTCTTGTACTTAACGTCATTGGGTTGCCTTGTTGTTATTCTTGGGATGGACTGGCTGGCTACCGTGGATGCTCACTTTGTGTGCAAGCGGAGACTCGTGCGACTTACAGCTCCTGATGGGAATCGTATTACTGTTCATGGGCACGATGGTTGCTCATTACCTCGGGTTATTTCTATGCTAAAGGCGGGGAAGATGTTTTAGCGTTGGTGTAAGGCGTACCTGGCGCAGGTCTTGGATGTGGGGGCTGATATCCATAAGCTAGGGGATATCCCCATAGTGCAGGATTACTCGGATGTATTTCATGAGGATTTGACGGAATCGCCATCGGACCACGGGGTTGAGTTCCAAATAGACCTTGTGCCGGAAGCTAAACCTGTAGCAAGAGACCTTACCTCCTAGCCCTGCGTAAATGTCATATCCGTTGGAGGATTTGCTCGAGAAAGGATTCATTAGACCAAGTACCCCCCATGGGGTGCGCCGGTTTTAATTGTAAAAAGAAAGATGGTAGCATGCGCATTTGTATCACTTGATGGTGAAGAATAGATATCCTTTACCGAGAATTGACTGTTTATTTCGATCAGCTCCAAGAAGCTAGTTGGCTCTCGAGAATTGATCTTAGATCGGGTTATCATCAGCTGAAAATACGAGAGCTGGACACTTTCCGTACTCGTTATGGACATGATAAGTTTTGGTAATATCTTTTGGCCTGACTAACGTGTTGTGGCATTCATGGATTTGATGAACTGGGTGCGTAGGCCGATGCTTAACTATTTTTTTTATTGTTTCCATTGATGACATTCCCATATACTCTAAAAGAGAAGAAGACAATATTCTACATTCCCATATACTCTAAGGAATGAGAAGCTTTGCGCTAAAATTCTCAAAGGTGTTTTCTGATTTCATGAGGGTCAGTATTCTGGCCCATGTCATCAATTCTGTCAGTACCATGGTAGATTCCATGAAGGTGTGGGCAGTGATGAACCGGGCGACACCAAAATCATCGTCTGATATTAGTAGCTTCTTGGGTTGGTAGGTTGTTATCGGAGGTGCGTACAGGATTTTTCTCTAGGATAGCTCACTGACTAAACCGACCAAGAATGAGGTGAGGTTTGCTTGGGACTTGGACCAAGAGAACACGTTTCTTGAAACTAAAGAAAACTTTGACACCGGATGTGCGGGTCTTACAAGTTTGACACAAGCACCGATCCTAGCCTTACCGGGTTGGACGGAGGTTGTAGTTGTTTTTTGGACGTGTCACTTAGGGGTCTCAGGTATGTACTTATGCAGCGCGGTAAGGTGATAGCTTATGCCGACCATAAGAGTTCGAATATTTATTTGAGCAGAAGGACCATAGCATGAGGCAGCACATGTGGTTGGAACTAATCAAGAACTATTAGATGGAGATTGCGTATCACCCACGAAAGGCTAACGTGGTGGCAGACGCGTTGAGCCGAAAGGAGAGGCCTAAACCCATTCGGGTGAAATCTTGTCAGCTTATTTTGAAACCAGATATAGTGAAGAGATCTCTAGTGCCCAGATTGAAGCCTTACAGGTGGAGCGAATTATGACAGAGCGAATGTGGGGGCAGCAATGACTTATAGGAAGTGATGGAGACAGGGGTTATGTTCATAAAAGATCGGATGTGGGTACCTTGATATGGAGGGTTTAGGGATAAAATCATGGATGAGGCGCACGAAACCGCCATTCTAATCATCCGGGGACAACAATATGTATCAAGATCTTAAGAAGAACTATTGGTGGCCAGCAATGAAGTATGAGGTAGCAACTTTTGTGAGCAGGTGTTTGACTTGTTTATAGGTTAAAGCTGAACATCAGAAACCGTTTGAAAAAAAAAATCAACATTTAGAGGTACCGGAATGGAAGTTGGAGTATCTTACTATGTATTTCATCACTAACCTACCCCGTACGCCCGAGGTGTTTGCACCATTTGGGTGGTGGTGGATTGGTTGACAAAGAGTACTCATTTCTTGCCGATACGGGAGACCTTTAACTTCGAAAGGTTGGCAGAATTGTTCCTTCGAGAGATTGTATCTAAGCACGGTGTGCTAGTTTTATTGTTTCCGATAGAGACACTCGTGCTACGTGAATGGGTACTGGGTTACACATCAGCACCGCGTATCACCCGCAGACGGATGGTCAGTCAGAAAGAACCATCCAAACACTCGAAAATATGCTTCGGGTATGCATTCACTACTAGAAAAAAGGCCTTTCTTGACGCGCATTGCGTGTCAAGAAAGGGGTCTGATGACAAGAAAAAGAATGTCAAGGATGGCGGTGTCATAAATTTAACATGACATATTTTCGCGTGTCATCTTTTTATGACACACATTTATGACAGAATTTATTGACACGCGTTATGACACTTTTTAATGACACATTTTTATGACAGTTTTATTGACATTTTATGACGTTTTTTGCGTGTCATAATTTATTAGGCTAAAAAAATTCCTTTAAAATTACAGATTTACCCTCCTGGATTTATAGCCATTTTATTATATGCAAAATAATTAGCAAACTAATAACAAAAACATCATTTCATTATATTATCCATATTTATCAAATTACAAACTAATCCGAGACAACGTTTAACGATTACAAAAATATTGTATGGACATTACATTGACTTCAAACAAGTTTCAATAATTTGAAAATAAATGTCGCGGCGTAGCTTGACCATTCTTCACGAACGACATCCATGTCCTCATCCCCATAATGATCCGTTCCTCCCCGAACCTGAGCCAACAATAAAATTAATACATTTGTCGAGGCCGGCCAATTATTTTACATAAACAAACTTACATCAATCATATCAGAAAGTCCAGGAATGGTCGTTAAACTTCCACCAACAGCCTTCAATGTATAGTCAATTTTTGGGTCTGGCTGATAACATATGGGGATTATTAGAAAAGAAAAATAAGCATTGAGTTTTATGTGTTTTAAAATCAATAATAGGTTATACCTCAGAAAGTAACGCAACAACCATAGCAGAGATGCAGGGAATTTCTTCACATAGTTGGAATATAACACGAACGACTGTAAACTTGTAGATCCTTAAGCTGTAAGCAGTACAAGAGAACATAATCTTATATTAGCACGATGAGCCATAAGCATTATTAGAGGAGGTTATTAACTAACATAAGCATACTAAACTGAATAGGTAAATTAGCAACAACTGCATAGTAGAGATCAGATTCCGTTATCGAGTAGCAATTTTCATTAAAATTTCTTGATATAGTGCAGATCTTTTGAGCTTGTTGCAGTGACATAGTAGAGATCAGATTCCGTTATCGAGTAGCAAATCTCTAATAGCGTCTTCTTCATCTCGTACATCAATATTCTATATACCAAAAGTGTTACAAAAGCACACATTATATACATAACAGGTCAATCGAGGATGCCAACTCTATAAACATTAATGCAAAGAGGGTTAGTCACTTGAAATAACAATAGTTCTAGACACATGTTAACCTAATGGGTTATTTGGTTAACAACAAAGATACTGTATAACAGCTATCACATATATTTCAACAGCAAATACTTGGAAATTCTTTGAATGTATATGATTGATCAGGATGATCTTGATAAGTTTAATTGAACACATATCAAAGTATACACATACATGAAGGATGGCGGGTATGTTTGGAAGTTAAGAACAGTTATCATTAATAGCGCCAATCAACGGCTAGTAACGGTCATATAGTCGGTCAGTAATGTCACCATCTTTAACAACCATGGTTTAAATTACGAAATCAAGGCCCTAGGCGTTTTCGCTTCGCCTCACAAGGCGCAAGCCTCGAGGCAAACTGAGGCGTAAACTCGAGGCAAAATTAAAAAATAAATACAAAATTATTTTATCAAAAATGAAATACCAACTAATTCCATCATCGAAATCTTACAAAAAAAATAGATTAAAAAGACACGGAATGTCTAAAATCGACAGAAAAAATCAATAACACAAAAAAAAACATCAAAATTCCCCAAGGCGCAAAGAATTAGGTCAACCAAGTCAACCAAACCTGAAGAGTTGTATAATACCTTGTTTTAAAAAGCAGGCCTAAGCGCTAAGTGCACTAAGGCGCAAAAGGCAACGGCTTATGTGACTTGAGATGCACGGTGTACATTAAGCGCATGTGAGGCACGATGTTTAGGCAAAAAATAGGACTAAGGCGCAGCTGAGGCGCGCGCCTCATGTGCACTGCTCTTATTTGTGCAGTAGAGTGTTGAAAAACATGCTTTTTAGGTAGTAAACTAGTACATAGCCCGCGCGCGTTGCGGCGCGGAGACATCGCAAATATCAAATGAATAACATGACGTATTACGTGTTCGTTGCAGACAAACAGCCACGATTTTTCCTTAAGCAACATCTTTATCAAATGCGAGTGAAATGAAAAGAAATCCTTAAAACATCTTCACTTATATTCAGAGTTAAAAGAAGTACCACTATGTAGCCGCTTCTTTCTATATCTCCATGTCACCTGAACGGTGGTTGCTGCCAAGCCCTACCACTAAACATAAACAGTCAATAAAGTGAAATTAGAAGCAGCGAACCTTCATGGAACTATATATTTGGCAACAAAGTTGAAAAATGGACTACTTAATATTTGGAACTATATATTAAGTTGAATTTTGACTACTTAATATCACTTTTTTTTTATATTTTCAGCTTTTTACTTTTTTTAAGCTAAACTTTCATCTTCTATGTATTTGCAGGTTGGAGCAGAAAAAGGCAACCAAACTTAAATCCCCAAATTTTCATGTTTCAAAAACGAGGCTTATTATGTACAATGTACCGAAGTCGATGAACGAAAAACAACTTAAAAAACTTTGCTTAGATGCGGTTACATCTCGTGCTACGAAACAAAAGCCTATGATCCGACAGGTAACTTACATCTTGTGGCAAGATGGGCCATCACTTTTAATACGTGTCAAGGCTGGTTCAGTTTGATCCCTAAACGCCTTTTTCTCTGTTTTATCTCTTACGAATTGTTAATTCTGATTTAAAAGGTTGTGCACATTGACGATAGACTTCACACGACTTTCAGCTTGTTTTGGCATGTTCTCCTTTTATCCATTTCCTCTAATATAACCTGCCTGAGATAAAAATAACATAAACTGATCAGTATAAAAGTTAACGACTCAATATTGTCACTTATAAGTTTTGGCGTTTCTCCGTATTTTTCTTCTTATTTTAGTAAATATGCTATGTGTAGATTAAGTTATTGAAGGATTCCATCAAAGGAAAAGAAGTCTCGAAGAATCATTCTCGTGGGGATTGCTTTTATTGAGTTTTCAGAACATCAACATGCGCTTGTGGCTCTTAGAGTTCTTAACAATAATCCTGGTATGTTTTTATCTTAATAGGTTGTCGATATAGGTTGCAAAATGGGTGGTATGGGTAACCTGTCAAATTGGGTTGGGTTCGGGTCAAAATTTGGCTTACTTCATTCATGTACACGTTATGTTGACCCGAAACAACTTTTTATACACATTAGTGTGAATGTCAATGCAATTACAAAAGATATAATTTCAATCATAAGTTCATAACCAAATTTCAACTTTTTTATTTTTAATTTTTAAAACATCTTCTATGGAACAGAGACTTTCACTGCCGAGCATCGTCCAATTGTGGAATTTGCTCTTGACAATGTTCAAACATTGAAGCAACGTAATGAGAAGATCGAATCTCAACTAAAGGGGTTCAGTAACAGTGACGAAAACACCGAGAATAAAACTGATTTTCATAAACCCATTGATCGGTCAAACGATTCGTCGAAGAAACGCAAAACCCAAGAAAACAGGAAGGATAAGACAGCAGAAACTGAAATTAAACCCGCCAAGAAAAAGTTTACTAAGGAGCCGTTGGAGGCCCAACGCAAAAGAGAAGAACTAACCGGCCGTTTTACAGCCTAGTCTGGGCCGATAGGTGTAGTAGACGCACCCAATAAAAAGAGGTCGAGAGATAAAATAGTACAGAATGAAGATACGGGTTCAACCAAAAGAAGGAAAAATAAGGACCTGTTAGGGAAAGACACAGTGATGACACTAACAATAACCATGAAAGTCTGAGTCAACATCTTTTGTCACACAAGCTAAAATAAATTCACTTATATAGAAAATAGAAAGCAAAGTCAGAGTCATCATCGTCTTACCATAATGTGGGCCTCAGCTACGCCACAAGCAACTTGAGGTTTTACAATACTTGGTAGGGATAACTTAGCTTCGTGCAGCCGCTGTTCCAATTGAACATCCTCAAAGTTATCAACCTGCAGACAACTTTTCACAGTTGCAATTAATGCCAGAGCGGACTAAAGCAATCTATCACGCAAAAAACAAACGGATGTGTAATACATAAATAGTTATAATGTAGACAACCTTCAAGAAGTATGCCCCTCTGATTTTGTGTTGGCTTTCTGTTTTGAGATTCGCCAATCCCAGTAGGATTTCTTGAATTTTCAATCGATCCACAACTGGAGCAGAAAAAGAGTAGCCCAACTTAATCCATTAAAAATCTATTGTGGCTCGAATCAATCCAACATGTTATAATAACAACCCATATGCATTAACCAATGTAAACCATGTATGCTGCTCCACTCAGAATATGCAATAAACTCTTGTCATCAATGACAAACAGTATATTGAACACCTAAATTTTAATCTTTATATAATACAAAAGCCCAAGAACATAAACTCACTAATGTATATCTACAAAGCATGTTCTTTTAACATGCGCACCAAAGTCCAAAATAAAAGATAACATCAGCAAGCATCAATTGTTTTTCTACTAAGTAGACAACCCTGAGTACTTATCAACATCAGGCAAGTGGAAAAGCAAGCTACAAGTATGCTTTAAGGAGGAGTTGAGACAGAAACCTAAAAGCTACTTAAACAAAGATTAAAATGGATCACATACTAAAATGAAGACAAAATCGGAGGTACATAAACTGACCAATAACATGATATTGACCAACCATGAACAACGTGGTGATAGATCTTAAACGCCCTGCTTGATAGCTTCCAAATCACATATAAATGATTGTTAGGTACATATTTAAAGGGTTGGTTACTAAACTGACCAATAACATGATATTGACCTCTTTTAATAAAACTTAAAAAAACAATCATGAGTATATAAAACAAATGAAGCCTAAATGCTAAGAGATGTAAATACATACCATACTGGTATTTTGTAAAAATAATCTGATGAACAGTTGAAACTATAAAAATCCATCTGCAAAATTCAAGAAGGTGTTAATATCCAGTCACAAATAAGCATACTGCACATTAAAATTACACAATCACATACTTGAGCTCAGTCACATACTTTGTAGCATCCTGAGGCTACCAAATGACCAAATCGTTGAACCCTAGCAAATTAAACTACACAATCAAATACTGTTAACAAAACTTATATTAAAAAAACTTATAATAATCAAAGAACTTAACATCATTGTTAAAATAATTATTAATAAGAAAGATGATAAGGAAACAGAGATAGGTTACCTCTTCTTGTAGCTAAGGATTTGAGTGAAGATGATAGCGTCGTCCTCTTCTTGCAGCTAAGGATTTGATGTTAGGGTTTCAGTTTATTTAAGCAAGTTATTTGACTGAAGATGATAGCGGCATCCTCTTCCTCGCCTCCACAACTCAGGGTTAGGGTTTAATTTCTTCACAACTTCCGCGCCTATTTACAGGTTCGAACGAGCAGAATTTAAGGTTTATGGAACGAGCAGAATTTTAGGTTTGATTAGGATGATAGAGGGGTTTGATTTGAGAGAGAGAGAGAGGTTTTGATTTGAGAGAGGGAAAGTTAATGGAAAAACGAGCGGCAGTGAAATCTTTTGAGATTTTAGATGACACAAATCATGACACGCGATTTCAAAACTGTCATGTTTTTTTATTTTATGACGGTAAATTATTGACACGCATAAAAAAATGTCAAGAAATTATCATTTTTTTTCAAAGATGACATTTTTTTTATGACATGCACTTTTGCATGTCATAAAATGTGGTATGTCATAAAAAAACTGTCAAGAAAGGTCCTTTTTCTAGTAGTGATTATTGATTTCGGCAGTAGCTGGGAGTATCAAGTACCCTTGGCGGAGTTTTCATATAACAATAGCTATCACGCCACTATTTGGATGCCACGGTATGAGAAGTTGTTGTGTTTCGCGACTACCTGACCTTATAAACTAGGCTATAATAGAAGTGGAATATGCCTGCTCTAATCTATAGTATTGGTTTTGTGTCATTATTGTTACTTTTCTGTTCTGAGTTGTAGCCTAAAATGATCATGTGAATGTTCTATCTCGTGTAAAACTAAGTGAATTGGAATGGCAGTAGAAGACTGTTCATTTGTACCTGTAGTTAATATATTCTTAGCAGGTTATCCTTAAAACATCACGTTTGGTGAATTCCTATCCAAGAGGATTCGGGGACGAATCCTCTCTTAAGGGGGGTATACTTGTAACACCCTAAATTTCAATGCCTTTTGTTGTAACTACAGGTTTGGTGATTTCCTGCCCAATCGCCTGTTGCAGTAGTGTGTCGCGTTTTCACGCGTTTAACCCTTCAAATCAGATCCGAAACATGTAAAATCACCCAATATCAAACTTAAACTATTAACCAACCCATTTCAAGTAAAAACCCTCAATTTATCTCCGCTCTAATGGTCTCGGTGCGATTATTTCCAAAAATGGCAAAGTACTAGGTTTCATTAACTATGAAATCTTTCCTTAAATGGCAATAACCAGATTACACCTTCTACAACTTGCAAATCATCATCCCTATGTTATAATATCATTCTAATGTGAATCCTAACAACAAACAAGCATTGAATCATATCATAACATCCTAATTCTTCAAGAATCATCCAAATGGGTCAAAATACATACTTTCATCAAAACACTATAACAATAACTCAAACCCTTAGATAATCATCCTAACAACTCCTACACATCAGAAGTACATCAATATCATGGAAACATTCATGTTCTAACCATCAAAAATCATCATATGCATAAATACTTCACATATAGCAAGTATTATGGTGTAGACTTGTTTTAGAACTCATTTCAAAGGTTTTTAAAGACACATTCTTAGCAAAAGAAGGTCTGGACTTTTGGGGAACCAAAACAATAACATTACAAAGGTTTGGGATGAAGAACACACCTTGGATTATATCAAAGAAAGGTGTGTTAGCTTGGAAATGGTGAGTTTTGAAGCAAAACGAGTTCCGGAAGTGTTTTGAGGTGTGTAGGAGGCTTAGGATCTGTTAGGGTTGCACTAAAGGTGTTTGGGGAGTCAAGGGTTGTATTTATAGGTGTTTTGACTCGTGCACAACAGATCAGGCGATTAGGAGAACAGATCAGGCGATTAGGAAGCCTAATCACCTATACAACTGGCGATTAGGAAGCCTAATCGCCCCAACCTCTCTGTAATCGCCTATAAGACTGGCGATTAGGCAACCCACTGGTTCCTAATCACCTATAGCATCCCAGATTGGTTTTTTGGCGCGTTAAAAAACACTGTTTTAACATATATAAACACGTATTCACATACCGATAAGTCACATAATGATTACAAACATATAATGCACGATAACTAACACGTTTACGTCCGTTCACCAATTCCCGGGACTCGAGACTTGCGTGTGTGTGTTAAACCCAGTGATTCCACGAATCACCAATCCTTGTACACGTGGTTATGGACCGACTCCCGGTGATCCCGCGGATCATTGTAACGACTCCCGATAATTCCCCAGAATCATCGTAACGACTCGACTGACCCAGTTAAGTACGTAATATGCATGACTCGCTAAGGTAGACTTACTAGTTTAGTCAATGTTACTAACCTGAGTTTGCCGGGTGTCACACTTGGAACAACTTGCCATGATGGAGAGAGTTTTAGGGCTGCTTCCTCAACATGTGATTATGAGAATCGAGTAAGATATTCTAGAACTGTTATTATTAGACCTAGACGTTGGATAATGAGTCAATCTAAAACGTCAGCCACACTGGGCAATGGGTCAACATGAAACGTCTTTTACTAAGTATTAGGCCATCCGTAGTGGGGGGTGAATTGGGCGTGAATCCTCTTAAAAACCAAATGAGCGTTTTTTTTTTCACGCCGTGAGTCCTCTACTTTTCCTCTACTTTTGTGCAGCCAATTAAATCATCACATGTGGAGTGAAGGGGCTTTAAATTCCATGACCACTACATATGGTCTTACTAAGTATTTGATTAACAAATGATTATTATATATAATATATTTTCAGACTGTTGTTCCAATGTTCTATTGTTGTTTAACGATCCCCAGAAGTTTAGTTTTCAAGATATTAAAGATGATACACGCATTGAGGACAAGAAACTAAGGAGAACTTTGTAGTCACTTGCTTGTGGGAAAGCACGTGTCCTACACAAGGTGTTATTTAACTACATTTAGTTTCGTTAAAATTCTATTGCTACCCGTAAAATTCATTGTCAAGTAAATACCCGCATTGGCTAATATTTCCTATTGTCACAATTGAGATTTGAGAGCTACATGAACACCTTTTTTCTCATGTATCTTTCCTCTGCTTTGTGTTTGCTTTGTTTGACTAGCTAGATAAGTTGCATTAACTGAGATATATTAATGATAACTTTTTTAAGAACTACAAGAAATTTTGCAAGTACATGGATATACAAAGTAGCAGGTGAGCCTTCACTTGCTCAAACGGACCTGAAAACAGCTGCAGTTTGGTTCCCTATAACCAGTGGGATTACGAGACAACAATCTGTTCAAAAGCCACATGGCACTAGACCATGATCCCGTTTGCTCTTACGCTATATCCTAATTCATATAATGTTGACATGTTGAATATATAATGCTAATGATGTTGTGTTGCATGCATATACATGGAAATTTTACTTATTGGATCGGTTCCAGGGTAGTGGTTGTCTAGCACACCACCAATTACTTAATCAACAGGTAACTTATATTGAGAACTGACGTTATATATATATATATATATATATATATATATATATATATATATTGAAAGGTGAGAAGGATCCTTGATCATCTCCCTAATTGTTATTCCCTTATATAATGATTTTACAATGAATTCACATTAATGTTATCCCCTATTTATGGGAAGGGATAATTACAAAATAATGACATAATAATGACTACCTAAAATACAATGTTAGCATATTCTATTACACCCCCGCAGTCGATACTGGAGGTTCCCGGATGTTGAGACTGGACCTGAAATCATCAAACAATACCCGTGGTAGCCCTTTCGTAAAAATGTCGGCAATTTGATATCTGGATGGGACGTGAAGAACTCGGACTTGACCCCGCTGCACTTGTTCCCCAACAAAGTGGATATCAAGTTCAATGTGTTTGGTACGCTGGTGTTGAACTGGGTTCCCTGAGAGATAAATTGCACTGACATTGTCACAGTATACTAACGTGGCTCGTGAAAGGGGTCGGCGAAGCTTGAGTAGCAAATTGCGGAGCCAACAAATTTCAGAGACAACATTGGCGACACCTCGGTATTCTGCTTCAACACTAGAACGAGAGATAGTCGGTTGTCTTTTAGAGGACCAAGAAATCAAATTTCCACCAAAATAAACACAATAGCCACTGGTGGATCTGCGGGTGTCAGGGCACCCGGCCCAATCTGCATCGGTATAAGCAATGAGTGTTGGATTTGGAGAGGCAGCGAGTGTAAGGCCCATGTTGGACGTCCCTTTGATGTATCTTATAATCCGTTTAAGAGCGTTCCAATGATCCGTCTTGGGAGCATGCATATGAATGCAGATTTGCTGGACTGCATAGCTAATGTCCGGGCGGGTGAAGGTCAGGTATTGTAGGGCACCTGCTAAGCTCTGATATAGAGTAGGGTTATGAAAATCCGATCCGGCGGAGGAGCTTAGTTTAGGCTGCGAGTCAACGGGTGTAGAAACTGGGTTGCAAGACTGCATGCCAGCCCGGTTGATGATATCAGCCGTGTAAGATGCTTGTGACAAGAACATGGTGTTGTTGGTACGAGAAACCGAGATCCCAAGGAAGTAACTGAGAGGGCCGAGATCCTTCATGGAGAATTCTGTAGAAAGATGCGCCATGAGGTGGTGACGAAGAGCAGCAGTGGAGGTGACGAGAAGAATGTCGTCAACATATAATAGTAAGTAGGCAACTTGAGAACCCGTGTGTAAGGTGAATAAGGACGCATCACTTTTACTTTGCTGAAAACCCAATGTGAGAACATAGTCGGTGAAGCGTTGGTACCATGCTCGGGGTGCCTGTTTGAGGCCATATAGTGATTTCTTTAAACGACACACATGATTAGGATATGTTTTGTTACGAAATCCCATAGGCTGATACATGTAGACTGTCTCCTGTAAATTGCCATGTAGAAACGCATTGGTGACGTCCAATTGATGAATTTCCCAATCCTGTGACAAAGCAATAGATAAAACAGTGCGAATTGTGGCGGGTTTGACCACCAGACTAAAGGTGTCACCACAATCCACACCAACCTGTTGTAACCGACCATCACATACTAACCGAGCTTTATATCGTTCCAAAGAGCCATCGGATTTAAATTTGTGTTTAAATAACCACATGCTACGGATGACATTCATATGTGGTTCACGCGCGACTAACTCTCAAGTCTCATTTTTAATAAGAGCATTATACTCGTTGGTCATGGCGGTGAACCATTCGGGTATGGACATGGCATCAACGGGTGTTTTGGGGACAGGTACGATGTTAGGCGGAGTGGTAGAGGTGTGTAGATTTATGTGTTGTTTGGGTTTAAAGATTCCATCCATGGCCCGGGTACGCATGGTGCGTTGGTTTTGTGGGACCGTGGACGCGGGTTCAGGATGGTGGTGCGGGTTGGTAGTGTGAGGCGGAGGCTGGGCCGGCTGAGTAATGGTGTTGGATTGGCCTGATTGTGATTGTGGGGTCATTAGTGATTGGGCCGAAGGTGTTGTAGGATTGTGGATAGGAATTGGGCTAATCGGAGTGGGCTGATGTGTGGAGTTAGGAGGAGTTGGGCTGTGGGGTACGGTTTGTGGAGAATTTTGTGGAGGGTGGGGTTGGTCAGTGGGTTGGGTAGGTGTGGTATTTGTGTGTGATTGGACTAAAGGCCACAACAGTGGGTTGAGGTGTGTGTCTAGGAATGTGTAGGATGTAACATTTCGTATTTAACCATTTTTACGTTACAAAACGACAAGCCCTATTATTTTTGGTGATATTTTGAACCCCTACACAACTATAATTATTCATACATGTATCTCTATATATATATATATATATATATAAAGTAATAATAATAATAATAATAATACATAGAAACAATAGTGTGGATTGATTTTTATTAATCTAAGCCCAAACCCAAACCCAAACCACCCTTTCCCTTCCTTAGAATCAGACTGGGCCTGCTGAGCCCAAGAGTCGGCCCAACAACCAAACCACGCCCAACAGCCCTTCCCTTTTCTGCCTATTAAAAACAAAAAAAGGGGTTGTTTGTGCCGGGTATCGAACCGGACCACCCCCACAATCACACACGCGTTTACACCACTGGTCCATGTTGTCTTATGTTATCAGATCTAGGAGCCATTTATATTTATGACCTTCCAAAATAAAGAGCTGTCTCCTTCCTTTCAGCTCTGCACGCGTCTGTTCACCATCAACCCAAAATTTTTGGTTTTTAATTGAGGTTAATCAAGGAAACCATTGACCTTCGATCTCGCAAACGTCTAACACGTTTAATACGCATCAATTACACGTCAATCATTGACTTTTTATTCAATCATACGCGTTTGTTTCAATTAAAAGTCAAACCTTCCAATTAGCATTAACCCTAATCCTCTAGTATAAATAGATGGTCTGCGAGTCTTGGCAAATCGCTCACAACTCTCTCTCAATCTCTATATCTCTCTAATTCACTCTGAAATTGATTAATTTGTTCGTGGTTTGACTTTCTCATTGACCCGAAGATAAACATCAATCCCTCTCTGTGAGTCCTCGTTTTTTTTGTGGGATATATTCATCGGCATTCAGGCAACCAAAGCCCTAACATTAATCGGGCTATAGTTGCCTGAATCATCCAATTGTAAATCTAGGGTTCGTCGTGGTATAATTTGGGGAAAAACTGAATCAGGCATAACGTATTTATTTATTTTTAAACTAAAGATCTCACAACCACCGGCCTAGGCCAAGTGGTTGTGACTCTGGTCCTTTTCAGAGGTCACCCGGGTTCGAGTCCGGCTCTGACCGGTTTTTGCTCTTTTATTTTCTTTTCTTTTTTTTTTAACAAACAAATTACATTATATATATATAATAAATCCTTTTAATCATTTAAATCCTTTTTAAAATATCAAAACTATTTTATAAATTCTAAAAAAATTATTATTGTTTAATCTGATATAAAAGATTTATTTACAATTTTTATTTTTCAGAAATTCTTTTATTTAATATTTATAATAATTAAATCATTTTTATACTATTATAATTATAAAAATCCATTTATATATCAAAACAGTTTTATTAAATTCCCCAAAAATTATCCTAACTTTTTATAAAGTTAAACTTTACTGAAATAATTTTTAATTCAGTAAAATCATTTATTTTATATTTTTAATCAATTTTTGTTAGATTTAATCATAATAAATCCAATTTTCATCATTTTTGCACCAAAATTTTATACAAAATATTTTTAATCATTTAGAACAGAAATATGATTTTTAAAATAAAAATTCATTAATTTTAGTATTTTTGAATATTAAAGTTAATAATTGGCTATTTATAAATAAATAGATTTAAAAATCTATTTTAAGTGAAATAATTTTATAAAAATTATTTTATTGCTTCAAACACCTTAATGTGCACACTCAAAATCCAAATTTTATAAAAAGGCTTTCTTTCATTAATTATCAAATTTTCTTTATTTAATTAACATTTTAAATTAAATTTAACAATTGATTATCCCCAAATCGAAACCCTAGGATACACATATTAGTTAATTAGACTTAGACTTATTATATATTACCTCATTATAGGGTAATATTTGGAATCACTTTGGGCAACACAATTATCATATCTTTTCAACAAGTTAACATTTGCTAAGGTGAGTTTACATAGCCCCTTTACTCTATTTTCACTATTTTCGGGGTGAAACATGTTTAAACATTTTATACTATCATTTACTCATATTTACTTGTGATTCAATTACAACATCATTCTATCATTTGACTGTAACAAAAAGACACAGTACAATCATTAACAATGATCAAGCCGCCTGTTTAGATTATAGCGCTATAGGTCTGACAAACCCATCCCCCACGTAGACTCAGGGATGATCGATAACAGTAATAACAGTTAACTAACTTGCGAGTTAGTCATCAGTCGACACAAGGTTTGGTTGTACAGAGACGCATTGTTGCATGTCGGTATCATACTCTATCATCATACAACTCTGAGTGTTGTGTAAACTATTGTTATCAATTATTTTTCAAAAACCTATGTAATTCTCACCAACTTTTGTTGACCCAAATATTTTCAACTTAACATGTTTCAGGTTCTACTTGCTTGACGAATTGCTTGAAGATATGTGCATAGTTACTCAATTTGCTGTACGAATTCTTGTAGAACAATTGTATGTAATTTATTTAAATCAATTAATGAAACTTATCATTCTCCATGAGCTACTGAACAATCATCAATACGTGGCACCCCGATGTTTCCGCCATCGGTTGGGGTGTTACAGATTGGTATCAGAGCCATGGTTATAGGGAATTAGGTTATTAGAAAAATAATCTAGTCTATAACCATAGGATTTAACAAGTACTTGCTTCTTTTGCTTGCTATTCTCTATCTCCTACTTCTTATCCCTACTATCATCCCTACAAGAAAGTTACTCTCCATCACTGGACCTACTCCTAGACTGATAGGGCAAAAATCCTCAGGTTTAATCTGAACCCCCTTGAGATCTCGTCGAAGTTCTAGATTTTAATAACGAACACGTGCAATCTGGAAGGGTGAACGCCTGTATTCTGAGTCTTCTGTCTAGGCTGGCATTGCGCATATATCCCAATCAGACGAGGGACCCGGATGCCTACCTGGGAATTCTCGGGATGAGTGTTCACTTATAGGCTAAAGCATGTCTTCATATGTTATTAGAATTGAGAATCTTTGATAAGTCAACGTTTTCGTTTATTCGTTTTAATTAATGAATAAATGATTACATTCCCTATATAAACTCTCATTCATTTCATTGTGTCTATTACAGATCATGCCTCCTCGCCGCAGCACTCGCAACAGCACTGGTGAGAACCACGATGAAGGTAGTGACAACCATGGTCATGACCAAGGTCCTGGTCACAACACTAATGGGGTCGATGCCCAACTGGCTGCGATCATTTCTCAACAAATGGCGCAGCAAATCGCAACTCTGGTTCCCAATTTACTCGCTCAGGTCATCCAAATGAACGGCAACGGGAATGGTCACAACAACGGGAACGGGAACGGCAATGGCAATGGGAATGGACCCCAAGCCTGTACCCTTAAGCATTTCAACTCTTGTAACCCTCCGAAGTTTAGTGGTGAAGAAGGAGCTACAGGACTCCTCCAATGGTTTGAGGGTATTGAGAATACCTTCATCAACAGTGAGTGCCCCGACAACTTCAAGGTTCGTTACGCCATGAGTGTTCTCCATAAACGAGCACTCACATGGTGGAATGAAGAAAAGCGTACTCGAGGGGCCGAAGTTGCTCTTGCTATGACATGGAACCAAGTCAAAGAGATCATGAAGGAAGAGTTTTGTCCTCGCAATGAAGTTAAGAAGCTCGAAGATGAGTTCCACACCTTAGCTCAAGATAGTGGGGAAAACCTTGCCTACAACACCCGCTTTCATGAGCTTATCTTATTGCTGCCCCACAAAGTCACTCCCCTATCGGTAGCCATCGAGAAGTACATCGGTGGCCTGCCCATGCAAATCCAGGATACGGTGTGGGGAAGGAATCCTGCCACCTTGGAGGAAGCCAAACGGTTAGCAGCTACCTTAACTGATAATCACGTAAAGAACGGGACCTTAGTTCGGAAAGGCAATAAAACAAGTATTGTAGCCGCGGTAACCACTGAGAACCAGAAGCGTAAGGCCAGGGATCCTGATGCAAACCTCACCCCACAGGCTCCCAACAAGAAACCTTATACAGGAAACCATCCTTTATGTAATACGTGCAACCGACACCATCCCACTGCTTCAGCGTGTCGCTTGTGCACCAATTGTGGAAGGCATGGCCATCTGGTCAACACTTGTCGTGAGACCCCAAATCCAAATGCCAACCAACCCACCAACCCTGCTCAAGCTGCTAACCTTAATCAATACAACTATGGTCAATGCTATGAATGTGGAGACCCAAATCACTTCCGTAACCGATGCCCTAAATTGAACAGAGATCAAGACCCCCCAGCTATTTAACAGATAGCCCTACCATTTGAATAATGTCTACTTTCTCTTTAATTCCATGTATTGCACTTTTGATTCAAATAATAAATTCAAGTATTATCATAACATTTGTGTGCATGCTTGTTGGAATGTGAACTAATTGCTATATCTATACTTGCTTACTTGTACATCAATTAGTTAACTACCAAACAACCAGCTTAACGATTGGTAGAGGTCATCATGTCATTCCAACAGTCGGGAGAGGCCCTACCACCTGAACGACTGGCGGAGGCTATCAGACCTGCTTAACCATCGGTAAAGTCATAAGAGGACGCAAAACCCTAATGTAAGGTAAATTGGTAATTACGGTCCGGAACGTAATCATGAATTTACAGGTACGTTAAGGTAGTGTGAAATTTTATCAAGGTTTTCGGTAGTTGGCCAATTGTAACCCTGGTTTTCCCTTAACTTCGGGACGAAGTTCCTAAAAGAAGGGGAGACTGTAACATTTCGTATTTAACCATTTTTACGTTACAAAACGACAAGCCCTATTATTTTTGGTGATATTTTGAACCCCTACACAACTATAATTATTCATACATGTATCTCTCTCTCTATATATATATATATAAAGTAATAATAATAATAATAATAATACATAGAAACAATAGTGTGGATTGATTTTTATTAATCTAAGCCCAAACCCAAACCCAAACCACCCTTTCCCTTCCTTAGAATCAGACTGGGCCTGCTGAGCCCAAGAGTCGGCCCAACAACCAAACCAAGCCCAACAGCCCTTCCCTTTTCTGCCTATTAAAAACAAAAAAAGGGGTTGTTTGTGCCGGGTATCGAACCGGACCACCCCCACAATCACACACGCGTTTACACCACTGGTCCATGTTGTCTTATGTTATCAGATCTAGGAGCCATTTATATTTATGACCTTCCAAAATAAAGAGCTGTCTCCTTCCTTTCAGCTCTGCACGCGTCTGTTCACCATCAACCCAAAATTTTTGGTTTTTAATTGAGGTTAATCAAGGAAACCATTGACCTTCGATCTCGCAAACGTCTAACACGTTTAATACGCATCAATTACACGTCAATCATTGACTTTTTATTCAATCATACGCGTTTGTTTCAATTAAAAGTCAAACCTTCCAATTAGCATTAACCCTAATCCTCTAGTATAAATAGATGGTCTGCGAGTCTTGGCAAATCGCTCACAACTCTCTCTCAATCTCTATATCTCTCTAATTCACTCTGAAATTGATTAATTTGTTCGTGGTTTGACTTTCTCATTGACCCGAAGATAAACATCAATCCCTCTCTGTGAGTCCTCGTTTTTTTTGTGGGATATATTCATCGGCATTCAGGCAACCAAAGCCCTAACATTAATCGGGCTATAGTTGCCTGAATCATCCAATTGTAAATCTAGGGTTCGTCGTGGTATAATTTGGGGAAAAACTGAATCAGGCATAACGTATTTATTTATTTTTAAACTAAAGATCTCACAACCACCGGCCTAGGCCAAGTGGTTGTGACTCTGGTCCTTTTCAGAGGTCACTCGGGTTCGAGTCCGGCTCTGACCGGTTTTTGCTCTTTTATTTTCTTTTCTTTTTTTTTAACAAACAAATTACATTATATATATATATAATAAATCCTTTTAATCATTTAAATCCTTTTTAAAATATCAAAACTATTTTATAAATTCTAAAAAAATTATTATTGTTTAATCTGATATAAAAGATTTATTTACAATTTTTATTTTTCAGAAATTCTTTTATTTAATATTTATAATAATTAAATCATTTTTATACTATTATAATTATAAAAATCCATTTATATATCAAAACAGTTTTATTAAATTCCCCAAAAATTATCCTAACTTTTTATAAAGTTAAACTTTACTGAAATAATTTTTAATTCAGTAAAATCATTTATTTTATATTTTTAATCAATTTTTGTTAGATTTAATCATAATAAATCCAATTTTCATCATTTTTGCACCAAAATTTTATACAAAATATTTTTAATCATTTAGAACAGAAATATGATTTTTAAAATAAAAATTCATTAATTTTAGTATTTTTGAATATTAAAGTTAATAATTGGCTATTTATAAATAAATAGATTTAAAAATCTATTTTAAGTGAAATAATTTTATAAAAATTATTTTATTGCTTCAAACACCTTAATGTGCACACTCAAAATCCAAATTTTATAAAAAGGCTTTCTTTCATTAATTATCAAATTTTCTTTATTTAATTAACATTTTAAATTAAATTTAACAATTGATTATCCCCAAATCGAAACCCTAGGATACACATATTAGTTAATTAGACTTAGACTTATTATATATTACCTCATTATAGGGTAATATTTGGAATCACTTTGGGCAACACAATTATCATATCTTTTCAACAAGTTAACATTTGCTAAGGTGAGTTTACATAGCCCCTTTACTCTATTTTCACTATTTTCGGGGTGAAACATGTTTAAACATTTTATACTATCATTTACTCATATTTACTTGTGATTCAATTACAACATCATTCTATCATTTGACTGTAACAAAAAGACACAGTACAATCATTAACAATGATCAAGCCGCCTGTTTAGATTATAGCGCTATAGGTCTGACAAACCCATCCCCCACGTAGACTCAGGGATGATCGATAACAGTAATAACATTTAACTAACTTGCGAGTTAGTCATCAGTCGACACAAGGTTTGGTTGTACAGAGACGCATTGTTGCATGTCGGTATCATACTCTATCATCATACAACTCTGAGTGTTGTGTAAACTATTGTTATCAATTATTTTTCAAAAACCTATGTAATTCTCACCAACTTTTGTGGACCCGAATATTTTCAACTTAACATGTTTCAGGTTCTACTTGCTTGACGAATTGCTTGAAGATATGTGCATAGTTACTCAATTTGCTGTACGAATTCTTGTAGAACAATTGTATGTAATTTATTTAAATCAATTAATGAAACTTATCATTCTCCATGAGCTACTGAACAATCATCAATACGTGGCACCCCGATGTTTCCGCCATCGGTTGGGGTGTTACATAGGAGGGGGAGGGTTGGATGTGGTTTTTAAAGGGGAAGGTGGTTTCATCGAATGCGACATGGCGAGAGACAATGATTTGTTTTGTTTGGAGGTTAAAGCATTTGTAACCACGATGGGATGGTGGGTAGCCAAGGAAGACACACGGTGTTGAGCGGTTTTCAAGTTTATGGATGGTAGTGGATGGGATTAGAGGGTAGCACAAACAGTCGAACACGCGAAGATGTTCGTATGTAGGAGTGCGATGGTAAAGGATTTCTGTGGGAGTTTTGTTTTGAAGGAGTTTGGTGGGTAGAATGTTTAGGAGATAGGTGGAGGTTTCTAAGGCGTGGTCCCAAAAGTATGGTGGTAACGAGGCATGGGCAAGGAGAGTTCGAATCATATTGTTAATGGTGCGGATTTGGCGCTCCGCCTTGCCGTTTTGGGAAGATGTGTGGGGACACGAGAGGCGGAATAGCATCCCGTGTTGGGTAAAAAAGTTTTGAAATTGGTGGTTTATGTACTCTCGGCCATTGTCGCATTGTAATGTTTTAATGGGTTTTTGAAATTGTGTTTTAATTAAGTTGTGAAATGCACAAAATATTTAAAACACTTGAGATTTTCGGGAGATTGGGTATGTCCAAAGGTAGTTGCTAAAGTCATCAATAAACAATACATAATATCGGTGACTCCCGGAACTAAGAATCGGGGAAGTCCACAAGTCATTATGTATGATATCAAAAGGTTGAGAAATAGTAGTACTGGAATTAATAAATGGTAAACGAGTGCTCTTGCCAAAAGTGCAAGATTGACAAACATGTTTATTTATGCGATCAAAAGAAACATAATTAGAAGATTTTAAAGACTGCAACGAAGCTTGTCCAGGATGTCCAAGTCGTTGGTGCCAAAGGGTTGAGGAGATGGCGGCAAAAACTGATGGTGAGTTGGTGTTCCCGGAACCTAGAACCAAAGGGTAAAGGTCACCGCTGCTGTTGCACCGCAGGATAGGGATCCGGGTCTTGTAGTCTTTCACAAGAAAACCAAATGGGTCAAATTCCACATAAACGGAATTGTCGGTTGTAAACCGACGGACAAAAATAAGGTTTTTAACTAGTTTGGGTGCATACAAGACATTTTTAAGGATAAAGGGTGGGAAGGGTGGTGGTAAAATTTTGGTGCCATGTCCAAGGACGGGAAGGGTCGAGCCATCACCGACAAGTATTGATTGAGGAATGCTATTATTAAAATAAGATTGATAGTTACCTTGCGTGTTGTTAGCAGTGGATGTCGCCCCCGTGTCCATGTATTGAGTAGCATCCGGTGGGTTTAGAGACATGGTGTACATCGCCTGGTCAATGTCGGTCGGGGTGTAGGCGGTATAAGCTTGCTGCTGATTGCTGGGCCTCGGACCAAGCAGGCCTTGAGACTGCTGAGCGGGTTGTTTGGGCCCGGTTGTGGGGTGTGGGCAAGGAGGGGGAGCCCAAGGCCAAAAAGGCCCAGAAGGTGGTGCGGCCCATTGAGAATAATACCCAGGCCAGTAAGGTTGCTGTGAAGACCAAGGATTTTGCTGAGAATACCGTCCTCTGCCCCAACCGTTTGAGCGACCACGGACCCCTGCCACGTGAACGGCCGCCACGGCCCCTGGAGCGGTCCGAATAAGGAGGAGGGGTATTCGAATGGTGGGTATGGTCCTGTGAAGATGATGAGCGGGTGGATGTGTGAAGGGCCGTAGAGGTGTTTTGGGAGGCGATGAGGGCGGTTTCGGCTTTTCGTTGTTCAACCATAACAACTTTGGATCTGGCAACATAGAAATTGGGTAGTGGGTCTTGGTTCTGCAGAATTGTACCGATCCCCTCGTATTGCTCGGGGAGTCCGGCGATGAGTTGAAGGACAAGGGTGTCGTTGTCGACGGGAGCCCCAACGCCGGCAACTGATCAGCCAACGATTTTAGTTGTTGACAGTAGGCGGAGACGTTAGGAAAACCATCTAAACGGGTGTTTGAAAACTTGTTTTTGAGTTGGAGGCGACGAGCGACTTTGTTGTCCTGGAAGAAATTTTCCAGAGCCAACCAAGCGTCGTAGGCGGTGTATGTGTTGTCGATGATGGTGTGGAGAAGATCGCTTGAGATCGTGCTATACAACCATTGAAGGACGATGGCGTCTAGACGATTCTAAGGGTCTTCGGGTGGTGGTGGAGGGGTGATTGGTGGTTCGGTTTTGTCCATTTCAGTGGAGGCGGGTGGTGTAGGTTGTGTAGAAGTGGAGACGATGTCTGGGAAAATTCTGGGTCGGAGATGGTCGTCAACCTGGTACGCACGGCAGTGGATTTCGAAGAGATTTTTCCATGCCGTAAAGTGACAGGTATCGACCTCTAAGGTGATCGGAATAAGGGATTTAATGTTGGAAACGGTAGTTGCGGAATGGAGTTTTGGTTCCATGGCAGAAGGGTGGGTGATTTTGCGGGTAGGGAAGTGAAGTGTGGGAGAGATAGGTTGCAGCAGGAAGCAGAGATAGCAGCAGGTTGGGTGGGCAGTGTCCGGCAGGTAGAAGAAGCCGGAGAAACAGCCGGAAGCAGAGAGGCGGTGAAGGAGATGGTCAAGACCTAGTCTCTTGATACCATGAAAGGTGAGAAGGATCCTTGATCCTCTCCCTAATTGTTATTCCCTTATATAATGATTTTACAATGAATTCAAATTAATGTTATCCCCTATTTATGGGAAGGAATAATTACAAAATAATGACATAATAATGACTACCTAAAATACAATGTTAGCATATTCTATTATATATCATTTTACATGAATAATTTAATTTGTATTCATACAAGCAGCCTATGTATTAATTGGTTGATATGTATTCGTTGTAGTAACTTGTCTCGTGTTTTAACATAATTTTTGAAGCCGAGTGATTTTGAGTTGCCCATTTTTTTAATTGAAGTTAAAGTTATCGTGTTGTGTCTAACTTAATTAATCTATATTCTTAGGTGGCTCCATCATTGTAAACTTCACTCGGTTGCCTAATTTACGTGAGACATGTATGAAGAAAATGTATGCAATCGTGTTAGTCACTACAACGTCATGCAATTAAAAGAGTTTGGTAGGTCAATTTATTTTTGTGGTTTAAGTCATAATATTTTTGAAGTCATGATTTTTATTGATTTAAATTATTGTATTGATAATTAGTTTGTAATATTGTGCTTTGAATGTTTGATGTCAATTATGTGTATAAATCGATGAAATGCATTATATGTTTTACTTTTTGTTTACTTTGTGCATACAAACAAAACTTAAATATCATGTGATATTTTGCTTTATGTAATATTTTAAAGTATAAATTAAATCTGATAAGATTATTTCATTTTATAATACATAGAAATTTTTTTCTGTTTTTATCAATTAGTTTATAATATTATAGTGTTCAAATGTTCTGTGTATATTGATAACGTTAAGCATATGACATTTTGCTAATGGTTTTTAATTTGTCTTTCCCTCATATTTTTATTTTTGAATTCTTTGACAAATTAGAGCTAGATATTTAGTAATACACTTCATGTTTCGCTTTCATTTATTATTTAAATCACAAATAGTTATTTCATATTTATTATGTACATTTTTCAAACTTTTTCATTTTATCGTTTGTTCAGCCGTGAAGGTCACGGGTGTCTAACCTAGTAGAGAATAAAGAAAAATAAAAAATATTCTTTTACCTGCAACAACCTAACTTAAAAATCTGAGAACAAATATATTGACGACGTGTCATCGCTACAATCTTTTCTCGGCAAATGTCGTATGCCGTCGCTATAGGTGTCATTTGCACGACTTGTCACCTTCTTTTATAACATTTTTTCCATTCTTACCCTTCTCATAACTAACACCCTTTTTACAGGTCCTCACCGTGTGTGTGTGAGTATATATATAGGGTAGGGTTCCTGTAGGAATGTTGGTTTGTGTGAGAAGTGTAGGAATGATTAAAAATTGATATGTATGCATATTTTTTTGACGTATTCATGTTGTTTTGGATTGCTTTGCTTAGAAAAAACACCAGACATAACAAATTAATAACCGAAAACAATGTATTTTAAGCAGAGTGTTTTAAGTAATTATTAGGGTGTTCTATCTGTAATTTAAATTTAATTACTATAATACATTGGATTGTATTTTAAATTTTTGTATATTGTTGTGTTAAGTGTTTTTAAAGCCAAAACAACCAAATACATCATTCCAAAATAAAGAACATGATGCCTACATGTCAATTCTTAATCCTTCCTACACTTCTCACACAAAACAATATTCCTACGAAATCCTCTACCTAATATATATATATATATATATATAGGGGAAAGTTAATTTAAGAACACTTATATTTCGTGCGAACCGTGAGAACGGCATCTAAAACCATTCAAATTCAAAATTTCTTTTTACACTTGTCTTTATTACTAAAATACAATCTCAAAAACACAATTTACACGTAAAAATTCAAATGTATACGAAAATAATTTGTTTTTACACATGTGTAAATTTACTGTTTATACATGTGTAAACTGTTTCATTTACACATGTGTAAAAAGTTAATTTGAAAGTGTTTTTGCAAGAAAAGATGAATTATTTGGAAAGAAAAATTCATTTATTAATGTTGTATTTTGATTATAATGAGGTTTGTATTAAAAAAAATTGATTTTGATTAATTTTTTTACTTGTTCTCACGGTTCTCACAATATTTAGCGTTCTTAAGATAACCCTCCCCTATATATATATATATATATATATATATATATATATATATATATATATATATATATATATATATAGGTCAAGTATAAAATGAAAACCCACTTGAGTTGAGAAAACCTTTGGAAACCCATGTCAAAAAACATTATTTTTTTTTGAAAAAAATAACCAATGTAAAATACATGTTTTTAAGCGTTTTGGGCCAAAAAAATTAAAAAAAAAAAAAGTGCCGACAGGATTTTTTTTTAAAAAATAAACAAAGTTGCTGAAAACATATGTTTACAACAACTAAATATGTTTTTAGCGCAACTCTGTTTATTTTTTCAAAAAAAATCCCATCGTTGCTTTTTTTTTTATTTTATTTTATGCCCAAAACGTTTAAAATATATATATTTTACATTGGTTTTTTTTCAAAAAAACATAATGTTTTTTTACATTGGTTTTCAAAAGTTTTCTCACCTCAAGATGGTTATCAATTTATCCCTCCCATATATATTGAGGATCCTGTACAAAGTGTGTTCTTTAAGAAAAGGGTAGGAATGGTTTCGAGCCATTGGATTGTTTAATGAATGGTTAAGATTGATCAATGTCAAAATTTGAATAATTGTTTTAATTTCGTATGGCTTATTTCACCGACGAAGGATACAAACGTAATTATGTGTGTTTAAAAAAGGAAACCCATTAAATAACATTTAATATCACACTACAATTGTGGATCCACCATTTTCATACAAAAATGACACAAGATTTGTAGCCAAAATTAGATGGGTTTTAACATACAAAATGTACTACAATTCATGTTGTTTGAATATGGGATTTTCACAACAGTGTGTTTTAGTTTCAAAATCATAGTGTTTTAACACACAAAATGATAGTACGATTCAAGTCATGGTGTTATTTTACATCCGGAAGGATTGTTTTACGATTCATCATGGTGTTCTGTCGTCCGGTTAAGCGAACTGGTTGAATATGAGATTTGCATATCAGTTTTTTTTTTTTTTTCATCCGGAAGGATTTGTAATACATTCAAATCAGTGTGTTTTATTTTGATGGTGGTTATATGAATGTGTTATACTTTATACACCTTAAAATTAGTATTTTATCAAACACCATATTTTACTAACATACACCATTCACTTGAATATAATATTACACCACACGTTATGTAAAAAAATCTATCTTATATGTAAAACCCCAAACATTGTGAAAAAAATATGTAAAACACCACACGTTATATAAAAAAATATAATATTACATTCACATTAAAAAACCTATCCAATTTCTCGTATCAATTCCTAAAAAGCATCAATAGTGTTTTATACTTATCAGGAGTGTTGTATAATAACATCAATAGTATTTTATATATCATTTTCATCACATGCCAACATCAGGAGTGTTCTATTTTATATGAAACTACAACTTTGTTTTACATCACCACAAAATTACAAAGTCAATTTTTGTAAGTCATAACACTTTAGCTTCTAAATAGTGTTTTATATGAACATCATACTGTGTTTTATCTAATCACTAAACATCAACATTTTACTGTATTTTATATAATCACTAATATAAGGAAAACATTAAAAATGTTTATAGAAGTAAATAATAATAATTAAAAAGGTTGCTTAATAATGATTATAGCAGATAATAATGATATATAAGAGAGAGAGAGAGAGAGAGAGAGAGAGAGAGAGAGAGAGAGAGAGAGAGAGAGAGAGAAGGGAACCATAATATAAGGAAAACATTAAAAAGGTTTCTAGAAGTTTAACATAAAATGACAATGATACCCTCATTTAAAACACATATTCACGATTCTACCATGAATTTCTATAATATATTAATTAAATTTTAATCACATCCAAACTTTTAATCTCCACCATCTATCTTTAAATCCAATGGTTGAAAACAGTTCCTACACAAAACCATTTTCCTACAGGAACTCTACCCTATATATATAGTGTAAGGTTCAATGGGGAACCGGGGAACCATGCATTTAACATGTTAAATATATTTTAAAAATTCAATTTAACATGAAAAAAAGAAATTTCAAAAATTTCTTCAGAGCTTTTGCAAATAAACATGTGTAGAAGCTATTCCAATAAAAAATTAATTTTTGTATAAAACTTTTTTTTACCTTTTTTTAATTAATTTTAAGCATTTTTTTAATTATTTTATTTTTTGATTTTTTTTTTGTCAAAAAAGCTTCTACATAAATTTATATAAAAAATCTCCAATTAAACTTTTTGATAAAAATGTTTTTTTACATGTTAAATTGATTTTTTATGATATAATTAACATGTTAAAATGCATAGTTTTTCAGTTTCCTACTTTTTTTAGGTTCCCATTAAACCCACCCCTATATATATAAGATTCCTGTCAATTTTATAAGCGAAGAATGAGTCTTGTAATTTGGTGTAAACATAAAGAACGAGTTTTGTAAATTAATCTAAAAATGTTATTTTAGACTAGGAACAACAAGACATTACCAAAGATGAAGCCAAATAATGAAAATAAAAATGATTTATTTAGCCTTTAGCGACGACATGTCGTGCGATAAATAAAACTATTTTTTATTTATTACTAATAGAGAATAAAGAAAAATAAAAAAAATTACCTACAACCACCTAACTTAAAAATTTGAGAACAGATATAGTGACGACATCTCATCGCTACAATCTTTTCTCGGCAAATATTGTATGTCGTCGATATAGGAGTCATTTGCACGACATGTCACCTTTTTTAAACATTTTTTCATTCCCACCCTTCTCATAAAGAACACTCTTTGCAAAGGATCCCCACCGTATATATATATATATATATATATATATATATATATATATATATATATATATGCTGAGGATCTGGTACAAAGGGTGTTCTTTATGAGAAGGGTAGAATTTGTTTGGAGCCATTGGATTATTTAATGAATGGTTAAGATTGATCAATGTGAAAATTGGAATAATTGTTTTAATTTCATATGACTTATTTCACCGACGAAGGATACAAACGTAATTATGTGTGTTTAAAAAAGGAAACCCATTAAATAACATTTAATATCACACTACAAACGTGGATCCACCATTTTCATACAAAAATGACACAAGATTTGTAGCCAAAATTAGATGGATTTTAACATACAAAATGTACTACAATTCATGTTGTTTGAATATGGGATTTTCACAACAGTGTGTTTTAGTTTCAAAGTCATAGTGTTTTAACACACAAAATGATAGTACTACGATTCAAGTCATTGTGTTATTTTACATCCGGAAGGATTGTTTTACGATTCATCATGGTGTTCTGTCGTCCGATTAAGCGAATTGGTTGAATATGAGATTTTCATATCAGTTTGTTTTTTTTTTCATCCGGAAGGATTTGTATTACATTCAGATCAGTGTGTTTTATTTTGATGGTGGTTATATGAATGTGTTATACTTTATACACCTCAAAATTAGTATTTTATCAAACACCATATTTTACTAACATACACCATTCACATGAATATAATATTACACCACACGTTATGTAAAAAAATCTATCTTATATGTAAAACCCCAAACATTGTGTAAAAAAAATATGTAAAACACCACATGTTATATAAAAAAAAAATATAATATTACATTCACATTAAAAAATCTATCCAATTTCTCATATCAATTCCTAAAAAGCATCAATAGTGTTTTATACTTATCAGAAGTGTTTTATAATAACATCAATAGTATTTTATATATCATTTTCATCACATGCCAACATCAGGAGTGTTGTATTTTATATGAAACTACAACTTTGTTTTACATCACCACAAAATTACAAAGTCAATTTTTGTAAGTCATAACACTTTAGCTTCTAAATAGTGTTTTATATGAACATCATACTGTGTTTTATCTAATCACTAAACAACAACATTTTACTGTATTTTATATCATCACTAATATAAGGAAAACATTAAAAAGGTTTATAGAAGTAAATAATAATAATTAAAAAGGTTGCTTAAGAATGATTATGGCAGATAATAATGATATATAAGAGAGAGGGAAAGGAACCGTAATATAAGGAAAGCATTAAAAATGTTTCTAGAAGTTTAACATAAAATGACAATGATAAGGAACCGTAATATAAGGAAAGCATTAAAAAGGTTTCTAGAAGTTTAACATAAAATGACAATGATACCCTCATTTAAAACACATATTCACGATCCTACCATGAATTTCTATAATATATTAATTAAATTTTAAACACATCCAAACTTCTAATCTCCACCATCTATCTTTAAATCCAATGGTTGAAAACAGTTCCTACACAACCATTTTCCTACAGTAACCCTATCCTATATATATAGTGTAAGGTTCAATGGGGAACCGGGGAACCATGCATTTAACACGTTAAATATATTTTAAAAATTCAATTTAACATGCAAAAAAAAATTCAAAAATTTATCCCGAGCTTCTGCAAATAAACATGTGTAGAAGCTATTCCAATAAAAAAAATTAATTTTTGTATAAAACTTTTTTTTACCTTTTTTTATTAATTTTAAGCATTTTTTTAATTATTTTATTTTTTGATTTTTTTTTGTCAAAAAAGCTTCTACATACATTTATATACAAAATCTCCAATTAAACTTTTTGATAAATATGTTTTTTTACATTTTAAATTGATTTTTTATGATATAATTAACATGTTAAAATGCATGGTTATTCAGTTTCCTACTTTTTTTAGGTTCCCATTAAACCTATATATATATATATATATATATATATATATATATATATATATATATATATATATACTAGTAGGACACCCGCGCGATGCAGCGGCGGTAACAATTTACAACGCAACACTATTTTTTGTTCGTTTGTTAATCCTCTCGCTGATGATGTGATGTGCAAGGTGCAAATTTGTTAACTTTCATGTTCTCACAACGACTTTCGTCATTATCAAAATTATGGGAAAAGAAAAATTAAAGGATCAAGTAAGATATAAAGGCAAAATTAGAGCTGGGAAGCATAGAAAATAATGATTAATAACCTCTGTAATAAATGTTACAAGTGCTTTTGTAACCAAATGCTTTTGTATTCATGTTTTGTTAATGTAAATAAAAAGGGTTTAAAACTGTTAAATGTATAACAAACAGCTTTACATAAAAGTTTTTACCGTTTCAATGACTGCTTGTTCATACCAAATTTCGTTAAGGTATATATGACTGCCACTATCTCACTTTCTCACCCACCAATCAGCACCAGAAGTTGCCATTCTACTTATATAACAGTATCCTATTTGACGCACCTACTCAACAAATATAAAAACAAGTGAGACACAAATTCTAAAACAAAAAATTTATACATAATCAGCATGCACAAATAATCAAATACCAAAAGAAATATACATCATTCTCATGTAACGGAAACATGGCAACTTACAAAGATCCTGCCGTTAGGATCAGGGTTCGATTTCATTTGCCATATTGAAATTCCATTGGATGTTGCAATTTACAGCTATCAACTCACACAACCTGAATTTGTTACCAAATAAAACTATGTAAATAAGGACACACAGGTCTTTTATTCGATGGCCCGGAAGCCAATCTTGTAACAGGTCCCATACTCGTTTTCTTTGAGTTTCACCTTGAGGCGCGCCTTGCGGCGCATGCCTCACCCTTTTATAAACCATAAAATTAATCTTATTGACATCTAAATGACTGATAGCTAGATGATACGCCAATGAGTCTTCTCAGTCAAAAGTCACCCATAGTGGGTTTTAAACATGCAGGTCAGTTTAGGAAGGACAAGATAGCATGTCATAAGTGGGTAATTTAAAAGATGATATTTTGGTTCGAGTCGGTACAAACTTTGATAAAACATATACAGATCAAAATGGCTTTTTTTGGTATTTTTTTTATAAATCAATTATCAGTCGATGTATAAATATTGAAATATAACCTAGGTTTTAAAAAGCGTGAAGCACACAAAATGATGAGGACTAAAACCGAGGCGCAAAGCGCAATAGTGGTGTGCTTCTCGTACACGAGGCGCAAGACTATTATATAATTTTTTTTATATATCGTAAAGGTTTTTACAACCTTTACCCAAAATATAGATATAAATAAGGTTATATACGATTTAACTTAAATGTACAACCTTTTTAGCAACATGTGTAACACTTTGAAGCACAAAAACACCTCGTGTCGAAAAAACGCAGGCCTAAGGGGATTTTTTTTCGAACAAAAGTGAACTTTTCTTGTGTTTTTTGTAACACGCATGGATCCGCGCCTCAGGTCACCTCGCGCTTAAGCGCGCCTGAGGCACGGTTTTTAAAAACTAGAATATAACCAGCTCTTTAAATGGAGTGTTTAAGAACTCCATGGCTACATAATGCGGCTTTGTAGAAAAAACATTATTATTGGGTCGGGTCGTCTTATTGTCGCTTGTCCAGCATGTGTGTCAACCTTTTATTAACAAATGGATTAGCAGGGGAATAACCCACCACCACAGTTACATAAAAACACTCCACCTCTGTACATTACATACACCACCAAACAAAAAAATCCACCCCTTCCTAGACTTGCATTTTTGCCACCAGTATGTCAACAATAGTCTATTTTTTAACTACAACAAAAATATGTGATCAAGAAACAATTTTAACAGAGAAAACTTACTAATTACAGAAAAACAAACCTACTTTAGGTAGACAACGGGAGGGGGAGTACCTTGAGCGGTTAAAATGATAAGAGCATTCAAATCATTGACAAAGTGACAAACCGCAAATACGATTTATAAACAAAAAAGATTTCATTGTTTATAATTTTCTATCTTGGATCAAATGTGAGAATTTTAATTGTTAATCCCTAAAATACCTTAAAAAGACAGAACTTGTCAACATTTTGGCAGTGCCCGCCTCGCCATTACTCACAAACTTAGACCCACATAACAGCTAGAGCATTGTTCAAATGCATAACAGCTAGAGCAAGTTTTGTTTTTTCCATCTAGCGTCCTCTTCTATTGTTCTTAAAAGCAAATAATCACTGAAACAATCAATCAACGAGCATATGTTGTCCCATGAAACTCATTCAACTTGAACAAACCTGAACATATATGTTATCTAATTTAATTTCATGACAACACATCAAAAATTTATTCAACAAGCATACAATTTCTTAAAGCTAATTTAAGTTTTGAAGTTAAGTAACATGTTTGGCTATTTTTACAATCATAAATAATCAGTGTACAAACAATTTCAGTCCATTGCCTTTGTACAATATTCAGATCTGTGTCAGTGGGTTTGAGAAAAATTGAAAATTTTGGGAGATATGAGTTTCATACCTTAAAAGACAAAAATTTGTAGATAGATAAACGAAATCCCTTTTACCAGTCACTCCTCCTTTAGGGTTTTTTAGAGAAAGAAAACACAGAGAGATGAAGGAAGTTATAGTGAGATGTATATCTGAAGCATATGATTTAAGCCTTAACCAACCTTAGAAAACGAGTGTGAAGGGAGACAGAGAGAAAGAGAAAGTGGTAAACAGATGGGTGAAGGACGATGGAAGAGAAGCTAGGGATAAATTTTGAGAGCATGGTGAGATTTTCAGGATAAGGTGGAGATTCAAATTTCAAAAATTTTGAACCGACAACAATTGCCCCGGCTCTAAATGATTCAAAGGAGTTATGCTTCATGGGTTGTAACACATGCATTAAGGGTTGATTTTAAGAGATTTGTAGAAATTACTATTTTACCCATCTTATATGCTTTATAATATAGTATAGATATATATATATATATACTATATGTATCTAATGAAAACCCATATGAGATGTGCAAACCTTGTAAACCCATCCAATGGTATTATATGCATCCACGTCCACCTTTTCTACATTATCCATAAGGGCAAGATGGTCCATGTTTAATGAGCCTCGAAATCTTGCTCATATTGCTTCATGACACACTTTTTTCTTGCAGACCTTACACACTTTTGTACAAAGTTTCACACATTTAAATGAAATGTCTCTCTCTCTCTCTCTCTCTCTCTCCTTTAACTCATTAAACAACCTACCATCATCTCTTAACCCAAAAACCAAAGTATCATCTCTTTTCCCTAACCAAACTATCATCTCTTTTCTCCGGCCAAATTCATCAACTTTTCTTTTCATTTATAAGTTCATCTCATCATTGGAAGGTGTAAGGTCTGTAAAATTTCACGGTTGTTGGAGGAGATGAGGAGGCGATGACGGCTCCGGTGATGTTAATGAAGGTGAGGACGATGATTAGGGGTGGTATTCGGCTGGTTTTAATGTTGGGTTATAGATACGGTTGTGTGAGGTTTTTGGGGCCAGGATTGGTGGTTGTTTGAGGGGTGGTCTTTCTTGGGTTTTGGTTGTTGACAGGCGTCGAGTGGTGGTTGTGGTCCGATTAGGGGGTGGTTGCGGTTGTGGGTTGGGTGACGGCCATGGTTGTGATGATCCGGCCATGGCTGTGGTTGCTGGTCCGGCAATGGTGGTGGTCGTGGTTCTATGTTTAGTCTCGAATGTGCCGAGACGGCCTCACCGGAGTTTCATCAGACTATCGAAGCCCAGATCTACTTAAGTATGTTATTGTTTTTGTTTTGACTAATTTGTTTGTTCTTGAAAACATGAAGCAATAGTTGTGGGGAACATGAAAGTAAAGGGATTTCCTGTTTACCCAAATGGTTAAAAAATTCTTTGTCCATGAATGCTAGCTGCTGCACCGATTGACTTCTCACACGTGCCATAATTGTAAGAAGCTACCAACTGATTTCATTTATTAGTCAATTTAAAGCATGCTATCTTCTAGTATGAATTTTCATGTTATTTTTTTTCATTGTTATGCATAAATAATAATTATTTCACTTTTTTCAATTGGGTTTATATGAATTTCTATGTTATTTTTTATTCTTGAAAAAGATTTTTTAAAATTTGTGTTCTAATAGCTTTTACATTGTTGGTTGAATCAGTACCTGGTGGTTTGTTGATTTTTGGTGAAGGTGGATGAGTTGATGAAGATGAGAAATAAGGGTTTGGTTTTGGATTTTTTTTTGTAATTTTTTTAAGTTGTAATCACTTGTTTTGTTTTTTTTCGTGTAACATTGTTAAAGATTTATGTTACACTACATTTTTTATAAGATGTTATAGATTTTTTCGCAAGTAAAATACTTGTAGTTCATAGTGTTTTCAATGTTACAATGTTAAATTTATTTAGTTACATGTATATATGTTATGTTACACTGTAACTGTAACGCATACAGTGTAACATATAATTGCTCTTTTACAGTGTAACGTATAATAAAATGTAACAACGTAAACAAATACCAATGATACCTATAACATGTTACAACGTAACACATAAGTGTTACAGACAAATCTGACTGATCGGATTATCCATTAAAAGGTAAAAAATTTAAATAAATATAAAAGAGGAAAGAGAGATGATTGAGATTCAGAAGATTAAAAGAGAATAGAGGAGAGAGAAGTGAATGAATAAAAGAGAGAGGAAAGAGAAATGAATAAAAAAAGAGATAATGATGGAGGTGGTCCCAAAAAGCAAAAAGCATGAAGCAAAAAGCAAGGAATCGTACCTTATCAATTGCATATTTTGTTACCTTTGTGACCATTCTACCCTTTACATAAGTATGAAGCAAAAAGCAATCGTACTTTATCAATTTAATATATATGGAATGATCTCAACCCTTCATTAGTGTAGATCAAGGGTTACAAAAGGGTTTTTAGAGTTTGCACAACTCGATAGGGTTTTTATTTTAACCCAACCCTATATATATATATATATATATATATATATAGGATTTGGTTTGAATGAGAACCTTTTCCCAAATTGAGAACTATAAGAACCATTCTGGGCCACACATTTCTCTAAGGCAAATTTTTTTTTTTTTTTTTTTTTTTTTTTGCAAAAATCGCTGCTTTATATGCAACGAAATTTTTTTTTATTTTTTCTTGTATTTTTTTCAGTATACACATGTGTATAATTGCATTATACACATATGTATAATGCAATATACACATATGTATAACTGAAAAATGCTATATACACATATGTATAATTGCCATATACACATATGTATAAATGAAAAAAAAATTCAAAAAAAAATTTTCCTTGCATAAAAATGTGCGATTAAAAAAATTTTTTTTTTTGCCTTTATATGAAATGTGTGGTCCAGAATGGTTCTCTCTGTTCTCAAATAGGGGTTGGTTCTCTTAGGATCCTTACCCTGGATTCGGTTCAAATGAGAACATTTTCTCAAATTGAGAACTGTGAGAACCATTCTGGGCCACACATTTCTCTAAGGCAAAAAAAAATTATTTTTTTTTATCAAAAATTGCTGCTTTATATGCAAGGAATTTTTTTTTATTTTTTTTGTATATTTTTTCAGTATACACATGTGTATAATTGCATTATACACATATGTATAAATGAAAAAAAAAATTCAAAAAAAAAATTCCTTGCATAAAAATGTGCGATTAAAGCAAAAAAAAATATTTTTTTTTGCTTTTATATGAAATATGTGGCGCAGAATGGTTCTCTCAGTTCTCAAATAGGGGTTGGTTCTCTTAGGATCCCTGCCCTATATATATATATATATATATATATATATATATATATATTGTGACACCCGGTAAATTTTCTTTTCATTTCCTTTTTCCATCTCTTTCATTTTTGGGCTTTGTGCAATTTTCGGGATGAAAATTCTCTCAACGTGGGGATGATGTGACACCCGGCATGTTCGGCATAAACATTTTGGTAAAACATAAGTCTACCTTAGTGAAAAACAATTATAAACGGACTTAGCTAGGTTAGTTGAGTCGGGTTATGATAGGATTGTCCAGGGTTCAATGATCCGGAGGATCATTGGGAGTCATTTTGGGAATACACTAGTACCGGGTCCTGTTGTTGGTGAAATTACATGAACTGAATCAAGTGGACGGGTAGATTATTAACACACGTGTAACATAACATGATAATACGTGCTACAAGGTGTGAACATGATTATATGTGCCTATATGTGCTTAACATGTGTTATAATTGCATGATCATACGTTAGAATGTGTTTAAATGCGTTAAAACGACAAAACTGGGAAAACTGGAAAACACAAGTCCTAGTTCGACCCATGGCGTGGGGGCGAACCTGGAAATGAACCTTGATTCGACCCTTGGATAAGGGGTGAACCTAGGACAAACCACAAAACAAATCCATTCGACCTTGTAAAGGGGCGAAGGTGGCACGTTCGACCCCATGCCAGGGGCGAATGTGGAGTTATATAAATACCACACTTTGTCATTTTTCACCATTTCACAAACCCTAGCCGTCTCTAAACACTCTCAAATGATTTTGATCACTAAGGAAGGAGTTTTTGCTCTTGATTTTCATAATCTAACCTACAAACAACATCTAATCAAGAATCCAAGGTGTGTTCTTAATTCTAAACCCTTTTTAAAGCATTTTGATTCGTTTTCATCTAACCCTAAATGTCCAGATCTGTTCTAAGGATGTTTTTATAATTAAAAACCTTTTAAACATCTTTCTAAAACTAAACCTTATCATTAAACATAGGTTTTCATATCAATAAACATATGTTAATTATGTGTTATGTGATATTATGTGTTGTTTAATGATTTGCTGCGTTACTAATGCTAGAAACATGATCTAGGGATGCTATTGATGTTAGTTTAGGATTGTTTAAGGTTACAATTAGATGGATGATGATATCATGTCTAATTTGGGGATTTTAATAAATCTAGGGCTTGTTGCATGCTAGTATTATCCATAGAACTATTGGGGGTTTTCATAAACACGACAAACTGAGAATTTTAAGATGATTGTGGATTTATTTCAGAAAGTTTCCAAATTGGGTAAAGATTTCATGCATGATGTGACACTTCCATAATTTTTTCCATTTTGGGAAAGGGCTAAAACAAACAGGTTTTGGGGCAAAATTGGTGGGGTTTTGTGGGGATATGTTATTCATACTTAACTGCTGTGATTGATGATGTTTCGTGATGTTTTCGGATGTTTTTGAAGCGTTTTGGGGAAAAGCATTCTGCCAGGGTCGAACCTGGGCACCTTCGACCAGTCGTGGGGTCAAAGGTGGAATCCCAGGGTCGAACCTGGACAATGTTGGTCAAATCTGTTTCAATGGGTTGAATGTGGCTTTAAATGGGTCGAACGTATCTCAAAAGGGGCGAACGTGGTTGAAAAGGGGCGAAGGTGGAACTGAAACTCCTGGTTCGACCCTATGGAAGTGTTTTATGCTTGAACCTTGTGTGTAATCTATGTGTACTTGATTAGTTAGGGTAATGAGTCACCAACGGGATGTCGGGTCGGTCTAGAGTGTCAGTTAAACATTCAAAACACGTTTTAAAACATACTTGGTCACGATCTGGACAGTCGGGGACTAGATAACCTTATGGTTATTAGTCGAAATGTTGATGCGTTTTGCGACTAAGGATTGGATAAACATAATTAACATATGTTAGAGCTTGGCCGAAGGTAGAAATAATGGGGCGAAGGTAGAAAAGACTGGGCGAAGGTAGATGATAAAGGGACGAAGGAAGACTGGACTTGATCAAGATGTACATTCGACCACTGAAAGTGGGCGAATGTGGAAAAAGGCTACGTTCGACCAGCAGAAAGGGGCGAACGTGCAGAGTCTATAAATAGGTTTTGCAATTTTGATTATGTAAGAGAGTTGTCATTTGTGTCCAGGTTTAGGTCAGGTTCAGAGGTTGATTTGTGATATTGTGTGTGTGTTCTAGATTAACATAAACTGATTGTAAAGGCTTATTTGAATGAAGTTAATCTATGAAATGATATTAAAAATGATCTTGATTGTGTTGTGACTTGTGTTTTATCAATTTGTTCAGAACTAGGGTTTCCGCACCTAGTTTTGTGACTTGTATGATCGTATAATCCTGTTTTTAGCTAAAATCTTTCGCTCACAAAGTGGTATCAGAGCATAGAGGATCATACAATAACAAATTTGATAAGATCAGAGCTGATTTGGACATGTTTTTGACCTAAAATCATCTGTTTTTACATAAACATTGTTTTTAAGTGTTTTTGATTGATTTAAAGGTGAATTTGTGGTTGAATTCAAGTTTTCCAAGACTTAAAGTTGTTCCAAATCAATTCCGAAACATAACCTGATTGAGATCATTCAAATCCATGAATTTTTGAAAATCTGAGATCAGAATAACCGTTTTTCAAACAATAACCGTTTTTCAAAAATGAGATCTGCTTGTTTTGGACGAACCTGGAACCTGACCTGTGTGTAGTGGTCGAACGTGTTGTAAAGTGGGCGAACCTGAGTAGTTTTTGGGGCGAACCTGAAATTTGTGTAGAACTTTTCACTTTCGGGTAGAAATTTTCACCTTCGACCAGTTTATTTTGGGCGAAAGTGGAAAAGTGTTATTTTGTGTCTACATTCTGGTCATAGATACGTTCGGGTGTTACTGTTTGGACGAAAGTAGAACCAGAAGGGTCGAGAGTGTTAAAATTTGGACGAACAAAGGATTGATTGGGCGAACTTAGGATTTTTCGGGCGAACCTAGGGTTTTTGTTGAAAATTTTTCTAAGTGTTGAGATTTTCAGATTGAGATCATGTGGCGTTTTCAAACTACTCCGGGATCAGCAACAACACAACCACAACAGCAGACGATGGACCCATGGACAGTGGCAGCGCAAAAGACAAACACACAGTCTTCACAACCACTTAACTACATGACAACGACGAGCACGATGCCTCAAAGTGTAGCACATCCGGCACTACAATCTGATTACTGGGGAGTAGCTGCAGCGGCGGTAAATACTCAAACCACTAATGCTATTTCTACTTTGATTAAGGATTTGTCTACAGGTAGTGGAACTCGGCCACCGAAGCTCATGGATATGCAAGAGTATAATCAGTGGCATACCATGTTCAAGATCCATTTGGAAGGCATGGGAGTTGAAGGAGCAGAGGCATGGAGCATGATTGTTAAAGGTTACACAGCACCGATTCTGGAGAATACAGGTGAGATGATTCCTTTGGAAAGCTTAACTGAGGACGAGAAGAAGAAATATGTGGTGGAGAAGAAGGCGTTTTCCCAACTGACACAGGCAATCACAAGTGACCTGTTGCATCAGTTTGGAACATGTACTACATCAAAGCAGCTTTGGGATAAGCTTAAGAGGAAGCATGATGGTAATGAGAAGACCAGGAGTCTGAGAATGGAGGAATTAGTCAAAGAGTTTGAGAATTTTTCTTTTATTAATAATGAAACTTTAAAAGAACTAACTCCTAGATATATGCATTTGTTGTCTGAATTGTCTAGTTATGGTGTACAGATTCCAATGACTAAGCAGGTGGATAAGTTTGCAGATGCTTTACCACCACAATGGGATCAGCATGTGGAAGTTCTAAGAGAGAAGGATGCTTATCAATTCTGGACCATTTCAGAGTTTATCGAAAAGCTGGAGAACAAAGAGTTGGAGGATAGGAGGAAAGCTAGAAGGTCACAGATTCCTCAGAATCCCAGTTTGTATTTTGGAGGCACTTCAGTTCCAGTTGGTAACTCGAGCTCAGGGAGCATTGCACCACATGTTGCATGTATTTCCAATGTCATGGATTCATCAAAACCAACCACCAACTATTTGACACAAACATCATCTTACTCACAACCATCATACACACCACCACAATACAATTCCTACATTTCACCAATCTCTCCAATGCAACAAGCAAGTTTTTACACCGCTAACCAATCACAACAACCAGTAAACCAAGTTATTCAATCTAAACAACAACCGGTGGTTTTGGATACATCTAACTTGGGAAATGTGACTGTGGAGGTTGCTCAGCAACACATTGCATTAGTCTCAGCAATGGTTTCATCCTACAATGGGTTAGTTGCTAGTCAGATTGGGAACAACAACTTAACCAACGAAGACTACGCACAGATAGACAAGGAAGAGATGGAACTCATTGACATTCAATGGGCTTTTGCGAGTATAATGAGAAGAGCAACAGAGTTCATCGAGAAAACAGGAAGGACTGATTTAGCAACTTCTCCCAACACAACCTATGGTTTCAACAAGGAGAAGGTTACGTGTTTTAATTGTGGAGAAAAAGGACACTTCAAAAGGGAATGCACCCAGCCACCTAAACAAGGTAATCGAAACCCTTTCAATGCAAATTACCAGAACCGTCAACAACAAAACCAAGTTTCTTACCAAAATAACAACAACTACCAAAACCGAAACTTTAACAACCAAAACAGACAACCAAACACTCAAAACCAGATTCAAAACCAATCTCCTAATAACCCAAACCGAACAGTTGTACCTATCACTACACCTAATGAGAACCAACAGAATGCGAGTCAGAACCAAGCTTTGGTGACTCAACAGGATGAAAGGTTTGACTGGTCGGGTATGCAAATAGGAGTTGAGGAAGTGACTACTGGTGGGAATGTGGCATGTGTTGCTTATCAGGTTGATATGGAAGAGTCGGTGGAGGTTGATGAGAAGAAAGAAACTGAGGAGTGTGAAAGTGATGATTCTGAGACTGAGATGGAAGTGGAGAATGAACCTGTTGAGGTTAAGGCTGAGGAAAAGAGTTCTGGAATGGTGATTGATTCTGTTACTGATGTTCCTGAAGAGTGTAGATCAGTTTATTCAGATTCTGAGAGCGAATCAGACACAGAGGGAAGTGTTGATTCTTTAGATGATGATATTGATCAGTTGCTGGCAGAAGCTGACTTTTTGATGACGAGGAAGTCGTGCATTGCTGATGATGCTTTCACCAAGATAGACTATTCCAAGTTTTTCACTGGAAAGGAAGCTCATTTTGCGTTGATGGCCATGACTGAATCGCCAAAACCTGTAAGTTCTGAATCTAGCACTGATGTTATGAGTGATAAATATTGTGGAACATGTGATAGATTGACTGAGGAGAATAAACAACTCCGAATTTCACGTGATAGTGCTATTCTGAACAGTCAATCTACTCGCAAAGAGTTGAATGCTTTCAACAAAGTATTAGATGGCTATAAAAAGGACATTTCTGACTTGAAAAACACTTTGTCATTGAAACAATTGGCCATAAACAACTATATCAATGAAATTGAAAACACCAAGTTGGAAATGGCAGCCATAAAATGCTTTGCTGAAAAGGTTAACAAGAAGTTGGAAAGTTATAAGAATGTTGCTTATGTGGTAGATCATATCATTGATGATAACACCACCAATTACAAGTCTGTACCATCTCCGGTTCTTTTTGAAAATCATAACTATCACCAAGTTATACCGGAGAGTTCGGTAAAATCAGACTCATCATCAGAAATGGAATCTAATACCTCGAGTATTGGTGATCCATATTCCGATGTGAGACCGATTTTGGGCTTGAACAATGAGGGTGTTTATGCTGAGAGTGAAAATTCAGACTCAGAAAATGATGATACTGGTAGTGATCAATCTGTTAATGAATGTGAGATTCCAAAAGAAAATCACATCATTACTACTGAACCAGTATCACCATCTGATCATGTTCATCCGATGGCAAATGCTAATCGTGATAAAAAGTCTGATAAGATTGATGTTAAGAAAGATAATGGTGTTAAGAATGTGGTTAAAATGAATGAGCTGAATGAACCTAGTGACAAACCTGTTAAAGTGTTTTATCGGATGGAAGGATCCGATAAGATTATTTCTGATGAGGAATTTCCAATCAAAAACGTTAACTATTCTAAACTTGATAAAATCTGGCAAGAAAGCACAATATGGTTTCCAAAACATGAAAGAACCAATGAAATTCCACCAGAAATCTTAAAGAAACTGTTTTCAGAAGTTCCTCAAGAACCAAAGGTTCATGTCACCGAGTTCATTCGACCAAATGATAAAGCAAATGGTTTTCATGAGCCCTCTTACTCGAAAGGACCACTTCCTGAGAGTTTGAGGAATCAACAGTATAATGATCAATATCCTGTTAGATCATTTGCTCCACCAAATGCTCATTATGTCTTTGAAGAATACAGAAAATGTTTTAAATGTGGAGAACGCGGGCATTTACTTGCTCAGTGTCCATATGTAAGGCATAAAAGACATGAGGTTGAAGTTAGAAATTCCATGAGAAAGCCGATTGATCATTATGTTCCACCACATAGACGGGCTGTTCCTCAACAACAACAATTTTATAATCAAAACAATTTTCAAATGAGGAATAACCGTCAATTTCAATATGATCAAAGAAATCGGATTGCAATGGAACAATCTTGGAGAAAACCTGTGGTGAACACAACAGTTGATAGACAAAAGGTTCCACAAAAACCGATTGTTAAATCAAATGTTGGACCTAAGTCTGTTAACTCAGATAAGGTTGCTAAGAAAGTTACTTTTGGTAACAATGTTCAGAAACCAATTGAGAAACCAAAATCTCAAATTCGTATTCTTAAAAGGTCTGAACAATCTTGGACACCTAATGGTACTTCAGGAGCTTCTACTTCGAAGGTAAGTGAGAAAAATGAAAGTGTTTTGAACAATCAGAAAAAGATTGATCCAAAACAGAAAGTTGTTGAAAAAGTCAATGAGAATGTTTCTTTGAAAACCGATGTTCAAAGGCCTAAGACTCAGGCTTGGGTCCCCCGAAAGAACTAACTGATTTATTTTTTGTGTGCAGGGAGCTTCAGTTGGCCCTATTAGCAGTCTATGGATTGTTGATAGTGGAGCTTCAGGCCACATGACGGGGGATTTGGCGTTGTTGTTTGATGTGAAAAATATTAATGGAGGATATGTCGCGTTCGCGGGTAATAAAGGAGGTTATATCACAATGGAAGGAAGCGTGAGTAATGGGATTGTGACTTTCGAGCGGATTTCTTATGTCAAGCAGATAGACTATAATTTGTTGAGCGTCAGTCAAATATGCGATAAACAATTTTCTGTGCATTTTGATGACAAATCTTGTTATATTCTCAAGCCGGGCTTCAAAATTCCAAAGGAGTGGGTACTGTTGATGGCACCTCGAGTCAACAATCTTTATATTCTTGACATGTCCAAGGCGATGACATCACAGGGACAGATAACATGCTTTCTATCCAAGGCGACCGAAAAAGAATCGATAATGTGGCACCGCAGAATGGGGCACATTCATCTGAGGAAAATGAATCAATTGGTGAGAAATGGACTTGTCGATGGAGTAAACGTGAAACATTTCCATCTGAACGACAAGTGTGTAAGCTGTATGAAAGGCAAACAACACAAACAGTCCCATAAAGTGAAGAAAGTTAACTCTGTTGAGATGCCGCTTGAGCGATTGCACATGGACCTTTTTGGACCGGTCAAGCGCAAAAGTCATCTTGGAGAGCTTTATTGTTTAGTTGTCACTGATGACTATTCAAGATTTTCATGGGTGATGTGTTTGAAGAACAAAAGCGACACCTTTACCAATCTACAAGTTCTGTTCACTCGACTGGAGAATATCTACAATTTGAAGATAAAAAGAATCAGGAGTGACAACGGGACGGAGTTCAAAAACGCCAAGATGGATGAACTTTGTGAAAGCAAAGGGATACATCATGAATATTCGGCTCCGTATACCCCGCAACAGAACGGTGTTGCTGAAAGAAAGAATAGGACTCTAATTGAAGCGGCTCGAACAATGCTCGCTGATTCAAATCTTCCAGTAATGTTCTGGAATGAGGCGATTTATGCAGCAAATTATACATTAAATCGGGTTATAACAGTGAAGAAGTTTGGTAAAACATCTTATGAACTGTTACACCGACGAAAGCCCAACTTAGAGTATCTAGAACCTTTCGGGGCGCCATGCACGATGTTGAATCCAAGCGAGAAGTTTAGTCCTAAAGCTGAAGAGGGATATTTTGTTGGATATGCAACCCCGCTCAAACGGGTATTCAACAAGCGAACTCGTCAAGTGGAGGATTGGGCTAACGTGGAAGTTCAACGATACACTCAAAATTTGCAAGGCACGGGCCCTGATTGGATGTTTGATTACAAAGATTTCTTTGAATCATTCAACCTAGATAGCTTGGTTGAAGAAGCTGTTATCAGATTACTTTACGAGTGTGAAAACGCGGCGACTTCACCATTGATGCGTCCAATCACCGTAAACCCCACACCAGCTTCTAATGATACCAGTGCTCCTATACAAGAAGAAGAGATGTTTCAAGAGGCTTCAACTTCACTAGACACTTCAGAATCTGAAGATGAACAATTTGAAGAAGCTGTTCTTGAACATGCAGAAGAATTAGAGGCGCAATCTGTGAACCCAACTCCAAATCCAGATGTTGCTTCATCATCTAACACGGGTCATGATCAGGATGCTGTAGAAAACTTGACTGCTCAGACGGGAGTGATTGTACCTGTTAATCCGGAATCTCGGATTCATCGTATTCACCCGCTGGAGCAAGTTATAGGTGATCCTGGAAATGGTGTTATGACCAGAGGGCAGCTGAAAAGCGTTAATTCGCCAGAGAGTTTTGGTGCTTTAGCATTGTATGCCAAAATTCAGAAATCTGGTAGTCAAAATGATTGGTCGTTTGCATGTTATGTGTCGCAGGTAGAGCCAAGGACATACAAAGACGCTTTGAATGAAGATGCCTGGGTTGAGGCAATGCAGGAGGAGTTATTGCAATTCCAGAAATTGGGAGTCTGGACGCTCACAGATTTGCCGCCGGGAAGAAAGAAAATAGGCACTAAGTGGGTGTTTAAGTGCAAAAAGGATGATCGTGGAGTTATTGTTCGCAACAAAGCCAGATTGGTTGTGCAGGGTTTCCATCAAATCGAAGGAATTGATTACAACGAAATCTATGCACCAGTAGCACGAATGGAAGCTATTCGGATGTTCCTTGCGTTTGCTTCATACAAGAAATTCAAAGTCTATCAAATGGACGTCAAGAGCGCATTTTTGTACGGAAAAGTCAAGGAGGAGGTTTATGTCGGGCAGCCACCAGGCTTTGAGGACCCAATCCACCGGGACAAGGTCTACGTGCTAAACAAAGCTTTATATGGTTTGCACCAGGCTCCAAGACAGTGGTACGAGGAGCTAAGTACATACCTCATCTCCAAAGGATTCAAGCGCGGCCTCGTCGATTGCACCCTCTTTACGAAGAAGACGGGAGATGACTTGCTTCTAGTACAGATTTACGTTGATGATATTATATTTGGTTCAACTAACGAACTTTTGTGCAGAGAATTCGAAACTGTTATGCAGGAAATGTTCGAAATGAGCGCTATGGGGGAGATGCAGTTTTTCCTCGGCTTACAGGTGGACCAAAGACCCGACGGGATCTTCATTCACCAGACGAAATACGCAGCCGACATCTTGAGCCGATTCCAGATGGAGGACTCTAAGCCGATGGATACCCCAATTCAACCCAATCACGGGATTGGAGTGGATGCTAAGGGGGAGCTGACAGACCCATTTACATACAGAGCAATCATCGGATCTCTGATGTATTTGACAGCGTCTCGACCAGATATTATGTATGCAACGTGTCTCTGTGCTCGCTATCAATCGAAGCCGAAACAAAGTCATCTGACGGCGGTCAAGCGTATCCTTCGATATCTGAAGGGTTGTCCATCAAAAGGACTTTGGTACCCTAATGATGATGATTTTGATTTTATTGCTTTTAGTGATGCAGATTGGGGCGGCTGTGACAAAGACAGCAAATTAACCACAGCCGGTTGCCAGTTTTTAGGGAGCAGGTTAATTACCTGGCAATGCAAGAAACAGACTTCCGTCGCACTGTCTACATGTGAAGCCGAGTACATTTCAGCCTCGAGTTGCTGTTCGCAAGTGCTCTGGATCCAACAACAGATGGTTGATTACGGTTTGCAGTTTCTTAAAACCCCTATTCACTGTGACAACGAAGCCGCAATTGCATTAACTAAAAATACTGAAAATCATTCTAAAGCTAAACATATCCGGATTAAATATCATTTTATCCGTGATTGTTATGCTAAGGAATTGATAGACATGGTCAAAATCCATACTGACTACCAACGTGCAGATTTGTTTACAAAAGCTTTTGACAGATCCCGCTTTGAATATCTTTTGAAAGTAAACAATATAAAGGAAAAACAGGACTAATCGGCTCCTCGGTTTATCACTTTTTATTTTTTAGTTTTAGTTTTAAATTTTTGATATTTGGGAATTTCTCTTTGCTAATTGGGAATTTCTCTTTACTATCATAATCCTCAATGAAGTTGATGCTTTCGAGGGGGTTGTTTAATCCTCAAAGAAGTTGATGCTTTCAAGTGGATTGTTTCTTTCAAATTTTTGTTTTGTTTTTCAGAAAAATTAAAAACCCAAAAATATGTTCTTTATTTTAGGGGGAGTCATTTTATCAGAAAAACCAAAAACAATGAAAAATTTTCAAAATGCCTAAAAATTAGAAAAATCAAAATGATTTCCTGGATAAAAAGAGGAAATGATAGTACATCAGTGGGGATCTGGCACAGGCTAAAAGAATTGTATAGTTTAATGAGACGTATGTTGATTACGTGTGATATGCTGATAGGCTTCGTAGACTAAATATTGCGTGCATTAATGATACAAACATAACAAACTACGCGTTTGTGGATGAACATCTCATGGGCATATGGTCTTAGTACCGTAATTTCGTTTGATAGGGTGTTTGTACAAAACTCGGAGGTTTAGGGTCGTTATGTTTTTAGTTGTCTGGGGATAGCCTATCTGATCTTCTGCTGTAAGTCATTACGGACCTAGATCAGACAGGATGTCTTTATAAAAGAGCTATATGCCAAAACCTAAGGTTACCGAATTGAGGAACTTTCCATGTTATATGATGATCAAAGATTATCTATTACATCGTATTGATCATTGATGCAAATCCTGATTAATATCAGTCCTCAACCTGGTATAGTGCATATGTTGCTTTGCTGCATTAATTTGCTGACCTGTATACCTCTATGCATTATATCTTGTACAATTACAGACGACGAAAGCATAATCACGCTTTACAATGAGTCTTTGTGCATTTACTTCTTGATACGGGAGTATGTCGTGTGTGTGGGAACCACAATGTGTTAGTCTAATACATCTAATTCGTATCATTTTAAAGCATTGCGTAATTGTCTGCATGTGAGCTTATGTGGACCATAATATCAGCAATTGCCGTGTCACATATTGTTTCTAATGATAATATTCAAACAGATCAACGCTGTGTTCAGATTTCTCAGAAAACTGATATGATCCTCTTACCGGAAATCACAAAATGTTTACTGCTTTCATTTACTTTGATGCATTTTACTTTATTGCATTTTACTTTTATTGTCAAAAAGATACAAAATCCAAAAAGATTTTAGGTGTGTTTTGATAAAAATTTCAGAAAATCCAAAAGATTTGCATTTCTGCTTTATTTTTGATAACCGGGGATGCGTGATGGTCAATTTTTGAGATTTGATAACACCATCTGGGCTTTGTATCATTCAAAATGTGAAAATTTAAGTTTTGGAAGTTTAACGGATTGAAAAATGTTGAACGGGATTCGAATTCGTGATTTGGCGAAATTTTCAGATTTTTCCATTTCACATTCGCCCCTTAAATGGGTCGAATGTGGAAAAATCATCACCTTCGACCATAATCAGTTTGGACGAATGTGGAATTTTTCACTTCCGGGTGTCAATTCCACTTCCGGGTACATTTTCACCTTCGGGTCTTTAATTAGGGGCGAAGGTGGACATTTCTCACTTTCGTGCCATTCATTTGGGGCGAATGTGGACTTAACCCACATTCGTCCACACCAAACGGCCGAAGGTGGACCATTATATATACCTATTTCAGGTTCGAGCCCATCATTCAAAAATTTTTCAAAATTTCATTCAATACCAGACCTTGTTGCTCGTTTTTCTTCTGATACACTGATTCATTCCCTACTTATTCCTGATCATTTTGAGACTACATTTGCAGGTATTGGAGATGTTTAACAGATCTGAATCATCGAGTTTTTAGAACGGACCTAGGGTTTCAAATTAGGGGTCTTAGGATGATTAATATTGTTTGATTTTGTTTAACATTCAATCTACATCAGTTTTAGGGGGAGAAGAATGAAGGAATTAGGTTTTAAACATCATTTGATTGTTTAATCGACTGAATTGATTGTTTTAACCTAATTTTGCTTTAAAAACTGATGTAAATTGATGTTTGAGGACAATTGGTGATACATGAGTGATAATCGGCCATATTAGAATACATGTAAATCAAAATGAGATGTTAAAAACTGAATTGGCAAATTTTTAAATTTTGGGGGAAAAACTGTTTCACATTCGGTTGATATAAACGGGCGAAAGTGAATCAGGTTGGGCGAATGTACATTCAAACTGGACGAATGTGACTTTTTACTTAGAACATTTTCACATTCGACCATTATTTTCACATTCGACCATATAAACTCACATTCGACCAGTCCAAAATGGGCGAATGTGCAGTTTATTTTGACCAGAATTTTTATAATTTTGTCGTTTTTGTATTTTGACGTGTTTCTTTGATTTTTATGTGCAGATGGCTGATCAATCCGAGAACGTTGAAACACCAGCAGTCAATGTTGAAACTCCAGCAGAGATTACAGTTCCAGATCCAGTGCCAGAAGCTGAAACGTCTGTTCCAAGCAGTTGGCCATTTGAAAGGTCGCACAACTGTTGCGCATATCTCGGAGATGTAGAGAAGAATACGGAATTCATCGGGATCATAGAGTTTCTGAAGAGGAGCAGGATTGTTCATGCATTAGCCACACCAACCATCATATACAAAGACATCATTGAGGATTTCTACCAAAATGCAAAGTATGACTACTGGGAGAATCAAACGATCATCAAGAGCAAGATTCAGGATATGGAGATGTTCTTGACTGAAGCTGATATTCGGGAAGCTTTACAGATAAAGTTTGAAGATAGTGAAGATCCCAGGGAGTTGTCATGGACAGAACAGAAGGCGTGTTTCTTACGGATGAAATACAAAGGTCCAATTACTGACGGATCTATGTATAAGGGGAAGCTGGGAGTGCAGTATAAGTATTTTGCACATGTTCTTATCCATGTATTTGGGTGTGTGAGCGGTGGTTATGATGTCATGAGAAGGAGTTTGAGTTCATTAATGGTTGCGTTGACACTCAACAAACCATTTAATGTTTCTGGGATGATTCTTGATCATATGCTGGAGATGCTGAAGGGAATGAAGAACAAGAAGTTTATGTTGTATCCGAGATTTCTGATGATGATCTTTGACTATAAGTATCCTGTGTTGAAAAAGGATCCGACTATGATCCTAGGTCAAGATCATATGAACATTAGAACACTGATGAGGATGAAGGGTTACAAAGGTGTGCCTGATAGTGAGAAGCCACCTAACAGGAGATTATTTGGTGCTTTGGCTCGTCCGGATTACACTGATCCTGGCAAGAACAAAGCAAGGCATGATGACAGTGACTCAGACAACGATGATCCCTTAGTGTATGTTGATTCAAGCACTAAGAGGAAACGGCAAGTAGTCAATCCTGGAGCCAAAGGGAAGGGCAAGGGAAAGGCTGTGGATCAGGGAAGCACTAAGCAACAAGTGGTTAGAAAGAAATCGACGGCGAAGAAAGGATCAGGTTTGGTGGACGAAGAATCGGTAGATTCAGAGGAGACTGAGGTTGATGAACAGTGGGATTCTGATGATGAAAATGTGAGGACCACCAAACGTAAGGCCACTATGGTTGGTGAGTCTGAATCCTTGAATCAGTCGATTGAAGAAGCTGAGAGAAGAAAGAAATCGGTTGAAGATGAGAGCCTAGGTGTTGACCTGGCAGAGCTGAGTGTTGGAGACACTGTAGTGGTTAATTTGCCCAGAAAGACAAAGAAGCAAAAGACCATGGCCAAGAAGTCAAGTGTAAAAGAGCTGAGGGAGAAAGAGTTAGCTCAGCTATTGAAGGGAAAAAGATTACCTGATGCTGGTACACCATCTAAGCTATCTTCACCTGTTGCCAAGAAGCAGAAGAAAACGAAAGAGGCAGAGACTTTACCAATCGATCAATTCAATGTCGATTTGGATAAAGTGCTCGATATGTTTAGAAAGCCTCAGAAGGAGAAAGTAGTTGAAGTTGAGCCATCAAAATCAAAGACGAAGAAAGTAACTGTGGATGACGATGTCATGAAGCAAGTGAATAAGAAGATGGAAGATATGATGAAGATGTTGGTTGCTCAACAGGCTGAGATTGCTAAGTTTAAGCAAAATGAGGAGAAAATGCTTCAGATCGTGGTTGCTTCGAAATCTAATCAGGATGATATAAATGATAAGATTAAGATGATTGAAGCTAAGAATGAGAAACTTGAAAGAAAGTGTGAAAGAAACAAGGGCAGGATCAAATTGATTAAGGCAGATAACAAAGAACTAAGGAATGAAAACAAACGCCTTAATAATTTGATTGAAGAGCTTTATAGCAGGGCACCCCAGTTGAAAGAGGGTGAAGAAGATGAAGAAGAAGATGAACAGAAAGTCGATTATGAATATTCTGAATCTGAGAAAGAAGAAGATGATGATGAGGATAATGATGAATCGGAGAAAAGCGATGATGATGATGATGACAATAATGATGATGATGATGGTGCTGAAGGTGCTGGGAAAAAGCAAGGAGATGAGTTTAGCAGTGGAAGTGATCATGATGGAGGAGATGATACTTCTAGATTTACTTATGAGAAGAGAACACCAAAGAAGAAAGATACCGGAGAATCAAGTTCCAAGAAGAAAGGAGAGAACGTTGATTCAGATGAAAGTATTTTCTGGAATGAAAAGGTGAGATCTCTGTCTGATGATGCTAAACAGTTATATAAGGATATGTTGGAAAAGAGAGAATGGACCATTGAGTTCACAGGATGCTTCGCTGAAATATTCCAGACTGATGACTTAAGATATGAGTTGGAATATGTCACACCCTCAAAATCCACTTGCGGAGTTTTACCGCGAGGCGCATGACAAACCAGGATCCAAACCAACGATCACAATAAACAAGTCTAAATGAATATAAATGCAATTTCAAAACATAGTTTAAAAATCCCGTTTACAGCGGAAGCTTATTCAAAAACAATATCTCAATAATGAAACAATAGTTCAACGTTCAAAAGACCATGCAACCCTAGTAAGACGCCGTGCAGACGCGTGCGCCCTAGTCCAGTCGTGCTACCTTAGCGACCTGAGAAAACATGTAAAAGTTTACGTCAGCACAAAAATGCTGGTGAGTTTACAGGTTTTGTATCCAAGTACCAAGTCCACCTGTCCATACTATAATAATCGAAAACCAGTATACGCTAGCTAGGCGTACGTTTTGTTACTACCACGATTGGAAAACCATTACTAACGCAAATACCAAAAGTATGCCCGATGTAGTTCCTGTTGTTCCTGTTGTTCCTGTTTGAGACAATATGCACCCGCCGACCCTCCAAGTCGACGAGCGGGGTTGGTCACTCCCAATAGCGCTATTCACATTTCCCCGTTGTGCAAACCCGCACATTCATGGTTCCCCCCGGGACTTCCAAAGATCGTGTAGTACACAATAGAAACCCATAGTATGACAGTAGTTACCAAATAATCGTTTTAACACATGTTTTCTCCCCCGAAAGTATAAAACCAGTTTAAAAGAGGGGCCGTAAACTCACCTTAAGTTGCGTTACTCCTTAACCCGAGTAAACTCAGCTGCTATGCTAGTCCCGTAAAGCGGCGACCTAACATACGACAGTTACAAGTACTTAGACTAATAACCCGTAGGTTAATTAGTCCCTAGATGTCCAGACCATAACCAAGTTCGTTTGAAAACACCGTGACTGTTTAACTGACCCAAAGTACAAGACTCGACATCCCATTGGTGACCCGAGACTCCCCGTGTTATGTTTACGCTCCAAAACATACAATAACGCAATTACACTTAACATACGTTAACGCACAACAAGTTATAGCACATCGTTCACGTATCACCGAATTACATCCAAATATATGTTACCAAGTTATTAGGCATGTTACGGGGTTCCTAGCATGTTACTACATGTTAAATCGGGTCTCGGAATGCTAATTTACACTTACAGCAGCAGTACACGCGATTAGGAAAAGTCAACTAGCAATTAGGTTGGTCAACTAGCAATTAGAAACCCTACTCGCCTATATTATAGGCAATTAGGAGCTACTCACATGAACTTACTAGCAATTAGGGCTATTCACATGAACTTATAGGCAATTAGGGCTATTCACATGAACTTATAGGCAATTAGGGCTATTCACATGAACTTATAGGCAATTAGGGCTAATCACCTGATCTTTCACACGAGTAGGCCTCTACTCGCCTGTGTTATAGGCGATTAGCACCCTACTCGCCTATAACATAGGCGATTAGGAATGCTACTCGCCTGTAACCTTGCTGTTCCGGTTTTTCGCGCGTTTAACGCTCCAAATCAGATCCAGAACGTGTGTAACCACCCAATATCATCCCAAACACTATCCTAAACATGTTTAACCCAAAATCCTTCGTTTAACCTGGTATAATCAGTCCTGCATGCAACCAAGTAATCCCAACACCATTCACATAGCATGCAACATCATACTAACACGCGTAATCATAACCCTAATATCCAATTACTGAGATTCCTATCATCATACTATCAATATCAATACTGATCTATCATAATAACATATCAAATCATCATCATGAATCATAAAAACCCTAGCTTTCTAATCATACACACCCATAATGCATGCATATTAGTTATAATCCGATTAACAACCCTTATTGACGATTTTCAGAAAGCTTTTTCATTTAAGAACAGGTCTGGACCATTAGGGATTGATTAAAAACGTTTATAAAGAGTTATGGATGAAAATCAAACCTTAGGATTATGAAAATATGATGATTCAAGCTTGAAACCTTGAGTTTTGATCAAAAATCGCCTTCCAGAGGTTGTTTATGTGTTGGGGCGGGTTATGGGACGACTAGGGTTGGTATAATGAAGTTTAGGAGGTTAAGTATGGTATTTATAGTCGTTTTTAGTCGTCCAGCCCGTTACTAGCGAGTATGCAGCAGTTTCAGGCGATTAGGAATCCTAATCGCCTGATTGTTCAGGCAATTGGGCCTATTCGCCCTTACCTATACACGAGTAGGGTCCTACTCGCCCTTAGGGTTCCCTACTCGCCTCCCCTATAGGTGATTAGGCCTCCTACTCGCCTATAGGGGTTGGTTTTGTGCGTTTTGCGCGTTAAACCCCGTTTTAACATATGTTAATGCATATTCACGTACTGACAAGTCACATAATGATTGTAAACACATAACACAAGTAAATACACATATTTACACTCGTTCACCAATTCCCGGGACTCGAGACTCGTACGTTCCGTATGCCCTGACGATCCTACAAATCGTCACCGTTTGTACACTTGGTTAAGGACTGACATCTAACGAACCTCTAGACCAACATCCAATGATCTACTAGACTAACCAATAGTTCCCGAACCATAACCCGACTTAACTAACCCAGTTAAGTACAATATACGCGTGACTCGCTAAGGTAGACTTTCATCTAAACAACGCTGTTAACCAGAATTTGCCGGGTGTCACATTATCCCCACGTTAAAAGAATTTTCGTCCCGAAAATTGCACAAGTACAAAAAGAACAAAAGAAATAACGAAGGAAACAAACAAAAAGATAGAAACCAAAAGAAAGATTTACCCGAGTTGTCACATCATCCCCACGTTAAAAGGAATCTCGACCCGAGATTCATTCAGCTGCCGAAGAGACATGTCTCGACTCGAACGCTTCCTTAGGAAAAAGATGAGGATACTTAGACTTCATCTGATCCTCCCGTTCCCATGTATATTCCGGTCCCCGGTCCGAGTTCCACCGAACCTTAACGATACGAATCTTGCTGTGACGCAGGCTACGAATCTTGTAATCAAGGATCTCCACAGGTTCTTCCACAATCCGAAGACGATCATCAACCTTGATCTCTTCTAGTGGAACGATGAGAGACTCGTCAGCCAGGCACTTCTTCAAGTTTGACACGTGAAAGACGTTATGTACGTTACCGAGCTCCGTCGGTAAATCAAGACGATATGCCACCGGCCCAATCCGTTCCAGGATCGTAAATGGGCCGACATACCGCGGATTGAGTTTGCCACGCTTCCCAAAGCGTATGACGCCCTTCCACGGCGAGACTTTTAGAAGTACCTTGTCATTGACTTGGAACTCCAGTGGTTTGCGACGCTGATCAGCATAACTCTTTTGCCGGTCCCGTGCCGCCGCCAACCGATTTCGAATCTGTACGATCTTTTCCGAAGTTTCGTACACTAGTTCAGGCCCAGTGAGTTGACTCTCACCCACTTCAGCCCAACAAAGAGGAGAACGACATTTCCGTCCGTACAGTGCTTCGAACGGAGCAGCCTTGATGCTCGTGTGGTAACTGTTGTTGTACGAGAATTCTACTAACGGTAGATGAGCTTCCCAACCCTTGCCAAAATCGATCACACATGCCCGCAGCATGTCTTCTAAAGTTTGAATCGTGCGCTCACTCTGACCGTCAGTCTGTGGATGATAAGCCGTACTCATGTCTAGTTGGGTACCCAAAGCCTTGTGCAAAGACTTCCAGAAGTGAGAAGTAAAATGGGAGTCACGATCCGAGATAATAGAAACTGGTACCCCGTGCTTAGAAACAACTTCCTTCAAGTAAAGACGAGCCAAACGATCCATGGTGTCGGTCTCCTTAATGGCAAGAAAATGGGCTGATTTCGTCAACCGATCGACAATCACCCATATCTTGTCGTTCCCGCTTGGTGATTTAGGAAGTTGTGTGACAAAATCCATAGTAATCCGTTCCCATTTCCATTCCGGAATTTCAGGTTGTTGCAGGAGACCCGACGGTTTCTGGTATTCCACCTTGACCTTAGCACAGGTCAAGCATTTGCTCACGTATGAGGCTATGTCCGACCTCATGTTTGGCCACCAGTAAAGCACCTTCAGATCTTGGTACATCTTATCTGAACCAGGATGAATAGAATACCGGGACTTATGAGCCTCATCAAGGACAAGCTCTCGTAGTCCCCCGAATAAAGGAACCCATATACGTTCTGCGAAATAGTGCAGGCCATCAGGCCTTCGCTCTAGGTGTTTGTCGGCACCGTGCATAGTTTCAGCTTTAAGGTTTTCCTCCTTCAAAGCTTCTAACTGGGCAGAACGGAGTTGATCAGGTAAAGATGAATGAATGGTGAGCTGCAACGCCCGAACACGACGAGGTTTAGTTGATTCCTTCCTGCTCAAGGCGTCTGCTACAACATTCGCCTTGCCAGGATGGTACTTAATAGCACAATCATAGTCGTTCAAAAGTTCGATCCAGCGACGCTGCCGTATGTTCAAGTGTTGTTGGTCGAAAATGTGTTGGAGACTCTTGTGATCGGTGTAGATGGTGCATTTGGTACCGTACAAGTAATGTCTCCAAATTTTCAACGCGAATACCACGGCACCCAACTCCAAGTCATGAGTTGTGTAGTTCTTCTCGTGCACTTTGAGTTGACGAGAAGCATACGCAATCACTTTCTCGCGTTGCATCAACACGCAACCGAGTCCATGAATGGAAGCATCACAGTAAACAACGAAATCATCAAGACCCTCAGGTAAAGACAAAATAGGAGCAGAACACAGTTTAGACTTCAGTTCTTCAAACGCTGACTCTTGTGGTTCACCCCAGTCGAATTTCCTATCCTTCTGAGTGAGAGTGGTGAGGGGTTGAGCAATCTTCGAGAACCCCTGAATGAAACGACGATAATAGCCCGCAAGGCCTAGGAATTGCCGCACCTCAGTTGGCGTCTTTGGTGCTCCCCAGTCCTTGATCGCTTCGATTTTAGCGGGATCGACATGAATCCCTAGTTCATTAACCACATGTCCTAGGAATTGAACTTCGCGTAACCAAAAGTCACACTTTGAGAACTTGGCGTAAAGTTGTTCCCGTCGCAAGAGTTCCAAAACTAACCGCAGATGTTCCCCGTGTTCGGTCTCGTTCTTGGAGTAGATCAGAATGTCATCAATAAACACAATGACGAATTTATCCGGATATGGTTTACAGACGCGGTTCATCAAGTCCATGAAAACCGCCGGTGCGTTCGTTAGACCGAAAGGCATGACTAAGAATTCGAAATGGCCATAACGTGTTCGAAAAGCAGTCTTTGCAACGTCAGCCTCCCTGACGCGCAGCTGGTGATAACCAGACCTTAAATCAATCTTGGAATAATAACTAGAACCCTGAAGCTGGTCGAATAGATCATCAATACGTGGAAGAGGATAACGGTTCTTGACGGTCAATTTGTTCAGTTCTCTGTAGTCTACGCACAATCGGAAACTCCCATCCTTCTTCTTAACAAATAAAATCGGGGCTCCCCAAGGGGAAGAACTTGGTCGGATGAAACCCTTGTCCAAGAGTTCCTGTAACTGACTAGACAATTCCTGCATCTCGGGAGGTGCAAGACGGTAGGGGGCCCGAGCAATAGGAGCAGCCCCTGGTACAAGATCAATACCGAACTCGACTTGACGATGAGGAGGAAGACCAGATAAATCATCGGGAAAAACATCAGGAAACTCGCGTACCACCGGAATGTCGTCGATCTTCTTCTCCTCAACAGAGGAAACAGATAAAAGTGCCAAAACGGCTGGATAACCCTTCCGAAGACACTTAAGGGCTTTCATGCTAGAGATGATGTTTAGCGGAACACCACCCTTGATACCGTACACAGAAAGGAATTCGCCATCAGGGAGAGGAATCCGAATAACTTTATCGTAACAGACAATCTCCGCGCGATACAAAGATAACCAATCCATTCCTACCACAACGTCAAAACTACCCAAAGGTACCGGCATAAGGTCGATGGGGAACGATAAACCCGACAACTCTAATTGACACTCCCGAATGACACTAGTAGCTTCAATCGTTTTACCGTCAGCTAACTCAATAATATACTTGGTCTCTAGTGGTACGGGTACTACATCTAGCAGTCGACTAACATCCATGGATACAAAACTCTTGTCGGCACCAGAATCAAATAACACGCTAACAGAACGATTATTGAGAAGAAACGTACCGGTGACTGTGTCAGGGTCCTGTCTAGCCTCAGCGGCTCCAATGACGAAGGCACGTGCATTTCTGCTGCCGCCCCCGTTGTTCCCATTCCCGTTGTTCCCACCCTGCTTCAGTTTTGGGCAATCCTTCTTGTAATGCCCAGTGTCACCACAGTTGTAGCATCCTTGTTTCCTTGTAGTCCCCTGAGTAGTCGGAGCTGAGCTGTTAGTCGGAGCCTGAGTCGATGGAAGTGTAGCCCGACAATCTTTAGCATAGTGGCCTGTTCGCTGGCAGCGGTGGCAACGGTTACTGTCGCAGTTCCCTTGATGATGGCGTCCACACTAGTTACATTTGGGCAGTTTTCCCGCATAACCACCCTGCTTGTTACCCGAAGAAGATGAACCCCCATTATCAAACCTTTTACCCTGCTGTGCAGACCCAGATCCTTTCCCGTCATTTTCCCACTTGCGCTTGTTGTTCTCTGGAGCCTTAACAATCGAACCTTTCGCAGGCAAAATCCCCTCATTCACCTTTAAGTTGGTCATCCTATGGGCCGATCGAACTACCTCTGCATACGTAGGATGATTTCCAGCAGCCACCAACCCTGCAATTTCCGGCACTAACCCTGATACATAATGTTCAATCCTACGATACTCTGGCACGTGCAGATCGGGACACAGCACTGCCAACTCATTCCTCCTCACAGTATACTTCTCGATTTCCGATCCAGTCATCTTGAGGTTCCACACCTCATGCTCCAGCTTCTGTACCTCTTCCCTCGGACAATACTCACGCTTCAGCAACTGCACAAAGTTCTCCCATGGCATAGCATATGCCTCCCCAATACCCATGTTCTGGGTGATGCCATTCCACCAAGTCAATGCCACGTCCTGAAATAACGCAGCAGAATACTTTACCCGATCTTCTGGGAGACAGTTACACATCAGAAATACCGACTCCACTTTCTCCAACCACCTAAGCAAGCTCACCGCACCCTCAGTGCCAGAGAATTCCTGGGGCTTACAGTCCCGGAACATCTTGTAGGTGCACATGGGTGGGGGTGGGTCAACAGGACCACCACCACCGTTGTGCCCTAACTGAAAGGCAGCTTGGAGCAAGTTGTTCAGATCAGCCTGTGATAGATTAATACCTCCACCACGACCACCAGCACCACCGCGACCACCACCACGTCCACCATTGCGACCACCTCCCCGTCCTCCACGCACTCCAGACATGATTCTGGCAGAAAGAACGGGAAAATTTAGTTTCGCAGTTAAAGATAACCACTAATGTTCACAAGATCAAAGCTAGATCCAATCCAGGACTATCCCCTCAAACCCAGAGCTCACTAGGGCTTCCATGCATTTCGTTTTATGATTTTGTGTGCACCCAAAATGATAAAACGCTCTACATGGTCCTCCCAGTGTTCTCCTAGTTCAAAGTTCAAATCACCGAACATAGACTCTTAGCTACACACCGTAATACTACGGTAGTTTATGACAAGTGTTTCTATTGGAGTGCGAAAGGGAGATGTCCGAGCCTTGGACAAATCTCAAGAGCACACGAGTTACCCCAATAGACTACATTGCCTAGAAAACAAGTAACCCAGCCTAAGATAGAACGGATGATGTAACGTAGAAAGACCAACGATTTAGAGACACCCCGACAAGACCATACGTAAACCACTATAACGTTTAGTACCATGTGATCGTCTAGTGTATGCGACTCGGCTATAGACTAGACTCTACATGCAGTCCTAGTTCACTATAACCATTGGCTCTGATACCAATCTGTCACACCCTCAAAATCCACTTGCGGAGTTTTACCGCGAGGCGCATGACAAACCAGGATCCAAACCAACGATCACAATAAACAAGTCTAAATGAATATAAATGCAATTTCAAAACATAGTTTAAAAATCCCGTTTACAGCGGAAGCTTATTCAAAAACAATATCTCAATAATGAAACAATAGTTCAACGTTCAAAAGACCATGCAACCCTAGTAAGACGCCGTGCAGACGCGTGCGCCCTAGTCCAGTCGTGCTACCTTAGCGACCTGAGAAAACATGTAAAAGTTTACGTCAGCACAAAAATGCTGGTGAGTTTACAGGTTTTGTATCCAAGTACCAAGTCCACCTGTCCATACTATAATAATCGAAAACCAGTATACGCTAGCTAGGCGTACGTTTTGTTACTACCACGATTGGAAAACCATTACTAACGCGAATACCAAAAGTATGCCCGATGTAGTTCCTGTTGTTCCTGTTGTTCCTGTTTGAGACAATATGCACCCGCCGACCCTCCAAGTCGACGAGCGGGGTTGGTCACTCCCAATAGCGCTATTCACATTTCCCCGTTGTGCAAACCCGCACATTCATGGTTCCCCCCGGGACTTCCAAAGATCGTGTAGTACACAATAGAAACCCATAGTATGACAGTAGTTACCAAATAATCGTTTTAACACATGTTTTCTCCCCCGAAAGTATAAAACCAGTTTAAAAGAGGGGCCGTAAACTCACCTTAAGTTGCGTTACTCCTTAACCCGAGTAAACTCAGCTGCTATGCTAGTCCCGTAAAGCGGCGACCTAACATACGACAGTTACAAGTACTTAGACTAATAACCCGTAGGTTAATTAGTCCCTAGATGTCCAGACCATAACCAAGTTCGTTTGAAAACACCGTGACTGTTTAACTGACCCAAAGTACAAGACTCGACATCCCATTGGTGACCCGAGACTCCCCGTGTTATGTTTACGCTCCAAAACATACAATAACGCAATTACACTTAACATACGTTAACGCACAACAAGTTATAGCACATCGTTCACGTATCACCGAATTACATCCAAATATATGTTACCAAGTTATTAGGCATGTTACGGGGTTCCTAGCATGTTACTACATGTTAAATCGGGTCTCGGAATGCTAATTTACACTTACAGCAGCAGTACACGCGATTAGGAAAAGTCAACTAGCAATTAGGTTGGTCAACTAGCAATTAGAAACCCTACTCGCCTATATTATAGGCAATTAGGAGCTACTCACATGAACTTACTAGCAATTAGGGCTATTCACATGAACTTATAGGCAATTAGGGCTATTCACATGAACTTATAGGCAATTAGGGCTATTCACATGAACTTATAGGCAATTAGGGCTAATCACCTGATCTTTCACACGAGTAGGCCTCTACTCGCCTGTGTTATAGGCGATTAGCACCCTACTCGCCTATAACATAGGCGATTAGGAATGCTACTCGCCTGTAACCTTGCTGTTCCGGTTTTTCGCGCGTTTAACGCTCCAAATCAGATCCAGAACGTGTGTAACCACCCAATATCATCCCAAACACTATCCTAAACATGTTTAACCCAAAATCCTTCGTTTAACCTGGTATAATCAGTCCTGCATGCAACCAAGTAATCCCAACACCATTCACATAGCATGCAACATCATACTAACACGCGTAATCATAACCCTAATATCCAATTACTGAGATTCCTATCATCATACTATCAATATCAATACTGATCTATCATAATAACATATCAAATCATCATCATGAATCATAAAAACCCTAGCTTTCTAATCATACACACCCATAATGCATGCATATTAGTTATAATCCGATTAACAACCCTTATTGACGATTTTCAGAAAGCTTTTTCGTTTAAGAACAGGTCTGGACCATTAGGGATTGATTAAAAACGTTTATAAAGAGTTATGGATGAAAATCAAACCTTAGGATTATGAAAATATGATGATTCAAGCTTGAAACCTTGAGTTTTGATCAAAAATCGCCTTCCAGAGGTTGTTTATGTGTTGGGGCGGGTTATGGGACGACTAGGGTTGGTATAATGAAGTTTAGGAGGTTAAGTATGGTATTTATAGTCGTTTTTAGTCGTCCAGCCCGTTACTAGCGAGTATGCAGCAGTTTCAGGCGATTAGGAATCCTAATCGCCTGATTGTTCAGGCAATTGGGCCTATTCGCCCTTACCTATACACGAGTAGGGTCCTACTCGCCCTTAGGGTTCCCTACTCGCCTCGCCTATAGGTGATTAGGCCTCCTACTCGCCTATAGGGGTTGGTTTTGTGCGTTTTGCGCGTTAAACCCCGTTTTAACATATGTTAATGCATATTCACGTACCGACAAGTCACATAATGATTGTAAACACATAACACAAGTAAATACACATATTTACACTCGTTCACCAATTCCCGGGACTCTAGACTCGTACGTTCCGTATGCCCTGACGATCCGTTTATACACTTGGTTAAGGACTGACATCTAACGAACCTCTAGACCAACATCCAATGATCTTCTAGACTAACCAATAGTTCCCGAACCATAACCCGACTTAACTAACCCAGTTAAGTACAATATACGCGTGACTCGCTAAGGTAGACTTTCATCTAAACAACGCTGTTAACCAGAATTTGCCAGGTGTCACAGAATATGAAGATCCAGATCTTGAAGAAGGGGAATTACCTGCATCTGTGGCAAAAGAAATACTAGATGGTCTTGCACAGAGGGTAGGGAAAACGTTTGAGGAGTTTATGATGGATGAATCGATTCCAGATATTCCTGAAAAGGATATTGGAAGTCATTCAGATGATGTGAAGACTCCTGAAAACAATGAAGTAGAAATGGAAGATATAACTCATGAAGAGTTTCCCCAGTACTTCAGACAAGATGATGAAAATGAAGTATTTCCTGACTTCACTGAGATACCTAATAAGTCAGCAAAACAGAAAGCTAAGAAAAGGAGTGAAGAGTTTGTTGAGAAGGTATTGGGTACTGAAAAGAAAGATTCTTCTAACCAGTCTGATGAGTTGAAGAATTATTTGAAGAAGTTGAAGGAAATGGATGAGAACCGACCAAAGCCTGAAGCTCAAGGTAACTTTTACAGATTTCATAATGACAAGTTCAAAGGCAGAGCTCTCGGGTGGACTTACTTAGGCAGGCTGAAGTGTATTGCTGCAAAATGGGAAACCGGAATTCTGTACTTTAACAGATTCTGTGACTTGCTTACTCTACCATACTGGGCGGTTAGAGACTTATGCAGATTCCCAATGTCAGGTGCCGAAGTAAATGGATCACATGTTGGATGGTGCGCAGATAAATTGGTTTGGGAAAGTCGTACGAGATGGAACAGATTCAAGCCTCAATATCCCAGAAGAAAAGTGCATAGGGATATTGATCCACAAACCAATATGAAGCGTGTTACTTTGATCTACAAAGCACCTAATGTGATGAGGAAGATACCGTTGATGCCGATGCCACAGCATTTTAGTGCTGATTTCATCTTTTGGTATTATGATTGGAGAAAGGCTGAAGCGGTGATCGTGTTGAGAGATGGAAAGGATAAATACAAGCATGTTCATGTATTTGATTCTATGTGGTTGATTAATTGCACCTTTGAAGACATCATCATGCTTTTCTTCAATCCAATCTACTTTGAACCAAATGACTTTGCTCAAGCAAGAAAATACACTCAAGTTGTTGGAGTTTGTTTTGCGTATGACATCAATGCAGGAAGCAACTTGGAGGGTAAACTTGGTAAGACAGTGAAGATAGCCAATGTGTCTAAGCCTGTGAAGAAAACATTTGAGCCGCCAATGACTACTGAGCAGAAGAAACAGCTCAGAATCAAGTTGATGAACAAGACAATGGACCAACAGAGAAAACTATCCAATCAATAGTCGAGGGGGAGTTTGTTGATGCGTTTTGCGACTAAGGATTGGATAAACATAATTAACATATGTTAGAGCTTGGCCGAAGGTAGAAATAATGGGGCGAAGGTAGAAAAGACTGGGCGAAGGTAGATGATAAAGGGACGAAGGAAGACTGGACTTGATCAAGATGTACATTCGACCACTGAAAGTGGGCGAATGTGGAAAAAGGCTACGTTCGACCAGCAGAAAGGGGCGAACATGCAGAGTCTATAAATAGGTTTTGCAATTTTGATTATGTAAGAGAGTTGTCATTTGTGTCCAGGTTTAGGTCAGGTTCAGAGGTTGATTTGTGATATTGTGTGTGTGTTCTAGATTAACATAAACTGATTGTAAAGGCTTATTTGAATGAAGTTAATCTATGAAATGATATTGAAAATGATCTTGATTGTGTTGTGACTTGTGTTTTATCAATTTGTTCAGAACTAGGGTTTCCGCACCTAGTTTTGTGACTTGTATGATCGTATAATCCTGTTTTTAGCTAAAATCTTTCGCTCACACGAAACACTTATGTGAACATTTTGATAGATCTCCAGTAGTTGGGATTATCAAAGGCTTGGCTTTCTTATATTACTGAGGAACACAACCTAAGGTGAGTTCACGGCCCCACTTTTACTGTTTTAACTTTTGGGGGAGAAAACATGCGCTAAACTTATTTTGGTAACATATGTCATACTATGGTTTTAACTTTGCATTGCTATACGATCTTTGAAAGTACCGGGGAAAACCATGAATGTGCGGGGATGCACAACTGGGGAAATGTGGATAGATCTATTGGGTTTGACAGACCCCACTCGACGGCTTGGAGGGCCGGGCGGGTGCATATTGTCTCGAACTGGTAACATTGGTAACATTGCTAAACACACGCGGGCCGAACATTGGTAACAGTCTAGTATTGGTTTTCCAATCGTAGTAGTAACAAAACATACGCCTAGCTAGCGTACTTGGTAACATTGATATAGTATGAACATGGTAACACTTTGGTAACACTGTGGTAACATTTGGTAACAATTTGGTAACGTATTGAAACAAACCTATGAACTCACCAGCATTATATATGTTGACGTCTCTTTTGGCATGTTTTCTCAGGTCGCTAAGGTAGCACCGGTTGGAATAGGCGCACGGGTCTGCATTGGCGTCTAGGCTTAGTTGCACGTTTTGAAATAAGTGTATTGAATAATTTGGAACACAGTTTTGTAGCTGATTAACTTCTTTAAATGCTTCCGCTTATGAATCTATGTTTTTGAGTTTACGTATTTCATATAGTGTTGTTTATTGTGACAGTTGACTTGGATCCTGGTTTGTCATGCGCCTCGCTGTAAAACTCCGCAGTGGAAATTTGAGGGTGTTTATTGTGACCGTTGACTTGGATCCTGGTTTGTCATGCGCCTCGCGGTAAAACTCCGCAGTGGAAATTTGACGGTCACATACTTTGAGTCGCTTAGTGGGATACGTACTAGCTTTGTCGGGGTGTCTTTGTATCATCATCATACTTCTATGTTACATCATCCACTTTTACTTGGGTTCTTACATGTCACACCCCGCCTAGGCGGAAACACGGGAATGCAAAGATCGAAAAGTTTTCAAGGACAAGGTTCAAGTAATACACATTTATTCAAAATAGTACCACTATAGAAGATGGAATTTGTCATGAATTTATTTAAATATTATCCATAGTGATAGCGCATAAACATTGTTTTATGGAAATTGACAACATAGCATTTTGAAGCTGAAAAAAGCCATCAAAGTGATACCATGGTATGCATGCTCGAACCCTTCCCTCAATCCTCGGTGGCCCTCCATTAGTTACCTGAAACACATGCATAAAGGGTTTTGTCAACAATAATGTTGGTGAGTCTATGGGTTTTGAATGTACTGTGAAATGAACGTGTCATCCGTGTTTGACCAATCATGAGCTAGCTAAGCAAATGATCACTATGAGAACCATGAGTCCTGTAACCAAACCTCGTGACTGTGGTGCGTCGTGCATTGTACACTAAAGACAATGTATGTATAGTAGAATACTAACACTCTTTTGCATGTGGCCGGTTAGAGCGACTAACCAAGAGTGGGGGTGTCAACCCAATAGATCTATTAAAGTGTTCCATGACTAAATGTCTAGCTAATGGTTACAGTGAACGATGTACGAGGACTAGTGAGCTCATGAACCAATTGTCTCATGTTCCACATGGTAGTCATGCTAGAATGTACACACACTTGAAATTGACACAAGTATTGATGCATGTATTTCCCCCAAAATGTAAAATAGTAAAATGGGGCCATAGAAAACTCACCTGTTTGAGTCGTGTGTGGTATAGTGAGCTAGTAAATGATCACCGTCCTGACAAATGATACCATATGATCATTATGGACATGGTAAGTCATCCAGATGTTGTTTATCATACAATTTGTTCACCCGACACTTGTGGATCTCTGTGTTTAGTGTGTTTCATTGTTCTTGATACTTGTTAATGTTCTAACAAAGCATATAGTTCCAAAACTTTGTTGTTTCGAAATGTAGTAACTATGGTGAACTATAATAGGCCTCACATGGGGTATTTGGGCCGTATATTGTCACCAAATCACCATGTGTGGTTGGTCTTTGAGAAAATATTGCTTAACACATGTTTATTTCTTCTTTTGAAACTACTTGTGAGGTAACACATGTTTTGGCCTAGTTTAACACACGTTAGCCTATAGTAGCCGATGTGTTCTTATGGTGTAAAGGATCATGCCGATTATCTAGTGAATCTATTTGGTTGTTTTAGGCTTATTCGAACCTTGAAGTGTTATATCATGTCATATTATGAATCTTGTAGCAAGTTTAAGCTTCGATTATTATGTTATTAGCCTTAGCTTCAAACTTAAGCCAAATAAAGAGTTAATAGCCAATTTCGTCCCTGAGGTTTGGTCCAGTTTGCTATTCCAGTACAAAAGTTTTTTTTTCCAATTCCTTCCCTGAGGTTTGGATTTTTTTTGCCAAATTCGTCCTTTTCACTAACCCAGTTAAAAAATCTTGTTAGGCCAGGGGTAGGGTTGTCATTTTACCATTTAAATGAGGGACAATTTAGACATTTTATCTTATCACTATATCCCCCTTTTAAATTAAACCCTAACCATTATCCACCCTTTTCTGCAACATCTCCACCACCATAACAACCACCACCCCCTCTCTCTCTTTCACTCTCTCTCTCTCTACATATATGATATATCTATCTATCTGTGTATAATTTATAATAATAATAATAATAATAATAATAATAATAACCTCTCCAAAATTCTTGAATGGGATTCAAGGCCTTATTCAGCATCGTCTCAACATTCACACAACGTGATTTTTTATTGCTTCTTTTATTCAGCATCGTCTCAACAATCTGCATCAAGAATTGTGTCACCAAATATATATACCAAATAACAAAAAGAGAGAGAACCAAGAGATCTAAAGAGAGAGAGAGAGATAGAGAGAGAGACAGACAGATGAAGAGGAGTGGTTGTGTTTGTCTTGGGAGTGGTGCCGCCAGGAGAGGTGGGGTTGCCACCGTGTTCTGCCACTGTGGTGGTGATTGGCCCCCATTCTCCACCCACCCTTCACACTTCTCTGCACCACCTCCACCACCATAACCACCCTTCGGCAAGCAAGTCTCGCCGTTTAACTACCGATCTTCTGACCAATAGTGGTTTTTTTAAAAACCCTAGCAAATGTTATTCTAAACCCCTGAGATCTGAAATCTTTGATATTGAAGATGAGTTTGAAGCTGATTTTCGTGGGTTTAAGGATGAAGTTGAGGTTCTAGCTGATCCCTTCAGTTTCTCTGCTTCTAAAGTCTCTGCTCCATCTCGTTGTAATGGTTTTTAGATTTTTATGTTATTTGACTTTTGGGCCGAGCTCATGAGGTGCATTCACATTATATTATTATTATTATTATTATTATTATTATTATTATTATTATTATTATTATTATTATTATTATTATTATTATTATTATTATTATTATTATTATTATTATTATTAGTTACAGATCTAGAGAGAGAGAGAGTGAAAGAGAGAGAGAGAGAGAGAGAGTGAAAGAGAGATAGATATAGGGGGTGGGGATAGGTTGGGGTGGGTGGGGTAGGGATGGGGTGGGGTAAGATTTTAATTAAAATTTTAAATTGTAAGTAAAAAGACAAAAATACCCCTGACCTTAACGAGCTTTTTTAACTGGGTTAGTGAAAATGACGAATTTGGCAAAAAAATCCAAACCTCAGGGAAGGAATTGCAAACAAAAAAACTTTTGTACTGAAGTGGCAAACTGGCCCAAACCTCAGGGACGAAAATGGCTATTAACTCCCAAATAAACTTAGATTAATGAATTTCTAAGTGATCCAAGTCGTGTATGTTACTAAATGTGATTTAACTACCCTTGATCATAACAAAGCCGATTATAATGTTGTTTAAAGCAAGATCACGTGAATTAACGCTAGTATTAAGACAATGTGGTGAGTAGTTTAGTGAATTACTTTTAAACAAAGCAATGTATGTGACTTGTGTTATGTTTTAGGGCCGATTGTTTGTGATCACAGGGTAGGGGTTGGGTGAACATGTTAAGCCAATTATATAGGACTTAAAGGGCTTGGATTCACTTACCTAGTGGAGTTAGGTGAGGATGGCCGATGGTTAGAGCCTTTGGGTCTCCTAGTCTTCTCCTAAGCTTGCACTTGTTGGTTCTTGAGTGAAGATGGGTGTGGTTAGGCTTAGAGAGAGGGAGAGAGAGCCGAGAGGGTTAGAGAAGGGAGGTGTGGTTTCAAGTGTTCTTTGATGCTCCTATTTATAGCCGAAGGTGAGGACAATGGAATCACAATTGTGGTAAGTGTGTTAGCTTGGGAGTGTGGTATGTTAAACGGTAGATCCTATGTTTGTGTAAGGTATAATCAAGCAAAAGGAGTAGGCTTGCATGCTTGTGCATGAGCCGATTCTTGAGCTCAACACTTAGGGAGGGGTTGACTCACTTTATCCTCGTGTCACACCTTGTCTTCCTTGCCATATTAGTGTATTAGTTGACCTCATGTTCTTCTAGATGGCTTCCATCATTTGTCCTTTTGCTAAGGTGTTGTTTTCTCATTGGATCCGCCGCCAAGGTCTCCTAGGAGTTAGTATGGATAGTGACAATTCTAGGATGTGTAAGATCTTTGTTTCTTCCTTGGGTGGTGGTCGCATAGGATGAAAGGTCAAGAGTCTAGGCTTAGTGATGTCTTAGTGTGATTGGATGATCTTGACAACACATTGCGACAAAAATTTCTTGGGGAATTGAAGATGGCAAAGATATAGGGTGTCCTTGCTTGGTAATTGCGGCCGAAAGAAAACAAGGAAAAAGGGGTTGCTTGTTTGGGTAAATACTAGCTTATAAGAGTTGGTTTGTAGGCTCCTAAGATGATGTAAATAGAATAACTATCTTGCTTATCTCTAGCTTCTAGGTTTGCGGCTCAAAGAGGACAAACAAATGGGGTATGTTGGGTGTAAAACATAGAGATTGACAAGGCTTTGGAAAGTAATTTGTTAGTGTAAAGTGTTGTCTTTGGTTACTTGTGGTAGCCGTGTGATGTGTGTGTATATGCCGTATGTATGTGTGTATAGCTTGTGTATCTCCAAGACAATTAGCTTGGGTTGTGATCCACTACTTAACATGTTATGTTAACTAAATCGTCCTATTTCTGTTAATAGTGTTGTGATTGTTCGTTGTATAGCCTCTAGTACACCTTTGATATAGGAATATCATCTGGTTTCACAGGAGTACGAGTTTATTAAGTTCCATGCCTCTTGATGGCGACATTAACATGTATTTTGTTTCACATGTGTCATGGGTTTGTTAAATGATTTCCCCTGATTATCTTTGTGTTCACAAACACGTGTTAGAGATGCATTATCATGTGGTAGAGGGCATAACCTCTTGTAATGCTTGTTTTGATGGTGTGTTCGGGTGTTGTATGACTAAACAAGTGCACTAGGTTGAGCTTTCTGATTAACTCATGCTCTACTAGCCTGGGGGGGGGTATAGTGTATGCCAATTGTCTAAGAATGCACATATATTGACATAATAAATGAAACATGTACGGTCGTTGACCTGTTACGTTGACTGTTGTCACATTCTCCCCTTGTTTTGGGAATTTTGTCCACGAAATCGAGTTTCCCTACTAGTGTTAGTAGTTTCGGGGAAAAGAGCTGGGTACTTGTGTCTCATTTGGTCTTCGCGTTCCCATGTAAATTTAGGACCACGCTGACTTTCACAAGTTTAGTGCCGCTCCTTCTCAATTTTTGGACTTTCCAGTCAGTCACCTCGATTGGCTTTTCGACGAAGTGGAGCTGATTATCGATGTGAATCTCTTCGGGAGGAATGATCAAAGATTCGTCGGATAGACATTTCTTTAGGTTGGATATATGGAAAGTGTCATGAACACTACTCATGCTCTACTACCTGGGGGGGTATAGTGTATGCAAATTGTCTAAGAATGCACATATATTGACATAATAAATGAAACATGTACGGTCGTTGACCTGTTACGTTGACTGTTGTCACATTACCTACTCTTGTTTTCTTCTTCGGGATTTGAAAAGGAAGGGATTGACTTGTTGGCTCTTGCACACACATGCTCTCTTACACTTACACCTATCATAACACGTTACTAGGTGACGATATTCGGTGACTGGAGTTTGAACTAGGAGTACATTTGGAGGACCATGTAGAGCAGTTTATCATTTCGGGTGCACACGAAATCATAAACTGAAATGCATGAAAATCCCAATGGACTTTGAGTTTGGATGTACAGTCCTAGATTTGTCCCTAGGTTAACCCTTGTAGTTCCTAGTGGTTGACACTAGAGGTGAATCTGAATCCCTCGATTTCTTGATTGTCAGATCATGTGTAACACCCCAACCGATGGCGGAAACATCGAGGTGTCACGTAGTGACGATTGTTCAATAGCACATGGACTAAATTGTAAATATTAATAGTAAATAACTTCCATTGTTCAAAACGAAATACAAAGAGTCTTAATATAAATCTCAAACATAAATAATAAATGTTCAACTTTATTTAAGCACTAGGTCCAGCCTAAGCGTGAAATGCAAGCAAGATCAAACTTCACCTGAAACATGTACAAAATAATTTGTCAACACATATAATGCATTGGTGAGTATATCCATTTTCGTTCAACCAGTAATTTGCAATTTATGTGCCTTGATGTTTGTAATATGTAAAAGGGTCAAAATCAAGCCTCCCATCGTTCAATAATCGTTCACCCATCGTTCAAGAAAACAATAACAATGACCAAGGACTTAACTCGTTCACGTAAGTAACCAAGGGATATAATTCGTAGTACTACTCATTGTTAGGTGCGGCCCAAAGGTTAATGACTTTGACAAATCGTTCATACAATTCACATAAAACATATCAAAGAGCATATTGCGTTGTAAAGAGTATACATAAGTTTAATAATAATAGTACATGAATCACCCCAAAAGAATAAAACAGTAAAAAGGGGAAAGATATACTCACAGTTTCGCTAAATATAAATTCCGAGAAAGTTCGTCGTAAAGGCTTAAGAATTCTGAGGAACTCAACCTATATATACAACACTAAATGACGACAATGTCTAAAAAAAAATCTAAGACGACGAATCATCTAAGGCATTTAGGGCTTGCTAGACTCGTATTTAGGGAAGATGAAATTTCTAGTAATAATTTGAACGACAGTTTTTGAAATAAATATATTTACGATTTAATAAATGACTAAAACTCTTATGTGTTTCACATATAGATATAAATCCCATTTTATAGAAAAATAACCTTGAAATAAAGTTAATGATTTATATTTAATTAAACAATTTATTATTATATCTAATTTAATTATAAATAGCATGAATAATACAAGGTATAATCCCAAAATGATATTATTATGAGAAATAATTATTTTATGATGTGGAATACTAAAATAATATTTCCATAATTTCTTTTAATTTATTTGCATTTAAAACATTTTTAATGAGTTTAAATAGTGTTTCAATGGTTAAAATTAGTAAAAATAACAAAAATAATCATTTTATAAGAAATTACATTTTATTATAGTTTATTATTCATAGAAATAAATCTCCAGAAAATTTGAGGTTAAAATCTCTTAAAATGAATTTTTAATTATTTAATTATGATTAAAACGGTTAAATTCAATAAAAATATAAAATTGAGACATTTTCCGGAAAATAAAAGTGTGGAAATCTTATATTAGATGTCAAGATGATATGTCTAAATTTTCATAATTTTTGAAGCAAAAATGGAATTTCTATGATTAATATAAGATTTTTATACATGAATATATAAGTAATTAAAAAAATAAACAAACAAAATAATTGTAAACAAAAAAAAATGTCCAAAACCGGTTTTTAAGGGACTCGAACCCGGCCCCTTACCCAATCCAACCAACACACCAACCACTAGGCTATCTATACCTTTTGTTGATATATTTGAACTTGATTTCTATTTATATTATTACCAAAAAGTGTCTTCTTCCCCAATTATCTAGCCCAAGAACCCTAACCCCAACCAAAACTCAATTAACCCGATTTAAGCATGATGGAAGTTCTGTAATAAGGGGGTTTTACCCTACCATGTGCGACTAACATATAACAAGCAAGATTTGACACTTACAACTCGTTTTTAGGCCCCAACTGAAGCTTCTTATGCCCGCAAAAAAACGTAGATTTAAGGGGTTTTCTGGACGTTTTTGTATGAAATTCGTTGTGGGTTTTGTTGTGTGAAGGTCTAGGAACGTTTTTCAGAGTTTAATTTATAAGGTTGTTCGAGTAAAACGGACGTTTCCCCAAGCTTTTAAAGATCGACGGTTACATGTTTTAAATCCTTTAAATTCGCGTATAATGGCTCGATTAATCATATAAACTCAATCATTAATGCGAAGAAATGCTTGGGAAATAGTTTAAAGGGTTGAAACGCGTTAAAACGAAGTTGGTTGGGTCTCGCCGGACCTCAATGGTCGCCGGCCGGAAAGAGGGTGACCGGAATTTCGTGTAACAGCAGCAGATGTAATTTTTTTTTCTTTTAAACTTTTCAAGACTTGGCAAGATTGGCCCCTCACCTTTAACCTTAGTTAGTTTTAATGTTTCCTAGTTAGTTTTCCCTTTATAACAACTAACCAAGTTAACTAATCAAACTTAAAACTTTTATAAACTTGAATTTTTACGATATATATTATTTTTTTTCCGAATAACGTCGCAACTTACGTGTTAGATTAAATCGAGATCGAGATCCAAAATACATGCAAATAACATTTATTAAATTTGAAAACGACAACAATTACAAGAAATGTTGGAAGGACTAAAATGAAAATATTTGGGGGACTATTTTTGTAAATTAATTGAAGGTTGAAGGTGACGGATGTCACAGTCTCCCCTACTTTAGAAAATTTCGTCTCGAAATTTCTTTCAAGTGAAGATTTCTGGTTGTGGAATATATGAGTATGTTATCGATGAAAAACACTTACGCATTGGTTCAAGACAGGTTTACAATCTCGATTCATAATATTCCTAATTACAGATATAAGATCTACATAAAAATCATAATCGTTTAAGTTCAACGTGCAATTATGGAGCATAAATTTTATAAGAATAAGATTGCCATTAGCAACCTTCACAGTAAAAGGACGGGTAAGGTGAGGGCAACTACGAGCGAGCAATGGTTCAACTTCTAACGAGACCAAACTCCTATCCACACCGGTATCAAACAAAATCGAAGCATATAAGTTAGTAATAAGAAATGTACCATCGACAACGTCGTTGATAGCTTGATCTTGGTTAGCATTGATGTTGAAAGCACGACCACGAGCTGGAGCTGCTTGAATTGCTGGAACTGCCGGGGCTGCTGGGTTTTGTTGACGGGTCTGGATAAAAGCCGTGAGATGAGGGCATCTATTTAGCATATGGTCGGGATCACCACAAGCGTAACAAACTCTGGGTTGACCAACTCCGTGGTTTTGGGTAGCAGTCTGTGGGTTATTCACGGACCGATTAACAATACGACAGAAAGGGGTGGTATGACCCAATCGACCACACGTGTCACATTTCCAGCAGGGTCGGTTGGTAGGGTGGTGAGAGTTGCATGTGGTGCACTTAGGGTGCACACCTGCATAGTTCTCTTGAACCTTTTGAGTTTGGGGTGCAGCAGGTGGGTTTGCAACAGGAACCTGTTTAAGAGGTGCAACAACAGCATAGTTTTGGTTTCCACCTTTTCGTTTCTTATTGGAACTAGAGGCAGAGGCAGAGTTTTCTTGGGAAGGTTCAGTGATAGCAGGGTTTGAAGTGGTTTCAGTAGGCCTTCTAGTACCCTTACGAGTTAGAGTACCATCCTTGACATGCTTGTCAGTAAGAGATGCTGCGAGACGAATGGCATCCTCTACAGTAGCAGGTTTACTTCCCATAACCGAATCATGAATATGGGGTGGCAGTCCCTCAATATACTTCTCAATAGCCAAGGGTACCGGGGTTACCATACGAGGAATCAGTAAGCTCAACTCGTGGTAACGGTTGTTGTAGGGAACATTATTTCCACTATCCTGCTTGAGGTGATAAAACTCATCCTCCAACTTCTTCATCTCACTACGAGGACAGAACTCAGTAGTCATGGCGATTTTGAAATCATCCCAGGACATAGCTAAAGCAGCTTCCGTCCCTCGAGCATGTTTTTCACCATTCCACCAAGTGAGCGCTCTCTTTTGAAGAACACCCGTGGCATGACGAACACGTAGGTTGGCTGGACAGTCGCTATTAATGAACGTATTATCCATACTTTCGAACCATTCAAGTAACCCAGTGGCTCCCTCAGTGCCATTAAACTTGTTGGGATGGCAAGAGTTGAAATGTTTGAATGTGCACTTATTCTCACTAGTTCCACCATTTCCACCCGCATCCCCGTTAGAGTTCCCATTCGAGCTACCGTTCAGGTTAAGGTTTGGAATAATAGCATTAATGATGTTAGGAACAAGTGTTTCCAACTTGTCATTGAGCATGGTCGCGATACGCTGATCCGATTTCAGTTTAGCCTGACGCTTCGAGGCTCTCTTACGAGATTCGCGATCAGACATCTACAAAAGTGAACAATAATTATGAGATTTGATTCCAAAAATCTTGGAAATGCCATAGTTTATATCAAGACAAGTAACACATAACATGAGATATAGTAATTATAAATTGATTTAAGAAAAATTATGATCATCATAAAGAAAATCATGATAAAACTTCAAATGAAAAACAATACCAAGTATAAAACGAGATATAAGAGTGTTTCCAAAGAAATTGTTGACTGACTAAAGTAATTGAAATATTATTAGTGACTTGTGGGGGGCGTACTTTAGCCTATAAGTGAGTGCTCATCCCGAGAATTCCCAGGTAGGTAAACGGGTCCCTCGTCTGATTGGGATTTATGCGAATTACCAACCTAGACAGAAAACTCAGAATACAGGCGCTCACCCTTCCAGATTGCACGTGCCCCGTCACAAATATTTTCCAAAACTTTAGTGGATCTTGAATTGTGGAAATATATATATCCTCGAGATGTGGATTTCACTCCTAACTCAAAGATATACTTCCAAATAGTAAAAATATGATGGAGTGAAACTGGTCACTAAGATAAGGATATCACTCCTAGCTTAGTGAGTAAGTTTCTTTTGGAGGGATAGATTCCTTGAGATTTGGACGTCTCCAATCTCCAAAGGAAAATATTCCAAGATAAATAAATAAATAACTAAATCATATAAAGAGTGAAACTATTCACCAAGGTATAGATATCACTCCTAACTTGGTGTTTTCGTTTCATTTGTAGAATAAAATCTTCCTCGAATACAATGAAAAATAAAAGGAGAAAATATGTCTAAAGAAATAAGAGGATAAAAGAAGACATATAATGGGTAGCTTAGTTATAGTCTAGGTCAAAAGCATTTACTAATAACCTAATTCCCTATAACCATGGCTCTGATACCAATCTGTAACACCCCAACCGATGGCGGAAACATCGAGGTGTCACGTAGTGACGATTGTTCAATAGCACATGGACTAAATTGTAAATATTAATAGTAAATAACTTCCATTGTTCAAAACGAAATACAAAGAGTCTTAATATAAATCTCAAACATAAATAATAAATGTTCAACTTTATTTAAGCACTAGGTCCAGCCTAAGCGTGAAATGCAAGCAAGATCAAACTTCACCTGAAACATGTACAAAATAATTTGTCAACACATATAATGCATTGGTGAGTATATCCATTTTCGTTCAACCAGTAATTTGCAATTTATGTGCCTTGATGTTTGTAATATGTAAAAGGGTCAAAATCAAGCCTCCCATCGTTCAAGAAAACCATAACAATGACCAAGGACTTAACTCATTCACGTAAGTAACCAAGGGATATAATTCGTAGTACTACTCATTGTTAGGTGCGGCCCAAAGGTTAATGACTTTGACAAATCGTTCATACAATTCACATAAAACATATCAAAGAGCACATTGCGTTGTAAAGAGTATACATAAGTTTAATAATAATAGTACATGAATCACCCCAAAAGAATAAAACAGTAAAAAGGGGAAAGATATACTCACAGTTTCGCTAAATATAAATTCCGAGAAAGTTTGTCGTAAAGGCTTAAGAATTCCGAGGAACTCAACCTATATATACAACACTAAATGAGGACAATGTCTAAAAAAAAATCTAAGACGACGAATCATCTAAGGCATTTAGGGCTTGCTAGACTCGTATTTAGGGAAGATGAAATTTCTAGTAATAATTTGAACGACAGTTTTTGAAATAAATATATTTACGATTTAATAAATGACTAAAACTCTTATGTGTTTCACATATAGATATAAATCCCATTTTATAGAAAAATAACCTTGAAATAAAGTTAATGATTTATATTTAATTAAACAATTTATTATTATATCTAATTTAATTATAAATAGCATGAATAATACAAGGTATAATCCCAAAATGATATTATTATGAGAAATAATTATTTTATGATGTGGAATACTAAAATAATATTTCCATAATTTCTTTTAATTTATTTGCATTTAAAACATTTTTAATGAGTTTAAATAGTGTTTCAATGGTTAAAATTAGTAAAAATAACAAAAATAATCATTTTATAAGAAATTACATTTTATTACAGTTTATTATTCATAGAAATAAATCTCCAGAAAATTTGAGGTTAAAATCTCTTAAAATGAATTTTTAATTATTTAATTATGATTAAAACGATTAAATTCAATAAAAATATAAAATTGAGACATTTTCCGGAAAATAAAAGTGTGGAAATCTTATTTTAGATGTCAAGATGTTATGTCTAAATTTTCATAATTTTTGAAGCAAAAATGGAATTTCTTTGATTAATATAAGATTTTTATACATGAATATATAAGTAATTAAAAAAATAAACAAACAAAATAATTGTAAACAAAAAAAAATGTCCAAAACCGGTTTTTAAGGGACTCGAACCAGGCCCCTTACCCAATCCAACCAACACACCAACCACTAGGCTATCTATACCTTTTGTTGATATATTTGAACTTGATTTCTATTTATATTATTACCAAAAAGTGTCTTCTTCCCCAATTATCTAGCCCAAGAACCCTAACCCCAACCAAAACTCAATTAACCCGATTTAAGCATGATGGAAGTTCTGTAATAAGGGGCTTTTACCCTACCATGTGCGACTAACATATAACAAGCAAGATTTGACACTTACAACTCGTTTTTAGGCCCCAACTGAAGCTTCTTATGCCCGCAAAAAAACGTAGATTTAAGGGGTTTTCTGGACGTTTTTGTATGAAATTCGTTGTGGGTTTTGTTGTGTGAAGGTCTAGGAACGTTTTTCAGAGTTTAATTTATAAGGTTGTTCGAGTAAAACGGACGTTTCCCCAAGCTTTTAAAGATCGACGGTTACATGTTTTAAATCCTTTAAATTCGCGTATAATGGCTCGATTAATCATATAAACTCAATCATTAATGCGAAGAAACGCTTGGGAAATAGTTTAAAGGGTTGAATCGCGTTAAAACGAAGTTGGTTGGGTCTCGCCGGACCTCAATGGTCGCCGGCCGGAAAGAGGGTGACCGGAATTTCGTGTAACAGCAGCAGATGTAATTTTTTTTTCTTTTAAACTTTTCAAGACTTGGCAAGATTGGCCCTCACCTTTAACCTTAGTTAGTTTTAATGTTTCCTAGTTAGTTTTCCCTTTATAACAACTAACCAAGTTAACTAATCAATCTTAAAACTTTTATAAACTTGAATTTTTACGATATATATTATTTTTTTTTTCGAATAACGTCGCAACTTACGTGTTAGATTAAATCGAGATCGAGATCCAAAATACATGCAAATAACATTTATTAAATTTGAAAACGACAACAATTACAAGAAATGTTGGAAGGACTAAAATGAAAATATTTGGGGGACTATTTTTGTAAATTAATTGAAGGTTGAAGGTGACGGATGTCACATCATGTCTAGTGCTCGTGGTGGCGGCGGCGGCCGTGCTGGCGGCAGTGGTCGTGGTAACATCAACATGACCCAAGCTTAACTGAACAACTTGTTGCAACAACAAGTGAACATGGCCATGGCTACTTTTCAGGCTGGACTTAATGCCATGGGTGGTGCTGCTGTCAATCCACCTCCACCTCAGTGCTCTTATAAGAAGTTTCGGGACTGTCAGCCCCACAACTTTGCTGGAACTGAGGGAGCGGTGGGACTGCTCCGATGGCTGGAGAAAGTTGAATCTGTGTTTGTGATGTGTAACTGTCCCGCTGGGGACCGGGTTAAGTATGCTACTGTGACATTTGAGGGGCCTACATTGTCATGGTGGAATGCTACTGCCCAGAACATGGGTTTGGGGGAGGCTGTTGCTATGCCTTGGGCGGATTTTGTGCATCTTTTGAGGAGCGAGTACTGTCCAAGGGAGGAAGTGCAGAATTTGGAGCATGAGGTCTGGAGCTACAAGATGGTTAGGTCGGAGATAGAAGAGTACACTGTAAGGAGGAACGAGCAAGCGATGTTGTGTCCTGATTTGCACACACCCGAGTATAGGAGGATCGAGCACTATGATAACGGAATGGGTAAGTCCTAGGTGCCTAGATCACTTTCACATACTCTCCTCTGATGCGGTCTAGCAGCGCATAAGTCACACAAGTTCTAATCGTGCTATGCCAATCGGGGAATATCTCTCAGAACAAATGAACGAGCATGTCTAGAATATATATATATATATATATATATATATATATATATATATATATATATATATATATATATATATATATATATATGAAGTAATGTGCTTGATAAGGCTCAATAATGCTCTCGTGAAAAAGGGTAGGGTTATTTAAGGACCCGGGAACACCTTAAGTTGTTCTTTGGACTACCAAAAACCTCCCTAATCTCCCGCAAAATCGTTGGGGCGACTCAAAGGGTTTGAAAATGTTTTTGTTGCTAAAAACTTCTTTTAAAAACATTGTCTTTTTAGTTACAGTTTGCTAGACTGCTTTGAGGTGTTTTAAATTTTACAAAAATCTTAAACACCTCACACTTAATTCTATTACACAATTTTAAATTAATGATAGTAGTATATGTGTGTGCAAAGAAAAGTGGGCAAGTCAGAAGGAACAAGTATCTCCCCTTTTCGTCTTCCAACTGTCTGCGTGCGGTCGATCCCCGCAGCTGCCTTGTCTGCTTTCTTGAGAGAAACCACTTGGCATGAACTTCAACAGGTTATTAGTACGAGAATAAAAATAAAAATAAAAACAAGGTACTGGTCCTAATGCCGAGAGGGCATACCTGAATGATAGAAAGTATCAAGAGTCAATGACCATACCTTATGGTTCTTGACGGACTCATCTACCGTATGCACCAACCTCTCAACTTATTCATCTTAAGCTACTGATCAGGGTTGCCTCCACGGTAGCGCCACGTTTCACGTCTTCAATTGATAATCTAGTTGCTTATCAATGAAGTGGGCCACGTCAAATGGGTCTTCGTCCTCGTATTCTCTTCCACCGGCTGTGTAGTGGAACTTGTTACTCCCAACCCGAAGTGTAAGAATCCCCTCACTCATATCTATTGTGGCTGTGGTGGTAGCTAAGAATGGTCGGCCGAGAATAATAGGAACATTACTCTCTCCCATGTTGAGGATGACAAAGTCGACGGGGAAAACAAATTTCCCTATTTTGATGAGTAAGTTTTTGACAATCCCCTCGGGTTTCTTTATGGTACCATCTGCCAACTCAATCGTTGCTATCAACGGTCATGGGTCGCTCAAATTGAGTTGCTTGTAGATATAAGTGGGCATAACATTCACACTTGCACCCAGATCTGCTAAGGCATAATTTGTAGGCAAATTGCCTGTGGAGCACGGTAAAGAAAATTTCCCTGGGTCGGTCAGCTTTGGAGGAAGATTTTGCTGAAGTAGTGCCACGCACTCTAGTGCGTTTCCTTTGACCGCTGCCTCAGGATTTTTCTTGTTGCTCAAGAAGTTCTTCAGGAATTTGGAGTACTTGGTCATTTGTTGAATGACTTCTATAAAAGGCAAGTTGACATGGATTTGACTTAGGAGTTCGGTGAATTTCTGGTACTGCTCATCCGTCTTTTGTTTCATCAATCGGCTGGGATAAGGTATGTGAGGCCAATATTCCCTCCGTACTGTCTTTGATAGTGGTTCTGGTGGTGGAGCAACTGGAGGACTCTGGTTGATTGCTGGCCCTTCATCAACCGGCATTGGTGAACTGGCGGTTGAGTTTTCTGGTGCGGTGATATTGGGAATGGTTATGTTTGGAGTGGGTTCATGTAACACCCCAACCGATGGCGGAATCATCGAGGTGCCACGTAGTGACGATTGTTCAAAAGCTCATGGTACTAAAATGTAAATATATGATTATTGAATTTTGTTTTACAACATGTGAAATTAAATACAAGACAACAAAGATAAAGATAATTGATTGATCTAATCTAAGTCCAAAGTCCTATGTGAAGCGTCAAGCAGCTTATCCTGAAACATGCACGAAAATAATTTTGTCAACATATGATGTTAGTGAGTACTACTTAGTTTTGTACATATAGTATAACTTTATGAAAAGTAGTACAATTCATGTGTCTAGCATCACCAATGCATTATGTAAACACGCAAGTAACCAAACAAGACAAAGATCAAATGTAAAGTTTGTACAATGTAATTGATAATGAGCACCTCAACACGTGTGAGTCTAAAAGAGCACCATAACACAAAGTTATGTCTAAATGAGCACCGCAACATAAGTTACGTCTGTATGTAAAGAGCACCATAACATAAGTTATGTCTGTATGTATGATTTTGTATGTAAGCTACGTTCATGTTAAAACATAAGCACAAAGATAAACAAGACACGTATATGAATTGTAAATGAATAAATGTATGTGTAAATGAATATGAAGATTTTGTATACTTGTGCATGAATCACCCCAAAAGTTGTAAAAGTGAAAAATGGGATAAGTAATACTCACCTTAGCAAGGTGATAAGTCTTGTGGAATTGAATAAGTGTAATCCAACGTTGTCAAGTATTACCCTATGTATAATGTAACAAATAAGTCTAAGTCTATTTGGTCTATAAGTATTTTCTAGGGTTTCGAATTGGGGATAAGTATTTATTTGGTTAATAAATTAAACGTTTAATAAATAAGAGAAATTTGGTAAATAAATAAACAAAAAGTCTTTGAGTAAACTTTAAATCAAATATGGTCACAACATTAAGTTTTAAGTGTGAAAATAATTTTTATAAAATTATTTTCTTGAAAATAGAATATTTAATCTATTTATTTCAAATTGTCAAAATATAACTTTAATATTTAAAAATATTAAAATTTAAGAATTTTTAAATTAAAAATTGTATTTCTGTTCCAAATGAATAGAAATAATTTATGTAAAATTTTGGTAAAAAATATTAAATGAATTTATTATGAATTATTTAGGATTAAAACTAACAAAAAATTGATTAAAAATATTAAACAAACGGTTTTTCAGAAATAAAAATTATTTCTGAAATGTATATTGTTATACAAGTTTAGGATAATTTTTGTGGAATTTTATAAAATCGTTTAGATATTTTTATTGAATTTTACATTTATAAATGAATAAACTTGTATTAATTATTATATATATTAAATAAATGATTTTTGAAAAACTAAAAATTTGACAGCAAAGTTTATCATTTGAATAACATAAAATAAATTTTGTAGGATTTATAAAATAGTTTTAGTATTTTAAAACGATTTTTAAAAGAACAAGGAAAATATAGTATAAAGGATAACTAACAAAACAAAAAAAAAAGTTTGTTCATGCCAGGACTCGAACTCCTGTCCTGGCCGGTTCACAGTTTTAAACAACAATGGGTCACCAACTGATCTATGACTCAATTGGTGATGAATTATGTTTTGTTTTGAACTTAAATGGTATGTGACAGAGTCTTCTTCCCCAAATTCATATATCGAGCCCTAGCTTATCAATTGAGTGATTCACACAACAATAACCCAATTAATCATAGGGTTATTGTTGTGTGAATGCCGTATGACAAAACCCACAAGAAAAATGCTACTTACAAACACGAATTGATTACGATTTGCTTAGTCAAAGAAAAGGTCAAACGCGAGCTCGACAAACGCACGAACAACGATTGGAACAGAATTTGATAGTGGGGGTTTGTGTTTCGGTGTTCATAGCTACGATACAAGGGTTTAATTTATAGTGCTAAGCTCGTTTTGGAAAATTTTGATGGTTTGACCAAGGTTTGAATGTTCACGCGTAGTATTTGAACAAATTAGGAAAGTTTGAGCTGATTAAACGCGTCAATCGTGCATATGGTTGACGTGCACTGATTAGCCATTCAATATAAGGCAATAATTTATGATAATGGTGCAAAGTTCGTGGCCAAATTGATGGTCAAAGCTGGTGTTGACCGGGATTTTAATGTGGGTGATTGCTGTTGCTGCTGTACGTAGCAGAGAAAGGAAAAAAAGGCTCGCTTGTTTGTGTACAACTAATTAGAAGATCGGATTAAAAACAAAAGCTCATTCATGGCGTAGTGGTTATTGGCGTATGGGTGTACAGCTTCTGCCCGGGTTCGAGTCCCGGCAGATTCCTTTTTTTTTTTTTTTGAACATAGGAGATGGGAAAGGGAAGGGAAGGAGGAGAGGATTGGGCTTGGTCTGTTGGGCCGACTATTCTGGGCCGAGTAGTAGCAGTTGGGCTTCGAAAGTTTAAAAGAAAAAAAGGAAGGAATGGTTGGGTTAGTTTGTTTTTGGGCTCAAAGTTTAGTCAAGAAATTTTGATAAAACAAATCTGATTTTTTTATTATTATTATTATTATTATTATTATTATTATTATTATTACAAAAATAAAATAAAATAAAATAAAAGTGACGGATGTCACAGCATCCCCTACTTTTAGAAACTTCGTCCCAAGTTAATAGTAACATAGGGATATGGATGCTAGGGTAAAATTTAAGTTAACTGTGGTTTGGAAAATTGGAATGATTTGGATATGAGGTTTGATAGGTGTGAGTTAAGGATTGGATTAGTCTCGTCTTGAATAATAGGGAGAATAAGAATCTAGTAAAACATCAAACTTCAAGTTTTAGGAATCCTAAAATAATTGTATGAGTTGATTGGCTACAGAAAGACTAAATGAACTACCAAGTAACTAGAGTTTGTTCCTGGTCCGACTTCCAGTCTTGCTTTCAATGCATCATTAGTGTTTGTATACAGGGTGTACCGCAGCTAACCCACCACACCTTTGATACCTTGAAAACGTACTGGACGCCTACGAAAACTCTAATAGAATTTCACACTACCCTAACGCACCTGTAAATTGATGATTACGTTCCGGACCGGAATCATCAATTTACCTTACATTAGGGTTTTATGTCCTTCTATGATCCTAATCTAACACACATTAAAGCAAATAGGTTTCACAAGAAGATGACACAACAAACACATTGAGTTACAATGAGATGTTATCAATGCAATGAGGCCATGTAATAATGAGATCAATTGTATTGGTTTGCAATGACTTGTAAGCATAACAGTATTTAAGTATGGGCTACCACTCGTCCGAGGAGCCCTTTAAATGAAATGTTTATCTGAGTTGCGTGGATAATATACACACGTAAGCAAGTTTGTAAGTACTACGACCATTAAGTGTAAGTGTTATCTTAGTGGCCTATAGAAATAGTTTACGAGTATCGTGAATAATTAGATGTTTAACGAATAGTCAAATTAAGGGAAAAATCAAGTTTCATATAACAAGCAATGATGTTTCTTAGAAAAGCTCTGTAAGATCAAGTATTAAGTGTAGAGTCTTGTACGATTAAAATAAACGCAACCAATATGATAAATCCCCAAATCTGTGTTCGTACACAATAGTATGAAAGGAAATTTCTAGATGCTAATGAGTGCGACAAAATTGGGTACAAAATGATAATAGGGTCAAGAAAATGAAAATGCAAGTATTGGATTCCCGAGTCTTAAGAAGATTCCATCCATTGCTTAGCCAGTGGGATTAACGTCATCCTGACCGTTTGCTTCGTTGATATTGGTATTGAAAGCTCGTCCATGTGCCACCAGGTTTACATTATTCAATTTAGGGCATTGAGGTCGCATGTGGTTAGGGTCTCTACAATGATAACATGCCCGACCATTAGTAATCTGTAGTGGTTCCTGGGCAGCTGTTTGATGATTACCATGTGCCCAATCTGTTACACAACAAGTAGTGACAAAGTGTCCAAACCTTCCACATCTAGTGCATTGACGGCATGGAAGATTTGCAGGGTGATGATGCTTGCAAGTGTTGCATTGAGGATGGATTCCCGTGTAGGCTTTCTTGATAGGAGGTTGAGTCACCGGATCAATAACAGCATGGTTCTGGTCATCGCCCATTCGTTTCTTGGAGTTCGAAGCAGTAGTGGCGGCCTTTGCTAAAACAGTCTTAGATTGTTCAACAACATGTGTGGTTTTCTCAGCAGACGTCTTGGTGCCCTTTCTAACCAAATTTCCTTTCCTTACGTGTTTGTCTGTTAGAGTGGCTGCAAGCTGGATGGCTTCTTCTACCGTAGTGGCTTTGCCTCCAGTGACAACGTCTTGAATCAGGTCTGGTAATCCCTTGATATATTTTTCGATTGCTCGAGAGACCGGGGTGACCATGTGTGGAACCAGTATGCTAAGTTCATGATATCGGGTATTATACGCAAGATTCTCACCACTGTCTTGTTTGAGCCCATGGAATTCTTCTTCCAGTTTCCTAATTTCGTTCCTAGGGCAGAATTTGGCGATCATGAGTTCCTTAACTTCAGCCCAGGATAATGATAAAGCAACATCAGCTTCCCGATTGCGTTTTTCGCCATTCCACCATGTTAGCGCCCCCTTTTGAAGGACACTAGTAGCATAGCGAACGCGGAGTTCATCAGGACATTCACTGTTCACAAAGGTGCTCTCCATGCTTTCAAACCATTGGAGGAGGCCAGTAGCACCCTCCTCACCAGTGAATTTTGTGGGGTTGTAGGAGTTAAAGTGTTTGAAAGTGCACCGAAATTGAGTTGTACTCCCTGTGTTGGCACTGTTACTATTCTGGGTTAACTCACTGACAAGGTTTGGGATCACTGCAGCAATTTGCTCAGCGACTAAAGATGCAAGGCGACGATCAGAACGTTGTCCGGAAGCATGAACAGGGTGTTGGCTGGCATCGCGGAGCATGCGGCGAGCAGACATCTATGTATTAGTCAATGAATAATCATGAGATTAGAACATGTATAATCGTACAGATGATTATGAAAGTATGAACTTGTAAGCAATATATGAAAATCATGAAAGACAAAATATTGTATGTGAAAAGAGAGAGTATTATTGAAAAACTTGCATAAGATGCTTGGAGTGCCCTTGTCTAGCTGTAAAGCCCAACAAGAACGTTGACTTTTCAAAGGAATTGAACCCAATGGTGATCAAAGAAGACATGCTTTAGCCTATAAGTGGACACTCACTCCAGGAATCCCCAGGTAAGCATAGCAGGTCCGTTATTGGATTTATGCGCTATGCTTTCCTATGCCAGAAAACCCAATGTACAGGCATCCACCCTTCCAGATTGCACGTGTTCCATCACACTCATTAAAGCTCAACAACTTTGAAGGAACAAAATAAGAATAGGCATTATGCCTAAGAGTGTCTTCACGAAAGGTACTGCTCCCGTTCCATGATTGATGTAAACTTTCCACTCCTTGTAGGACACCATCTCTATGCACCATGATGAAAGATGAGAAGAATGGAGAGAGAGAAGAAGGGAAAAATAGAAGAAGGAAAGTAGAGGGAAATGAGGGGTAGGGTAATTCAGGAAATACTATGCATGAAAGTTCGGTTATAGTCTAGGCCATTTTATCTAATAACCTAGTTCCCTATAACCATGGCTCTGATACCAATCTGTAACACCCCAACCGATAGCGGAATCATCGAGGTGCCACGTAGTGACGATTGTTCAAAAGCTCATGATACTAAAATGTAAATATATGATTATAGAATATTGTTTTACAACATGTGAAATTAAATACAAGACAACAAAGATAAAGATAATTGATTGATCTAATCTAAGTCCAAAGTCCTATGTGAAGCGTCAAGCAGCTTATCCTGAAACATGCACGAAAATAATTTTGTCAACATATGATGTTGGTGAGTACTACTTAGTTTTGTACATATAGTATAAGTTTTTGAAAAGTAGTACAATTCATGTGTCTAGCATCACCAATGCATTATGTAAACACGCAAGTAACCAAACAAGACAAAGATCAAATGTAAAGTTTGTACAATGTAATTGATAATGAGCACCTCAACACGTGTGAATCTAAAAGAGCACCATAACACAAAGTTATGTCTAAATGAGCACCGCAACATAAGTTACGTCTGTATGTAAAGAGCACCATAACATAAGTTATGTCTGTATGTATGATTTTGTATGCAAGCTACGTTCATGTTAAAACATAAGCACAAAGATAAACAAGACACGTATATGAATTGTAAATGAATAAAATGTATGTGTAAATGAATATGAAGATTTTGTATACTTGTGCATGAATCACCCCAAAAGTTGTAAAAGTGAAAAAGGGGATAAGTAATACTCACCTTAGCAAGGTGATAAGTCTTGTGGAATTGAATAAGTGTAATCCAACGTTGCCAAGTATTACCCTATGTATAATGTAACAAATAAGTCTAAGTCTATTTGGTCTATAAATATTTTCTAGGGTTTCGAATTGGGGATAAGTATTTATTTGGTTAATAAATTAAACGTTTAATAAATAAGAGAAATTTGGTAAATAAATAAACAAAAAGTCTTTGAGTAAACTTTAAATCAAATATGGTCACAACATTAAGTTTTAAGTGTGAAAATAATTTTTATAAAATTATTTTCTTGAAAATAGAATATTTAATCTATTTATTTCAAATTGTCAAAATATAACTTTAATATTTAAAAATATTAAAATTTAAGAATTTTTAAATTAAAAATTGTATTTCTGTTCCAAATGAATAGAAATAATTTATGTAAAATTTTGGTAAAAAATATTGAAAAATGAATTTATTATGAATTATTTAGGATTAAAACTAACAAAAAATTGATTAAAAATATTAAACAAACGGTATTTCAGAAATAAAAATTATTTCTGAAATGTATATTGTTATACAAGTTTAGGATAATTTTTGTGGAATTTTATAAAATCGTTTAGATATTTTTATTGAATTTTACATTTATAAATGAATAAACTTGTATAAATTATTATATATATTAAATAAATGATTTTTGAAAAACTAAAAATTTGACAGCAAAGTTTATCATTTGAATAACATAAAATAAATTTTGTAGGATTTATAAAATAGTTTTAGTATTTTAAAACGATTTTTAAAAGAACAAGGAAAATATAGTATAAAGGATAACTAACAAAACAAAAAAAAAAAGTTTGTTCATGCCAGGACTCGAACTCCTGTCCTGGCCGGTTCACAGTTTTAAACAACAATGGATCACCAACTGATCTATGACTCAATTGGTGATGAATTATGTTTTGTTTTGAACTTAAATGGTATGTGACAGAGTCTTCTTCCCCAAATTCATATATCGAGCCCTAGCTTATCAATTGAGTGATTCACACAACAATAACCCAATTAATCATAGGGTTATTGTTGTGTGAATGCCGTATGACAAAACCCACAAGAAAAATGCTACTTACAAACACGAATTGATTACGATTTGCTTAGTCAAAGAAAAGGTCAAACGCGAGCTCGACAAACGCACGAACAACGATTGGAACAGAATTTGATAGTGGGGATTTGTGTTTCGGTGTTCATAGCTACGATACAAGGGTTTAATTTATAGTGTTAAGCTCGTTTTGGAAAATTTTGATGGTTTGACCAAGGTTTGAATGTTCACGCGTAGTATTTGAACAAATTAGGAAGTTTGAGCTGATTAAACGCGTCAATCGTGCATATGGTTGACGTGCACTGATTAGCCATTCAATATAAGGCAATAATTTATGATAATGGTGCAAAGTTCGTGGCCAAATTGATGGTCAAAGCTGGTGTTGACCGGGATTTTAATGTGGGTGATTGCTGTTGCTGCTGTACGTAGCAGACAAAGGAAAAAAAGGCTCGATTGTTTGTGTACAAATAATTAGAAGATCGGATTAAAAACAAAAGCTCATTCATGGCGTAGTGGTTGTTGGCGTGTGGGTGTACAGCTTCTGCCCGGGTTCGAGTCCCGGCAGATTCCTTTTTTTTTTTTTTGAACATAGGAGAGGGGAAAGGGAAGGGAAGGAGGAGGGGATTGGGCTTGGTCTGTTGGGCCGACTATTCTGGGCCGAGTAGTAGCAGTTGGGCTTCGAAAGTTTAAAAGAAAAAAAAGGAAGGAATGGTTGGGTTAGTTTGTTTTTGGGCTCAAAGTTTAGTCAAGAAATTTTGATAAAACAAATTTGATTTTTTTATTATTATTATTATTATTATTATTATTATTATTATTATTATTATTATTATTATTATTATTATTACAAAAATAAAATAAAATAAAATAAAAGTGACGGATGTCACAGTTCATTTGTAAGTGGGTTTGGTGATGTAACTTCTTCATTGGGAGCTACCGCTGGCTCAGGATAAATGCAGCTGCTTCGAAGAGTTATGGCACTAACATTGGCTTTTGGGTTGGTTTCAGTGTTGCTTGGAAGGCTTCTGATGGGTCTTTCTGCGAGAGACTTGGCAATTACGCCCAGCTGTACCTCCAAATTTCTGATGGTGGACTTGAGTCCTTGAAGCCTCTTATTGGTGTTGTTGAACTTTTCATCCATTCTTGCTGTTGATCGGGCTTCGAGCTTTGCGAGTCTTTCATCTACGGACGGGTAACCGTTGTTTGGTAAGCGTTGCTAGTTTTTTTGTTGACTAAATCCGGGTGGTTGCATGGTGTTGTTGTTGTTCTTCTACCCGAAATTCGGAAGATCACGCCAACCAGGATTATAAGTGTTGCTGTAAGGATTGTTTGGCGGGCGGTTTGTACCAGTGAAGTCAACTTGTTCTACGGTGGCTTGAGGAAGACTTCCTTCTTGCGGCTGCAACTCTGCTGTGGTGATAGCATTGAGTTGTGCTTTGCTTAGCTGGTTGAGGCGAGTTGACAGTGCCTCAATTTGTGCTTGCAAAGAAGTGGTGGAATCGATCTGATAGAGGCTGGTCTTGGATGGCCGGCTTCGAGGGTTGTACCACTAATAACTGTTGACTGCAATTTCTTTGATGAGGTCATAGGCTTCTTGTGGTCTTTTGTTCCCAAAAACACCTCCTGCGGTTGCATCAAGTGTCTACCTTGCTTGATTCGTCAGCCCATTGTAGAAAGATGAAACTTGTAACCAAACTTCAAGACCATGATGTGGACATTTTCTCAACATATCTTTAAATCTTCCCCAAGCTTCATAGAGTGACTCTCCCTCTTCTTGACAAAAGGTGGTGATGTCATTTCTTAACTTTGCGGTTTAGGCTGGGGGGGAAATATTTTGAGAGAAACTTTTCGGCAAGGTCAGCCCAGGTGGTAATGGAACCTACGGGTTGTGAGTTTAACCATGCTTTGGCACGATCCTTTAGTGAAAAAGGAAACATGCATAGTCAAATAGCGTCAGGAGAGACGTTTTGCAACTTAAAAGTATCACAAATTTCGAGGAAATTTGCGATATGAGCATGGGGATATTCATCGGGAAGACCATGAAAAATGCAGTTTCGTTGTATCATGTGGATGACATGGGACTTAATTTTGAAATGGTCGGCATCAACGGCGGGTCTAGCGATGCTAAGGCCCAAAGCATTGATGGAAGATCTAGCAAAATCGGATATGGTTCTATCAACTTGTGCCATTTTTAATTTTTGTTCTTTTCTTCTAGCTCTAAAATATCTTTCAGGTTCTTCAAGAGGAGGTGCAAGAATAGGCGAGGGACGCAAGTTCATACATTACTCGAGAACCTTTGAGGTAAAACTTTTAACAAAAACACTAAGGAAAAGATAAAGTAAGTAATTTTAAGAAAACATTTCTCTAAAACAGTCGTGTCCCCAGCAACGGCACCAAAAACTTGATGTGTGGGTGGTGTTATAAGAAAACTTAAACTTATTTTCAAAAATGGCAAAGTCCCGAAGGAGGTGCCAAAAACTTGGTGAAAAGGTAATTAAGTTGAAAAACAGTAAGACATTTACAAGTTTTAAATTTATAAATTAAAACGATAGTTGCTTAACGTTCTAATCCCAACACAACAGGCAAGCATACCTATCGTGTATAGTATAGAAATGTTGAAGTACCGAGTATCGAATCCGTAGACATGATTTTTACTACTCAGCTTTCCTAAAAATTACATAAAAGACTTTTTTAAAATGCGGGAAGAAAAGTAAAAAGAGAGATGTAAACTTTTAAGAGAAATCAATGACAAAACAATGGTGTTGCTTCGGGATCAGATGGAACCAGGTATGATGATACTTATCTTTTATTATAGTGGTGTGTTTAAGTTGTGCACTTGTGCTTTAACTTAGAGTTGCCTAACTTCATTCTCTAGAGGTGACGGTTTTCGCATAATTGTATAAACACCCGTGTTCTTAATGTTTTTATGAGGGTCTCCCAAACCGGGTAGCTCACCTCTCAACAATGGAAAGAAAATGACTCGAGACTGTGTCGACTCAACCCCGAATTACCTACCTCCCAGTGTTGCGATATAGACATCTAACTACTCTAGACTTTTATGACTAACTTGTCGGTGGCCGGAGCATGACCGAACAAGTTACCACTTAATCTCATAGAGGAGTCGTGACTAACCAGAACATGTGCATCCCCTACTTGATTTAATTAATTTATCAAAAAGTGAGTGGTCTATTATTAACAGTGCGGCAGTATAATTATGAAAGAAAATAAAGACCATTTTCTTTCAACACGGGTTAATCAATCCTTAACTTGCGCCAAAGCTTTCACATAGACAATGAAGCTAAGTCACATAATTAAGTCTTGACTTATCACCAGGACTGAGTATAAAGACCGTACTGACCCTAAGTGAGATCTTGATAGTAGAGGATTAAGCCACTAAGTTTTGTGTATTTCTACCCACAAATGGGCTAATCACTACTCGCGCGATTAGGTTAGCTCACAAGTGCATGGGTTGTTACACACCATGGGTACACTCATGAGTCCTCCAACTTCCTATCAAGACACCCACAAGACCAAAAACTAAGTGATTTATTAATTAACTCATTAAACAAAGTTTAGAATAGAAAGAATTATTAAGAACACAAAACACCACTTTTAAATAAAAGACAAACTATATTAATTCATACCAAGTGTCCATCATCACCCTAGCAACACCAATAGAAATCTAGCCTAGCATGGTTGATACAACAAGCTCACAAGGTTGGGTTTGTGTACAAGACATGGTGGAAGGTTGTATAGAGATTTCTAAGGGTTTTGGGTGATTTTGGGTTGTTTCTCTCTTGATTGTGGTGTTTATGGAGTGATCCTAGGCTCCAAAGGACACCTACAATCCTCAAGGAAGGCAAAAACTTCGTGGAGAAGTGTTGGTTTTTCGAGTGAGAAGGGATAGAAAGGGATGCCTCAAAATGTGGGGTGGAGGCCTCTATTTATAGGCAAATCAGCTCAAGCACGCCCATGTTCATACCCTGGCACGCCCATGCTCGACAGCAGGTACTGTTGCAGAGTCATTTTTGCAGAGATGTTGGTCCATAGGTCAAGCACGCCCGTACCATACTCTCTGGCACGCCCGTGCTCCTCAGTACGGGTAGCCGTCTGTCAGTTTTGGCCGGTTTAAGCCTTGGAGAACACGTCTGAGTAAAGCACGCCCGTGCACACCTTTAAATACTGATTTTGACCTCTGTTGACTTGGAAATGTTGACTTGTTGACTCGGAACAGTTGCACGACCGTAAGCATGGCCGTGCCACATTTGACAGAGCTTTATAGTCTTCAATTCTTCGTCCGTTTAGTGCTGTTTTGTGCGGGTTTCCACTTCTTTTCACCTCTTGACCTCTGATCCTGCAATTATCAACAAAGAAAGATAAATCATCATAAAACAGAGATAAAAGCACAATTTTGAGTATAAGATAGGTGATAATTATGTGTGGAAAACATATCAATTTCTCGGCACATCAATATATTTCTAAATCCACTTTATGATGGGTTGTTAAGTATAGAAAGAAAGTTGTTTTGTTATGATTTGTGTTATAAAACACACAAAGAAAAACTTATGACTACCAAAAGCAAGCCTAAAACAAAATAACCAAAGTACCAGTCCTTCTAACCCGGTCCATAACAATGCCTATAACTATATGCTTATACAGGAAATGAAAATAATAATTTTTGATACTTAAAAATCTCTAGCTACAGTTTAGGGATGAGATCGGTACCGTACCTATACTTGTACCCGTACCAAAAATACCCGTACCGAATTTGAACAAAAGTGGGTACCGAGTACCATACCGAATATATAGGTACGGTACAGGTACGAGTACAGGTATCGGTATCGGTATTTCGGTACGGTACCCGTTTGGTACCATTTTGTTGTTTTTTTCTTTTTTGAGCACTCGTATGGGTACCAAGTAGGTAAACAATTACGAGTATCAATACTATACGGGTACCAAATAGGTAAAATTGATACGAATACCATAAATATCATAATACGAAGTAAAACATATAATCAAATTCAATAGTATATAGAATTTGGTACCCGTACCATTTTTACCCGTACCGATACCGAAAGTACCGAATACCGAAATCAGTAAAAGTGGGTACCGATACCTATACTGAGTACTCAAAATCGGTACGGGTACCGATACAGGTACGATATGAGTACAAGTATAGGTACTCGGAAAAAAAAATGCTCATCCCTACTGCAGTTATAAGATAACACATGACTTAGAGTGAGTACAACAAACAATTATATATTATGAGGAGTAGCACTAACTTAACCAGCGCACATGCATGTCACAAACGTTGGGAAACCAGTACATTCCATTAGGTTTTCTCGGACCAAACTTTGCAGGCATGCTTACCTTCTTCACTAACCAATTTAATCAATAGTAACTAGTAAATTAGCAATTACAATCAAAACAAAGTTTCACACATGGTTGAAGCTGATAACTACACTTAACGGAACCATGCATACACGTAGATACGGTTTTGGTCCCCGCCACATCGCGCGGTCACCCTGCTAGTGTAGTTAGTTTGGTAAGAATCTAATTTTTATGTATTTAATTAGTGTTGTTAGGAACATTGATAACAAAAGTTGCTAAACCGGTTAGATGTAGACTATGATTCTTAGACACCAATTAAATCTCTACATGATAAATGATAATTAATCACCTAGCCATGCACGTCTTTTAAATCGTTTTTAATGTATGTGCTTTGAAATTGATAGACATACGGTGATTATTGAAATATATGCTTAAATTATGTATGAGTATATAAAATAGTCTGGAGACATGAAAGGTTACCATCTTACAATTCTTTAGTTGATAGCAGTTAGATCATTTTTATTTGTCTTCAAAATGGATCTTCATTGCTTACTAATTGATTCTTTTATCCAGTGTCATTCAAAGTGATCGATTGTACCCCTTAGGTGTTCCTAGAAGCTTTGATTCTACCATTGGGCCACCAACCCCAAGGAGTAGAAATTTGTCGTTCAAAAAAAAAAAAAGAATGCCATTCATTTAAATATGCTCATTTTACACATCAGAATCGCCTATCATCATCATAACATATAGTTTGATAATAATTTTATTGTTATTTTCTCAGTTTTACATCACAACTTTAAAGTGTCTCGAGCAAGATATGCACACGAAAAATTAGAAGTAGGTTTTATTAGTTTTCAAATATTGATACTTAACAAATATGTTTTTTTTTCTTTGAAAGAAACGACCTATTCATTTTATTATATTAGATTTGTCATCTATAAAGAGTGTAGGGTATAACTAATACACGGTAGCCTCGTAGTAATTATTTTTTCTTGTTGTGACGTCCCTTAGGGAGATGGGGCACCACCAGATTTGGTCACGGGTACCCCACTACTAGCACGGTACCATTCCCGTCAGTAGTGCTGGTAGGGTCCCGTGGACCTTATGCTGGTTCTATCTAACGGGATCCTTCACGGGGGAGAGAGAGAGAGGAGAGAGAGTGTCAGACCCATTTATTATTGAGAGAGAGAGAGGGGGGGAAGGTGGGAAAAGGGTAATATATTATTGTTATTATTATGTGTGCAAATAATTAATTATTGGTAAATAATTAGTGAAGTGCTGCCTCTAAAAACTGTGTTTTAGTGAAGTAAATAAGGGAATTTTTTTCACCCTCTTCCTTTAGACCATGTGTAATGGGCATTATAGGGGTATGAATAAGCATAATAATGCCCCCAACACCATCCCCTTGGGCATTATATGGGCATTATGAGGGTGGGGCATTTCTAATATAATACCCAAATAGGATAAAAAATATGAAAAGTAATAATTAAAAAGGGCATTAAGTGGCTTTAACCATTACACATTTGTTTGAAGGGCATTAGAGGAGTGGTTACCAATTGGGTGGTGGTCCATTGGCAAAGGCAAAGCCTTTAAAACACCTAGGTTGTGGGATGTCTTAAGTTCAAATCCTAAAGACCATGGGATTAAAGAAATTAACCTTTCAAAAAAAAAAATTAGAGGAGTGGTTGTGAATTAACGTGTAGATCCCTTATCCGAGTGGTCCGTCATTACAACATGTGGCTAGGGGCGGCAATTATTGACACGACCCGAAAACCGACCCGAACCCAACACGAAAAAAAAAACAGATTTGGGTCAAGTAACACGACCCGTTAAAAAAACGGGTCAGGTTCGGGTCGACCCGTATTAAAAACGGGTCGGGTTCGGGTTGACACATATATAAAATGGGTTGACCCGTTAACCCGTTTAAGTATTTAGAAAAAAATCTATTGTATTTTTGTTTTTCTTTTTTCATTTCTATTTAAATGGTTAGTTATATTGTGTTATTTTTGGCACACTATATTATTTATTTGTCATACTTATATACTCACCATTAAACATTTTATTGATAACCCGCTTACAACCCAATAACCCGCTTTTAACTCATGAACATGTATGACTCATTTAAAAGGCTCCGTCTATTCCCACCCCCCACCTTCTATTTCCACCCCCTCAAAGCGCCTCGCTTAGGCCTAAGCGAGGCGCTTTGAATTCAATCAGAGGAGGTCAGTACGAGGGGGCAGAAAAAGCTGATTTTTAATTCGAAGCGCCTCGCTTAGGCCTAAGCGAGGCTCTTCGGATCAATTTTTTTTTTTTGATCTTTTGAGTTAGTTTTTTGTTTTTTTTAATATAATTATTATAAAAATGTTCTTTTGACAAACGTCTGGCTAACCTGAATTTCCTTTGGATCAAAATGTCAACTTTTTCTTGCCACCCTCATATGGTTTGGCTAACCTGTCCAGTTATCAATCTCACTGTCCAACAACTGAATTTTACTTGCTTGCATGAAAAGTAATGATCTGAATTTTACTTGCTTGCATGAAAAGTAATGATCAGGAACATTCCAAATAACCGTCCAATTTCAGCTTTTGTTTAACTCATGATATATCCACCAAATCATTTCTTCAAGTTCATTTCACCAAAAAAGGCATAACTGTAATGATCAGAAACATTCCAAATAACTGTTCAATTTCAGCTTTTGTTTAACTATTGTAGCAACTTCCATAGAGAAGTTATCAATCTCACTGAGATGATATCTTCTCTTTAGGTTTTGGAATTAATGAGACAACTTTTCAGTTGTTATCCGAGAGATAGCGGTCAACGATGAAGACAACCTGAAAACAACCGGATACCATGGATCAGAGAGATTCAAGCTAATTAAACTCTATATCTCAAGTCGGTGCAAGTTATGTTGTAGCTCATATGTTATTATCTCTTCTCTTATTCTCTCTTTCTCAAGTTCTCGATGGATTATTTGCTCTCATATCATGGATCAGAGAGATTTAAGCTAATTAAACTCATATCTCACTGTTTGATTATACTCATGTACAGCCTTTATCTCTTTATGTATGAATAGTGACCCTCTGACAATGATCAGAAACATTCCAAATAACTGTAATGATCGCTACTGTTGATTGGTATAGAGAGAGCAAACCGACGATCATTCAAAATTTAAAGTTACCGCTAACCTCTGCGCCATCATCGTTGACAGATATCTCTCTGAAATGATAGCTTCTCTTCAGATTCTGATTGCACCGGTGGAATTGGAATTGGAATTAATGAGACAACTTTTCAGTTGTTATCCGAGAGATAGCGGTCAACGATGAAGACAACCTGAAAACAACTGGATACCATGGATCAGAGAGATTCAAGCTAATTAAACTCATATCTCAAGGTGGACTTAAGCACCTGAACGGGAAGTTGAAATTTTGAATGATGTTCGTCGACTGCACCGAACACACTACAATTATTCACTATTTTATACATACAACACAACCTCATCGTTGAACGTACTGTCTTCTTTGATCTTGATCTTCACACTTGCTTTTGACAAATCCATTGTTGTTTCCATAGACATTCAAGCACACAAACAAACAAAAAGATGTTCGATCGGTCTTTGACAATCCCTTAACTAGTACTACCTAAATTCAAAAGGAGGCAAATAGTTTGAAATGGTGAATACATCTTCTTTTTGACAGAATTGGGATCATAGGTTGACCAACTTGTCATAGAGTTTTGACTTCCCATATATGCTTGTTTTGTATCTGGTTCCATGTTGTTTGGATGATTTGCATGGAGGGTTAGAGAAGGGGAAGAGAGAAAGTTAAGGAATATTATATAGGAATTGGAGAAGTATTTAATATATAATGTGAAAGTATTTAATATATAATGTGAAAGTATTTAATGCTTATTTAAAGGGTGGGAAATGTGCCTAGGGAGTTACGTGCATTATCTAGTATTGAAACTTGCGATTAAATAATATATTAATACATCAATGGACTACACTCATGGTATGTGCATCACGTATTTTCATTCTTTCCTTGATCTGCAATATTTGAAAATTATCATTTCTTGACATGCTTGGTAACACCTTGATCTACAATATTTGAAAATTATCATTTCTTGACATGCTTGGTAACACCTTGATCTGTAATATCTGAAAATTATCATTTCTCGAAAAGTAATTAAAAACACTTAAAAATGAATTAAAAACAATTGTTGCGAGTTAGGTTTAGTCGGAGGACCACGTACAATGATTCATCAAAGTTGTACAAAGCTGGATGTTTTTACTGGAAAACCAAAACGAGCAATTAACGAAGCGAAACGGAGAGATATAATTTTCTTGGCTTGGAAACAACTTTAAAGAACCAAAAATGAATTAAAATTATTTTTTGGTGATTAACAGATAATTTTAAAGAATTAAAAGAAATTCAAATTTTTTTAAAAAAAGGCCAAAGCACCTCGCTTTGGTCAAAGCGAGGTTCTTTAGTGGTTTGATTAGACCACAGGCGCCTCGCTTTGACCAAAGCGAGGTGCTTTGGCCTTTTTTTAAAAAAATTTGAATTTCTTTTAATTCTTTAAAATTATCTGTTAATCACCAAAAAATAATTTTAATTCATTTTTGGTTCTTTTAAGTTGTTTCCAAGCCAAGAAAATTATAACTCTCCGTTTCGCTTCGTTAATTGCTCGTTTTGGTTTTCCAGTAAAAACATCCAGCTTTGTACAACTTTGATGAATCATTGTACATGGTCCTCCGACTAAACCTAACTCGCAACAATTGTTTTTAATTCATTTTTAAGTGTTTTTAATTACTTTTCGAGAAATGATAATTTTCAGATATTACAGATCAAGTTGTTACCAAGCATGTCAAGAAATGATAATTTTCAAATATTGCAGATCAAACATTTAAAGATATATTAACAAACATTTAAAAATAACTTTTCATGCAAAGCAGGTAAAATTCATTGTACAAACCGACGATCATTCAAAATTTAAAGTTACCGCTAACCTCTGTGCCATCATCGACTACAGCAAACCGACGATCTTCCTCCACGGCACTCCTAATGGGCCTCTCTTTATTTCACGGTACGATTTGTGTTTTTGTTGCTTTATAAATAATAAGTTTTGTGTTTATCAAACCCTAACGTCTGAGCAATGATTTATTAAATCGTTTTACTAATTTCCGATTCTTGATAATAACAAATTATTATAATAATAAAACAAAGGAACTAAATTACAAATATAATAAAAAAAATAATAATAATAATGTAATATAGTCATTGTTAATGCTCAAAAAAGTCAACCTTTGTTGACTCATAGGAGTCTTGAAGACGAAGTGAATTTTACAAGATACTTGAAACAAGGTATGGATATGGAGAATAAATATTTGACTATACGTGGTTGATGATGTCAAGTTTAAGTCGTTGATTCATTTAGAAATCGAAAACGCCTATCGTTGTAGCTCATATGTTATTATCTCTTCTCTTATTCTCTGTTTCTCTAGTTCTCGATGGATTATTGCTCTCATATCGACTCTCACAATTATTCACAATTTTATACATACAACACACCTTCATCGTTGACCGTAATGATCAGAAACATTCCAAATAACTGTATAATTTCGTACAAGATTCCTATGCAAGCAAGTCAAATTCAGTTGTTAGACCAACTTGAGATATGAGTTTGATTAGCTTGAATCTCTTTGATCCATGGTATCCAGTCTTCTTGATCTTGATCTTCACACTTGCTTTTGACAAACGTCTGGCTGACCTGAAGTTCCTTTGCAACCAGGTAAAAAGGAACTACGTTGCAAATATAAAAATCCATCACATCACGATTATACTCTTTATGTATGAATAGTGACCCTCTGGCAAACCTACCTCTGTTTTGAATTTGTTACTTTCATAGAGAAGTTATCAATCTCACTGTAATAATCAATAATATTCCAAATAACTGTATAATTTAAGCTTTTGTTTAACTAATTTAGCAACAGTCCAAATAACTTTAATGATCGCTACGGTTAGTGGATACCATGGATCAGAGAGATTCAAGCTAATCAAACTCCGGGCAACCCTTGTTTGATTATACTCGTGTACAGCCTTTATCAGGTTCTTTTGGCCACAGGTACAGAAAGGTTATAAATGTTCATGTACAGCCTTTATCATGTCGTTTCAGGTTACCTTCATCGTTGACCGATATCTAAATGATCAGAAACATTCCAAAAAAAAAAAAAAAATTATGTATGAATAGTGACCCTCTGACAATGATCAGACACATTCCAAAATTTAAAGTTACCGCTAACCTCTGCGCCATCATCGTTGACAGATATCTCTCTGAGATGATAGCTTCTCTTCAGATTCTGATTGCACCGGTGGAATTGGAATTGGAATTGGAATTAATGAGACAACTTTTCAGTTGTTATCCGAGAGATAGCGGTCAACGATGAAGACAACCTGAAAACAACCGGATACCATGGATCAGAGAGATTCAAGCTAATTAAACTCATAACTCAAGCCGGTGCAAGTTATGTTGTAGCATCTTTGATCATCTTCTTTGTAATTACTTTTTATTGTTTCGGGTTCCCTTCCATCGTTGACAGATATCTCCCTGAGATGATAAAGGTAGATCATGGAAAGTTGAACTCAAGAAAACAAAGATGAAACCGATTGTTAAAAGTATCAAGACTATGAAATTAGTAAAACAACTGAATTTTACTTGCTTGCATGAAAAGTTCAATTTCAGTTCAAACTTTTCAAACACCTGCAACATCTCAAGAGTCGAGGTCCTCTGAAAAAGACATCGTACAATGATTTGGACTTGCAAATATTTGTACTTGACAGATATCTCTCTGAGATGATAGCTTCTCTTCAGATTCTGAAAGTGGATACCATGGATCAGAGAGATTCAAGCTAATTAAATTCATAGGTAAGAACATTGTGGATGAGGATTGTTTTATCTTCCCATTGATTTCAAGTATGTTGCCAAATAACTGTTCAATTTCAGCTTTTGTTTAACTATTTTAGCAACTTCCATAGAGAAGTTATCAATCTCACTTCTCACTGTCCATGTTTACCTTCAACGTCCAACGGTAATGAGTAACCTATACACCTCTACAATGATGTGATTTGTTTTTAGATAAGGAGGTATATGTACAATGAACTTTTTACGCTAAATAAAACCGATTAATGGCAGGTTTGCCAGAGGGTCACTATTCATACACACAACTTTTTGCTCTAGTGGTGTGCTCTACCTTTTTGACAAACACCTGGCTAACCTGTCCAGTTATCAATCTCACTGGCAATCATCCGCTGCATGCTTTTCGCAGCCTTCACTGAAAAGAACCCTAGTAGTGGTTTTCATCTCTTTACCTGTAAACTCATATCTCAAGTCGTTCTAACAACTGAATTTGACTTGCTTGCATAGGAATCTTGTACGAAATCATTCTCACATGAATATCCTTTGATGAATGTATTAGGGGTTGGAAACTCTGAAGACCAATGACCCTCTAGCAAACCTCCGTTAAGGTCTTCAGAGTTTCCATGGGAAGGTAAACATATATAACATTCTCTTCTTCTTCCCTTACAAATCACTTTGCCATTAATACAAATCACATTGTGCATGACATTACATTCTGCATGTGTCATTTCATAACTTGCACCGGCTTGAGATATGAGTTTAATTAGCTTAAATCTCTCTGATCCATTGTATCCACTTTCAACTAAATCTTTCTCTGATATACTCTATATCAACCGAAATTGAGTATCATCAATCTGGTATTAGTGGTTGGAAACTGTGATGAAAAATCTGGTGTGTGTTGAACAAGAAGATGATCAAGGATGCTACAACATAACTTGCACCGGCTTGAGATATGAGTTTAATTAGCTTGAATCTCTCTGATCCATGATATGAGAGCAATAATCCATCGAGAACTAGAGAAACAGAGAATAAGAGAAGAGATAATAACATATGAGCAACAACGGGGCCGATTGGTTTTGGAAGCTACAACATAACTTGCACCGGCTACTTTTCAGTTGTTATCAGACGAGGACTTGCCTGTGTTGCCGCATTTAATGAAATTTAACGCGCATACCGCACAGTGGCGAAGCTTGACCCGAAGGTTCGGGGGGTCGGAAGTCGCCGGAGTGTCGGAAGTCACTAGTTTCGGGGGGTCGAAAACCAGTTTCGAGGGGTCGAAACCCTATATTTCCAAAATTTTCTATACGAAGACTATATAGTCGGAACTTCTGCACGAAAATTCAGGGGGGTCGGCCGCCCCCGCCCGCCCCAATAAAGCTTCGCCAGTGATACCGCATTCATTGACTTTACGTGGTTGATGATGTCAAGTTTAAGTCAATGACAATGTTGAGGGTTATTAATTTGTTTTTTAATTTTTTTTAACTTTTTATAATTATTAAAAAAAAAAAACAACTCAAAACATCAAAAAACTACCAAAATAAATTACCCCCTCCAAGCGCCTCGCTTAGGCCTAAGCGAGGCGCCTGGGAGCTGAATTCGAGGGGGTCTGACCCTCGTACTGACCTCCTTGACTTCAGCTCCCAGGCGCCTCGCTTAGTCCTAAGCGAGGCGCTTGGAGGGGGTTTAAATAGAAGCTGGGGGTTTAAATATCACCACCCATTTAAAAATATGGGTTAAACGGGTCGTTTTCGGGTTGACCCGGATTTTATGTGGGTCGGGTTAGGGTTGAAATATTTGACACGAATAATAATATGGGTCGGGTTCGGGTTGCACATTTCAACCCATCAACCCGCGAACCTGCAACCCGTAAACCCGCCAACCCGACACGATTGACACCCCTACATGTGGCTGATGGTTATGTGAAATTATTGACAATTGATGACTTTGATTTCCCTCTCAAGCTCCATTTAAGCGGCCAGGTTACGAGTGATTCTATGTTTTTGTAATTTCTCTTTTGCTATATTAATTCTTTGATAATTTCAACTATATTGATTTCTTGTTGTTCCGCTTAATTAGGTAGTCTTTGTAGTAAGATGTCTTTCATGAAAGATTTTGATCACCTTAAAATTGACATGAAAGATGTAGCGTCGGCCACAAACAACTTAGATCCCACCAAGCTGATTGGATGTGGTGGATTTGGGAGAGTGTATAAGGGAGAACTCTCTTCCTCGGAGGGACCAATCATCCTCGCTTTTAAGCAACTAGATCGTAGGCTAGGCCAAGGGAAGATCGAGTTTTGGAAGGAGGTCATGATGCTTTCCCAATACAAACATGAAAATCTAATCAACCTTATGCACTTTTGCATTGAGGGTGATGAGATGATTCTCGTGTATGAGTATGCTTGTCGTGGGAGCCTTGATCGATATCTAACCGATGCTGGTACTCTCACTTGGATCCAACGCTTGAAGATATGTGGCGGGGCTGCACGTGGGTTACATTTCTTACATGATCCTAAGGAGACACAACAAAGAGTTCTCCATCGAGACATCAAAAGCGCAAACATTCTTTTGGATGAGAATTGGACCGCCAAAGTTTCTGATTTTGGACTGTCAAAATTTGGCCCTGCTAATCAAGCGCACACGTATCTTGTCTCTCATGGTGTTGGCACACTTGGGTATTGTGATCCGTTGTATTGGGAGTTGGGTTATCTATCAAAAGAGTCTGATGTGTATTCGTTTGGAGTGGTGTTGTTTGAAATTTTGTGTGGGAGATTATGCATTGAGTATCATAATGGCGTGACCAAGATTTTAGTGCCCGAGTGGAGACGATGCTATGAGGAGAAGAGGTTAGATGAGATTATTCTTCCCGCTCTTAAAGAACAAATAGATCCAGGTTCTTTGAAATTATTTTCAGCCATTGCCTATCAGTGTGTGAAGAAAGCTCGTGAAGAGCGGCCGACGATGTATGAGGTTGTTAAACGACTTGAGTTGTCACTCAAGCAACAAGTAAATCTTAATTTCTCTCTTTTCTTTTCTTTCTTTCTTTCTTTTTTTTAAAGTATCCCATTACTGAATAGTTATCAAATGAAATAAAGATAAAAGGATTTTTACAGGTTATTCTTGAAAACCGTAGAAAGAGAGTGACTTTACTAGAACATTTTAATGATGATTTGGGTTCAGATTGGGATTTGATTGGGAGTAGTGCCCCAAACAAGGCATCAGATGTTTTGTTCAGGGTCAGTTTTAAAAACTGGCAGAAGGGTGATTTTCTTGGACGTGGATCGTTTTGCACTGTTTACAAAGGTTATAATGAGTAAGTGAGGTTTTTTATATAACTGCAACTGCATGGCTATGTGTTTTGATATCTTATACAGTCGAGATGCTGCTTTTCCTTTCTGTACTTGCCAATATGTGACCTTGTATTCGTCTTTTGCTGACACTGCACGTCAACAACTGGATACTTGTCAATATGATACACTATATTACCAAATGTATCATTTTCAAGATTTAAAATCTCTTATCATCATTTTCTTATAATCGGTCCGTTATCCCTCTTATACGATCTATGCTTTTGTTTGCAGATCTGGGTTCTTTTTTGCTGTGAAGGAGGTTTCTTTGCTTGCCACAGGAAGATCGAGAAACCAGATGATTCTTCAACTTGAACAGGTGATTTATAAACGCTCAGAATTTCTTTCGTTATATGAATAGGCTTATATCCATCCGATCCTGGTTTTCTGTATGCTAAGCCCATTTTTGTGTGATTATTTCAGGAAATATCATTATTAAGTCAACTAGATCACGAGAACATAGTTCGATATCTTGGAACAGATAAGGTATGCATTTTCTCTGAAGGTATTTCTTTGACACAAATGTTTGAGGTTTAATACTTTGATTTTAATTATAAACAAAGAGGATATATGTTTATGTTTTTTTATTAATATAAAGGTTCTGATTCCCGCACCCAGTTCCTCGTTCCAGTTTTAGATCCAGTTCCAAGTTCATGTAGAAGTCCTTGACTCCTTGTTCTCACTTCCCGCAGCCTGCTCTGTTATTTCGGGTTTCCTGACCGTGATTCTGTTCCGAATTCTTGCTTACTCCTGACCTGGTTTCCTACTCCTGTCTAGGTTTCTGGTTCGAGTTTCCTGCTGGTGTCCATGTTCAAAGTTTTAGATTTCAGCCCTAGTTCTTGTTCAAGATTGCAGTCGAATCCCATTCATTTTCCTAGTTACTTTTAGGAGGTAGATGAAGGTGTAAATTGTTATGCCAAATTTCTACTAAAAAATTAGTAGACCAGCTTCATGTTTTACACAGGTAGTAAATTAAAGGCTTTTCATCACCGCTGTCAACTGCAGCAAAGAAGTGACTGTTAACCCAAAATCAGTTTTTTAAATAAATGATTTATGAGCTTTTATGCATTAGAAATAAACTGTAAGTCACTTTCAACCCGTTAGACTCATATTGGCCCTTTTCCCTTTAAGATTTCTTTAAGTCAGAGATAAAACATAATCCAAACTAATGCATTTTTAAGTGAGTCAAAACGGCCAACTCTAGTGTTGACTACATACATTATCACCAACTTTATTCTTTATCAGACTATAATGTTACTTGGGGGCCATATTCCTTATTAATCAAGGAGTATGCTCAAAATACAGCCTTGACTTCTTCAGTTATTATAGACTTCCTAATCCAACCTGAACATATATCATCTTTTCACCTTAAGGGTGCATGTTAACTTGAAATGATGTTGCAGGATGATGACAAGGTATATATCTTTCTTGAGCTCCTAACTAAAGGTTCACTAGAAAAGCTATACCAAAAGTATCGATTGCGGGATTCTCAAGTCTCGACATATACCACTCAGATTTTGAGAGGATTGAATTACTTGCATGAACGAAAGGTGATTCATAGGTAAACCTTCTTTCCTTTTGGTGCATTTTTAGGTCTTCTATATATTTTTAATAACATTTACTTGTTCTAGGGATATCAAATGTGCTAATATATTGGTTGATGCAAGTGGGTCTATGAAGCTTACTGATTTTGGATTGGCAATGGTTTTTTTCATCCATGATTTCTTTTTTCTTTTTTTTTTTCATCTGATTACTTTTGAACGAATGGTTACATAAACATTAATTAACTCTATAGGCAACCACTAGGAATGTTACTGAAACTTTTAAAGGGAGTCCATATTGGATGGCACCAGAGGTACTTCTATTCTCTAAATGAGTTTTTTTTTGGTTGTATGAATATGTATCTAGTGGTCGCAATTTCGACCAGTTTACTTATTGGTCGATTCCGGTTGTCTTTCATCTCAAACTGCTCAATTTAAAAAAAAAAGGTTGGAAGGTGAATGGGTCAAATTGGACAGAAGGGTTGAAAGTTGCCCTAGTTTATTTTCATAGGATTCAACTTTTTAAACCATTTGATTGAAAATTTAAGAATATTGCAGTAATATTGTGGGGGTAATTCTAACTTCAACATTGGTTGAATATTGGAAGTCCCAAAAAATGGACAAATCATAAAGCAATTGATATAAATTAGTGAATATTATATCATGCAACAAAAAAACCATTTTTGAATATCACTCGTCCTTCAATTTTCAATCCATTTTTGGAAAAAAAAAAAAAAAAAAAAAATTCATTACCATATTCTTGATCCAAATATAATTGATGTTCAAGCCCAAAAGCCTAAACTGTCTACTGTCTAGCATTAATATGTTTTGGGTAAACGTACTGTAGTTTTGGGTAATCGGGTCAGAAATCACTTAAACCCATACATGGTCCATGTCTGCAAAATATATGTTTTCCAATCCCATACCCGTCGGATATCGGGTATACCCCTCTGATTGGCCCAATGTTCCTTTCAGATAGTCCTTTCTGTCTCCTCGTACCTGGCTCAACCTAGGTGGTGCGCAGGATCCACAGAAGCTTCTTAGGGCTGACATGTTCTGTTGTGGGCCCCGCGTGCGCCTTTAGGTAGATATCTCTTTAGGGTATATCCGTCAGGCTTGGTTTTTTCATCCCTAATTCAGTTAGATGGTGGGTGCTTTATATGTAATTATTTATATCTCACAACTTCTATGTCAACTGACAACATGGTAGAATTGATCCTAGAATTATTGAATGCTTTGTGTTGTATAATTTATATTAACATGTAATAATTCATGCATTCTCAGGTTGTTAATCAAAGCAAGGATTATGGACTTGCAGCAGATATATGGAGTGTTGGTTGCACTGTGTTGGAGATGTTGACAGGAAAACCTCCGTACTCCCCCTTGGAAGTGGTATGCATCTCATTACCATTATGATAATTATTAGAATTGTCACTTGAACATGCATAAGGTGCCCTCGAATAAGTCATGGTGTACTATAAGGCGCATAATTACTAACATATGTATTGTGCAAGATACTTGAAGACCATATTGTGCAATTGTTGTCGGGTAGCAAGCCGAAATGGGGTTGGGTCAAATCTGTCTTGTAAAAGACGTATCCATTTGACCAGGATCAATCTGGTTTCGGCGAAATGGATCGATTTAGGAAAAAGTAAAAAAGCGTGTGTTCAAAATAAACCCATAAGCATTTTTTTTTTCTAACTAATGGTGACACGTGGTGGTGGCGGGCCCAAATGAATAGACCCATTTTTACATGCTTTACAAGAGTTGCCCAATTTAACCCATTGTATAATTTGAGTAGACCAAAATAAATTCATAAGCAACTTTCTATTATCCAAATCAACTTAATTATATTTTTGTAGGGGTCAAAAAACACATATACATCCAAACACTATCTCTGCAACCCGCTTCTGAATTTTGATTACTTAATATCACATAATTACTTCCAAAATGTACATCATATATATCATCTTTTGAAAGTAAATTGTTTGTAATATTAATATTACTGTACCAAAAACATTTTTTGATTTCCAGGTGCAAGCATTGTTTAAAATTGGCTGGGGTGAACTTCCTCCAATTCCAAACACATTGTCTACTGAAGCCCAGGATTTCATAGTTAAATGCTTGCAAGTGAATCCAAATGACCGGCCTAGTGCCGCCCAGCTCCTGGAACACCCATTTTTGAAGAGACCAACGGACCTCATAAACTCAGCTATACTATAATGTCACACAGTTGTAGCCAACATTGATAACCTCCCATAGTAACAAGGGAAAGCTCTCGTCTCTAAATTTCATTTTAACCTGTTAGAAATGACAACCTAATGAATATCCTAAAAAATAGTGGTTCGATAGGAATCATGATAAGTATTTTAAGTTTCTTCACCTATAGTCAACATGATCAATTTGAAGGGTTGTGTAGGATAACCGTTTACAAAACAAAAGAAATACATGCTTCCATTAAAACAAATTTCGGACCACTTAGGTGAACCTATCTATTTCCTAGGGTACAATAGACTAAGCAGAATATATTTCCGGGGTGAACCTAGCACCTGAAAGACTACCTGAAACAAGAGCATGAAGGGCAGATAGTTAGGAAATTCATCATGAAATTGTGTGACAGTTTGCGAACATGAAAAGTTTTTTCTCTGTATGTTAAACGAGCTAGTGAAGCTTGGTATACATAACAAAAGTGAATAAATGATTAAAAAGAATTCATAACTGACAATAAATGAATATGCAATTCCATTATTTATTGAATTCGAAATTCAATAAACTTAAGTCGAATTCATTAGCACTTAATCAGACTTCACACTTATGAATTTGAAAGCTCTTGACCACATCAGTTAATCGAGTCTAGCCACTTGCTCGAGCCATACCAGTCCAAGCTCACTCAAAAATATAAAGGCGGCCCTCAAGCGACTCGTGGCGATGCAAGCGTGCAAAGTGCGCTATCAAAACGTCACATTACGCCCATCGCCTTTGTCATAGTCCCGGGCCCAATCCTGTGCCCGTGCCCATGCCAAAAAAAAAAAAAAAAAAAATCAATCCTTTGCCTTTTGCTTCTTCTTGACTCAACCTCTTCGGCTGCTGATTGTTCACGAGTTTCATCTTGAACAACCTTATTAACCGTTATTGATGAACGCGTATGAGTTTGTTCTAACATTAAAAACTCCTCCAAAAACAAGTTGCATTTCCTGGCTTTGTTTCTATTATTGAGTTCTTATGTACATCAGGATTCTTGGACTCATGTACAAGAAACCGATTTAAATTTCCATTGTGGGCATATCCAATAAATATGTAATCAACAGTTTAAGGCCCAATTCTAAGAGTCTTTGAAGGTGTAACAATTACCTTGGCTAGACACCCCCTGTCACACCCTGCCTATGCGGAAACACGGGATGTGACTTTGAAATGTTTTCAAGCACAAGAGTCACACAAAGCATCAAATTCAACAAATTTAAAGATATCAAAAGGACAATAATGTGTTACATTTCCAATGATAAAATTGTCTCAAAAACCATAGTTTTCAAATGATAGTGTTCAGAATTAATCAACTAAAAAGAATGGTTTAAAAATATCGCATGATGCTAGTGCACAACCCCCAAGTTCCATGCAACTTGCTTAGTTACCTGAAAAATATGCAAGTAAAAGATTGTCAACATAAACTTGTTGAGTTCATAGGTTTTAATGAATGAACATGTAATCCATGGTAGACTGAGCTATTGCCTAGCTAAGACAATGATCAATATGTGACTGACATGAGCCCGTAACCAAACCTTAACATGTTGTGCCTCACCCATTGTACACTAAAGACAATGAATAAATGTGAAATATAAGCACTCTTTTGATTACTGCAATCCAGTTAGAGTGACTAACCAAGATTGGGGGTGTCAACCCAATAGATCTATTCCGGTGTTCCAGGACTAAGTCCATAGCCAATGGGTACAATATGATATATGACACGAGGACTTTATGAGTTCTCTGAACCTTATTGTCTCATGTTCACATAATAGTCAAAATATAACTGAAAACTTGTACGCATGTTTTCCCCCAGGAAAATGTAAAACAATGAAAAGGGGCCGTGAAAACTCACCTTGTGTCTGAATGCAAATGATGTACTGAGCCTGATGTGCTAGGGTACCCGACCTACACGTCCTTTGTAAAGAGGGCATTTTCGATCTATGTTACTTGTATAATGTACAAGTTGTTCACCTTATATGCATGTCCACCTTATAAGCGGGGTGAACCGAGTACTTGGACTTGTGGGCCTCCTCAAGAACCAATTCTCGTAATCCTTCAAAATGTGGTACCCAAATCCGATTCGCGAAATACAGCGTTCTGTTAGACCTTGGCTCCAAGAGCGCGACCATTTTGAACAAAGATTCATCCTTCAAGTGCTCGCTCTTGAGTGCTTCTTGTTAAGCTTCGCGAATGTGAGTTGTGAGATTGGTGTGAATCGTTAAACCTAATGCGTGAACACGCATAGTTTTGACACGTTCCTTCCGGCTTAAGGCGTTTGCCACAACGTTGGCCTTATACGGATGGTATTTGATCTCACAATCGTAATCGTTCAGCAGTTCCACCCATCTGTGTTGCCTCATGTTCAGATCCTTCTGATTGAAGATGTGCTACACGCTCTTGTGATTCGTAAAGATGATGCACTTAGTACCGTACAAATAATGCCTCCAGATCTTGAGTGCAAAAATTACCGCACCTAGTTCCAAGTCATGTGTCGTATAGTTCTTCTCGTAGACCTTGAGTTGACGAGAAGCATAGGTGATAACCTTATTCCTCTGCATGAGAACACATCCAAGTCCTTGGTGTGAAGCGTCACAGTAAACCACAAAATCATCTATACCCACTAGAAGTGAAAGAATCGGTGCACTACACAGCTTGTGCTTCAAAACCTGAAACGCCTCCTCTTGTTTGATTCCCCGTTCAAACTTCTTATCCTTCTGTGTCAAACTGTAAGTGGTTGGGCGATCTTCGGGAAGCTCTCAATGAACCGACGGTAGTAACCAGCCAAACCCAAAAAATGTCGCACTTCAGTTGGGGTTTTGGGCGCTTCCCTATCCTTAATCACCTCTATCTTGGTTGGGTCGACCTGTATGCCTTCTCGTATACAATGTGACCAAGGAAGTAAACCTCTCAAATCCAAAACTCGCATTCAGAGAACTTGGCAAACAACTTCTCATTTTTGAGCAATTCTAGTATCAACTTGAGATAATGTTTGTGCTCGTCCTACGTTCGCGAGTATATTAAGATGTCATCGATGAAGACGATCACAATTTTTTTCAAATAGGGCTTGCAGATGCGATTCATCATATCCATAAAAACGGTTGCTGCATTTGTCAAACCAAAAGGCATAACCAAAAACTCATGATATCCGTAACGAGTTCTGAATGCAGTCTTGGGTATATCCTCCTCTTGGATACGCAACTGATGGTACCCCAATGTCAGATCAATCTTCGAGTAGTAACTGGAACCGTGCAAATGATCAAACAGATCATCAATCCTTGGCAAATGATACTTGTTCTTGATGGTCAGCTTGTTTAGTTCCCGATAGTCGATACACATCCAAAAACTACCGTCTTTCTTTTTCACAAACAGAATCGGGGCTCCCTATGGGGAAATGCTTAGACGAATGAAACCCTTGTTTAACAATTCCTGCAGCTGGTTAGACAATTCTTGCATCTCTGAAGGTGCTAAAGATATGGAGTACGAGCTATTGCAGCAGCTCATGGGACTAAATTAATGCGAAACTTGACTTGTCTTGACGTCGGCAGCCCCAACAAGTATTCGGGAAAGACTTCAGGATAGTCTCGCACCACTGGAATGTCCTCGAGTTTCTGATCTTTACCTTTTTCTTCTCGACAATGTGTGCCAAAAACGCAACACACCCCTTCCTCAAACACTTCAACGCCTTCATGCATGAAATGATTCGAAGTGTAGATCCACCATGATCTCCTCTGACCGAAAGGGTTTTGCCATTGGAAAAGGAGACTCGAATCAACTTCTCGTGACAAAGGATCTCTGCACGGTTCTTGGACAACTAATCCATACCAACAACGACATCGAAGCTACCTAGCTGAATATGCAGTAGATCTATACAAAACGCATGATCGCCGAGACCCGAAACACAATCCTTAACAACTTCTTCAAACCAAATTGACTTACCATTGGCCAACTCTATGGTATAGGGATTGCTTGAAATCGGTTGACACAAAACTTAAATCGGCACCAGTATCGAAAAGCACAGAAGCATAATGGTTGTTAACAAGAAATGTACCGGTGACCACATTCGGTTCCTCGCGAGCCTCATCAACACCCATGACAAAAGCTCTCCCACGAGCTTGACCCTTAAGCTTCAGACAATCTTTCTTGTAGTGGTCAGCAGCACCGCATTCAAAACATCCCAGTTTCCCGCCGGGGTTGTCCACAACCTTTGCCCTGCATTGAGCAGTGTGATGACCCATCCTTTTACACTTGTCGCGATTGATTCTATCGCAGGACCCCATGTGATGATACTTGAATTTTTCACAAAGGGGATGGGGTCCATTGTACGACTTGCGAGCCTCAATTGTCATAGCAACAAATGCCTTTACTGTCTCTGGATTTTTGGCGGGCTAACTTCCTGAAGTCTTCCTCTTCTTGAAACTTGACCAATTTCTCTTATCTCCAGAACTTCCACCTTTCTCTGGTTCCTTCTGTGATAATGCGCCCATGCGCACTGCATCATGTGTAAGACTATGTGCTGGGGTGACAACACTCTGAATCGATGTCGGTGCAGTAGCAGTTACAATGCCTCTGATCTTGGGTGAAAGTCCCCATATGTACCTCTCAACTCTTTTGTACTTAGGAGTAACCATGTGTGGAACCAATTGGGAAAGCTCATGGAAACGGGTGGTGTAAGTTGTAACTTCAGAAACCTTCATGGACAGATTCCAAAAGTCGGTCTCCAGCTTCTATAGCTCACTGTAGGGGCAACACTTTTCCAACAACAACACCTTCAGTTCCGCCCAGGAGAGATTGTAGGCAACGTCTCTCCCCAAGGTTTGCACTTGTAAGTTCCACCATGTCAAAGCCTCATGTTGAAAGGTGCAGGTGACATACTTGACTTTTCTGGATTTCTGCACAACCACTGATATCAAGCACAAATTCTATCTTCTCAATCCAGCGAACAATCCCTACTGCTCCTTCTGATCCGTGAAAGTTCCATGGTTTGCATGCCATGAAAGTTTTGTAGGAACACCCACTCACGGGGTTTTCTACTTCTGCGGTATATTTAAGAAAGGATTATTAACTAAAATGATTGGCACAAAATCATAATTAAGGAAGAATAGATGAAAGCTTTACCGAGCTCGGGTTCCTGGTTTCTGCGTCGGCCTGCTGCACCAAAACCTCCGCTGGAATTGGCGCGGTTCACTTCAGATTGTGCAATGGCCTGCACGATTACCCGTCCTAAGTTTGTTGAGGTGGTTGGGAAAGCTTCATCCGTTGAGGTCGATCGAGTAGTCTTTTTGGGTAATATGTTCTTCTAATACACCAGATTAAAAGAATGAGACACGTATCACTGTATAATAGTGTCAACATGTGCACAAATAAAACAACCATAATAGCAAACGATCATAACCACAATAGCATGACATAAACAAAAAAAAACATAGGAATCATAACGTCGTGACTTTTTCATAGAATTCGACATACTTGCTACATAGTTTGTCTAAATACAAAATAAGTTAGGCATCCTGCCCTACAAATTCTCAAAATACTATAAATAAAGTAAAACAAATGATAATCCTATTGGGGTGGGGGTGGGAATGCAGTAGCCAAAGCAGCAACAGTTGCCCGCATCCTTTGGTCCATGTCCTCCATCCTCTGCTCCAGAACTGCAACTCGGTCCTCTGCCTCCACACATCCACACTCTACCTCACGCACGCGCTCTCCTAAGTTTGACAGGGTGTACAACACAAGGTCCCTGGTCCTATCCCCCCTAGATATAGGTTGTCCTCCAAATCCTGAGCCCTCTCGCGGAGTGCTCGTATCTGAGTGTCGTGGCACCTAACCATATCTCTCACAGAGTAAAGAGTGTGATGCACCGGGGTTGGCTTAAATCCAGCGGGCAAGGGAACGTCAGAGGGTGGTTGAGATGGTCCACCAACCTCAAACGTATAGGGAACCTCGTCGTCCGAGTCCTCTGTAGGATCGATTTCAGACAACCCGATAATCACGAGCTTCAACGTTTAGTGTGCGTAATCCACTAAACATTGTTTCGGACAACAAAACAAGGTGAAACTATGATAAACGAAGAATCAACACACACAAAAGTAAGGTTAAAAGGTTGTATTGGTTGATAAAACAGAGCACAAGTGTTTACAAGACAATCCCGGACCTTCAACCTAGGGCAGGGTGCTTGGGGAATCTATGATGTGACTGCTTAATGATTAGGGCAATGATTGAATGCTTTTATACCTGTCCTACTCGTCCAGGGCCCTTAGGGCGAGTAGCAACCATCCAGGCGAGTAGAAGGGGCGAGTAGCAAGCTACTCGTCTTGTTTCCTAGGTGATTAGCAAAGCTAATCGCCCCAATACTGTCCTACTCGCCTAAAGCCAATCAAACCACATAAATGATTCTAAAACACACCTAAGCAACCATAATACAATCTAAACATCACCTATACTAGGCTAGGGACATCGTGTACTAACAGACTCCCCCTTGGACCTAGCTAGTATGATTACAAAGACAAAACTTCAAACAGAAAATAACAAACAACTATACATACATCAAAACAAACAAACTAACAGACTAGCTGCAGCAGCTTCAATCTTTACTTCTTCATAGTCCTGATCTTTGTAAGCTTCGACCAGTCGGATCCAGCATGAATCTTGTGTGCATGACATAACCGAATCACCCTTTGAAACTTGATCGCTTGTTCGGCTTCTGACTGAAGATACTGGATGGGATACAGGAACAAAGTCTCTACATCAGCTTCAGACAGGTTAATCAGCCACATAGGATCCCATATCCTTATCTTCCTGCATAACTTTTGAGCATTCTCCAACGCAATCACAGCTTTAGTCGTAATGTCATCATAGTGCTAGAACCAGAACTTAGGAGAGAAGTTCTGTTCCAGGGGAGCTATCAGGATCCTTGACATAGACTGAGGAAGCTTGATCTTTTGCTCCTAGATGGGATTACCTGTCCTAGGATGAATCTTGGAAGTCATGTAGGATCGAGGATACTGAGGAGTGAACGACCTCCAACTTCCATTGCTTTCCCGTTCAAGAATGTTGAAGAAGCTTTCAAAACCTGGACACTTGTCATAATATAGAGGTTGCCTTAGACGTACCAGATCACAAACATACCAGAATGGAAGGCTTTTGATCTTGATATAATGATTGAAATAGAGAAGCCCCGCCTTCCATTTGATGCTGAAAACCTTTGCATGCTCGATGTACGCCCAAGCAATAACATTCCCAGACATCTTGGACAATCATTTCTTGAATGCTGCTTGTCTTTCGGTTGACCCTTGACTATCAACATCCTCTCCATCTCCCTTTTAGTGATATGAGTCAATGCAAGACACTCTAACTCATTCTTTACCAAATCTGGCACATGTCTGTCAATAATCATTTTTAGGAAGCGATGATACACAATGAATGGACTCTTTATGGTCTTCGACTGAATGACCTCCTTTAGATGATGCATGATCATTCTCGAGAAGTTTAAAGGCTTGTTCAGAGTCAGGGCGACCACTATAGAAGCTAATGTATCTCTGATCGCATCAAAAGTCGCCTTTCGAGGACCTAGACACTTCAAGACAACGTGTATCAAATACTTGAATGATGGCAACACGTTTCCCTTCTGCAACATCTCGTTTGTTGTAATCTTCGTATTGTATTTCATCCTTAGAAAGTCGCCACAGATTAGTATCGAAACGAAGGTGATAGGATCATCGGATGAGTCTTGGAATCAGAGTTTTTCTTGAATAAGCTGCTCTGTGATGAATACTTCCTTGTCTTGAATCCTGCTCTTGATAATATCCGGCATGACCGTACAATCTACTTCGGCGTTGTGGTAGAACTCACGTAGAATGTCCTTGTACGGCACATGTTGCTTAGTGATAGCATAAACGATCCACGGCCGCTTCAAGAACTCGATCATCCCTTCGAACACCTTGTTCTTGTCTTTATCAATGGGACCAAGGAAATCACAGACATTATTCTCAGGAGAAGTACCCCAATCCATAATTCTGAAAACACATGAAGGCATTAGATCATAAAAAACAATAAAAACAGACAAAAACGACCAAAATTTTGCTGAACTGTCTGCAATAGGTGATTAGGATTCCTAATCGCCCCAATTTGCACATGAGTAGAAGCCTACTCGCCTGTAAAAGGCACAAGTAGCTCCTAATCGCTCAACTGTACAGGCGAGTAGCTTTTCTAATCGCCTATCAGTCTGAAAGTTTAATCAAATTTATTCAAAACTGAAATGAGTCGATTTGGGTTATACTTTTTTATGTTTCTATGTTCTAAGATGGACGATAAACAAACCCCATTCAAGATATTGCATTAACAAACACATTTATAGGGCCTATTAATCTTATTGGGTCGGTTAGGGTTTTGACATCAAGAACAGTCGATTTAACCCCTTAAAACATGATATTTGATCTTGATATTAGAATCGAAGATTACCTATATGATGTATTATCGATTTCCAAAGTCACAATCAAACGGGAAACAAGGGTTCGCAATAGTTGTAGAGAGGGAACATAAAGCCACAGTGAAGAAATTTGAAAATGTGTTGAAAAAGAATAACTGTTGATATATATAGTAGTAGCTACTCATGCTACTGTAGACACGAGTAGTGTTTCTACTCGCTCTTTGTGCACATGATTAGAAGACACATTCGCCTGATAATTCACACGAGTAGAAAGCTACTCACCTGTTCCCCAGCCTATTATACCTTAGCCCCTTTTAAGTTCCTAATCGTGTCTACTACACACGATTAGGGTATATTTCACACGAGTGGACTGCTAATCGCCCTTAAAACAAGCAATTAGACTTCCTAATCGTGTAAACTCACTGATTTACCAAAATGCCCCTGAATTTCCAAAAAATGACATTGTTAACCCTCATGAAGTTAAAACATGCATTTTCACCAGTTTTTCATAAGTGATCCTGTTGATACATGTTTTGTGGCTAATGCTTTGGATTTGTAGTAATAGGCGTTTGTGTAATGAAGAATGAAGACCATAAGACACATTCAAACCAGCGGGGGGTCAAATGTGTTTTTTTGAAGGTCGAATGAAGATTTAGTCTATGTAATGTTTTGGTTCGAGCCTTGATGAGGTCGAACGTACACATTCGACCAATGCATAGGTCAAATGTGCAGGTCTATATAAGCTTAAAGTTTGTTTTGCATATAATTGAGTAGTGTCATTTGAACTAGAGTTTGTGTGTGTTTCTAGTATGTGTCTAGGTGGTTCTGAAGGTCAAGTTAATCATTGTAATAGGGTCTTTCAAGCTAAAACTTATTTGATTATCAATGATTAAAGATGTTTATCATGGATTTCATTGTGTTTGATTGATCTACTATCATATTGCATACGAATCAGAGATTCCGCACCTAATTTGTTCTACTTGTGTGATAAATTGTTAGTTTTCTATAAAAACGATCCTTTACAAAGTGGTATCAGAGCTATGCTCAATCACACGACTGCGATTTGATATTTTTTCATCAGATTATTACTCAAAAACATCAAAATTGTATCTGTTTTGCATGAGTTTTGGATTATCATGGAGATTGATTGATTTAGAGGTGTTTTTACGGACAAAATAAAAAATTCTTTCACGAAATTTAATCTCCTAAATATCCGAAGCAAAACCTACTAAAGATCATTGAAATCCATCAACATTTGATAAAATTTGATCAAAATTAACTGATTTTTGAAAAATACCCGTTTTTGAAATGGGTCATGTCGAACGTGGTGTTTAGGTCGAACCTGTTGTTTTTAGGTCGAACCTGTGTGTGTTCATCATTTAGAATTTGTTGGTGTTCATTCGAACCATACTTTTCTCATTCGACCATACAGGAGGTCGAATCAGCTTATTGTTTGGGTCGAACCTGAGTCTAGTGTGTTACTTCTTTATCTGATCTTGTGTTAAGGGTCGAACCATGTCTTTTTACTTCATTCGAACCCCCGGTACTACATTTTAGGTCGAACGTGACATCAGATTGCATATTTTTCTAAGTGTTGTCTTTCTAGTCATCATGGATAACATTTAGGGATTTTCTGTCACACCCTCAAATTTCCACCAGCGGAGTTCTACCGCGAGGCGTGTGACACACCAGGATCCAAGTCAACGGTCACAATAAACGACGTCTAAATGTAAAAACATACGTAAACAAAAACCATGCATAAGTTTAAAACCAACATTCAAACAGTGCGGAAGCATTTAAAGTTTACAAACGTCATGCAGAAACAAAACATAAGTTTAAAAGTTCATAAATCCAAACATGCAGATGAGACCCTAGACGCGAGACGACTCCAGTGCGACCTCGTGCGCCTATCCGACAGCTGCTACCTTAGCGACCTGAGAAAAACATGCTAAAAGAGTCAACATATAATGCTGGTGAGTTCACAAGTTTTAATTAAACGTTTAAAGTGATCCTTCGAAAACCGTTACCATCACAGTTACTACTATGCTTATGAGAACGCTAGCTAGGCGCAGAATGAGATACTCATACGGGTGAAACCATTACTGACTGAGCCGTGTGTTACCCTTTGTTTCCTATGGGCTACCGTCATCGCCGGTAGACCTTGTTTTGTTAGAGACAATATGCACCCGCCCGGCCTCCAGCCGTCGAGTGGGGTTTGTCAGTCCCCAATAGCGCTATCCATATTTCCCCGCCATATACCCATGTTAGTGGTTTCAAGGGATTTTCGATGAACCGTATAGTAAGATAAGTAAGCCATAGTATAACGTGATAAAGAGTCATGAGCCATAAGAGTTTAACAAGTCATAAGTCATAAAAGAGTTTGTAAGCATGTTTCTCACCCCGAAAGCAAAAACTGTAAAATGTGGGGCCGTGAACCCACCTTAGATAGCGTTCCTCAAATATGTGTAAAGATGTTTAGCCCTTGACAATCCCTCTACCGGAGATCTATCAAAATGTTCACATAAGTGTTCCGACTAATAACCATAAGGTTATCTAGTCCCCGATTGTCCAGATCATAACCAAGTATGTTTTAAAACGTGTTTAAATGTTCAACCGACACACTAGACCGACCCGACATCCCGTTGGTGACCCATTACCCTAACTAATCAAGTACACATAGATTACATGCAAGGTTCAAGCATAAAACACTTAGTTTGTATCAAAAATCTCATTTCTGTTAACATAGGGTCGAATGTAGTGGTAAGTGGTCGAAGGTGACTTGGATTGGTCGAATGTGGGTTCAAACTTCCACCTTCGCCCCTTTTTCTTCCACCTTCGCCCACTTGTGGTTCATTCGCCCCTCAAGTTTCCAGGTTCGACTCCTGGAACCCACCTTCGCCCATTCGACTGGCCGAAGGTGTTCCAGGTTCGACCCTGCTGTGTTGATTACTCAAAAACGCGTCCAAAAACATCCGAAAACATCACGAAACATCATGAGTTACAGCAGTCAAGCATCATTAATATATTCCTACGAAACCCTACCAATTTTACCCCAAAATCTATCCGTTTTTACAAGTTTCCTAAAATAGTAAATTATGGAGATGTCACATCATCATGCATGAAAATATTACCCAATTAGGAAACTTCTAAAATCAATCAATAATCAGCTCATCATCATCAAATCATCATGAACAAGAAACCCTTATCCTAACTCTATCATTATTATCCAAAAACAAGCCCTAAATCTAACAAAGATTCCTTTAATCGACAAAACACCATCAACAATCAATTGTAACATGTTTCAACCAGAACCCATTATTAATAACAGCCCTAGGTTGTTGCCATATCCTCTATACAACAAGAAATCATCAAACAATGCATAATATCACATTAACACATGTTAATTTGCATAAAAACTCATTGTTTATGAATAGGTTTTGGTTAGGAAAGGTTTTTATTCATAAAATAGGTTGATATCAGATCTGGACCCTTGGGGTTTAGATTAAAACAAGTCAAAATTGTTTAAAAAGGATTTGAAATGAAGAACACACCTTAGATCTTCACTTGTAATGATTTAGAGAGTTAGGTTATGAAAAACAAGCTCAAAAACTCCTTCCCCAATGATAATAGCTGATAGAGAGTGTTTGGAGGCGTTTAGGGTTTGTGAAATGGTGAAAAATGGCTAAAGATGGTATTTATACCCAGTCCAGGTTCGCCCCTTTTATGTGGTCGAATGTGGAACTTTTCCACATTCGCCCACTTTGTTTCTACGTTCGCCCATTTTTCAAGTTCCATTTCCACGTTCGCCCACTATTTCCACATTCAGGTCATCAGCACTTTTTAACACATGTTAACAGCACTTTTTAACACATGTTAACCTTTTCCCAGTTTGTCGTGTTTAACGCATTCTAACACATCTTAACACATAAGCATGCACCCATAGTCTATGTTTAGCATATTTAGGCACGTATAATCATTTTTACATCGTTTAAGCAAGTATAAGCATACAATCCACCGCACGACCCATAATCTACACATATACTTAATTAGTTCATGTAATGTCACCAACAACGGAACCCGGTACTAATGTATTCCCAAAACGACTCCCAATGATCCTCCAGATCATTGAACCCTGGACAATCCTAATCTGACCCGACTCAACTAACCCAGTTAAGTTTGTTTATAAACGTTTCTCGCTAAGGTAGACTTAGATGTTACTATTATGAATAAGCCGAATATGCCGGGTGTCACATTTTCTACTACACTGAGACCTGCTGTGACACAACAACAACACGCTCCAATGAATCCATGAGCAGTTGCAGCAACGGAGAGAGCTAACACACAACCGATGAATATCTTGGCCGTTTCTACACCACCCCAATCAGTTGCTAAGCCTCCTCCAAAACCAATGTAGGATTTTGGGGGAGTAGCAGTAGCCGTCCAAAGTCAGACTACTAATGCCATTACAACATTGGTGAATGATCTATCTTCGGGAAATGGGACTAGACCACCAAAGTTACTTGACATGAATGAATACTATTCATGGCAGAGGAAGTTCAAGATACATTTGGAAGGCATGGGACTTGATGGTGGGGAAGCATGGCAAATGATAGAGAAGGGATACGTGGAACCAAAAATTGAGAACTCTACAAATCCGATTGCACTTAGTGACCTTTCTAATGATGAGAAGAAAAAGTTTGCAGCAGAGAAGAAGGCTTTTTCACAGCTTTCTCAAGCGTTGAATACAGATTTGTTACATCAGTTTGGTACATGTACTACATCTAAGCAATTGTGGGATGTATTGAAAAGCAGACATGATGGAAATGAAAAGACTCGAAAGTTGAGAACTGAAGAGTTGAAGAAAGTTTGAAAACTTCAGCTATATTGGAAATGAAACATTGAAAGAGATTACACCATGATTCTTGCATCTATTGACCGAGTTGTCGAACTATCAGATTTCTTATCCAATGTCAGAGCTTGTTAAAAAGTTCACAGATGCATTACCACCGTACTGGAATTCTCACGTTGAAGTGCTAAAAGAGAAAGAAGCATTCCAGTATTGGACTATTGGTGAGTTCATTCAGAAGTTAGAAAACAAAGAGATGGAAGCTAAAAGAAAGGAAAAGCAAGCTATGATTCCACAAAATCCGGAATTATATTTTGCTACTTCTTCTACAACATCTTCCATTCCAAGTGGAGGAATGGGTGTTGTATCAGCACCACATACGGCATTTGTCTCAAATGTCGAACCACCAAACTATTTTGCAACACCATCCTACACACCTCCTCCATCTAACTTTCAAGTTCCACATTATTTCGGAACGTCATCTGTGACTATGCCACAACTACAACCACAAATGCCGATTGTCAGTCAAGCCGCAACCAGTTCCGGTCCAATTGTTTTGGAAACATCTAATATGAACAATGTAGCAGTTGAAGTTTCACAACAACATGTTGCATTGGTGTCAGCTATGGTAGCTTCATATAATGGATTGGTGGCGAGTCAAATTGGGAATAATAATCTTACTAATGAGGATTATGCCCAAATTGATAAAGAGGAAATGGAGTTGATTGATATACAATGGGCATTTGCGAGTGTTATGAGAAGAGGAACAGAATTTATTGAAAAGACCGGAAGAACAGATCTTGTTACTACACCCAACACCACCTATGGTTTCAATAAAGCAAAGTTACTTGCTTTAATTGTGGTACTCGAGGTCATTTCAAGAGAGAGTGTACTCAACTCATGCAACAAGGTAACCAAAACCCATTTAACTCAAACTATAAAAACCATCAACCACAAAACCAAGTCACTTTTCAAAACCAATACAACAACTATCAAAACCAAAACCAAAACAGACAAAACAACTCACAAAATACCAATTAGAGACAAACCACATTCACTGCCAATTAAAACCAACTCAAACAACACCAAACCAAGTTAGAACCATTGTTCCAGTCAATACACCTACCAATCAATAGCAAACTGATAACCAAGCATTGGTGATCCAGAAAGATGAGGGATTTGATTGGAACACAATGCAATTGGGTGTGGAAGAAGTTACCAGTGGCAATGTTGCATGTTTGGCTCAGCAAATGGCAAGTGAGAAGACGGGGATAGTTGAAAATGAAGTGGTTGATGAAAAAGTTGTTGAGATTGTTTCTGAGAAGGTTGAGGAGCCGGTAACTGAAGAAGTTGTTACAAAGTCATCTGATAGTCATTGTTATTCTGACATTGAGAGTGATTCAAATTATGAATCAAGTATTAATTCACTTGATGATGATATTGAGAAACTTCTGGTAGAAGCTGATTTCTGATGACTAAAAAGTCATGCATGGTGGATGAGTCCATCCACAAAATTGATTACTCCAAGTTCTTTGCAGGAGAGGAAGCTCACTTTCCATTAATGGTGTAACACCCCAACCGATGGCGGAAACATCGGGATGTCACGTAATGATGATTGTTCAGTAGCTCATGGTGAATAATAAATTCCATTAAATAATTTAAATGAATTACATACACTTGTTCTAGAATTTGTACATCAAATTGAATAAAACTATACACATATCTTCAAGCATCAATTCAAATCTTCAAGTAAATAGAACCTGAAACATGTTAAGTTGAAAAGGTTTTGGGTCAACAAAAGTTGGTGAGAATTACATAGGTTTTTGATAATTGAATAAAAATGATGTGCAATTCATGTGTCATGTCAATCTAGTCCATATGTGAGAACATACTAGAAATAAATCGAGTGCATAATCAACCCTGATGACTGTTATAAAATGATACATACCATACGCTCATGGTCCAATATGTTATACGATAACAAACACCCACGCTACCTTTGTAGGAGGCACGTATCCGGGTGGGATTGTCAGTCCAATAGATCTATCAATGTATACCGCCGGCTGATCAATGTTAATGATTATGCTAGAATGGTGCTTACTCTAATCATGCTCAAGACATAATGCAACATAGAAAACACATAGACACATTGATGATTGAATTGCAATGATGATGTTATAAACATGTTTCACCCCAAAAATAGTGAAAATAGAGTAAAAGGGGCTATGTAAACTCACCTTGGTAAAATGTTATATCTGTTGAGAAATGTGTTGACCAAATGTATCAAGTATCGCCCTAAAATGAAGTAATAAATATGTCTAAGTCTATAGAATCTACAAATGTATAAGTTCTAGGGCTTCGAATTGGGGATAATTGCTCGATTGATTAATATTAAAAATATTCGCCAATTGAGAGAAATTTAGTAAATAAATAACCAAAAATCTTTTTATAAATGTTAAATCTAGGATGGTCACAAGAATGTGTTTAAAGTATAAAAATAATTTTTATAAAATTATTTTCTTTAAAATAGAATATTAATTCTATTTATAACAATTTTGTCAAAGTTTAACTTTAATATTTAAAAAAATACAAAAGTTAAAGAATTATTGGTTTAAAATTCATATTTCTGTTCTAAATATTTAGAAATAATTTGTATAAAATTTTGGTGCAAAAATACCAAAAATTGGATTTATTATGATTTAATTATGATTAAAACTAACAAAAATTGATTAAAAATATTAAATAAATGATTTTTCAGAATTAAAAATCATTTCTGAAAAGCTTAATGTTATAAAAACTTAAAATAATTTTTGTGGAAATTAATAAGATCGTTTTGACATTTTTATAGATTTTTTATAAATAAAATGGAATAAACTTGATTTATTTATTATATATGTTAAATAAATAAATTTTTGAAAACTAAAAATTGGGTGTTGAACTTTTTCATCAGATCAACATAATATAATTTTTGTAGAATTTATAAAAAGGTTTTACTATTTAAAAATGAATTTACAAGATTTAAATGTATAATAAATAATTATAAATGGTTTGTTTTAGAAAAAGAAAAATGTGGAAAAAGGGTGTTCTAGCCGGGACTCGAACCCGGGTACTTTCTGTTGCAGGCTATGGTCACAACCACTTGGCCTAGGCCAGTGGTTGTGATGAATCCTGATTAAAATTAAATAAATACGCTATGCCAAAACTAGTTTATCCCCAAATAAGCATGAACGAACCCTAGAAATTCCAATCAAACAATTCAGACAATCTAAGCCCGATTAATGTTGGGGCTTTTGTTGTTTGATTGCCGACTAACAAAACCCACAAAAGAACTATAACTCACAGTGTTGTTTTATGTATGATTGCTCGGTCAAAGCCAAAGTCAAACAACGAACAAGATGAATATAATCAGAGTGATTCAGAGATAATTGGAGGTTGAGAGAGAGTTGTGAGCGAGTTGTGAATGCTTAGAAGCGTTCAATTTATAGTGTAATGTCTGGATCGAAGGATTGGTAAGGGTTGACCACCATTTAATGTCAAAACGCGTCAAAGTTAATTGATTATCAATCAATTGATAATTAACGTATTGGTATGTCAATATAGGCCGATAATTACGAGTTATAAGTCAAACTATGATTGCTGGATCAAAAAGAAAAGAAGAAAAAATAAAAAAGTCAGCTGCTGCTGCTGTAACGCGAAGGAGAGGGAAAGGAAACAAGGAAAGTTGAAAGTGAGCTTATATATATTTAAGGTTGGAATGAAATCAACATGAAGGGTGTGGATCAGTGGATAACACGCGTGTGTATTTGTGGATTGATCCCGGTTCGAATCCAAGCAAAGGCATAATATATTCCTTTTCTTTTTAACATGAAGAGGGAGGTTGGGCTGGGCTGGTTGGGCCGACTGCTTGGGCTCAGCAGGCCCAGTCTGATTCTAAGGAAAGGGAAAGGGTGGTTTAGGTTTGGGTTTGGGCTTAGATTAATAAAAATCAATCCACACTATTGTTTTTTTTTTATGTATTATTATTATTATTATTATTATTATTATACACATATACATATACATATATATATATATATAAGTTGTGAATGAGGAAAAATAAAGACTTTACCACATTTTTAAAATGTAACAAAAATAAGGGTGTTTATAAAAATTCGGGGGAAAATTTCGCGATGTTACAGTCTCCCCTACTTTTAGGAACTTCATCCCGAAGTTAAGAGAAACACTTGGTTAGCAATTGGTCGACTACCGACACTCTTGATAAAATTTCACACTACCTTAATGTACCTGTAAATTCACGATTACGTTCCGGACCGTAATAACCAATTTACCTTACATTAGGGTTTTGCGTCCTTTTATGACTTTCCGACTGTTGAGCAGGTCTGATAGTCTTCACCAGTCATTGAGCAGGTGGTAGGGCCTCTCCTGACTGTTGGAAGGACATGATGACCTCTACCAATCGTTAAGTAGGTTGTTTGGTAGTCAACTAATTGTTGTACAAGTAAGCACGTATGATCATAGATATAGCAATTAGTTCATATTAAAGCAAGCATGCACACAGATGTTATAATAATACTTGAATTTATTACTTGAATCAAAAAGTGTCAATACATAGAATTAAAAAGTAAACATCATTCAAATGGTGGGGTTTGCTGTTAAGTAGCTGGAGGGTCTTGATCTCGGTTTAATTTAGGGCATCGGTTACGAAAGTGATTTGGGTTTCCACATTTATAGCATAATTACCAGGGTTGTGAATAATTGCAGTCAGTTGGGCATCAATACCTTTGTTGTTTTTGTTGTTGTTGTGGTTGGTGTTGTGGTTGTTGTTACTTTCCTCTTGGTTTTCACCACTGTTATTGCGAGTGCTACGACGTGGAGGCATGATCCGTAAGGGACACAATGAAGGTTCAATGTGGCATGAAATGAATGAGGTGATATAAGGAATGTAATCATTTATTCATTAATTAAAACGAATAAACGAAAACGTTGACTTATCAAAGACTCCAGATTCTAATAACATATGAAGACATGCTTTAGCCTATAAGTGAACACTCATCCCGAGAATTCCCAGGTAGGCATCCGGGTCCCTCGTCTGATTGGGATATATGCGCAATGCCAGCCTAGACAGAAGACTCAGAATATAGGCGTTCACCCTTCCAGATTGCACGTGTTCGTTATTAAAATATAGAACTTCGACGAGATCTCAAGGTGGTTCAGGTTAAACCTGAGGATTTTGTCTTATTAGTCTAAGAGTGAATCCACTGATGGAGAGCAACCTTCTTGTAAGGATGAAAGTAGAGATAAGAAGTAGGAGGGAGATAGAGATTAGCAAGTAAAGAAGCAAGTACTGATTAAGTCCTATGGTTATAGACTAGATTATTTCTCTAATAACCTAATTCCCTATAACCATGGCTCTGATACCAATCTGTAACACCCCAACCGATGGCGGAAACATCGGGATGTCACGTAATGATGATTGTTCAGTAGCTCATGGTGAATAATAAATTCCATTAAATAATTTAAATGAATTACATACACTTGTTCTAGAATTTGTACATCAAATTGAATAAAACTATACACATATCTTCAAGCATCAATTCAAATCTTCAAGTAAATAGAACCTGAAACATGTTAAGTTGAAAAGGTTTTGGGTCAACAAAAGTTGGTGAGAATTACATAGGTTTTTGATAATTGAATAAAAATGATGTGCAATTCATGTGTCATGTCAATCTAGTCCATATGTGAGAACATACTAGAAATAAATCGAGTGCATAATCAACCCTGATGACTGTTATAAAATGATACATACCATACGCTCATGGTCCAATATGTTATACGATAACAAACACCCACGCTACCTTTGTAGGAGGCACGTATCCGGGTGGGATTGTCAGTCCAATAGATCTATCAATGTATACCGCCGGCTGATCAATGTTAATGATTATGCTAGAATGGTGCTTACTCTAATCATGCTCAAGACATAATGCAACATAGAAAACACATAGACACATTGATGATTGAATTGCAATGATGATGTTATAAACATGTTTCACCCCAAAAATAGTGAAAATAGAGTAAAAGGGGCTATGTAAACTCACCTTGGTAAAATGTTATATCTGTTGAGAAATGTGTTGACCAAATGTATCAAGTATCGCCCTAAAATGAAGTAATAAATATGTCTAAGTCTATAGAGTCTACAAATGTATAAGTTCTAGGGCTTCGAATTGGGGATAATTGCTCGATTGATTAATATTAAAAATATTCGCCAATTGAGAGAAATTTAGTAAATAAATAACCAAAAATCTTTTTATAAATGTTAAATCTAGGATGGTCACAAGAATGTGTTTAAAGTATAAAAATAATTTTTATAAAATTATTTTCTTTAAAATAGAATATTAATTCTATTTATAACAATTTTGTCAAAGTTTAACTTTAATATTTAAAAAAATACAAAAGTTAAAGAATTATTGGTTTAAAATTCATATTTCTGTTCTAAATATTTAGAAATAATTTGTATAAAATTTTGGTGCAAAAATACCAAAAATTGGATTTATTATGATTTAATTATGATTAAAACTAACAAAAATTGATTAAAAATATTAAATAAATGATTTTTCAGAATTAAAAATCATTTCTGAAAAGCTTAATGTTATAAAAACTTAAAATAATTTTTGTGGAAATTAATAAGATCGTTTTGACATTTTTATAGATTTTTTATAAATAAAATGGAATAAACTTGATTTATTTGTTATATATATTAAATAAATAAATTTTTGAAAACTAAAAATTGGGTGTTGAACTTTTTCATCAGATCAACATAATATAATTTTTGTAGAATTTATAAAAAGGTTTTACTATTTAAAAATGAATTTACAAGATTTAAATGTATAATAAATAATTATAAATGGTTTGTTTTAGAAAAAGAAAAATGTGGAAAAAGGGTGTTCTAGCCGGGACTCGAACCCGGGTACTTTCTGTTGCAGGCTATGGTCACAACCACTTGGCCTAGGCCAGTGGTTGTGATGAATCCTGATTAAAATTAAATAAATACGCTATGCCAAAACTAGTTTATCCCCAAATAAGCATGAACGAACCCTAGAAATTCCAATCAAACAATTCAGACAATCTAAGCCCGATTAATGTTGGGGCTTTTGTTGTTTGATTGCCGACTAACAAAACCCACAAAAGAACTATAACTCACAGTGTTGTTTTATGTATGATTGCTCGGTCAAAGCCAAAGTCAAACAACGAACAAGATGAATATAATCAGAGTGATTCAGAGATAATTGGAGGTTGAGAGAGAGTTGTGAGCGAGTTGTGAATGCTTAGAAGCGTTCAATTTATAGTGTAATGTCTGGATCGAAGGATTGGTAAGGGTTGACCACCATTTAATGTCAAAACGCGTCAAAGTTAATTGATTATCAATCAATTGATAATTAACGTATTGGTATGTCAATATAGGCCGATAATTACGAGTTATAAGTCAAACTATGATTGCTGGATCAAAAAGAAAAGAAGAAAAAATAAAAAAGTCAGCTGCTGCTGCTGTAACGCGAAGGAGAGGGAAAGGAAACAAGGAAAGTTGAAAGTGAGCTTATATATATATTTAAGGTTGGAATGAAATCAACATGAAGGGTGTGGATCAGTGGATAACACGCGTGTGTATTTGTGGATTGATCCCGGTTCGAACCCAAGCAAAGGCATAATATATTCCTTTTCTTTTTAACATGAAGAGGGAGGTTGGGCTGGGCTGGTTGGGCCGACTGCTTGGGCTCAGCAGGCCCAGTCTGATTCTAAGGAAAGGGAAAGGGTGGTTTGGGTTTGGGTTTGGGCTTAGATTAATAAAAATCAATCCACACTATTGTTTTTTTTTTTATGTATTATTATTATTATTATTATTATTATTATACACATATACATATACATATATATATATATATAAGTTGTGAATGAGGAAAAATAAAGACTTTACCACATTTTTAAAATGTAACAAAAATAAGGGTGTTTATAAAAATTCGGGGGAAAATTTCGCGATGTTACAAATGGCTATGACTGAAGCTCAAAAACCGGTAAGTTCTAAATCTCCAACTGCTAATCATGATAATTATTGTGGTTCATGTGATAGACTAGAAGGAGAGGTTAAGGACTTAAAGTACCAACTTGAAAGTGCTAGAGCCTCTATTCAGTCTTATCGCAAAAATGAAAAAGATGTCAATAAGCTGCTTCATAACTATAAGAAAGATATTCAGATCTAACCAAAACTTTGTCACAAAAACAAACTGCCATTAATAACTATATTAATGAAATTGAAGAGACAAAGATTGAAATGGCTAAAATGAAATGTTTTTCAAAAAAGATAAACAAAAAGCTTGCAAGTTATCTAAATGTGGCTTATGTTGTGGAACATATAATTGAGAAGACACCTCCTACCGTGAGTTACAAATCAGTACCGGCTCTTGTGTTATTTGAGAATCACAATTATAACACTGTGACACCGGAAAGTTCTGGAAAATCTGGATCTACATCAGAGGATGAATCAAACACTTCTAGTGTTATTGATCCAAATTCTGATGTAAAACCAATTTTGGGGATTAACAATGAGGGCGTTGTGGTAGTAAATGATGATTCTGATTCTGAGGATGATGTACCAAAGAAGAATGTTGATATTCCTAAGGAAAAACACATTCTGACTAATGAGTGTTAATCAAAGGTACAACATTCTCCAAAAGTTGAATCGAATCAGAATCAGTCGGTGAAGAAAATTGAGAAAGAGATGACAAACCTATGAAAGTGTTTTATCGGATGGAAGGATCCGATAAGATAATTTCTGATGAGGAATATCCAATATAGTTCGCTAATTACTCTAAAATTGATAAAATTTGGCAAGAAAGCACAATTTGGTTTCCGAAATCTGAAAGAACAACCGGTATGCCACCCGAATTAATCAAGCGACTGTATAGTGATGACTCTAATTCATCAAAGGTTCATGTCACATAATTTGTTAGACCAAAAGATAAAGTGAATGGCTTATTGAACCGACTTATTCACTAGAGCCCGCTCCTGAGAGTTTGAGGCAAAAGTGTTATAAGAATCAGTATCCGGTCAACACATTTGCTAGATCTGATGATGAAAATTGCTTTGAAGAGTATAGAGCCTGTTTCAAGTGTGGATAGAGAGGGCATTTACTTGCTCACTGTCCATACGTGAGACAAAAAAGGCAAGAGGCTGAACATAGGCAAGTTCATAGAAATTCGAATGTTGGAGTTCCTCAAAGAAACTTTTATAATCAAAACCGATTTCAAAATCAAGATAGTTTTTATCAAAGAGGAAACCGACCGGTTGTTTATGATAACAGAAATCGAATAGCTATGAATAATGGTATGAGAAGACCTGTGATGAACCAAACTTTTGAGAAACAAAGGGTTTATTCTACACCTTATGTTAATCAAAATGTTAGGCCTTCGGTAGTTAATTCACCCAAGGTTTCTAAGACTGTTCCATCAAAGATTGTATCAAAGAATACTAACTTCGAACAACTAAAATTTAAAACTCAAGTTAGAATTCTAAAACGGTCAGAACAAGCTTGGACATCAAAGGGTTTTCCTGGAGCCTCAAGTTCATCTTCTAAACCGGTCAAAGAAATTCCTAAGACAAATGTTTTAGAAAAACCGGTTTGTGAAAAAGAAAATGTTATTGAAAAGAAAAAGAAATCTTTGAATGTCTCATTTGCTGATACTCAAAGACCCAAGACCAACATGGCTTGGGTCCCCCGAAAGAACTAATCATGTTTGTGGTTTGTGCAGGGAGTTCCAGCTGGCCCTGTGAGCAGTCTTTGGATTGTTGACAGTGTAGCTTCCGGGCACATGACAGGAGATATGTCACTTCTTTTCGACATCAAGAACATCAATGGAGGGTATGTTGCATTTGCAGGAAACAAAGGAGGATATATTACTATGGAGGGAAGTGTGAGTAATGGGATAGTGAGTTTTGAAAAGATCTCGTATGTCAAGCAGATTGATTACAATTTACTCAGCGTTTCTCAGATCTGTGATAAAAAGTTTTCTGTTCATTTTGATGAGAAGTCTTGTAACATCTTGAAACCCGGATTTGAAATACCTAAGGAGTGGATTATGCTTAAAGCTCCAAGAGTGAACAATTTGTACATTCTGGACATGAGCAAAGCTACCACGACTCAAGGTCAAGTTACATGTTTTCTGTCGAAGGCTACCGAGAAGGAATCTATCATGTGGCATCGACGGATGGGGCATATTCACCTTCGAAAGATGAATCATTTGGTGAAAAATTGGCTAGTTGAAGGCGTTAATGTGAAAAACTTTCATTTGAATGATAAGTGTGTCAGTTGTAAGAAAGGAGAACAACACAAACAGTCCCACAAACCCAAGAAATGAATTCACTTACCATTCCACTTGAATGTTTGCATATGGATCTTTTTTGCCCGGTCAAGCGTAAGAGCAATTATGGTGATCTTTATTGTCTTGTGGTTACAGACAAATATTCTCGATTTTCGTGGGTGATGTGTATGCAGCACAAGAGCAAAGCGTTCAACAATCTGAAAGTTCTGTTTACCCGTTTGGAAAATATCTATGGTTTGAAGATTAAACGGATACGAAGTGACAACAGGACGGAGTTCAAGAATTCTCAGATGGATGCATTATGTGAAGAGAAAGGCATTCATCATGAATATAGTGCACCCTATACTCCTCAACAGAACGGTGTTGCAGAACGCAAAAACAGGATTCTCATAGAAGCGACAAGGACAATGCTTGCAGACTCAAATCTTCCAGTAATGTTCTGGAATGAGGCTATTCATGCAGCGTGCTATACTCTAAACCGTGTGTTAACAGTGAAGAAGTTTGGAAAGACTTCTTATGAACTGCTTAACAGACGAAAGCCGAACTTAGAGTATCTAGAACCTTTCAGAGCACCTTGTACAATGTTGAATCCCACTGAAAAGTTTGGATCTAAAGCAGAATAGGGTTATTTTGTTGGATACGCGACACCACTTAAACGCGTGTTTAACAAAAGTACTCGTTAAGTCGAAGAGTGGGAGAATGTCGATGTTTAGCGATACATTTAAAATGTTCAAGGAAATGGACCCGATCGGATGTTTGATTATCAAGATTTCTTTGTTTCATTCAATCTAGATAGTTTGGTTGAAGAGGCTGTACTACGTTTGTACTATGAGTGTGAGAACGCAGCGACATCACCGTTGGTGCGTCTGATCACCGTAACTCCTCCGACAGCTTCTAATGATGCCAATGCTCCTATACAAGAAGAAGAAATATATCAAGAAGCATCCACAACGTTGGATTCATCTGAATCGAAAGATGTTGATGAAGTTTTCAGTGATGCTATTCTTGATCATGCTACAGTTATTCCTCCAGTGAACCCAAATCCAGATGTTGCATCTTCATCAAATGTGGGTAATGATTTGGATCTAGCAAAGAATTTAAATGTTCCAGCGGTGATTCCTGTTCCTACACATCCGGAATCTCGGATTCACCAGATTCACCCGCTTGGACAAGTCATTGGAGATATTGGCAGCAATGTGATGACACGTGGACAATGAGACGTGCATCATCGTCAAAAAATATTGGAGCCCTTGCCCTATATACACATATTCATAAGACTGGTGAACCAAATAAATTATCTTTTGCATGTTATGTTTCGCAGGTAGAGCCGCGGACATATAAGGATGCTTTACAAGACGAATCTTGGGTGGAAGCAATGCAGCAAGAACTTCAACAATTTCAGAAACTCAGAGTCTGGACGTTGACTGATTTACCACCAGACAGAAAGAAAGTTGGTACTCGATGGGTATACAAATGCAAGAAGGATGATAAAGGGGTTATTGTTAGGAACAAAGCTCGATTGGTGGTTCAAGGATTTAGTCAACAAGAAGGAATTGACTATAACAAAGTCTATGCACTGGTTGCGCGTATTGAAGCAATTCGAATGTTTCTTGCGTATGCATCTTATAAGAAATTCAAGGTGTATCAGATGGATGTTAAAAGTGCTTTTCTTTATGGTGTGATGAAAGAAGAAGTGTACGTCAGCCAACCACCGGGTTTTGAGGATCCTATCCACTGGGATAAGGTCTATAAACTGAATAAGGCGTTATACGGTTTACACCAAGCCCCGAGGCAGTGGTACGAAGAGCTGAGCAATTATCTTCTTTCCAAAGGACTCAAAAGAGGTTTGGTAGATTGTACACTGTTCACAAAAAGGACAGAGGGTGATTTGCTTCTCGTGCAGATATATGTTGATGATATTATTTTTGGTTCTACTAATGAGTTATTATGCAGGGAATTTGAAAGAGTTATGCAAGAAAAATTCGAAATGAGTGTTATGGGAGAAATGCAATTTTTCTTAGGCTTGTAGGTGGATCAATTGCCAACGGGCATCTTTATTCACCAGACGAAATACGTTTCAGAAGTCTTGAGCCGATTCCAGATGGATGATTCGAAGCCTATGGATACTCCTATACAACCCAATCACGGGATTGGAGTTGACGCTAAGGGGAGCTTACTGATCCCTATACTTATCGTGCAATTGTCGGATCTCTCATGTATCTAACTGCATCTCAGCAAGACATAATGTTTGCCACATGTCTCTGTGCACATTTTCAATCGAAGCCGAAACAAAGTCACCTAGTTGCAGTCAAAAGAATCCTTCGTTATCTGAAGGGTACTCCGTCACACGGGTTATGGTATCCTAAGGACGATAACTTTGACCTTATTGCCTTTAGTGATTCTGATTATGCAGGTTGCGATATAGACGCAAATTCCACAATGGCTGGATGTCAATTTCTGGGGAGCAGACACGTGACCTGGCAGTGTAAGAAGCAGACGTCGGTTGCTCTGTCTACATGTGAAGCAGAATACGTGGTAGCCTCGAGTTGCTGTTCACAAGTGCTTTGGATACAACAACAGATGCGCGACTACGGTTTGCAATATCTTAGAACCCCCATTCATTGTGATAATGAAGCAGCCATTGCACTCACCAAAGACGCTGTCAATCATTCTAAGGCTAAGCATATCTAAGTCCGTTATCATTTTATTCGTGATTGCTATGCCAAAGGATTGATTGACATGATCAAAATCCACACTGATTACCAAAGAACCGATTTGTTTACCAAAGCTTTTAATAAATCACGATTTGAATTTTTATTACAAGCTAATGGTATAACTGAAAAGCAAGAGGAATCTCCACATCAGTTTATCAAATTTTTAGTTTTGTTTCTACTTTTTTGGAAAAATCAAAAATCCAAAAATATGTTTTCAATTTCAGGGGAGCTTTTATTTTCAGGAAAAAAAAACCAAAAACATTGAAAATTTTGAAAATCTATAAAAATTAGAAAATTCAAAATTGATTTTCCTAGAGAAAAAGAGGAAATGATAGTACATCAGTGAGGATCTAACACATGCTAAAGAAATGTAACAGTTTAATTAGGCGTGTGTTGATTTAGTGTGATGTGTTGGTAGGCTTTGTAGACCTAATACTACGTGCCTGATACATACATATCAAACAATTTATTATGTGGCTGAACACCTCATGGGCATATGGTCTTGGTACCGTAATTTCGTTTGATAGGGTATTGTACAAAGTTCAGAGGTTTCGGGTCGTTATGTTATTAGTTATCTGAGGATAGCCTATCTGATCTTTTTACGTAAGGTTTTACGGACCTAGATCAGGCAGGGTATCTTTATAAAAGAGCTTTAATGCCAAGACCCAAAGTTACCGAATTGAGGAACTTTAAATGTGTGATGATAATCAAAGATTATCTAATACATCATATCTAATCACTGATGCAAATCATGATTGATATAAGACCTCAACCTTGTAGAGTGCACATGTTACTTTGTAGCATTAATTTGCTGACCTGTACACCTCTGTGCCTCATACCTTGAAATTACAGATAACAAAAGCATAATCACGTGTTACAATGGATATTTGTGCAATATTTCTTGATACGGTAGTATGTCGTGTGCATGGGAACCATAGGTGGATGAGTTTATACTATAAATACTAGTATCAACAGTTTGCATGTGAGTTTATGTGGATCACAATATCAGCAATTGCCAAATCACATATTGTCTTTAATAATAATATATTAAAGATCAACGGTGTGATCAGATTTCTCATAAACTGATATGATCCTCTTACCGGAAATCACAAAATGTTTACTGCTTTACTGTTTCAATTTTTCATTTTTTCTCATATATACAAAAACTCAAAAAGATTTTTGGTGTGTTTTAACATAAATTTCAGAAAATTCAAAATTTTTACATTTCTGAGTTATTTTCGATAACTGATGGTGGATGATAGTCATTTTCTGTATCTTTGAAATGAGAAATTTTGAAGGTTTGAAGGTTTTCAAGGGTTAAAATGATAAAACGGGATTCGAATCGGACATTTGATAAAATTTCATTTTTCCAAACCTTTGATTCGACCTTTTGTTAGGTCGAATGAAGTATTGTGGGTTACATTCGAACCAGGCCAGGTGGTCGAATGAGAGAGTTCTTGTGTTATTATTTCATTTGAGCCATCAAAGTTTCATTCGAACCTTTTAGTAAGCCGAATGTAACTATGATTTTCTCATTCAAACCCTGCAAGGGTCGAATGTGATGCTTATATATATATATATATATATATATACAGTATGCTCATTCGAACCTCATTCTGAAACTTTTTCAAATTTTGATTTTAAAGTCATCTTGTTGTTTAGACTTTTTGCACCTTATTAATCTGTTCCTTAGATATCACTGATCATTTCCATACAAATTTCACAGGTATATATCCATGGAAATGACCAGAATCATTGATTGAAGTTTTGTACCCTAATCAGTCAATTTCATGGCCTTAGATTGTGTTTGAATCCAAATTGATCAATGATTAATCAATATCGGTGGTTTTAGGGGGAGAATAACACAAAATCACAAGTTTAAACACTGATTTGATCATTATTGATTTTTTAAACCCTAGATTTTGGGGAAAAAACCAACAATATTGATTAATTGGTACAATTGAACATTAGGATAGGTTGATCGGTTATGTTAGGGTTAATGAGAATCAAAAACAATGTTTGAAATGGTTAATTCAACGATTTGGTAATTTTAAATATGAACAGGTCACATTCGAACCTGTCGAAGGGTCGAATGAAGACTTTTTGGTCGAATGTATTGTTTTTAATCACATTCGAACTACTTAAAACACATTCAAAACCACGTTGGGTCAAATAAAACACTTTTTTACCAAATTTTTGTTTAATCCATTTTAACAAGTTTGAATGTTTTTGATTTTTTATTTTACAGATAAAATGACTGAAGAAGCATCCCAAACTGTTAAAGAGACAACACCTCAGGAAAAGAAAGCACCAAAAGAGCTGAACTTCGAGCCAAAGCACAATTGATGTGCTTATCTTGGTGTAGTTGGCAAGTCAATGAACATTTACAGAGACCATCAAGTTGATTTCTGGAAGAATGCAGCTATTACATATTGGGAGAATGCCTCAGTGATCCAGAGCAAAATCCAAGGAAATCTTGTGCTAGTTTCAGAGCAAGATATTAGAGAGGCCTTATAGTTAAGAGATTCTCCGACATATCCGTTAGAGTAAACCTGGATAGAACAGAGGAAGTGCTTCTTGAGGATGAAGTACAATGGACCAGTTACAGATTGTATGTTACACAAGGCAAAGTTGTGTCCACCTTACAAGTATCCATTACATGTTATTATGCATGTGTTTGGACTAGTAAGTGGAGGATTTGATGTGTTGAGGAATACTTTGTGTTCATTGGTGGTAGCCCTGATTTTGAACAAGCCTTTCAATACTTTGTGTACAAGGCTTGAAGGGTGATAAGTTTCTGATGTACCCTAGATTCTTACAGATGGTGTTTGATCACAAATACCCAAACCTGAAGAAAGATCCTATGTAAGTCATCAATCAGGATCATATTAAGTTTACTACTTTGAGCATGATGATTGCCTACAAGAGATTATCTGAAGCAGAGAAGCCACCGAATAAGATTTTGCTTGGTCATTTGAGGGATGTTGCTTATAAGGATCCAGATGAAGATAAGACTAGACATGATGATAGCAATTCTGATTCTGATAGTCCACTGTGTCCAGTAGACAAGACTGCAAAAAGGAAGAGACAGGTTATAAACAAAGGGGCAAAGTCTGGGAAGGGAAAACAGAAGGTTGATGAGACTAAAACTAAAATCAAGAAGGTGACTAAGAGAAAAAGTAAAGTAGAGACTTTGTTGGTTGATGAAGTTGACAGTGAAAAGACTGAAGATGATGAGGAATGGGATTCTCAGACTGAAACTGTGAAGGGTATTGATCCCAAGGCCACTGAGATCACTACACCTGAAGCTATAGACAAGATGTTTGAAGAACAGAGAAAGAAGACTGTGGAAGAAGATGATGAATTGATATTGAACTTAGATGATTTTGAAGGTTCACCAGTTACTGGTGCAAAGACTGTTCGAGGAAGAAAGAAAACCATGTCAAAGAAGGAAAACCCGAGAAAGAAACGAAACAGAGAGATTGATTTACTTGTTTGTGGTAAGAAAGTTCCTGAAGCAACCAGTCCAAAAGCAACAACACTAGCAGCATCACCAAGTTTGAAAAAGAAGAAAACTACTGAAGCCACAATTGATCCAGCATCAGCATTGAGTCTTGATAACATTTCTGCAACGTTGGAGAATGTACTAGCAGAGATGGAAAAGAAGACAAAGAAACCTAGAGATGAATCGAGTTCTACACCCAAAGTCACTGTTTCTGATGAGGTGATGGAATTGGTGAATAGACAGATTGTAAATGTGATGAAAGCTTTTAGTGAATAATAAGAAGAGTTCAAACAGATGAAAAAGAATGAAGCTAACTTGTTTAAGATTGTTTTATCATCTCAGAAGCAACAGAAGGAGTTAGAAGAAACTATTGAAAAACTCAGAGTTTCTGATAAGAAGAACACAAGAAAAATCAAGTTGATTGAAAGCAAAAACAAAGAAATGAAGAAATTGATTGACAAGCTATATTCACAAGCACCACAATTAAAAGCTGGTGAAGAAGAGGAAGAAGAAGAAAAGGTCGATTATGAGGATTCGGATGAAGAGGGTTCAGATGATGATGATAGTGATGAATCAGGAGATGATGATGATGATAATACTGGAGGAAAGAGTTCAAAGAAAGACAAAGAGTCTAGTGATAAAGATTCGGATGATAATGATGATGATGTCGGCAAATACGGATTCAAGAAGAGAGAATCAGAAAAGAGTAAAGGCGAATCTAGCTCCAAACAGAAGAAGGGTGGAGAAACTGTAGATGAAGATCAGTCTATCTTCTGGACTGAAAAGATTCGTGCTTTGACAGCGGAAGATAAGAATATGTACAGACAAATGCTTGAAGATGGAGAGTTATCTGCTGCTATGTCAAATGAAATACTTGAAGGACTAGCAAAGCAGATCAAGAAATCTCTGTGTTTGAGGATATTGAAATGGAGGATATTTCTCATGAAGAATATCCAGAATACTATCCTTTGAAGCCAAAGAATGTAGTGTTTCCTGAGATCAATGAGGAGAGCTTAAAAGAAGTTGAAAAGTTAGCCAAGAAGAAAGGAAAGGAAGTTTTAGAAGAAGTGTTTGGAAAGGATGCTGAAAAGAAACAACCTTTCAAACAATCTGAAGAGTTAAAAGAGTTGCTGAGAAAACTGAAGGAAAAAGAAGCAAATAGACCTATTGTAGAAGTTCATGGTGCATTCTACAAGCTTCATAATCAGTATTTCAAAGGAAGAGCCCTAGGTTGGAAATACTTTTCTCAACTAAGGTGTATTGGAGTGAAATGGGAAAATGGAATTCTGTACTTCTACAGATTTCATGATATTAAGATACTTCCTTACTGGGCCATGAGAGACATCTGTAGACACACAATGGGTGGAGCTTCTGTGAATAATCATGCAGTAGGTTATTTTGCTGACAAGATGAGCTGGGAGAGCAGAACTAAGTGGAATTTGTTTAGGCCTCAATATCCTAAACGAATTGTCCATAAGAATGAAGTTGATCCCATTACAGGTTTAAACAAAGTGACTCTGAAGTATAAACCTCCAGTTGTGATGAAACGGATTCCTTTGATGCCGATCCAACAACATTTCACCAAAGATTTTCATTTGTGGTATTATGATTGGAAGACAGCTGAAGCAGTAATCATGCTGAAAGATAAAGATCCTACTGTGATGTTCAAGAAGATTAGAATCTTTGACCCAATGTGGTTGATTAACTGTTCAGCTGATGATATCAAGATGTTATATTTCAATCCAATCTATTGTGAAGCTCGGGACGGAGAACAAGCGATGAAGTATTATAGAGTAGTTTGTTTTTGTTTCGAGTATGATGTGAATCCTGGGTATGAATACAACAAAGTGATTGGGAACTATGTGAAGCTCAAAGAATTGCCGAAAGAAGGTTCGCACAAACGACAACTTGAACCTTAATTGAGCAAAGAACAAAAGAAGAAGTTGAGAATTAAGCTAATGAACAAAACGCTTGATTATGAATGAAAACAATCCAAGCAATAGCCAAGGGGGAGTTTTTTGATACACGTTTTGTGGCTAATGCTTTGGATTTGTAGTAATAGGCGTTTATGTAATGAAGAATGAAGACCATAAGACACATTCAAACCAGCGGGGGGTCGAATGTGATTTGTTGAAGGTCGAATGAAGATTTAGTCTATGTAATGTTTTGGTTCGAGCCTTGATGAGGTCGAATGTACACATTCGACCAATGCATAGGTCGAATGTGCAGGTCTATATAAGCTTAAAGTTTGTTTTGCATATAATTGAGTAGTGTCATTTGAACTAGAGTTTGTGTGTGTTTCTAGTGTGTGTCTAGGAGGTTCTGAAGGTCAAGTTAATCATTGTAATATATTCTTTCAAGCTAAAACTTATTTGATTATCAATGATTAAAGATGTTTATCATGGATTTCATTGTGTTTTATTGATCTACTATCATATTGCATACGAATCAGGGATTCCGCACCTGATTTGTTCTACTTGTGTGATAAATTGTTAGTTTTCTATAAAAACGATCCTTTACAGATCCAGATTTCAACTCAGAGGACTTTCAAGTTTTTCAACTTTTACTCCCGATACTTGAGAAAGCACGGTTTTGACCCGGCAATTTTCAAGTTTCGAATAGTTGCATTTCCAGCATTTATTTTGGAAAGGATTAAGATTACAATGGATTAACGTTCCAACATCGGTAATCAAGAATGAAATAAAGATAAAATCTTTTTGGGTTTTTCAAGATAATCAAACAGAAATTAAACGGCAGGAAATGTAAAACTATTCACAAGCATATTTTTGTGAGTTTCATTTGTTAGGGAATCATATCAGTGCACGGACTAAACTGGAACCCTTGTTTTTCTCAAAATCAAGTTTTATCGCTAGGCACTTTAGATACGTTAAGGTAATATTAGTACTGATGTACATCGTGTTCCCCGCCACGCGACACATTCCTGTATCGAGGCATGCTCAAAGCTTCCTCGTAACCGGTGAATAAGTTGTTGTCATCCGTATTTACAAGGAATGGACTAAGTGGTGATCAGGTCTGCATGAACACTGCAGCAAAGAGACCAATGAGATCCAGACCAGGGTTCAAGTCAAATACCGTTAATTGATTTATCGGTACGATACTTTAGGTATATGATTTGATACCTTAGATTGAATTCTTAATGAGAATTAGGGTTTTGGCATTTTGAATCTTTTTGCTCTTTTAGGATTCCCAGACGTCCCTAACTAGAATTTATTCTTTTTTTTCTTTATCTAGGAAATAACATAGAGGTACCTCAGTTGTAGGCTCCGGACCTAACGTACAACACATGTGCCACTCCTTTTTATTCTGAGAGACGTTCAGTTCACCCCGGATGTACCAACCTCTTAAAGACCAAGAAACCTCAGATTTTGGCATTCCATTAAACGAGATTTTGGTACCAAGACCATATGCCAACGCACGTTGATCCACACATGTTTCAGTTGATTTAGGTTTATATCACCGTGCTGAACTTGGAAATGATTTTGAGCCTACTAACACATCATTGTAGAGGCTACTTATCAGTTCCAATTCTTTAAGAATTTTAATAGGATTCAGATAGTCCAACGATGAGTGCATATCATTTTCCCTTTTTCACCAAATGAAAACTCGATTTTTGGCTTTTCAATTTTTTTGATTTTTTGAAATTTTTCTGATCTTTTTGTATTTTTCTGATTTTTCTCCACCTAAAAAGAGTTAGTAGTCAAAATCATCCCTGAGGTTTGGTCTGTTTTGCCACTTTAGTTCAAAACCCAAACCTTTTACATCTGGATCCTTCAGTTTTACTTCTTTTTTTTTTTTTTTGCCAAATTAGTCCCTGACACTAACCCAGTTAAATATTATCGTTAAGTTGAGGGGCTTTTTTGACTTTTTACCTACGAAATCGAGGGTATTTTAGACATTTTGTATTTAGCCTTTAAATACAAGAAAAAATAAAAAAACAAAAACCTTTAAGGGAGAGAGAGCAGATATATATATATATATATATATATATATATATATAGAGAGAGAGAGAGAGAGAGAGAGAGAGAGTTAAAGATGACCATATCCGGTCATCCCCGTCGGCCAGTCATCTCCTCCGGTCTCCTTCTCCGACGACTTTACACCATCTCCAGTCAACCAACCTTCTACAACCGCCCTTCTCCCTCATTCCCGATCTTCTTCTTCGGCCATTCGTATCCCCCGGGTTAGACCATAACCTACAACCAACCACACCACCTTCTTCCTCAGTCCCAATCGTCCCTCCAGTAACCATATCCCCACAAAACCCGACACAACACTTTTTGTAACAACTACTCCCAAACACCTACCATCATTCACAGCGATGAATCTCCGACCAACATCTCTGGTTCTCCTCTGTTCATATCCAAACAACTGGTAACCGTTACCCTCCATCACCATTACCATCTTCTGTAACCATCGTTTTTGGTACACACTATAAATATCATTCCCACACACTCAGACCTACATCTCCGACCACCGTTCCTTATTCCCGATGGTTAGCTAGTTATCTCCAAACACAAAACAACCTTATCACCTTCCCTCTTTAGCTTAATAGGAAGCTAAACCGATTAACTCGATTCCTATAATCAGCCCGGATTCGAACCCATTCAACACCAGAGGACTATTTGAGAGGTTAAGTTATACTTATTATTATTATTATCCGTTAAAACACTCTTAGATTTTGAAAAACGATGTTTTTATCAAAACCACAAAGTTTCAAACTTTCAAAACAGGTTTTTGCATAAAAATGACAACTTTCAATCTGAAAACCCACTGTTTTGAAATTTTTTTTGCTATCAAAACACTCGCGATAAGAGCCAAAGCTCAGATACCACTTGTAGGATTGATTTCGGACAACCCAACAATCAAGAGCTTCAATGTTTAGTATGCGGAATCCACTAAACGCTGTTTCGGACAACAAAACGGGGTGAAACTATGATAAATGAAGAATCAACACACACAAAAGTAAGGTTAAAAGATTGTATTGATTGACGACGTAAGTTTAGGTCCATGTTTATACAATTCTTTATACTTGAAACTTTATACTTAAGCAATTCTACATACATGTCTAGTTGTAAACTTTAATGCCTCATGATTTAGACAAAGACTATTAGACTTAAACTTCAACTTACATAATCATTAACCCTGATCAAGCCGGCGGTATACAATGATAGATCTATTGGATTGACAACCCCACCTAGATTCGTTGACCATCTTGTATAGGGAGCGCGGGTGATTGTTATCGTTCTAAACTTTATAAGGAGAACCGTGAATGCTGGATGGACCTAAACTTTATAAGGAGAACCGTGAATGCGGGATGGACCTAAACTTTATAAGGAGAACCGTGAATGCGGGATGGACCTAAACTTTATAAGGAGAACCGTGAATGCGGGATGGACCTAAACTTTATAAGGAGAACCGTGGATGCGGGATGGACCTAAACTTTGTCGGAGGATTGATTATGTGCATACTATACTTGTTGTTTATTCATGTAGACTTAAACTTACAATAGACATATGAATTGCTAAACTTTTATTCTAAAACTTAATTGCTTGACTTGGCTTATGTATTCTCACCAACTTCTAGTTGACCCCCCCCCCCCCCATATTTTCCAAACTCAACAGGAAATACTGATGCTTGAAGTCTAGAGCTAGCATGAGAAGATATTTGAAGTTTTAAGCTTTGTTTGATTATTGGATGTATTAGACTTCATTCAAGACCATTAATGTAATTCAATATTGTAATGAAACAAAGGATTATTTAAACTTATGTATTACCATGAACTACTGAACAATCATTCATACGTGACACCTCGATGTTTCCGCCATCGGTTGGGGTGTTACAGGCAGGGTGCTTGGGGAATGTGTGATGTGATTGCTTAATGATTAGGGCAATTATTGGAGGCTTTTATACATGTCCTACTCGTCCAGGGCCCTTGGGGCGAGTAGCAACCATCCAGGCGAGTAGAAGGGGCGAGTAGCAAGTTACTCGTCTTGTTTCCCAAGTGATTAGCAAAGCTAATCGCCCCCAATACTGTCCTACTCGCCTGAAGCCAATCAAACCACATAAACGACTCTAAAACACACCCAAGCACCCGTAATACAATCCAAACATCACCTATACTAGGCTAGGGACATCATGTACTAACACCTCCTCACTGTATGCTTGAAATCCATCAACAGTTGGCAGGAAAGTCCTCTTACGGGCTTGGGACCTCTTCAGTAGTTTCTTCTTAGGTGGTTCAGGAGCCTCTGGTGCTAGTGCCTCTGCTGGTGTAAATGGTGCAGGTGGAGAGAGGACTCGCTTTCTCGAGGTGTACATCATGCGTACCCCATTAGGAAACGGGCGAAACAAGTAGTAAGAGGGCACGCGTGGCTCAGCTGGTGGTGCCTCCACTCGAAGGGCCTCGGGAAGTACCGGCTACCACCCGAGCCTCCCTAACTGGCACGTCATCGTCATCATCTGAGACTGGGTGGTCTATCTACATGGTATCCTGTAGGGGTGCAAACGGGCCGAGCCGAGCCCGAGCCTGACTTGTAACACCCCAACCGATGGCGGAAACATCGGGATGTCACGTATTGATGATTGTTTCAGTAGCACATGGTATAAATTGCAATTTTAAATAATTTATTCATAACATAAATATCCAAAATGAAATGATGTCTAGGAATCCAAATACATGATATCAAATAAAGCAATAACTTCAAATAACTTCAAAATAAACTTCATAATATTCCTCATGAATACTCTAAGCCTCAGCTTCGTTGTTACCTTAAACATGTTAATTTTGAAAATATTTTTGGGTCAACAAAAGTTGGTGAGAATTACATAGGTTTTGATAATCGAATAAAGCTTGTACAATTCAAGTGTCATGGCAAGTCTAGTCCATATGTGAAAACATACTAGAAGTAAATCAAGTGCATAATCAACCCTTGTGACTGTTATGTTGTGGTCCATCCCATACGCTCATGGTTCACTCGATTATGTTATGCGATAACAATCACCCACGCTACCTATGTAGGAGGCACGTATCCGGGTGGGATTGTCAGTCCAATAGATCTATCATTGTATACCATCGGCTGATCAATGTTAATGATTATGCTAGAATATTGTGCTTACCCTAGTCATGTTTAAGACATAATGCAACATAGAAAAACACATAGACACTTTATGATTGAATTGCATATAGAATGTTGTAACATGTTTCACCCCAAAAGTAGTGAAAAATAGAAAAGGGGCTATGTAAAAGTCACCTTAGCAAAATGTTATGTCTCGTGAAAAATAGAATATGTGTTGCCCAACAATGCCAAGTATTACCCTATAATTAAGGTAATAAATATGTCTAAGTCTTTCTAGTCTACAAATATATTCTAGGGCTTCGAATTGGGGATAAGTGCTCGTTTGATTAATAAATAAAATGTTTGATAAATAAGGGAAATTTGATAAATAAATAAACAAAAGTCTTTTTGTAAATTTTAAATTAAAGATGGTCACAATATAAAGTTTTAAGTATGCAAATAATTTTTATAAAATTATTTTCTTAAAAATAGAATATTAAATCTATTTATTACAAATTGTCAAAATATAACTTTAATATTTAAAAATATTAAGATTACAGAATTATTAAATTAAAAATTGTATTTCTGTTCCTAATTAATAGAATTAATTTATATAAAATTTTGGTGCAAAAATATTAAACAATGAATTTATTATGATTTATTTATGATTAAAACTAACAAAAATTGATTAAAAATATTAAATAAATGATTTTTCAAAAATAAAAATCATTTCAGAAAAGTTTATTGTTATAAAAACTTAGAATAATTTTTGTGGAAATTTATATAATTGTTTTGATATTTTAATAGAATTTTATAAATAAAATAGAATAAACTTGAATTATTTATTATATATATTAAATAAATAATTTTTGGAAAACTAAAAATTGTATGTTAAACTTTTCTACTAGAATAACATAATATAATTTTTGTAGAATTTATAAAAGAGTTTTAGTATTTTAAAAATACAAAGGAATATATATATATATATATATATATATATACTTAAATAAAAAAATGTTTGTTGATGCCATGGATCGAACCCGGGCCCTTGGCCGGTTCGTGTGTTTTAAATCAGAAGCCCAGACCAACTGGTCTGGACCCTGAGAACGATTAATCATAGTTAAAATTAATTATATAGTATAAGAAAATCTGATTTATATTCAATTAAAAGAAAAGGGTAAAACCCGTTTGTTATGGGACTCGAACCTGCGCGTATGGTATAACAAACATCAGACACAACCACTTGATCTAGGTCAGTGGTTGTGTTTGATTCCAGTTCATTTAAATTAAAAAACCATGTACTGAATTATGTTCTTCCCCAAAATAAACGATCGAGCCCTAGAATTTTCAATTGTTTGATTCACACAACAATAACCCAATTAATCAGAGGGTTATTGTTGTGTGAATGCCGATGACTAAAACCCACAAGTAAAAGGGCACTTACAATAACGAATCGTATACGAATTGTCCAGTCAACCCGAAAGTCAAACTTCGAACAAAAACTCTAGAACAGTAGAATTAAACTAGAAATTGGGGATTGAGAGAGTGTTATCGGCGAGTTGGGAAGGATTTATGATGTCCAATTTATAGGGAGAGGGTTTGGATGATCGATTGGTAAGTTTGACCTCGTATTGAATGTGATGACGCGTAATTGGGTATAATTGGCATGATTTGGCCATCAAGCTAGCGTGTAAGGGACGCGTAATCAACCAATCAATCACCAATCATTCCTAATTTGGATATAAACGCGCTGGATTTGGGTAATTAAGGTAGATTGGTGTCACAATTGACTTTCCTAGTCAACTGTGAAAGACTAAACTCGTGATATAATAATTATATGTTGGAATTAATATCAAGTATGTGTGTAGCTCAGTTGGTGATGTTGTTTGTGTTTGTGACCCGGCTTGGGCGCGGGTTCGATTCCCAGCCCAAGCATTTTATTTTTTGACATTAAAACTATATATATATGTGTATATTATATATAAATAATATAATATTAGTGTTCCAAATGCGTCACAATAATATTTAAAAGCGAATAATAATAATGAAACTTTGACGTTTTTATTCAAAATAATTGTAACGTACAAGTATTAATGCATAATGTTACAGTCTCCCCTACTTTTAGGAACTTTGTCCCGAAGTTAAAAGAAAAACACAAGGTTGAGGGTGATTGGGTAGAATTTGGGGCAACTGTGATTTGGAAGTTCTTTTATTGGTAATAGGATAGTGGTTTTGGGTCGGGTAGGTGTGAGCTTTAAGAGTTGAATTATGTTCGTCTGACATCGCAAGGAGAGTAAGAATCTAGCAAAGCATTAAGTTTTAGGAGTCCTAAAAGAAATGAGTTGATGGACTATAGAAGGACTAAATGAACTACCAGGTTTACAATTGGTCAACTACCAAAAACCTTGATAAAATTTCACACTACCTTAACGTACCTGTAAATTCATGATTACGTTCCGGACCGCAATCACCAATTTACCTTACATTAGGGTTTTGTGTCCTTCTATGACTCTACCGATTGTTGAGCAGGTTCGATAGCCTCCACCAGTCATTGAGCAGGTTGTAGGGCCTCTCCCGACTCTTGGAAAGACATGATGACCTCTACCAATCGTTGAGTAGGTTGTTTGGTAGCCAACTAACTGTTGTACAAGTAAGCAAGTATAACGAGTATGGTTTAGATATTGATATAGCAATTAGTTCATATTCAAACAAGCATGCATCCAGATGTTATGATAATACTAGAATTTATTACTTGAATGAATACATAGAATTAAAAAGCAGACATCATTCAAATGGTGGGGCTTGCTGTTAAGTAGCTGGAGGGTCCCTAGCAGGGTTATTTGGAGCAGCAAGGGCGTTTGTAGCAGGAATTCGACAAGCATCCGCAAGATGCCCATACCTTTGACAATTGGTACACTGACGGCAGGGCACTTGGGTTGGGTGGTGATACTGGCAGGTGTCACACTTAGGTTGGTTCCCATTGTATTGTTTCTTGTTGGGTGGGACAGTGGCGTCTATTGCAAAATTCCTGACCTTGCGCCTTCCATTGGTTGAGGCCTCAGTTTTGATTTCAACGGCAGGTTGGGGAGTATCCTTCGCAACAGTTTTCTTTTCCCCTTTCCGAGTCAGGGTTCCTGCCTTCACATGGTTATCTGTTAGGGTGGCCGCCAAACGCTTTGCTTCCTCCAGAGTAGCAGGGTTCCTTCCCCACACCGTGTCTTGAATCTGCATGGGTAAGCCACCAATGTATTTTTCGATCGCAATAGGCAAAGGGTGACTTTGTGTGGTAGCAGTAGGCTAAGTTCGTGAAAACGAGTGTTGTAGGCAAGGTTTTCTCCACTATCTTGGGCAAGATCATGAAATTCATCTTCCAACTTCTTGATTTCATTACGAGGGCAGAACCCTGCCTTCATAATGTCTTTAGCTTGATCCCAAGTTAAGGCCAGTGCGACTTCAGCTCCACGGGTGCGTTTTTCCTCATTCCACCAAGTGAGTGCTCGTTTGTGAAGAACGCTCATGGCATAACGGACCTTTAAGTTATCGGGACACTCACTGTTAATGAAGGTATTCTCAATACCCTCGAACCATTGCAGAAGACCCGTAGCTCCTTCATCTCCACTGAACTTAGGGGGATTACAGGTATTAAAGTGTTAAGAGTGCAGGCTGGGAGACCATTCCCGTTCCCGTTGTGGTTTCCATTTCTGTTTCCGTTTCCATTACCGTTCCCGTTGCCGTTACCGTTTCCGTTGCCGTTCATCTGGATGACTTGAGCCAGTAAGTTAGGAACCAGAGTCGCGATTTGCTGCGCCATTTGTTGAGAAATGATCGCGGCCAGTTGGGCATCAACACCATTGTTGTTGTTGTTATTGTTGTTGTTGTGGTTGGTGTTGTGGTTGTTGCTACTTTCCTCTTGGTTTTCACCACTGTTATTGCGAGCTGCGACGTGGAGGCATGATCTGTAAGAGACACAATGAAATGAATAAGGTTATATCAGGAATGTAATCATTTATTCATTAATTAATAAGAATAAACGAAAACGTTGACTTATCAAAGATTCTAGATTCTAATAACATAATGAATACATGCTTTAGCCTATAAGTGAACACTCATCCCGAGAATTCCCAGGTAGGCATCCGGGTCCCTCGTCTGATTGGGATATATGCGTAATGCCAGCCTAGACAGAAGACTTAAGATACAGGCGTTCACCCTACCAGATTGCACGTGTTCGTTATTAAAATCTAGAACTTTGAAGAGATCTCAAGGTGGTTCAGGCTAAGCCTGAGGATTTTGTCTTATTACTCTAAGAGTAGTTCCAGTGATGGAGAGCAATCTTCTTGTAGGGATTAAAGTAGGGATAAGAAGTAGGATTGAGATAGAGAATAGCAAGTAAAGGAGCAAATACTGGTTATATTCCTATGGTTATAGACTAGATTATTTTTCTAATAACCTAATTCCCTATAACCATGGCTCTGATACCAATCTGTAACACCCCAACCGATGGCGGAAACATCGGGATGTCACGTATTGATGATTGTTTCAGTAGCACATGGTATAAATTGCAATTTTAAATAATTTATTCATAACATAAATATCCAAAATGAAATGATGTCTAGGAATCCCAAATACATGATATCAAATAAAGCAATAACTTCAAATAACTTCAAAATAAACTTCATAATATTCCTCATGCATACTCTAAGCCTCAGCTTCGTTGTTACCTTAAACATGTTAATTTTGAAAATATTTTTGGGTCAACAAAAGTTGGTGAGAATTACATAGGTTTTGATAATCGAATAAAGCTTGTACAATTCAAGTGTCATGGCAAGTCTAGTCCATATGTGAAAACATACTAGAAGTAAATCGAGTGCATAATCAACCCTTGTGACTGTTATGTTGTGGTCCATCCCATACGCTCATGGTTCACTCGATTATGTTATGCGATAACAATCACCCACGCTACCTATGTAGGAGGCACGTATCCGGGTGGGATTGTCAGTCCAATAGATCTATCATTGTATACCATCGGCTGATCAATGTTAATGATTATGCTAGAATATTGTGCTTACCCTAGTCATGTTTAAGACATAATGCAACATAGAAAAACACATAGACACTTTATGATTGAATTGCATATAGAATGTTGTAACATGTTTCACCCCAAAAGTAGTGAAAAATAGAAAAGAGGCTATGTAAAAGTCACCTTAGCAAAATGTTATGTCTCGTGAAAAATAGAATATGTGTTGCCCAACAATGCCAAGTATTACCCTATAATTAAGGTAATAAATATGTCTAAGTCTTTCTAGTCTACAAATATATTCTAGGGCTTCGAATTGGGGATAAGTGCTCGTTTGATTAATAAATAAAATGTTTGATAAATAAGGGAAATTTGATAAATAAATAAACAAAAGTCTTTTTGTAAATTTTAAATTAAAGATGGTCACAATATAAAGTTTTAAGTATGCAAATAATTTTTATAAAATTATTTTCTTAAAAATAGAATATTAAATCTATTTATTACAAATTGTCAAAATATAACTTTAATATTTAAAAATATTAAGATTACAGAATTATTAAATTAAAAATTGTATTTCTGTTCCTAATTAATAGAATTAATTTATATAAAATTTTGGTGCAAAAATATTAAACAATGAATTTATTATGATTTATTTATGATTAAAACTAACAAAAATTGATTAAAAATATTAAATAAATGATTTTTCAAAAATAAAAATCATTTCAGAAAAGTTTATTGTTATAAAAACTCAGAATAATTTTTGTGGAAATTTATATAATTGTTTTGATATTTTAATAGAATTTTATAAATAAAATAGAATAAACTTGAATTATTTATTATATATATTAAATAAATAATTTTTGGAAAACTAAAAATTGTATGTTATACTTTTCTACTAGAATAACATAAAATAATTTTTGTAGAATTTATAAAAGAGTTTTAGTATTTTAAAAATGAATTTTAAAAATACAAAGGAATATATATATATATATATATATACTAAAATAAAAAAACGTTTGTTGATGCCATGGATCGAACCCGGGCCCTTGGCCGGTTCGTGTGTTTTAAATCAGAAGCCCAGACCAACTGGTCTGGACCCTGAGAACGATTAATCATAGTTAAAATTAATTATATAGTATAAGAAAATCTGATTTATATTCAATTAAAAGAAAAGGGTAAAACCCGTTTGTTATGGGACTCGAACCTGCGCGTATGGTATAACAAACATCAGACACAACCACTTGATCTAGGTCAGTGGTTGTGTTTGATTCCAGTTCATTTAAATTATAAAACCATGTACTGAATTGTGTTCTTCCCCAAAATAAACGATCGAGCCCTAGAATTTTCAATTGTTTGATTCACACAACCATAACCCAATTAATCAGAGGGTTATTTTTGTGTGAATGCCGATGACTAAAACCCACAAGTAAAAGGGCACTTACAATAACGAATCGTATACGAATTGTCCAGTCAACCCGAAAGTCAAACTTCGAACAAAAACTCTAGAACAATAGAATTAAACTAGAAATTGGGGATTGAGAGAGTGTTATCGGCGAGTTGGGAAGGATTTGTGATGTCCAATTTATAGGGAGAGGGTTTGGATGATCGATAGGTAAGTTTGACCTCGTATTGAATGTGATGACGCGTAATTGGGTATAATTGGCATGATTTGGCCATCAAGCTAGCGTGTAAGGGATGCGTAATCAACCAATCAATCACCAATCATTCCTAATTTGGATATAAACGCGTTTGATTTGGGTAATTAAGGTAGATTGATGTCACAGTGGACTTTCCTAGTCAACTGTGAAAGACTAAACTCGTGATATAATAATTATATGTTGGAATTAATATCAAGTGTGTGTAGCTCAGTTGGTGACGTTGTTTGTGTTTGTGACCCGGCTTGGGCGCGGGTTCGATTCCCGGCCTAAGCATTTTATATTTTGACATTAAAACTATATATATATAAATAATATACTATTAGTGTTCCAAATGCGTCACAATAATATTTAAAAGCGAATAATAATAATGAAACTTTGACGTTTTTATTCAAAATAATTGTAACGTACAAATGCTGCACTCGAGGGGCCTCGGGAAGTACCGGCTACCACCTGAGCCTCCCCAGCTGGCACGTCATCGTCGTCATCTGAGACTGGGTGGTCTATCTACATGGTATCCTGTAGGGGTGCAAACGGGCCGAGCCGAGCCCGAGCCTGACTGGGCTCGAGCTCGAGCTCGGCTCGTTATGGTTTTATGAAGCTCGGGCTCGAGCTCAGCTCGGTTCGAGCCTACAATCTTGAGCTCGAGCTCGGCTCGCTAGCAACATCAAAAGCTCGAGCTTGGCTCGGCTCGGCTCGAGGTGATTTGAGAACAATCTTAAACGAGCTCAAAACTCGGCTCGCGAGTGTTATTAAATGGGCCTATGAAATAAGGAATTGGGCTTTGGAGATGTGGGCTATAAATTATATAAGATATATAAATATCTTATAATTATGTTTGGGCTCGTTTAGGCTCGCGAGCCCAATCGAGCTTTGTATATAGAGCTCGAGCTCGGGCTCGATAACTAAACGAGCCTTATTTCAGGCTCGGGCTCGTTAAGGCTCGGCTCGTTCGGGCTTTTTACCGAGCCGATCTCGGATAGCTCTCGAGCCGCTACGTGTCATTTACACCCATAGTATCCTGCTGTATGTCCTCCTCAGGATCTGACTCGAGTTAGTCTAGTTCGTCGTCTTGCTAATCTTTGTCCTCATGTGGACTGCCGGGTATAACGTGAATCTCCTCCTCGGTGTCGGAGATGACAATGCATATGGGGTCAATAAGAGGTGCCATAATCCTGTAAATCAATAGCACATGTCTGTGTAAATAATCATGTAACTTAAATATTATGCTTACTCATGTGTATGATGTAATTGGCATGGAACTTGAGTAGTGCATCGGGATGAAAGGTGTTTTCCATCTCATGAAAAAGTTTCAAAAATTGTTTTGTTTAAGTTATAGCTTGACTCAAAAAGAATCTTAGTTCTCTATAACCTCGTGCTCTTATACCAATTTGTCACACCCTGCCTAGGCGAAAACACGGGATGTGACTTTGAATCGTTTTAAAGCACAAGAGTCACGCAAAGCATCAAATTCAATAGATTTAAAGATATCAAAAGGACACTAATATGTTACATTTTCAAAGATAAAATTGTCTCAAAAATGATAGTTTTCAAATGATAGTGTTCATAATTAACCAACTAAAAAGACTGGTTCAAAAATATCCCATGATGTCAGCGCGCAACCCCCAAGTTCCATGTTACCTGCTTAGTTACCTGAAAAACATGCAAGTAAAAACGTGTCAACATAAAGTTGGTGAGTTCACAGGTTTTAAAGAATGAATATATGTAATCCATGGTAGACTGAACCATTGCCTAGCTAAGACAATGATCAATATATTACTAAGAAGGGCGCATAACCAAACCTTGACGTGTTGTGCCTCGCCCATTGTACACTAAAGACAATGAATAAATGTGAAATACAAGCACTCTTTTGATTACTGCATTCCGGTTAGAGCAACTAACCAAGAGTGGGGGTGTCAACCCAATAGATCTATTCTGGTGTTCCATGGCTAAGTCCATAGCGAATGGTTACAGTATGATATATGACACGAGGACTTTATGAGTATTCTGAACCATATTGTCTCATGTTCACATAATAGTCAAAATGTAACTAAAAACTTGTACGCATGTTTTTCCCCCAGAAAAATGTAAAACAATGAAAAGGGGCCGTGAAAACTCACCTTATGTCTGAATGCAAATGATGTACTGAGCCTTATGTGCTAATGTACCCGACCTACACGTCCTTTGTAAAGAGGGCATTTTAGGTCTATGTTACTTGTATAATGTAAAGTTGTTCACCTTATATGCATGTTCTTGTAACTTAAATTCTTTTAAGTTATGTGTGTTCAATATGTAGGAATTTGTGTACTTAAACACCTTGTTTCCTAAAAGATATTATGTTTATCCTTTTAGGGTTTTATTGTTAGATTAACCCTTGCCAATATTTCCATGGTTTATGTTTGTTAGTTCGAAATATAATATCACTTGTTTAAAGTATATTATTGTTAGACCTATACTTGTGTTCATATTATGGTGACGATTATTGTAGTTATCACCTAATATTACCATGTGTCCTATGTACTCGTATGTACACATAAGTTATTATACTTCCATATAAGTATATTTATAGTCCTTGGGTCTAATGTCCATAGTCCATGTAAATGTGTGTAAATAACCAATTTCTAGCGTGTATGTAAGGATACATACACATTCTCGTTATTTTATACATTAAATCTATATATATATACACACACACACACATTTGCGTGGGTGTGTATACTCGCACATCATGGATTTTAGTTACCATTACATCTCTAGTTAACAAATTAATATAGATCTATCAAATATTACCCCATTTAGTTAGTAACATCTTGGACCTAGTGAATATTTAACAAATAATATCATATTTTGATGAACGTAACCTTTTTATGATTATTATTGTAAATCATTCACTCTTGTACAAGTTTTACGGTTTCCATAATGTGTTTATAAGTTCAAAGGTAAGCTACATATACACTTTACCATTTTTGATTTCCTAGTGACAACATAATTATTTCACCTTCAAAAATCTAGTAGCCAACCCTTGTTCATTTTCAGCCCAATACTCATATTCCTGAATTTATTTTACTTGTGGGTTTATATTAGGTTACAAGCCTCTACATATTTAGTGAACATCACTTGTAAAGTAAAGAAAATATGCAAGAGTTTAAAGTTAACTATCATACCACTTGTGAGCCAAAAAATGAGGGCTTTGGGGCCTTCTAGTTAAGCTCCTTGGTAAACCCCCTTGAACCTTGAAATGATATGAGGCTTGGGTGTGAGGTAGTGGTGGTTCGTGGTTTTGGTGATGGTGTCGTGTGGTGGTTTGCGGTTGAGAGAACAAGAGAGGGGGAGGAGGGCAATGAGGGGAAAGGAAGGAGGAGAAAAAAGAGGGTTGTGGTGCACCCTTGGCTTTCTTATATAGCTAGAGTGTGTGACAAATGAGGATGGTCAAAGCACCTTGGGTGTGTAGGTAAAGAAAGTTCATATCATTTTTAGAATAAACATTGGGTGAGTGAGCTTTGAGAGGGACTTGAGAGTATTGTTTATGGGGATTAGATGGGGCCGAAAATTTGGATGGGTGTGGGAGGATTAGGAAAGTCAAAATGGCTTGGTAATTGTTGTTGTATAAGTCCTAATGCCATGTCGGTGATTCTTTGGGGGTTTGGTCTTGCATGCATGGGTGCATTATAGTTTAATATACACTCACATATGTGTATATATATGCATCACATATGGGCATGTATATGTGCATTATATATATACTAGAAGTGATCCCGCGTTACGCAGCGGGACAAACCAATTTTGAATGAAAGTTGAATGGAAATGTAGCCGAAATAGTAATAATAACACTAATAAAAAAAACCTAAAACTAAAATATTGTAAAAGTAAAAAAAATTCTTTAGTTTTGCCCAACGCCAATCGGTTCTAGAAGGTTTGGTTTATTTTTGGCTCATCGTGGTTTCTAGCCCGTGTCGATTTGGCCAAAGAACTTAAAAGAACCCAAAGTTGTTTTAAACCCAAACTGGTTTGAGAAAAAAAGGGTTATCTCTAGTCTAATTTGTTGGGTCTGCTGACCTGGAGAAGAACAGATGATTGGAAAGCTAAAATATGCTAACAGTTGATCCTCTCAATAAACAGTCCTTACAACATACTTCTCCCAAAAGACTGCTGACTCTAACAACTGTTCTATCCAAACAACTGCTATGACAACTGCTGATACAAAGGACTGCTGAATAAACACTGATGAAGAACAACTGCTGACCAAAGGTCTGATGAAGAACAACTGCTGATCCAAGTACTGAAGACTAAAGCACTGCTGGAGCCAACAGCACTTAGGCTCCAGCAGAGGATACAAGACCATCAGAGTTTTCCTACAACAGTAGTTTACCTTCAGTGTTTTCAATGTAACAGTAGTTTATAATAGGCAGATGTTTTATGTTTGTTATTCTGTTAGAGGTCACTGTCTTAGGTGACGTCAGCCTAGGTCATCAGTGGTTTAGGTTTTTCTATAAATAGAACAGTGCTTGTACTGTTCTATTGCATCACACACACAAACATTCTCTCAGACAAACAATCACTGTGTGATCAGGCTGAGGGGGAGTACTTGTATGATTGTAATCTTTTAGATAAATGAAAGCATTCGATCAGAAAACAATTACTCTTGTGTTTTGATTAATAGTTTATTATTCCGCTGCACTTTCCATTCTATATTCATTTCACTCTTATCATTTTAGTTAAATATAATCAAAACAATCAAACTCAGATCCTAACAATTGGTATCAGAGCTTGGTCAATTAAATTCGATCTAACAAATCAATTTAATATAAACAGATCAGCTCACAATTATTGATATCGTTTGTCTGTTGGATTGAAAACAGAGTAATAGTTTAATTTCGTTTCAACCGTTTTTAAACAGACTTTGTTTTTTGAAAAATCAGAGAATGGCTTCAATCAATCACGATCCACATAACACTGGCACGAACAACAAGCCACCGATGCTTGTCAGATCTGAATACAATATCTGGCAACGTCAGATGAGCCATGTTCTAGCTCAACAGAACACTGGGTGTTGGAAGTCGGTTATCTTCGGACCACATGTTCCGACGGTGCCGAGTACTGAAGATCCCAAGGTTCAAGAGCCAAAGAAACTTGAAAACTACTCCGACCAGGATTTTCAGAAAATTGAGTTAGATGCTAAGGCCTTCAGTATTGTGGCCATGGCTCTACCCAATGATATATATGCTGGGTTGTTACACTGTAACAGTGCAAAGGAGTTGTGGGATGCACTGAAAGAACAATTTGGTGGGACTGAGGAGGTTATTGAAAACAATCGTGAAATACTTAACCAACAATATGAAACATTCAGTCATGTCAAAGGAGAGTCATTAACTCAACAGTTTAAGAGGTTTAATTGTTTAATTAGTGAACTAAAATTGGTTGGTCTTACTTACCCTCATTCAACCCTGAACCATAGCTTTTTAAGATCACTACCAGACAAATGGGACACTATTGCTATTGTGATGAGAAACTCAATTGGATTTAAAGACCTTTCACTGACCCAGCTTCATGGTAAGCTCTTGACCTATGAGAGAGAGCTTAACCAGAAAAAGAAGCTCCAGGACTCTGGAAAAGTGTCTGATGATTATGTATTTGGGAATACAGCACTTTTGGGTCATGATGAGGTGCCTGGAAATACTAAGGATCAGAGTTATGAACATTTCATTGACATAACTTCAGGTTTTAACTCAGGTTTTAACTCTGATTCTTATTCACCAAACTATGCCTTCACAGCAAGTGGTGGTGATATCCAGGCATCTGACAATATATCCTTTGAGTATGATGACCTGAAATACTTTGATCCTGATGATTTGGAAGAAATGGACATTATGCACCAATTGGCCCTTCTCAGTGTAAGAACTAACAATTTTTACAAGAAAACTAGAAGAAGGTTTCTAGGGTTAACTGGCAGATCAAAGGTTGGGTTGGATAAATCAAAGATAAAGTGTTACAAATGTCATAGACTTGGTCATTTTGCTAGGGAATGTAGGAGTCAACATGGTACACCTATAATCACCTATCCAAATCAAAGACCACAGACCAACACTTATCAGAATTCCTATAATACCCCTGGACCAAATGTGCAAAACACTGCTCATTTTGCACAGTCCTCAAACACTGTTCCTGTCCAGTATGTCCAAACCACTGTTCCTCAGATCCACTATGTGCAAACACCTGTTACTCAAGCACCTGTGCAAACGACTGTTGCTTCATCCTCTGCTCCTGCAGAGACCAGTCAACAGAGCTTCTTTACACAAGGCTTTGTTGATTAGAGAAGTCTACCTGATGAGTTAACAGATGAAAATTTTGCATTAGTTGCCAAAGCTGAAAATGAACCAGAAAACTTTTGTTTCATGGCTATGGTTGATGAGGTTGAATCTGAGGAGGTGGTGACTGAATCTGATGTTGTGACTAATGATGTTGTTGATGAAGTTGTTACAGGTGAAAAACCTGAAGAAGAGGTTATGAATCTCTCAGATCCCTAGGGTGCATCTGATGATTGTGAGTGCAAGTGTGATTGTGCATTGATGGCTGCTGCTAAGGTATCTCCTCAAATTCTTAAAGAGTTGTGTTCTGACAAATGTGTAATTGCATTTGCTAACATCAAAGAGGTGAATGAAAACCTTAGAAAGAAAATTTTAGATGATGAAGTTAAATTTGAGAAACTTTCAAAAGATTTAAAAACAAGTTTAACTGAAAAGGAGTCTGAAATAAGCAGCTTAAAACATGAAGCAACCATAACCAAAGACCAGCTCCAAACTATGATAGCAAAATATCAAAGTTGTAAAAGTGAGCTTGAGTCCACCCAAGTTGAATGTGAGAAATGGGTGGAATCATGTAGAGGTTTTGAGATGCTACTCAACAAACAAACCAAAAGTCATGTGAAGTTTGGTTTTGGTTTTGAAACCACTGCTCCAGCTTTTGAAAACACTGACAAAAAGAGTCAAAAGTCTGTTGAGATAGTTCCAACAAACCTGCAGGGTCAAGAGATTAAAATCACTGAACCAAATGGTAAGAAAATTGTTCTTGAAAAACCAGAAGGTTCCTCATCATTCACTGAACTTGAAAAGTATGAATTTAAACCTACCTGGTCTGATGAGTGTGATACTCTTGAGAATTTTAAACCTGTTGATTTCAAAACACCTGAAGGAAAGACAGCTCCTCAGGCAAAAGTCATTCCCCTGAAAAACCTTCCAGCAGATGCTCAAACATCTGCTGAAAAGAAGGCTGAAAAGGGGAAGAAGAAAGAAAAGACTGTCAACTTGTTCTATGATTTCTGTGAGAAGAAGAATCATGTCACTAAAAACTGTTTTCTTCTAAAAGCATATGATATTAACAAAGGAACAAGTGAATGTGATTCCAAAGCCACATGTTCAATATGTGGGAAAAAGAATCACAAGACCAAAGAGTGCTTGTATCTAAAAAATTTTGATGTAAAAATACAAGAATACAAAGCTAAAACTCTTGCAAATCCTGTGGTTAGTACTCCAAAAGGAAAGCCCAAACAGACTCTCACTCCTGTCCAAACATCTGTTACTAAAAGGCTTGAAACATCTGCTTCTAGGGATGTCCAAGTAACAGATGCTCCACCCACAAGCAAATACCCAAGAGGTTATGGACAACCACCATGTCATAGTCTGCCACATGTTTATGAGGAGCCAAAAAGACCCTCTAAACCAAGAGTGAACAGAAATCCATATGGGTATTATCATCTGTCTGGAAGTGATCAAACAACTGTTGCCCCAAGTGTTGACATTCAAGCACTGGCAAATGGTCAGCAGCAGTTGTTGAACTTAATTCAAAAATTAGTCCAAACCACTGATCACCTTCCAAAGCTTGAGTCTGAAAGGTCTAAGGACCCATCCAAAGCCAACTTGGCTTTGGACACTCACCAAAACTAATCCATTACTGATGTGCAGGGAGCTTCTGCTTGTTTAGATAGTCTTTGGTATGTAGATAGTGGAGGCTCCAGGCACATGACAGGATGTAGAGCCCTTCTTCTGGACTTCTTGGCTCATGGAGGGGGTGATATATCCTTTGGTAATGATTCAAAAGGTAAGGTGTTGGGTTCAGGGACTGTACAAGCTGGAAAACTCAAGTTTGAAAATGTCAATCTTATTGATAATCTCAAGTTTAATCTTCTGAGTGTTTCACAAATGAGTGACAAAGGTTATGGCTCATTCTTCACAAAGAAAACTTGCAAGATTATTGGGCCAGAAGTGGTGAAAAAGATTGATACCATCATTGCTGAGAGCAAAGCACAACTTGTTGCTCATAGAAGTGGCAATGTGTATGTTGTTGATATGTTAAAGGACAATCCTATGGCAAATGTCTGTTTGTTTTCTGCTGCCTCCACAAAGGAGACAGAATTGTGGCATAGGAGATTGGGTCACACCAACCTTAACACTATCAACACACTCTCCAAACAAAGCCTTGTCAGAGGTTTACCATCAAAAGAATTCAAATGTGATGAGCATTGTGTTTCTTGTTTAAAAGGGAAACAACATAAAAGCTCTTACAAATCCATTGATGAGTCCAAAACCAGTCAGTGTCTACAATTGTTGCACATGGACTTGTTTGGCCCTGTTAAAATCATGAGTCTAAGAAGAAAAAGATTTTGTCTTGTAATAGTTGATGATTTTTCTAGGTTTACATGGACTTACTTTTTACATTCTAAGGATGAGACTGCAGGTATATTGAAGGACTTTGTCACCAAAGTTGAAAAACAATATGACTTGCCAGTAAAAGTCTTCAGGAGTGACAATGGAACAGAGTTTAAAAATAAGGAGTTGGATGATTTCTGTGTGTCAAAAGGGATTGTGAGGCAGTACAGCATCCCAAGAACACCAAAACAAAATGGGGTGGTTGAAAGGAAAAATAGAACTCTTATAGAAGCTGCAAGAACCATGCTAGCAGATTCTGGTTTGCCACTGTCCTTCTGGGCAGAAGCTGTAAACACTACTTGCTATGTTCAAAACAGAGTTTTGATCAACCCCAGACATCAAAAAACTGCTTATGAAATATTGTTCAAAATCAAACCATTAATTTCATTCTTCAAAATCTTTGGCTGCCCATGTTTCATTTTAAACCTCAAAGATTCCATTTCAAAATTTGCAGCCAAAGTAGATTGTGGTTATTTTCTGGGATATTCTTCTACTGCCAAGGCCTATAAAGTGTTTAACACAAAGACCAAGACAATAGAAGAAACTCTGAATGTAAACTTCAATGAACTTTCATCTCTAAAAATCCCTGCAAATCCTGCTGAACTATTTGATTTAGATAAATTCAAATTTGAAGATATCACTGTTAAAACTAACAATGCAGGTATTCCACAGTCTCCACAACAAGATTACAGAACAGATGTTGTGATCCCCAGTCACTACAAAATCTATTCTGCCTCAGAGGAAGCAGCTGTTCAAAACAATTGTCAAAACTCTGCCACAGCTGTGTCAACCACTGTTGGCCAGTCTTATCCTCAAACCACTGTCTCACCTTTCACAACCACTGAACAATCATCTGTTGACAAAAGTCAATCATCTGTTGACAAAAGTCAGTCCAATTTTACACCATTTGGACCAATTCCTCCATTACCATTCCAAACATCTGATGGCACTACAGAAGTACCAACAGATGTTACACCTACAGAGTCACCAAACCTCTGTCCATCACCCCAAAATGCCATCATACCATATCAGGGAGATCTTATTTACTTAAGAGCTCATCCACCAGACCAGATCATTGGCAACATCAGAGAGTGTGTGCTCACAAGAAGCCAATCCTCCAATATCTGTCTTTTTGCAGGTTTCCTATCTCTCACACAACCTGTCAAGTACCAAGAGGCACTAAAAGACAACAGTTGGGTAGAAGCTATGCAAGAAGAACTCCTTCAATTTAAAAGACAACAAGTATGGGAGCTTGTACCACTACCTAAGGATGTTTGTCCTATAGGAACAAAGTGGGTCTTCAAAAACAAAATTGATGAAAGGGGTATTGTTGTCAAGAATAAAGCCAGGCTTGTGGTTCAAGGCTTCAGACAAGAAGAAGGAATAGATTATGATGAAACTTTTGCTCTTGTAGCAAGACTAGAAGCCATCAGACTATTTTTAGCCTTTGCTGTCAACCATAACATAAAGGTGTATCAGATGGACATCAAATGTGCTTTCCTTTATGGCAAAATTCAGGAGGAGGTCTATGTATGTCAGCCACCTGGTTTTGAAGACACATTCCATCCTGACTGTGTCTACAAGCTCAACAAAGCTTTGTATGGCCTCAAACAAGCACCAAGGGCCTGGTATGAAACTCTTTCCACATTTCTCTTATCCATTGGTTTCACAAGAGGTAAAATAGACAAAACTTTATTTCTTAAATGGAAAGGGAAACACTTAATGATTGTTCAAATATATGTGGATGACATCATTTTTGGATCCACGTGTAACCAAATGTGTGAAGAGTTCAGAAAACTCATGACAGCAGAGTTTGAGATGAGTGCCATGGGTGAGCTTCAGTGTTTCCTTGGTCTTCAAGTGAAACAACTGCAAAATGGCACATTCATTCACCAAAACAAATATGTAAAGAATTTATTAACCAGATTTGAGATGAATGATTGTAAGCCATGTAGTACACCCATGAGTACAGTCAAGCTGCTCACTATTGATGACAAGGATGAACTGGTTGATCAAACACATTATAGATGCATGATTGGGTCTTTACTGTACTTTACTGCATCTAGGCCAGACATTATGTTTGCTACCTGTGTCTGTGCAAGATCCCAGGCTTCACCCAGAAAGTCAAACCTTATTGCTGTAAAAAGGATATTCAGATACCTCAAAGGTGCTCCCACACTTGGTATTTGGTATCCTGCTAATGGAAACATTGAGCTTTCAGGTTATTCAGATAGTGACTTTGCTGGCTGTCACACCACAAGAAAATCCACATCAGGAGGGTGCCAATTTCTAGGGAATGCCTTAGTTTCCTGGAAAAGCAAAAAGCAGGCAGCTGTTTCAACCTCAACAGCTGAAGCTGAATACATTGCTGCTGCAAGCTGTACAGCCCAACTCATGTGGCTTCAAAATCAATTACTAGATTTTGGGATAACTGCACTACAGACTCCACTCATGTTGGACAGTCAAGCTGCTGAAAATATCATCAAGAATCCAGTCTCTCATTCCACTACCAAACACATTGACATCAGACATCATTTTGTCAGAGACAGCTATGAAAAAGGTTTGATTTCTCTGCACCATGTTCCAATAGAGGATCAGTTGGCAGATGTGTTAACAAAAGCTTTAGACACATCTACCTTTACAAATCTGATTTCCAGAATTGGTATGTTAAACATGGATTAAACAAATAAATTTTTTAATAAATCATAATAAAATGTTTCAGAAAATCAAAATTTCTTCAAAATAGCTGTTTGGTTGAAAAATCTGTTTACAACATCTGATCAGATAAAACAACCACTGTTTCATTCATATCCACTGTTGGTTGAAAAATCTGTTTCAAAACATCTGATCAGATAAAACAATTGTTTCCCTATATATATATATACTATATCTATAATAAAAAAAATACAACAGTTGGTTTCATCAGCTGTTTGTATCAGTTGTTTGCCAAAACAGCTGTTCTCCACCAGATGTTTCATCCATCAGATGATTGCCACGTCTGCTCATATAAGCAGAGGTTTGGCCACATCAGCGGTTTCTTTTGAGCCTATAAAAACCCTGTTTTACCACAACAGATGTTCCACTGTCTCATTGTATTCAAAATACTGAAACCGCCTTCTTCATTCTCAAACCCTCAATCAAAATTCATTCATCTTCACCTTTGGAATCCATTAAAATGGATCTTCAAGCCAAAGCCACCCACAATTGTCTCCCATATCTGGTTAAAACAGATGACAACGTCTCATTCCATTCCACCATCGACATTCTTCTAAACTCCAAATACTTACCCATCTTAACCGCTGACGCCCCCATCTATATCGATACTCTCCAAGAGTTCTGGTTGAATGCTGAGTTTCTATTGCAAGACAAAAAGCCTACTTCCATTATTTCCAAAATTGGAGAAACAAGTATCGTCATTACCCCTGAAATCATATCCACAACCTTCTCACTGAATGACCTGGCAGGTAAGGACTCCTTCACAAAAACAGAGCTTCACACTGAGTTCCAAGAAAGAGGGTATGATGGTCAGATGACTGGATCAACTCTTTTCAAAAAAAAATTTCCACCAGTCATGAAATTTTTCTTCCATACCCTTCTTCTGTGTGTCTCAGCTAAGTCCACATCCTTCAATGAAATCCCATTAAGGATGCAATATCTGGGTTATGCCATGTTGTCAAACTCTGACTTCAATCTTTCCCAGGGATTGTTCATGGACTTAGTGTCAAATGTGAAAGCAATTAAGTCTGGGTCTAACAATGCTTTTCTAATTTACCCAAGAATTCTTAGTGTAATCCTACAAAAGGTCTTACCAGAAAAGGTTTTCAAAAAGGGTGAGGCAATGCAAATGAAAAGCTTAATTGATGAAACTTTCACTAGAATGCTGGGTGGAAGCACCCAAGATAAAGTGTCAAAAGTGTCCAAAGTTTCTAAAACACAAACAAAGAGGACAAAGACAAAAACTGTTGTCAAAACCTCTGTTGTTGAGCCCACTGCTCCTGGTGATCATGGCACTACATCCAGTGCTGTGAAACCCACACCAGCCACTTCCAAAAAAGAAACATCCATCCACAAAAACCACCACTCAACCACAAATGAGACTTCTGGATGATGAGGTACCAGAAGAAAACTCTGTTGCACCACCAAAGCAACCTGAATCCACTGTTGTTACTTCCTCACAACAGTTGGACATACCTCCACCTGACCAAACTCCTCATGAATCCTCCCAAAAGGATCATGTTGTAAGCCAAGGGGACACACATCATGATACATTTGAGTCACTTGGCCAAATGTTCACAAGCCCCTCTCCCAGGGCTAATTCTCTTGTTACTCCTCCACCCTCACCATCACATCATGTTCCACAAACCATGCAACCTCTGTTTGAGGCAATTGAGAAATCTCAGGAAGATCCCAGTTCCTCTCTTCCACCTATCACTGAGAACATACCCCCACAAGTGACTGGTCCTGAGAACACTCAATCTGCTATCCAACAAACAGTAGAGGAGGTTACACCACCTGAGTTCAATGCAACTCTAGGTGAGTTTTCAAGTGGAGCAGCCACTACTGATGTAGAGACCATTGTCTCACACCAGGATAGTGATTACATTGCTAAGACTCCCTTGAAGGCAACAACTGATGAAGCCACTATAGTGTCTCCAAAAACAGTTGGAAGTCCCCAGTACCAAGAAAAAGGGGCATCTGATTCACCTATTAGGACTGAATCAGGTAGAACTACCACTGGTAGGGACTCAGATGATCCTATTAACTTAGGAGATGGGTCAAAATACCAAGAATTTACGGACAGAGTTCATGCAATTGAAACCTCTGTAGCAGACATCAAATCTGATGTCAAGCTTATACTGGGTTCCATAGCAGACCTTTCCAAGAGTCAACCATCAACAGCTGATATAGCTAGTGAGCTATGGAAATCTGTTTCCCCCATCATCATAGCCCACAGGAAACTAGCTGATCAGACACATGAAACTTATATGGCTGAGATCAGAAACATGGTGGATGCAAGGTACAAAGATACACATGCAGACATTAAAGCCATCAAAGATCACCTGCTGAAGAACACTGGCTCTGCTCCTACCACCATTCTCAGGGATGAAGATGATGATGTCTTCACGGCTGATGATGCCAAAAAGGGGGAGAGTGGCAGAGATAGGCTACCAAAGTTAGATCCCTTTGGCTGTCCTCCTTCTAAAAAGGGAAATGCTAAGTCTGCCAACAAACCAGAGGCTACTCAAACAGCACCACAACAACAAGCAACACAGACAGCACCACAACAAGCAACACCAACAGCACCACAACAAACCACTGACAAAAGCAAAGCAGTAGACAACTCTGCAAACATAGAAGCTGAAAAGGCTGCTCAGGCCAAACAAAAGAGGGCTGACACCTTGGAAGCTAAAGCAGAGTTGCTGGTGAACCTCAAGAGAGAACAACAGCAGGAGACTGAAGATGTGGGATCCTCAAAAAGGATGAAAAGGCCTGCTAGACATGTCAGAAAACCACCATCCAAGCTAAACACCTCTGTTGACAAAACCACTGCTGTTGAAACCACTGCCACCCAAAACACTGACACCACACAAAACACTACTTCCCAAACCACTGTACCTAAACCTACAAGCACATCTGAACATACAACCACCAAACCTACACCCAAACCTACATCACCAACCAAATCCCAAACATCTGCTGGACCTACTAAAAGGCCAACAGATGTTAATCCAACCACTGCTACCAAATCACCATCCCCCAAAATCTTGTACACAAGGAAGAGAAAATCAACCTTTGTTGTACATGATGAAAACATACACACATCACCAAACACCACATCAACTGCACAATCCACTCCTCCTATCACAGCTATTCTAATTTCATCATTCTCACCACACACATCCAAATTCAGTTCCCATAGACCACCACCCACCATTACACCATTGGTTGTTCAGTATCCCCTTGAACTTGATCTACTCAAGGGGGAATTACAATCCTTCTACGATACTGAACAACCATCTGACAGATCCTTCCCATCTCTCCCAAATTTCCCTGTTCCCCTAAACATTGATACATATCTTAAATACAAGGGTGAACAGGTAGATGCCATCATTAAGGAGAAATGCAAAGAGAAGGATGACAGGACTGCTCAGGGCATCCATTCAGCAGAGCTTAGCAAACTCAGAAGGATTGAGGATTTTGCTAAGACCCTAAGCAACTCCATGTCCTCCATGCCTCTCAATGGTGACTTGGAAAAGGAGGTTAGGGATTCTCTTCTGGAACAGGTCTTGGCAACCAAGCCATATAAAGCAACCAAAAAGCAATTTAATGGTTGGACCACACATGCACTAAGAGAAGAACTTCTCAGAATAGAAGAAATGGCCAAAGACCCCAAGGCTAAAGTCTCTACTCCTAATTTTGGCAAAGGCAGAGACCCAGTCAGAGCCTTAAAGTTTAAAAGAATGAGACAAGAGATAGTAGCTGCTAACTATGGGGAAATGAGGTCTGTCTCTAGATGGCTGGTTGAGACATACAAGAGTCTTGAAGAAAACAGAAAGAAGGATCCCAGCCTGCCTAGAAAACCTGTTTATACTGATGAGCCACTGATGAAGAGACCCCAGCAGACTTTTACCTTGGACAGCTTACTTGAAACTTCTGATCTATCAACTGCTGCAAGAAGACAGTTCAAGAAACAGAAGGAAATGTCAGAAGACGATCAGAAGAAGTTTGCTGATACATTTATCAAGGAAGGGCTCTTCAATCAGATACACTTTTTCTCTGATCCTACAACAGAGAAACTTAGGGAACTCATTGGAAGACCACCATCACCTAACTCATCCCAAATAAAAGTTCATCTCAGCAAATCCACTGACTCAAAAATTCTAAAATGGAAAGTCAACAAAGACAACCATGAATTGACTCTGCTCAGGTCAGATGGAAGAGTTCAGAAGATCAGCATGGAAGATGCATACAGCCTATGTGCAGATGATCTTCAAACATTGCTAAATCTAGAACTTGAAAGAGATGAAGAAGACTTATTTGCTTTGAACTTTGAACTACAATTCAAAGGTCAAATCAGAGAAAGTCTGATGAGAAATAAAGATCAGTAAATAAAGCTGAGTTTTGGCATCATCTGTTCTAGGGGGAGATTGTTGGGTCTGCTGACCTGGAGAAGAACAGATGATTGGAAAGCCAAAATATGCTAACAGTTGATCCTCTTAATAAACAGTCCTTACAACATACTTCTCCCAAAAGACTGCTGACTCTAACAACTGTTCTATCCAAACAACTGCTATGACAACTGCTGATACAAAGGACTGCTGAATAAACACTGATGAAGAACAACTGCTGACCAAAGGTCTGATGAAGAACAACTGCTGATCCAAGTACTGAAGACTAAAGCACTGCTGGAGCCAACAGCACTTAGGCTCCAGCAGAGGATACAAGACCATCAGAGTTTTCCTACAACAGTAGTTTACCTTCAGTGTTTTCAATGTAACAGTAATTTATAATAGGCAGATGTTTTATGTTGTTATTCTGTTAGAGGTCACTGTCTTAGGTGACGTCAGCCTAGGTCATCAGTGGTTTAGGTTTGTCTATAAATAGAACAGTGCTTGTACTGTTCTATTACATCACACACACAAACATTCTCTCAGACAAACAATCACTGTGTGATCAGGCTGAGGGGGAGTACTTGTATGATTGTAATCTTTTAGATAAATGAAAGCATTCGATCAGAAAACAATTACTCTTGTGTTTTGATTAATAGTTTCTTATTCCGCTGCACTTTCCATTCTATATTCATTTCACTCTTATCATTTTAGTTAAATATAATCAAAACAATCAAACTCAGATCCTAACATAATTTAATGTAATGAACACTTTTCGAGTCTTTTTTTTCTCTATTTTGTTGTCAAATATGTTGAAATATAAGTTTCTTAAAAAACACTTCAATATCCATTTAGTCTCAATAATTCATTTAATCGGAAGCACGAATATAGAACTTGAACCAATATGAATATCTGGTAATAATTGCAACGAACTCATCTCCTCACGTACCTTCAAATTATATAATTTTTAATATAATGTTCCTAATAAATAATACATTATTTTTTAGTGCTGCCAGTAGAAAAAGAAGTATAATCTATAGTTTGATTTAGTCAACAAATTATAGTTTTTAAACATTTGATAAACAGTTAAATAACTTAATATTATTACATATCAAATTAAATATTGCTATTTTAATTTAAAGAAATATAATACATTTGATAAAATGTTAAATAACTTACTCTTATTACATATAATTAATAATGTTATTTTAATTTAAAGAATATAATATTTTCAATTTTGTGTGTCGTGTCAACAGTATGATATTTAGAAATAAATAACTTTAAGTCTATTTGTTTGCTCCTTAGTTATATATAATAACATAATACTATTACTTATTTTGTTTTTATAAAATTCTTTAATTTTGTTTTGTTCTAATTATATATGTATCTCTACCTTATTTTTTTATTTATAAATATAAAAATTATTGTTGAGAAAATGCATTGAGTTCATTTAATTATAATTATAAGTTTATTAAATAAAGTATTAATTAGTTAGAAGTTTATATTAAATAATGTATTAATGATTTGATGTAATTTACAATGATGTCATTCTATAATGAAGTTCAATTACCTTCTTACCCATCTAGAATACACTATATAGTACCTATGATTCGGCTTGTCTTATTCTCAACTCTGTCCATATAGAAACCATGATGCTATTGTGAAGGGTATAAAGTAGGATTCAATTGGTAAATGAAAGGGAAAAATAAATTCCGGTTAAAAGCGATTAGGGATATCGAAAGAAGCACAGTGATTGAAGATGTGATCAGTCACACCCAATGGTGGTTTAAGTGGTGTGTTGATGGAAAGGAGGTGAATAGTTGTTTCTGCAATGAGGAGGCACTGGAAAGGAGGTGAACCGATGTAGATGTGTGTATATACATAGTTAATGAGCGTCTTAAAGATTAAAAGAGTAAATTACAAAAATCGTCCTTTATGTTTATAGCGGGTTGGAAAGAGTGGCGGATCTAGACCAAGATTTCAGGGGTAACGTTACATAATTTTTATGGGTAACGTAATACAAAACATGTAAACAAAATAAAAAATACACTAAATATACACTACGCCAAAAAAGTTGAAGGGTAACGTAACGGACGTTACCTCTGCTCCTTCTCTAGATCCGCCCCATGTTGGAAAGTATGTCCTTTTAAAAACATAAATTACAGAAAACGTACTTTGTATTTACAAACCCTAACATGTTACGTCCTTTTAACCTAACCTAGTTATTTTTTTTCTCGTTAAAATATGAACAAGGGGAGACCTCATGTGAGGGTATAGTGGTGGTGGGTGATAGTGTCTGTTGGCAAAGAGTGAGGGAAAGATTAAACTTAAGGGTGAGAAAATAAAGAGTTGTGTGTGTATAGTTTTATGTACGTATTAAAAGATTATTTTTATAATAAATGGGTAAAAAGTCTAATCTACCCTCACCATAGGGTCCACTTGTCCATATTTAACAAGAAAAGTTAACTGAGTTAGTTTCAAAGGACATAATGTGTAAGATTTGTAAACACAAAGTACGTTTTCTTTAATTTGTGTTTCTAAAGGACATGGTTTGCAATTCACTATAAACATAAAGGACGACTTTTGTAATTTCATCAATGATATATATAAAAAAACAAAAACAAAATTAATAAAAAAGAGATTATAAATGAAATTTGACTTGCATTAAATTTTTATATTAAATTTGTCTTACTAATCTAATGAAATTACATTTTTGCCCATATAAATAAATATGAAATGACGATGTTGCTCATGCAGAATACACTATATAGTAGTATAGATATAGATATATATATGTAATACATACATACATACTTATACTTGGTGACCCTTAGTTACACATTACTTTGGATTGTAATATGTGACCTTAAACGTATACATTATGGCTGAAATAATACATATATATGTGCATTATGTTTGCACTTTTTAACTAAGTAGATTGATATTTATATATGGACTTGCATTGGATGATACTTGTATATGAATTTTGTTTGTTTTTGTTGTTGTATGAATTTTCCCATTTTAATCTTATGTTCATGTAAGACACCCAAAAGCGGGTGTCAAACAATTTGCACTCAAAGATTAAAACCATAATTAATATTCAAGAAGTCTTATTTTATTTTCAGAAAACACGCAGCGGAAAGTAAATAGTTTAAGTTATTCAAACATGAAATTCCCATAACGGGTTAAAGCATATTTGTAAAATAAAACAATAATTTAGATAAATGAGTTTTCAAGCAAATAAAGTAGGCTCTTCTTATTCGAAATGTCAACCGCGTCTGAGTAGTCCTGCAGCATGCCAAGGCATCCTTTTTATTCTTCAAAAACCTGAAATCAAGCTAATATGCACGCAAAGTCAGACGAGCTGAGTGAATTCAAGTTTTATGAAGTTTTTAAATATAAGTAAATTGTCAAATAAAAGTCAACAAAATACTTTAACCTTAGAGTTACAATAAGCGCAATCCGCCTAAATGTTCCCTAAGTAAATGTAAAGTCTAGAATAAGCGCAATCCGCCTACTTAACACAAGAATTTATTTTAAATATACAATAAGCACATTCCACCTGTGTGTCACTGTTGGGTCAAAGAGGATTGACAAGCCAGACAAACATCTGAAGAATTACTCATTAGAAGTTTGCTACTCATCAGCAGTTCTGATAGAACCTTCCCACCGCCCTTAACTTCAGTAGTTTTAGTATTATATTAGTATTTGTTACTTTTATGTACAAGTTCCAATACTACAGCCTGTTGTAGTATTATTATAATGTTTCTATTACTTCCCTTGTACGTATTATTCAGTTTATAAATAGATGGGTTCATCCCTTCTATTTTAGATATCTTTTGCAGTAAACATTTCTAATATATTGAGAATCATTTCAAGCAACTTATTACTGTTTTATTAAAACCCTAGCCACCATCACTTTCAACCTCCACCCTCATCCCTCTTACCTTTCCATGCCCTCATTTTATACGCATACCACACCTCCAATAAAGACCATCACAATCCCTATCCCCCTTCTCTAGAGCAGCGGCGGCAGCCACTAGCAGCCACCACCCGAGCCACCAGGCTCCTCTACCAAACGCCCTTACCCTCTCGTTCTTATTTCCCTACTTCCTCACCTCTTTTGTTCCGCCCTTACCTGAGCCACCAGGCTCCTCTGCCGAGCCACCTAAGCAGCGGCCGACCACCACCTTGCTTGGTGGTGGCGGCGTAAAGGTCTAGGACAAAAAGGGGAACATCGACAGTCTGATTTGGGGATGGTTATGGTGCACGTTGTTGAGGCTCGGGCTGGGGGTTCAATCGAAGGTGGCAGCGTCGGGTCGGGTTGGTAGGTGGAGTCGGAGCTCTGGTGGTCTTGTAGTGGTCTGTGGGTTTCGTTTGATTGTGGCCTGTTTGTTTTCTTTTCTTTTCTGGGTCAACCTGGTTCGAGTGCATAGTTTCGGGCCAGACATGGTGCAACTTAGGCGGTAAGGTTTGTTCTTGTTGCCTCGATTCATTTCTGTTCATTTCATGTTGGTGCCGATGTGTTGTTCTGATTTGGTCTCAATTCATGTTTGTTTCTTGCAGGTCAACATCAGTTAACATCCTCAAATCTGGTCAACTTTACTTAGACTTGGTCAAGGTCTGGTTTGGTCAACGCGGTCAAATTCATAGACGAGTACATGTCGGTTTGCGAGCTCAACTATCGGGAAGGTATAACGCGCAACCTTATTTTGACTCATTCATTTTGCGCTACATCATATTTACATATATTCATATATTATAAAAACTTAACCAAACCGAACCGACTTGTAAATAAAATGCCTAGAGTAGTAATAAGCCCGCTGATATAAAATGTTTAAGCTATATGGTTATAGGCGCATACGTATACATATTATGATATATCATTATAAATACAAGATTTATGTATATACAAGATTATTACGAATCGAGTCTTATGTTTTAAGGTTTACTTTGTTTTATTTCAAGTCATGAAAACAGACGATTAACAGTTAACCACATATGAGACGTTTTGGATAGTTAAAACTTACAACATTTATTTACATATTTATATTATCTACACTAATATTCAAGTTTAAAACTAGTCAACATACTATTTGTTTCTGAGCCATCAAATAAAGAGTTATTTATACTTGTGCAAATCATTGTGACGTCTATCAAATGTTGAACATAATATATAAATGCTACTTGTCGAGACGTATAATTTACTCGCTTATTATTGCTTTTGAAGGTTAAACCATGTGTCGTGTATTGGACAATTGATATTTTGAGATAAAATAGATGACTTGCGTTGTCTGATTTCTTACAAAAACAGAGGAGACTCTGCCCAAATTTTAATAAAATATAAGCAACATATCGGATGGTCAAATCTATTATTTTGTACAATTAAAGCTACGTATTACAAGTAAATTTTATTAGCAAACCTTACTTTATCATACTAGAAATATATATATATATATATATATATATATATATATATATATATATATATATATATATAAACCTAATATATGTACACTATCCAACCTACGAAACATGTTAACATTCAAGTCAAGTTATACAAATATTAGTTTCTTAATACAAAATGCATCTTTAACAACTACTTCAAACGCGACCCTGAGTATGATATGTAAAGTATTTACTTCAAGTAACTATACACACGAATATATTTTGTGAAACCAAACCAAGTTCCTATCGGTTCGTCAAGTTATAAATACTTTAAGACGAGTATTGTTTTCAATACGAGTCTAGGTAGTTGGATAAACTATTTTTACAACCAAGAAACGAAACAAGCTTATTTGCATTAGAATTTAAGGCATCGTTTATTTGTAATAGGATACAAGAGTGCAATTAATCCAAGTTCAGACTTGTTTCTACTTACTAGTACTTACACAGTGAATTTCGGTGAGTTTACATAGCCCCTTTTTACTATTTTACATTTTTTTTTGGGTGAAACATGTTACATTCTCATATGAAATTCAACATAAGTGCCTATGTGTGATTTCTATGTTGCATTAAGTCTTAAACAATACTTTGGTAAACACAATTAGACTTGCGTAATCATTAACTCCGTACAAGCCGATGATACACAATGATAGATCTATTGGATTGACAACCCCACCCGGATACGTGTACCCCGGATATGGGTAACGTGGGTGATTATTATCGAACACATAAACACAGACGAGTGAACCATATGCGTATGGGATGGACCACATTAAACATGTCACAGGGGTTGATTATGCAAACGCTTTACCTAGTAGTTTGTTTTCACATATGAACTAGAATTGCCATGACACTAGAATTGCACAAGTTTTATATTCATGACACAATATTCAAACCTATGTAATTCTCACCAACTTTTGTTGACCCAAAATATTTTCCAACTTAACATGTTTCAGGTTATAGTATTGCTTGAAGATTAGAGTTCATGCTTGAAGATTTATATTTAGAGTTTCTCATTTGATGTACAAATTCCTTTTAGAACAATTGTATGTAATTCATCTAATTGATTATTAATACTTATTATTTACCATGAGCTACTGAACAATCGTCATTACGTGACACCCCGATGTTTCCGCCATCGATTGGGGTGTTACAGATTGGTATCAAAGCCTTGGTTATAGGGAATTAGGTTATTAGAAAAATAATCTAGTCTATAACCTTAGGACTTTAACCAGTACTTGCTTCAGTTGCTTGCAGATCTACCTTATCCTTATCTCTATCCCTATCCTCCTCCTTATTCTTACCCTAGCTTGGTCTTGTCTACTCTCTTTCACTTACTTGCTGCAATCCTAACGTACTTCTAGATTATTAGGGAAAAATCCTTGGGCTTAGATCTGATCTGTTTTGATAATTCAACATTTTCGTTTATTCGTGGTTAAGTGTTTACAATCTTTGTATTTAGTTATCATTTATACCCCCTCACTCCCGTTTAAATTCTAAGTTTTGAATCTCAAAATTTTTGCAACTCAGATCTATTTTCTTTCTTATATAATTCCCCTATTAGCCTAAATTTCATGAATTATTTGTGGATTTCACAACCACACTTCATTTTACAAACTTATAATATTACCTATACGTTTAATTATTTTCAACGTCTAACCCAAATAATATGTTTCTCTTTACAACATGTTACATATATATATATATATATATATATATATATATATATATAAACTATTACCTTTGATGTTTCTAGCCAATTTTAATTTAAACATCCCCCTACATTTTTTTTAGGTACCCCCAACTATTAAATTTCATCACATTCAAGATTTTAAAATCTGTGACACCCGGCACGTTTAGGTTAACATTTTATAAAACACATAAGTCTACCTTAGCGAAAAACGTTTTCAAACATACTTAACTAGGTTGGTTGAGTCATTATGATGGTTCCGGGAATCATCGGGAGTCGTTACAATGATCCACGGGATAATTGGGAGTCGGTCCATAACCATGTGAACACGGATGGGTGATTTGTAGAATCGCCGGGTTTAACGCACACACGTAAATCTCGAGTCCCGGGAATTGGTGAACGGACGCAAACGTGTTAGTTATCGTGCATTATATGTTTGTAGTCATTATGTAACTTGCCGGCATGTGAATACGTGTTTATATGTGTTAAAATAGTGATTTCGCGTAATTGCATGACATTATAGGTGATTACGCGTAATCACCAATAGTATAGGCAATTAGGATCCTAATCGCCTATAGCAACATGTCTTATAGCAACATGTCTTATAGCAACATGTCCTATAGCAACATGTCCTATAGCAACATGTCCTATAGCAACATGTCCTATAGCAACATGTCCTATAGCAACATGTCCTATAGCAACATGTCTTATAGCATCCTAATCACTTGTACTGTTCACGCGATTAGGGCCTAATCGCCTATAATTACATGTGGTATAGCTCCCAATCGCCAGTTATGCATGTCTTATAGAATCCTAATCGCCAGTAACAGCCCCGTACTTGCCTGAACTGCATATGACGACTAAAAACGCCTATAAATACCACCCTTATGTTTTAAAACATCATTTGTGAAACCCTAATACACCCCAAAGCCACCCCATACCTTATCCAACCTCTGCAACACGTTTTTGAGCAAGAAATCACATTTCCAAGCTTTACACCTCATAATCTCATCATTTCAAGGTGTGTTCTTCATCCCAAACCTTTATAATGATATTGTTTTGATCCCTAAAGGTCCAAACCTGATTTATAAACATTTGTGTCTTTGAAAACTCATTAAAATCAGTTTCAAAACAAACCCAAACCTCTATACTTGTTATATGTGATGTATTCATGCAAGATAGGATTTTTATCATTTAAACATGATTGTTCTTGTGTTGTTATTGTGCTTCTGATCTAAATGAGTTAATATGATGATAACCTAGGAGTTTGAAGTTTCATAGATGTGTAATATTGATATTAGGCGTTTTGACCCGTTTGAATGATTATGGTGGATTGATGATGATATGTTGTGTTTTGTTGATTGTTTAAGGTTAGGGTTTACTCTAGGATGATGCTAGAACAGTAGGATAATGTCGGACAACGTCGTTATGTGATGAAATCTGGATATTTGCTATTTAGGGTAAGTTTTGCATGTTGATGTGATGCTTACATGCTAGTTATGCTATTTTGGGAAACCGCATGCATTCGGGACGGCTAGGGTGATGATAAATTAGGGGTTTTTGCTTGAAATAGTTGGGTTAATGTTTTGGGTTGGATATTGGGTGTTTACACATGTTTCGGATCTGATTTAGAGGGTTAAACGCGCAAAAAGTCGGAACAGAACAGTACTAGCGATTAGGGGTCCCTAATCGCGTATAATATAGGCGATTGGCCCCCAATCACCTGAACTATAGGCGATTGGGAGCCCAATCGCCATTATTACTAGTGATTACAGCCCTACTCGCTAGTTTGACTCTCCTAATCAACAGTTGACTTTTCCTAATCACATGTTTGATTCCTAATCGCGTGTACTGCTGCCATATGTATATTTTAACATCCCGAAACACGGATTGACGTCTACGAACATGTTAGGAACCCCGTGACATGTCCAATGACTTGGTAACACGTGTTCGGACCTATTTATGTGTTAATTGAGCGTTATGCTAGACTAGGTGAACTCTTGCGCATATTAAGTGTTTAATTGCATATGTTGCATGATATCTTGTATGTGGCTAACACGTGGGATGTCGGGTCACCAATGGGATGTTGGGATTTGTCTAGTTGGTCGGTTTAACGTTTAAACATGTTTTCAACATACACGGTCACGGTCTGGACAACTTGGGGACTGATTAGCCTTCGGGTTAGTAGTCACCACACTTATGTAAACTCATTGATAGGTCGCCGCTAGTAGGCTCTATTACACACATATCAGATTTCTAATTTACTAAGGACGCACTATAAGGTGAGTTTCACGGCCCCTCTTTTATACTCTTTTCTCTCGGGGGAGAAGCATGCCACACGTTTTAACAATGCAACGTTTATGATTTGAAAATGCAATTCTTATGAAACATACCACTTTTGGAAACGCAACACTTTTGGAAACATGACACATTTTGGAATGTAACTCTTTTAAGAAACATGACACGTTTGGCACTTGGCATATTTCACATTGGCACTTGACGTTTTTAAACATTGATATTTGGCATTTGACACTTGGCGCTTGGCACTTATTTACTATACGATGAAACCTAAGTCCCTATTGAAACCATGAATGTGCGGGGCACAACGGGGGAAATGTGGATAGATCTATCAGGCATGACGAACCCCACCCGACGGCTGGGAGCCGGGCGGGTGCATATTGTCTCTACTTTGACACTTGGCACATGGGCAGCAACTTGAGCAACGTTTGTCAGTAATGGTTTTAGCAACACAATCGTAGTAGTAAGGAAACGTTTGTTATGTATTTAACGGTTTTGCATACTTGGTACTTTTGAGATGAAACTCTTTACGCTTGAAACACTTTGTAAACTTAAAACCTGTGAACTCACCAGCATTATATGTTGACGTCTTTTTGGCATGTTTTCTCAGGTCGCTAAGGTAGCAGCATTGAGTTTAGGCGCACGGAGTCTCACGGCGTCTAGGATCCATTTGCATTTCTTTTTAAGTGTTATCAGACTTTCATGTTTTACTTTTGAGTTGTAATAAGGTTTTACGCTTCCGCAAGCGATGGATAGATTTTGAAACTAAATGGGCGATTTACGTTGTTTTCATATCATATAGATGTCGTTTATTGTGACCGTTGACTTGGATCCTGGTGTGTCACGCGCCTCGCGGTAAAACCCCGCACGTGGAAATTTGAGGGTGTGACAAAATCCTTGTTCAAACTATAGTCTCATAACTTGTGTACAGGAAATACTCCAGCACCAACACTAAAGAGTCCTAAATTTTATCAAACTTTCATCACCTGGGGATTTCCCAAACTATAGCAAATAAATATTTTGTCAAAGAGTCTTTTATTTCCACAAACCTATTTTCTAAATTTCAAATGTTTATGTAATAATTTATTGGCGTAACAAATGATTTTCGATGAAAAGTTTTATGGATTAATCAAAGTCTATTATACAAAACACCTCAACAAATTCTTGATTTTTGAAACCCGACATCGTGTTTAAAATCTCCGATATTCCGATCTAAATCCATTTAGTTTGTACTATTTATTCTAAAAAAAATTAACCACACTTACTTTTTCCCAAAACCAATTTTGAAAATAAAATCCTTCTAATCACGGAAAAATTTAATCCTTCGAATTCTCATTGATTTCTACTTGCTTCCAGCTAGTTTGAACTATCACGATTATTGCATTTGCCACAATCATGCTTTATTCTGTGAAGATCCGTTGTTTTCTCATACGCTTGATTCAAACATTGATTCAAAACTCGTGATTGACCTTGTACTTGTTACAACACGCTATGTGATTACCTATACTTCATAACCTTCTTACTTCTTCTGTCATTTTGTTGAAAATCCATTGATTAAGCTTCAAATACTTGATCTTATGGATTTGAAAAACTATTGATTTAACCATAAATATCCATACCCTATTTTTATACAGGATGGACCCTGATTCCAAAACAAGCAATTATTTATTTATTTAGTTTTCACCAGTTCTGTAAACAACCATCATTTTAACAAAGATCTCATCTAGTTTTACAAACCCACCCCCCCCCCCTTTTAAATGGCCTTTTGATGTTTTATTTGGCATACAAACCAAGATATAACCCAAATTATTTTCGAAACAAATGATCAAGGTTCTTGCACCAGATACTTAATTAAATTTTGATCTTGAAAGAAAAATCGTATTTAAAAAAACCCTCTTCAAATTACACAGTCTGCAACCTCAATTGCCTCAATCTAGATCGACTATCTACATTTATCTTTTATCCCAAACATGACTGCTTTATTCCTTTTCATAACCTATAAACTAAGCCATTTATCAACTATTTATACATTCACCATTCTTTACAACCTTGATTATAGTATGAGTTTTCATCCTCCTCTCAAAATTTAAATGCATATTCTTCGCCTTTTCCGACATGAACTTGATTTCCATGACAACCAAGATATTGAAAGTTTGGTGCTTGATTATTCATCCTACAAGACCTTTCTAAAAAAACATGGTTGTTTGTTGCGTGAAACTTGATCTTTTTTGATACATGGGAATTTGATTATCTATTATACTTAAACGTTTGATTATTCGCGATACTTGAATGGCTAGCTAAATATGACCGATTTGCTATAATCATCAACTACTGAAACCAAACCTAGACTCATTAACCTTGTCTACGGCATCACAATTACAACTTTCATGCTATACTTGATACTAGTCATATTTACAAACTTGCTTGCATGTGTGTATTATCAATTTGCAACTTATGTGTTGAGCTCCGAAACAATTGTTACATTTAATCAACAACTGGTAGAGGAGGAAGTACCTGCTCAACAGTTGGTAGAGTTCCTAATAACCTGCTCAATGATTGGTAGAGGTCATCATGCCTGCTCAACAGTCGGTAGAGGTTCTAATAACATGCTCAACGACTGGTAGAGGCCATCATACCTGCTCAACAATCGGTAGAGGTTCCTACTCGCCGACTGGCAGAGGTCTTCTTGCCTACACAACAGTTGGACTCATTTTTGGATATATTGTGCACTTTCCTTGAATTTAATTATGAGAACATGCAATTTGATACAAAGATTCATTAAACTCATTGATACAAAAACTTAGTCGCAAAGTTGTTGAGCATTATTATACATGTGTGTGTAGTTTAGAGTCATATAAGGACACAAAACCCTAATTTAAGGTAAATTGGTGATTGCGGTCCGGAACGTAATCATGAATTTACAGGTACATTCAGGTGGTGTGAAATTCTACTAGGATTATTGGTAGATACTCGATACAAATTCAAAATACCAAAGGTGTGGTAGGGTTAGCTGCGGTACACCCTATATATAAACACTAATGGTGTATTGAAGATGTGACTGAGGGTTGGACCAAGGACCAACTCTGGTCAACCTGACCAAATCACAATTAGTCTTGCCCTAAGTCTAAGTCTAATCCGTCATATATCAGGTAAATCACAACTAAAACAACCTCCTTATTACACAAAAGCTTATTACTCGACAAAACTCAACAACGCACGCTATAACCCCTACATTCCACCCTTCCATGAGTTCACAACGTACTTAACAATCATTTCTAAATAAATTTCGAGGACGAAATTTTCTAAAGTATGAGAGACTGTAACGCCCAGCTATTTTTCTATTAAAATATTATATTCGACTCGTTGACAACAACATATCGTTAACAAGAGTACATTCTATTTCGTGAATAACTTAGATTATTTATTTTGGTTACTCTAAATGTTGGAAATAATAATAATACCGTGATACATAGAATATGCTAAATGATTGTCGAGCATCCAATCCTCATAGCTCTAACGCGTGTGGATCTATAAATTTATATATATAGTTAATATATATAGTCAAGGTACTCATTTTATATTGGTTTATAAAATATACTTCGTAGAATAATTATCTAAGAGATTAAACCACTTCGTAATTAACGGGAGCCATGACATAACGAGTTCGTATACGTGATGCCTTCCACTTAACCTACCCAAAACCCTACCTATTTAAACCCCACTAACTCTTCTTCTTCTTCATCTTAACACCATAAAACCCTAGCCATCATCACTTTCAACCTCCACCCTCATCCTGCTTACCTTTCCCTGCCCTTATTTTATAAGCATACCACACCTCCAATAAAGACCATCACAATCCCTATCCCCCCCTTCTCTAGAGCAGCGGCAGCCACTAGCAGCCACTACCCGAGCCACCAGGCTCCTCTGCCAAACGCCCTTACCCTCTCCTTCTTCTTTCCCTACCTCCTCACCTCTTCTCTTCCGCACTCTCCCTCATCTCAGTCTCTCTCCCTCCTCCTCACTTTAAGCAGCGGCCGGCCACCACCTTGCTTGTTGGTGGTGGCGTAAACGTCTAGGACACAAAGGGGAACATCGACGGTCTGATTTGGGGATTGTTATGGTGCTCGTTGTTAAGGCTCGGGCTGGGGGTTTAGTCGAAGGTGGCAGCGTCGGGTCGGGTTGGTAGGTGGTGTCGGAGCTCCGGTGGTCTTGCAGTGGTCTGTGGGTTTCGTTTGGTTGTGGCATGTTTGTTTTCTTTTCTTTTCTGGGTCAACCTGGTTCGAGTGCACAGTTTCGGGCTAGACATGGTGTCCCTTAGGCGGTAAGGTTTGTTCTTGTTGCCTTGATTCATTTCTGTTCATTTCATGTTGGTGCCGATATGTTGTTCTGATTTGGTCTCAATTCATGTTTGTTTCTTGCGGGTCAACATCAGTTAACATAACATTACTCAGACTTGGTCAAGGTCCGGTTTGGTCAACGCGGTCAGATTCATAGACGAGTACATGTCGGTTCGCAAGCTCAACTATCGGGAAGGTATAACGCGCAACCTTATTTTGACTCATTCATTTCGCGCTACATCATATTTACATATATTCATATATTATCAAAACTTAACCGAACCGACTTGTAAGTAAAATGCCTAGAGTAGTAATAAGCCCGTTGATATAAAATGGTTAAGCTATATGTTTATAGGCGCATACGTATACATACTATGATATATCATTATAAATACAAGATTTGTGTATATACAAGATTATTATGAATCGAGTCTTATGTTTTAAAAGTTTACTTTGTTTTATTTCAAGTCATGAAAACGGACGATTAACACTTAACCATATATGAGACGTTTTGGATAGTTAAAACTTACAACATTTATTTACATATTTATATTATCTACACTAATATTCAAGTTTAATACTAGTCAACATACTATTTGTTTCTGAGCCATCAAATAAAGAGTTATTTATACTTGTGTAAATCATTGTGACCTCTATCAAATGTTGAACTATAATATATAAATGTTACTTGTCGAGAAGTATAATTTACTCGTTATTATTGATTTTGAAGGTTAAACCATGTGTCGTGTATTTGGACAATTGATGTTTTGAGATAAAATAGATGACTTGAGTTGTCTGGTTTCTTACAAAAACAGAGGAGACTCTGCCCAAATTTTAATATAATATAAGCAACATATCGGATGGTCAAATCTATTATTTTGTACAATTAAAGCTACGTATTACAAGTAAATTTTATTAGCAAACCTTACTTTATCATACTAGAAATATATATATATATATATATATACACTTGGTGAAATCCCGTGTTAAAACACGGGAAGACTAAATCCAACTAAAGCTGGAAATCCATTTATTCATTGGTGGTTGTGCTTTTGCCTTTGGTAACCACTGATAAATGAAATAGCTGATTGGAAACCACTGATGAATGAATCAGCTGATGATTATCCACGGAAGAAGCAAGCAACAGATGATGAAACAAACTTTTAATGACAGCAGTGGTTTGCACTCAACAGATGTTGTAATAAGAAGTTTGTTTCAGAGCAGACCCATTGAACAGAGCAGACCCATCGGTAATAAAACGCTCGTTTTTTTCGTTTTTTGTATAACACTATGGTACTACACGTTTGAAAGATAATAAAACGCTTGTTAATTTGGTGTAATTTTTTTCAAAAAAATGTCGTTTAAAAAAGTTATTAGTGTTTAAAAATCATGGGGAAAGTGCATGTGCCAGGCATATGAAAGAGAAAAAATAATTTAATAATAGATGGAATATCCATGACACATTTAATTGACCCGGTAAAATGAGCGGGAAAAACTTAAAGAAAGCTCCCATAAGATGCCATGTGTCCCTCATTAACTTTCATTTATATATTATAGAAGATATATATATAAACCTAATATATGTACACTATCCAACCTATGAAACAAGGTAACATTCGAGTCAAGTTATACAAATATTAGTTTCTTAATACAAATTGCGACTTTAACAACGACTTCAAACGTGACCCTAAATATGATATGGAAAGACTCAACCTAATGTTTCGAGTATCCCAAAATAAGTATATAAGCTGAATATAGTCTAGAGTTCTTATTCTAACGCACTTAGGATGTTACAACTATATTTGGGATTTTTAAGTAATAATAATAATAATGGCGAAAAAATACAAACTATTAAGGTTGCTAACACGTCTTATGAAAATAAAATCATGAGTTTAGTTTCTCGATCACAAATATTTTCCAATGTTGAAATAATATATTTTTATTTTATTCAGAAAATATATAAAATAAATTTAAGAATCTTAATTGTATAAAACTAAATCAACAAATAAAGTTTAGTTAAAATACAAAAATGTTTTAAAACAAAAGTAATTTGATATGATAATTATCCTAACATATTTATATACACTTCCACCAGTTTTGATGTCAAAATTATTTATTTACAAATTTATATGAACTAATCATGATTAAAAATGACAGAATTCATAAATAAATATAAATCACTTTTGAAAATAAAAGATTTTGTGAAATCTCAATCCTACTGACTTAGATACCTCAAAATAAATTTTATAGGATTTTGGAGATTAAAATAGATTTAGTTTAAATATTATTTGTATATAATCTATTTAACAAATAAAAATGAAAAAACATAGGAATCCGTGTCAAAATTGGTGGAAAATGTCATGATAATTATCTTAGAATAATGAAACATTTTTCTACAAATTTTCATAACCAAAAGTGCTACTAATAATTTATTATGAAATAACTAAGATTAAATCATCATAAATTAATTAAAAATACTAATCAGTGGCTAAAAATTGCAAAACTGATTTTAAAATTTCTAAATGAACATATAAGCCATCATACCAAATTTCATGATTTTTGGATCAATAACCAACGAGTTATGAATTTTTAAAGTTTACAAGTTTTTTTATTTAAAAAATACCCAAATACATCCTAACACCTTAGAATCCAATCGAAGCCCTTAGAGACTATAGTCGATACAACAAGTAGAGGGCTATTGTTCTACTGATAATAATGAATCAAAATGCAAAAGGAATTAGAAAAAATCAAGGATTTGATATCCCAAAATGATGAAATATAAACCAAAAATATCAAGAAAATAAGGTTCCAATTCGCCATGAATATGAGATGAAAATTTGGGCTTCTTGTGCAGAGGTGATAGACTAATAGAGGAGAGGGTGTGATAGTTTTAATCGAAGTAGAATGATCGATTTAGAGGTGCAATGATAATGGGTCACATAAGTGGGTTTTATACTAGTTTGTGATGAATTCTTGACATAAAAAGCCATTAAATGGAGAATTGAACATTTGTGGAACTTATGGTCTTTAGTCTTTATCATAAAGATGAATTTTGACTCAAATTAAAGGTCACATTTGACCATGGACTAAAAGTGACATGTTTGACTAAGACTTTGACTGTATTTCCCCGCGTACCGCGGAGAGGTTTACCATTCCTTCCGCAGCCGAGAGCTAAAAAAAATATTTTTTTCTAATTTAATCAATTTTTAGTTCCGGACTTGTTTCCTTTGGTTTCTAAGTTGTTTTAGGACCGAAAATTAAGGGTTTGATGTATCAATGTCTGAAATATACGTGCTCGGGTGTAGATGTGAATATAAAACGTGCATAATTTTACTTAAAAAAATTATAAGTTTTATTAAATTGTGAATTTTGGTCCTATTAAAATACGAGGGTTAAAAATGAAAATTTTGAGATACTTGAGTGGCCAATTATGCACATTTATGAAAAGTGAAGGGTGCAGGTTGTCACGGTCTCCCCTACTTTAGAAAATTTCGTCCCGAAATTACTTTTAAGTGAAAGTTTCCATGAAACAAAATAGTTTAAGAAAGGCAAGTAAGTTTTAAGGAATACATCAGTCATAAATTTGACAAAGTTTAAAGTAGTTATTCAAAGCGAAAGGTTTAAAATCGTTGACATTTGACCCGAGGATAGGAAATTGAGAGTTTATAATGAAAAAGGATTGGGAAAGTTTGTAACTGGTGAGGTAGAGCGTTGATATAGTAGTCTCCCATACTTTAGAAAAGTTTCTGACCGAACTTTGCTAAGGACATGCAACGAGTTTCCAAGTAACAGAGAGTGTAAGTGTATACAAAATATGGTCTTTTTGTGTGGGTAGTCAAAAGAAAGATTCCTGGAAGACAAATTGAAGCTTGTGTAAAAACGTTCTTGTCAAAAATGATAGTTGTTGGTCAACGACCTATTAAAGAGGTCAGACCCAACGCTATTAAATAGCCCAATATGCAATAGAAAATAATGGGTTAGATTCTTGGTCAGACTCCTAGTCCGCTCCCGCAGTATCGTTAGTGCTTATATATAGGGTGTACCGCAGCTAACCCACCACACTACCGATACTTTGGACTCATACTGATTTTCTACTAATAGCCTAAGTGAAATCACACACCGCCCCCATGTACCTATAAACCCATGATTACGTTCCAGACCGTAATCACCGGTTTACCTTACATTAGAGTGTTATGCTTTTCCACGACACTAACATAAATGAGGGTGGGGTTAGCATACAAAAGAGGTGTTTTGTAAGAAGGGTGAGAAGGAAAAATGACCATTGGATCAACTTGATGGAGGGATGAGATAATAGTAGTGGCAATTTTGTAATATGTGTTATAATAATATTAGATAAATTAAGATTGTGAGGGTAGATGTGTAATATTACACATCTTAATTAATAAAATCTATTTAATTCACTTAATAACTCATCTCTCTTTCCAATCTAATTTAATTTGCCTCTTTCTCTTTCTTCCTCCTTCTTCTCTCTCTCCACACAATTATTCTTTTTCTTTTTCTCCTCTTTCATACGATCGATAATATGATTGGTTCAGCGGCCAACAAAGAAGATTCTTGGTATTGTGTTTTAGCTTCTTGGAATGGTGTTTGATGGAAAGTCGTATTTTTATTTTTTAGATGTGTTTTCAACTTTAATTTGTTTGCTGTTGAGTTTAATGGTTTTATGTTTTATATGATATTGATAAAACACATTGTTAATCAGATCGATGTGTTGGAGTGGAAAAGTTGTGTTGTTGTTTATGTGTTAAGTTTAAAACACAGTTTTATGTACAAAAAATTTTGTATTTTATGGGAAAAGCCTTATTGTTCTTGGTTGTGTATTTTATGTTTAAAGTTAATTGATAAAACACAATGAATAATCAGATGTCACTTTTATCTGGTAAAACACAATATTGTGATCTGGGTATGTTGTCCATGAAGATAAAACACATAACGATGAACACCTGGTAGATAATGATGAGCACCTATCCTTATATGAATATACATACGCCATTTTATTGACGTGAAATACTATCTCGAAAAAAAAAAGAATCTGGTAGATAATTAAAAAGTAATTTAGACATAGTTGATAATGATGAGCACCTCTAAAAAATCATTACACGTCAGATATTTCAAAGAAAAAAAAAATGTGAACAAGATATGGATGATTATGGACAAAAAATACCTCTTAATTCAAATGCTTTAAATTAAATTGGCCATAAATCTCTCATTTTGACTAAGAGGTTGATTTTTTATAAACTTGAAAAAATAGTGTATTTACTCTATTGCCCTTCTTATTAAATTAAAACTTTGCCACGTGTCACTCCCACATGCCTTCTTACCCTTCTCACAAAAAGAGGTTTTTGTACCCGAACCTCTACCCATAAATGATACAAGACATAATGCGTGCAACTAAAATGTGTTAAGTAATAGGTACTGCTCAAGTATAAGATGCGGTTAAAGGTCCTTCCCCTTTCGGGTTCACCCGAATAACCGTAATGAGAATAAGGTGTAAGTATCAAGCACGGTTAGCGGTCCTTCCCCTTTCGGGTTCACCCGCACAAATAACCGGTCAATTTATGTTCAAATCGTTTGGCTCTAAATACTCATATTGATAGACTCTAAGGATTATACCGTTCCCTCGGGTTAGAGGAGTACTCCGACCTGAGTCGTACGTGGGCACTGGCTTAGACCTCATGCGAGTTATCAATTAGTATGTTCATTGACCATGATGATGAACAAAATAATGAAAAAGTATAGCAGGGTTTTGCTTAAAATAGGAAAGTATGCGTACAAAATATGCGTTCAAAATATACGTTTAAAACATGCATTCATGAAAAGTATATAAGTATAACATGAAATTTCGATTTGAAAGAGCAATAAATCGTGTAAATCACGTAAATGCTCAAAATAAGATTAAATAAATTGAACTAATGCTCAACATAGTGATGCAAGAATGACTGCTAATAAATAGTGAAAAATAATCACAAGTAACGCGTCAGGATATCGGCTAAAAAATGCGAGAATAACCACAAATAGTATGTGAGAATAACTGCCAATAGAATAATGCGAAAATGACCACCATTAAGATAATACGTAAGAATCACTATAGATAAAAATGGTGCAAAAATAAAATAATGAAATTTACTGCAAATAAGAGTGCGCATAATAGACATATAGCCTACTGGCATGAGGGTTTAAATTTAGTAGTTTTGCATATATGCACTATACGATAAAAGGCATTTAGCAACATTTCGATGAGGATATGTCTAATATTTTGTTAGACCAAAAAGTTTTGCGAATGAGAGAGTGCAAGTGTAAAAAAATTGTTTATAAAAACGTAGTTTACTCGAACTTTGTGATATAGTTGAAAGAATAGTAGTAATGTATGAGAATAACTTTTTAGAAATCGAAGAATGTTTTAGATTCAAAATAGGTTCACATGAAAAGATTTCGTAAGTACGCACTTTCATGTGTTTGCGAGAAGTCGAGTTGAAAATTGTTATAAGGCATGTTACCAGTCGCAAGTTTCTTTTCCCAAAAATATATATTGAATCCGTTATATGAAGACAAGAAGGTTTACATTTGACTTGTAAATATGCAAAACAAGTTTATAAAATGCAAGAGGAAACCATATAAATCAAATGTGTTTCAAAAGACCAAGATTTAAAAATGGCGTGAATGATAAAAACCAACGTGTATGACACGAAAAGCTTATAATTACATAACAATTCTGAAAATAGATTTCAAGCTTTGAAAAGAAGATCGAGTCACAGCAAGGAAAATGATAAGGGTTGTAAACAACGTGTAAGTTTCTAGTCTCCACTATAACCTGTAACCTAGCTTCAAAATCCAAATCAACGTTGAAAGTCCACGGCGCACAAATTTCTCGTGCTGCGTTGATTGAGTGAATCAGCTCGGTATACTATGTTAGAACTTTATGGATACAAATGGAGAATCTGGTTTGGCTTATGTTGATTCTCTTTGATAATATTTGGAAAGTGTGGATAGAATACGTGTAAGGTTGAGTATGATCCCGGATGCCTCGACGAATTTTGAAAAATAGGATTTTATGTATTTAAACATTTCTTTAACTTGTAAGTTAAAATTTTCATTAAAGTTGAAAATGTTCGGATTTTATGAAGTGTTTGAGAAAGTCAAATGTTACTCGTTAGGATTGGGTAAGCTTGAAACCTTGGAAAAATTTTACGAAATTTATTCATTGAAAGATCGTTTGTTTGTAAAGATCGTTAAGGCATCTCTTTGGGCTCATAGTGTACTATTTTTTTCTAGGCACAAGGTATAGGTTTTTCCAAAACTAGGTATTTGGGTTTTATGCTCTTGTAAAAAAGACAACACAAGACATGTTGCTAGGTTAATCGTTTTAGATAGCAGTGTACCGGTGTGTATCGTGTAGATAGGCATTTATGTATGAATTTAGTCTGACCAAAAAGGAGCTAACTAATGGTAGTTGACTATGTCTTAGGAGACTGGGTGTAGCTATATTGGTAAATTAGTATTGAGTAAATGAGGATATATTGTGTTAAGAGTATTGTGGATGCACAAGCGGATACAAAAGGTCACAGTTTAGGGATATACTTTGACATCGATCAACTGAGTTTATAAACATGATGATATAAAAACATGTTGATTAATAAGTTTGGGAAATCATTTTCATTTTTAACTGTTTGATGACGCATCATTCCCAAAATCAGGATGTGGTCGAAGTTAAACATAAGGTTTAAAATTTTTGAGTCATGGGTAGAAATGTTTTAACTCAAGGGAGAAATGCTTTATAGTGTAAAAGTCACAAAACATAAATGAAATAATGTAAATTTTAATGCGATAATATAATGAACAAACTTTTTAATAATGATAATGAAGAATCCATAAGCGAATGATTAATAAATAATAGCATATGAAGCAACAACCGATGAAATTGAAACTTCAAATGATAAACAAGACATAAATATCAATAATATGAGACGTTGGAATTGTTTCCATTAGAAACTTTGACTAACTCAAGTATTTGAAATTTCCTAGTGACTTGTGGGGGCGTACTTTTGCCTATAAGTGAATGCTCATTCCAAGATTTCCCAGGTAGGTATATGGGTCCCTCGTCTGATTAGGATTTATACGAAATACCAGGCCTAGACAGAAAACTCAGGATACAGGAGCTCACCCTTCCAGATTGCACGTGCCCCATCACTAGTGAATTCCAAAACTTTAACGAGATTAAAAACGAGATGTAGAAATAGATCTTTGAGATGTGGATTTCACTCCTAACTCAAAGATGTATTTCAAAATTGAAAATTATGGTGGAGTGAAACCAGTCACTAAGTTAAGGATATCACTCCCAGCTTGGTAATTAAATTTCTTTTTAGAGGAAATACTCTTTGAGGTGTGGATGTCACTCCTATCTCAAAGATATATTCCAAAGATATATAACACATAGAGGAGTAAAACTAATCACCAAGGTATGGATGCCACTCCTAACTTAATGATATCATTTCATTTGTGAAATACGAGTGTCTTTTTCTCCAAGCAAAATACCAAAAGAATAACGAGAAAGAAGAATAGCGAAATATCTTGAAAGAAAATATAAGAATAAAGAGAAATATACACGAGAGGACTCGTGAATGTAAGCTTAGTTATAGACTAGACTAAAAGGCATTCTAATAACTAAATTCCCTATAACCCTGGCTCTGATACCAATCTGTAGTGGAAACATCGAGGTGTCACGTAGTGACGATTGTTCAATAGCTCATGGTACTAAAGTGTAAATATTGATACATTGATTAAGTAGTTTATTACATTGAAAGAAAAATACAAGATACAATAATTCTAAAGTAACAACCAAAACTGAAATGCAACGAATCCAAAATCTAAATAAAAATTCCAAAAGCTTAAAAGTCATCTCATAAATAACCTGAAACATGTACGAAAATAGTATATGTCAATACAAAAATGTATTGGTGAGCATACCCTGGTTTGAATACATATAGTAGAAAAAGTGTTTAGCAATTCATGTGTTGTATACCGTTTGCAATTATGTAATAAGAAGTATCCGCGTCAAAATCAACCCTATGAAAGTGAAATGAAATTTATATATAGTATGCGCTATTGACAGTAGTATGAAACACATAGCAGTTACCAATGTCTCTCAACAGAGTCACAAGGGGTTTATACCATAGTACTATTCATTGAAATGCTAGGCTGCAATGGTTAATGATTTTGACAAGTCATAGATACACAAAGTAACACAAAGCAAACACACATGAGAATTGCACTTAGTGAAAAGAAATAGTAAATTGACATAAGGTACATGAGTAGCCCCAAACAGTAAAATGAAAAGGGGGAAAGATATACTCGCTTTCCCCAAATAACTAGATGACTATAAGCTTAATAAAGTCTAGAGTTCTTATTCTAAGGCACTTAGGATGTTACGACTATATTTGGGATTTTTAAGTAATAATAATAATAATGGCGAAAAAATACAAACTATTAAGGTTGCTAACACGTCTTATGAAAATAAAATCATGAGTTTAGTTTCTCGATCACAAATATTTTCCAATGTTGAAATAATATATTTTTATTTTATTCAGAAAATATATAAAATAAATTTAATAATCTTAATTGCATAAAACTAAATCAACAAATAAAGTTTAGTTAAAATACAAAAATGTTTTAAAACAAAAGTAATTTGATATGATAATTATCCTAACATATTTATATACACTTCCACCAGTTTTGATGTCAAAATTATTTATTTACAATTTTATATGAACTAATCATGATTAAAAATGACAGAATTCATAAACAAATATAAATCACTTTTGAAAATAAAAGCTTTCGTGAAATCTCAATCCTACTAACTTAGATACCTTAAAATAAATTTTATAGGATTTTTTAGATTAAAATAAATTTAGTATAAATATTATTTATATAAAATCTATTTAACAAATAAAAATGAAACAACATAGGAATCTGTGTCAAAATTGGTGGAAATATCATGATAATTATCTTAACATAATGAAACATTTTTGTACAAATTTATAACCAAAAGTGCTACCAATAATTTATTATGATTTAACTAAGATTAAATCATCATAAATTAATTAAAAATATTAATCAGTGGCTAAAAATCGCAAAACTGATGTTAAATTTTCTAAATGATCATATAAGCCATCATACCAAATTTCATGATTTTTGGATCAATAACCAACGAGTTATGAATTTTTAAAATTTACAAGTTTTTTTATTTGAAAAATACTCAAATACATCCTAACACCTTATAATCCAATCGAAGCCCTTAGAGACTATAATCGATACAACAAGTAGAGGGCTATTGTTCTACTGATAATAATGAATCAAAATGCAAAAGGAAATAGAAAACTCATGAATTTGATATCCCAAAATGATGAAATAAAAACCGAAAAATATCAAGAAAATAAGGTTCCAATTCGTCATGAATATGAGATGAAAATTAGGGCTTCTTGTGCAGAGGTTATAGAATAATAGAGGAGAGGGTATGATAGTTTTAATCGAAGTAAAATGATCGGTTTAGAGGTGCAATGATAATGGGTCACATAAGTGGGTTTTTATACTAGTTTGTGATGAATTCTTGACATAAAAAGCCATTAAATGGAGAATTGACCATTTGTGAAACTTATGGTATTTAGTCTTCATCATAAAGATGAGTTTTGACTCAAATTAAAGGCCACATTTGACCATGGACTAAAAGTGACATGTTTGACTGGGACTTTGACTGTATTTCTCTGCGTACCGCGGAGAGGTTTACCATTCCTTCCGCGGTCGAGAGCTAAAAAAAATAAATTTTGCTAATTTAATCAATTTTTAGTTCCGAACTTGTTTCCTTCGGTTTCTAAGTTGTTTTAGGACCGAAAATTAAGGGTTTTAAGTATCAATGTCTGAAACATACGTGCTCGGGTGTAGATGTGAGTATAAAACGTGCATACTTTTACTTATAAAAATTATAAGTTTTATTAAATTGTGACTTTTGGTCCTATTAAAATACGAGGGTTAAAAATGAAAATTTTGAGATAGTTGAGGGACCAATTATGCACATTTATGAAAAGTGAAGGGTGCTGGTTGTCACAGTCTCCCATACTTTAGAAAATTTCGTCCCGAAATTACTTTTAAGTGAAAGTTCCCATGAAACAAAAGAGTTTAAAAAGGGCAAGTAAGTTTTAAGGAATACATTATTCATAAATTTGACAAAGTTTAAAGTAGTTATTCAAAGAGAAAGGTTTAAAATCGTTGACATTTGACCCGAGGATAGGAAATTGAGAGTTTATAATGAAAAAGGATTGGGAAAGTTTGTAACTGGTGAGTGCAGAGCGCTGATATAGTAGTCTCCCCTACTTTAGAAAAGTTTCTGACCGAACTTTGCTAAGGACATGCAACCAGTTTTCAAGTAATAGAGAGTGTAAGTGTATACAAAATTAGGGCTGCAAACGAACCGAACGAACACGAACAAGGCCTTGTTTGTGTTCGTGTGTTAAGAAAATTATGTGTTCACGAACAGTTCATGAACACTTACCGAACAAGAATTTCTGTTCGTGTTCGTTTGTTAAGAAAACACTCATGTTCGTGTTCGTTCATGTTCGTTTGTTAGTTTTGTTCATGAACGCACACGAACACAAACATACATTAATGAACACAAACAAGTGTTCATGAACACAAACAAGTGTTCATGAACACAAATTAACGCAAAGAAGTGTTCATGAACGGAAACAGACACAAACGGACATATGTTACACTTGTAGGTTGTATAACTTGAAAGGTATAGGTTGTATAACATCAAGACTGTAATTGTAGGTTGTATAACTTGAAAGAATTGCAATTGTATGCCATGTCCACATCACATTGTTTAGCAATTTTATCTAATGTGCCCTCATCAATTTATTGTTTTCATACAATGAACTTTTTTGGTGTTTTAGTACCCACATCACACTTCTTGGCGATGTGTATTGTCTAATTGTCATCCTAAATTATTTTGATGTTTTACGTAGGACATTTTTATTATGAGCTGCACTTGATCTTTGTATGCATGTGCAGGTATGTATTAGTATATGTTGCATATGTAACAAATGGTAAATTAGGTTTAATGCATGTCTTCCATCGGTAAAAACAAGTAAGATGCACATATTGCATGTGCTATGTAGTGATACAAGTTAACTATGCAAGTGTTGCATATGTTACACTGTTTGTTGTTGACTTTATTAGTGTGATGGCTACCCTACCTTAAAAACATTTAAAAGCATTGAAGTTAACAAATTTACCTTCACACAAATAAAAAAAATTGCTGGTAATAAGGTTGTAAAAGGGGTTAGAAGAGTAATAAACCTGGAAGCTTTGAGTTTGTAAGGATTTGTGGTAGGGATTTGATATTTGAGGTTTATTTCAATAGGTTATAGTGTCTTTGTTTGACGGTAAGTACACAAAAATTTGTTACTGTGTTGTGGTTATAAACCTGAATTTAATTGACTCACGTTTAGATTTCATTGCTGATATGCTATTCATTAGAGGACACAGTAAGACTGAATGTGTTATCTCTCTTATGATCAAAGATATAAGTTGTATAACTTGAAAGAATTGCAATTGTATCCCACATCACATTTTTTTAGCAATTTTATCTAAGGTGCCCTCATCAATTTTATTTTTTTCCTTTTTTACGCATGTGTTGAATGTGCGACAACTGGGAACGTCACGGATCGTTGAGTGTTCTTGATGAGGCGTATAGAGAAGTTTATGGGGCTTCACGTGCCATTTGATTGCCACCTGAGTAGACATTGGAGGAAGAAAGATGTGGAACTGAACATGCTTAGAAAAAAGTACGCGGCCCATAAACTTCGTTCGCCAACGAATTGTTTAAAGCCCAAGGTTGCATTAAATAAGTAAAAATGGCATAGTCAGGGTGTTGTCCTTCGGTGTGTTGGTTGAAAGACATGTTCACACGTATGGTGGTTGTCTATTTTGGCTAACAAACTGATGTTAGATAAGTTATGTGTGCATGTGTAGGGTACGCTAGTAAAAAACAATATGGTTGGTTGTCTAATTTGCCTAACAAACTCATGTTAGATAAACTATGTTTGCAGGGATGATGATGATGATTTTGGAGAGAGAGAGAACATAGGTTATGTCTCCAATACAATGCCATAAAGTCTATAATACCCCTTTTTTGTCCATTAGTATCTCATTTAATGAATATAATAAACATCAATGAATAAGAGCCATTGATCTTGGAGATCAATGGCTAGAATGAAGTTTATTAGAGTTTTTTCAAATAATATAGGTTTTCATTTTATCCTTTCCATATATATATATATATATGTATACAGGGGAAAGATAAATTGAAAACCCCCTTGAGTTAAGAAAACTTAGAAAACCCATGTAAAAACTATCTAAAAAACTTTTTTTTTGAAAAAATTACACAAGGTAACATACATGTTTTTAAACGTTTTAGGCCCAAAAAAATTAAAAAGCGCCGATGGGATATTTTAAAAAAATAATAAACAACGCAAACATTGTAACAACACTGTTAGCATATGTTTTCTGCCTTTTAACATATTTAACAGCGCTGTAAACATATGTTTTCTTCTTTCTAACATATGTTAACAGCGTTGTTACAAAATTTGCGTTGTTTATTTATTTTATTTTTTTGAATTCCCTCGGCGTTTTTTAATTTTTTTGGCCCAAAACACTTAAATACATGTATGTTACCTAGTGTAATTTTTTCAAAAAAAAAAGTTTTTTTAGATGGTTTTTACATGGGTTTTTTAAGTTTTCTTAACTCAAGGTGGTTTTCAATTTATACTTTCCTTATATATATATATATATATATATATATATAATAGTTTTTTTATTCATATGACCGTTTTCAAACGATCTTCCAACGCCACAATCAATCCAACGATCACATTAACCATTTACAATGCAATTCACTCTCGCCATGGTCATGGAGCTTCAACCCAAAACACCCTCATAGCCTGGGAGGCAGTGTGCCCGGCTCTATGTGGGCACAAAACGCCCCATAACGAAAACATACAACGCCCACTACCAATGCCCTTGTAAACGTTTAGTTACAACAACAACAACAACCATACCCAGTAAATCCCACAAATAGCGTAACTATTGGTAGGGTCTGGGGAGGGTGGGGGTGTAGACAGACCTTACCTCTATTCCTGAGAATAGAGAGGCTGCTTCCAAAGAGACCCTCGGCTCAAAAGCCCACAAATATATATATATACTAGTACAGGAGATTTAAGCTAACCATATCACAAAGATGATGTGAAGAGTAAATGATAAAATGAAAAAAGATATACAACTAGAAACAACCTATAAAGCACACGGAAACATGCACATGTACACTCTGTTCTAGAGTTTCACTAAAAATGGAAGAGAAAAGATCTCCCTCCTCTTCCTTTCTCTCCAATTCCTTCCAAATTGGAAAGATTGAAAATCACCTTAAAAACCTCTTTATTATCCCTCTCATTCCCTCATTTTCCCTCCTACAAAAAACTCCGGAACACATTTTTTCTCCATTTCCTTCCCAATCCTTTCTCTTCCATCCTTTAATGAAACTCTAGAACATAGTGGTAAAGTCCAGCAAGAAAGGTGTGTGAGAATCTAATTTCCTATGACACATCTAAAAACTCATATGAACCTATCCTAACAGTCTTTAACCTTAATCTTATATCTCCACAAGCTCCTATCTTGGACCATGTCCTCAGAGAGGTGTAACTCTAGTAAATCTTTCCTAATCCTCTCATTCCAAGTCAATCTGGGCCTACCCCTTCCCCTCTTCCCTTCCACCATGAGGCTTTCTACCGCTCTAACTGGCTCTGTCGCCTGTCTCCTCTTCACATGCCCAAACCATCTCAATCTCCCCTCCTTTATCTTATCCGATATACTAGCCACTCTCAGCCTTTCTCTAAGAACCTCATTTCTTATCCTGTCTAACCTTGTGTGCTCACACATCCACCTCAGCATCCTCATCTCTGCTACGTCCATCTTATGTGCGTGTGTTTTCTAGATGGCCCAACAATCCATCCCATATAACATATCAGGTCTAATTGCTACCCTATAAAATTTCCCCTTTAATTTAACAGGAAACCTCCTATCACACAATACCCCAGTGGCTGCTCTCCACTTACACCATCCAGCCTGGATGCGGTGTATTACATCACTATCGATCTCCCCATCCCTTTGTACAAACGATCCTAAATACTTGAACTTACTCACCTGCGGAACCACTTGACCCTCAATGGTGATCTGAGTGTCCTCATCATTCCCTACGCCACTAAAATCACAATACAAATACTCGGTCTTAGATCGACTAATCTTAAAACATTTGCCCTCTAGAAGTACTCGTCATTCCTCTAACTTCTCATTTAGGCTTTGTTTACTCTCCGCAACTAACACAATATCATCTGCAAAAAGTAAACACGACGGAACCGTCTCTTGAATCAACTTTGACAACTCATCTAGGACAATTACAAAAAGGAAAGGGCTCAAAGCAGACCCTTGATGGAGTCCTACCTCCACAAGAAAAAAATCAGTATCTCCTACTGACGACCGAATGCTAGTCTCAGTCCTAACATGTATCCCTCATTAAGTCTACATACTTCCTAAGAACTCCTCTACCCTCTAGAGTGTCCCAAATCAGCCTCCGTGGTACACTATCGTATGCCTTTTATAGGTTTATAAAAACCAGATGTAGATGCCGCTTTTTCTCATTGTATTTTTCCATCAAGGTACACTATCGTATGGTTTGTAACGTTTAGTTCAAAGCCCAAAAGTCCTCAACGCCTTCACACCAAAAACACACCCACACAAGAAAAGAAAAAAAGCTTCCTGAATCCCTCCCACGTATCCATCTCTCTTTCAGTCACAAATATTTCTTCTTCTGCAATCACAATCAACCCACATACCAGGTAGGTCTCTTCTCTCCATCTATACACACATCCTCTACACCCCCTCGTCCGTCACAAAAACCAATTGACACAAATTCCCCATCACATAACCAAATTCCACACCCTCATTTACACCCAATCGCTTAATCCCACTCACTCACACACGCCACGTGTTAGGGTTTCTTTCAGTTTTTCATTCCCTCAACCGGTTAAGGGTTAGTTTCATTTTATTATTATTATTATTATTATTATTAATATTAATTGTGACTGCTGTTTTGACAAACATACCCCTGGGCCTTCAATTTGCTTTTTTATTATGAATGCCTGCTGTTGATCACCAACAAGATTGTGAATGTTTGTGATTCGTTATGATAAAAGTCCCAAACTTTAGAGTGTCTACAAGGCATCTTTGACAGTTGGAATTAAGTTATCGACTCCGCTTTCGTCCTTTGTTTTTTATGATGTTTGGTATTAATTATGGAAAGAACTGAGCCAACATTTGTACCCGAATGGTTAAAGATAAGTGGAGGCTTGAGCACTACGTCTAACCAAATCGCGTCTTCATCGCACTCTGGTACTACTTATATATTTATTAAGTTGTTTAGCTATGTGTTTGTAAATGGTGATATTGATGTTTATGTTCTTGATGTGTAGATGAACAAGGAAGTTCCAAGTCCTTGAGAAATAAGTCGTTGGATAAAGATTTAGATAGAACGACTTCTTCGTATTTTCGCCGTGCTTCCGTTAATAATGGTTCGGCTAGTGCAAGATCTTACAGTAGTTTTAATAGAAACCGTCGTGATAGGGACTGGGATAAGGAGATAAATGAGTTTAGAAATAAGGGAAGATTAGAAAATAGGCATGGGTGGGATTGTTTTGATTCTTTGGGTAATGATTTGCCAAGTAGGTTTGAAAAGGACGGTTTAAGACGTTCGCGCTCAAGTGTATCTGGAAAACGGGCCGAGTCATGGCCCAGAAAGGATGCAAGTGAGTTGAATAATGTGGTTAACAAAAGTAGCCGCATTAATGGTGGTTCTTTACTTTCTGGTAATGTGAAGAGATCATTCGAGAGGGATTTTCCTTCTCTAGGAGCAGATGAAAAACAAGTGGATTCTGATACAGGGCGGTTGTCACCTGGATTAAGCTCCGCCATTCAGAGTCTGCCAGTTGGCAATTCGACTATGATTGGTGGGGATGGATGGACCTCGGCTCTAGCTAAGGTACCTGTAATTGTTAGTAATTATGGGAATGGATCTGGTGTACAACCCGTTCAGCCAAGTTCAATTTCTGCAACTACAACTTTGACCGGTAGTCGGAATATGGCGGAGACATTGGCTCATGGTCCTCCTCAGATTCAGACTGCTCCCCAGGTAGCGTTAATGATTAATAGTGATCTTTTTTTTTTTTATAACAATTTTATACAAAAGAAAAAAAAATGTTTGTTTAAGGATAAATTAAGATAACTATTCACCAATTTTGTTGCTAGTTCCATTGACGGTTACTCCCATTTAGCAAAACCCCTTGTCTTTCCTCGCAATATTCTTTTTTGGACATTTTATATATTGATTATGTTAATAATCAGCTTTTAAGCACTCAAAGCATTTGAGCGCATCATCAACATAACAACTTTTAACATCCTAAGCACGTCCATACACTATCTTTCACTATCCGTTTTGTAATAGTTGATTTTTTAAAAGAATTTGAATGTCATATATATGTATATATATTCACATACACTTTCTAGTTGCGCATCCAAACCACCTCCTAACAGGATCCAAGCATGGGTTTACATTTAGCCTTTTTTCATTGTAGTTGTCTGTTGGAATTCAAAGGCTAGAAGAGCTAGCTGTTAAGCAATCCAGACAGTTAATCCCCATGACTCCTCCCATGCCTAAAGCATTGGTAAGAGCTTTTTTTACCTTCGTGTTGATTTTGCTTATTCCATAATGTGTGCTTTTGTCTCGGTTCTGTAAAATCTATATAATTTCTTTTATTACACATACTTATGAATTATGATTCTTATACTGTCTTAGGTGTTTATTTATAGAGATTCTCCTCTTTTAATAAATATGATAGACATGTTGCCCTTCGTGACAACACGACTCACAAGTGTTTAAACTTGTGAGCTTTCACATGCAACCGTTTAAAATAGAAACAATGATTATATCATTTTCGGGTCACTTTTTAGATAAAAGTATATGATCCAAACTTAAATACATATTATAAAAATATCTTACAAGAGCTTATATAGATTTTACCAATATTTTCTATTTTTTCTTTAAATATGGGGTGGGCTAAATGCACCTCCTCTTCCTACTTTTTATACCGCCTTTCTTAAAATACCAGTTCAAATTTGCCAAATTTCATCCCTTTAAAAATCTTCATTTTTTAATACATTTAAAAGTTAGGAGTGGTGAAACTAATACTAAAACTTCACAAATCCCTATTTATAGAACCTAATCAATTATTGGTTTTAAATTATTTTCAATGTTAATGTGTTCATTGTAATCATACAACTATTTTGAAATTATGAAACTGCAAGGATTCAACGTCTTTTAATTCGTATATACAAAGTTTTTTATTTGATTTAGTTGCATCATTTAAGGTCACTTGAGAAAAAAAAATGAAATGTGTTGATTAAACTAAATGTTAGCTAACCATTCTTCATTAATAAAAGATAAGATCTTTCTTTTTAAAAAAAATGTTAAAAACTTTTACCAAAAATCATTTGCAAAAAGCTTTCTAATGTAATTTAAATCATGTGTAGAAAAAAGTGTTTTCCTTATTTGAAATAAGAAAAAAAACGTACTTAGGAAAAATAAAAGAAAAAGTTTTAAAACATAAAAAAGTTCAAAAATATCAAAATAAGAAAAAAAAACATACTTGGGAAAACTAAAAGAAACAGTTTTAAAACAATAAAATATTATTTTAAAAAACATTAAAAAATATCAATAAAACATAAAAAAACTTTTTTTTAAAGTTGACAACAAAATATTAAAAATTGGCAATATAAAAATAAAAAAAGTTTTAAATTGTATTAATGTGAAACTTAAGGGACGAGGTATGTTCAATAAAAATAAATTGAGAGGGGGGTACGTTTAGCAGCCCCCTTAAATATATACGTTATGGTTTTATGGGCCACGACATGTATCTTTCTCATTGACATTAACAACCTATATTAATTATTGCATCTTTCTGATCGACATTAACAACCTATATTAATTATTAAGATCCTGGGTCGTTTTTCTCTTTAATGAATGACCATAATCATGTAATTTATTGGTTTTTTTTTTTTCATGTGACAATGTGAACCAAAAGCCTTAATTGTACAATGTTCGTTTATATTTAAGCTTTGAACTTTTTATAGGGCTTAAACTCTTGTGATAAACCAAAACTGAAGATTGGACAGTCGCAACTTATAACCAATCCACACACTCCTCGATCAGCTACTGTGAAGCCTGATGTGTCAAAGACATCCACTGTGGGAAAACTTCTTGTTCTTAAGTCCTCACGAGAACGAAATGGTATCTCACCAACTGCAAAGGAGAGTTTGAGCCCTACAAGTGGTTGTAAATTACTAAACAGCCCTCATGATGTATCCTCAGTAGCTGCATCTGATCCATTGAGCAAACCTGGTGTACTTGTTTTGGAAAAGAAACCCTCGCCTCAAGCTCAAAGCCGAAGTAACTTCTTTAACCTTATGAGGAAGAAATCCATGGCTAGTAGTAATTCTTCTGTTGCCCCTGATACTAGTGAACCACACGTGGTCCATTCTGCCCCTCATGGCGGGTCTGGTTCAGATGTGGTCCAGCAATCCAGTGAGACTAAGCTTGATTTGACCTGCAACGGTGATGCCGTTCACAACCAGTCTGGCCCTGAGGTCATTCTTTACTCGGAGGAAGAAGAGGCTCGGTTGTTACGGTCAATGGGTTGGGAAGAAACTGCTGAGGAGGATGGCCTCACGGAAGAGGAGATTACTTCTTTCCTACAAAATGTAAGTATACTAAACTACTTTTTTTTTTTAAAAAAAATTACCGCTTTCCTAATTTGGGCCCTAAGTGCAAATGTTGAGAATCATTCAATACACAAATATATTTCCATAAAGTATGATAGGTGATATTAATATTAATGATCATTATGACCGGTGATCCGTTAACTTTTTTTTTTGTTTTCAATTTTTCTAATTTGTCCCTTGTTTTAAATTGTTTCTATATTACCAAGTACCAACAAAAGTACCCCTTGAATAATTTCTTGTGAGACAATTCATATCAAGTAACCTTTATTTATTGAAGTAAATGGGTCTTAACTTACCCTTGTTTCTATCTGCTTAATATGTGTTTCCTTCTATACGCGAATTCAATTTAAATGTAAAATGACCAAATCACAAAGAGACATGATAATTAAGAAAAGTTCTAGTCATTTTGAAGGTAGTCACAACATACCAATATACCATTATAAGATATTAAATTTTATAGAAGTTTTATATACATTTTGAGTTATTATATGCAACAATTTGCTGCGCAGTGTGTTTATTTATGGAACTAATTTGATTACTGACAATACTGTATTAACCCTACTTTTTCCATCACCTTTTAACACTTATAATGTGTATGTGTAATAGAGGTGGAAACATGTGGGCCGGTGAGTTGAGTGTTGGGTTGGGGAACATTTGTTTAGAATCAATAATAGAATTTTCATTTTACGGTCTTTAACTTAACAAATTTACAAAGGGTTTAGGAGGTTTTAGAAAATCTGAATTTGACTTGCACCTTGATGACTTTCAGGCCTGTTTGGATCATGTTTGATTGTTTTCTAGCTAAAACTTTTTAGCATAGCCTGTTTGAGATGACATATATCTAAGAGTGTAAACAAGCTGAGCCAGAGTTCGAGTAGGCTTGAGCTCGGCTAATTTAATTTACGATAGCTGAAGATCGACCATCGGCTCGTTTTGAGTTCTATTTTCTAAATCTTGATCAAAGCTTGACTCGTTTGTTATTTATTAATTAATTTATATGCATTTGTAATTAATTTATAGTCATAGTATATGTTATTTAATTATTTTTTATTATAATTTATAGGGTAGGTATCCTAAGAGAACCAACCCCTATTTGAGAACCGAGAGAATCATTCTGGACCACACATTTCTATAAAGGCAAAAAAAAAAAAAATTTTTTTTGCTTAATCGCATGTTTTTATACAAGAAAAAAATATTCCTGCATAAAAAGCAGCGATTAAGCAAAAAAAAAAAAAATATATTCCTGCATAAAATGTGTGGTCCAGAATGGTTCTCTCAGTTCTCAATTTGGCCAAAGGTTCTCATTTGAACCAATTACATAAATAGTAGGCTCGATTAGGCTTGCTAGTCAGCTCGAGCTCGTTTATGCTTTGGTCGATACAACCTTTTAGCGATTCAATTTTGACCCAAGTCGAAACTGTATTGTAGGCAAATGGTCGGAATTGCACCTCTAATGTTGGTTAAGTTTGTGTGTTTGACATGTAAGTTTTTGTTTGCAGTATGTGAATCTAAAGCCGACATCAAAGGGGGCGCAACCAAAACTAATGATGGCAACGTCGTCCAACTCTAAGCTGGACTCTTGATGAGGACATTATTGTCGGCTTTCGTTGTTTTTTGTTTGTTTTTCTTGTTTGGTGAAAGATCTGGATTTTAAATCCTTGCAGTTGAGCTCTTGCGGAGGAATAAGTACATAACATATGGGGCCAGGTGGTTTAACAGTGACTTTTGAGACTAGGGTTTAGGTTTTTTCAGGAGATTTTGTGCAAAGAAATCTGGGGATTTTTTGGTTTTTTTTCATGGAAAAGGAAGCAAGAAATTTAGTTTATTTTTTTTAACAAGCTTCTTGTCTCTTTATTGGTTGATTCTGCATCCTTTTGTACTCTTACTGGTTTATCCCCCGGAGCGTCTCGGGATAGACAAATCTAATATGAAGTGATAAAATGTGTGTACTATGAAAAGATTAGGCCGTATTTTTTTTTTTTTTTTTTTTTTTTTTTTTTTTTTTTTTTTGTAAAGGATCAAACCTCGTCTCTATACAACTGTCACTTTTTTAATACACTCTAAAGTTGCAATGTAAACCTGAAAAAAAAAATTGTTTGTATATAGATGCTTATAATTTACATAAGAAAATTGTTTATATTATGTGTTAATTGCGACACTAAATGATTTTGTTTATTTCGCTTAATTAGATATCATTTAAGTCGCATAAGCTTGCTATTTTCCACATTGCTAACAAAGTGATATGAATCTGGAGGGATGTGTTGTGATGCTTTCTTTGTTGTATTTATACAGTTTATTATTTAAATTGAACCAAATTGATACTTTTTTTCCAGCTTCCAACGGCTTAATTTTAAGCAGAACCCATTTGGGTCAGACCCGCTTTGTCCCAAACTCGTTACCCGTTTTGCTAGGCTTACACTATCAAAAGCATGATGTATGACATGACATTAGATTAAGTTCTCTCACCTCTTAAGTGACACATGACATTAACCTAGGCCCTCACAACCCTTAAGTGACACATGACATTAACTTAGGCCCTCACGCCCCTTGAGTGGTACATGACACTAGGTGATGCTTTCTTCCCTCTTATTTTCCTCCCAAAGTCTTTTTTTTTTTTTTTTCCTCTCTCATGTTTTCCCCTACAATTTTTAAACGCATATGCGAGATTTAAAAAATACACCAAATTATCGAGCGTTTTATTATCTTTCCAACGAGTAACATAGTCCTAAACAAAAAACTAAAAGAAAAAACCGACTTTTTTAGTGGGTTTTTATTCATACATGAAAACAACACAATGTTTTCAGGTAATTCTTTATTTGTGTCTAGGCAAATCACTAATCATGTTAAAACCAATAAATAAGAATTCTATTTTCATCCAAAGCAGAATAGGTTAAAACCAGTCATTTCCAACAAAAAAAAACCACAACTTTAGGTCCACCGCCTCAATCACGCCCTGTAATGGTTGCTTCTGACTATGCTACTCATCCAAATGTACATTGTCTTTTTAATATACATTTACATTCTTATTCACTTGATTAAAAATTTAAAATTGTTGTTCTGTCATATTGTAGTACATTACTGTAACACCCCAACCGATGGCGGAAACATCGGGATGTCACGTATTGATGATTGTTCAGTAGCTCATGGTAAATAATAAATTTCATTATATGATTTAGATAAATTACATACAATTGTTCTACAAGAAGTCGTACATCAAATTGAATAAAACTATGCACACATCTTCAAGCATTAATTCAAATCTTCAAGCAAGTAGAACCTGAAACATGTTAAGTTGAAAATATTTTGGGTCAACAAAAGTTGGTGAGCATTACATAGGTTTTGATAATCGAATAAAATTGTTGTGCAATTCATGTGTCATGGCAATCTAGTCCATATGTGAAAACATACTAGAAGTAAATCGAGTGCATAATCAACCCTTGTGACTGTTGTATTGTGGTACATCCCATACGCTCATGGTTCACTCGTTTATATTGCAGTAACAAACACCCACGCTACCTTTGTAGGAGGCACGTATCCGGGTGGTATTGTCAGTCCAATAGATCTATCAATGTATACCGTCGGCTGATAAATGTTTATGCTAGAATTGTGCTTACTCTAGTCATGTTCAAGACATAATGCAACATAGATAAAAGACATAGACACATTGATGATTGAATTGCATAAATGATGTTGTAACATGTTTCACCCCAAAAATGGTGATAAATAGAAAAGGGGCTATGTAAAACTCACCTTAGCAAATTGTTATATCTGTTGAAAAATTGAATAGTAGTGTTGCCCAAATGTGTCAAGTATCACCCTATAATAATAAATATGTCTAAGTCTATCTAGTCTACAAATGTATATGTTCTAGGGCTTCGAATTGGGGATAAATGCTCGTTTGATTAATATTAAAAATGTTTGATAATTGAGAGAAATTTAGTAAATAAATAGACAAAAATCTTTTTATAAGATTTGAATTTAAGATGGTCACAATAATGTGTTTAAAGTATAAAAATAATTTTTGTAAAATTATTTTCTTTAAAATAGATTATTAAATCTATTTATTACAAATTGTCAAAATTTAACTTTAATATTTAAAAATACTAAAATTAAATAATTATTAGTTTAAAATTTATATTTCTGTTCTAAATAATCAGAAATAATTTATATAAAATTTTGGTGCAAAAATATTAAAAATTGAATTTATTATGATTTAATTATGATTAAAACTAACAAAAATTGATTAAAAATAAATAAATGATTTTTCTGAAATAAAAATCATTTGAGAAAAGTTTATCATTATATAAACTCAGAATAATTTTTGTGGAAATTCATGAAATTGTTTTGGTATTTTAATGGAATTTTATAAATATAATGGAATAAACTTGATTTATTTATTAAATATATTAAATAAATAAATTTTTGAAAGCTAAAAATTGTAAGTTAAACTTTTTCATTAGATTAACTAAAAATAATTTTTGTAGAATTATTAGAAGAGTTTTAATAATTTAAAACGAATTTATATAATATAAGTATTATATATATATATATAATTAATTGATTAAATCACACAATGTTAACCCAATTAATCATGGGGTAAACATTATGTGTAGGCCGATCAATGAAACCCACAACAGAAATTAAACTTACAAAGTTGAATTGTTTACGAACGGCCAGTCAACCTTCGAAGTCAAACACGAACCAAAATTTCAAGAACAGAGGTTATTTATGAGAAATTAGGGGTTGAGAAAGAGAGAATGACGAGTTGTGAAAGTCCAGAAATGTTCAATTTATAGTGTAATGGTCTAGAACGATGAATTGGTAAGGTTGACTTAGCCATGAATGTTTGACGCGTCGTTTTCAAAAATTGGTATGAATTGATTGCTAATTGAACGTGTAGAGACTTGTGTTAGGCCGGTAATCGCGCTGTGAAGACAATCATAGATCAATTTCGAGTCAATGGTGGTGATTTTGGAAAGTCATTGATCTCAGTTGACTTTCCATGTCAACTGGGATGGATTCTGAAACATGATATATTTAAATCGCGTCCAGATTATATCAAGTATAATAGTTAGAGCAGATGGTTTGGTGTGTGGGGGTTTGCAGTTTGCTGGCCGGCTTTCTGCCCGGGTTCGAGTCCCGACAGAAGCCACATTTTTTTTTCTACTAAAAGGTGATGGGGACTAGTGGGCTCAGCTTCTTGGGCCCGACCAGTGTTGGGCCGCATCCCATGGGCTCAGGTAGGGTTTAAGGGGGGGTTGGGCCTTAAGTTAGGTTTGGGTTTGATTTAAAGGTGTAATGAAAAAATGTGGGTATTATTATTATTACATATATATACATATATATATATATATATATATATATATATATATATATATATATATATAAGTTGTGTGTTTAATGATAAAGGTGTATAAAGTAAAGTTTTTACGTATAAAAATTTGGGGGAAAATTTTGCGATGTTACAATTACTTTCTATGTTACATCATAAAACACATTTTATCATTTCATATTAGATTTGTTTATTCCAAAAAACTTCCGGGATATAATCTAGTATTAATATGTATAAAACAACTGCCTTTAATCAATACTGATGTTTATTTTTCTTTTTAGTTTCTAAATTTTGGCAACAAAAAAAAATACACAATTATGACATAAAACACATTCTACATATAAACAACCAAGTCAACCTGCCCAAACCCAACACGTAAACTAACCATGTCCGTGGGTTCAACCGGACACTACCCGTTTAGACAGGTATTAAGTATTTTTTTTTACACAAAACGTATAAAGCCAAGACATTCCAGTGCAGAAAGTAAATCCCAAATGAAGTTTTGAATATGCATCACATTAATTTTAAGGTTATGAGTTTGAATATCACCGCCGAACCATATTAAACGAAAACAACAAGAATCTTTTAGTTTGTGAACAACACAAAGAGTTATAGATCATGTGTCCGATTTTAACAAAGTACACACACAACGTTAAATTTTCTATTCACAGGCTAATTTGGTGTCAAAGCTGCTTAAACAGATTGCAAATGCTTGAAATGCAGATAACGGATATCGATAATCCATGGTGAACATGTCTTTCCCGACCTTCCCAAACTGCAATATTACCTTATCATGATCTGGTGGCGGCGGTTGTGATGGCTGAGAGGTTCCTGCAACTGGCGGGGCGGCGACTAACTGGAAGTTCTTGACTGAAGCAATGGTCACCCGCCCCCTAAAGTTCAAACACCAGCATTGCAACTGTTCATGCCACCTAGGCGACTTGTTTTTCAGGACCAAGGGCATTTTTGACTTTTCACTATCGGGGACGTCGGTTGCTGTGGCTGCCCCCATGATCTCAGAAAACCTGGAGCTGCTGAACTCGGTTGAGTGGTCGAGTGACTTTGAGAAGGACATGCTGCGGAAAGAGTCTTCCAGGGAGCGGGGCGGCAGGAGGAATTCCGGTTGACCTGGCACAGTGCCGCCTGGTTCAAGGGAGGAGGTGGGAATCGTGTGCATGACACAGTGCATCCTGCGTGGGCCACGCGTTCCAAGCACGTTAAGCTCGTAGGTGATGTGGGCAATGTTGTAGCTGCCACTTGGCACTTTTGGTGAGACTTTCTTGGAATAAAATCTTTTTGATCGACCAGGTGGCGGTGTTGGGAGGTTGGCACCAGAATGTGGAGGCTGCGTGTCGTATATTATGAACTTTGTCCCGAGAAAATTAGATCTGTAAAAAACATAAATGCATGTTCCGTAAAAAGTCTGGAACTTTAGATCCAAGTAAATTGGCTGATTTACTTATGAATTATCTAAATCGTAAATGGTGCTGTTTTGTTTTGTGATGTATCTCTATCGGGTCAAAAAAAAAAAAATAGTTCAAAGGAGAAAATGTACCCGATTTAAAGTCATTTTTAGTGCATACATGGTATACAACCTTCTACATCATTTTATTCAAACTGGCTGGGTTGGCTGGACTGGCCGAAACGGTTTTATTTTGGCAGTTTGGCTCGCTTTTTTAACATGGAATCATGTCATTAGATCTTCGAAATACATATATGTATAGTAAATGTAAAATTCATACATGTGAAAAACAAAATTTATTTATTTTTACTTTTTAATAACCTTATATATATTAAAATAAAAATTTTACTAATATATCGTTCGGTTCAGTTTACCCATGAAACCCGGTTTCCAAACAGAAAATATAACCGCATTACTCATAACCCGGCCTAACCAGCCCATTTAGCTTGGTTTGGTAGATTTCAACAACTTTTGAGTATCCCTACATTAGTTATCAGATTATACTAACAATATTCCTTCAGACTACTAAAAAACAATAAAATATAATTATTAATCCTAATCATCAACCACCTAAAGGTAGTTAGGTTTAAATAAGGGAAAATGCTAAACATAGACCTTAAGGCATGTTTAATACTTGTTTTGGTGGCTGAAGTACTACAATTAATTAATTAAGAATTTATGGTTGATGGTTTTTGGGTAGTTGAAAATGGTGGTTAAAGTACAATAACTTAAGCCTAAAAGATGTTGCATCTTGCAAGTTACTTCTTAAATACAGCCCGTACGAGCTATGATTACCAAAACCCATACATTAATAAACATTAATCATTTAAATTCAGGTTTTAACCACCTAAATTCGGTTGTAGCTTGTAGTCATAGCTCTGAAACTGATCATACCCATTTAAACCCGTACTAAAGTGACACTTTTGACCTGTTATCCAACCAACCCACCTTTACTTTACATGGGCCCATCCCAAATTCTCGACCCATCATATATATGTGACGTGATCAAGGTAAAGTGAAAATGTTAAGATTTGGGAGTTCAGATACCTGAGCTTTCCGATATAAGTGTTGCTTGATCTTGAAATGTTTTCAGCATCCATGGAGATAACGTATTCAGTACAAGTCGTTCTTCGAGTTCTTTTTGCCGACAGCAAGAACTTCCCGTTTTCAACTAGCAAAGCAGCTAAAAAAACCCGAAACCCAATTAAATTTATGATAACCAAAAGGGTAATCAAAAACAAAATTGCAACAATATGTGCCTTATCACATTCTCATATTACAGGTCTCAAATAGGTAAATGTTGCAATTTCCAGTAGTTCTGTACTAAAGGAGTACAACTGAATAACATAAGCTCGCTTACCAGGACTAAGACACAGGTAAAGATGATACGTTAAGTTCGACTTATCCCTCTTGATAAAGCATTGAATAGTAACGTCACGTGGCCCCGGCTGAAAAATGAATAACAAATAAGTAATTCTGACCCATTTACTTAAAAAAGTTAGCTACAAGGGCAACCGGCCAAACATATCAAATTGGTTGAAAGTTGTCTAAAGTCTTACAATGCATACAATCTCTAAATAATTTTAATCCAAGAATAAAATTAACACACCAAGTATTTACTAAAAATCAACACAAGGAAGGATGAGGAAGTGTTGTGGGCCAGCCCGACTAAAAGATGGCCCCATACAAAACACCCAACCTCCCCATCTTGCCACCTATAGTAATCATCATATTGGTTTTGAAAAAGAGCAAAGCATTTAGATCCCAAAAGCTGTGGTGGAGGTGCTCTATGTAAAGCAATATAAGCTTGATGTACAACTAGAATTTGTTTTACACATCAGCCTTTTTATAAAGAAAACCATCCATAGTTTCTTATCCCATTGATTGTTTTTACATATCAACCTTATACAGACCCTAATTTTACTGCCTCAAAGCCATGAGGCATTTTCAAGAACGCTTTATTAAAACCAATATCATATCACAAAGTTTGATGCTTAAAGAATACCTGCTTTAAAGAAACCGGGAAAGTAAGCTTGCCACAAGATTCAGGAGTTCTAACAATTTCCTTACACATACTCCTCCATGACCTACAAACCGCAGCACAAGCAACAACATGTTTTCTTGCAGGCCATGTGCTTTCACTCTCTTCCAGCCTCTTAATCACATCGAAAAGAAGCTCGGGAGGGAGATTAGCCCACCTACTGTTTTGGACCACAAGTAAAGCCTGATTATCATTTAAATCATTAATCGAACCCTGTGATTTTCCTCTGCTATGAAGCCCTGACAGCCTCACGTCAAAACTGCGCCTTGATAAACTCCCAAAACCGTCCCTCACATCTCGAACTATACTACGAAACGACATCGCTTTAAAAGAAATGTACTCTCACAATGGCTGCAAAACAGTCAAAGAAAGCTTATAATGTTTATACTACAAAGCCAGAAAAATAAGCCTAGCAATAAATCAACTTTCTAGAATATTGAGAAAAAAAATCAGCATTGATTATCTAGGTAAGTAGGCATGTTCTATACAACCTAAGTACCTAACTCGGTATATCTTGAGGAAATTACCCATGTTTCAAAACTTGGGTGAGGCCATCTAGTCCACTTATCAACGCCGACTATTTATTTGATTAACTTCATAGATGGGTTTAGGCATGTTAAACTGCACTATAAAAAAGATTCGCCAACGTTAAACTCCGGTATACATTATGAAATTACTGGACAATGTGAAGGGTGTACATTCAGTATATCCCCCTTCAAACATTCATTCATAGTGATTTATATATACAATACATGTGTATAAACTAAAAAAAAAAAAAAAAAAAAAAATCACAAGAAAACCAACAAATTAACTCAAAACTAAAACTTTAACATAAAACCCATCAAATTAAGCCAAAAAGCTTCCACTTTTGTACTCACCAACTTAGGGTTTTCCTTTCATTCTTAATGAATTCAAGAAAAGCAAGCAAACAGATCCAAAATTAAGCTTCAAACTTGACACTTAATAACTCCAAATCAAGCCCAAATTAGGGCATAGAAATCAAGGTAAATAGATCTATACCTTCAAAAACAGAAACCATGAAACCCTTTAAAAATTAGGGTCAATTAATACAGCAGGTATGCTAGATTGTAAGGAATTAGATGTAACTTTCACTGAGGACATGGAGCAGATCAAAAGGGAGAGGAAAGTTGGGTCAGACCCAGGGGCAGATGTACATTTCTCTCTCTCTCTGAAAATCACTGAATCTATCTCTCTCTCTAGAACTCAAATCTACATTAAATCTGGCTCAACTAACCAAGGGGAAGAAGATGGGAAAGTCTACTAATATCTTAATACCTTAATTCAATGGAAATAGTTTGGCATTTTTTTATTTAAAAAACGAATAATTGATGTATTTGTGTTTTTTTTAAAAGATTAAATGTTTGATGGTAGTTTTGTTTTCGAGCCGAGCCGAGCTGGCTCGTTTTGTACAAAAAAACTCGTGGCTCGACGCTCGCTTGAAAAAAGCTCACTCGAAAAGGCTCGGTTTGTTTTCGAGCCGAGCCGAGCTGGATCGTTTTGTAATCGAGCCGAGCTCGAGCCAGGGGTGTTCAGCTCGTGGCTCGGCTCGTGACTCGGCTTGATGGTTCGACTCGTGGCTCGGCTCGATGGCTCGACTCAGGCTTGTGTATGTGTAATTACTAGTAGAGTGCCCCGCGCGATGCAGCGGGGAACACAATCACTTTTAAGGGTGTGTATGGTTTGGTTAAGTTTGATTATTAGCCTCAACCGAAACTAAAATTAAAAGTCATCAATTAATCAATCTTATTAAACAATTGGTTCCTTGGTTCGATTAGTATTGTTAGATAATCAGTTTTTAGTCCGGTTTAGTTAATTTTGGTGAATAACAAAAACAAACTTTGGCTAATTTTTTTTGCCTAGAAGTACATGAAATGGAAGTATAAATACACGAAATAGAGGTAAAAATACGCATGTAAACGGACCGAATGTTCATGAACTTGTTCGGTGAGAAGTTCGTTTATGTCGTTATTTAATAAACGAACAAACACGAACAAAAAAAATTGTTTGTTTAGTTAAATGACCGAACATGAACAAACGTTGAGTTTGTCCATTTATGTTTGTGAATGTCCGTTTACGTTCGTTTATTTATGTTCGTTTAAGTGTATTAATTACATGCGTAGTTATATTTACATAAATATATACATAAATTGGGCTTTAGCTACTTGTATAAATACATAACCAATTAGTAATTGGGGTTTTTTTTTTCAGTAATACAAAATCATTCACATTTATTATGTTCATGAACGTCCGTTTATGTTCATTCATGTACTGTTCGTTTAGGTTTTAAATGAACGAACATAAACGAACAAGAACATTATAAATTTCTTAATGAACGAACATGAACACAAAAATGTGTTTGATTATGTGTTCGTTCGGTTCGTTTAGAGGCCTGGTTAAAAAAGCTAAAAAATTCAAAACCCCCTCTATTTATGTTGCCACTACAATTCATAAACCTATCTACTCAGCTTCATACCATATTAGAGTATAATATGCTATATACTTTTCATTAAAATTTTGATTTTTTTACATGATTAACAATATTTAGGTGTGAATAATAATTGAACCTTAATCGAAATTGAACAAAAACATACAAAATCAAAATGAAAATTAACCAAAACCCAGTTAACCTAATATCATTTTTTTTGGTAGCCTAAGTTAACCAAAATTAACAAACCAAAACCGAACCATTCATACATTTATATCTTTTATTCATCTATTACATGTATTTATACCTTCATTTCATGTGTTTCTAAGCAAAACTTTAACCAAAGTTTGGTTTTGGTTATTAAACAAAATTAACTAAACCGAATTAAAAACGACAATCTAACCAAATAGACTGAACCAATTAACCGGTTGGTTAACAAGATCGATAAACCGATAATGTCGATTTTTGTTTCGCTTGAGGCTTATAACCGAACTGAACCTAACCCAATCATGAACCATTAGAAGTGTCTGTGTTCCCCACCACATCGTGCGGGCACTATGTTATGAATACATTAATGGGTTTGTTTCAGTTTAACTAATTTGGGTTAACTAAGGGTACAAAAAGAAAACGATAACTAATTTTAAGTTTAATAAGATTTTTTCAGTTTTCAATAGATTTTGGTTCAGTTTTGTCTGTTGTTTTGGTTTGGCTTCGGTGAACAGTTTAGTTATTGCTCACTCCTAGATATTGTTAATCACGTAGCAGATAAAGATTTTTAAAATAAAAAATAGCAATACTTATACTCAAATTAAAGATAATAAAATGATCATTATTATAATGAAATTTTTTTATTAAAATATAAACGCATGCAAAAAATATGACTATTTAAAAATCATGGGAGATAATTTGCTTAAAATAAGGAAAAAAAAAGTTTAACTATAATTTAAATAAGCAAAAGTTAAGTAAGTTTAAGGGATTAAAGTGTAACTAAGATAGGGTAATAAAGTGTAAATAATGTATGAATGACTACTTTACCCTCATTTTAAGGTTACAAATGAAACATTAGTTCTTAACTTTTGGATATCTTAAAATACCACTCCCTCATACATTATAATATAGTATAGATATATAGATGAAATTAATATATTTTGGCTCCAAACGCAATTTTAAAATTCAAACTTTGAAAGTCCCGCTCATACTATCTATCTACCTCACCTCTTCATAATCTAATAAACCATAACTTAGAAAAATAAAAAATATAAATGTATATGTGTAATTTTATTTTATTTTTGTTTTGTTTTTTTTTATAAATGTTTATATAAAAATAATAAAAAAACTAACGAGCTGGCTAGAGCCAGCTCGGCTCGAACATTTACGAGCCGAGCTCGAGCTCGGCTTTTCAGCTCGACCAAAAAAGCGAGCCGAGCTGAGCTGGCTCGTTTAAGTTTGAGCTCGAGCTTAGCCTGGCTCGGCTCGACTCGGCTCGTGTACAGCCCTAGATGGCACAAAAGTAGGGTAGTAAACGAACTGAACTTTCAGCAAACAGTTCATGAATTAGTCGGTGGGAAGTTCATCTGTGTTTGTTCATTTAATAAATGAACGAACACTTACAAAAAAAAACTTGTTCGTTTAGTTAAACGAACGAATATGAACAAAAGTCGCGTTCGTTCGTTTATGTTCGTGAACATTCAGTAACGTGTTCGTTTAAGTTCATTTATGTTTGATAGTTTAATATGGTTTTTAATTTTTATAATGTTTTTTACATTCTTTAGTTTTTATTTATTTTACCAAAATAAGTAAATAATTTATGTGAGATATGTATATGGCTCTAAAAAAACTAAGCTCACATCTTAAACTTAAAGTATTCATTAATTGGTTATTTAAACTTGAACTCTTTATTAATTATTTATTTAATGATTATACTAAAAGTATGGTTTATTTCCTGTATAGCCAATTACTTTATTATGTTTACCAATATTAGTTAAGTAATAAGCATTTTTGTATAACTAGGTTATATTTTTGGTGGATCTAGTTAATTTCTTAATATATTTGAATTCGATATTATTTTACATGTCCCTTTGTGTTTGTTTCCCTTCATGAACACTTTGTATTCATGCACACCTGTTTGTGTTCATTAATGTCCGATTGTGTTCGTGAGTGTTCATGAACAAAATTAACAAACGGACACAAACGAACACGAACACGAGTGTTTTCTTGTCAAATGAACATGAATAGAAAATCACATTCTCTAAGTGTTCATGAACACATACTTTCCTTAACAAACAAACATGAACAAGGTCTTGTTCGTGTTCGTTCGGTTCATTTTCAGCCCTACACAAAGGTGTTTATTTAATAGTTATAGACTATAAGTATAACTTATAGTTATATTCAAACTAGATTATCCCCTGGTCTTCTGAGGAATAGACACATCTAATATAAAGTGACAAAATGTATGTAGTTTAAAAAGAATTGGTCATTTTTTGGGAATTTATTTTAAAGGATCAACACTCGATAACTCATAAAACCTACTTCTAATTTTACGTGTGTACATCTTGCTCAAGTGAAGGTTTATGTACAACTTTATCAATTCCCTAAAACATTCTAAAAATGTGACATGAACATGAAAAAAACAATCAAATTGGTATAATATCACACAAGTATGAGTGATCACATGCAAAATGATGAAAATCAGATCAGAACACGATAATATCCATTTTCAAAGTCATTTCCATTAATAATCAACTGATAAAAACTTTACAATGCTTAGATTATAATGAAAACCTAGTTTCAGACTCTCTAGAACACTCTCTGAAAACACACACAAACACACACCACTAATGACCAAAAGTTCTAACATCAACTCGACTCAAACATATATATATATAGAGGTTTCCATTCGACCTCTGCACAGGTCGAATCAACCCATTTGACCATTACAAGACCCGAATGAACATCAATAAACAAACTAACAAACATTCAACTTCCTTCGACCCTCTATGAAATACATTCGACCCCACGAGTGGTCGAATGGACTTAGACAAAATCTTATTTCTTCAAACTTCAGCAATCTTGTACAATCCAAAAGCGATAGCCACACATATGCATCTACATGAAATGATTGAGACAGGAACCCCATGCCTAGTCACAATCTCTTTGATGTACATTCTTTCCAACTTTTCCAATTTGCCAGTTTCCTTGATTGGCAAAAAGTGTGCATACTTGGTCAACCGATCAACGATTACCCAAATCGCATCTGTGTTCCAACTATGAATTCCTGACGCAATGGATAAATTACAGTCTGGGAAGAAAGAACGGTTTGGGAAATACAACCATACTCTTCTTCTTGTTTCAACATCAAACTACGCAATGGATAAGCTCTCTTCCACTTTCTTATGACTCAGCCTTCATGTGCCACATGTCTTTGGCTGGATTCAGATCACAATGGTTTTTTTTTATTGTCCATTGACGTCGACATTGTTTTAAATTTTAAGAGGGAGATTTGAAAATATTTGTTTAGAAAATTCAAAGCTGATATTAGAAATGGCTGGATTCGTTATGTTCTTATATATAAGTAACTAATGAGGCACGTTTCTCTACGTCGATTTAAAATTTCCCCCTTAAAATTCAAACTTAGGGCCTAAACAACTGAAAACATATGTGCATAACGTCTGCTGCTTCACGGCAGACCCAATGATTCCGAACCGCTGTTGAGAACAACAGCGGTGCTTTCACGTGGCCCACGTCTTTTTTTTGAATATTTTAAGGTGATTAATGACGTCAGTTTTTGCATCATACAGACATTGGTGGCCAGTCTCTCCGGTTGACACATCAGCTTTCTGACGTCACTCAGGCTTCTCCTATTATAAAAAATATAGATATATTATATATATAGATATAGATATAGATGAAAAAACATATGAGTAGAAATAAAATTATTAACCTTCTTTTTATTGAACAAATGACTTATCCTATTTCTGGTCACGTGATTGAAAATGTGGGCCTAGAAAGCAAAATGGGCTTGTTTTGTGGGTCCAAGCTCTATATCATACTTTACAACTAGAGTGGTGTTATCCGCGCATTGTTGCGGGCGTGATTTACACCCGCGTTGTAGTAGGACGTGGTATCACTAAACTGGCACTGAGCCGATACCGTTAGCAAGAATGGGTATAAGTAACAATACCGAAAATGATCAGTACGGTACCATTCAAAGGTAGATCCATAAAGAATTTGGTATCGTACTGATATCGAAATTACTGTTACAACCATGTTAAAAAAAATTGTGTTTTAAATATTGATGCACGGTAAAAAGGTTTTTTTTTTTTTTTTTTTTTTTTTTTTTTAAATGGTAGTGTACATTAGCCAAAATCAGTGTTGAACATTAGTTCCCATAATCAATTAATTTCTTATTGTTTACTTTGCTATTTTCACATGATTCAGTAATTAAAAGTATTTAGTGTGAAAAAATTAAAGCTTGAGTAAGTTATTATTAGACATATCATCTCTAGTCTTTCTTTATAGACGGAAAAAAAAAAAAAAAATTCCCACCAATATCATAGAAAAACTGTTGAAGTATCTTTTGTTTGATATATATAAATATATAAGAATTTCGCTTTGGTGTCACATAGCATAGGACCATATTTTTCTATTTTTTTTTTCTAAGTTTATTGTTTAAAAATCATATATTTTGGGTGTTTGATTAGGGTAGCACGTGTCACGTGTGATGCAAGCACCGCACATGACTATGGACAAGTGTGTTGATGAAACAGGACGTGACCAAAAATTTGGTTCTATAAAAACTTGTATGTTTTTTTTTTTAAAATTTCACATTCTTTAATAAGAACTCTTTTACTTTGTTGCAATTCATATTATTAAAGGATCGCTTGTCCTTTAAATACAAGGCAAAAAGTCAAATAAAGAAATAAACTACTACCTATATTTTTAGCACCCACAATAAGGTCTTAAATAATGTTGGCAGTGTTTGTTGTGCTAGAATGTGTGACACTAAACATGTTTCGTGTTATGGTAGATGCTTAATTGTACACTATCTTAGCATCTAAGTCGACACAAAAGAGTATTTGCCATGTTCTAAAAATTACATGTTTGTTACATACACCTCAAGAGTACTAAGATAACAAAAATAGTCTTAATAAAGCAATTGGTGGCATTAGATAGAGTCTTCTTTGTGGCGTTGCTTTCTTCATTTGCATATGGAAGGTTTAGATGTTAATATAGGTTAGGCCTATCATGGTAAAAATCCCATTATATGCACAGAATAAACATAATGCTTTCAAAAATAAAAAAAAAGGGTTATGTAAATGATAACGATGTCCATATCTAAACACGTCTTGTTACCCGTCTGCCTTTGATTACGTAATTTGTTATCGTGTTTTCAGTGATCTTGAAACCATTTTTTTCTTTGTCGTTCCTATTTTACCGTATGAAAATATTGCTAAGATGACAATTCCTCAAGAAGCAACTAAAAGAACGAGAAGATAAACATTCAACATTATGCAATGCAACTTTTAAATTCGACTTTTGACCCACAAAACAACTGTTAAAAATGGTATCACTTTTATTGGTCACTTTTATGGTATCATTTTCATTTGTCACTTTATAGTTAGTTGGTTATAATTCTGATTATTGTTTTTTTTTTTTTTTTTTTTTTTTTTTCACATTATTGAACTTAGATGATTTGGGCTTGGGTGGAGGTGTGGAAGTTGATTAAAGTAGGAACTTCATGAAGAAGTTTATTGGGCCATCAAACTAAAGACCGTTGCATTGGGCCACCAGATTAAAGTAGGATATGTTAATAAAGATAAAAGCCGAGCCCACATATTTTAAGTCAGTGGGTTTAAGTACAAAATAGACAGAAGACCCCGAAAGTTTTTATTTTTTTTTTTATTTTTTTTTATCATAAGATATTTTCTAGTTTTTCTCGTTTTTATATCTTGGTTTTCACTTTAAAATTTAAACATCTTGTCTAGGGTTTGTAGATTTGTTTCTTTTTATATTTTGTTTCTTTCTGTTAGAAGTGTGTTTAGTGTAGATTAGTTTATCTCATTGATAATCTATCTGTGAGAGATTAAGGGTTTTCATTTTATTTTAAGTTGTATCAATTGTTTTGACATGGTATTAGAGCTATTAAGGCTCTACTCGGTCTTCATTTCTGTTGATTTTGTCTTCTTTCCGTTGATTTCGTTTTCTCTTTGTGAGGATAATAAGTTTTTGTCACGCTTATACTATTTTAGGCATTTTTTAACTGGATTAAGGGTACCGGTATTGGTTTAATGAGTGAGGCAGGCCTTGTCTTCTTGTGTTGCGTTCTTATGTGTTGCATTTTTTGTGATTTTGTTGTTCTTTGTATATATTCTTCTGTGTTTATGAGTGCTAGATCTAGAGATTAAGGATTATGTAATAAGACTTGTCCTGGCACTTTTTGAGTGCTGAACCGGGAATCTGGACACTGACGCAAAAAAGATGCTGAAATATTATTATTTGGAACTAAAATATCTTATCTACTTGATAAAAACCTTAGTTGATCAAAATCGAACATGATTGAATGATAGAATCGCCATACCTCACGTTATCATCCACCAATAAAACTATGAAAGAAAACAATGATGGTCTTTCATATGCAATCCTAAGAACCCATTTTAGGAAGAAAAAAAAACAAATATAAATTGGTAAGAAACAAATTCAAGGAACTAAAAAATTATAATAAATTGATTAACAAAAACCCTAGTAAGTGAAGAACAAAACCTGTTAATATCTTTATTTATCTTCCACTACACAAATTGATACCATATGCCTCCCCATCTCAACACCGCCAACCCTTGATACCCTAACCACATTATCGTTGCCACCTAAACTTGACAAAAGCGTGGATCCTAAACAATCAACAATTGGTTAACCAAGAGGCTATGTCGAGCGGAATAAGGCCAAATATATCAAAACCTAATTTGAAAACTTAAAGCAAAAACTAGAAAAATACAAGACCGGCTTCTAATTGTGTTTGCCGACTATTCATCTAGAGGCTATTCTGAATTCTCGAGTCCATTGATTTCACTGGCATTGATCCACTTTTGAAACCCTCGATTGATGTTTTTTATACTGTTCGGCGGTTATGGGTCCAGGAAGTGTAAGGGAAAGGGAATGGGAAGTAAAATGTGGGTTAGGAAGATATGAAGGAGTTGAAGATGGAATTATTGTTTGGAGACCTTCGGAAGGTGCACTGAAAGATAACGAGGAGGGGAGTTACAAGGTGAAGGGTGGTGACGGTTAAAATGGGAATCAAGTGTCTAGTTTGTGAATAAAGGGATAAGTCACATTACCTAAATATCCTTATAGGCATCTTAACTTTGCTTTAACGGATGAATATACCATTCGTAAAGAAGCTTTATTTTGTTGTAGGTGATGCTTGAAAAGTTATACCCATGTAAAAATTACAAGCTTGCACATCCAATTAACTTAATAATGTTATATAGATATGTGATATGAAATTAAAAAAAATACAGTCCATGTTATTAACTGTTTGTGATATGAATTATTAAAAAATATATAGGGTTTATTCACTATATGTGATGTGAACCATTTTTATTAACTATAAGTGATATGATTTATTAAAAAGTATATAGGGTTTATTCGTCTCAACTTGTTAAAGGGTTTCATCTTTTAACAGAATGGATCATACAAAAAATGTGTTTGGTGACGAGAATTGTAACACCCCAACCGATGGCGGAATCATCGAGGTGTCACGTAGTGACGATTGTTCAAAAGCACATAGTACTAAAATGTAAATATATTATTGAATAATTTAAATTGTCTTACATGAATGAAATGGGAAAATACATAAGTCTGAACAAAACATGAAATTTGAAATAAATTATTAAAAGCAAGCACTAAAATCCAATGCTATGGAACTAAGATCAAACTGCACCTGAAACATGTACAAAATAAGTTTTGTCAACATATGAAATGTTGGTGAGCATTCCTAGTTTTAATACATATAGTAAGTTGGAAAAATGTTATACAACTCAAGTGCAAAGCTACAGTGCATTTATGTAAACTATGTATCATACAAATGAGCGAAATCAATCCTGTGACTGTATAAATGTACTAAATGAATGGCGGTGTACTTATCCAATAAATGGATAATAACTTAACAATGACCATGGATTCTCCGATGAAAAAGGGGGAGAATCACCTAGGTGGGTTGTTAATCCAATAGCGTTATCCAATGTTAAGGTCGGCTTGTACAATGTTAATGATTTCACTAAGTACAAATGTATTCTACATGTAATGTCTAAGCATAAAGCACGTTTGTAAGCAAATGCACATAGTACTAGAATTGTATTGTAAAAATGTGAACTTGTATGTGTAATTTGTATAAGTGTACATGTAACATCCCAAAAGTGAATAAGACAAAAAAAAGGGGGATAGGAAATACTCACTTTCGCCAAATAACTAGATGACTAAGCGAGCGTGAAAATGCGAGCAATCCAAAGACTCAACAACGAAACTAGTCCAATTTAGAAGGAAAGAAACCGAATAAGAAAAATATCCAGCTTCCAATTCGCCAATTACGAGAGCTTATAATCAAAGCTTCAAATGTAGAAGTAATATACTATAGAAGAAAGGTATGAGGGAGAGTTTAATCGAATTGAAACAATCGATTTAGAGATACAAACTGTAATGGTCATAGGTATGAGGGAGAGCTTATAATCAAAGTTGTACCCATGTAAAAATTACAAGAGTATTAGTAATATATTCTAAAAATAGTAATAGAAAATTTTAATTCGGTCAATAAGATATAAAAAAGGGATTAAAATTAAAAATCGTAATATTAGTTTTAGTATTAGTAATATATTCGTAATTTAATTCAGTCAATAATAAATAAATGATCTTAAAAATCGGAATATATAACATTAAATTCGGTCAATTATTATTAATGTCATTAAAACTCATAATAAATAACATTAAAAATGAATAAATCCTATTAATTACAGGCAAAACAATAATAATTCATAAAGACATATTAAACAAAATTTCATAGTAATATTATTATAAATAAATGAGATTAAAAAATCGTAATAAATAACATTCAATTTGGTCAATTATTATTAATGTCAATTTGTATTAGTAATATATTCGTAAAAAGAGTAATAAAAAATTTTAATTCGGTCAATAGATATAAATGACATTAAATTTAAAAATCGTAATATTAGTTTTACTATTAGTAATATATTCGTAATTTAATTCGGTCAATAAAAAATAAATAGGATTAAAATTAAAAATCGTAATATTAGTTTTAGTATTAGTAATATATTCGTAATTTAATTCGGTCAATAATAAATAAATGAGCTTAAAAATCGTAATATATAACGTTAAATTCGGTCAATTATTATTAATGTCATTAAAACTCATAATAAATATCATTAAAAAATGAATAAATCCTATTAATTGCAGGCAAGACCAATAATAGTTCGAACAAATAGTAATATAAATAATATTAAACATAATTTCATAAAGATAGATTAAACGTAATTTTGTAGTAATATTAAAATAAATAAATTAGATTAAAAATCGTAATAAATACATTCAATTCGGTCAATTATTATTAATGTCAATAAATAACATTAAATCTAACATATTAAAAATACATTAAAAATGATTAAATCTTATTAAATATAAATTCAAAAAAAGTAATATAAATAAATGAGATTAAAATTTTTAATAAATAACATTAAATTCAGTCAATTATTATTAATGTCAATAAATAATATTAAACATCTTAATAAATAACATTAAAAATGAATAAATCTTATTAATTGCAATCAAGACTATCATAATTCGTATGTGGCAACTGTAACATCACTGCATATGATGTTTTTAGATAATAGAAATTTGTTCATGGCCTTCGGCACAGTCTGGAAAGATACGTATAAAAAAATTAAAAAAAAACATTTTATAAAATGAAATAGGCATTTTTTACACATAAAAATAACAATCATACCAACACGGTTGACGAAGGGTCATGCAAAACCTTGAAGAATTGAGAACCTTTGTGATAAGACATAATAACGTTGGTGTGTTCGGATGAGATCCTGATTTTTAAAATAAGTAAAACATAGAATGATTAAATCAGTTTAAAGGTAAACCCGATTCACTGTATATCTATCAATAACGATTTAAAAAGTTGGTATTTCTAAAGAATAATCACAAATGAATACATCAAAATGATTAATTTCTTGAAACGATTAAATGTTAATTATCCATGTTCATTCTAAATCATCTAGATCGTATTTTATAAAAAAACCGATTAAAACTTCATTCTAAATGTATCAGTGTTTAATCATTGATAATAATATTATTGAAGAATTTGATTAAATAGTCAAAGATTAAAAAAACCGATTAAATCTTCATATGGATCGTATTTTATAAGAAAACCGATTAAATAGTCAAACTAATTTTTGTAAACAAAAATTAAAAAACCGATTAAATCTTCATTGAAGAATTTGATTAAATAGTCAAAGATTAAAAAAACCGATTAAGTCAAACCATTTGATTAAACAAATGATAAGAGTAATTTATTCATAAGATTAACAGTAAAGCATCGAGTTTGTTAACAAAAATATCAACTGAAAAATCGTATACATAGGTTTCATCAAGATGATTGATTAACAGTAAAGCATCGAGTTTGTTAACAAAAATAAGTAAAACACAATAATATTAAGTAGTGTTAGAAGAATAGGGATCGATGATTACCTTGAATCAGTTGTGAAGAATCAAGAAAGTGTGAAAGATGAAGGAGGAGGATAGAAATGTTTGTTATGGAGAAATGAAGAATGATTTGTGGAGAATGAAAATTTTTTTCTGAGAATGGTTTATATGGACTTCAATTCGGAGCTCCATATTGTGGTTGGATCCATAAGGACCCTCTCTAAGGCCTCCATTCGACCCGAGTGTATTCAATTATTATATAGATAGATTATGATTGTTATATTCATTTATGTAAGTATATAACTAAAAATAAGAAATATTTGTTGACACTGAATTTTTTTTAAATTCGTTTAAAGATTTATTATTTTAGAGTTTTTGAAAATTCGGGTTATTACAAGTTATAATCCCAGTTCATAACTAGAGCTACAACATCGGGAACTTGTTTCTTGTTCATAGAGTCCGATCCACCTTTGTTTCCAGAGATACACATGCAACGAAAATCTCCAATATAGGTGCATGAGTTTCTTCTGAACTGTCGGGTAACCCTTCATAGCTCATCCTTCTTAACACCTTTTTAACATCATTATCAGGATAAACAACCAGATGCTCTGGTCTGTCCCCAAATACCAAAAATTCTCTAATAATCTGTTCTGACATGATCACTTCTTTGTTCTGAACTGTCGAGGCAATCACTTGAACTCCTTGCTTTTTGATGACCCTTGCGTTTCCCCAGAAATCTTCGATCCATGACTTGCACATGGGCGGATTTTCTCTTAAAGTATGTGTGATGCGACATAGATTCAACCCAACGATCATAGAGTAAAATAGTGCCTTGCTCTTCTCAGGAAGATCTCGCAGATATCCAGCAATTTTGTGTTCTGTGACAAATCCCGTTTTTGGTTCCCTCTTCTCTTTTCTATTTTTGACATCTACATCACCTATATTGCCTAATTCAACCATCTTTGCACAAAAGTAAGCAAGTGAGAATGCAACTCAAGTTTAGATAAACCGGGAGTTTGAACGCAAGCTTGGTCAAACAAATATTGTTCAAGTTTAAGAACCAAATAATCTTTACTTAATATAAATGACTTTTATAAAATGATATTAGTTTTCGGATTTAAAACAAGGATTCTCAAAAATGATACTCGTTTTATCGCATCACTATGAGCGTTTTCCGAAAATTCAATGGGTTTTGGAGACCCGATATTTGGATCAGGAATTTTTAGAAACAAATCAGGTTCTTTGGAAACCCACTGTTTGGTTCTGCATTTTCGAAAACACATCCGGGTTTTCGGAATTCCAAATTTTTTCCTTTGTAAATCGTGCCCAAACAACAACATCATCATCATCATCAACATCATCATCATCATCATCATCATCATCATCATCATCATCATCATCATCATCATCTTCATTCAATGCTCCGCCGTCAACAACCACCATCCACCGATCATCATCACCATAAACCATCAACTACTTATCACTGCTAAAAAACCCAAACACCATCATCATTATCCAACATTCACAATCTCATCCAACATTCCTAATCTCAGATCATTATCTTCGATCCGTCGTCACCGTAACCACCAATCATCAGTGCAAATTATATCACAACCACCACACGCCACCGTCTATCTCGAACTCTGCTTTTTTTTTCGATTGAACAAAGTTTTGACAACCATCACTCAACCTCACAAAAGCTGCAACTAATCACGCATTATAGACATGTCATGGGAAAGATTTTACCTTCATCGATTTAGGATTAGCGATTTCAAGAGACAATGTGAATATCCTTTTGTTTTTTTTCGAAATCAGATGAAGGGTTGTGTTCTCGGAAGATTTAGGGATTTAATTCCTTTTTACACATTAAGCCAAAAACACCCATTATAAAAACTCTTTTATCATAGAGAGGGCTACCAAGTTGTTGATGCATATTATGCGACTAGTGCTATTGGATCGCTAATACAATTATGTTTTGCCGCATTCGAGAGGTCGAAGGTGGGTTTTGATAGGGTTGAATTGAAGCTTTTATTTTATTACAACCCATTATATTTACAACACCCATTATAAAAACAATAAATTTTGTAATAATATTTTATTACAACCCCTCAACAGAACGGTGTCGCAGAACGTAAAAACAGGACTCTAATTGAAGCGGCTAGAACAATGTTTGCGGATTCCAACCTTCCAGTAATGTTCTGGAACGAAGCCATTTACGCAACTTGTTATACTCTGAATAGTGTGCTAACAGTGAAGAAGTTTGGCAAAACTTCTTATGAACTGTTGAACAGACGAAAGCCGAACTTAGAGTATCTAGAACCATTTGGAGCATCGTGTACTATGCTTAATCCATCTGAGAAGTTCGCACCGAAAGCTGAAGAAGGATTCTTTGTTGGATATGCAATCCCGCTCAAACGGGTATTCAACAAACGAACTCATCAGGTAGAGGAGTGGGCTAACGTCGAAGTTCAATGGTATACTCAGAATGTACAAGGTAGCGGTCCATATTGGATGTTTGATTACAAAGATTTCTTTGAATCATTCAATCTAGATAGCTTGGTTGAAGAGGCTGTATTAAGACTATATTATGAGGGTGAAAACGCAGTGACTTCACCATTGGTGCATCCGATCACTGTAACTCCTCCAACAGCTTCTAATGATGCCAATGCTCCTGCAGCAGAGGAGGAAGTGTTCCAAGAAGCTTCCACAACTCTCAAGTCATCAGAATCGGAAGATGATGATGATGTCACAAGTGAAGCTATTCTAGATTTTGCTACAGAGACACCTCCTGTGAACCCAAATTCAAATGTTGCTTCATCATCTAATTTGGGTAATGATCTGGATTGTACTAAGAATTTGACTACTCAAACGGGAGTGCAAGTACCTGATCATCCGGAATCTCGGATTCATCGTATTCACCCACTCGAGTAAATTATTGGTGATCCTGGTAGCAGCGTTATGACTAGAGGACAACTTCAGAATGCAAACTCACCAGAAAATCTTGGCGCTCTAGCTTTATATGCTAAAATTCAGAAATCAGGTTGTCAGAATGACTGGTCTTTTGCTTGTTATGTTGCGCAGGTTGAGCCGTGGACATATAAGGATGCTCTTTTGGATGACGCTTGGGTAGAGGCAATGCAAGAGGAGTTATTGCAATTTCAGAAACTGGGAGTGTGGACACTAACAGATTTACCTCCAGGAAGGAAAAAGATTGGAACCAAATGGGTGTTCAAGTGCAAAAAGGATGATAGAGGTGTGATCGTAAGAAACAAGGCTCGACTGGTTATACAAGGCTTTCATCAAGTGGAAGGAATCGACTACAACGAGATTTATGCACCTGTTGCACGTTTAGAAGCTATTCGCATGCTTCTAGCGTTTGCATCATATAAGAAATTTAAGGTGTATCAAATGGACGTTAAGAGCGCGTTTCTTTACGATGTGGTCAAGGAAGAAGTCTACGTAGGTCAACCACCAGGCTTTGAGGATTCTATCCACCGGGATAAGGTCTACGTTCTTAACAAAGCTCTCTATGGGTTGCACCAGGCTCCACGGCAATGGTATGAGGAGCTGAGCACGTATTTTCTATCCAAAGGATTCAAACGAGGTTTGGTAGATTGCACACTGTTCACAAAACGAACACGGGATGATTTGCTTCTAGTGCAGATTTATGTTGATGACATTATTTTTGGATCTACTAACGAACTTTTGTGCAGAGAATTTGAACAAGTTATGCAGGAAAAGTTTGAAATGAGTGCGATGGGAGAGATGCAGTTTTTCCTAGGCTTGCAGGTGGATCAAAGACCAACGGGGATCTTTATTTATCAAACCAAATACGTATCTGAAGTCTTGAGCCGATTCCAGATGGAAGATTCGAAGCCGATGGATACCCCAATACAACCTAATCATGGGATTGGAGTTGACACTAAGGGGGAGCTGACTGATCCTTTTACATACAGAGCAATCGTCGGATCTCTGATGTACCTCACCGCATCTAGACCAGACATAATGTTCGCCACATGTGTCTGTGCACGTTATCAATCGAAGCCGAAACAAAGTCATCTAGCAGCTGTCAAACGAATCCTAAGATATTTGAAGGGTAGTCCGTCGAGAGGACTATGGTACCCTAATGATGATATTTTTGATCTAATTTCTTTTAGTGATGCAGATTGGGGAGGCTGTGACAAAGACAGCAAGTCCATAACGGCTGGATGTCAGTTTATGGGGAGTTGGCTCGTGACCTGGCAATGTAAGAAGCAAACTGCAGTTGCCTTATCAACATGTGAAGCAGAATATGTCTCAGCTTCAAGCTGCTGCTCACACGTTCTGTGGATTCAACAACAGATGGTTGATTACGGTTTGCAATTTCTTAAAACCCCTATTTACTATGATAATGAGGCCGCTATTGCATTAACTAAAGACTTAGTCAATCACTCGAAAGCTAAGCATATCCGGATTAAATATCATTTTATCCGTGTTTGTTTTGCAAAAGAGTTGATCGATATTGTATGCGCGTAGGATCGTCAAATCTACAAAGATAGTGATCAAACAAGTTTGATTCAGGTGCGGAATCCCTGAATCAATCACAAAATGATAACAATACTTACAAAACACAGAAATCATCTTTAAAAGCTTCATTTCATTCATAAAAACACTCAATTACACGTTATAATAAGCTTTACAATCAAAATATGACGTGAATTAAGTTTACACAAAACCCTAGGGAGAGACTCAAACAGGAGGGAAACAAAAATGACAAAAACTTACATTCAAAATGAACTTGACCTATTTATAGGCCTGCACATTTGCCCACTTTGCTTGGTCGAATGTGCAGGTTCGCCCATTCATCATGGTCGAACCAAGCTATACATTAACATCTAATCTACCTTCGACCTCCTATCTCTCCTTCGCACCTTTTGCTCTCCTTCGCACCTTTATAAATCTCATTCGCCCATATTATCTTTCCTTCGCTTATTCGTCAAATCACAAAAACATATGTTAATTGTAATCCAAAGCATTAGTCGCACAAAATGCATCTACAAACTCCCCCTCGACTATTGCTTGGATTGTTTACACTCTTGGTCCATCCTTTTGTTCATAAGCTTTATGTGCAATAACGTCTTTTGTTCTTTGGTCATCACCGGTTCAAACACTTGTTTCGGTCTTTTCTTTTTGACATCAGGAGCATCTTGAATCTTCACGAACTTCCCTAGCTTCTTATCAAAATTGCATCCAGCATTAATGTCATAAGCAAAGCACAGAAATACCACTCGCTGGTATTTACTTGCTTGTTCAGCATCTTTCACATCACTGAATATTGGATTGTAATACAACATAATTATATCCTCATGTGAACAATTAACCAACCACATAGGATCAAATATGTGTATTTTCTTGAAATTCTTTTCACCAACCTTCAATACAATCACAGCCTCTGCAATCTTCCAATCATAATACCACCAGATAAAATCTTTCGCAAAGTGTTGTGGAATCTGCAATAGCGGAATATGTTTCAACACTTTCGTTGGTTTGTACTTTAGAGTCACCTTGGGTAAACCGGTAATAGCATCAATGTCTTTCTTGTGAACAATCCGCTTCGGATACTGAGGTTCAAATAAGTTCCATCTCGTCCTGCTTTCCCTTGCCACTCGATCAACAAAATAAGCAATGTGATCGTTAGAAGATCCAGTCAATCTATGTCTACAAACATCACGAATAGCCCAGTACGGGAGAGTCTTCAGATCATGAAATCTGTCAAAATAGAGTATCCCCTTCTCCCACTTAACGGCAACACACTTCAACTGTTTTATAAACTTCCAACCCAACGCTCTTCCTTTAAACATCTCGTTGTGGAGTTTATAGAAACTTCCCTGGATCTCTGCTTTGGGACGATTGGCTTCTTTCTCTTTCAATTTCCTCAGTAACTCTTTCAAACTGTCTGATTGTTCAATGTTCGGTTTATCATGCCCCTTGAACACTTCTTTAACAAACTTATCACTCTTTTCTCTAGCAAGTTTCTCGGCTTCCTGTGACAACCTGCACCCTTCACTTTTCATAAATGTGCATAATTGGTTCCTCAACTATTTCAAAATTTTCATTTTTAACCCTCGTATTTTAATAGGACCAAAATTCACAATTTAATAAAACTTATAATTTTTATAAGTAAAAGTATGCACGTTTTATACTCACATCTACGCCCGAGCACGTATGTTTCAGACCTTGATACTCAAAGCCCTTAATTTTCGGTCCTAAAACAACTTAGAAATCGAAGGAAACAAGTCCAGAACTTAAAATTGATTAAATTAGAAAAAAAATGGCTAATTGAATCCAAAACTAGTATAAAAACCCACCTATGACCCATTACACTTTGCACCTCTAAATCGATTGTTTCAATTCGATTAAACTCTCCCTCATACCTTTCTTCTATAGTATATTACTTCTACATTTGAAGCTTTGATTATAAGCTCTCGTAATTGGCGAATTGGAAGCTGAATATTTTTTCTTATTCGGTTTCTTTTCTTCTAAATTGGACTAGTTTCGTTGTTGAGTCATTGGATTGCTCGCGTTTTCACGCTCACTTAGTCATCTAGTCATTTGGCGAAAGTGAGTATTTCCTATCCCCTTTTTGCTTTTATTCACTTTTGGGGTGTTACATGTACACTTATACAAATTACAAGTTCACATTTTCACAATACAATTCTAGTACTATGTGCATTTGCTTACAAACGTGCTTTATGCTTAGACATTACATGTAGAATACATTTGTACTTAGTGAAATCATTAACATTGTACAAGCCGACCTTAACATTGGATAGCGCTATTGGATTGACAACCCGCCTAGGTTGATTCTCCCCCTTTTTCATCGGAGAATCCGTGGTCATTGTTAAGTTATTATCCATTTATTGGATAAGTACACCGCCGTTCATTTAGTACATTATACAGTCACAGGATTGATTTCGCTCATTTGTATGATACATAGTTTACATAATTGCATTGTAGCTTTGCACTTGAATTGTCTAACATTTTCCAACTTACTATATGTATTAAAACTAGGAATGCTCACCAACATTTCATATTTTGACAAAACTTATTTTGTACATGTTTCAGGTGCAGTTTGATGTTAGTTCCATAGCATTGGATTTTAGTGCTTGCTTTTAATAATTTATTTCAAATTTCATGTTTTGTTTAGACTTTTGTATTTTTCTCATTTCATCCATGTAAGACAATTTAATTTATTCAATAATATATTTACATTTTAGTACCATGTGCTTTTGAACAATCGTCACTACGTGACACCTCGATGATTCCGCCATCGGTTGGGGTGTTACACTTCCTTTAGTAACTCTTCAGTGAAAGCAGCAAATCCAGAATCTTTATCTTTCTTGAAATATTCTGGATACTCTTCACTGGTTATATCTTCAATTTCAATCTCCTCAAATGCAGGTACGTCACGATCATCAGAATGATTTCCAGCTTCCTTTTCAGGTAGATTAGGAATCTGGTTATCAGCCAATAGTTCTTACAACGTTTTCCCAACCTGCTTGCCAAACTTTCCAAAATTTCCTTTGACATTGCCGCAGAAACTTCACCATCTTCTAAATCTGGACCATTATAATCCAATTCAAGCATCCTGTCACTAGATTCAAAGATCTCAGAAAATCTACTGGTCATGTCTATCGTCCAGACTCGATCAGTAAGCATCTGGCGATACATCTGTTTATCATCTTCAGACAATGACTTCAGCTTTTCATTTCAAAAGATCGTATCATCATCAACCGATCCTCCAGGAGCTTTAGAACTGGATTCACCTCCTTTTCCAGATCCACGTTTCTCATACTTATACTTATCTGTATCGTCATCCTCATCATCATCATCATCATCATCATCAAATGCAGAGCTGCCTCCATCACCAGATTCACCATCCGAACCATCATCATCTCCATCATCCTTCTTCTTCTTCTTCTTTTGAGGAACATTTCCTGCATCTTCATCAAGATCCTCATCTTCCTCCTCCTCATTATCAGACGGTTCGAAATCAACCTGCTCCTCATCTTGTTCTTTGTCCTCTTCACCTTCTTTCAGTTGAGGAGCTCGAGAGTACAAGTCTTTAATCAGATTGTCCATGTTCTTGTTACTCTCTTTTAGCTTATTGTTCTCTTCTTTCAAAGCTATGTATCGTCTGGTGTTTCTTTGTTCGTGTTTCAACTTCTTGTTTTCTTTGCGAAGTCGTTTAATTTCAGCTTCAAGTGCTTCCTGATTGTCATGAGATGTCTCAACAACGTCTAGCATCTTCTGATCATTGTTCTTCAGTTTCTCAATCTCTGCTTGCTGCTGATTAATTATCTTCATCATATCAGCTAGCTTCCGGTTCACAGCGTTCATCACATCGCTATCAACTGTGACCTTTGGAGTAGAAGCTTCAGCAACAGCAGGCAACTTACCTTTCTTAATCTTCTTTAACACTCTATCCAGTGCATCATTAAATTTATCAACAGGTAGATCAGTCTCTTTCTCAGTTCCTGATGATGTTTTCTGTTTCTTCGCAACTGGACTAACAACCGGTGACTTCGAGCTAGATGCTGGTGGAAGTTTCTTTCCAGCAATTAGTGATTCAATCTCTCTAGCTTGCTTCTCCATGGGCTTTAACACTTTCTCCTTCTTCTTGAATTAGGGCTTTTTCTGTTTCTCCCCCTGCATTGGCGATCTAGGAAAATCTCCTGATCCCAAGCCTAAATCTTCATCAGCTTCATCTAAACGAATAGGACTCTTGTTTCTCTGTTCTTCCAAAGATCTATTCAGACTAGCAGACTCACCAGCCACAGTGGCCTTGGGCGTGGTGCTCTTTATAGTCTCTTCATTAGAATCCCATCGCTCGTCTTCTTGCGTCTCCTCAGAATCAACCGACGCTTCATCCACAAGATGTAATCCTTTCTTCGCCATGCTTTTGTGCCTTCTTGACGTACTTTTCTTCTTAGCTGATTCAGCTTCAGTCTGAACTTCAATCCTAATCTCTTTTTCTTTACCTTTACCACTCTTTGCTCCCACGTTCACTACCTGACGCTTTCGTTTTGCCTCAGGGTCAACAGGATGTAACGGATTGTCTTCGTCTGATGCACTGTCAGCATGCCTCACCTTATCTTGACCAGGATCCACATAATCAATTTTGACTAAGTGACCAAATAAACGTCTCACTGGTGGTCTTTCATTTACAGACAACCCCTTATAAGCCTTCATTCTGGCAAGAGTATTAATGTTCATATGCTCCTGAACAATAATCTGCTTTGGGTCTCTCTTCAAATTCTTATACTTCAAATCGAAAATCATCTGAAGGAATCTAGGATATAACAAAAACTTCCTAGTCCTTGTTCCTCTCACTAGCTCTAACAAATGTTCCATAAGCATTCCTGATACATGGAACGGTTTGTTCAATATAAGTGCTACCATCAACGAGCTTATGCTTTTCCTCATCAGATCATAACCACCAGCCGCTGACCCGAAGACATGTATCATCACATGTGCTAAGTACTTGAATTGAGGACAGAGCTTTCCTTTGTGTAACGAACCATCAGTAATCGGTCCGTTATACTTCATTCTGAGAAAACACTTCCTTTGTTCAGTCCAGCTGAGTTCTCTGGGATCTGTCTTAACATCTTCAAGTTTCAACGCTTCCCGAATATCATTCTCTGACACAATAATCAGCACTCCTTGAATCTTGCTGACCAGAGAAGATTCACCTTCCTAGAAGTCCATTTTAGCGTTTGTCCGTAACTCCTGTAATAAATCTCTGTAAATGATAGCGGGTGTAGCAATCGCATCGATCACCCGGCTCCTCTTCAAAAACTCTATAATCCCAGTAAACTCCGTGTGCTTCTTCACGTCTCCAAGATATGCACAGCAGTTATGCGCATTCTCAAACGGTAAAATATCAGTCTTCGCTGTCTCGGCAGCCTGTGAGGATGATCCAGCAGGAACACTCGTATCTTCCTGTTCAAACATGGTTAAAACTGCAAAACAAATCAAGTAAACACGTTAAAAACAAACAAAATAAAAAAAATTGAAAATTTGGATTTTCATTTCTACATTCGCCCAAATAAGAGTTCGAATGAGAAATTTTTTGGTGCGAATTTGAAGTTTCAAGGGTTCGAATGTGAAAAGTTTTGAATAAATGTTTCATTCGCCCGTTTAACTTCATTCGCCCACATAAACCTTTTCCTTCGCCCGTTTTTGCACGTTCGACCGTTCGTAAAGGGCGAAAGAGTCAGTTCATCATTTCAAATTTCAATTTTGCAATCCAGTAAGTTTTAACTTGTCATTTTGATTCAACAACCATCTAAAACCTCCGATTAAACTTTTCTACACAACAATTTCATCAAACATTCACTGATTATGTGTTTTTATATGAAACAAGGGTTCGTGACCAGTTTAAGAATCAATTACACATTCTATTGAGTTAAAACCCTATGTTTTTGGATAATCTCCCCCTAAAACACTTAATCAGTGAAACCTAATAAAAAATAAGTCCTATAAACCTAGTTAAATCCATCATTTGAACCAGTTAGGGCACGAACTAAAAAATTAGTGATTAATCGATCAAAACATGATGATAACCTGTAATAAGTGGTGCAAAATGACCAGGATAATCAGACGAACACAATGGTATGATTTAAAAGTCACGAGCAACAAGTGGACTTAGGGTTCGAAAGTGAAGCTTTTGTCTCCTTCACCCCTAATGAAAGGTGCGAATGAGACATAAGGGTTCGAAAGAGAAAATGTCTTACGAACTCTCACATTCGCCCAAAGTTAAACGTACGAATGAACAAAAAATTCCTCCTTCGACCCAACGAAGGGGCGAAAGTGAACAGGAAATTTTGGAAATTTTACCAAATCTCAAAATCGAGTCCCGTTTAAAATATTTTCCAACTTTAAGCATCCGACAATCATATTTTCTCATTTAAAGATTACAAAGCTCAAATGGTTCATCAAGGTTTAGAAAATCGAATTAACCACCATCAGCTATCAAAAATAAGATAGAAATGTAAAATCTTTTTGGATTTTCTAAAGTTTATGTTAAAACACACCTAAAATCTTTTTGAGTTTTGCAATTTTTGACGAGAAATATAAAATGCAGAAATGTAAAGATAAAGCAGTAAATGTTTTGGGATTTCCGGTAAAGGGATCCTATCAGTTATTGAGAAATCTGATCACACCGTTGATCTTTTTGAGTATTATCATTAAAGACAATGTGTGATCTGGCAACTGCTGATATTGTGATCCACATAAACTCACATGCAGACTTTTGTGCAGTGCTTTAAACTGATACGATTATGTATAGTATAAACGTTATTGTATGTGGTTCCCACGCACACGACATACTCCCGTATCAAGAAGTAAATGCACAAAGACTCATTGTAAAGCGTGATTATGCTTTCGTTGTCTGTAATTTACAAGGTATGAGGCACAGAGGTATACAGGTCAGCAAATTAATGCAGAAAAGTAACATGTGCACTCTACCAGGTTGAGGACTGATATCAATCATGATTTGCATTAGTGATTAATATGATGTAATAGATAATCTTTGATTATCATAAAACATGGAAAGTTCCTCAATTCGGTAACTTTAGGATTTGGCTTAAAGCTCTTTTATAAAGACACCCTATCTGATCTAGGTCCGTAATGACTTACACCAGAAGATCAGAGAGGCTATCCCAGACAACTAATAACATAACGACCCAAAACCTCCGAGTTTTGTACAAATACCCTATCAAACGAAATTACGGTACTAAGACCATATGCCCATGAGGAGTTCATCCACACAACAATTTGTTTGATATGTATGTATCAGGCACGCAGTATTAGGTCTACGAAGCCTATCAGCATATCACACAGACTCAGACACACGCCCTATATAGCATTACATTTCTTTAGAATGTGTCAGATCCCCACTGATGTACTATCATTTCCCCTTTTTCTCCAGGAAATCATTTTTGGTTTTTCTGATTTTTATAAATTTTTGAATTTACTGTTCCCAAGGATAAGCTGGAGCATTTCAAATATGTGACTGCCCAGATATCGTTTGTTCACAGAAATCTGTCGGCATTAATCTAAGGGAAGAAGATATAGCAGTTAGCAAAGAAATTTTCTAATTTTTATGGATTTTGAAATTTTTCAATGTTTTTGGATTTTCAAAATTTTCTGAAAAACAGTAAAACTAAACTAAAATACGATAAACTGAGGTGGTGATCAATCTTGTTTTTCTTTAATATCGTTAGCTTTCAAAAGATATTCAAATCTCGATTTATCAAAAGCTTTGGTAAAAAGGTCTGCACGTTGGTAATCAGTGTGGATTTTGACCATATCGATCAACTCGTTAGCATAACAATCACGGATAAAATAGTATTTAATCCGGATATGTTTAGCCTTTGAGTGATTTACTAAGTCTTTTGTTAATGCGATTGCGGCTTCATTATCACAGTAAATAGGGGTTTTAAGAAATTGCAAACCGTAGTCCACCATCTGTTGTTGTATCCAAAGAACCTGTGAGCAGCAGCTTGATGCTGAAACGTATTCTGCTTCACATGTGGATAATGCAACTGCGGTCTGTTTCTTGCATTGCCAGGTCACGAGCCTGCTCCCCATAAACTGGCATCCAGCCGTTGTGGATTTGCTGTCTTTGTCACAGCCGCCCCAATCTGCATCACTAAAAGCGATTAGGTCAAAATTATCATCATTAGGGTACCATAGTCCTCTCGACGGACAACCCTTCAGATATCTAAGGATACGTTTGACAGCTGCAAGATGACTCTGTTTCGGCTTCGATTGATAACGTGCACAGAGACATGTGGCAAACATTATATCAGGTCTGGAGGCGGTGAGATACATCAGAGATCCGACGATTGCTCTGTATGTAAATGGATCAGTTAGCTCCCCCTTAGCGTCAACTCCAATCCCGTGATTAGGTTGTATTGGGGTATCCATCGGCTTCGAATCATCCATCTGGAATCGGCTCAAGACTTCAGAAACGTATTTCGTCTGGTGAATAAAGATCCCCGTTGGTCTTTGTTCCACCTGCAAGCCTAGGAAAAACTGCATCTCTCCCATTACGCTCATCTCAAACTTTTCCTGCATAACACGTTCAAATTCTCTACACAGAAGTTCGTTAGTAGACCCAAATATAATATCGTCAACATAAATCTGGACTAGAAGCAAGTCATCGCCTGTTCGTTTAGTGAACAGTGTGCAATCTACCAAACCTCGCTTGAATCCTTTCGAAAGAAGATACGTGCTCAGCTCCTCATACCATTGCCTTGGAGCTTGGTGCAACCCATAAAGAGCTTTGTTTAAAACGTAGACCTTATCCCGGTGAATAGGATCTTCAAAGGCTGGTGGTTGACCTACATATACTTCCTCCTTGACCACACCGTAGAGAAACGCGCTCTTGACATCCATTTGATACACCTTAAATTTCTCTTATGATGCAAACGCCAGAAACATTCAGATAGCCTCTAAGCGTGCAACTGGTGCATAGATCTCGTTGAAACATTCGATGAAATCCTTGTACAACCAAACGAGCTTTGTTTCTTACGATCACTCCTCTATCATCCTTTTTGCATTTGAAAACCGACTTCGTTCCAATCTTCTTTCTTCCCGGGGCAAATCTGTCAGTGTCCAAATGCCAAGTTTCTTAAACTGCAACAACTCCTCTTGCATTGCTTCCACCCAAGCGTCGTCCAAAAGAGCATCCTTGTAAGTTCGCGGCTCAACCTGCGAAACATAACAAGCAAAAGACCAGTCATTCAGAAAACCAGATTTTTGTATTTTGGCATATAAAGCAAGATTGCCAAGGTTTTCCGGTGAGTTAGCATTCCTCAATTGTCCTCTTGTCATTACACTGCTACCAGGATCACCAATAACCTGCTCGATGGGGTGAATTCGATGTATTCGAGATTCCGGATAATCTGGAACTTGGACTCCCGTCTGAGTAGTTAAGTTCTCTGCAGAAACCAGATCATTACCCACATTCGATGATGAAGCACCATTTGTAATTGGGTTCACTGGTGGTGTCACTGTAGCATGATCTAAGATAGCTTCACTTGTAACCTCATCGTCGTCATCTTCTGATTCTGATGAATTCAACGTTGTGGAAGCTTCTTGGAATACCTCTTCTTCAACGACAGGAACATTGGTATCATTAGAAGCTGCTTGGGGGTTCACGGTGATCGGACGCACCAACGGTGATGTCACTGCGTTTTTGACCTTGTAATACAAACATAATACAGCCTCTTCAACCAAGCTATCTAGGTTGAATGATTCAAAGAAATCTTTGTAATCAAACATCCAGTCTGGACCGCTTCCCTGTAAATTCTGAGTACACCGTTGTACTTCAACGTTAGCCCACTCCTCGACTTGACGAGTTCTTTTGTTGAATACCCGTTTGAGCGGGGTTGCATATCCAACAAAGTATCATTCCTCAACCTTCGGTGCGAACTTCTCAGATGGATTAAGCATAGTACAAAGAGCTCCAAACGGTTCTAGATACTCTAAATTCGGCTTTCGGCGATTCAACAGCTCATAAGAAGTTTTGCCAAACTTCTTCACCATTAAAACACGATTAAGAGTATAACAAGCTGCGTAAATTGCTTCGTTCCAGAACATTACTGGAAGATTTGAGTCCGCAAGCATTGTCCTCGCCGTTTCAATTAGAGTCCTGTTTTTACGTTCCGCGACACCGTTCTGTTGTGGGGTATACGGAGCACTGTATTCATGATGAATACCTTTGTTTTCACAATGATCGTCCATCTGTGCCTTTTTAAACTCCGTCCCATTATCACTCCTAATCCTCTTGATCTTGAGACCATAGATATTTTCCAGACGAGTGAACAGAACTTTCAAATTATCAAACGTGTCGCTCTTTCGGTGTAAGCACATAACCCATGATAATCTTGAAAAATCATCAGTTACCACAAGACAGTACAATTCCCCAGCATGACTCTTACGCTTGACCGGTCCGAACAGATCCATGTGCAAACGTTCAAGTGGCAGTTCAACGGAATTGATTTTCTTTGGCCTATGGGATTGTTTGTGCTGCTTACCCTTTTTGCAACTCACACACTTGTCATTTAAGTGAAAATGTTTGACATTCACGCTTGTGAAAAGTTCATTCTTCACCAATTGATTCATCTTTCCTAGGTGAATGTGTCCCATTCTCCTATGCCACATAATGGATTATTTTTCTGTAGCCTTGGAGAGGAAACATGTTACTTGGCCTTGGGTGGTCATGGCTTTTGACATATTGAGAATGTACAAGTTGTTTACTCTCGGCGCCTTTAACATCACCCACTCTTTCGGTAACTCGAAACCCAGCTTGAGTATATAGCAAGATTTGTCGTCAAAGTACACAGAAAATTATTTGTCACATATCTGACTGACACAGAGCAGATTGTAATCTATTTGCTTCACCTAAGAAATTCTCTCAAAACTCACAATTCCATTGCTCACACTACCCTCCATGGTAATATATCCTCCCTTGTTCCCTGCAAACGCTACATAACCTCCATTGATGTTTCGAATATCAAATAGTAGCGAAAGATCCCCTGTCATGTGACCAGAAGCTCCACTGTCAACAATCCAAAGACTGCTCACAGGGCCAGCTGAAGCTCCCTGCACATATCAAGTAAAGAAGTTAGATTTTTCGGGGGACCCATGCCTGTTTGGTCTTGGGTCTTTGAACAGTTTGTTTCAAAGATTCAGATTTTTCACAAACATCTTGAGTTTTATCAACCTTTTTCTTATTACACAAATCTTTCTCATTTTCTGGTTTCACATTTTGTTGTGAAGTTGAAGCACCCTCAGAACCCTTTGGTGACCAAGATTGTTCAGATCTTTTCAAGATCCGGATCTAAGATTTTGGGGTCTCAGCCGGTTTCTTTACTTCATCCTTGAATGAGACTTTCTTGGTTACCTTCTCTGATTTAACAGAGACAGGTCCAACTGTTGGTTTGACATTAGGTTTAACAGGAACCTTTTTGTTGTCAGCAGTTGCGTTCACCATTGGTTTCTTCAACGGTTTCTCAGTGGCTATCCGGTTGCGTCTATCATATGTCATCGGACGATTTACCCTCCTTTTGAAATAATTACTTTGGTTATAAAAAGGTGTTGGTTGAGGGACAAACCGTCTCTGTGGATAACAATGATTATCAACCGGACATTCATATTTTTGCTTCATCTCCACCTCGTGCCTCTTGTGTCTTACATACGGGCAGTCGGCAAGTAAATGCCCCCTCTCCCCGCACTTAAAACACGCACGGTACTCTTCATAATTTTCCTTGACGTTCGACTTAGAATAGCTAGCGATAGGATATTGATCATTCATACACCTTCTTCTTAAACTCTCAGGAGCGGGGTCCTTTGAGTAAGTCAGCTCAAGAAAACCATTTGACTTATCTTTTGGTTTAACAAATTGTGTGACATTGACCTTTGGCTCTTTAGGAATATCCGAATGAATTTTCTTTAAGATTGCTGGAGGAATATCATTTGTTCGCTCATGTTTCGGAAACCAAATGGTACTTTCCTGCCAGATCTTTTCAATTTTTGAATAATTTGCAAATTGAATTGGATATTCTTCATCAGAAATGATCTTATCGGATCCTTGCATCCGATAGAAAACATTAACAGGTTTATCACACGATTCATTTTTCTCTTCATTTGATTTTTCAATTTTCTTTTCAACTTTCTTCTCAACTTTCTTTTCACCTTTCTTTTCAACAGGCTTCACTGATTGATTCTTTCTATAAGCGTTAGCCATGGGATGGACAATCTGAGATGGTGAAACAGGTTCAGTAGTGATGATGTGATTTTCATCAGGAATATCACTCACCTTTTCAACAACCGTCTTAGACTGTTCATCCTCTTCATCAGAATCATCAGCAGTAACAACACCCTCATTATTTCCCAGAACAGGTCTAACATCAGAATACGGATCTCCCACACTAGATGTGTTTGACTCGTTATCCGATGTAGAGTCAGATTTAACTAAGCTCTCCGGTGCTATTGAGTGCAAATTATGATTTTCAAACAACACCGGAGCTGGGACAGCTTTGTAGTTTGCACTACTAGGCTGTGAAGGCTCTTCTATTATGTGGTCACCAACATAAGCAATATGCTTATAACTCTCAAGCTTTTTGTTTACTTTCTCTTCAAAGCACTTGATGGTGGCCATTTCCAATTTTGTGTTTTCTAAATCATTGATATAGTTATTTATGGCCATTTGTTTTAAAGACAAAGTCTTTTTCAATTCTGAAACATCTTTCTTATACCCATCAAGTACTCTGTTAAACTCTTTTGATTCTTTCTGATATGATTGACAGTTGATTTTTGCACTCTCAAGTTGAACCTTGAGTTGCTTATTTTCATCCGTCAATTCATCACAAGCTTTGCAATGTTTAACACAAGTTGAATTTGAATTAACAGTGGATTCAGTACTTACCTGTTTAGGAGGTTCTGTCATGGCGATCAGTGCAAAGTGTGCTTCCTTCCCAACGAAAAACTTGGAATAATCAATTCTGGTGCAAGCGTCATCCACAATGCATGATTTCCGGGTCATCAAGAAGTCAGCTTCAGCAAGCAACTGGTCAATGTCATCATCCAGTGAGTTAACACTAGATTCAGAATCAGACTCACTCTCCTCATCAGAATAAGTAGAATCAAACTGCTCTGGAATATCAGCAACTGAATCAAGAATCATTCCAGACTTCTTCTCTTCACAATCAACATTCATCTCTTCACTTAACTCCCCAATCTTCAACTCACTCATCTTCTCAGTCACAATCTCTTCTTCAACCTCCACCAGTTCATCCAAGTTCATTTTCTGTGCCACACAAGCCACATTTCCAGTTGTGATTTCTTCAACACCTAACTGCATACCGGTCCAATCAAAACCCTCATCCTTTTGTATCACCAAAGCTTGATTTGGGTTCTCGGTTTGAGTTTGTGTGTTTGGTGTAGAAATGGGAATGATTGTACGGTTTGAATTCTGTTGTGTTTGGTTTTGTGGTGTGGATTGTCTAGCATTGTTGTTTTGTTGGGTATTTTGACGGTTTTGATAGTTGTTTTGAGGTTGAAAGCTTGAAATGTTGGGACTTTGGTATGATACCTGGTTTTGATTTTGTCGGCTTTGGTAGTTAGAGTTGAATGGATTTCTATTACCTAGTTGGGCTAGCTGTGTGCACTCTCTTTTAAAATGACCTTTCTCACCACAGTTGAAACAAGTAACTTTGGCTTTGTTGAAGCCATAAGTGGTGTTAGGAGAAGTAGAAAGATCAGTTCTCCCGGTCTTTTGAATAAAATCAGTGGCTCTTCTCATGATACTTGCAAAGGCCCACTGAATATCCATCAGTTCCATTTCTTCCTTGTCAATCTGTGCATAGTCCTCATTGGTCAAGTTGTTGTTCCCAATTTGACTAGCAACCAATCCATTATATGATGCTACCATTGCTGAAACTAATGCTACATGTTGTTGGGAAATCTCAACAGTAACATTGTTTAGATTTGAAGTCTCCAACACAATCGGGCTTTGGTTAGTTTGACTTTGGTTAATTTGCATTTGGTTCATTTGAGAGTTGTATGGTTGTTGTTGTTGATGTTGGCTAGCGGAGTAACATGCTGCTAGTTGCATGGGTGAAAATGGTGGAATGTAAGTAGTTGTTGGATATGATGGTGAGGTATATGAAGATGTTTGAGCAAGGTAATTGATTGGTGTTTTGGGTGGTTCAACAATGTTAGATACGCACGCGATGTGTGGAGCAACATTAGAAGTAGAACTGGAAGTAGAATGGGAAGACGATGTACCACCAAGATACAATTCCGGATTCTGAGGAATTTGAGCCCTTTTTGCTTTCCTCTTTTCCTCCATCTCCTTGTTTTCCAATTTCTGAATGAACTCGTTGATAGTCCAATACTGGTACGCATCCTTCTCTTTTAACACCTCAATATGTTGGTTCCAATACGGTGGCAATGCATCGGCAAACTTGTCCACCAATTCGGACATAGGTATGCTAATCTCATAGCTTGAAAGCTCTGTGAGTAAGTGGCAATACCTTGGAACCAACTCTTTCAACGTCTCGTTACCCATGTAACTAAAATTCTCAAACTCTTTTCGAAGCTCTTCCATCCTTAGCTTCCTAGTCTTCTCATTTCCATCATGCCTGTTCCTCAACATGTCCCACAGCTGTTTAGAAGTTGTGCAAGAACCAAACTGATGAAGCAAATCAGTGTTGATAGCTTGAGACAATTGAGAAAACGCCTTCTTCTCAATAGCAAATTTCTTCTTTTCATCATCTGCTAGATTTTCCAATGGAATAGGCTCTCCCGTGTTCTCCAAGATCGGAGCAACATAGCCTTTCGCAATCATCTGCCACGCCTCAGTTCCCTCTAAACCCATACCCTCCAAATGGATCTTGAATTTGGTCTTCCACGTGTTGTAGTCGAACATTTCCATAAGCTTAGGTGGACGGTTTCCACTCCCCGAGGACAAGACTTGAATAAGAGTTGATATAGCATTAGTCGTCTGTGAGTGAACCGCTGCTGCTACTCCCCAATAGTCACGAATTGGTTGCGGTTGTGGTTGCGCAACGTGTTGAGGAATATTACTAGTCATAGCCATGTAATTGATAGGTTGTGATGGTTGACTAGACTTTTGGGCAACAACCGACCAAGGATCCATGGTTGTCTGCTGTTGTGGTGTCGTGTTAGGTCGTGGTGTAGTAGGAAAGTTCCACATCTTGATCTGAAAATGATTAAACACGAAAAGATTAGAAAAGTTTTAAACAGATTTCTCCTTCGTATGTGTCGAGTGGTCGAATGAGAGAAAATGTTCTCCTTCGACCGTTTGAAATGATACGAATGAGAAATATGACAAACACAAATCACTTTCGACCGTTTACACCCTCTTTTGACCGTTTGATTTCACCTTCGACCGTCCGAATGGTTGAATGAGACAAGTATGGTCGAATGAACAACAATACACTAACAAACTCTAGGTTCGACCAGTTAAAACACCACCTTCGACCAAAAATCCTTTGGTTCGACCAATTAACACACACTTTCGCCCCTTCTCCCTAGGTTCGACCCTGCACTTTCAAAAATGGTTATTCTTTGAAAATCAGTTAATTTTGATCAAATTTTTCAAAATTTGAAAGAATTTGATGATTCTAATCAGGTTTTGCTTTGGATTTGATTTGGAACAAGTTTATCAAAGAGAATTATGCATTTTATCCATGAAAACAAGCTCTAATCAATCAAATTATCACCAATTCAGTTTTATCAATGAAAACAGAAAGTTTTTGATCAAAATAGGGTCCAAATCAGCAGTAAAATTATCAATTTGTGGTTGTTTGATCCATAATGGCTCTGATACCACTTTGTATGCGCTTAGGATCGTCAAATCTACAAAGATAGTGATCAAACAAGTTTGATTCAGGTGCGGAATCCCTGAATCAATCACAAAATGATAACAATACTAACAAAACACAAAAATCATCTTTAAAAGCTTCATTTCATTAATAAAAACACTCAATTACACGTTATAATAAGCTTTACAATCAAAATATGATGTGAATTAAGTTTACACAAAACCCTAGGGAGAGACTCAAACAGGAGGGAAACAAAAATGACCAAAACTTACATTCAAAATGAACTTGACCTATTTATAGGCCTGCACATTCGCCCACTTTGCTTGGTCGAATGTGCAGGTTCGCCCATTCATCATGGTCGAACCAAGCTATACATTAACATCTAATCTACCTTCTACCTCCTATCTCTCCTTCGCACCTTTTGCTCTCCTTCACACCTTTAGAATCTCTCATTCACCCACATAATCTTCCTTCGCCCATTCGTCAAAACACAAAAACATTTGTTAATTGTAATCCAAAGCATTAGTCGCACAAAATGCATCTATAGATATGGTTTAAATCCACACTGAATATCAACGTGCAGATCTTTTTACCAAATCTTTTGATAAATCAAGATTTGAATATCTTTTAAAAGCTAATGGTATAAAAGAAAAACAAGACTGATCATCACCTCGGTTTATCACTTTTTAGTTTAGTTTTTACTGTTTTTCAGAAAAATTCAAAAACCCAAAAATATGTTTTTCATTTTAGGGGGAGTTTATTTTTTTTTAAAAGAAAAACCAAAAACATTGAAAAACTCAACAAGCCATAAAAATTAAAAAACCCAAAATGATTTCCACGAGAAAAAGAGGAAATGATAGTACATCAGTGGGGATCTGACACATGCAAAAGAAGTGTAATGCAATATAAGGCGTGTGTTTGAGTCTGTGTGATGTGCTGGTAGGCTTCGTAGACCTATTACTGCGTGCCTGATACATACATATCAAATGAATTGTTAGTGTGGATGAACTCCTCAAGGGCATACGGTCTTAGTACCGTAATTTCGTTTGATAGGGTTTTTGTACAAAATTCAGAGGTTTCGGGTCGTTATGTTTTAGTTATCTGGGGATAGCCTCTCTGATCTTCTGTCATAAGTTCTTACGGACCTAGATCAAACAAGGTATCTTTATAAAAGAGCTTTAATGCCAAAACCTAAAGTTACCGAATTGAGGAACTTTCAATGTATGAATAATCAAAGATTATCTAATGCATCGTATCCAATCAGTGATGCAAATCATGATTGATATCAGCCCTCAACCTGGTAGAGTGCACATGTTACTTTGTAGCATTGAGTTGCTGACCTGTATACCTCTGTGCCTCATACCTTGTAAATTACAGATGACGAAAGCATAATCACGCGTTACAATGGGTATTTGTGCAATTATTCCTTGATACGGGAGTATGTCGTGTGCGTGGGAACCACAGACAATTGTGTTTATATTATAAATAGACGTATAAGTCTAAAGCACTGCACAACAGTCTGCATGTGAGTTTATGTCGACAACAATATCAGCAATTGCCGGATCACACATTGTCTTTAATGATAATATAAATCAAAAGATAAACGGTGTGATCAGATTTCTCAATAACTGATATGATCCTCTTACCGGAAATCACAAAACATTTACTGCTTTATGTTCACAATTCTGCATTTTACATTTTTCGTCAAAAAAAAAAAAAAACAAAAAAATCAAAAATATTTTATGTGTGTTTTAACAAAAACTTTTAGAAAATCCAAAAGATTTTACATTTCTATCTTATTTTTGATAACAGATGGTGGTTGATGGTGATTTTCTGATACTTGATGGACCATTTGAGTTTTGTGATCTTAAAATGAGAAATGATGAATGTCGGATGCTTAAAAGTTAAGAAAAATATTGAACGGGATTCGATTTTGAGATTTGGTAAAAAGTTCAAAAATTCCAATCTTCATTCGCCCCTTCGATGGGTCGAATGTGGAATTTTACCTTTACATTCGAACTTTTTAAACGGTCGAATGTGAGTGTTCTTATGTTTGTTGCACATTCGAACCTCATTTCCACATTCGAACCTTCATTCGAATTTTTTTTTCAAAATTCTGTGATACCAACACCTTGTTGCTAGATTCTTTTATTCCTTATGATTGTCTTATGTGATTGTTTCTGGTCATTTTAGGCCAAGAATTGCAGGTAATCATCCACATTTCAAGGCAGAATCGATGCTTTTTAGTTCGAACCTTAACAATGAATCATCTGGGTTATAGAGACTGTTATTGATACATATTTTGATTAGGATTCAATCTTTAAGTGTTTTAGGGGGAGAACATACCAAAATCAAGGATTTAAACATATCAGATAGTGTTATTGATTGATTAAAACCATTAGAACCCTAGATTTTGGGAAAAACACTTAATCATTGAATAATTATCACAATTGATAGTTAATAAAGCTTAATCGGACCTATTAACAACTAAACAAACCAAAATGGCATGTTATAATGGTCAAATTCAAAATCTTAAAAATTGGAAGATGAACAGCCTGATTCGACCAAATTAAAAGGGTCGAATGTGACTTTTTGGTCGAAGGAGGCTTGTTAAAACGGTCGAAAGAGGAACAAAGGTCGAATGTACAATTTTAATCAAACCTTTTCACATTCGAACCTCATTTCCACATTCGAACCTTATATTTTCCACATTCGAACCCACGTTCGGTCGAAGGTGGAATTCCAAAAACCAAAATTTCAATTTTGTATAGTTTGCCCGATTCTAATGCGTTTTCGTGTTTTGTTTTTGCAGATTCTCAATGGCTGAACCTCAAAGTACTGATATTCCAGCAGGATTATCAGAAAAGGCTGCCGGGAAGAAGCCGGAGGAAGAGTTACCTTTTGAAGAAGCTCACAACTGCTGTGCGTTTCTTGGAGATTTGAAGAAACATACAGAATTCACTGGTATCGTTGAGTTCTTGAAGCGTAGCAGAGTTGTAGATGCTATTTCCACACCTGCTATCATTTACAGAGACCATCAGAAGGAGTTCTGGAAGAATACACGAATCAATTTTTGGGATAATGAAACAGCAATTATCAGTAAGATTCAGGGGGAGATGGTAATTGTATCTGAAGGTGACATTAGGAAAGCTTTGAAACTGAAAGACAAGAAGACTGATCCTAGATGCCTATCATGGATAGAACAGAGGAAGTGCTTTCTGAGGATGAAATATAATGGACCTATCACAGATGGAGCACTACACAAAGGTAAACTGTGCCCACAGTTTAAATACCTGGCTCATGTGATGCTACATGTATTTGGGTCTGTTAGTGGAGGATATGACGTCATGAGGAAGAGTATTAGTTTTTTGATGGTTGCACTAATTCTGAACAAACCATTCAACGTATCGGGTATGATACATGATCACATGCTTGAACCTTTGAGAGGTCTGAAGAGTAAGAAGTTTCTGCTTTATCCTAGATTCCTGCAGATGATATTTGATCAGAAATCCAAGAAGTTGAGGAAAGATCCAAGTCAGATTGTTGTACAGGATCATATGAGTCTGAGTACGTTGGTGAGAATGAAGGGTTATAAAGGTGTACCTGTAAACAAAAGACCACCGTTGAAGAATTTATTTGGACACTTGATCAATCTAGATTATCAAGATCCAGGTGTTGATAAGGCAAGAAATGCGAATAGTGAATCTGATAATGATGATCCATTATGTCCTGTTGATCCTGAAGCCAAAAGAAAGCGACAAGTTGTTAATGTTGGTGCCAAGAGTGGTAAAGGTAAAGGTAAGGAGATAGAAGTTGAAGCAGAACCGCCAAAGAAAACATCTCGTAGACAAAAGAGTGTTGCAAAGAAAGGAACACGTTTGGTGGATGAAGAGTCTATGGATTCTGAAGAGACTCAGGAGGATGAAAGATGGGATTCTGCTTATGAGACTATTAAGACCACCAAGCCCAAGGCCACTGTGGCTGGTGAATCTGAGAGTCTTAATCAAACTTTGGAAGAACAGAGGATAAAGAGTCTAGTTGTGATGGATGATATTGATATGAGTCTTGGTTTGGGTTCTGAAGATTTTGGTGGATCACCGAAGGCTGGTGAAAAGCAGAAGAATCCAACATACAAGAAGAAAGCTAAGGCTGTTGAGATTTAAAAGCCTAAGAAGAGGAGAGCTAAGGATATTGAAAGTCTGATTGCAGGAAAGAAATTTCTTGAAGTGACTAGCTCTAAGTCTCCCGTGACATCCCCAGCAGCAAAGAAACAGAAAGCATCTGCTGCTGAGAAAACTGATATTCCAACTGATGATTTCAATGCTGCTTTGGATAGAGTCTTAAAAAAGTTTAGGAAAAAGACTCCAGTTGCTGAGGCTTCAATTCCACAGGTTACTGTATCGAGTGATGTGATGAATGCAGTTAACCAGAAGCTGACAGAGATGATGAAAATTATTAACCAGCAACAAGAAGAGATTGATCAGTTGAGAAAGAATGATAGAAAAATGTTGGATGTGGTTGAATCTTCATAGGAGAGTCAGGAAGAGTTAGTAGTAAAGATTAAACTACTCTAGAATGAGAATCAGAAGTTGTTAAAACGTGAAAACAAGTAGGTGAAGAAAGATAACAAAGGGCTTAGGAAGTTGATTGATGATCTGTATGAAAGAGCTCCTCAGTTACAAGAAGGAGATGAGGATAAAGAAAGAGAAGAAGAGCTTGTTGACTTTGAACCATCTGAGTCGGAAAAAGATGAAGAAGATGATGAAGATCTTGAACAGGATGCCGGTGATGCTCCTGAGAAAAAGAAGAAGGATGGTGATGATAATGATGGTTTAGGTGGTGATTCTGGAGATGATAATAGCTCTGCGAATGATGATGATGACGATGATGATAACATTGATAGGTATAAGTGTGAAAAGAGAGAATCAGGAAAAGACGCAGGAGAATCGAGTTCGAAAGCTCCTGGTGGTAATACTGATGATGATGATATCTTTTGGAATGAGAAGATCAGATCTTTATCTGAGGAGGATAAGAAGTTATATCATCAGATGTTAACAAACAGAGTCTGGACGATTGAGATGACAAGAAGATTTCCAGAAATATTTGAATCAGATGACATGAGATTTGAACTTGAGTACAATGATCCTGATCTTGAAGACGGTGAAGTTTCTGCAGCAGTTTCTAAAGAGATACTTGAAGGTCTGGCTAAACAGGTTGGGAAATCTCTTGAAGAGTTAATGAGTGAGAATTACATTCCAAATATTCCTGAGAAAGAAGCAGGAAATCACTCTGATGATAGAGATACTCCGGTTTTTGAAGATGTTGAGATGGAAGATATTACAAGTGAGGAATATCCAGAATACTTTAAAGATGATAAGGATTCTGGATTTCCTGAATTTTCTGAAGAATTGTTAAGCCAAGCTGAGAAACTTGCACGTGAGAAAAGTAAGAAGTTTGTTGATGAAGTTTTCAAGAACTCAGAAAGTCAGAAACCGACAGTTGAACAATCTGACGATCTGAAGGACTTGTTAAGGAAGCTGAAAGAGAAAGAGGCCAACCGACCAAAGACTGAGATTCAGGGTGGTTTCTATAAGTTTCACAATGAACTGTTTAAAGGTAAAGCTCTCGGGTGGAAATACTTAAGACAGCTGAGGTGTGTTGCAGTGAAATGGGAGAAAGGAATTCTGTACTTCAACAGATTCCATGACATTAAAACACTACCTTACTGGGCTGTACATGATGTCTGCAGACATACGTTGTCAGGTGCTACTGTGAACAACGATGTGGTTGGATACTTCGCAGATCGCATGGCAAGAGAGAGTAGGACAAAATGGGATGTGTTCACTCCACGGTATCCAAAGAGAATTGTTCATAAGAAGATTAAAGATCAGATAACGGGGATGAACAAGGTTACTTTGAAATATGATCCACCGACAGTTTTGAAACATATACCTTTGATGCCTATTCCACAACACTTTTCAAAAGACTTTATGTGGTGGTACTATGATTGGAAGACGGCAGAGGCTATTATCTTGTTGAAAGATGGGAAGAATGATTTCAAGAAGATACATATCTTTGATCCAATGTGGCTGATAAACTGCTCTCATGAAGCTATTATCATGTTATATTACAACCCGATCTACTGTGAAGAAAAGGACAGTGAACAGGCTGCAAAATACCAATGTGTGGTATTTTTGTGTTTTGCATGGGATGTTAATGCGGGGTGCGATTATGATAAGAAACTGGGGAAGTTTGTTCAAGTTCAGAAAGAAAAGAAGAAACTGAAACAAACTCATGAACCAGTAATGACGAAAGAGCAGAAGACTTTACTACACATCAAGCTGATGAGCAAGAGAATGGACGAAGATCGAAGGTTTAAGCAATCCAAGCAATTGTCGAGGGGGAGTTTGTTGATGCATATTATGCGACTAGTGCTATTGGATCGCTAATACAATTATGTTTTGCCACATTCGGGAGGTCGAAGGTGGGTTTTGATAGGGTCGAAGGTAGATAAATATGGTCGAAGGTAGAAGAACAGGTCGAAGGAGAAGTTTTGTAGAAGACTGTGTTGATTCGCCCTCTTGTTTGGTCGAACCTGCACATTCGCCCATTCGTTTGGTCGAATGTGCAGGTCTATATAAAGGCTGAATCAGTTTTTAAGTTTAATAGTTGTCATTTTATTTCCCTCCTTCGAGTGTGTTTTCTCACTAGTGTTTCTTTGAGTCTGAATCTACTTTATTTCATTGTAAACAACACTTTGTAAGATTAATCTACATGTTTATGAATGAAATGGAAACTTTGAAAGTGATTTGTGTGTTTTGCTGATTTTATTATCATTTCGTAATCGATGAAGGGATTCCGCACCTGAAGTGATATACTTGTTTGATCAATGTCTTTGTTTTTGACAATTCAATCCTCATACAAAGTGGTTATTTCCACATTCGAACCCTCGATTACATTTCTTAAGGTCGAACCAAGACTGAGATACATTCGACCCTTTTAAAAGGTCGAATAAGACTATATTTTTCCAGGTTCGAACCCATGAATATTTGGATAATATTTTTCAAATTTTAAGCTGTAAAAAAAAAAAATTTTGAAAATTTTCTATTGAAAATTTTAAGGCTGATTTTAGAAATTTTTTAAAATATTTTTTGTTGAAAAATGATAAATTACTTGGCTATATCAAGAACTGATGATCAGATAAAAGCTGCAATGCAATAAAAGCTAACATGGGAACAAGTTGTTGCATCTATGATTCAACAATCTATTACACGACCACCTGTGCAACCAACTGATAAAATGGTTAATGTGAATGAGTGTGTTAATAGAGAAAGTGTTAAAAGTAATGTTGTGTGTCTTGTCAAACAAATGGGAAATGATGATTCAAGTGAATTGTCAAAGAGTGATTTGAGTTCTGATACGAGTTCAGAACAGAGTGAATCAAGAGGAAGTGATGCATCAAATGTTGATGAAAATTCTGAGAATGATTCTGAGAATGGTAATAATTCAGATGCTGAGGTAAAATCTAATGCTGAATGTGCTAATTGTTCTGATTGTGTCAAATTGAAAAATGAAGTGCTGAAACTTCTTGAGGACAAAAAAAAGTTGACAAATAAACTTGAAAGATTTCAAATTGAAAATAAAATTTTGGCAAATAATGAAAGACATTTTTTGAATCAAATTGAATCTTTTAAGAAAGAGATTTCAGAACTTCATAACACTATTTCAAACAATAATTCCACATCAAAGTTGGAAATCACAACACCTTGTGTTATTGATTCTGAATCTGAGGTGAAATCTGTGTTTGAAGAGAAAACTGAAAATGTGGTAGCAACTTCAGAACCTGAATCTGAAGAAAAACCCATATTCAAGTTTCCTGAAGGAGTTAAAGGATCCTATATGATGGTAGGACAGGACAAATTGATCTTCAACAAAGATTTTCCAATTGATAATATCGAACAATCTTTACTTAAATGTATCTTTGTTGATAACAATGATTTGATAAATCAATTTAGAAATCAATTTGGTCATCTTCATTTTGAACTCAATCCTAACCAACATGAGAATGAAAAGGATCAGCCTGGGAACAAAAAGAAAAATCCTAGGGCAAAAGGACCAAAACCAAACAAATCGAAAGGCAATGATTAGATGAAAAATTCTCATCAATGGAATTCAAGAAGTTTTTCATCTAGATCACATGATTTTGATAATTATCCAAGTCACTCTCGATTTGATGGTTTTTGGAGAAACAACTCACCACAGTATTCTCATGAATATGTTGAATGGAGAAACTGTTTTGAATGTGGTGAAGTTGGACATATTGCTGCTTATTGTCCCTATTGGTATTGGGATGATGGGTATCATTATGATTTTGTGGAATATAGGTCTTGTTATAACTGCGGAGAGTGTGGGCATTTAGTTGCTGCATGTCCATATGTTAAACAAAAAAGGACCGAAGTGAAATTTGCTAAAAATTCAGGCAATGTCAAAAAGCCTATATCCCCAAAACCAATCAAGAAACAAAAGGGGAAACAGGTTGTGTATGACAATCGTAATAAAATTGCCTTGAATAAAAATTGAGTTTGTGATAGGGTTGCTAAGGTAAGGGGGAGTTCTAAGGCTAAGCCTAAGAACAATTCTAAACCTGGATCTTCATCAGTTAAGTCTGAGAAGATTCCAAACAAAGTTCAGAAGCAGGTTTCAAATAAGAAATCTGAAAAGTCAACAATCAAAACGATTTCAACAAAGTCTAATTTAAACTCTGAACGTGTTTGAAAACCCAAATCACTTTCTAAATCAATAGCAATTTCTACTTCAAATCAATCCATTGAAAAACCAATTGATTTTTCAAAAGGAGAATGGATTGATATTCCGAGGATTGATGACCTTGGACGACCCATCATTATAAAGGGATGGGTGCCACTCTCGTGCTAATTGTTTAACAAGTGTGCAGATTGTTCCAGACAGACCTATTAGCTATCTTTTGATAGTTGATAGTGGAACATCTGTATACAAGATATTTATTGGAAAGGTGAAGGTCAAGGAAGTTATAGTGACAAAGGAAAACATGAGTTCAACATAAAGGAGAGTGTTTGCCGTCTGTTTCATACCTGTGAAGCCGGAAAATGTTGCAATCTCATGCAATTGCTCTCAGGTTTTGGATTTTTATAACAGATGTGACAAAACGGTTTATTCTAAACTCTCTTATCTTTGTTAATGGCTTTACTAGTTGAAAGAACAAAGTGAGTCAAGTAATCTGAGTGAGAAAATGGTTTTTGAAACTCAATGAGTAAACTTCATCGGATATCATTTTATTTTGTTTTTCTTCAAAAGTTTAAAAATAAAAAATACGCTTATTTTTAGATTTTTAGGGGGAGAAAATTTCAAAAAAATCAAAATTAAAAAATTAGAAAATCAAAAATGAGTTTTCCTGGAATAAAAGAGGAGATGATAGTACATCAGTGGACTGTCAGATTACTCTGGAACAAAATGATTTGATAAACATTGAGTAGCCACTACAATTATATATTGGTAGGCTTGAAATCAAAGGTTAAAGTTCAGCATGGTGATATAAACCTAAAAACATTAACTGATAATCATGTGGATCAACGTCTCGTTGGCATACGGTCTTAGTACCGAAATTTCTTTTGATAGATTGCCAAAATCGGAGGTTTCGGGTCGTTATATTGAAAGTTATCTGGGGATAGCCTACCTGATCTTTTGTCATATTGATTTACGGACCTAGATCAGTCAGGGTATCTTAATAAAAGATCTTTAATGACAAATCCTTAAGTTACCGAATGAGGAACTTAACATGTGTGAGGATAATCAAAGATTATCTAATGCATCGTATCAGTACTATGATGAAAATCATGTATGATATTAGTCCTCACCCTGGTAGAGTGCACAAGTCGCTCTGCAGCATTGATTTTCTGACCTGTCACCGTTGTGCCTCATACCTTGTAACTAACGGATAACTACAATATAATCACGTGTTACAATGAAGCTTTGCGCAATTCTTGATACGGGAATGTGTCGCGTGTGCGGGGACCATAGATTTTTCAGTATCTAATATTACCATAACGTATCTGAAATGCTGAACAATGAATGATGATTTTGAGTTTAAGTGGACAAATTTACTGGTAATGGTTGTAGGATGCTCAATGTCAATAACAAAAAATTGATCAGAAAGAGTTTTGACTGACTGTTTCAATACTGATATGATCCTCTTACCAGAAAATTCACAAAAATATGTCTAGTTTACTTTTATGCAAATCTGTTGGAAAAATTCAATAAGATTTTTGGTGTGTTTTAGCATAAACTTTGAAAAATCAAAAAGTTTTGTTTCAACTTTATTTTTGATAACTGATGCAGGAATACTTAATGTGAATGCTCAGATACTTAAATGTTTTATAGTTCAGGGGGAGAACTATTGAGGGTCAAAAGGAATGTGAAGAGTATTTCCGAGATTTTTTTTGTCGTGTCTAACGCTGGTTGTAGTTTATGCAGTTTTTAGTAAATTTTTCTGCAGAATCAAACACAACAAGTGCACTGCTCAAGACTCATCGACAAAGCGTGTAACTAAACAAGACCCAAACCTGAACATCAAGATCACCAGAATAGCAGAAACTATTCAAAGGTTGTTAAAAGAAATGACTGAAGATCGAAGAATTCCAAGATAGATTTCTGTCTTCATCTCCGGACCAACAAAAGACAAAGCCAAGATTTCTTGAGTCTGTCTGAGATTTCAAAGCTTACTGTAGAGATAGACAAAAACCTCGACACAAATATGCATGAAGATGTAAAGTTTTCAAGTCGTTCAAGATGATGAGATCAAGACTTGAAGAATTGTTAACTTTCTGATTTGGTACATCACTAGCTAGGTCCAAGGGGGAGATTGTAAGTTCATTATTCATGTATGTCCCCAGCTAATGATCCAGTACTAAATGTCGAAGGTTCAGATAATCAGAAAACGACCAAGACTTTAACCTGAAGATACATTCGACCAGTCGAGAGGTCGAATGTAGTTTGTCTTGGGTTGAATGTAGATTGATTAAAGAAGAAGGCTTCATTCGAACCCTTAAAGGGTCGAATGAACACTTTCGACCTCATGAAAGGGGCGAAGGTGGAAGCCTATAAATAGGGAAAAGTTAGTTATTTTTAGAGAGAGTTATCATTTTGTAGCTTTTCCTAGTTTGTGTGTGTGATATTCTCTGTATTAGGTCTAGGATTTCATCTGTAATATTCTTGATAATTGATCTAATACATGAGTAAAGTTATGGAAATTGCTCGGTGATTCATTATCCGTTTTCATCATGATCGATTACGTTTATTTCTGAATCATTTTGCACAATCGGAGGGGATTCCGCACCCTACGATTGGTATTCGTGAGATCACGGTTTGTGATTACGATCCTAAAACGAATTCTCACAAGTTACAGTGGGCCCCATTAGAAAGCCCGAGAACCCATTTAAAATTCAAGAACTCTATTTAAAATTCGAAAACTCCCTAGGAACACCAATCTAACAAGTTTCTCTAAAAATGGTTAGCAAAATTCAAAAAAATAAAATAAAAAATATTATGATTTAAACAATAAAAAATAAAAATACAAAAGTAAATGTGCAAAATTTATAGCTTGTTCATGAATTGCTTACAAGATCAAATCACTGTGACTCGGGCCAACTACACTTATCAACACGGACTTAGTTTGGCTGGTCCGAGCTATTGCTAATATTTTGATCCATTTAAACTCTTACGCCTCCGACCTTATTGTATAACCACCCGTGATATTTAAATTATCATGGTTTATTACATATTTTTTTAACACCCAACAAGTCACAATCATATCCTAGTGTTACAGTACCGATTATCAAGTAAGTAGTTTCCCTACCACATTTTCACGGTGTCTGTCCTGATATTTGAGATCTTGATTGTCATTAGATTGAGAAAAGAAAAAGAAAAGATCCTTTTATAATAGTTGGATTTAATATACAAATCTGATGACTTCTTAACATTTCAAACAATATAGGTTTTTAAGGTTTTGGACACTGAAGGGTCTCTTTTGATGTGCACATTGGCCACTTTTGATATATATGATCTCTTTTGGATTTTATATCATTAAAAGCCTTTGGCCTTTTGCATGGACACATTTGGTCTCTTTTGATCTACAAGAAGGTATATACAGGTCTCTGTTTACACAAACCAAGGTAAATACCAGAGTTTTACAGAAAAGATCTCAGACCTACGACACAGTGTGTATCGGGACATCATATAAGCAGTCAAATATCATAGTACTAACTCTAAGTGACGTTTGATGTGCTAAGAATTACACATGTTCTACATATGCATTTTCACCATTTTCCACTCAAAATCATGCTTTTATACCGAGTTTTTCATTATTTATCTTTCTTTGTTGATAATTACAAGTTTTTAGGTTAAGGACTGAAATGGAGCGAACAACGGTACAAAAGGCAACGAATTGAAGACTTAGAGAGCTATTTCAGATGCAGCACGGCCGCGCTCCATCTGTGCACCTACCACAGGTCAACAAGTCAACATTCTCAAGTCAACTGGAAGCAAAAGTCAACGTGAACGGGCAAGCACGGGCGTGCCCACCACTTGGCATGGCCATGCTCAAGTCAACGCGTCTCAAGGAATGTTCCTGAACATACCAAAACTGACAAGACGGTTATCCAGGTGGCAAGCACAAGCGTGCTCATACCTGAGCACGGCCGTGCTCATTAACTTACTTGACAGTACTTACACGCAAGGACTCTGGAACTACTCCAGATGTTATGCATGGGCTTGCCACCTCTTGAAGCACGGGCGTGCTCAGCCTGATCTGCCTATAAATAGAGACCTCCACTCCTCACTTTGGCATCCCCCATCCTATCTTATTCTCTCCTTTCTTCACGAAGTTTCTGCTATCTTAGGGACTTGTATGTGTCCTTTAGAGCTTAGGATCACTTCACAAACACCACATTCGAGAGAGACACCCTACAATCACTCAAAACTACCAAGAATTCTCCATACAACCCTCACCATGTTTTGAACTCAAACCAAACTTTGTGAGCTTGTTGTATCAACCATGCTAGGTTAGATTTCTCTTGGTGTTTCTCGGGTGATGATGGAACTTGGTATGAATAAATAGTTTATTTTCATTTAAAGTGGTGTTTTGTGTTCTTAACTATTTCTTCTACTATTTCTTTGTTTGATGAACTAATTAATTAATCAACTTATTATTTGGTCTTGTGGGTGTTTCGGTAGGAAGTGGAGGGACTTATGAGTGTAGTCGTGGCGTGTAAAAACCTGCGCACTTTTAAGCTAAACTAACTCCACGTGTAGAGATTAGCCCATTTGAGGATAGAAATGTTTAAATTTTATGGTTTGATCCTCAACTATCAAAACTTCATTTGGGGTCGGTACGATCTACATACTTGGTCCTAGTGATAAGCCAATAGTTTGTTGAGCGACTTAGCCGCATGGTCTATGTGTTAGCTTTGGCGCAAACCAAAGATTGGCGAACTCGTGTTAGGAGTAAACGGTCTATATTTACTTTTATTATTATATTGCCGCACAGTTAATAATAGGTGAATCACTTTTTGAAAAATTAATTATTTCAAGTAGGGGATGAGCGTACGTGGGAGGCGGCATCGCCTCTACCATGTAAAGTGGTAGCTTGTTAGCCATACTCCGGCCGTTGGCAAGTTATTCATATAAGAAAATAGTAGTTGAATGTCAATACCGCAGCTATGGGAGATGTTTGTTTTGGGTTAGGTTAACACAATATTGATTGATATGTCCCTCATCGTTGAGAGGTGAGCTTACCAGGACGAAAGACCCTCAGAATAACTTTAAGAATATAAATCGTTTAAAGTCTAGTGTGGCTATGCCTAGTTTTTAAACACACCACTTAAATAAAAGTTTACTATTATCTCAAACCAAGTAAAATCAGATCCCGAAGTAACACCTTTGTTTTGATATCGATTTATCGTACAGTTTAAATCTCTTTTTTACTCTTCTTTCAAGCAATTAAAAATTGTTTTAGTAACTTTTAGGAAGCTGGGTAGTAAAAATCATGTCCTTGGATTCGATACTCGGTACTTGCTCATTTATATACTATGCTCGATAAATACAGTTGCCTATTGTGTGAGTTTTAAAACGTTAAGCAACAATCATTTTATTTTATAAATTTAAAACTTGAAAGTGTCACACACCAAAGTTTTCGGCTTAAACTCCTTCACCATCAAGTTTTGGCATACTCACCAGGGACTTGTTATTTTTAAGAATAGGATTCTAAGTCACTAAAACCACACGCATCAACGTTCCTTTCGGAGGTCATATATTATTTCAAGTGCATTATAAATAAACTTATTTTTACAGTCACGAGAATTGTGTCTATTGTCACATTACTTTTAGAGTAAAACCATTTCAGTATGGCCTTACATGAGTCAGCTTTACTCACTAGTGAACATTCATATCATTTCTCGCATGATGCAACAATTCACAAAATAATGCAATTTATTCTCCCCCTAAATTTAAGCATAATGGAGATTAATATACAAATTTACAAATTACTATAGACAAAGCAGACAACCCCCCTTTTATTAATATAAAGCTCAACGAGCATATAACTTACCTTGTTGTCGGATACTAGAGAATATTATAATCAATAAGAACCGCTAACCTTACAAAGGAACCACAAAACATCTTAAATACATCATGAGGTTTTCGAATGGGCCTAGATGGCCTAAAGCCTTCGAGAACCCATGGCCCAAACCAAAAACAATTCGCGAACCCATGTATATATTTGTGAACCATCTATCTTAACCGAGAACTCCATAAAACTAACATAAACCTATTGTACGACCCTAACAATCTACATGTTAGATGTGTACCGCACATAGTTAATCTTATAGTAAAGGATGGTTTGAAAGTGAATAATAAAACCATTAAATGCATTCGTAGTGCTGTTAAACACATAAGAGCCTCACCAGCTAGGTTAGCTGCATTTAAAGTGTGTCTTATTGAGAAAAAAAAATAGAGACGAAAGGGTTGTTGTGTTTGGATGTTTCAACCAGATGGAATAACACTTTTGATATGTTGGAGAGAGCTCTTGCAAGAAAAATGACACATATTGTCACACCTTCAAATTTCACGTGCGGGGTTTTACCGCGAGGCGCGTGACAAACCAGGATCCAAGTCAACGGTCACAACAAACGACAACTATATGATACGAAAAACAACGTAAACTACCCATTAAGTTTTCAAAAATCTAACCATTTCTGTGGAAGCGTAAAACTTTATTACAAACCAGAAGTAAAACATAAAAGTCTGAAAGTACTAAATGACATGCAAGTGAATCCTAGACGCCGTGAGACTCCGTGCGCCTAGACTCGATGCTGCTACCTCAACGACCTGAGAAACATGCCAAAAAGATGTCAACATAAAATGCTGGTGAGTTCACAGGTTTTATAATAAGCGTTTCGTAAATCCTTTGAAAACCATTACCGTTACTGCTATGCTGTGTGAACGCTAGCTAGGCGTTAAGTTAATTACTACTACGGTTGAAACCATTGCTGACTGTGTTTGTTACTGTTTGGTACCCCTCGGACTACCGTCATCCCCGGTAGGCCATGTGTGTTTGAGACAATATGCACCCACCCGACCTCTAACCGTCGAGTGGGGTTTGTCAGGCCCAATAACGCTATCCACATTTCCCCGCTACATACCCGTATTAGTGGTTTCCTTGGAATTTAGATGAGCCGTATAGTAATATAATGATAGCCATATTATAACTTGAAATCATGTGTTAAAAGTGTGTAAGCATGTTTCTCCCCCGAAAACAAAACTAATAAAAGTGGGGCCGTGAACTCACCTTAAGTTGCGTCTGATGTGTTAAAAAAGATGAAGACCGAATGAAGTTTGAAGATAATTTATTTGAACAATTTGTTGGAATGGTTTTATTTATATTTCTTTTTATCGTTTAAAACATTTTATTGTCTACTTTTAATGTTGATTGTTTGAACTTTGAATGTTGCAATTATTATATGTTTTGGTTGGTTTGATTGTTTTTGTTCGCTTATTTTTATTTAATTGTTAATATTAGAATTTTATTGACAACCGGTTATGGCCTAGAACCGTTTACATAAAAACCGTTTCACCCAATTCTGAACCAAACAGGTTAGTAATTATCGGTTCCGGTCTTGATTCTCATATTTTGGTATAAACGTTTCCTGATTGAGTCCGATTTTGAACCGTTGCACAACCCAAGTCGTGCTTTTTTCCAGTTGACACATTGGCCGGAAAGCAATAAATGACGCCATCTTCTCAAGGAACAAAAAAAAAATGCTTGGTTTCTATGGGTAGAATATGATCGAAATTGGCGAGCTTAGGCCTTGTGTAGTGGGCGTTATATGGAGGGGCTTTATGATCATGGAGCTCCATAAAGTCCCCTACACCGCCCCCTTGGGCTTTATGTGGTTTTATGGGGGAGAGGCTTTATGGGGTAACCGACGCTATCCAAGAAGAAATCATTTTTATATTATTTTTTAATCAATTTTCACTCTCTTCTTCTACACCCAATCAAATAATAATACACCTAATCAAATAATAATATTTTAATCATCATGGAGCAAATAAAACCCCTCACCCACTATACACATATTTTCCATAAATTCTCATGGAACGCTTCTAATATTTTATTAATATTTTAGTCTCATGGAGCCTTATAAAGCCCCCCACTAAATAATTAGTGTAACTTAAGTTTTGGTCTTTGTTTTTTTTAGATTTCTTTTAAAGTTTTTAGCTTTTTCTTTTAATGGAAAATTTTTTAACACCTTAATTTCACCTCAAATACAAGGATTTAAAATTATAACTTCTACACATTTATAAAGGGGGAAACCATGTGAGTGGATAAGTAGTAATTTTTCTTTTCTAAATGTATACATGTAAAATTTTCTTTTCTATATGGATATATGCATTGCTCACGGTTTAACACAAACAAGAAAAAGTGAGTATCATATATCAACATTAAAAAAATAAAAATTAAACATTTTCCTCCCACCTAGACATACATGCAGACATGCAGTCAACGTTTCCTGTCAATTAAAGAAATGGTTTGACACGTGGGATGGAAGGAAACGATCGCATAGTGACTGCTCTTGTTTTGGTTCGGTTGGCACAAAGCTACAAACTCATTGCTTACGGGTAAGTCACAGTCGGTCTGTCAGCTGCCTTGTTACACGTTAATCACACCTCACAAGCTAGCCATATATAGCTTTTGCCTTTTGGTCAACTATCTATTTGAGAGCGTTTGGATAAGCATTTATAATTGATTTATTCCTAATAATATTTTTTTTTTGGAGTGGAGAATAGTGTTTCAGCGGTAAATCCTGTGTTGCAAAGCGACCACTGCCCAGGATCGAATCCCATTGCACCACACGGGTTTTTGCCTTCAAACCCAATCAGTTATTTTTCGATAGAATGTGATATTCGAACCTGAAACCAAACCCAAACAGGAACCCTCTAAGAACGTAAACCTTCCACCTCAAACTAGCTGGGCTAAAGCATTGGTTTATTGCTAATAAATACTCATAACTATAATCAAACAAACATTTATTAATTGCTTGGATGTATTTTTTTCAAAGTGAATTTTTTTAAGGGAAAAACGCTTATATATATAGGGGAGGATTATTTGAGAAGAATTTCAATTTGAGAAGAAAAAAGAAGAAATAATGTTAAATACTTTAACTCACTTCACATTAATTACTCAATTGAGTACTTTTAAATATTTTATCTTACACACATCAAAAACTTGTCCTACACATATCAAAATTCATCCTACACACATCGAAATTGTCATACTTTTATCTTACACATATCAAAATTATCATTAGGTTTATCCTACACATGCAGTTGTTCATCCTACACATACCAAAATTTATCCTTCACTATAAATTATGTTTGCTTTAAAGATATATATTTAAAAATGAATTATGATTTCATTTATTTAACTAGTTTATGGGAGTTACAAAAAGTTAAAAATTTATTTAACATTAAATACAACTATTAAAATTGAAGATTTCTATTGGTCTAAATTTCTTCTTTTCTTCTTACAAGAAAACTTCTTCTCATTTGAACCCTCCACTATATATATACATATATATATATATATAAAGGGTAGAGATCCTGTACAAAGTGTTTTTTGTGTGAGAAGGGTAAGGAGTGTTTTGGGCCATTAGATCATCTTAATCAATGGTTTAGATTTAATGAGTGGCATTATTGTAAATAGTGTTTAATTATTATTAATAAGAATCAATTAAAAAGGGTAGTAAAGTCATTTGCCTTTCATAATTAAAAGAGGCGGATGAGAGAGGAATGAAGAAACCGCTTTACCTCCTTGAATCTCGCACAATCATTTCCAAAAAAAACAACCGTCCCTATTTTTTTGCAAGTAATCTCTCAATTATGAAGGATCAACAACGATTTGGTATTACTTACAAACGTAAGTGTGTTTTTCTGCTTATCTTTTGCGATTTCATCTACTATTGTGTTTTAAACCATCATCCCAAACAATCTGATTCAGGGAAGAAGATGAAGAAGACGAGTGAGGAGTTGGTTAAAGAAAAAACACCCAAAAGAAAATCTACAATGTCCTTTCTTCCAGCAAGGTTTGGTTTTTGTATTTAATACACTTGATTTCTGGGTGTTGCTACAACAAGGAAAATGACCAGTATTAGGTTAGGAGATGTTTAGGATTATAGGTTAATGGTGTGTTAGGTTGAGATTAAGGTTTTAAGTTTAGGTTTAGATTTGGTTGTAGGATCAGGGGTCTTCAAGTTCCTGGAGGAGACCTGCACAAAGGTAGCAGACACCGTTAGCCTTAACGCAGGAGGGAGCCTCCTGCGTTTGGACTCCGGCGTGAGAATAAGTATGTATTCATTTGGAGTTGGGAAATAATGAAGTAGAGAGTATGAGAGTAGAGAGAATGAGTGAGAAGTGTGTGTGGAATGTCTACCCAAGGGCCTCCTTATATAGGCAGTGGAATTCTGCCCAGGAGCTCCCTCAGGGTAGCTTCCTTACCATACCTGGATGTGTTTGACCCTCTTTTAGTTCCCTACAGTGAGACTTTACCCTTTTAGGATGTTTTCAGCTTTTATCATTTCCAATGCAAGGCTTGGAGCTGTGTGGTGTTTTGTCCCTTGCCATGATAATAAGCCAAAATCCCCTTTTTGCATTTTCAAGACTTTTTACTGTTTGCTTTCTGCCCTGAGGCTTCCATATGGCAGGTAAGCTGCCTTATATCAGCTCCACTAAGTCAGGCAACCTCTTAATCAAATTTATTTTGCTTATCTTTTCGACGAGGGGTCTAAACGTTGTCGTTTTAGGACACACGTCATCAGCCCCCCAGTCATAAGCATTTGTAAAGAAGTTAGAAGTGCTTGTGACTTGTACATTGTCATATTCCCCGGTGGCAACGCTGTGCAAGCTTGTGTTGGTACCGGGTAATTTATTAGACCCCGAGCTCCCTCATGGGAGCGTTGGTTTCTTATTTCTTCCTTCATCAAATTTCGTGCAAGTTTTTGGCCTTGCATTTGTCATGATGGTCTTATTTTTTAAATAATATGGCTATCCATCATTACTTCCTAGGGAGCAGACACTTGTCCCATCAGCCGCCCCAGACGACTGTTGACATGACAAGGGGCTAGGCTGACATCATCCTATAGGACAGCTGAGTGGTGGTTTCCCTTGGTAACCGTTCAATGCCATTAATTTCAAATTTTAAATCCCTTATAAAGAGAAAACCCTTCTTTCCTCTTCACTTTATTCCCTAATTAGAAAACCGTCGTCTCTCTCCCACGATTGCTCTCCAACCGGCGATCTTCTCCTTTTTCCTATAAATTCTGGTAAGTAACCTCCTCCCTTTTCATACTTCGTCTTTCATTATGTCGAAAACCGATCTCGCATCTCAGTTCACTCGTTTATCCAAGTCTGATGTTGAGCGATTCTGTACTGAGATCGGAATTCCTTTGTCCTTTAACCCTTCTGTTCCAAAGGGGAAAACCCCTGTGACCTCCGTTCCCCCTGGCAAGGTGGCGGTGTATACCCGTCAGTTTGACCAGGGTAACCTTAGGTATCCCTTTTCAACCTTTTTTCTGAATGTTTTAGAGTATCACCAACTTTCCCTTGATCAGTTGTGTCCGTCTGGAGTTGCTAGGATTTTGCACTTCGAGATAGTATGTCGTTGCCATGGTCATGAGCCTTCCTTGGCTAAGTATAGGCGGTTTTTTAGGTTAGCTAAAAATGGGAATTGGTTTACCATTGAGAAGACTCAATGTGAACCAGCCCTCATTTCCAGTGTCATTGGGCTTGTTTCTTCTTGGAAAGACAAGTTCTTTTTCTTAAATTCTGATTTTCTACCCTTTAAAACTCCTCGGAGGTCTTCGGATGCTCCTCTAAATGAGAAGGAACCTGATTCTGACACTCTTGACCAAGTATTGTTGGAGAAGCTGCGTAGCTTTCCTACTCGTCTTCGTACCTTCCCTGAGGATTTTCTGGTGATGGTGGGCCTGAGTGCTAACTGGGATGATCCTGGGACTGACCCAGTGATATATCATGGTGGGAAGGGTAGGTGTCTTCCTGTCTCCTCCTTGGCATCCTTATCATTTTTGTGTTATCTAACTATCTTTCTTTTTGCAGAAATGAGTACTCTGGACTTCCTGGCTCTAGATGACATTGCTGATGTGAAGTTTAAAGTTCAAAATGTTACTGAGGGTAAGAATGTGGTGAAGACTGAGCATGTCCGTTTCAAGGGGGAGTATACAAGTGTGATCACGTCATCTGTTGCTGCCGTGGAGCCACCGGGGGAGAAGTCTGTTACCGTCCGTCGCTCCAGCAAGCGACTTCAGACTGCTTCCTCGGTTCAGGGGGGCTCTTCAGCTGTGCCCTTGGTCTTTGGAGATGAAGAAGAGGATTCTTCTTTGATTTCTTCTGCATTGGGGTATACTCCTGCTCTTGGGAAGGGCAAGCTCACATTGTCCTCCCCGAAGAAAGACGATGTTGTTTTCAAGAAACCAAAGGATGTTGTTGTTAAAGGTGCTAGTCCGAAATTGTTGCGAACCGAAGGAGGTGAAAGTTCTAAAGCTGCTGTTGATGATGTTTCCGATGTTCCTGCCCAGAGAGAGTCCGGTGAAGGAGTGTTTGTGCCGGACTGGGATATTAAAGCTACTGATCTGCTGAAGAAGGCTTCGGTTTGTCGTGATCTGATTGACCATTGTGTCCCTAACGCTGAAAGAGAGCTTCACAAGGAATGGATGGATAAAGATGTCATGAAGAAGATGTATTATCACTTTGGGCAGTTTCTGTCTTTGTTCCCCGACGGTATGGCAAGGTGGGGAGAGTTGATGGCAAGAAGAGAACAAGTGGAGGAGTTTTTTGAAGAGCATGAGGCCGAGTTGGTTAAGGCGAGGGAGGAATTGACCAAGCTTGCTGCTCGGGAGAAGGATTTGGTTCATGAATTGGCTGTGTCTAAGACCCAGCTTGGTCTGGAAAAGGAAAAGTTTGAGAATATGTTCAAAGGTCTGTATGATGAGAAAGCGAAAGTTGCTGAGGAGAGGGAAGGGTTAGCTCGGGCACGGCAGGCAGTTAAGCAGGAGCTGGCTTCGGTGGAGAAGGTTGGAACAGAGCTCCGGGTCCAGGTGGACCGTTTGGCTGAAGAAAGGGAGTGGCTAATCTCCAAGGGGGTAGCTCGTTTTGTTACCAACCTCCCGCACTCTCAAGAGTTTAATGCTCATCTGGCGGATATTTATGCAAAAGCCATATCTTTTGGTCGTCATGGAGGAATTCAAGCCGGTTTTAAAGCGGCTCAAGAGGTTCAGGGTCTTGAGGAGCTGCCGTCCTTTAAGCCTTCTTCTGGTGATGAGTTTGTGAACGCTGTGAAGGCGATGGAGCTTGCCACCTATCCCTATATCTCTGCTATTGCCAAGGCTTCTGAGCAGCCTCTCTCCTTCTTGCAAGATTTGGAGCCAGAGGGCCTAAAAAAGGATGTGGCCGATCAAGTGTTTAGCTCCTATGTGTCGAAAAGGCCTCTCATGATCATGCTGGAGGGAGCTGACGGTGGGGAGGGAAGTTCTAAACGTGCAAAACCTACTGGTTCTTCAAAGGTTCCCAATCTGGAGCAGGTATTCGAGAGTCCTTCCCCCCTTCAAGCTCTGGAGGTTGAGTCTATCCCTCCTTCCAGCGAAGATGATCCATTTGCAGGTCTTGACACTGAGGGCCTTTACGATGATGTTGGTAACCGAGCCTTGGCTTCCCCCGGTGAGGATGATGCCACCAATGAAGCCGAAGACCCTGCTACTCCATGATCCAACTTTGTTTTAGTCTTTTCAAATTTTTAGAATGTCTTTTGTAATCGGACCCTACTGTACTTAGCCCTTGGGGCGTTTTAATATTTGTCTTTTAATGGAATGCTCCCCCTTTAGGGGTGATGCCTTAGCTATGTTTAACGTTTTGTTGTTTTGACTCTGTTACTTGTCGTTTATAGTGTTTGCAATGTCTTTAACATTTCTCCTTGAGTTGGATGCTGCAGTCACCCAGCTTAGGATACTTAGCTAAGGAACCGATGCAATGCTTACCCTATCAGCTTGTTTGTTTATGTTTAACCCTTTCTTAAATGGTTTTTCAGTGATATGTTCGTTTTCGTGTATTGTGAACATGTGGGAGATGTCTTAGAGTGAGGAGCTCACCCTCTTTCATGGGTTTAGGTATTCCTTCTAAGGACTTGTCCCATGGAGTCGTGGATTGTATTAGGGACTCACCCTGTATACAGGAAGGTTACTTAGCCTTGTTACCTGTTGAGCAGTTGTGGCCTGGGAGCTCATCCCCGTTTCATGGGTAGGTATAGCGCCGGATCCCATGGAGCCTAGTTAGAAGGGGCTCACCCTTTGATAAGATAAGCGACAAGTTAATAATTTGAAACATAATTCTTTCATTAATCATGATTTTTGGAATATAAAGAGACGTTACAACTTTTAAACATAGAAACGTTTCAAGTGTTTGTCACTCCAATGCCTTGGGATCATTCTGCCATTGGGGTCGGCTAGCTTGTAGGATCCCCCTTTGTGTGTTTCTCTGATGACATAAGGTCCCTCCTAACGGGGACCTAGCTTGCCTACGTCTTGCTGCCTGCTGGCTTCATTGCATCTTAACACAAGGTCCCCTGGCCTGAAAGCCTCTTTCCGCACCCTTGTGTTGTAGTAGGCTTCAAGCTTCTATTTGTACCTGGCCTCCCTGATAGAGGCTTGGTCCCTTGACTTTTCGAGGAGGTCCAGGTTGAGTAGGACCTCCTTTTGGTTGTGTTGGGCGTCTTGTCGAGCAATTCTTCCTGAGCTTACCCCTATCTCGGCTGGTATGACAGCTTCGCTTCCGAAGACAAGGCTATATGGTGTTCTTTGGTGGCTTGTCTTCTCCATGGTCCTTATAGCCCAAAGGACGCTCGGGAGTTCATCAACCCATTTCTTGCCATATCTTCCTAGCCTTGCTTTAATACCTTCGACAATGCTTCTGTTCATGCGCTCAACTTGTCCGTTGGACTGGGGGTAGGCTACTGAGCTGAAGACTTGCTTGATTCCTAGCTCGGAGCACCAGCTGCTGAAGGGTTTGTTGGCAAACTGCTTCCCATTGTCTGTCACCATCTCCCCTGGCAGCCCATACCGGCAGACTATTTGTTCCCACACGAAAGTTATCACCTGTTTCCCCGAGATGGTAGCCAATGGCCTGACTTCCGGCCACTTGGTGAAATAGTCAACAGCTACAAGGAGGAACTTCAACCTTCCGGGAGCTTGTGGGAAGGGACCCACAATGTCCATCCCCCATTTGTAGAAGGGCCATGCCGAGATGATAGGAACTAGGTCATGCTTGGGGTTGGTCTTCACCGGTGTTTGTAGTTGACAAGCTTCACATCTTCGGATAGTCTCAAAGGCATCCTTATGCATGGTAGGCCAGTAATAGCCCAAGTTCATGAGCTTTGACACCACAGAGCGAGGTCCGGCATGCATGCCACATATACCCTCATGTACCTCCCTGATGAGGTAGTTGCTCTGATTGGGACCTACACACCTTAGTAGGGGTGCCAAGTATCCCTTCTTGTAGAGCTTGTCGTCTTCGATTACATATTGCCTCGCCTTCATAACCAACCGCTTAGCTTCTTGTTCGTTTTCTGGTAGCTTCCCTTCCTTCAAGTAGGACATGATGGGTGTCATCCATGTGGAGTCTGTTTCGGTGACGACATCTTGTACTTCTTTGTCATCAATGGATGGTTCTTTCAGCACCTCGACTAGGACCTTCTTGGTTAGGTGAGCAAACGTCAAGGAGGCCAGCTTGCTGAGGGCATCTGCCTGCTTGTTCTTTGTTCTTGACACCTGTTCTAGTGTGAAGACTTTGAATTCCTTTATGAACTCTTTGACCTTGTCTTTGTACCTAACCATTGAGGGCTCTTTGGCTGTGTATCCTCCATTTACTTGTTTGACCACCAGATTTGAATCAACAAAGACTTTTAGTTCTTGTACCTTCATTCTTTTTGCCACTCTCAACCCGGCCAAGAGGGCCTCGTATTCAGCAACGTTGTTGGTGCAGGGGAAGTCTAGACGGAGGGCATAAGTGTATTCGGTTCCGTGGGGGTCCTTGATGACAAGACCTGCCCCGGAACCTTCTACACTTGAGGCTCCATCAGTAAAAAGACACCATTTCCCCTTGAGGTCAGGCTGTTCTTCAACCTCGTTCATTTCTTCTTCTGTCTGCAGGGTGGGTAACTCAGCAAGAAAGTCAGCAAACACTTGCCCTTTGTAAGCTCTCCTTGGTAGGTACTCTATCTTGTGCTCCCCTAGACCAATGGCCCACTTTGCCAATCTTCCCGAATCTTCTGGTTTTTCTAAGATGGATCGTATGGGTTGATCTGTGATGACCTTTACTGGGTGAGCTTGGAAGTACCGCCTTACTCTCTTAGCAGTGTGTACGAGTGCCAACACAAGCTTCTCTATAGGCGTGTAGTTGATTTCAGCGTCTTTGAGGGCCCTGCTGACAAAGTAGACTGGAACTTGCTCTTTACCTCGATCTACCAGGAGCACTGAGCTTACTGCTTCCATTCCTGCAGACAAATAAACTGTTATTACTTCCCCTTCCTCAGGGGCTGCCACTTCGGGCAGGGAAGCTATGTGTTTCTTGAGTTCCAGGAAGGCAGCCTCGGCCTCGGTTGTCCAGCGAAAATCCTTCTTATCAACACAATTTTTTAGCGTTTTGAAGAAAGGCAAGGATTGTTCCGCGGACTTAGGCAGGAAACGTTTTAAGGCAGCGATTTTACCGTTGAGGCTTTGCACTTCCTTCTTTGTGGTAGGAGACTTCATATCAAGGATGGCTTGGACCTTGTTCGGGTTAGCCTTGATGCTTTGCTTTCCAACAATATGGCCCAGAAACTTCCCCTCCTCGAACCCAAAGGAGCACTTAACAGGATTGAGCTTCATGTTTATTCTTCGAAGGTTGTCAAATGTTTCTCGGATGTCCTGGATCATTGCTTTCCCTGACTTGCTTTTGATGACCAGGTCATCTACATAAGCTTCCATGTTCCTTCCAATTTGCTTTGAAAAAGCCTGATCCACTAACCGCTGGTAGGTAGCACCTGCGTTTTTCAAACCAAAGGGCATCTTTTTGTAGCAAAAGATTCCCCTGTCGGTGTGGAAGGCCGTCTTCTCCTCACTTCTTGCTTCATTTGAATTTGGTGATACCCCTTGTAGGCATCTAAGAAGCACTTGTATTGGAAGCCGGTGAGAGAGTCTACCTTCCAATCGATCTCGGGTAAGGGGTAGCAATCTTTAGGGCAGGCTTTGTTGAGATCCTTGAAATCAACACACATTCTCCAAGATCCATCTTGTTTGGCAACCATGACCGGGTTTGCTACCCAAGAGTGATACTGAACCTCTCTGAGGATATCAGCCTCAACCAGCTTCTCCACCTCCTGACAAGCAGCCTGGCTCCTGGCTGGGGCCAAACTTCTTTTCTTTTGGACGACTGGCTTGTATGAGGGGGCTATGTTGAGAGAGTGTTCAGCCATGCTTCTAGGAACACCAGTCATGTCCCCGGGGCACCAAGCAAATATGTCTCGATTATCCTGCAAAAGGTTGATTAGTTCACGCGTAATCTCATCAGGAAGCAGATTGTTTACTTTGATGGTCTGCTCCTTGTAGGCAGGGTTTATGCTGACTTCCCGGATGGGACCGCTGCTTGGCGTTTCTGACTCCCTAGGACCTTTGGTTTCTTCTATGGAGGCTATCAAAAGAGCCTCTGCTGTTGGCTTCAGGGTTGCGATTCCATTAGGGGTGGGTAGCTTCATTAGACCATGTGTTGTTGATACTACCGCGCCGAAGGTGGCAATTCCCATTCTCCCAATAAGGACGTTGTAACTCGAAGGGTACCTGATAACAGAGAAAGTCAAATCTTCTGTCCTTGACAGAGAAAAGGTGACGATGTAATTGGTACCTGATAACAGAGAAAGTCAACTCTTCTGTCCTTGACAAGTCTCCATCCCTGAAACAGACGCTAAGTGTGAGCTTCCCTAAGGGATGTACTCGTTCCCCCGAGAGGCCTACCAAGGACGCGTCCGATGGCTTGAGCTTGGATTTGATCTCCGGGCTCAAGGATTCAAAGCATCGTTCATACATTACCTCCGATGAGGCTCCGCAGTCCATGTACACCCTATCTATAGGGAAGCCATCCAGTTCAGCCTCCACTATTACCGGTGTGACGATCAGTTCATCGGGAGCAGGAGGAAGGCAGATGTACTGTTTGTTCCAAGGCTCAGTGCGAGCCTTCTTTGCCTGCTGGGCTCCTTCAAGCCTGACCATGTTGACCTCCTTATCTTTCTTTCCGTCATCCCTTCTTCCTTTGATGTCTTTGATTAGGTGAGCCAGCTCCCCGGACTTAACAGCCTCTTCTATCCTCTTTTTCAGCTGGTAGCAGTCGTTCGTGTGATGCCCTGTATCATTATGAAAGGCACAATGCTTGCTGGCATCCCTTTTGTTAGCTGGCTTGGACAGAGGTCTGGGATGTCGAAAGGTGTACTTGACTTCCTCCGTGGAGAGTATCTCCTGAGGAGTCTTGGTGAGAACGGTGAAAACCTGTTTTTCTTTGTCATGGTACCTTCCTGACCTTGGGGATTGTCGCCTTTCTTCACTCCTTTGATTGTCAAAGGATCTCCCCAATCGTCTTTCATTGTAAGGTTGAAAGTGAGGTCTCCGGGAGCTTGTTGAGCTGTCTCTCCAGCTTCCTCGATCCCTCTTCCTGGTGTCTTGCCGAGTTAATGCTTCTTCTCCCCTGAGGAAGGCTTCTGCTCTCTCGAAAGCCTCCTCCATGGTCTGGGGAACATCCTCATGAAATCTTCTTAGCAACTTTTTGGGACGAATGGCTCCCATGAATCCCGACACCCGGATCTTCTCGGTGGCACCACTATACTGCAGACCTTCCCTCTTGTACCTTTCGATGAAACTACAGAGGTTTTCATGCTCCCCTTGCTGGATCTGATGCAATATGGCGGGATCTTTGGTGCACTTCCTTAAATCATCAAATGAAGAAATGCTCCGAGACGGTAGGCCACTGAACCATAGACGAGCTGGTCCTACCAGGGTCTGCATGAACATGTGGCAGCACTCGGCATCGTTCCATTTTTCTACAGTGGCTGCCCCAGAGAAGACGTTTAAGTGGTCATCCGGGTCTTCTGTGCCGTCGTACGTTTTCACATTAGCTGGCATTTTGATCTTGTTGGGGAAATCAAAATGAGCGATGTGCTCGGCAAAGCATTCTAAAGACTTAGGTCGGTATGGCTTCGAAGGTGTAGCCTCGCCCCTAGCTTCGGCTGTGGAGGTTTGAACCATGGGTTGGGAGGTCACGGGACCTTGCCCCCTACAGGGGGCGTTACTGGTACTTGGTTCAAAGGTGACGGATACTGCCAGGGATACCCTCCCGGCCATATGGGGAAGTACTGAGGCTGTGAGTAGTTAGGATACATAGCTCCTGGAGGGACAACAAATCCTCCAGCAAGACTTCCTGCTCCCGTAAGGGAGGTAGCTACGGCACTGCTGGCCAATGGTAATGATCTTAAAGCTTCTTCATAGGAGAGTGGTACTGAGGTCCCCGGAGAGAGCACAGAGCTGCTAGGACCTCCTCCTCCTGAGTAAATGTCCCCTCGGCTGTTCAAGTAGGGGTGAGGGTTTGTGTAGTCACGCTGGGTTGCCGGTGAGGTGGTGATTCCCAGCAACGGAGGGCTAGGTGAGACGGTGACAACAGGCTCTTCGTCATAGGACAACCTGACCCTGACTCCTCTGGACCTCTCCTCTCGCACATAACCATTCAGGAGGTCTCGGAGTTGCAAGAAATTTCTTCGTACTCCCTCCGGGGTGATGTCCATTCGTTCAACTGGAAACAACAAGTCGTCTCTAGGAGACGAGTTAACAACCCTTGAGGACGGCGGTGTTTGGAAGTTGAGCATGTCTCCTAGAGACGGTTCGACTTGTTGTCCGTCCGTTCCAGGTGTTTCATGGCCAGAAGCGTCACCTGAGGTGTGACTAGTGGCCGGAGTTTCTGGAAGACCCCCTCCTAGGCGGTTATCTCCACCAGTCATCACAAAAGGAGGTTACTTAGGAACAAATGGGACTGTAGAAACTCGCAACAGTTTTGTTCAAAGTAGCGAGAGCCCCACGGTGGGCGCCACTTGTTGCTACAACAAGGAAAATGACCGGTATTAGGTTAGGAGATGTTTAGGATTATAGGTTAATGGTGTGTTAGGTTGAGATTAAGGTTTTAAGTTTAGGTTTAGATTTGGTTGTAGGATCAGGGGTCTTCAAGTTCCTGGAGGAGACCTGCACAAAGGTAGCAGACACCGTTAGCCTTAACGCAGGAGGGAGCCTCCTGCGTTTGGACTCCGGCGTGAGAATAAGTATGTATTCATTTGGAGTTGGGAAATAATGAAGTAGAGAGTATGAGAGTAGAGAGAATGAGTGAGAAGTGTGTGTGGAATGTCTACCCAAGGGCCTCCTTATATAGGCAGTGGAATTCTGCCCAGGAGCTCCCTCAGGGTAGCTTCCTTACCATACCTGGATGTGTTTGACCCTCTTTTAGTTCCCTGCAGTGAGACTTTACCCTTTTAGGATGTTTTCAGCTTTTATCATTTCCAATGCAAGGCTTGGAGCTGTGTGGTGTTTTGTCCCTTGCCATGATAATAAGCCAAAATCCCCTTTTTGCATTTTCAAGACTTTTTACTGTTTGCTTTCTGCCCTGAGGCTTCCATATGGCAGGTAAGCTGCCTTATATCAGCTCCACTAAGTCAGGCAACCTCTTAATCAAATTTATTTTGCTTATCTTTTCGACGAGGGGTCTAAACGTTGTCGTTTTAGGACACACGTCATCACTGGTTTTTTCATAAATAATATTTGTTTAATTTTTTTATGATCGGGGTTTTTTTGTTTAATATATTGTTTTATGGATTATTGTGTTTAAAAAGAACCCATATATTGAAAGTGTGTAAGGTGATTAAAAAAACACAATGCATGTGGGTTTTATACTATTTGTGTTTTGAATCCTTTTATGGGTTTAAAACACATTAAGCATGATGTTTCCTGGGTTCTTATAGGTTGTGTTTTGTGGTGATGAGTGTTATTGTGTTTTTTTTTTTTTTTTTTTTTTTTTTTTGTAATTTAAACACATCTAGCATGATGTTTCTGGGTACTTATAGCACCTTAAATAAAACACAAAAAATGTCTTATAGTGTGTATGGGTATTGGAGGCTATGTTTTATAGTGTTTATCTGTTTTATGTGGTGTTTTATAGTGTTTTATATTAGTATTGTGTTTTTAATTGTTTTAATTGCATATTAGCATGTTCTGTAGTGTTTTATGTTAGTATTGTGGTTTTTAAATGTTTTACTAGCTTAACATATAGTTTTATTGTGTTTTGTGTTTTGTGTAGTGTTTTATGTTAGTATTGTGTTTTTAATTGTTTTATTAGCATAGCATTATGTTCTGTGGTGTTTTGAGTTAGTATTGTGTTTTGTGTATTGTTTTGTTGTGTTTTATATTAGTACTGTGTTTTTTAAAATGTTATATTAGCATAGCATATTGTTTTATAGTGTTTTATAATTTCTATAGTGTTGTTATCTGTTTTATTACCGCAGCATACTGTTTTTGTGTTATGAATAGAAACACATAATGTAAAACACAAAAATGTCTTCGAGTTCTGAAAAAATCTCAACAATAACAGCTAGAAGGAGCGGTAGAATAGGTAAAAAGAATTATTCTAAAAAGTTCACAAATACAATTGAACAAGCATTGGTTCTAGACGACTCGGATGACGATACAATAATTGATTCAGGTAAAAAAAAATTATAACACATGATTATTTTGTGTGTGTTTTTTTTGTTCTTATTAATAAATACATGTGAAACATTTAAATAATTGTAGACAAGAAGGATTTGATGAAAGGAGAGGTTAACAAAGGAAGAGAAGTTCGTCGTAAGTTAAAATGTTATACGATATACATTAAAATGAAACTTGAATATGGAAAAAGTAAAGGATGACTATTGTTTTTATTTTTTTCTTGGTGTTTTAGGTACTAGTGATCCTGATGATGATTTTGTTGACCCACCACCAAAAAAATTGTGCGTTGAGACAAATTTGGCCCAAACTAAGCCTCGACCACAGTTTAACAGAGCCGACGTCACACATTTACCAGTTGAACCTGGAACATCATCAAAGGCTGTAACGCTATTGAAGAAAACTCAACCACCGCGTACTAGTGTGAAACCATACCTAGAATATACCGGTGCTAAGCTAAAACTGAGAAGTGCACCAAACAACATATGCCAGCTGATTAGCAAGTTGAATAGCAAGCAAAAAACGCCATAATCAACATTGGGTTTGGTGGTTTCCTGGAGTTCAACATGAATTCAGTCCCTACTGGCTTGGGCTTTTGGTTGGTGAATAACTATGATGCAGATACAAGTACTTTGAATGTAGGTAGTCATTGTATACATATAACACCTCAGTTAGTACATGATATTTTTGGAATACCGATGGGTAAACGTATGGTTGAGGAACACAAGAGACCGAGAAAAAGTGATCCGGTTGTTACGGAATGGAAGGGGCAGTTTGAGGGGGGTGTGACCAGGATGTTACCAGTTAAGTTTAAACAATACATGGAGGCACAACGGGATAGTGGAAGAATCTTCGTACTAAATTTTTTGATTTTCTTTAACACATTCCTTGGTGAGACAATTCAAAACAGTTCCGTGAACTTGTTTTTCCTGCCATCAATAGAAAGCGGACTGGACATCAAAGAATTTAACTGATGTGGCTACATGGTAACTATGCTCAAACGTAGCAGGAAAAGATGGATTGCGGATAAACCTTTTCATGGTCCTATTGCATTGCTTGCGGTAATTATATATTCGTAACCTGTGTTTATTTATTAAACGATAATATAACAAACTGAATGATGTATATATCGATGATTTACATTAATGTAACACAGGCTGCATTGGCATACGGTCAACGAGCTAAGAAGTCAACTAAGTCTGGAAAAACAAATCTGATTGAAGATTTCGACACGGACGTCGTAGATGCATTGGGACTGAAGTTGGATACAACCTTGTTTGAACAACAACTTGCAAGAGAAGAAGGGTTAAACCAGTCTCAAAAGTTTGTTTTTGTTAAGAAAGGTGGTGAAAGTGTTGAAGGTAACAAATCAAAAAGCGCTCGGCAGATTGCAGTGGGTAGAGAATCAGCTAAAAAACCGGCATTATGAAAGTTAATAAACATACAGATACTGGGAAAAAGGCTGCTGCTGACATTGTAGGTGAAAAGTCTGAAGTAGCATTTGGGACGGATAACGAACCTGAAGTGCTAGTTGAAAAAGTAACTGTTGGTATATCGCAGAAATTGAAGAAGTGATGAAGAGTGGTAACATTGATAAGACTCCAGAAGAAAAGGTGAAAGTGTTTGATGTTCAACCACTATCATGGTCTAATGATGTTGTTAAAGAAGACGTTTTGAAGGGAAAGAAGGTTACTGATAAAACACCAAGGCCAGCCCGAGCAAAGATTTTGCCTGAAGCATTATGTTCTCCGTATGTGAAACGTGTGGTCTCTTTGAAAGACAAGATGGATAAAACAGAGGATGATGTTTCTGATTACATGTTCTCGGCTTGGGATAGTAAACGGTAAGTAGAATGTTATATGTATTTTTATAGTGTATATTTATTTGGTACTTATTGAGAGTCATTGTGTTTAATTTATGTTTAAACATAAACGTTGCCTTGACTATGGATGTGGTATTCATGGCTAACCCCGGGGGAACAGTTATGAGGGCGCCGATGGAGTCGTTGCGCCCAGGTGTTACAATACATGTAGGAGTCATAATGGCATGGGCTAATGTTCTAAATTATGAAGAGAGGTACCACCGCAAAGGGACATTACCACGGCTGTTTTGTTCGCCGGTTATGTTGGTAAGTTTTCAAATAAAAAACTACATAATAACATTTTAAGTTATTTGTCTCTGTTTATTTTATGTTGGTAAGTTTTCAAAATAAAACACCTAAGGTTGTGAATAAAAAAACACCTAAGTCTGTCTATACGTATATTATTTGTGAAATGGGGTGTTACAACTCTCCCCACCTTATAGAAATTTCGTCGGCGAAATTTTGGTGAAGAGGTATGGCTATTTCTATACCAACTTAAACATATAACTTCTTGTTCCCTCTCATCCTCGTTTTCCATGTTTCTTCAGGTTCTCTCCTTGCATCACACTTAACTCGTACTAGCGGAAACCCTCTATTTCTTAACTTCTTTACTCACCAATCTACAATTTAGATGGGATGTTCCGTGAAATTCAACTTATCGCTAATCTGGACCTCGTGCCATGTTATCTTAAGTGAGTCGTCCGCCAGACATTTTCCTAAGTTGGACACATGAAACACGTCATGTATTCCTTGTAACTTCTCTAGTAGTTTTAACTTATATGCTAATGGGCCAATTCTTTTAATTATCTAAAATGGTCCAATATACCGTGGACTAGAGGTGAGTAAAAAAGCCAGTTTGGGAACCGAAACCGCACGAACCGAACCGAACCGGTTCGTCCAAAAACCGGTTCCTACACGAACCGGTCCGGTTTCTACAAGAACCGGCGGTTCTAGGATCGGTTCCCCATCCCCAGTAGAAAAACAGAACCGAACCGGTTTTAACTCAAACCGGTTTGGGAACCGGTTCCCAAAAACCGGTTTGGAACCGGTACGAAAAACCGGTATTTTTTAATAAAAAACTGAATTTTATGTTTAAAAAAATTATATATAATAAAATTATACAAAAAAGCTTCCACACATACAAATATATACCCATACACCTTAAAAAAATTATAAAAATCAATAAAAGTTGAACTTTATGTAAAAAATTTTTTTTTTGTCTTGCCTTTTAAAAAAAATGTGCGCGAAAGAACCGAAACCGAAACAAACCGAAACTGAAACCGGTCTCCGAAACCGGTCTTAGGAATCGACAAAACCGGTCCAAAACCGAACCGGTTTGGATCCGAAACCGGTTCGGCCAGGAACCGGTACTGTAGCGAACCGGTTTGGAACTGAAACCGGTTCGGCAAAAAAAACCGGTTTGCTCACGTCTACAGTGGACTCAATTTTTCCTTTCTTCTTAAATGAATGATGCCCTTTCAAGGCGAGATCTTAATTAGTACCGTATTACTTGCATGGAATTCTAATCGTACATTCTTTTGTCGCCATAATGTTTTTCTCTATCTCTCGCAACTTTTATCTATTCTCATATTTGTATGATCTTATTTGTAGTTACCTTAATAATCTCGGGACTTGCTAAGGGGTTGCTACCGATCTCTGACCAACAAGCGGATAATTGAAATCATCCAACATAAAATGCCATAATATGGGTGGCCTTCATACTTAAATGATAACTGGTGTTATAAACAGATTCTATCAAGGGCAATTGTTCATTCCAACTGCCACCATAGTCTATAGCACATAGCCTAAGCATCTTTTCTAGTGCTGGTATGGTCCTTTTTACTTTGGCTACATGTTTGTGGGTGATGAACCATGCATAAATTTTTCTTGGTTCCTAACGGCTACATCAAACTTTTTTAGAATCCAGATATTAACAATTACCAGTTTGGACAAGCATTCTCACATTTGAAAACATTCATAGAACTCACCTGTTCAACAGTTGTTTAACACTTTCTATTCCGATCAGGTACTACCTCAGGTTTCTGATACAATTAGATAAATCCTAGGTTAGGCAACGGGACACCTAACTAGTTATTATTATTATGGTTGGATATTGGTTAACGCTGCCTTATTTAAGCATTGGGTGATCAGTCCATGCCTAACTAAGGCTAGGCTTACCCAATACCCACCCTTAATAATAATCCTAATACCTAAAAATAATAATAATAATACTGATACTAACACTAAACTACTACTAAAAACACAATAAAATAATTAATTGACAAAGCTTAACTTTGAGAACATACCTCTAACTATCTAGAGCACGTTGACGAAGAGTCTCCCTACTCTTGCTCCTACTCGTACTACAAAACAACTAATAACAACACCCAACGGGGTATCGTATACTAGGGATTCTCTTATACTAGAGCGTTCCCAAAATTTTTGGTGTAGTAAATAAGACCACATAAATTTCTATTTATAGAAGTAAATGGACGGTGATATTTCCTTACTGGGTCGATGTGGGACTAAAGTGTCCAGCCTGCTTGCTTGCCTTCTATTTATAATTCATAGACACCTTCTAATTTATCCTTACTTTCGATGTGGAACTGAAGTCAACTAGCATATAGCCACCTAAATGTTTCCTTTTCTTTTTCTTTGGGATCAATTATCATTCTTGCCTTCTGGCGTATTTACTCACGTATACCACATATTCACAATTGTGAGTTGTTAAGTTTTTATACTATTATAATTATTTCAGCTGCTTCACTTGTTTTTCTCATATAACTTTCAAAGTATGATAGTTTATGAACTTTCAAATATACTCTTAAGACGAGCTAATTTTTATCTATGATTCAACCTAAGTTTCGTTAGAAACGGAGTAGGGTTCAAATATAATATATTTTATTAGTATAACTAAACGGTCTTTTATAATACTAACGGCTCGACTAGAACTTTATATCTCAAATAGGCGTGCTATTCATTATTCCACAATATAAATTCCATAAACATTTCTATTTTACTTGATCATAAAATGGGGTGTTACAACTAAATATTTCTTCAAAGGTTATACATCGAAGGAGAGAAAGTGAGCATGAACCAGCGGACGTTGATTCAGACGCTAGCGCCGATGAAGATGGAACATCACTTGTCCCAACAGATCCTCAGTTCCATGAAGGGATTAATACTGCTTTCCCAACAGACGTACCTATAGACGGCGAAGATGAAAGGTTAGAAGCATATCGGCTTCCCGATTATGACGATGAAGGTATGATGGAAATATGGAATGGAAACACAGCTGATATACGTGGGGGCCTCTACTTTGAAAGTAAAGAGAAAGTAATTAAAGAAATTTGGTATTGGAACGTGCAATGCAACAGTGAGTTGTGTGTCGAGGAAAGCAGGCAATATACATTTAGAGTGAAATGTAAAAATAAGAACTCATCATGCATGTGGGCTGCTACGGCACCACGTGCCTCGGAAGGGGCCTTATGGTGGTTGTCAAAATAGTTAACACAACACACGTGCTACTCAACGGTTGAACGCTACAACAACAGGGCACTAAGGTCACGAGATATTGCAACAAATGTCTTTGCACAAGTCAAGACTGATTTAACGTTTTCGGTGAAACAGATCATCTCCTACATAAAGCAGACGCTAAATGTCGATATCTCGTACTCCAAGGATTAAGTTGCCCGAAGAAAAGGAATTGAGAATGTCTACGACACCTGGGAGAGCAACTTTAAGCAGTTGCCAATTACGTGGAAAGGTTACAGGCTACAAATCCTGGTATCATTGTAGAGTGGTATCATGATCCCAGGAGCCCACTTGATGGTAAGGTCTTCAAATATGTTTTCTAGGCCTTTTGGCCTCTAAATCTGTAATTGAGGCCTTCCAATATTCATCACCAGTCATCTCCGTGGACGGGACTCATTTGAAGGGGACGTATAAGGGTAAGATGTTGATTGCGGTCACCAAGAATGCAAATAACTACATACTTCTGGTGGCCTATGCAATTGTAGATGAGGAGACAATTGAGAACTGAGGTTGGTTCTTGGAGCAGTTTAGGTTGCATATTTCAAACCACAACGACAACAACCCATGTGTTATATTGGACAAACATGTAAGAGTAATAAGGGCGATGGTGGAATTGCCGGGATGGAGGGAGCCGAACACTTACTATCGGTATTGTCTTCGTTAAGTACGAAGCAATCTTGGCGCAAAATTCAAAAGCGCCACATCGAAGAAGCTTTGTTGCACTATCGGTAGCACATCACAGCGTTATAAGTATACATATGCCATTAAACAAATGAAGAGCATTAACAAAAAGGCGTGGAGATACCTGAGAGACATTGATCCCTCTAAGTGGACGTTGGTGCACGATAAAGAAAATCCTCGGTGGGGTCACCTGATAACTAACATGTTTGGGTGCTTCAACCATGTGTTGTCAAAGGAAAGGATGATGCCTATAACGGCTACCGTGCATTATACGCTGGAAAGGGACGTTGATCAATTCAACATTCACTATCCAATTGCAAGGCGTTGCCAAACAATGTTGCCCCTGCATATGGAAGGTGATAAGTGAATGTGATGCTAAATCACGAGAATACAATGTATGTTTTTATGATGGTTCACAGGAACGGTACCACGTGAAGTCTGGTAATCAGACAAATGAAGACGGGGGGAACGATTACACGATTGAATACCGTAAGAGAAGTTGGTCGTGTGCAAAGTGGCAAATCGAATGTCAGCCTTATTCCCATTCTATAGCGGTTTGCCACATGAAACATAAGGACCTACATCAAATCGTTTCATCACAATATCATACTTCTGTGTATCTACGTAGTACAGCGACCACGTTTATCCCTTCGGTCATATGGTGCTATGGGCACAGACGCAGTGGAGACTTCGTGGTAACCCGTCACATTTCACCGTCAAATGTTGCAGGTTGAAACAAAGGAGGATCCATAACGAAATGGATGTAAGGCATGAGGACGAACCAAAAGCCCACCGTAGATGCAGTATTTGTAAGAAATCTGGGCACAACAAAAAAGGCTGTTCTTTTCGTGGTGAGTGATTGATTGTTCTATGTTGATTGTCGTATGTTTTCTTGGGGTCTGTTTGCTTTATGTTACGTTGTAGAACTGTTTGTTGTTGGTTTGATTACTGTATGTTGCTGGTTATCGACTTGTCATGTTATCATTTCGTATCAGTCCTGTAATGTCAAACTACCATGCATTGTTTATTTACATGTTTAGGAAGACGTTCACACAATAAATACACGATGCTAACATTAATACATGAAAAAAAGGAAATATTACAAAACACTTAACACAACTCACCAGTACTTATCGCAATGACACTTATATAGCTCATCAGCCATGTGTCGTCTGTAGTTCAAACAAGCGTTTTCTACGATGTTTTCTTGGTCTATCATCAACAATTTGTTTTTAACTAGTTTCTCTATCATCATACAAACAAGAACCCCGGTGTTAGCAATGTTACCATCCTCTTGGGGGACATCCGTCTCAACCCAACCAAGGGACATGTCATGTTCCGTTATCTATCTCGTGTTTCATCGAAAGTGAATAGGTTCTAGAAACCATTTGAAATATAATTGTAGCATCTCCATATAATTCTTTACCTCTCGATGTTGTCCATTTTTCCATCTTTTATTGGTCCAGTATTGAGTAATCACCATGCTTTGCTTATCAATACGGAAAAGTAGCCAGTCTGTTTGGCCAATTTACAAAGGAAGGTAGATGTAGTCAACCTCCCAGAATGGAGGATACAGGTCCCTTCGTCCAGTGAAATCAAGGTGGTAGTAGATTTATCATCTTGCATGTAATAATAAAAATCAGGAGGTAGCACTGTCCAACGAATTTTTAGATTGGGGTTTTTAAGAGCCTCGCCTGTCGTAGATGCATTAATCTTACAGTCCATGCTTCAACATGCTGCAAAATAGGAAAAAAAAACATTAGAGATTAATATGTTGTGTAATTATGCTAACATGTGAACACAAATAAAAATTAATATGTCGTGTTATATGTACAGTAGACGTTAGGTGACCGCCGGATTCCATCCCTAGTAGGGCACCCCAAAAAGTTGTGTCGAGCCATTTTTGTAATGAAACGAGTTTAGAAATATGGGGAGTCCCCGTTGTTGTAGAACTCTTAAAACATATTTATGACCAACTCTTAGAATCTTCTTTAAGACTATAGCACTATCTTTTTCAGGTTCCTTTTCTGGCGGCTTTTCGATCACCATCTGCGTAGACGAGCCAGCCTTTGTGGATGACGACGGCCTCTTCATACGCCTCCAAAGATCATCCGTTCACTTTGATTTCTTAGGGAGTGGTTGAGAACAAAAATATCCACCAACCTCTTCATCCTTCTCCATACGATTCCCCATTTCTTATACTACAACCACTGTGGTGAGTTGTGTGAAAATCAAACATTACATTATTTTTTTATAGGTGAAATTGGCAATATTAAAAAGATACTATTCCGCAAGCTCAAGTTGCGTAACTGATAAAGATTTTAAATTACGTATCCTCAAGTTGTGGATATGTCATTATTATATAATATAAAATTAATTTTATTAAATAATAATATAATATGAATAATATTTAATATTCAAACGACAAATAAAACATTACAAATGTAAGTCTTGAAAATAGCCTAGGGTGCCCTTTTCGAGCCTCTTTATCAACGCAATAGGCCGGTTGACACGGTCATGGGGACCGTCAACGCTGGTCCTCAGGAGGTATATCAATGCCCATGGGAGATCTGGTCCTAAAAATATCTCGATGATATGATTCGATACGTGAAAAAATGTTAAAAAAGCAATTTTAACAAGTATTTTTACCAAGTAGTCAAACTTCACCAACTGTAAAAACACTACTGATTACAAATGACAATATATACAACGTATATCCGAGTTCACAATCTATACAAATGACAGTTACTAAACAATAAATTTCCGAAAACACCAACTCCAACTTTATAAGGGTAACAACAAGCTTAAAACGTGCAACATTTCCAATCTCATTGGTCATGCGAGGGCCTTGGAAGTTACCCTATCAAATACAATAAAAGGGCATCCTCAACCATAATCTCCAGGCTACTTTAATTAACCCTCCATGACATTGATTTGGGAGGCACATCACCTCTCCAATATCATTAACTCTCCATGCAGATGTAACATCGATCCAATGAAGGTTTTTTCGAGAACACCAACTCCAACTTTATAAGGGTAACAACAAACTCAAAACCGACGCAAATCTAATAAGGGAGGTTGATGAGACGTTTGCACCTGTGTAAATGCTATTTAGGTCACTCAAAACAATAATGATCTCTCAATGCAGATGTAACATCGATCTAACGAGCACAAAAGTTTATTTTATCCGAAAACACCGGTTCCAACTTTATAAGGGCGGTCGAAGAGATGTTGGATCATGTATCATCGATCCAATAGAACATGATGCTTTTGGTAAGACCATCGATATTGACGTTGCAGAATCATCCATCCTGCCCGATAAAAAGAAAGAAAAGTTTTTTTTTTTTTTTTTTTTTTTTTTTTTTTTTTTTTTTTTTTTTTTTTGTGTGACTTCCATGTAAATGTGAATGGTCACCCGGTCTCCTTTCAATGCTTTCATGTCATGCCGAAACCGCACCATTCCTCTCCACCCTGTCATGCCATGCCATGCCGGAATACCCCACAGCCAAAGCCCATCCTCCGCCCACCAACAGCCCAACATCCAATATCGATGGCAGGAAAGAAAATTTTAATAAATTTTAAATTACTTGTACCGATGTTACATATACACGTGTTATAACACGGGCAAATGTAGCGTCAATCCAACTAATTGCATGCAGATGTAACATCGGTGCACATGGATCAAAAAACCTATTGTTCCAAGTATATGGCTGATGAAATAGATAAATGGTTGTGTTTTTTCAGAAACAATAGTTTTCGGTTCGAAAATTTTAGGATGCGAAAGACAAGACACGACATATTATTTTGGATGGAAATGGTATATGATAGATAATGTGGATTTTCTTGGATGGTATTATTTTGCAAGTGGAATGTGAAAATGTCGTGCAAACTTATGCCTTGAACTGGTGCATACAAATGGAAAACTAAATGGTTTACGCAGTGTCGAAATGTGAAAGGCTGCCATGTTTCTTACCATATATAGTAATATACCTGCAAGTTCAACTTGCGGCTTTATTTTGCAATATTATTGTCGTCCAACGAAAAACCATCACATGCAATACAATATCAAGATGATGCAGGGTTGCAGGGTGTCAGCAGGAGAGAATGAAATCCGTAAGTTTAATTTGCGGATTATCCTAGTCATTATCTTTTGTTATGTATGTAGGACTCACCTCACTCATCCGGAGAGGGTTTGAAATTAAAGGCGGATGAGCACAAACCGAACATGCTCTATATCAGACTGCGTCTGAATTCTTCACGTCCTAAAATTCTTAGACGTCACCACATCAACAACAATGTGGGTACTCTTAGTCTTTCGTACGTTCAATCTAACCAAAAAGTAAATCTATATAACTAACTATCATATATATTGTAAGGTTCAATTGGGAATCTCAAAAAATTAAGGAACTGTGAAACCATTCATTTAACATGTTAAACATATTTTAAAAATTCAATTTAACATGCAAAAAAATAATTTTTTTTTTAAAATTTCTTCAGAGCTTTTGCATATAAAGATGTGTAAAAGCTATTCCAATAAAAAAATTTAATTTTTGTAATTTTTTTTACCTTTTTAACTAATTTTAAGCATTTTTTATTATTATTATTTTTTTTGATTTTTTTTGTCAAAAAAGCTTCTACATCTATTAATATATATAAAAGAATTGAACATTGCTGACGTGGCGTGCAATGGTGCCTTCAATCTCTCCATGAAACTGACACGTGGCATCATAATTGAAAGATTTTAGTGTTTTTGAATTATTTCTTTTTTTAATTAAATTGAGTTATTTTAGGAAAAAAAGAATTTAAAAATAAATTTAAAATATTCTCTCTCATATTTCCTCCCATAATTTTTAAACGTTTATATCTTTTATATACGGGATTTTTTAAAGAAAAAAATTACACCAAATTAACGAGCGTTTTATTATCTTTAAAACGAGTACCATAGTGCTATATAAAAAACGGAGAGAAAATCGACTATTTTTTGTGGGGTTTCGTTCATACAGGAAAAAAAAACACACAAAGTGTTCATGTTATTCATTAATCATGTTTTTTCTTTTAAACCAGGTTCTTATCTACGATGTTGAAAATCAGCCCAATCGCCATGTTATCATTGGAATTTTACTATGTATACTTCATCAAGAGAAGCTATGAGAAAAAATCGCGCAACACTACAACACATGGTGTCAGCTTATAGCAAAGTTATTTTTTTTATTTATTTAATTACAAGAGTAATAATTATTACTATTAGTATTAGTATTATTAGAATGGTTATATTTTTCAACCCCGGGAAGAATTGATAGTTGCTGACGTGACGTTCAATTGTGGCCTCAACCATCTCTTGATTATGCCACGTGGCATAATGAGATGTAATGGTTACAACTTCCAACTTAAGTGTTTGTTTAGTTGATTAGGTTAGGAATTATAAGAGCCATTAGAATGTGAGAAATTAGAGAGATGTGATGAGTTTTTGAATAGTTGCAGCTTACATAAGTGATTCTTTAAATGATTACTGATTAGGTTTTAGATTAGGGAATATGAGTTATTACTGATTAGAATACTATGAACATGCAATGATTGAGAGATTTTGTGGTTAGTTAACTTGAGCCATTTGCAATAGGTTATCACGTAAAATTAAATTTTTCAACCCCGGGACCCTCCCGGGGTAATCAGCTAGTACATTTATATACAAAATCTCCAATTAAACTTTTTGATAAAAATGATTTTTATATGTTAAATTGATTTTTTATGATATGATTAACATATTAAATGCATGATTTTTCAGTTCTCCATTGAACCCACCCATATATATGTATATATATATATATATATGCGCATTAGAAGACATATATACAATATCGACTCTCTTAGTATTACTAACGGATGAAGTGTATAAATAGCAAAAATAAGTATATGATTGTAATTTCTAATAGTCACACTTTATTTTATCATGTTAATTAAAGGATTTACATACGCGTCTAATATTTCCATTTGAAGCATTCTTGACCCCAATTCTTCCCATTCTGATCATGGAAGTCACAAAATCTGCCTCAAATGATGGCCCCGTTAATGGGGCCAACACCCCGAAGTATGAATCTACAATTCCCCTTGTTGTCGGGTCATCCATTAGCTTTGCATCCGATTGTAGCACCGCAAAACCACTCCTAATGTTTTGTAGGATTTGAATGTCGAACTTGTCTTCACTTCCATGATCCATTGGTAACCTGACCATAATGTCCCCGTCTTTAGGGCATGTCGATGTCAGTTCGGCTAGAAAGCGAGGATTGATACTCGGGTCCGAACGTTGACTTGTTGCAAAGTTGTAGAGCCGTTCCTCCATGAAGAAACACGCAGTTGAACCAATAGTATGTGCAGCTGAAAAATATCGATCGAAAAGAAAAGACTATAAGTAATTTGCACATACTTTTATTTGTGTATTTGGCAGAAAGCTTTTAATATTTATATTTGTGTTTTACTGATCATACAATATTTATTACAAACATTAGTGCACATGGTGTGGGGGCATTACATCATCATGCCATTTAATTTCACCTTCCGAACCAGGTGAAAATCCAATACTTTTTCAATATATCAGTAAGTTAATTATTATTTGACTTTGAGGTTAACGTAGACCCCTTAAAATAATGTTACAATATAATTCAACTGTGGACCATGCCACTCAACTATACTAGGTTTGAGTATATATCATAAAATACTATTTAAAAAGATTAACTCATTAAATATATATTTATTTGTTGTCATCCATATAATCTGTATATTGCACAAAATATTCCAGATATTGATTTGTGCTCACATATTTCTATTATAAATGCTTCGAGATATATAAACTTGGTACGTTTGTTATGTTTTTATCTATAGATAATCTCTTATCAAGTATCTTCTTTTCACGTATTTACTATATAACTTTTTAAAGAATAGGCCAAATTTTTACGCTACAAGATATATATATATATATATATATATATATATATATATATATATAGGTTTAGGATCCTGTACAAAGTACATTTTTCATGAGAAGTGTGAGAAGGACTAAGAATTGACATGTAGACATCATGTTTTGGATTTAGGAATGATGTTTTAGGTTGTTTTAACTTGAAAAACACCAAACACAACAATCTAAAACACAATACAATGTATTATAGTCATTAAATTTAAAAAACAGCTAAAACACACTACTTAACGCTTAAAACACACTGCTAATGTTCTTAGCATGGTGTTTTAAGTTTTAAGCCTAAAATACATTGTTTTCGGTTTTTAATTGTTATGTTTGATGTTTTTATAGGCAAAACAATCCAAAACATCACGACTAAGTTCAAAAAATGATGCCTAAGTATCAATTTTTAATACTTCTCACACTTCTCACAAAAAATGTACTTTGTACAGGATCCTGACCCTATATATATATATATATATATATATATATATATATATATATATATATATATATATATATTCTATTGATACATGAACACAAACAATGTGAATACACAAATATACGTACACAATTCAATTCATTTCTATAGGGATAACATTTCTATAGGGATAAAAAGATACCGTATAAGACTACACTACACGGTGTGGTGACGTGTTGCCCTTTCATGCCACCATCACCATACCGTATGTATGTGGCGTGAAAGGTAGCGTAAGGTAGGTGGGGTAAGATTTCCACGGGAATAAGGCAAAAAGTGAAGGTTAGGTGGATTGTTGTGGTTGGATTTTGGGTCATGGATGATTTTTTTGGTTGTTTGACTTTTTATTTATATTTTTTATTGATTGTTTGACTTTTTTATTGTTTTTTTTTTTAACTTATCCACGCCACCATCACCCCGTGATTTTTTCGGGGTAGAAAGGAAGTTGACGTGGATACCGCATGTTGATCTTTGCCACCCACAAAAGCATGAACACACCGTGTATCTAAACATAATAAAAAGATAATTATGTTTTATTCTCTGCGTAGAAAACTAGATGATTGGCTTTCATTTATTGCAGAAACAATAAAAGCATTGCAGGCAGGCAAGAATAGTTGGTTGTTGGTATATGATTAAATAGTAAATAGTAAATACCATGATCAATATAATTTCTTTCAATAGCCAATAGCCTAGTTGGTTGAGGGGTTAAAGTTTCATATGGGATGTTTGGGTTCAATTCCTACTAGCTACATTTGGAGGGCATTGGTGAAGGGGAAATGAGGGATCACCCAACCATTGGCTTGGTTTCGAGTCCTGATCCCGACCGGTTTTACCGATTATTTCACTGTCATGCCTTCGGGCGAGTGAGTGGTCGGGTTTTCCCGGGAATTGGTGGCTCGGGTATTATCGAGTACCTGATTCGCCAAAAGGGTGCCTGAGAGTGCTTGGAAATTGATTCGTTGGACGTTAAAAAAATATATAATTTCTTTCATCCTAGGAACTACCACTAAATATATGTTTTATTGTTACCTGTGTTGAAGAATATTTAAATCCCATATGACATTTCAAAGAGCATGTGTGAACCCAAAAGATTGGATTTCGCTAAACATTATATATATATATGTGTGTGTGTGAAAACTGAAAAGTAAGAATACTAACAATTTGACTAGTTTAAAGAGTGTACCCAAGTAAAACATAGCAAAATCATATAATAAACTTTTAAGAAATTGAATGAGTGGTTACCACTGAGAATCACAAGGTCTTTGTCAGTAAGCCCCTTTTCAATGAACTTTTGTTTCAGAAGCTGAATTGAATCTCTCACATCAGGCATTCTACTAGCAAGATCAATATTGGACACTAAACCATCCTTCCTTCCAGTTTCTATTTGATAAACGGGTCCATGGCTCTGTCACACACACAAAAAAAAAAAAAAAAACAGTTAGTATCTATTAAAATGATGCCATTTTTATCTCTCACACACAGTAAAGTGTGTAAGTACATGTGAGAGAGACATAGATAGATTCATATGATGATTGTGTTCTTTTAAGTTTTAACTTACGAAAGCAACAGCATCTCTTGCAGCCATTGCAACAATATCTGCACATGAAACCACACCAGGACATATACTTTCCAACTTTGCTTTTGCTTCCTCTATTATCTCAAACCCTCGTAACCCTTGATGCCCAAATGCACCTCTCTCTGAAGTGCTACCAATATCGACCAAAATCGACCCATCGCACCCCTACAAAGTTCCCATTAAATTCAGTCAAATAAAACTATCACTTGCTATATTAATAAGCTAGTGCGTTTATGAGAAAGTACCTCAACAAAGCAGTCATGGAAGTGAAGCCTAAGCAAGGCAGCAGCCATACGGTGGTCGGACTTTGCAGCATCTCCAACAATATTAGTAACCACTGATTCTGCTTTGGGACATACCTGATTGTAAAACCCTACTTTGAGTTGACCTTCTGAATTAACTACAAATAATATGATCATAGCCAACAAAACTATCTTCATATTGAATAATTTCAAGACAGATTTGTAAAAATGATATGAAATAGAAAGGGGGGGGGGGGGGGGGGGGGGGGGGTTGGTTGTTTATGAATGCATTGAAGGCTCAACTAAGCATTTACGCCTTTTTTTAGGTTTTATTTTTAACTATTTTGTATTTATATACGTGTTTTTATGTGCATGTATGGTGTATGATATTATTATTCGGTTGCTGATCAACAAGAAGTAACACACGTCACGTCTGGTTTTTTTTTTCTTCTCTTGAATATGTAAGAAGATGAAATGGTGACACTAAAGATATACACTTCTGACCACTATCTGTAAAAACAAAAATGATTTCTTATTTCGGAATGGTTCTTGATCTTGTTGGTGGCTTTGCGTTGTACAATTGTTTTCATTTAATGTTATTCATAGTGGTATCCAGTTCATATATTCGTAGTAAATTAATCACCACATTATAAAGTAGCAATTTTTTGTTGCGTCATGAAGACGATCATTTCCGAAATAGGGGCATTGAAAATTTTAGTTTTAAACAAAATATCCTGTAAGTTTTTTAAGTTTATAAAACATTACTTTCAGAAAGAATTTTTTTTTTTTAATTCGTGAATAAGATGGTGGGTCAAATTTAAACTCAAGTATTACTTGGGTTATATAAGTGACGGATTTAGAAAAAAAACTAGGGGTAACAATAAAAAAATATTGTCGTTGTTTCATATAATGTAAATGAAACAAAAATAACAACAAGATAATAAATAAAGTTAAATAAATACCTAATAGATTTCTCCTCTATGGTTTTTAACGCGTGAAATCGAGCCAATGCATCCTCTTCTTTCACCTTATCAAAAGTATCTTTTTCGACCGCACAAATTAGAGCATTGTTCAAATACTCCTCACCAATTTGATTGCGTAAATCCATCTTGATAAGCTTCGTTTTAGAAAAGCACCTTTCAACGGTTGCGGTTGCAACCGGTAAAACCGACGCTATTTGGAGTTGTATTTGAACCAATATCATCATTTTCGGGGGGCTTTTCTTTTGAACAAGTTGCTAATAGGAGCTTGTTTTTTACTAGAGCTTGGTTTCGTATGCACAATCACACAAAGACACAAACCTAATCATAACAATATGTTAATAACATATTATAGATTTATAGTTATCAATACTAATTTGTCTTTCAATTTTTCAATTAAAACAATAACACAACTACACAAGTACACAACAACATCTTAACAACTTAATATATAAACAAAAACCCTCTTCAAAAAATCAAAGTATAATACCAAGAAATCTAATTTAGTAACTAATTAAAAAAAAAACTTACAGTCAGGGAAGGGAAGAAGGTGGCAGCACTACAGCAGGATGGGCTCTAGCGGTGGCGCACGGCGGCAGGGGGCAGGGGCACAGGGCAGGGGACTTGGTCGCTTGGTGAACCTTGCATTTTTTTCCCGTTTAACGTTCGTTTAACTCTTTGTATTCCTTTATATTTAAATTTTGTGCTGGAAATTTTATTATTATGATTATATTAGCGTTAGAAAAATTGATGATTTAAACACACACATACATATATATATATATATATATATATACATATACACGTATGTTTATAAAAGTTAGTTTTCCTTATATAAATTATAACATGAAGTGTTATATGATTATTTCAATACATATTTCTTTTGACCAATTAATACATATCATTATATATAACCATATTAAGATATATATATATATATATTTATATATATATATATATATATATATATATATATAGAGAGAGAGAGAGAGAGAGAGAAAACGGGTCAGACCCAAGGTTCGAACCTGAGACCTATGCTTTGCAAACACGAGTGACAACCATCTGATCTATATGATCAGTTGGTTAAAATTGTGGACTAAACGATATAACATCATCGCCTAGTATCTTTCTCACCATTCAAATCTCAAAATCGAGCCAAATCTGTTATTATCTCATAACCGGGTTTGTTCCTTTTGTTTTTTTTTTTGTTTTTTTTTTTTTTAAATCTGAATATGTATAGAGTGTTTATAAAGCTCCTAACAGGAATAAACACCAACTGATCGGATAAACCAGACGGTTGGTGTGTTGCTTTTCAATTCGAAGGTCCCGAGTTCGAGCCCTGTCAGAACCGGTTGAAATTAATATTTTTTTAAAAATTAAATATTATATAAATTAATTGTTATTTAATATAAAATAATAATATAAACTTGTTTTACTCATAACTAATTCATAAAAATTTCGTTTTTAACGATTCAAAACCAAAATTTTTCTAAAATTATTTCTAATCTAATGGATTAAAGATATAAACTTTTCGAGAAAAATATATATATACTTTTATATTTATCCTATTATTTTATTTAAATCCTTTGTATAAAATAAATTGTTTTAAATACAAAATAAATAGAAAATAATTTATAGAAAAATATGTTTCATACTTTTAAAAATTATATCTTTTAGATTATGTAAAAATTAATAATGTTTTAAATATTATTATATTTTTGCTTAAAGCATTAACATTTAAACGTAACTAGAGAACCCTAATCAATCGACCTAGAAATCTTAGACTTAGTATACTTGTGACACTTAGACTTTATAATGCCAAATCTAGGTTGATACATTTGGGAATATTTACTAACTATTGCATTCTTGGAATTTTGCTTGCTTGCTTGCTAAGGTGAGTTTACATATCCCCACTCTTTTACTGTTTTTAAGTGTTTTTTTTTTTTGGGTGAAACATATTAAACTTGTTAAATTTAAAACTTATGAAATTCAACTATGTGTCTTATGTGATTATTTGTACTACGTGTCTTAAACTTGCTAAGTAAACTAAACTAAGACTTGCATAATCATTAACTCCATGCAAGCCAACAATATCAATGATAGATCTATTGGATTGACAACCACACCTAGATTCGTTGACCATGTCTATAGGGAGCGCGGGTGATTGGAACTGAAATTTAAACTTAGGTGAATCGTGTCTATGGGATGGACCTTTAAACTATGTCAACAAAGGTTTGATTATGCCCTAGTATGCTGTAGTTTTGTTTTCATATGTGTGCCTTAGATGTTACATATGACACAGAATAGTATGTTTATACTTTTTGATACTATACTTCGTTTTGACAAAACTTATATACTCTCACCAACTTTATAGTTGACCCCCTCTATTTTTCCAAAACTTAACATGTTTCAGGTAACAATGATGCATGGAGATTTTAGCAGCTTTTGGATCACTTAGATGATTAATAATTGAACATTTGTTTTGTTTGTTTCATTGAACAATGTGTTTGTTTTTTGATTGGTCTGTTTGAATTGGATTAATAAACTATTTAAACTTTATATTTGGTTGCCATGAGCTTTTTGAACAATCGTCACTACGTGACATCCCAATGTTTCCGCCATTGGTTGGAGTGTTATAGATTGGTATCAGAGCCATGGTTATAGGGAATCAGGTTATTAGAACTCATAACCTAGACTATAACCCTAGGACTCTAGCCTTGCTTGTTTCTTCTTTGAAATTTTGTCTTATCCTTACCCTATTATTTATTCTTTTCCCTAGCTTGGTGCTTTTATCTTGATTGCTTCTTCCCATTTGGCGACAAATCCTGATCTACCCTTAGATTATTAGGATAAACTCCCATGTTTAGAGCTAGATTGTTTTTCATGATCTTGTCAAAGTCTTAGGTCTTAATAATGATTAAGAACACGTGCAATCTGGAAGGGTGAACGCCTGTATTTTGAGTTTTTTTGTCTAAGGATTGACATTTCGCATATATCCCAATCAACCGAGGGACTCATATGCCTATCTGGGAATTCTCGGGATGAGTGTTCACTTATAGGCTAAAGCATGTCTTCCAAACATTATTGAGATATAATCACTTTGATTAGTCAATGTTTTCGTTTATTCGTTTTAATTGTAGGTTCATATTTCATATATGTGTCTGTAGATTTCGGGTAATTTAGGTCGATAAAAGCCATTTAATAATATGTATTTTGTATTGTTAAGTTTGGTTTGGGTTTATGTTAGGTCGAATGAAAACTAATTCGGAGTATTACAGAGTCGAACGAGTTCATTCGAACCTTCAAGAGGTCGAATGAAGCTTGTCTGTATATAGGGTACTTGGGCAACATTTATTGTTAGTTATTGTCAGTTTGTCTGTGTTCATTAGCGCCAATACTTTGCCCATAAAACCCTAGTTTGGAGAGTTTATTGTTAATCGAGTCTGTACTCATTTATTTGAAATTAATGATTAACATAAACGTTGAAAATGATTTCGTGTGTGATTTGACATCGGTTTTCATCATTTTGCTTGATCGTTAGGGTTTCCGCACTTGACAGTTCATATATCGTGTTGCTTAAATGCTAATTGATTGATTTCCGGTCCTACAAAGTGGTATCAGAGCTAGTGCTCAATCACACGATTGCAAATTAATAAAAAAATTCACAGATTTCTATTCAAAATCATCAAATTAAAATTTTGTTGTTTTCATAGTTTGAACATTAAATATGGTTTTTGATTGATTTGGAAGTCAATTTCAAATATTCTTTCACAAAAGTTGTTCAGAATTCATTCCGAATCAAAACCTATCCAATTTCAATCCAAATTGAGATAATTTTCAAAAATCAGATCAAAATTGTGTGTTTTTGAAGTCAATATGAACATGGGTTCTGGACAGGTCAAATGACAACTGACATTAGGTCAAATGAACTTTCTTGATACTCATTCGTGCTAGTTTTGGTATGAATATCACTTATTTACCATTTATTCGAGCTTTTGATTCTCATTCGTGCTTCTGTTACTTGATTCGTGCTATCGATAGGTAGAACCAGAGTTTTGTTGTTTCATTTGTGCTACTTATCAGGTCGAATAGGTGGTCACAATTTCCATTCGTACCCTCGATATTCAAATCATAAAATTTTTCTATGTGTTGGAACTTTGTGATAATGGACAACATGTGGGTTTTTCCTATGACTCGACCGAACACGACTCAGCAACAACAACCACCGATGAATCCCTGGGCATTTGCAGCTGAAAAGGGGAAGCATGTCACACAACAACCTTAGCAACCGATGTTTAACTATTTGGCAGTCCCGGCCCCGGTTCATTGGGGTGTTGCAGTAGCAACAGCGGCTGAGAATCAGACCACGTCTTCTATCAACTTGTTAATGAACAATTTTTCCACTAGGAATGGTAATCGACCTCCAAAGTTGATGGATATTAGGGGTGCTTAACGAGTCGGGTTGGCGGGTACAACCCAACACGAACCCGAAAATTTTACATGGTGGTGGTGGTGAGGCATGGCAAGTCATTGAATTCATTTAGAAGGGTTAGATGGTGGTGAGGCATGGCAAGTTATTGAACGTGGTTATGTGAGACCAATGATCGAGAATTCAAATACTCCAGTTGCTTTGGATGACATGACTGAAGCCAAGAAGAAGAAGCATGCTGCTGAGAAGAAGGCATACTCACAGTTATCACAAGTTTAGACTCAAGATTTGTTACATCAGTTTGGACCGTGTGCAACAGCAAAGCAACTGTGGGATGCTCTTCAGAGTTGAAATGTTGGGAATGAGAAGACAAAGAGATTTAGAATGGATGAATTGAAGAAGGAGTTTGAAAACTTCAGTTTTGGGGGAAATGAAACTTTGAAGGAGTTGACTACTCGTTTTTATCATTTGTTATCCGAGTTTTCTAGCTATAATATCCCTTATCCGATGACTGAATGTGATGAAAGGTTTGTAGATGCATTACCAGTGTATTTAAGTCAACATGTTGAAGTGTTGAAGGAGAAAGATTCCTTCCATCTCTGGACATTGACAGAGTTCATTCAAAAGTTGGAGAAGAAGGAGGTTGAAGAAAGAAGAAAGGCGAAAGTAGCACAGATTCCATAGCATCCAGAGTTATATTATGCTAGCTCTTCATCTTCTACTATCCCAAATGTTGGTGTGAGTTCGGCACCACAAACAGCTTTTGTTTCTTGTGTTGAACCAACAAATCCTGTGAACTACTATGGGATTCCATCATCTTCCTCATATGTTACACCAACTCAACCTCGAATGCAATCTGCACCATGGTTAGCTGCTTAAACGATGAACATGAATCAACAATCTTCATCAAATGTTGGACAATCTTCTACAAATCTGATCGGATGTCGCAGTCTGTCAAAGATAGTATTTATATATCCTATATTACCTCAACTAAAATAGTAGTGGCAACAAAGGGTGTCGAACCACAAAGAGTTTAGGGTCGGTGAAATAGGTTTAGTTGATTAAAAAGAGGTCACTTTATGAAGTTTAGTCAATTATGAATCTTGCATATTTTTATTCATATAAGAAATTTGATTGGAGAAGGTCTTGATTATTTAATAAACTTGAAAATAAAATATAATGAAAATGATAATTGAAATTGGTTTGTAAACAATTGATAATAAAAAATCACACCTGGGTTCAACAAATGAAGCTTAGAATTTCACAAATGGGTCAAACAACTCTAATGCAATTAGTATTAATAGATTGATTGTTCAATATGTTTAGGTATAAATAATCATCAACATCTATGTTGGACAATAATTGTTGGATCAGTATTGCTCTTTGTATAAACTTGCTAGTGAACACTTAAGGGTTTAGCAAGTTCTTTATCAGTTATAGCACATCGGAATGTTTTAAGTTAAAGCTACACTTATCAACAGGAGTTATTACTCCCCCTGGATGTTTGAGAAACTTAAGACAAGTATTTAATGAGAATCTAAGTATAGAATGAGAATGAATACTTAAACAGATTCTCAATAAATGAAATGGAAAGAACAATAATAAGCTTTGAAGGATTTCTGTATATTAAAAATCAATGTCTAAAACAGAGAGATGAACCCATCTATTTATAGACTTTACATATACATGAACCTTGCCAAAAAGCAAGTTCAGAAACAAGTTGCAACAAGGTGCAGTCTTGGAACTTGTACATAAAGTTAAAGTAATACTAAACTAATAAACTACTGAAACATAAGGCGGTGGAAAGATTCTTGAACAAGTGCTGATGAATGACAAACTACTGATGAATAGTTTGAACTTCAGAACTTCTGATGCATTTCTTCTTCAGTACTTGTAGAATCCTTCTTCAGTACTTTTGTCTTCTTTCTTCAGTAGTTCTATACTTAGAATATATTTGACAGAAGTGAATTAGACTTAGGTTTCCAAAAGTGGTTTCTCCAATCCTCTTTGTCCTAACAATCTCCCCCTGGATTGATGAAGCCAAAACCTTTTCTAATTATTTATTGTTTTCTTCCGTCATTCACAATCTTCCATATCTCCTTGAACATGGAATTCTTCAATTGATTAAGGTGCTCATCAGAGAGAGATCCCTTTTGAGGTTCCAGATGTTGAATTGTAAGCAAGTCCTGAGTTGATAATTTCTTCAGTTCATTCATGGACTTGTAGGCCTTGCTTGTAAGATCTCTCCTTGTCACTAATACTGAGTTGTCATCAGTAAAGGATCATCTGATGATCAGCACTTTAGACTTGTCAAAGTCTGAAGTATAGGGAACCATGCTGGTCCCTTGGGAAGTTCCTGAGTGTTGGATGTTTTCAATTTCAGTGACTCTCAGGTGGGATTCACTTCTATCTTCCTGTTGCATCACATCAGGTAGTTTGAAAGTGGATAAATGATGTTCAGTAACTACCTTAGTGTGCAGTTTGTCTGTGATAGTCTTCTGGATTTGGTAAGCAAATGTTGAAGGATCCTTGAACTGTGTTAACAGAGGCTTTTCTTCAATATCAAAGTCTGAATGGACTACTGTGTTTCCTTCTAGTAGTACCATCTTGAAGCCAGTCTTTGTATTGTCCTCTGTTTTCTTCTTCTTGGTAGCAGGTCTTGTAACACCAGAAGTTCTAACTACTGAAGTTGATTCTTCAGAAGTTTTGAACTTCTCTGGATTAGCAGCCTTGGCAGCCTTGTACTTCTTGTATGTGTCTAGTAGTCTTTCGTCTTTCCATCTTGACACAGAGGCTTTTGAACCGTAGTTATTTGCTACCAGTTCTTCAATCATCTCAGCTCTTTTGGCTTTTCCATCTTTATTTGTTGCAAGTTTGTCTGCAACAATTTGAGCTCTTCTTGTCAGCTCATCCATGGAGAGTCCTTTAAGTTAAAAGGCTTTAGTCTTGCTGTTCTTTGTAATGTAAGACATCAGTTGTTGTCTTTTGTCTTCTTCAGCAACTCTTTCAAGGTTAGCCTGCCTTTGTAACTCTGCTCCATAAGCTTGTAATTTTTCATTGAAGCTTAAGTCATGCCTTGCTTCCAAAGTATTCCATACCTGATCTTCCATGGCTTTTCTTTGGGCTGCAACTAAACTCTTCTCAAGAAGTTCCTTTGATTCAGAGATTGGAGAAGGGTTTAGTACAGTCATTGTGGTAGTGGTAATTGTAGGCCTTGGAACAGGAGTTGGTTGAGTTTGTTCAATTGGTTTGGAAGGCTGTTCTGTTGGTTGTATATTGGAAGTGTTAACTTCTGATGTGTTGACAACTACTGAAGGTTTGTCAACTACTGAAGGATTGTTTTCAGTACTTTCCGAGTCACATCAGAACTTTCATCAGCATCAGAAGTTTCTTCATTATGGCCTTGGGATGTTTCAGTTTCTTCAATTTCTTGTTCAGAGACACCAAATTGTTGAGCCAGTTTTTGTCTTCTGGCTTTGTCTTTGAGTTCTCTTTCTTGGAGAGCCACTATTGCTTTTATTCCGGCTTTGAATGACTCCTTTGGTTCCCTAATTTTCTCCCCCTTTTTGGATTCATCAAGTTTGGAAGGTTTGGAGAAAGTACTAGTGAGAATGGTGATCTGTTTTGAATTGTGGTCAATTTTGTTGGACAGATCGTTCATTTTTGTCTTGATCCCTTCAAATTGGTTCTTGACAGACAGCTCCAAAGCAGCTGTGTAGGTTCTGAAGTGATTGGTGATGAGTGTGTTCATCATATGGTATAAGGGACCATCTGGGCTGCATAGTTGGTTCAAGTCTATGCTTGTTGACCCAGGGAATTGGGTAGGCATTTGTAGTGAGGGGTGTATTTTGGGGTGATCTTCTTGTTGTACAGAAGATGCCACTTTAGGGGAATCAGGGATCAAGTGGACTTTAACCTGATCTGGTGTGACCAGCTCTTTGAGCTTAGATACACCAGGTGCAGGACCTTCACTAGCAGCCGTCAATTCAATGTTTGGTTGTGAATCATCATCCAAATCAATGGAATCATCTGAATCCCTTATTACATCCTCAATGAGGACAGTATCAGTTACATCATGAGCTGAGCCCAACTTAGTTGTCTCATGTACCTCATTTTCTTGGTTCAGAGGATTTCCTACCTCAGGCATTAAGCCTTCATCAGTAGTTGCCACAAATAAGGTCTTAGCAACGTTACTTCTTTCCTCAGATCCACCACTGGGTGGTATGTGAGTAGTAGCAGCCTCAAATGTACCAAGAGTTTCTAAGTTTGGGCTTAGAGTCCCTGGTTCATCCTCATCTCTTGGGTTAGGGCTTTGAGTGTCCACATCCATGTCAAGTTCTGAAGCTATGTCCCCTGTTTGATGTGGTTGTTGGGGACTGACATGTTCGGATGGGATTGTCTCTTTTAGCCCAGAGAGAAGCTTGGCAATTTCAATTTCTGGTTCAGAAGTTTGGGGTGCTGGTTCAGTAGTTTGGACTATGGGTTCAGCAGTTTCAAAACAAGGGTCTATTGGGATTGTTTTCCTGAATTTCTTTCTTTTGATAACGATTGTTATTGGTGCTCTTGGTGGGGTTTGAGATGGATGAGACTGAGAGGATGTTTCAGTCACATCTTTATCAAGTGCAGATTGCACATTAGCAGGTTCATGCATCTCAACCTCCTGAACTGCCTTTCTTTTAGGGTTGGTGGGTTTTTGTTTTTGTTGCTTGGGTTTCTTAGCCTTTGGGGTTGAAGGTTTGGAAGATGAGGGTTCCATGGGGACTGTTTCTGCTTCTCCTTGGTCATCTTCTGGCCAGGCAGCCGGTTTGTTGTGCCTTGAGTATGCTTGTGAGGACAAAGGGTTTAAAGTTGTAGTTTTACCCACAAGCACCTCTTCTCCAAGTTCTTTTATTATGCATTGCATAATAAATCCTGGGTACAACAAAAATTTCTTTTTAGTATTGAGATGATGTAACACCAACTCATTAAAGAAAAGTGATGATGCCCTGAATTTTGTTTCATTCACTATGGAATGAAAAATAGGTTGAAAAGTTGAGGGCATCTGATCATAAGATCCAGTGTTTGGACTCAAACACATAATAATATAATGAAACAGCAGTTTATACACTTTGGTTCAAAATATTTCTTAAAAATTGTAGCATGTTAGTGAATACCTTGGTAACCACACTCTGTCATGGTTAAGTGAATCTGAGAGTTTGGAAATTGGTCTGGGGTGTTTACAACATCCAAACCCAGCCTAATTGCCAAAGTAGCCAGTGTGATTGCCATTCTTTTCCCTTGGATGGTTGAGTTGAGGGAGATCACTTTGTCGTTCACCGTCACCAAACTGCTTTGGGAAAAGTCTGATTTACCCTTTTTGACCAAACTGCTGATGAAGAATAATTATCATCAGTAGTTCCCACTTTCTCTTCAGTAGTTTGTTAACAACTGATGAGAATGTTTAATAAATACTTTAATCATAACTACTGAAGGTTATTTTATCAGAAGTTAATCATTTTTCAGAAAATATTCCCATACTGATGTTTTGTTCATCAGTAGTTTCTCTCTTTTTGTTTTTCAGAAGTTTTCAGACTTAAAAACAGATGTAAGTGAAAAATGAAAATAGGTGCAGAAAAATAAAAAGAAACACTTACAAAATTAGCATCCCAAGCATGGATACTAACTTCTGAAATGTTGATGTGTCAAGGGGTTTAGTGAATATGTCAGCTATTTGATTAGCTGTTGCTACATGTTTCACTTCAATCTTGCCTTTTTCATAGCAATCTCTTATGAAATGATACCTGATTTCAATTTGTTTGTTGTTTTTGAAAACTGAACAGGATTTTGAATGATGCTAATGGCAGATTTGCTGTCTACAAGCAATGGTGTCTTGGTCTCTTTGATTCCATAATCAAGAAGTTGATACTGGAGCCATTGTATCTGTGATGTACAACTTGCAGCTGCAATGTATTCAGCTTCAGCAGTTGAAGTTGCAACAGATGTTTGTTTCTTTGATTGCCAGGACACTAGACAGTTTCCCAAGAATTGACAACCACCAAATGTTGATTTTCTTGACATTTTACACCCTGCATAGTCACTATCTGAAAAAGCTGATAACTTGGTATTGCTTGAAGCAGGATACCAAATTCCAAGTGTTGGAGTTCCTTTCAGATATCTGAAGATTCTTTTGACTGCAATGAGGTGTGATTCCCTAGGAGCTGATTGATATCTAGCACAGACACATGTTGAAAACATAATATCTGGTCTAGAAGCAGTTAGATATAAAAGGGAACCTATCATACATCTATACATGGTTTGATCAACCTGTTTTCCTTGATCATCTGGTTCAACTTGTGTGGTTGGTGTCATGGGAGTGGAACATGATTTACAGTCTTGTAAAGAAAATTTGTTTAATAATTCTTTAACATATTTTGATTGATGTATAAAAGTTCTATTTGTTTGTTGTTTAATCTGCAGTCCCAGAAAGTATTGCAGTTCTCTCACTGTACTCATCTCAAATTTTGATTGCATGAGTTTCTTAAATTCATCACATAGTTTTGTGTTTGTTGAACCAAATATGATATCATCAACATATATTTGAACAAGTAAGACATGATTTCCAACATGTTTTATGAAAAGAGTTTTATCAATGGAGCCTCTTGTGAAGTTATTTTTGAGCAAAAAGTTAGAAAGTGTTTCATACCAGGCTCTTGGAGCCTGTTTGAGCCCATAAAGAGCTTTATCTAGCTTGTACACCCACTCAGGATGAGAAGGATCCTCAAACCCAGGTGGCTGACAGACATACACTTCCTCTTTTATTTTTCCATACAAAATGCACTTTTAACGTCCATTTGAAAAACTTTGATTTTGTTGGAAATGGCATACGCCAGAAATAACCTGATGGCTTCAAGCCTTGCAACTGGAGCAAAGGTTTCATCATAATCAATTCCTTCTTCTTGAGAGTAACCTTGTACTACCAGTCTTGCCTTGTTCTTTATAATCATACCAGCCTCATCTTGTTTGTTCCTAAAAACCCATCTTGTGCCAATTGGTTGCTTGTTTGGTAGTAAGGGACAGATTTCCCAAACCTGTTGCTTTTTGAATTGAAGCAACTCATCTTGCATGGCTTGCACCCTGTAAGCGAAAGATTTTGACTAAAACAGGATTAGATGATCATACAAGTTACAAAACCAGGTGCGGAAACCCTAGCTTTGAACAAACTGATATAAACTCAAATCAAAACATAATCAATATCATTTTCAAAGCTTTTCATAGATTAACTTTTGCATAAACTTGATTACAATCACAATTCAGTTAATCTAGATCAAATACAGACACTTTCAATCTAACCTGGAACCTGACCTCAAAACACACACAACTAATAACTCTCTTACATTCACAAAAACACAAAAACTATATATAGACTCTAAACATTCGCCCCTTTACTGTGGTCGAATGTGGAATAGTTCCACATTCGCCCAGTACAAGGTACGAATGTGTTTCTTGATCAGCTTCCAATCTACCTTCGCCCAAAAGTCTTCTACCTTCGCCCATATATATCTACCTTCGCCCACTATTATTTCACATTCTACCCATCAGCACTATTAACACATGTTAACATCCAATCACTAGTCGCAAAACGCATCTACAAACTCCCCCTCGACTATTGATTGGATTGTCTTCTCTTTTCGTCCATGGCTTTGTTCATCAGCTTAATTCTGAGCTGTTTCTTCTGCTTATTGGTCATTACAGGCTCAAACTTTCTCTTCACTGGTTTTGACACATTTGCCATCTTCACCGTCTTGCCAAGTTTACTCTCCAAATTACTCCCTGCATTAATATCATAAGCAAAGCAAACTCCAACCACTTGAGTATACTTCCTTGCTTGATCAGCGTCTTTCGGCTCAAAGTAAATCGGATTATAGAAAAGCATGATGATGTCTTCAAAAGTACAATTAATCAACCACATAGGATCAAATACATGAACATGCTTGTATTTGTCCTTCCCGTCTCTCAACACTATCACCGCTTCAGCTTTCCTCCAATCATAATACCAGAAAATAAAATCAGCACTGAAATGTTGTGGCATGGGCATCAAAGGTATTTTTCTCATCACTTCAGGCTCTTCATAGTCAACTTTCTCTTCTTCTTCTTCTTTATCTTCTTCACCCTCCTTCAACTTGGGTGCAACATTATACAAATCATCAATCAAATCACTAAGGCGTTTGTTCTCAGCCCTTAGTTCTTTGTTGTCTTCTTTAATCAACTTTATCCTGTTCTTGTTTCTTGAACACTTTCCCTCAAGCTTTTTATTCTTTGCTTCAAGCTTCTTAACCTTATCATTAATCTCGTCTTAATTTGATTTAGAAGCAACCGCAATCTGAAGCATTTTCTCTTCATTCTGCTTAAACTTGGCTATTTCAGCTTGTTGAGCCACAATCATCTTCATCATATCATCCATTTTCTTGTTCACCTGCTTCATTACATCATCATCCACAGTAACCTTCTTGGATTTGGATCTAGATGGCTCAACTTCCTTTTCTTTCTGAGGCTTTCTGAACATGTCAAGTACATTGTCCAGTGCAACATTTAGTTGATCAGCTGATATTGTTTCTGCCTCTTTAGACTTCTTTTGCTTTTTGGTGACTGGTGAAGATAGCTTTGATGATGTACCAGCATCGGGTACTCTTTTTCCTTTCAACAGTTGTGCTAGTTCTTTCTCTCTCAACTGTTTAGTGCTTGTCTTCTTAGACATGGTCTTGTGCTTGGGCTTGGGCAAATTTACTACCACAGTCTCTCCAGTATTCAACTCATCCAAGTCAACACCTAAGCCTTCATCATCAACATTCAATGATTTCTTACTTTTCTCAGCTTCCTCAATCGACTTGTTTAAAGATTCAGACTCACCAACCATAGTGGCCTTACGTTTGGTGGTCCTAACATTCTCAGCATCAGAATCCCATCGTTCTTCTACCTCAGTTTCCTCTGAATCCACTGATTCTTCATCCACCAAACCAGTACCTTTCTTTGTAGTTGATTTCTTTCTCACCTCCTGTTGCTTAGAACTTCCTTGATCAGTCTTTCCCTTACCCTTCCCTTTGGCTCCGGGATTAACTACCTGTCTCTTCCTCTTAGTGCTTGCATCAACATACACCAAGGGATCATCATTATCAGAATCACTGTCATCATGTCTTGCTCTGTTCTTGCCAGGATCAGTGTAATCCTGACTAGCCAAAGCTCCAAAGAGTCTCCTGTGAGGTGGCCTTTCGTTGTCTGGCACACCCTTATATCCTTTCATTCTCACCAAAGTACGAATGTTCATGTGATCTTGACCTAGGATCATAGTTGGATCCTTCTTCAATTCTGGATACTTGTGGTCAAAAATCATCATGAGAAATCTCGGATATAGCATTAATTGCTTCTTCTTCAATCCCTTTAACATCTCAAGCATGTGATCTAAAATCATACCAGATACATTGAATGGTTTGTTGAGAGTCAACGCAACCATCAACGAGCTTAAACTTCTCCTCATCACATCATATCCACCGCTCACACATCCAAACACGTGGATTAAGACATGTGCAAAATATTTAAACTGCACACTCAATTTCCCTTTGTACATCGAACCATCAGTAATTGCTCCCTTATACTTCATTCTAAGGAAACATGCTTTCTGTTCTGTCCAAGATAACTCTCTGGGATCTTCACTCACTTCAAACTTTATCTGGAGTGCTTCTCTAATATCAGACTCTGTAATAAACATCTCCAAGTCTTGTATCTTGCTTCTAATGATTGTCTGATTATCCCAGAAGTCATACTTCGCATTCTTGTAGAAGTCTTCAATGATATCTTTGTAAATGATAGTCGGAGTAGCTAAAGCATAGACAACTCTGCTCCTCTTCAAGAATTCAATGATTCTAGTAAACTCTACATTCTTTTCCACATCGCCAAGATAAGCACAACAGTTATGTGTTTTCTCAAACAACCAACTGCTTGTACTTGACGATTCACCTTCTTGAACGTTCTCTGGAACTGGATCTGAAATGATATTCTCCACTGGAGTCTCAATGTTCTCAGTCTGATCAGCCATCTGCACATCAAAATCAAAAACATTCGTCAAAATACAAAATCGACAAAATTTCAAAATTTTAAGTTTTTAAGATTCTACATTCGCCCCTTTTGATCTGGACGAATGTGAGTTTTAAGGTGCGAATGTGAAAATTTTCTGGACGAATATGAAAAGACTTTGAATTAGAAACACATTCGCCCGGTTTTAATCTACAATCGCCCAAAACATTCACCTTCGCCCGTTTTATGGACCGAAGGTAAAAACCTGTTTATCCCCAAAATTCAAATTTTTGCCAATCATGTTTTTAACATGTAATTTTGATTAGGATGTGTCCTAATGTGGCCGATCAACACTCGTCCACAACCAATTGTCCTTTAATTTCAATTTACATCGGTTTTAAAGCAGAATTAGGTTAAAACTGTTTCATTCGTTCATTTTATCAATCAAACAATGTTATTATCCTAATTCTATCAATCTTCTCCCCCTAAAACTGATGTATATTGAAATGCAATCAAAAAGATCAAACAATTAACATCCTAAGACCCCCAAATATGAAACCCTAAGTCCGGTTATAAAAACCAATGATTCTGATCTCGTTAAGGCTCCATTACCTGTGATTTTAGTATAGAAATGATCAGTAGATGATAGGGAATCAAATGCACAAGAACAAGGAATCAAAGCAACAAGGTGACAGGATCGAAAGAAAATTTTTGAAAAACTATAATGAGGGTTCGAATCTGAAACTTGTATATATAGATAAGCCACCTTCGTCCGTTTATAGTGGGCGAATATGAATCTATTTCACCTTCGCCCCAACTTAATGACCCGAAGGTAAAACGAATACCCGAAGGTAAAATTTAGTTATAAAATGCCCACATTCGTCCAATATGTAACGGCCGAGGGTAAAGATTTTTCCACATTCGACCCAATTAAGGGGCGAATGTGAAATGAAAAAATCTGAAAATTTTACCAAATCACGAATTCGAATCCCGTTCAACATTTTTCAATCTGTTAAACTTTCAAAACACAAATTTTTCACTTTTTGAATGATACAAAGCCCAGATGGTGTTATCAAATCTCAGAAATTGACCATCAAGCATCCCCGGTTATCAAAAATAAAGCAGAAATGCAAAAATTTTGGGTTTTTCTGAAATTTTATCAAAACACACCTAAAATCTTTTTGGATTTTGTATCTTTTTGACAATAAAAGTAAAATGCAACAAAGTAAATGAAAGCAGTTAACATTTTGAGATATCCGGTAAGAGGATCATATCAGTTTTCTGAGAAATCTGAGCACAACGTTGATCTATTTGTTTAATATTATCATTAGAAACAATATGTGACACGGCAATTGCTGATATTGTGGTCCACGTAAGCTCACATGCAGACAATTACGCAATGCTTTAAAATGATACGAGTTAGGTGTATTAGACTAACACATTGTGGTGCCCACACACACAACATACTCCCGTATCAAGTAATTGCACAAAGCTTCGTCGTAACGCGTGATTATGCCAGAGTTATCCGTAAAATTTACAAAGTATATAGCACAGAGGTGTACAGGTCAGCAAATGAATGCAGCAAAGTAACATGTGCGTATACACTAGGTTGAGGCTGATATTAACCACTGATTTGCATCAGAAAGTCAATACGATGTAATAATGATCTTTGATCAATAAAACATAAAGTTCCTCAATTCGGTAACTTTCGGTTTTGGCAATTAAGCTCTTTTGCAAATATTCTGATGAAACTAGGTCCGTAAATCAATACGACAGAAGTTTAATCAGAATATCCCGGATAACCATAACATAACGACCCGAAACCTCAGATTTTGGCAAACCTATCAAACGAAATTACGGTACTAAGACCATATGCCCATAAGGTGTTCAGCCACGAACGCGTAGTTTGTTATGTTTGTATCACTAATGCACGCAATATTTAGTCTACGAAGCCTATCAGCATATCACACGTAATCAACATACGCCTCATTATACTATACAATTCTTTAGCCTGTGTCAGATCCCCACTGATGTACTATCATTTCCTCTTTTTATCCAGGAAATCATTTTGGTTTTTCTAATTTTTAGGTCTTTTGAAACTTTTCAATGTTTTTGGTTTTTCTGATAAAATGACTCCCCCTAAAATAAAGAACATATTTTTGGGTTTTTAATTTTTCTGAAAAACACAACAAAAATTTGAAAGAAACAATCCACTTGAAAGCATCAACTTCTTTGAGGATTATGATAGAAAAGAGAAATTCCCAATTAGCAAAGAGAAATTCCCAATTAGCAAAATAGTAAAAAGAAAAATTAAAACTAAAAAGCGATAAACCGAGGTGCCGATTAGTCCTGTTTTTCTTTTATATTGTTTACTTTTAAAAGATATTCAAAGCGGGATCTGTCAAAAGCATTTGTAAACAAATCTGCACGTTGGTAGTCAGTATGGATATTGACCATATCTATCAATTCCTTAGCGTAACAATCACGGATAAAATGATATTTGATCCGGATATGTTTCGCTTTAGAATGATTTTCAGTATTTTTAGTTAATGCAATTGCGGCTTCGTTGTCACAGTGTATAGGGGTTTTAAGAAACTGCAAACCGTAATCCACCATCTGTTGTTGGATCCAGAGTACTTGCGAACAACAACTCGAGGCTGCAATGTACTCAGCTTCACAGGTAGACAGCGCCACAGAAGTCTGTTTCTTGCATTGCCAGGTAATTTACCTGCTCCCTAAAAACTGGCAACCAGCTGTAGTAGATTTGCTATCTTTGTCACAGCCGCCCCAATCTGCATCACTAAAAGCAATAAAATCAAAATCATCATCATTAGGGTACCAAAGTCCTTTTGAGGGACAACCCTTCAGATATCGAAGGATACGCTTGACCGCCGTCAGATGACTTTGTTTCGGCTTCGATTGATAGCGAGCACAGAGACACGTTGCATACATAATATCTGGTCGAGACGCCGTCAAATACATCAGAGATCCAATGATTGCTCTGTATGTAAATGGGTCCGTCAGCTCCCCCTTAGCGTCCACTCCAATCCCGTGATTGGGTTGAATCGGGGTATCCATCGGCTTAGAGTCCTCCATCTGGAATCGGCTCAAGATGTCGGATACATAATTCGTCTGGTGAATGAAGATCCCGTCGGGTCTTTGGTCCACCTGCAAGCCGAGGAAAAACTGCATCTCCCCCATTGCGCTCATTTCAAACTTTTCTTGCATGACAGTTTCGAATTCCCTGCATAAAAGTTCGTTAGTTGAACCAAATATTATATCATCAACGTAAATCTGCACTAGAAGCAAATCATCTCCTGTCTTCTTCGTGAAGAGGGTGCAATCGACGAGGCCGCGCTTGAATCCTTTGGAGATGAGGTATGTACTTAGCTCCTCGTACCACTGTCTTGGAGCCTGGTGCAAACCATATAGAGCTTTGTTTAGCACGTAGACCTTATCCCGGTGGATTGGGTCCTCAAAGCCTGGTGGCTGCCCGACATAAACCTCTTCCTTGACTTTCCCGTACAAAAATGCGCTCTTGACGTCCATTTGATAAACTTTGAATTTCTTGTATGAAGCAAACGCAAGGAACATCCGAATAGCTTCAATCCGTGCTACTGGTGCATAGATTTCGTTGTAATCAATCCCTTCGATTTGATGGAAACCCTGCACGACCAATCTGGCTTTGTTACGAACAATAACCCAACGATCATCCTTTTTGCACTTAAACACCCATTTAGTGCCTATTTTCTTCCTTCCCGGCGGCAAATCCGTGAGCGCCAAACTCCCAATTTCTGGAATTGTAATAACTCCTCCTGCATGGCTTCAACCCAAGCATCTTCATTCAAAGCGTCCTTGTATGTCCTTGGCTCTACCTGCGACACATAACATGCAAACGACCAATCATTTTGACTACCAGATTTTTGAATTTTGGCATATAATGCTAAAGCACCAAAACTCTCTGGCGAGTTAACACTTCTCAGCTGCCCTCTGGTCATAACACCACTTCCAGGATCACCGATAACTTGCTCCAGCGGGTGAATATGATGAATCCGAGATTCCGGATAATCAGGTACAATAACTCCCGTCTGAGCAGTCAGGTTTTCTACAGCATCCAGATCATGACCCGTGTTTAATGATGAAGCAACATCTGGAGTTGGAGTTGGGTTCACTGGTATTGCCTCTGGTTCTTCTGCATGTTCAAGAATGACTTCTTCAAATTGTTCAACTTCAGATTCTGAAGAGTCTAATGAAGTTGAAGCCTCTTGAAACACATCTTCCTCTTGTATAGGAGCATTGGTATCATTAGAAGCTGGTAGGGGGTTCACAGTGATTGGACGCACCAACGATGAAGTCGTTGCGTTTTCACACTCGTAAAGTAATCTGATAACAGCTTCTTCAACCAAGCTATCTAGATTGAATGATTCAAAGAAGTCTTTGTAATCAAACATCCAATCAGGACCCGTGCCTTGCAAATTTTGAGTATATCGTTGAACTTCCACGTTAGCCCAATCCTCCACTTGACGAGTTCGCTTGTTGAATACCCGTTTGAGCGGGGTTGCATATCCAACAAAATATCCCTCCTCAGCTTTAGGACTAAACTTCTCACCTGGATTCAACATCGTGCATGGCGCCCCAAAAGGTTCTAGATACTCTAAGTTGGGCTTTCGTCGGTGTAACAGTTCATAAGATGTTTTTCCAAACTTCTTCACTGTTAGAACCCGATTTAGTGTATAATTTGCTGCATAAATCGCCTCGTTCCAGAACATTACCGGAAGATTTGAATCAGCAAGCATTGTTCTAGCCGCTTCAATTAGAGTCCTATTCTTTCGTTCAGCAACACCGTTCTGTTGTGGGGTGTACGGAGCCGAATATTCATGATGTATCCCTTTGCTTTCACAAAGTTCAACCATCTTGGCATTTTTGAACTCCGTCCCATTGTCACTCCGGATTCTCTTTATCTTCACATTGTAGAGATTCTCCAATCGAGTGAACAGAACTTTCAAGTTGTTAAAGGTGTCACTTTTATTTTGCAAACACATCACCCATGAAAATCGTGAGTAGTCATCAGTGACAACTAAACAATAAAGCTCTCCAAGATGACTTTTGCGCTTGACCGGTCCGAATAGGTCCATGTGCAATCGCTCAAGTGGCATCTCAACAGAGTTGACTTTCTTCACTTTGTGGGCCTGTTTGTGTTGCTTCCCCTTCTTACAGCTTACACACTTGTCATTCAGATGGAAATGTTTCACGTTTACTCCATCGACAAGCCCATTTTTCACAAGTTGATTCATTTTTCTCAGATGAATGTGCCCCATTCTTCGGTGCCACATTATCGATTCTTTCTCAGTCGCTTTGGATAGAAAACATGTTATTTGCCCCTGTGATGTCATCGCCTTGGACATATCAAGAATATAGAGATTGTTGACGCGAGGTGCCATCAACATTATCCATTCCTTTGGAATTTTGAAGCCCGGTTTGAGAATATAGCAGGATTTGTCATCAAAATGCACAGAAAATTGTTTATCACATATTTGACTGACACTCAGCAGATTATAATCTATCTGCTTCACATAAGATATCCGCTCAAAGCTCACTATCCCATTACTCACGCTCCCCTCCATTGTGATATATCCACCTTTATTACCAGCGAATGCGACATACCCTCCATTGATGTTTTTCACGTCGAATAGCAATGCGAGATCCCCTGTCATGTGGCCTGAAGCTCCACTATCAACAATCCAAAGACTGCTAATAGGGCCAGCTGAAGCTCCCTGCACACAAAAAGTAAATCATTTAGTTCTTTCGGGGGACCCAAGCCTGAGTCTTGGGCCTTTGAACATCAGCTTTCAAAGAAACATTCTCATTCACATTTTCAACAACTTTTTGTTTTGGATCAATCTTTTTCTGATTGTTCAAAACAGTTTCCTTTTTCTCATTGACCTTAGAAGTAGAAGCTTCTGGAGTAGCATTGGGTGACCAAGATTGTTCAGATCTTTTAAGAATGCGAATCTGAGATTTTGGTTTCTCAGTCGGTTTCTGAACATTGTTAACAAACGTAACTTTCTTGGTTACCTTATCTGAGTTAACAGACTTAGGTCCAACATTTGATTTGACAATCGGTTTTTGTGGAACCTTTTGCCTATCAATTGTTGCGTTCACCACAGGCTTTCTCCATGATTGTTCCATAGCAATCCGATTTCTTTGATCATATTGAATTGGACGATTATTCCTCATTTGATGAAAATTGTTTTGATTATAAAACTGTTGTTGTTGAGGAACAACTCGTCTGTGTGGTGGAACATAATGATCAATCGGTTTTGTAGTCCCAAAATACTAGATCTTGTTGAATGCAATAGATTGTTATCACTTAGAAACACCTATTAGTTAGGTGTTTCAAGTGATTAATCCAAGAAACAAAGAAAACTAGATGAATATTGAAAGACCCGACACACACAATGAATAACATGATGATTCCATATCTGATTTGAAGATGAATAACCTTGGAATACTAATAAGTACGCACCTATGCAAAGTGTGCTACAAAGATAAACTCCAAAACCCTAACCCCAATCCTGCACACATATCAGCTTTATATAGGCAGCTGATTTGGGCCTGCGCACTTAGCTTAAGTGCGCAGAGCCCGTGCACATAAGTGCGCAGATTTGGGTTAGATGACCAAAACTATGATATAATTACATTCTAGGTCCTTTAACTTTAAAGCTATACAATAATCATTCTAAAGTCTCTATTCTGGTAACTGTGGTCTCAATATAACCCAACAATACTCCCCCTAGACCACAGCTACCAGTCTTCAATCTTCAGTCTACATCCACATTGCTTTCCTCCCCCTCAACCTGTGCAGGAGGGTCTTGTAAGTACAGTGAGACTGGATCTACTTCAGCTGCTGGAGAAGTTTGGATAGATTCTGTTGTAGTTCCTTCAGGATTAGCTACTGATGCAGGATCTTCTGGAAGTACCTCTGAAGCAGCAGTTTCTGTAGCAGCAACAGCTTCAGTTTCTGTAGCAGCATCAGCAGCAGCAGCAGCTTGCGCAGCCTTTTCTCTGTCCTCCTTTTCTTTGTCTGCTGCGTTTATCCTGTCAACTATATCCAGCAGCTCACTCTTCAATTTCAAAGCCCTATCCACTGCCCTTCTAAACAGCACGGCTTCTTCAAACAATGTGTTTCCGGCACCAACATTGATCTGATTTGCAAATAGCATATTCAGATCTGACAAGTTTAGTGCAAACACATCAACCGGATCCAAAATCCTCAACACCTCTGAATCGTTTTCCAGCTTGATGACCGCTTCACCAGTGTTGCTGTCATAGAACCATTTTTTGAAGTTCCTTAGCATCACTGGAAGCTCGGGTCTGATCGGAACTCGTGTAACGACCTGAGGAGGGTCTATCACATAAGTTATCATCCCTCTTCCCGTTGCTGGATCGATTCTAGTCTTTGATATTCTTCTTCTGGGCTTTTGCGGCTTAAAGATCTGGAAGTCACTCTCACACTCTTTCCTGATAAAGTTTTCAACCATGGCAGCCTGGGAGTCAAGTGAGGGATTAAGGAATGGGGCCCTGCTAAGCTCCCTGATATCCCATCGGGGAAGAGATTTCAGCTCCTTCTGACCCTTGAAGTACTGGATTACCCCCCCTCTCCTTTTCACAGCATACAGTCCCTTTTCAGCATCATACTTCCACGAGATAATCCTTTCCCGGTGAGCAGACCTGGTATGATGGATGTTCTGATGTAAGGCAGGAATGGTAATGGGCTTTCTTGGGAACCATGCTGCTCTTTCAGGGTCCAATTTGTGCCCATCGTATGTCTCATAAGTAACCTCTTGATCTGTTCCCATTTCCACAAACCGCTCTGGCATTTCATCTTCGCTAACCTCGTCCACTTCACTTTCCTCAGCCGCTTTTTCTTTCTCTTTTTCTGCCTCCAGAAACTTTCCGAAATCGAATGTTTCATCAAAAGTAGCGCTAGGAGCATCAGTTAACTTTTTCTTCAATTCCTGAAACATGTCAAACATCTCCACTTGAACCTGATGTTGAAACTTAATCAGGTATCTTTGATCCTTTATCACTTTCTCCATTTTCTTGTTCTTGCCTTTGAGCTTTTTCACCTTCTTTCTTAGCTCCTGGTTATTGTGCACATCACTTTTCAGCGTGCAGATTTCCCTGGCCGCAACTTTACCTACCTCCTTCACAAGCTTCTCGTATAGTTCCAGATGCACCGGTTTTCGACGAGGTGCAGCAGGAGCTGATGAGGAAGGTTCAGCTGATCGGTGGGTAGGAGCTTTGGGGGCTGATGCGGCAACAGTGGAAGGCCCTGGAGCTGAAGTAGCAGCAGTAGAAGGTCCTGGTTGGTTCGGTGGTTCAGGCCCAAACATCTGTTCTAAGATCGCTTCTCCCTCAATATCTTCTTGAGTCATAACACGGGGAATCTCAGATTCGGGCAGCTGATCTCTTCTTCTTTTCTTTCTTGCTTCCCTTTCAAATTCAGCCACTGCTCGTACATTTTCAGCGGCTTCAAGCTGTTCGGCTGTCAACGTTTCTCTCCCTTCCTGCAGTAAACCAGCTGGTCTTCTCTTTATGCTTGGTCTTGATGGAGCTGGTTCAGTCGCCACCCTTTTGCCCCTTGATTTTTCTAGGGCAATCTCTTCAGCCGTCGGCTGGGCTGAAGGAGTGGGTTCAGATGATCCAGGTGCAGAAGTAGCTCTGGATTGTGGTCTGGGTCCTGCAGCATCTGATCTTCGCTTCTTGATTTTGTTGTACAGCTCCATAATAACCGGATATCGCTGGGCCACGTACATGTTTTCTAGCATTGGTTCCCAGTCCGGTGTGTTGCACTCTGTGAAGAATCTAGCCCCTCTGGTGAATATGTATTCGTCACCGACAGGCAGACCCTCATGCTGAGTGTTTATCATCATCTGAACAAACCTCGGATACATAGCCCACTTCCCTGAACCAGCATCTGCATTCCTTACCATATAATCGAAGATCATGCCTAACAGATTGAACACTTCGTCCTTGCAGATCTTAATCATAGCTGTCGCCCATTCAGCACTCAACGCATTGTATCCTCCCTTTCTGTGACATAAAGACATCAGGAATATGTGACTGATAAGTCTCCAGTCTCTAGTAAGCTGACTCTTCTTTATGTCGCCTCTTTTGTCAAATTCACCCTTATAGCCGAAAATCTTGAATTGTTGGTGAATGTCAGCTTTAGCCATGGATCTGAATGTTCCAGGTTGATCTTGCAGCTTTAGCACATTTCAAACCGTGTCCTCAGTAATGATCACAAGCTTGTTTCTGACAGTTGCCTTGATACGCTTGACCCTGGATACTGTTTCGACTCTCGCTGATCTCCAAAAGTCTTCAATGTGGGAGACATAAACTGGTTCAGCGTTCTGCACAGCAAATCCGACTTTACTGCGTCTTATCCAAGCCACGACATCTCTAAAGTTGACATCCTCAGTATCGAGATTCATTGGTTGATTGTGCATGCCCCTAGGATCCCAGTCAAGAGCCATCTGTTTAGCCAAGAGCACGAAACGCCAATTAGATCTCGGATAATTGACTTTAGACTTAAACTTACACGGACAACAAACTTAGACCTAGATCTTATTAGTATTTTTTTAGATTTTGAATTTTAACGGTCATTGGATTAAGAATTGATGGATTGATGTTATCGGTGTCAATGGTACGTTTGAATTTCAGTTGTTAGATTATTAAGGTCCGGTTTTGAGTTCGCAGTCCGTTCAAGTGTCTTAATAGTCAATATGAAAGATATGTTGTTGTTTAGAGTCCAAGTGTCCAAGAGTATCAAGTGCGCAGTCCAAACAGTCAATCAGTGTCATGTGCTCAGTCAAGTGCGCACATACTTGACTGAGCACTTGGTTAGTATGCAGGTCTAAGACAAGTGCGCACATAATGGCCCAAAACAAGTTCGCAGTCCAAGTCAATTTGGGCATGGTAACAGCTTAGATAACCATTCAAGTCCGCGTACTAAGCAAGTACGCAGACACTTGAACCTTCGTTCAAGATTTCAAGTCCACAGTTATGTGCGCAGCTAATTAGGGTTTCTGAGCACTTATATGACTATGAAACAAGTGCGCAGTCTCTATGAGACAAGTGCGCACTTGTTCATATGTCAAGTACGCAGATCTTCAAACCTTCAAAAACCCAATAATACAACCAACTGATGCATCAAAACATCCGTTTACATCCTGTAATCACAATGAATAAACCATTAAAATATGAAATCTACCTTAATAAACAGTAGATACGAGTCAATAAACACAGAAACAAAGTATGGTTTGGGTGATTTGTGTGTGTTTATTGTGTGATTATGATGATGATGATGATGATGAACGGTGATGATGATGATGATGAACGGTAATAAGTGGTGATTAGGGTTTGTAAAAAGTTAGGGATGATAAAACTTTTTGACCTTTGTTGACCCAGTATTTATATACAAAAGCTAATGGGCCTGCGCACTTGAGTTAAGTGCGCAGGGCCCAACAAGTACGCAGATGCCAACACCTTTGGCCCAAAAATTGAATTTAAGGCCCAAATTCTTTAGATAAAGGGGGTTTTACCAAATCTTACCTTCTGCATTCAAGATCATACTAACCATACCTGCCGGAACCCGTTTCAACTTCCCTTTGAATGGCTGCAGCCTAAGAACAATTGTCGGTATGCTTGTCCACTTAAATCCATGCCTTTTCTCTTTCAACATGTGTTTGGTGATACTGTTTATCATGTTTTTTTTTTCGGTAATATTGACGAAAATTTTATGGACCCCACAGTGTGCTAGGTATTGGCCTACCGATCCTCAAGGTTTATTGAAATATAATGATGAGAGCTTCAGGTCTATGTTACCATAAGCAGAGAAGATGATCATTATCTTGATCAGATGATGAGAGCTTCAGGTTTATGTTACCATAAGCAGAGAAGATGATCATCTGATCGTTTGGTGAGCTATCTATGTATGTTTGCACGTCACTAACATTGCGTGTCTTTTCTGCTCAGTTTCAAAAATTTTGTTTTTCTTAGCCCCGCATTGGTAGCTTGCACTCTTAGGTGTCTTTTGATTTGCTTATGCACAAAATTTTCTGTGTCTTTTAATTTCTCAACCTATGTATGACCGGACTCAGCTTGTGCAGACCTAAAGCACAGTGGGAATCCAGCTTTCCGTGTAGATCTTCATTGTTAATCACCTAGTGGCAGTTTACTTGATTTCAGGCTGAATCTACCGACACATCGTTGCTTGAGGCCACAACATCCTCTGGGTCCTATTCACATGCTGACGAGATATGATTAGTTCCTATCATTTCCTGAATTAATTTTGCATTAAGAATGGACTGGTTTACTTTCTCCCCCAAAAATCCTTTTTTTTTATATATTTCAAAATTTATCATCTTACTCTTGATTTCACCTGTATTTCAAAATTTATCATCTCTTTGTGTTCTAAGATGACCAAAAACCCTAAACCTTAGTTGCACACATAACATTCTATATATAGGCAGAGCACAAGGGCCTGCGCACTTAAGCTAAGTGCGCAGGGCCCTTGCTTAAGTGCGCAACCCAGCTAGAGTTTCACAAAACTATGTCTTAATTACATACTAAGTCCTTCAACTATCAGGCTATACAATAGGCTATCAAAAGTCTCTAATCTGGTAACTGTGGTCTCAATATAACCCAACAATACTCCCCCTAGACCACAGCTACCAGTTCTTCAATCTTCAATCTATCTCGACCTCGCTTTGCTCCCCCTCAACCTGTTCAGGGGGGTCTTGCATGTATAGCGCGACTGGATCTTCTTCAACTGCTTGAGGAGCTTGAGTTGATTCTATTGCAGTTCCTTCAGGATCGGCTACTGTTGCAGGTTCTTCAGTATGTACCTCTGAAGCATTATCGACTTCAGGTTGAGTAGTTTCTGCACCAGCAGCAGCAGCAGCATGAGCAGCCTTCTCCCCATCATCCTTTTCTTTATCTGCTGCATTGATCCTGTCGATTATCTCAAGCAGTAAACCAATAGTAATATGAAATCTACCTTAATCAGTAGATACGAATCAACAAACAAGGAAATGAGGTTTGATTAGGGTGTGATTTGGGGTGATTATGTTGTGATGTCCATTTCGAATGACTTCAGAGTTTGATTTGTGATGATAATGATGAACGATGATGAATGGTGATGATGATAAACAAGGTGATGAACAGGTAATTATGGTTAGTAAAAAGTGTTAAAGAAGATAAAACTTTTTAACCATATTTGACTCAGTACATATACAGTCAACAGATGGGCCTGCGCACTTGAGTTAAGTGCGCAGGGCCCAATAAGTATGCAGAGTTTAAGATTTGGCCCAAAAAGTGAGATTTAAAGCCCAAATCCATTTTAATAAGTGGGGTTTTACCAAGTCTCACCTTCTGCATTCAAGATCATACTAACCATACCTGCCAGAACCTGTTTCAACTTCCCGTTGGATAGCTGCAGCCTAAGAACAATTGTCGGTATGCTTGTCCACTTAAATCCATGCCTTTTCTCTTTCAACATGTGTTTGGCGATGCTGTTTATCATGTTTTTCGGTAATATTGACGAAAATTTTATGGACCCCACAGTGTGCTAGGTATTGGCCTACCGATCCTCAAGGTTTATTGAAATATAATGATGAGAGCTTCAGGTCTATGTTACCATAAGCAGAGAAGATGATCATTATCTTGATCAGATGATGAGAGCTTCAGGTCTATGTTCCCATAAGCAGAGAAGATGATCATCTGATCGTTCGGTGAGCTATCTATATATGTTTGCACGTCACTAACATTGCGTGTCTTTTGCTGCTCAGTTTCAAAAATTTTGTTTTTCTTAGCCCCGCATTGGTAGCTTGCACTCTTAGGTGTCTTTTGATTTACTTATGCACAAAATTTTCTGTGTCTTTTAATTTCTCAACCTATGTATGACCGGACTCAGCTTGTGCAGACCTAAAGCACAGTGGGAATCCAGCTTTCCGTGTAGATCTTCATTGTTAATCACCTAGTGGCAGTTTACTTGATTTCAGGCTGAATCTACCGACACATCGTTGCTTGAGGCCACAACATCCTCTGGGTCCTATTCACATGCTGACGAGATATGATTAGTTCCTATCATTTCCTGAATTAATTTTGCAATAAGAATAGACCGGTTCACTTTCTCCCCCAAAAATCTTGTTTTAAAGAAAAAGAAGATTTTTCTTTTTATAAAATATACAAAAATTATTTATTTATTTATTTATTTATTTATTTTTTTTTATTCAAAGTTGATCATCTCAAGCCATGAAACCAACTGATGAAACCGGGTTTTATCAAAAGCTTTTGTAAAGATATCTGCTTTTTGATCAGCAGTATCGATAGGCAAGACCTGTATGTACCCTTTGTCGTGAGCATCGCGAATTGAGTGAGTCCGAATTTCAATGTGTTTGGTTTTAGAATGATCAATTGGATTCTTCACGATGTCACGACATGCATCATTATCAATGAAAATAGGTGTATGCATGACATTCAAACCGTAGTCCATAAGCTGATTTTGGATCCATAACACCTGACAGCAACAACTGGAAGTAGCTGTGTATTCGGCCTGAGCAGTAGAGATTGACACGGTGGTCTGCTTCTTGCTCTGCCAAGACACTAGCCGGTTACCCAGAAATTGACAGCCACCAGAGACAGATTTTCTGTCTATCCTACAACCTGCATGATCACTATCAGAGTAAGCGATTAGATCAAAGTTATCGCTCTTAGGATACCATAAACCAAGCTTAGGTGTTCCTTTGAGGTAGCAGAAGACTCTTTTTACTGCAGTCTCATGCGATTGCTTAGGATTGGACTGAAAACGCGCACAACATCCAACTGCCCACATTATATCTGGTCTGCTAGCTGTAAGATACATCAGGGAGCCAATCATTGATCGATATGTATGAGGATTCACTGAAGGCCCCTGAAGATCTGGTACAAGTGTTGTTTGGGCCGCAAAAGGAGTATTGGACGGCTTGCAGTCGGTCATGTTGAATTTTGCCAAAATGTCTCTTGTATACTTTGCTTGATGAATTAGAATTCCGTCTTCTTTTTGCTGCACTTCCAAGCCTAAGAAAAACGATAATTCTCCCATCATGCTCATTTCAAACTGAGACTTCATGATGCTTTCAAATTCCCTGCACAAATTTTCATCAGTGGAACCAAAGATAATATCATCAACATAAATCTGAACAAGGATAGAGTGTTTATTGACTTCTTTGGTGAATAAGGTCATGTCGATCTTCCCCCTTGTGTACCCATTCTGCAGCAAGTATGACGATAAGGTCTCATACCAAGCTCGTGGAGCTTGATGAAGTCCGTAGAGAGCCTTATCCAGTTTGTAATACTTGTTGGGATGATGGGGATCTTCAAAACCTGGGGGTTGACACACATAGACTTCTTCTTTGATCTTCCCGTACAAAAATGCACTTTTCACATCCATCTGAAAGACTTTGAAGTTCTTGTATGAGGCGTAAGCCAGGAAGATACGAATGGCTTCAAGTCTAGCAACTGGAGCGAACACTTCCTCATAATCAATGCCCTCCTGTTGACGAAATCCCTGAACGACTAAACGAGCCTTGTTCTTAATTACCACACCTCGTTCATCCATTTTGTTGCGAAAAACCCATCTTGTTCCAATAGGATACTTTCCTTCAGGTAAATCCACAAGTTCCCAAACCTTTAGCTTTCTAAACTGATACAGCTCATCCTGCATGGCTTCAACCCAACTTGCATCTCTGACAGCATCTTCAATACTGAAAGGTACCGTTTGAGATAAGAAGGCTGAAAGTGCAATGTTCAGTTTGTCTGCCTGATTTCTAGTAAGAACACCCTCAGAGATTGGTCCAATGATGTTCTCCACAGGGTGATCCTTAAAAGATTTAAATCCCATGTTTGGTTCTTCTTGAATATGGGAAGGCAGATTTGAAAGATGATCTGTAGGAGTTGACGAACTGGATGGATCATTTGCAGACTGTTGTGCTGAAGATGTTTCTTCTGAAGCTGGAGTAACTTCAGGAGATGTAGTGGTTTCAACAGTTGCATTACCATTTGTGGTCTGAAGGGGAACAATTGGATCAGCTACGAGTGGAGAGAAGCGGGTGGTGAAAGGTGCTGCATCGTCTTCTGAAGAGTAAAGAGTATCTTCAAGAGGAGAAGGATCGGCTGCTTGATATTCAGATGGTTGTTCATCAATGATGCTGAAATTGTTGAAAACAACATCTACGTCAAAGAACCAGTCAGGACCGGCTCCTGTATTGGTAGAGTTGGATTCCTGCCAATCAACATAAAAAGACTCGAGAACCATTTTGGTTCGTTTGTTGTATACTCTATAAGCTTTTTGACTCGAGGAGTATCCAACAAAGAAACACTCATCACCAACTGCATCGAACTTCATTATGTTCTCGAAATTGTTAAGCAGCGTGCATGAGCATCCAAAAGGCCTGAAGTAGTCAATCAAAGGTTTTCTTTTAAAAAGCAACTCATAACCTGTTTTCCCGCGCGTCTTTACAATTAAGACTCTGTTAAGAACATAACAGGCGGTATTCACAGCTTCAGCCCAGAAAATGATCGGCATTTTGGAGTCGATAAGCATGGTTCTGGCCGCCTCAATAAGTGTACGATTTTTCCTTTCAGCAACACCATTCTGTTGAGGAGTTCTCGTAGCACTGTACTGAAGATGAATTCCTCTGTGGTTGCAGAAAGTCACGAAACTTTGATTCTTGAATTCGGTTCCGTGATCGCTTCGAATTGATCTAACTTTTGTCTTTATAATGTTTTCAATGAGAGGAACAAACAGCATCAGAATCTCAGCAACTTCACTTTTGTATTCCAGAAAGTACACCCATGTGAATCGGGAAAAATCATCTGTTATCACCAAACAATAAGACTTTTTAGCTAGACTTTTAACACTAATAGGACCAAACAGATCCATGTGTAATAATTGAAGAGGTGAGTCTATAGAATTCACAGCTTTGGACTTATGCGACTTTTTGTGTTGTTTTCCTTTGGCACATGCTAAACATTTTTCAGAAAAGGGGAATTCCTTAGAAGGAAGACCTCTTACAAGATTTAGTTTTGAAAGCTTATTAATATTTTTGAAGTTAACATGTCCTAATCGCCTGTGCCAAAGCAGTGACTCTGACTCGGATGCTTTAGAAAGTAAGCATGTCATTTGACATTCAGACTTTGCATCCCTCATATTTATCACGTAAGTATTATTTTGTCTAAGAGCTTTAAGCATAATCATGTTGGTAGGAGGAATGAATCCTGGCTTAAGAAAGATGCACTCCATGTCATTAAATAACACTGAGATTTCTTTGTCGCAGACTTGTGATACACTCAGCAGATTGTAACACAATTCTGGAACGTAGTTCACATCTTCTAAAGTCAATGCATCAGAAATCACGTCCCCTATCCCGACTATCTTTCCACCCTTCTCATTGCCGGCAAAAGAAACAAACTCTCCATCAATGAATCGATAGTTTTTCAGGAGTTCTTTCAGTCCCGTCATGTGGCTTGACGCCCCGCTATCAACGTGCCATAGATATCTCATCAGGGCAATCAACCACTTTTGTAGTTTATTCAGGTCTCTCTCTTCAGCTTTCTTCTTCATGCTCTGTGATTGCTGATCGTCCTTGCTTGTGGAAGTCTTTTCAGCTACAAAGGCTTCCTCAGCAGCAGTCTCCTTCCCTTTGTCCACACTCAACATGCCTTTTAAACCAGCCTTCTACATCTCTTCTCTTTTTGGCATTTCAGCTGAGGATCCCTCCAGAGAGCTCACACCAAGAGGTGACTTTGTGCAGATCTTTGCCATCAGTGCTTTATTAACTTCAGCTTCTGCCACAGCGACTTCCTCTCCCCAATCGAAATCCTGAACCACAAGCGCTTTCTGCTGGTTGACTTCTCCTCCTTCTGTGATTGCCACCACTCTCTTTGCTGGTTTTGCTTCAACTTGATTCAGAGTTGGACATTCATACTTGAAATGTCCGAGAGTTTTGCAGTTATAACACCTGATCTTAGATTTGTCAAACCCCGCTTTCCCCATGCCGACTCTTCTACCGGTTCTATCTTGAAACCTCTTCACCCTTAAAGTGATCATGGCCATCTGCCATTTCAAATCCATTTCCTCCATATCGTCTGGATCAACTTGATACATGTCCTCAGGGCTCATCATATCACTTTTTAGATCACCAGTCTTTAATGCTTCGAAGCTGGTCATGAAAGCGTTGAAAAGTTCAACGTGTTCAGTTGCCAGCTTTGTCTGTTGAGGATTGAGAGTTGATGGCTGAGGGTTAGTGACACTGGGTTGAGAGTATGGGACAGCTTTTCCTGAACTTGAACTACCACCAATTGTTCCATCAGCATACACGTGAGATGAGCTTGAACCCATGTTGCCCACTGGAGTCATTAACGCTAAGTTCTTCATTGCAGTGATAGGAACTGCCTTTGGATTGGTCTGATTCATCTCTCTTTTTGTAATGTCCATCTCAAAGGATTTCAATGTGTTGATGAGATCAGCCAATGTAGACTGGGCATCAAGATATTCTTTTCTGATTAGCATGCATTGGATGCTCCATTCTTTTGGTAATGAATCCAGCAGCTTCTTGATAGAATTTCTGTTGTTCACAGGAATTCCAGCCTTCTTCATCTTTGTTAACATGCTCATAAACCTATCAATGTGCGAGCTCAGACTTTCCCCACGAATGCTACCGAACATATCATATTCTTTTTGCACCATGTCTTGCTTGTATTGGCGCATCTCTTCATTGCCTTCGTAGTATTCATTCAGTGCAAACCACAGATCATGTGCCGTTCCATACTCTTCAAACATGTTGTAAACATCATTAGAGAGGGCCATGGTTAGAGCACCATAAGCCTTATGATCTCTTTGAAGTAATTGTTTGTCAACATCGGTATAGGTTGTTGGATCAGGGTTGAATTCTTCTCCAGTGGCAGTGGTTCTCATTGGAATGTGTGGGCCCAACTGGATAGAGTTCCATTGGGTGAAGTCTGTCACGTAAAAGAATGACCTCATTCTGTTTTTCCAAGTCCCGTAATCTTCAGCACCTTTTAACTTAGGTACTCTTGTAGTAGTTCCGGTTTCAAGGTCTTGTTGTGTGATAGGGTTAACAGTTGATTGATTATTGTTACCAGCCATGTTTTAGATGAATTTTAGAGACGTGGTTTAACAGATTTTAATTATCAGTCCAAAGGATTGTCCAAGTCCGTAAGTTCACAGCAAGTTCGCAGTTAAGTGCGCAATTAAGTTCACACTTAAGTTCACAACAGTCTGGATCAATATGCAGCAACCTGTAAGAATATAAACAGCCTTGTCAAGTTGTAGTCTTAGTTAAGTGTGCAGCTCGGAAGTATACGTGTGGCTATAAGTTTGCAGATCAGTCAATACTTGGGCATTATAAGTGCTCAGTGTTTACTGATCAGCCTGCGCACTAAATTAAGTGCGCAGACTCACTTAAACTCTCGTTTAAGATTTTAAGTTCGCAGAAACCCTAGCCAAGTACTCAACACTACACCTTCAGTAAGTGCGCACAAATCCAAGATTTCTGTTTAAGTATGCAGAAACCCTAGATAAGTACTCAAGACAATGAGATGCTATAAGTGCGCAGAGATCAACTTAGATGAACAAGTGCGCAGAGATCAATTTAAATGAATAAGTGCGCAGAAGCCAAATTCAAAAGCAAGTGCGCAGAAAATTCAAATTAAAGTGTGACTAGTACGCAGAACCCAAATTCACAGAGCAACAAGTACGCATAAACCCTAGATGCGTACAAAATGACAAGTGTGCAAAATATAATCCAAGTACTCAAACTAAGAAACAAGTGCTCAGCTTATGAGATATGTGCGCAGCATATATGAAATAAGTGCGCAGATACGAGCTGTAACAAACATAAAATTCAGCTGAATCCTTTCCAAACCATTTTCTGATCAAAATAATATACTTTAAACATTTAGAAACACGATTTTCACAAAATTTGAAACCAAAATATGAGAAAAACACCTAAATTTTAAAGTTTACAAAGAAAATAATCTTGATAATAAAAGCTTAACAAGATGAGGGTTTTGGTATCTTAAAGTAGATACAATCTAGAGCACAATGGCTCTGATACCAAATTGTAGTCCCGAAATACTAGATCTTGTTGAATGCAATAGATTGTTATCACTTAGAAACACCTATTAGTTAGGTGTTTCAAGTGATTAATCCAAGAAACAAAGAAAACTAGATGAATATTGAAAGACCCGACACACACAATGAATAACATGATGATTCCATATCTGATTTGAAGATGAATAACCTTGGAATACTAATAAGTACGCACCTATGCAAAGTGTGCTACAAAGATAAACTCCAAAACCCTAACCCCAATCCTGCACACATATCAGCTTTATATAGGCAGCTGATTTGGGCCTGCGCACATAGCTTAAGTGCGCAGAGCCCGTGCACATAAGTGCGCAGATTAGGGTTAGATGACCAAAACTATGCTATAATTACATTCTAGGTCCTCTAACTTTAAAGCTATACAATAATCATTCTAAAGTCTCTATTCTGGTAACTGTGGTCTCAATATAACCCAACAGGTTTTCTCATGGAATTTCTCACTTCAACCTCATGTCTTTTATGCCTTACATATGGACACTGAGCAAGTAAATGCCCACGTTCCCCACATTTAAAGCATTTTCGATATTCTTCAAAAAACATATTGAGCATTTGGTTGAGCAAATGATCTAACAGGATATTGATCATTGTACTGTTGATTCCTCAAACTCTCAGGAGTGGCCCTTTTGAGTAGGTAGGCTCATGAAAACCATTCGCTCTGTCATTTGGTCGGATGAACTCTGTGACATGGACCTTTGGTTCTTGAGGAACATCCAAATACAATTTCTTTAAAATTGCTGGTGGAATCTCATTTGTTCTCTCATGTTTTGGGAACCAAATAGTGCTTTCTTGCCAAATCTTTTCTATTTTAGCATAGTTAGCATTTTTGATTGGAAATTCCTCATCCGAGATGATTTTATCGGATCCTTCCATCCGATAAAACACCTTGACAGGTTTGTCACATGGTTCATTCTCAAGGTCCTTCTTAAACACATTCTTTTCAGACTTTTTCTCACGATGAGCATTTGCCATCGGATGCACATGTTGAGATGGTGAAACTGGTTCAGTAGTAATGATGTGATTTTCTTTTGGAATTTCACATGCATTAACAGTTTGGTCATTACCAGTATCATCACTCTCTGAGTCTGAATCCACACTTTCAGCATAAACACCCTCATCATTCAAGCCTAAAATCGGTCTCACATCGGAATGAGGATCACCAATACTCGAGGTATTAGATTCAATTTCCGATGATGAGTCTGATTTTACCGACCTCTCCGGTATAACTTGGTGATAATTATGATTTTCAAAAAGCACCGGAGATGGCACAGACTTGTAATTAGTGGTGTTATCATCTATGATGTGGTCTACCACATAAGCAATGTGCTTATAACTTTCCAACTTTTTGTTTACTTTCTCAGCAAAGCATTTTATGGCTGCCATTTCCAACTTGGTATTTTCAATTTCATTGATATAGTTGTTAATTGCCAATTGTTTTAATGATAAAGTGTTTTTCAAGTCGGAAATGTCCTTTTTGTAGCCATCTAATACCTTGTTGAAAGCATTCAACTCTTTGCGAGTAGATTGACTGTTCATGATAGCACTATCACGTTGAACTCGGAGTTGTTTATTCTCCTCAGTCAATCTATCACATGTGCCACAATATTTATCACTTTTAATATCAGTGCTAGACTCAGAACTTACAGGTTTTGGCGGATCAGTCATGGCCATCAATGCGAAATGAGCTTCCTTTCCAGTAAAGAATTTGGAATAGTCAATCTTGGTGAAAGCATCATCAGCAATGCACGACTTCCTTGTCATCAGAAAATCCGCTTCTGCTAGCAACTGATCTATGTCATCATCTAGTGATGTAATACTTGCTTCTGTATCCGATTCACTGTCTGAATCAGAATAAACCGATTCACACTCCTCAGGAACATCAGAAACAGTATCAATCACCACTCCAGAGTTAGTTTCTTCAACCTTAACCTCATCAGGTTCATTCTCCACATCCATTTCAGCCTCAGAGTCATCACTTTCACACTCAGTTTCTTTCTTTTCATCCACCGTCACCGACTCTTCAATATCAACCTTGCAAGCAACGCAAGCCACATTGCCACCAGTAGTAATTTCCTCCACTCCTATTTGCAATCCCGACCAATCAAACCTTTCATCTTGTTGAGTCATCAATGCTTGATTCTGACTCGTGTTCTGTTGTGTCTCATTCGGTGTAGTGATCGGTATGACTGTTCGGTTAGTGTTGTTAGGAGATTGGTTTTGGATCTGGTTTGATGTGTTAGGTTGTCTGATTTGGTTGTTGTTAGAGTTATTTTGACGGTTTTGGTAATTGTTGTTGTTTTGGTAAGAAACTCGGTTTTGGTTTTGTTGTTGACGATTCTGGTAGCTTGCATTGAATGGGTTTCTATTACCTTGTTTTGGTGGTTGGGTGCATTCACGTTTAAAGTGACCTTTTTCTCCACAGTTAAAACAAGTAACTTTTTCCTTGTTGAACCCGTAGGTTGTGTTAGGAGAAGTTCCCAAATCTGTTCTACCTGTCTTTTCAATAAACTCCGTTGCTCTTCTCATGATGCTTGCAAAAGCCCATTGGATATCAATGAGTTCCATCTCTTCCTTGTCGATCTGTGCATAGTCCTCGTTGGTTAAGTTGTTATTCCCAATTTGACTAGCAACAAGTCCATTGTAAGATGAAACCATTGCTGAGACTAGTGCAATATGTTGTTGAGCAATTTCCACTGTCACATTGCCCAAGTTAGAAGTCTCCAAAACCACTTGTTGTTGATTAGGTTGAGTAACATGGTTCATTGGTTGTTGAGATTGGCTAGCAGTATAGAAAGATGCTTGTTGCATTGGGGAGAATGGTGAAATGTAGGACTTGTTGTATCGTTGTTGTGGTGGTGGTTGTGTATATGATGGTTGTGAGTAGGATGAAGTTTGTGCCATGTAGTTTATGGCAGGTTTTGGTGATTCCATAACATTGGAAATGCAAGCAACATGTGGTGCAACTATCCCTCCTGAACTTGAGTTACTCACAGGAACTGAAGTGCCTCCAAAGTATAAGCTAGGATTCTGAGGAACCTGTGCTCTTCTAGCTTTCCTCTTCTCTTCCATTTCCTTGTTTTCCAGCTTCTGTATGAACTCTTGAATAGTCCAGTATTGATATGCATCCTTCTCCCTGAGAACTTCCACATGCTGATCCCAGTAAGGTGGTAGAGCATCTGCAAACTTATCCACCAAATTCTTCATAGGAATCTGTATACCATAACTTGACAATTCAGTTAGCAAATGACTATATCTAGGAGTTAATTCTTTTAAAGTTTCATTTCCAATATAAGAAAAATTCTCAAACTCCTTTCTCAATTCATCCATCCTCAAACTTCTAGTTTTCTCATTCCCATCATGCCTCCTCTTAAGCACATCCCACAATTGCTTAGACGTTGTACAAGTCCCAAATTGATGCAGTAGATCATTTGTGATTGCCTGAGTTAATTGGGAAAAGGCTTTCTTTTCCAACACATATTTCTTCTTCTCATCCTCAGTTAAGCTTTCCAACGGAATTGGTTCACCTGTGTTCTCCAAAATCGGTGCTGTGTAACCTTTAGCAATCATACTCCATGCCTCTGCTCCCTCCACTCCCATGCCTTCCAAGTGAATCTTGAACTTGTTCTGCCACTGATTGTATTCTTGTATCTCCATGAGCTTCGGTGGCCGATTCCCGCTACCTGAAGACAAATCGTTAATCAATGTAGAAATAGCATTTGTAGTTTGAGTGTTTACCACCGCTGCTGCTACTCCCCAGTAGTCAGGTTGTGGTGCTGGAGGTGCTACACTTTGAGGCATCGAGCTCGTCATCGCCATGTAGTTAATCGGTTGCGAAGACTGTGTGCTCGTCTTTTGTGCTGCCACCGTCCATGGGTCCATCACTTGCTGTTGTGGTTGTGTCGTTGCTGGTCTCGGAGTAGTCGGAAAATTCCACATGATCACAAACTTTGAAAAATTCAACACTTAGAAAATTTTCCAAAAACTAAGCCTAGGTTCGCCCAAAATGCTCACTTTCGTCCCTTCTGATGTAGGTTCGCCCAAACAGTGTCACCCGAATGTAAAAAACTCACCAGAATGTAAAAACACACTAATAAAAATCCACGTTCGCCCAAAAAATTCTAGGTTAGACCAGTAATTTTCCACGTTCGCCCGTTTTATCAACCGAATGTGAAAAATTATACCCAAAAGTGAAAAAGTTCAAACAAAATTTTCAGATTCGCCCAAAAATACCTAGGTTCGACCAAACACAACTCACGTTCGCCCACTAGGTTCCAGGTTCGCCCATTATCAGAAATTTTCAGATTTGAAAAACGGTTACACTTTGAAAAACGGTTATTTTGATCTCTGATTTTCAAAAGTTTGTGGATTTGAATGATCTTAATCAGGTTATGATTCGGAATTGATTTGGAGCAACTTTAATTCTTGGAATTTTGAATTTTAACCACAAAATCAACTTCAAATCAATCAAAAACACTCAAAAACCATTTTCATGCAAAAACAGATGTATTTTGATCAAAATTATGTCCAAATCAGCTCTGAGTTTATCAAATTTGTTGTTGTATGATCCGTATGGCTCTGATACCACTTTGTAAGCGAAAGATTTTGACTAAAACAGGATTAGATGATCATACAAGTTACAAAACCAGGTGCGGAAACCCTAGCTTTGAACAAACTGATATAAACTCAAATCAAAACACAATCAATATCATTTTCAAAGCTTTTCATAGATTAACTTTTGCATAAACTTGATTACAATCACAATTCAGTTAATCTAGATCAAATACAGACACTTTCAATCTAACCTGGAACCTGACCTCAAAACACACACAACTAATAACTCTCTTACATTCACAAAAACACAAAAACTATATATAGACTCTGCACATTCGCCCCTTTACTGTGGTCGAATGTGGAATAGTTCCACATTCGCCCAGTACAAGGTACGAATGTGTTTCTTGATCAGCTTCCAATCTACCTTCGCCCAAAAGTCTTCTACCTTCGCCCATATATATCTACCTTCGCCCACTATTATTTCACATTCTACCCATCAGCACTATTAACACATGTTAACATCCAATCACTAGTCGCAAAACGCATCTACACACCCAATTGTTGTCTTTGAGGGCTTCTTGGTACTTTTTAGGTTCCAACTGAGAAATGAATGCTGAGAAGAGGCAAAAGTTAGAAAGCTGGTTTCTTATAAGAACACCTGAGGCAATATCACCCATGATTTGTTCAAGTGGATGATCTTTGTGTTCAATCAGTTGTTGTAAACCACTGACAGGTGTAGGTGGCTCTTGTACTTCATCAAACAAACCACTGAGGTTTATAATGTCTGGTTCAGCAGTTTCAATGTCTTCAGTAGTTTTAGGTGCTGAAGCAGATGTTTGAGTTTGTACATCAGCAGTTTTTGAATCAGAAGTTTGTGAAACTTCTGATGGTTTGGATGTTGACTTAATGACTGTTTGAGGAGTCCATGGTTTTTGATCCTCATCATAAAACCTTTGATCACCATAATAAGTAGGTTTAGATGAAGTAACAATCTTTTCAGGTCCAAAATGAAAGCTGTCAAGGTCAAAAAGTTCAGCAGGATGTGCTGGAATAAGAGTATGTTTTGACTCATTGAACTTGACATTCAGTGTTTCTTCTACTATCCCGGTTCTTGAGTTAAAAACCATGTAGGCTTTTCTAGTGGAAGAGTAACCAAGAAAGTAACCTGAATCAACTTTAGCAGCAAACTTTGAAATAGAGTCTTTAATGTTTAGAATGAAACATTGACATCCAAAAGCCCTGAAAAAGGAGATAAGGGGCTTTATGCCATGAAGAACTTCATAGGCAGTCTTGGAGTGTCTCTTGTTGACAAGGACTCTATTTTGAACATAACATGCAGTGTTAACTGCTTCAGCCCAGAAGTACAATGGTAGGCCTGAATCAGCTAACATAGTTCTTGCTCCTTCAATTAAAGTTCTGTTCTTCCTTTCTACTACACCATTTTGTTTAGGAGTTCTGGAAACACTGAATTGTCTAATAATCCCTTTAGACAAACAGAATTCATCCAGAGTTTTGTTCCTGAAATCTGTCCTATTGTCACTTCTAATGGCTTTGACAGACAGAGAATATTGTTTCTCTACTTGTAAAATGAAGAACTTGATGGTTTCAGCAGCATCATCCTTGGAAAATAAGAAGAATACCAATGTAAATCTTGAATAGTCATCAATGATGACCAAGCAGTACTTCTTCTTACCAAGGCTCATGATTTTTACAGGCCCAAATAAGTCCATATGGTGTAGTTGAAGACATGCAGTTGTTTTTGATTCTTCAATAGACTTATAGGAGGACTTATGCTGTCTTCCCTTCAAACAGGATACACCGTGTTCTTGACACTGGTATACTTTCAAGGGTAGACCTCTGACCAAACCCATTTTTGTGACTTTATTTATGGTTTTAAAGTTCACATGGCCAAGTCTCCTGTGCTAGAGATCAGTCTCTGAAGTTGATGCCTTTGAGAAGAAACAGGCAGTGTTGTTCAGTACTTTGTCATTTTCAATGTCCACTGCATAGACATTGCCACATCTTTTGGCTATCAACAAAGTATGATCTCCAATGATCTTCTCTATCAACTTCTGGCCTTCTGGTGATATGATCTTGCATGCTGTCTTTGTGAAAAAGGAAGAATATCCTTTATCACTCATTTGTGACACACTCAGCAAGTTGTACTCAAGGTTTTCAACCAGATTGACCTTGTCAAACTGTATTTTGCCAGAGGAGAAATGGCCATGTCCTAGCACATATCCCTTAGCATTGTTCCCAAAGGATACAGATCCTTCTCTTTGACTGATAAAATTGTTTATCAGATATCTGCATCCAGTCATGTGCATTGAGCCTCCACTGTCAACATACCAAATGCTATTTAAGCCTTTGGAAACTCTCTGCACAAGATAGCAAATTAGTTAGATTTGGGAACCCAAGCCAGTTTGGCTTTGGGTTTGCTCTTGAGAACATTTACAGTTTGTTCTTGACCAAGTTGAGGAATCCATGTCTTTTTGGCAATGGATTTTTCATTAAGAGCAATGGTGGTATCCTTTTGAAGACCACCATCAACTTTGGTCATCAGTAGTTGTACCATGTTCATGAGATCTTTAATCTCAGCAGTTTGTGAAACTGCTGAAGATTTAGGTCTAACTACTGAAAGAGAATTTTGAGAAAAAGATTTTTGTTGAGATTTTGTCTTTTTCTGAGAAAAGGTGTTTACTAGTTGTTGTTTCCTGGGGGAAAAAGTTTCTACAAAATCATTTCTGATTTGTTTTCCCACAACCAGTTGTTGAATTTTCTTGTTGTACTGAATACCTTTTCTGTATCTACAAAATTCTGTCTTGTGGTTGAACAGACCACAGATTTCTCATTCTTTTGCCTTTTCTTTTAAAGACAAGTTTCTGACTGTTTTGATTGGTTTTAGGTCATCAGTAGTTTTCAGGTTCTCAACTCCTGATGTAGATGAAACTACTGATGGCTTAATGTCAGATTTTATCAGCACTTCTGAAGAACTTTCTTTGTGAGTTTTTAGAAAGTTTTCATGGAAAGATGTGCATTCTTTCTCTTCAGAAGTTTCACCTGAAATAATTTTTCTCCCATCTCCAGTAGTTTTGGGGGAAAAGTCTGTTGGTATTTCAGTGTGATTGTACCCTATGCCAAACCTAACATTTGAAGCACTTTGTTTGTTTAGCAATAGTTGGTACCCCTTACAAGATTCAACCCATTTTTCACAAGTGACCTTGGTGTCAGCAAGCTCTTGTCTGACATTTCCTAGGTCATTTATCATGATTTTAATTTGTTCTTGGGTTTCAATAGCAGTGTTAGTTAATTTAGAAACTTCTTTTGTTTTTGCAGCAAGTTTTCTTTCTAAATCACATTTCATCTGAGTGAATTTTCTCTCAGAGTCATTTGCTTTACCTTGTAAGTGCACATTAGTCTCTCTTATGAGAGAAAAAGATTCTTTACAAGAAGTTGAACAAAGTTTTGTCAAAGATTCTTTTGATACCTGTGACAAGGCAGATTTTTAGGTGCATCCCTCAAATGCCATCAAGGCAAAGTTCTTTCTGCCATTGTCAGGCTCTCCCCAGTTGATGTCAAACATCTTGTTGTCTGCATCAAGGTTACACTCAGTAGTGTCAAAAGGAAGACTGCTCCAGTCATCATACCCTGTAGTGAATAAACTTTGTTGTGAGGGTTACTGAGACTGTGGAGGTTGTTGAGCAGCTGGAAAGGGAGGGATTGATTGTTGGCTCTGCATTTGTTGAGCAGGCATCTGTACATATTGTACTTGTGGCACATATTGGATTTGTGGAGCTTGTGCCTGTACAAAATGTGCACTCCCTTGTGTTCCATTATTCCTGTTATAACTGGGATTAAATTTATTTCCAGACTGAGATTGGTTAAAGCTAGAGCTTCTACACTCTCTAGCAAAGTGTCCCAACTTTTGACACATGTGACATCTAAGTTTAGATTTTTCAAAACCAATTTTTGTGGAACTATTGAGTCCTGGAAATTTCCTTCCTGACCTTTTGTAAAATTTGTTTGTTTTTATACTCAACATGGCCAGTTGGTGTAGAATATCCATTTCTTCAAAGTCATCACTGCTAAAATTTTTTAAATCATCCATGATGAAACACATGTTATCAGCAGTTTGACTAAAATCATTATTGTCATAACCTGGGAATGATCTTTCAGATGAGATCCCAGCAGTTATGTCAATGTGGTCAAAAGATCCAAAACTATTTGAACAAGTTGGTGAGTCTTGTCCTAATAGTGTTGTACTACCTGGTAGATAGTCATCAGCTGTTTTACCAGAACATTGTAACTTTTTCTTTTGATCAATTTCTCTTTCAAAAGTAAGTAATCTCCCATGTAGTTTTGTAAGAGTGAGGGAGCTAAAGTCTGGTGAAGATCTTAAGACTATAGAGTATGTTTCCCATTTTTCAGGTAAAGACCTTAAAAATCTATGAAGCATAGATACAGTTGTGTAGGTCTGACCATTTAATTTTAGCTCAGATATTAATGAGGAGAATCTTTAAATTGTTGTGTTAAAGTTTCCCCATTAATGTGAGCAAAAGTTTCATATTGTTGAGCCTGGATTTCTCTGGTGTTGGCAATCACCTCTTCAGTTCCTCCAAACTGTTCTTTGAGGCAGACCCAAAGCTCTTTGGCACTATCACAATGTAATAGGCCAGAGTAGATTTCATTTTGGAGTGCCATTGCCAACATAGAGAAAGCTTTAGCATCAAGCTCAAGTTTTAGGAAATCATCATCTGTATAGTCTTTTGGGTCTTTTGGTATTTCTTCTTTAGTTTCAAGATTGATATTTACTGGTTTGTGAGGACCATATATCACAAATTTCCAGCAACCAGTGTTGGTCTATGATAAAGTATGTGCCATTCTCCTTTGCCAGATATTGTATTCATTTCTTACTAGCATAGTAGGTTTAATGGCAGAACCAGTATTATGAGGATCCATTTTAAAGAGTATTGATTTGTCAAATATCTCTTAAAGTGATGGATGTTGATACAAGTGAACTTTTAATCCTTTATTGAATATCAATGAGAGCCTGTGTCTGATTCTCAATGTGTTAGATAGATATGTGATCAGATAAACCAGTGCTCTGATACCAATTGTTGGATCAGTATTGCTCTTTGTATGAACTTGCTAGTGAACACTTAAGTGTTTAGCAAGTTCTTTATCAGTTATAGCACAGCGGAATGTTTTAAGTTAAAGCTACACTTATCAACAGGAGTTATTACTCCCCCTGGATGTTTGAGAAACTAAAGACAAGTATTTAATGAGAATCTAAGTATAGAATGAGAATGAATACTTAAACAGATTCTCACTAAATGAAATGGAAAGAACAATAATAAGCTTTGAAGGATTTCTGTATATTAAAAATCAATGTCTAAAACAAAGGGATGAACCCATCTATTTATAAACTTTACATATACATGAACCTTGCCAAAAAGCAAGTTCAGAAACAAGTTGCAACAAGTTGCAGTCTTGGAACTTGTACATAAAGTTAAAGTAATACTAAACTAATAAACTACTGAAACATAAGGCGGTGGAAAGATTCTTGAACATGTGCTGATGAATGACAAACTACTGATGAGTAGTTTGTCTTTAGTAGTTCTTCAGTGAACTGTCTGGTTTGAACTTTAGAACTTCTGATGCATTTCTTCTTCAGTACTTGTAGAATCCTTCTTCAGTACTTTTGTCTTCTTTCTTCAGTAGTTATATACTTAGAATATATTTGACAGAAGTGAATTAGACTTAGGTTTCCAAAAGTGGTTTCTCCAATCCTCTTTTTCCTAACAATAATATACTTTATAGCACTAGAACATACAATCCTAAGTTTGTGTTAAAGCAATGAATCATGTTCATGACACTAGAAATTGCCACAAAATCAATTAGCTAAAGTGAAATCAACATAAGATAAATCACAATTCAACACAATTGTTCAAATACAAAATCAACACAATTAGGAGTTTTAAGAAATATCAAAATTTCATAAACCCTAAACTTCAATTATCTACAGCCAAGTGTGATGCAAAAGGATTAGCCACTCATGGCCATGGAGCTTGATTCTTCAATAATAGGTCTTCAACCTTGAGTCTTGAATCATTGAAATAAGAATGATTTGAATGATTTTGAAATGGAGGAATTGATTTGGATGAAGGGTATGGAATAATGGTCCAGGAGATACTCAATCATGGACCTTCATGGTATTTTTAAGCTGTAAATCACGAAACCCCCGAGTTGATCCTTATTAAAAATATTAAAATTGGATTTTAACCGGAGATGGCGTCGGCGACACCAGAAGTGGCGTCGTCGATGCGGGCTATTTCTTGGCTATGGTGCTCTCCTGCTACGCCGGTGGCGTCGGCCACGCCAGAATTGGAATAGGCGACGCCGGTTTGCCATAACGTCCGTTTCAGCCTTTCTTTCTCGGTTGATCCTTCCTTGTCCCTTCGAGATGTTCCAAAGCTCCAAAATCACACTCTTTTCATGTCAAAACCTAAAAATCATAAAACATATCAAAGTAGTACCATTTTATGATCTTTTATATATTAATTACACATTTTAGCTTTGTTAACTCTCGTGTTTTCACCAACCCATCACATCCCCATACTTGAGGTTTGCTTGTCCTCAAGCAAATTGTTCATTGCAAACCAACTTGAAAATTTTTATCATTCCACATTCTTTGTCGATTTTCAAATGTGGTCCCTAGTCATACCCTAACTCATAAGACCTACGCCTCTCAGTAGATTTACATTCCAAGGGTTTATATACTGCTCAATTTTATAAAACAAGAAATTGCCTAGCCAAATCCAACTAAGATCCAAGTTCACATTTTTCAACACCCCTCACAATGGATCACTCCTCTCGGTTTCAAAGTTTAACAAGAAATAGTCGCTCAATGACCGAGATACATGCTTGTTTTAATATGTTTAACAGATAATCACACTTCATACAAAAGTAGGCACACATATAAAGGACTTATGGGTTTTGGGCTTAGGTAAAGGTGGGGAATTTTTAGGCTAACAAGTGGCTAAAACACAAACATAGACAAACCAATTGATTGTTTCAACATACTAATAAACAACACAATTACGGGTTTTTCGTGCCTTTCTGCATGTTTTTGAATATTCTAAGATATTGGCACATTTCTGATTTGAGACCCATGTATTCTTCTAGAACTTGTATTGTGGCTAGCTTTTTCTTTTTTTAGATATCACACTTGACAAGTAAGCAAGTAGGGGAACGGACCCTTCTGGCCTTTGCTTGTTTACTTTCGTCCACCTTCTCAGTCCCCGGTCGGTGCCACAGGACTTTTTCCTCCTAATTCACTCGAAGCATAGTTTGAATCTCCAAATTCATGGAAGTTGCTAGAGCGGATTATTCAGCTAAGTCAGTAAAGCCGGAAAAGCCTTGCTCTAAAGGAGCTTGGGGTGAAACCCTTCTATAAAGGGGAGTTTTGTTTGGCAGATCGACTTATATGGTTTGCTTACACATATACTATGGGTTTCACAAACGAAAACAAAATTAGGCTCAACATAGGTGACTATGGAATAACTATGGGTGGACAAAAACACACAATGAAATCCTAAATGCCTTTATCATCCATGCACCTATTACTCTGTGGTGTTAGCATGCGTCAAATCTGTCAAATTCTCAAACAAGCAATGTATAGGCCTACTCTCAATCAAATGATCATTTCAATATATAATTTCTTTTGGGGAGTAAGGCTTAAGATCTCACTAACAAATGAAAGTGAAATGGGTTACTGATATGCAAGAGATGTTATACTCTTCACTTGTCTTTTCTAACTAGGCAATTCATACTTTTCTCAAAAACAACCATTGGAAAAACACATCTAGGAACTTAAAGAGTTTACGACCATAACTAGGGATCGACACTCATGATTCAACAATGAAATGGAAACTAAAAATAATTTTATCGGTTTCACAATGCTCAAATAACACCTAAGGACATGCATTTTTCAAAATTGTATATTTTTCTCCCCCTCCCCACACTTAGAACAAACATTGTCCTCAATGTATCAAAATTGGAGAGGCGATACTTATTAAAAAATTTATTTTGAAAAAGCTATGTGAAGGATGTTTTCAATCAATCCCCAAAGTTTAATTCACTACTATTTAAAATAAACAGAACTTCAAAACATAGTAACTAAGGGAATTGGATGCACCTGATTTACAACTGATGGTGCACATTCTTCATTTTCCTGTTGACCCATTTACAAGCTCATTTCTTCCCTTGCGAATTTCCTACATCGCATCTCACCTTTTCCTTTGACATCAAACCACGAAACAAGTGAAGTAACATAGGATTTACACAATCTCCCATTTTATTCAAACATAAACATAAACGCGAAAACAAGCACACTACCATCACACATGCACACACAACTCACACGCACTAACAAAACACACAAACATATAAAACATAAAATTCATACCTCTCCTCTACCGGTAGTAGGGGTCATTGGGACCCGGCGGCGGATATGGGTTGAATTGGGTTTCAAAAATGGACTCCATCCAACCATGATATTGACTAAGCAGGTCGACAGATGATGACGACCCTTCACTTGGTGGCTGAGGCGGTGGAGTAGGGATGAAACTAGAGGATACTACCTGGGGCGATGGGACTTGGTCAATCACCTCCTATGGCTGATCGCGAATGGTAGAGTAGTCAACATGTGGGACAAATAGAGTGTATGACATCCCGCTACTAGATCCTGATGGCGCCGGATCTGCTCAGCCTCCATAAACCTATTGATTGTGTCCATCTCTCATGCATAATGGACCGCCCACCAGTGCTTATCTTCTCTTACTTTCCTTGCAGCTTCTCTTTGTTCTTCCCTAGCTATCCTCTCTTGTTTTGTCCTCTATGCTGTGACATCCCTTAGCCTAGCAAACTCTAAACTCCTCGACTCCCTGTCCCAAATGGACTGTCTAAAGGTAGACCAAGTCCTATAATCCTATGGTCTATCCCTATTAACCACCGCAATCACTTCCAATTCCTCATTTGTGGCCATTCTTGCTGGCCTATTCACCGGTACATCCCTCACCACATTTTGTCTTTCCTCCCCCATTTTCCTCATCCTGTACATTCTCATCAAACACCCTCAACATAAGTCTTATTCTTTTCATCATGGAACACATGGTAATTACCCGAATTTTCGTACTTAAACTTGGAAAACACATAGTCACTCCATTGCATATGCACAATGTCAGCTTCAATAAAATGATCATTCTTCGACAGAACCCCTTGGTCCATCATCATGTAAGAAAGTAAATGCTCATGAGAAATCATTTTCCTATGTTGGCTTTCCCTGCTATCCAAAACATTCATCATCGCTATATGCCTAAAAGACAAGCGAGGTGTCCCGTACAACACTGCATGAACTACTCGAAGATCCTACATTCTCACCTTCCCTTGGTCCCCCATTCTAGCCATCACATTTTCTAGGGAGATATTATGTATAAACCGTGCCTCACACTCCATATCTTCTCTATAATATGCATTTCCCCTTTTTCCCATGATGGTATTTTGGACCAAATTGTCTGGGTCAGACCGAAGCTCTTTTCCACTCCAAAAATTTTCTTCATTGGGATACCTGTACTCTTGCGGTGGTCTAGAGTCAAAATTAGCAATCCGGTTGATGGTTTCAAATGACATAACTATTTTCTTTTTTCTGACTAACCCTACTAATTGAGTGGTGTGTGATGGGTTATCTCCCGGATCCAGTTGAAGGGTGGACATCCACTGCTCGATTGCTCTCAAATAAACCTTATTACTTTTCTTTTCACAAAAATTCGAGCACGACTTCCATCCAAGTCTTTCAAAATTTTGGGTAATACCAACCAATCTCATTTCTTCAACATCATAGAGCCTCTCATATACCAATACCCCTTCAATTCCATTGTTCAATTTGGCCATCTTTTGGAACCACAGGGCCAGTCGAAGGTGTTCTTCAAATTAACTCAATCACCTAGATGTTTGAGTCCATTCAGGTATGTCTACTTGCATGGTTTGTCGACTTGTTCGATCCAATTCTTGTTGAACCTCATCTCCTCTAAACATATCATCATTAGATGACTCGCCTCGTAATGATATCCGGGCACGTTTTCTTCTCTTGAGATTGGATGAGGACTCCCCTTGGTCCTTGCCTTTGGAAGATTTTCCTTTGAAGATATTCTACAATCATAAACAAAAACCAATATTAGAACACAACTCACCAAGAATCTAGCTTGTACCAATTGTGTCTAACTTCTAATCTCAAAACATGGCCATTATCATCTCTTAAACGGTTCACCAAGAATCGAACTTGTACCAACCGTTTTAAAATCCAATGGCCTATGTGAGTTCATCTCATTGCCCCTTCCCCACACTTATGCTTTCATTTGATTAAACCCATTTTTATTAAAAATTTCAGATTTTTTTTGGTTTAATCTCCCATCAATCATTCTAGTATTCATAACGAATCATTAAATCTTTAAACAATCATTATCTATACCATGTAAGAACACATAGCATGCATATTATATATAATGTGTTAAGATTACCAAAGTAAAGAAGGAAATACTTACCTTCATGATGATTCGAGATGAAATAAGAAGAAAATCACAAAAATTCTTGGAAAACCCCAAAATGATCCGATTTTAGAACCCTTGAATGCTCTCAAATCGTGGGGAATTAAGGATAACTATGTTGGGGGTTTTGTTCTCCTTGAAAAATTAAGTGGTTTAGGAATAAAAATTGTAGGTTTTGGTGTAGGAATGAAGAAACTATGTTGAGAAGAAAGTTATGTTTTTTGAAGAAGTGAAAGGAAGAAGATGAAGATGATGGTCGGTTATGGGATAATTGTGTGGTTTGGATTGGTTTTGGGGAGGTGTTTCAATGAGTTAAGTGTGGTCAACAAGGTCAACAACCGGTTTATGTGGTGTGTATTTCGGTCAATTGGTTAACAAACGAGAAAAAAAGAAAAAAATTAAAAATTCTGACCTTGCATCGGCGACGCTAGTTTTGGCGTCGTCGACGCCGATGCTGTAGGAGGTGGGCAAGTTTTCTCGTAGGACAGGGGGAAATGTTGTAGATCGCTGCTGTATGGCGTCGACCACGCACACCCCCCCCCCTTTATGTAAAACATGGCGAAAAAGAGTATTTACAAAGAACCAATTACAAATTTCAAGTGGATAAAAAAATGATAATTTACAATTACAAAACTCCACCCACCAAAAAAATTGTGTATTTTCCCCAATACACTTGATTAAAATTGAACGTACCTAGGGTGTGAGCTAACACCTCGACCCTTAAATGGTCTCATAAGTTGGTATGCCTTCCAAGAAGCTTACCAACTCCAGAATCTTACCATGTTCCGTAACGTGTTCTATGTGTGGTTTCAAATGGTGTCCATTCACGGTTTGTTTTGACCCATCTTTTGGGTCCTCTATCTCCACCTCTCCAAGCTTTCCAACCCGTGTGATTATGTACGGGCCATTCCACTTACTCTTGAGTTTTCCTAGGAAGAGCTTCATTTTAGAGTTGTAACGCTAAAATTTTTGACCCACTTCAAACTCTTTGTTACTAATCTTCTCGTCATGAACCCGTTTCATTTGATTTTATATTTTGACGCGATTCCGTAAGCCTCGTCCCTTAGCTCTTCCAATTCACAAAGCTTGAGTTTTCTTTCTCTCCCTGCATCATCATATCTCAAGTTAACCTCTTTAATAGCCCACAATACCTGGGGAACTAATTCAACCGGCGGAGATGACAATCTCTACCAAAAACTAGTCGATAAGGAGTGGTTCCAAAAGGTGTTTTGTATGTCATGCGGTAAGCCCACAAAGCATCATTTAGCTTTATTGACCATTCCTTTCGGTCCGCACGAACCGTCTTTTGCAAAATTTCTTTGATTTGCCTATTTGAAACCTCAACTTGTCCACTAGTTTGTGGATGATATGGGGTGGCAATTCTATGGTCAACACCATACCCTTTAAGCAATTTTCCATGTGATCCCCCATCACTTATGATTATCCGGCGTATCCCAAACCTTGTAAAAATATTTGTTTGTATACAACTGCAAACAACGGTATGGTCGTTGGTTTTGGTGGCAATAGCTTTGACCCATTTAGAAACATAATCTATTCCCAAATGTCAAAAACAGCAACAACCATGATGGGTTGCATTGGCATTTCATCTCGTTTTGAGATGCTTCCTAATTGTTGACAATGATGACATCTTTTAGCATACACAAGCGAATCCTTAAAAATTATTGGCCAATACAACCCACTTGACAAAACCTTGTGACCCGTCTTTTGGCCACTAAAATGTCCCCCACATGCATACGAATGAACATGCTTCAACAAACTCGTGGTCTCCTCATCCGGCATGCATCTTCGGATGATTTGATCCGCGCCCACCTTGAATAAATCCAGCTCCTCCCAAATATAATGTTTCAGTTGAGACAAAAAGTGGAGCCTCTTTTTCCTAACCCAATCTTCCGGTATTGTACCTGTGACCAAATAATTCATAATACGAGCAAACCAAGGTAATGTCGAAATAACTAACAAATGATTATCCGGGAACGACTCATTAATTTCATTCATTGAGTCTTCCTTCTTAGCCACCAATCTAGACAAGTGGTCTGCAACCACGTTCTTCGTGCCCTTCTTGTCACATATCTTTAAATCAAACTCTTGCAACAAGAGTATCCACCTTATCAACCGGGGCTTAGCATCTTTCTTTGTCATCAAATACCTAACTCCACTATGGTCAATATATAAGATAACCCCCCCCCCCCCACATACGTTCTAAACTTCTCTAATGCATATACTACCGCAAGTAACTCCTTTTCGGTAGTAGTGTAATTTAGTTGAGCTTCCGAAAGGGTTTTCCTTGCATAGCATATGGCAACGGGTTTCTTGTCTACCCGTTGACGCCAAACAGCCCCAACTGCATATTCGCTTGCATCACACATTATCTCAAAAAAGTAATGACCAATTTGGTGATTGCAAGATGGGGGATTCCACCAATTTCCTTTTCAACAAATTAAAAGCATTTTCACATTCATTGTCAAAAATAAATGGTTGGTCTTTTAATAACAGTTTACATAATGATTTTGTGATGTCACTGAACCCTTTAATAAACCTCCTATGAAAACCCGCATGTCCTAAAAATGATCTAATGCCTTTTATATTCATAGGAAAAGGTATAGTTGATATGACTTGTATTTTAGCATGGTCTACCTCTATCCCACGACTTGACACAACATGTCCCAAAACAATGCCTTCTTGCACCATAAAGTGACTTTTCTCCCAATTAAGGACCAAATTCATTTCAACACACCTTTTTAAAACCTTTTCCAATTGGTCCAAACATATTTCAAAAGATGATCCAAAAATAGAAAAATCATCCATAAATATCTTTAAGACTCACCTACCAAATCTGAAAAAATACTCATCATGAACCTTTGAAAGGTGGCGGGTGCATTACATAGTCCAAATGGCATTCGCCTAAATGATAATATATGGACAAGTAAAAGCGGTCTTTTGTTGATCTTCTGGATGGATGGCAATTTGGTTATAACCCGAATACCCATCTAGAAAGCAAAAATATTTTTGACCAGTTAATTTTTATACTATTTAATCAATGAAAGGTTGTGGGAAATGGTCCTTAGAAGTAGTGGCATTCAATTTTCTATAATTAATGAAAATGCGCCACCCGGTTATCGTCCGAGTGGCTATCTCCTCACCTAAGTCGTTTTTAACGACTTGAATACCGGATTTCTTCTAGACTATTTGTGTCGGACTTACCCATTGGCTATCTGAGATGGGGTAAATGATGCCCGCATCTAGCCACTCCAATACTTCTTTCTTCACAAATTCCCGCATATTTGGGTTGAGTCTTCTTTGAGCATATCTAGCGGGAGTAACCTTTTCATCTGTGATGATCTTTTGTATCACGATGAAGAGACTAATACTCTTCAAATCAGCCACGGTCCACCCAATAGCGGCATTATGGGTGACCAGTACTTTCATCAATTCTACTTCTTGCTCCCTAGTTAAATTCGAAGCAATGAGGACCGGGATTGTGTTGCCTTCACCAACATAAGCATATTTCAAATGCTTAGGCAACTCTTTCAATTCCACTTATGGCGGTTCAACTAATGAAGGCTTCAACTTCGTGTCAATGTGATCCGAAAGACTCTCCACTTGATGACTCCATGGTGGGCTTCCCTATTTTACTGCCATCACCTCTTGCCTCTTCTCCTTCTCAACCACGCTATTCATTGTCTCCACCTATAACCTGTCAAGCATAAAAAAACTCCTTTATTGTGTTCTCCTCATCTACAACAGTGTCGCATAGAGTTATAAACACGTCAACAATGCCGCCATTTAGCATTCATCGTTAACTAGAGGGTTAGTCCCATTTGAAAAAAAAAACATTTAACCTCAACCGACGGTCACCAAAAGTCATGTCAACCGTACCCATTTTGCAATTGATTTGAGCATTGGATGTTTCTAAAAATGGTCGACCAAGAATAACCGTTGGTTGTTTGGTTCGATCCATAGAGACATAATCAAGTACTAGGAAATCCACTGGATAGTAAAAATTTTCAACTTTCACTATCACGTCGGTAACTATACTGCGAGGAAGCTTAGGAGTTAACTCGGCTAGCACCACAGTTGTATTAGACTCCTGAAGTGGACCAAATTCGTATTGGTCATAAAGGCTACCTGGCAAGATACTTACACTAGCCCTAAGATCCAAAAGTGACCGGGTCATTTTAAATTCTCCAATTTGAATGGATATAATTGGTGCCCCCAGATCTTGTAACTTTTGTGGAAGTGCACCCGAAAGAATGGAACTCACATTTTCAGTTAAATCAATTTTCTTTGGAAATTTATGAGTTCTCTTTTGGGTGCACAAGTCCTAAAGATACTTTGCATAGGAAGGGACTTGCTTGATTGCATCTAAAAGTGGTAAATTAATTTTTACTTGTTTAAAAATTTCCCACAACTCTTCTTGTTGTGGACCCCTTTTCTTTAAGAATTTTTTGGATGGCTCCAACAATGCTTCGGGATAAGAGATGGTATTACCCTCCATACCCTTTTCCCTAGCCTTGATAGTTTGTTTGTTCTCAACGGGTTTTGATTTTTCAGAAAAAATGTTTGTTTTGATTTTGACCCGTTTCCTTCTCACCCTCACTCACATCTTCCACCTCCCCTTCAACAAATTGGGAAGATGGTGGCTCAATTTTATTCTCAATTTTATTATCAACAATTTTACCACTACGAAGAATATTTACCTTATTAATGGGAACATTGCGAGTGTTCTTCGAATTTGATCCTTGATATTGTGGATTTATTGTTGTGTCGCTTGGAAGCTTCCCCGCGCTTCCTCTCCATTGAGCCATTTCCTCTGCTAGTTGATCCACTTGTTTTGCTAGGGCCTCGTGTGACTTGTCTCTCACCTCATTCTTCTTCTTATTATTCTCCTTAATCAAATTCAAGATGGCATCACACTACGAATCGTCACTCCCACTTTGGTTGCTTGATGACCCACCTTGATTATACCCTTTTTGGTACCCACCGCCTTAATTATAATTCTTCGAATAATTTCCTTGACGGTTTTGGTAAGAACCCCCTTGAGTATACCCTTTTTGGTACCCACCGCCTTAATTAGGATGATTTCTCAAACCCGAATGGTGAGTGTTGTAGTTCATGTCATATTTCTTGTCTCCCCCATATACTTGATTTACCTCAGCGGTGTCTTGACCCAAATTCTCGGGACGCTCATTCACCTTGTGTCCTAATTCATCACACACTTCACATACCGATTACTGCACCACCGACACCTTTTTTTTCTTCATACTGGCCAACTCCCTTTCCAATGTAGCAATTCGGTCTTTTGTACTAGTATCCAAATCGGGAAGAGATTTTGAAATAGGATGCTTGGTTCTTCTATCTGCGGACTCTTCGGCTTTAGAATTTTTATTCATTCCTTCCAAAAAAATCCCAATCTTCTTCCTCCTTGTTAGATAGTAAAGTCCCATTGCTTGTGGACTTCAAGTATTTCCTCTCCTCCTTATTCAACCCGTTTACAAAACTTTTAACCAATTCCCATAATTCAATCTTGTGATGTGGGCATTTTCAGATCATTTCCTTGAAACGATTGAAGGACTCGTGGAGAAGCTCACCCGGTAATTGTTGAAAAGAACGGATTTCCAATCGAGCATCATCCGTCTTGGAAATAGAATAATACTCGTCCAAAAAAACTTGTTATATCTCTTCCCAAGTGTAGATACTATGTGAAGGAAAAGTAAGGAACCAGTGCTTTGCCTTGTCCTTAAGAGAAAAATAGAACAATCTCAACCGAACTTCATCTTTGGAGAAATTGTGACCCTAATAGTGCTACAAATCGCCGAGAACTCGGAAAGATGAGTGTATGGCTCTTCGGTGGCCATTCCATGAAAGTGAGGAAGAATATTGATGTAATTTGGCTTGCAATGAAAATATCTTCTTCCCCGAGGTGGTGGAACAATTGGTGATTCATTCTAAAAAATAACCGGCCTAAACTGACCATTAACACCTAGCATCGGAGCTTGAGGCCTTCTTCATGGAGCATTGACCACTTCATTCCTCGGTTGTCTTCGCTCATGAGGTCTTCTATCTATTCTACTAACATAATTTTCACCCCGGTTTTGGTTATTGTTGTGATTCCAGTGCCCTCTTTGGTTTATCCTTGGGTGACGGTGATTGAAAACATGGTTATATTACCTCTAATTACCAAAGTTATGGTTCACACCTTCATTGGAATAGTTATCATTTTGATAGTCTTCTTTGTCTCCATGACTATCATCCCCATTTCCATAACCCCAAACTTCGTCTTCTTCAATATAATCCCTCTCACAATACTCATCTTCCCCGAACGATAAGTGTGCTCACCAACCCGGTCCGATGATTGATAGTCAGGAACACTAAATGGGTCATCATTGTTGATGTTTGCCCTCAATTCTTTAAGATTGCCAATATGGTCATCATACCCGGATTCATGATGTCCGTTCACGGGATCAAATGCGGGCTTGCCGCGATTGAATATAGAAGGGTTTTGGTTGACATTTCAGTTGTTGAGGTTTTGGTTGGCATTTGGTAGGTGAGGTGGGTGTTGTATTGGTTGTTGATTGTGGTTTAGATGTGGTGGAGTAGGTGGTCTTCGGCTTCCACCCGAACGGTTGTTTTGGCTAGGGTTTTCCATTTGGACGGTTCCAAAGGACAAGTTTTGATTCGGAATTGGTGATTGGGGTGTAGGTGGGTTAGAAGGAAATGGCTCCTCTAACCGGTGTTGTCAGTTTCTTCTTACTACTCTATCAATCTCCTGTTCAAACACTAAAGGAGACGTCCTCCCCGAATGTCTTGTACGCATGCACTACCTGTGAACTACACAAATAACACACCACGTGTAACAAAGAAATATAGAGAATACAATAAAACATAACAATAAATTAAACAGATTATCACAAAATCAACTAATCACTAAATACCAAGAACATGAACTCCCCGGTAACGGCGCCAAAATTTGATCGGATGTCGCGATCCGGTCAAAGATAGTATTTATATGACCAATATTACCACAACTAATGTAGTAGTGTCAACAAAGGATGTCGAACCACGAAGAGCTTATGGTCGGTGAAATAGGTTTAGTTGATTAAAAAGATGTCACTTTATGAAGTTTAGTCAATTATGAAGCTTGCATATTTTGGTTCATTTAAGAAATTTGATTGGAGAAGGTTTTTATTATTTAGTAAACTTGAAAATAAAAGATAATGAAAATGATAATTGAAATTGGTTTGTAAACAATTGATAATAAAAGATCACACCCGGGTTCAACAATTGAAGCTTAGGATTTCACAAATGGGTCAAACAATTCTAATGCAATTAGTATTAACGGATTGATTTTTCAATAGGTTTAGGTATGAATAATCATCAACATATATGATGGACAACAATATACTTTATAGCACTAGAACATACAATCCTAAGTTTGTGTTAAAGCAAGAAATCATGTTCATGACACTAGAAATTGGCACAAGATCAATTAGCTAAAGTGAATTCAATATAAGATAAATCACAATTCAAAACAATTGTTCAAAAATACAATCAACACAATTAGGAGTTTTACGAAATACCTAAATGTTATAAACCCTAAACTTCAATTGTCTACACCCAAGTGTGATGCAAAAGGATTAGTCAATCATGGCCATGGAGCTTGACTCTTCAATAGTAAGTCTTCAATCTTAAGTTTTGAATATTTGAAATAAGAATGATTTGAATGATTTTGAAATAGAGGAATTGATTTGGATGAATGGTATGGAATAATGGTCTTGGAGATACTCAATCATGGACCTTGATGGTGCTTTTAAGCTGCAAATCACGAAACCCTCGAGTTGATCCTCGTTAAAAACCATTATAATTGGATTTTGACTGGATATAGCATCTCCTTTGAAAACGGCGTCGGCCACGCCAGAAGTGGCGTCGTCGACGCAGGCTGTTTTTCGGCTACGTGGCTTCTTATTGTCCTACAACGTTTGCTGCTCTCCTGCTATGCCAGTGGCATTGGCCACACCAGAATAGGCATAGGCGACGCCAGTTTGCCCCATAACGTCCATTTCTTCCTTTCTTGCTCGGTTGATCCTTCCTTGTCCCTCCTAGATGTTCCAAAGCTCCAAAATCGCACTCTTTTCATGTTAAAACCTGAAAACCATAAAACATATCAAAGTAGTGACATGATATGACCTTTTATATATTAATTAAACATTTTAGCTTTGTTAACTCTCATGTTGTTACCAACCCATCAAAATCCGAGTTCTATTGTGTTAGAAACTTCTAACATTGATAATGTGATGGTAGAAGTTGCACAAAAGCATGTTGCATTGGTGTGTGCTTTTGTTTCCTCATCTAATGGACTCGTGGCAAGTGAAATCGGGAACAACAATTCAACCAATGAGTATTATTCTCAAATCAATAAGGATGAAATGGAGGTTATTGATATTCAGTGGGCATTCGCAAGTGTGGTTAAGAGAGCTCATGAGTTTATGGAGCGAACTGGAAGAACCGACTTGGCTACTACACCAAACACAACATACGAGTTCAACAAAGCAAAGGTTACATATTTCAATTGTGGAACTAAAGGCCACTTTTCCCGTGAATGCACCAATCCAAAACAACAAGGTAACCGAAACCCGTTCAACAGCAATTATCAAAACCAAAACCAAATCAAAACCGACAACTTGTTCCTTTCAATACAAACCAAATTCAAACACCATCACCCTAGCAAACTCAAAACACTCCAAACAATGAAAGAAACATTGTTCCAGTAACCACTCCCACCAACCAAAATCAGAATGATAACGCAGCCTTGGTGATCCAACAAGATGAAGAATTAAATGGAACGACACGTAGTTGGGTGTAGAAGAGTTGCCAAGAGGGAATGTTGCATGTTATGCTCAAGAAGTCATGCAAGAAGAAATAATTCAAGAAGAAGAATCGGTGGAGGAAACGGTAGTTGAAAAAGATGAGACTGAGACGGTTGAAGAGCAGGTTGAAGGGGATTCGGATGTACCAGATTCAGACTGCTAAGATTTTGAAAGTGAAGCTGATTCAGAAACACGTCTGAATTCTCTTGACAATGATGTGGATCAGTTATTAGCTGAAGCCGACTTTCTAATCAACAAGAAGTCATGCATGGTTGATGATGCTTACACCTGGATCGACTATTCTAAATTCTTTTCTGGTAAGGAAGCACACTATTCTCTCATGGCTATGACTGATTCTTCAACCCTGGTAAGTTCTGACTCACTTCCTAAATGTAAATATTGTGTCACTTTGTTAGGAAGGTGTGATAGGTCAAAAGAATAAATTCTTAGTTTGAAATCTGAATTGGCCAGTGCTAGATCCGCAATTGAAAGTTTTCGAAAGAATGAAAAAGCCTTAAACAAAACTCTTGATAACTACAAAAAGGATGTGTCAGAGTTAACTAAAACTCTTTTGAACAAAAAAATTTCAATCAATAATTATATAAATGAAATTGAAATATAAAACTACAAATGGCCAAGATCAGATGTCTGTATGAGAAAATGAACAAAAAGTTGGAAAGCTATCACAATGTGAGATATGTTCTTGATCACATTGTTGAACTACCTAACAAAGAACTTGTTCCAACTAATATCGGTTACAAATCTGTTCCATCCCCTGTCTTATTTGAGAACCACAATTTTGATATGGTGAACACGGAGAGTTCAGAAACTTCAACTTCCACATCTGAAAACGGATCAAACACCTCAAGTATGGGTGATCCATATTTAGATGTGAGACCGATTTTTGGAGTTAACAATGAGAATGTGGTAGCAGTCACAGATGATTCTGACTCGGAAGGAGAGGAAGAACCTGAACAAACTATTGAGATTCCTTTGGAAAATCACATTGTATGTGATCCATCTCCAAAAGTTCAGGTTCCTCCCAAAGCTGAGGCAAAATCGAAACCATCAATCAAGAAAACTGAATCGAAAGAATCAGTCAAGAAATCTGATGAGAAAGAATCAGAAAAGGGTGTGAAAATATTTTATTAGATGGAAGGATCCGATCAGATATTTTCTGATGAAGAATATCCCATACAGTTTGTCAATTATTCTAAGATTTCTAAAATTTGGCAAGAAAGTACAATTTGGTTTCCAAAATCTGAGGGAACAAATGACTTTCTAAAAGAATTAATTCAAAAACTGTATGGTGATTTTTCAAAAAAGGCTAAAATTTATGTGACTGAAATTTGTTAAACCAACTGAAAGTTCTAAACCAACTTGCTCATTAGAGACCACCCCTGAGAGTTTAAGAAAGGAGTGTGTTGAAGATCAATACCCGGTAAACCCTTTCGCAAGTTTTCATGAAAAGCCTAAATTTGAGGAATATCATGCATGTTTTAAATGTGGGGAGAGATGACATTTACTTGTTCACTACCCATATGTAAGACACAAAAGGCATGAAGTTGAGGTTAGAAGGAACCATAGGGATTCGAGAGTTGTTTCCCCTCAAAGGCAAAATTATCAATCAAGAGGTAAACAACCGATTGTTTAGGACAATCGAAATTAAATTGCTATCAACAGAATAGAGAAGAAAATGATGGTAAACTCGGTAAAAGATAAACAGAAGGTTTAAATGGGTAAATCAACTACTAAATTATCTGTTAAGTCGGTTGCCAGACCTTCGTCTATTGAATCAGACAAAGTTACTAAGAATGCTCAACCAAAGGTCATTAGAAAGAAAAATGAAAATGTCAAAGTTGATAATTCCAAGGAAATTCAAATTCTAAAACGACTTAAGCGAACTTAATTACTAAAAGGTTCTTCTATTGGTTCTACCTCATCTTCAAATGAATCAGTAAATGTTTCAGAGAAAAACATTGATCAAAGGAAAGATGTTCCATTGATTGATGAACCCGGATGACCCAAGACCGTGAAGGCTTGGGTCCCCCGAAAGAACTAATCATTAACTTGCTCATGCAAGGAGTTCCAGGTGGCCATATTAGCAGTCTTTGGATTATTGACAGTGGAGCTTCCGGGCACATGACAGGGGACATGAAACTCCTGTTTGACATCAAAAATATCAATGGAGGTTATGTTGCTTTTGCCGGTAACAAAGGAGGTTATATAACTATGGAAGGAAGTGTTAGTAATGGGATTGTGAGTTTTGAGAAGATATCATATGTGAAGCAGATAGATTACAATCTTCTGAGTGTCTCTCAAATTTGTGATAAGAAGTTCTATGTTCACTTGGATAATAAAGCATGTTTGTGACACTCGCCGGTTTATCAGTTCAAAATCCGTACACTTTCTAGTCAACGTTTAATTTTCTACACATAATGGATATCATTTTATATTCATAAGTCCTCCGAGAATGTCTACCAAAGCCCGAACGAGTATAATATCACCCACTTCAATGGACATTGGTGACGCGAGTCAAAACAATTATTATTTTAGTTTCTCTAAAAAACATGTATATATGTTTGTTTATTTACACATGTGGATATATGTATCAATATATATGGGACATTCAAAAACAATTCCTTTCAAAAATCTAATAGAAGCATAACAAGAATTCACACACACACACACACACATATATATATATATATATATATATATATATGCATGTAAATATGAGGCATCTTATAACATGAGAAAACACATTTAATTCACATGCATATTGTCCAAACTTTAATAAACCTTATAATCTCACCTTTGTGCCTAACTACAAATGGCAAAACAACTAATCAACACAAGGATTGAGATATGATTCTTGCCCAAAATGTCCACCCTTGAACCACCATTGAGCTGCCACTTTTCCTCCCCTTTTCTTTTCTTTTTTTTCGGCTCAACAACCAACATAACCACCGTCACCAAGTGACTAAACACTTTCATCTCTATTCACATTATGGAAATAATAACCTAAACCTATGACTAACCATAATTATAGAAACATTCTTTTGACTCCAAGAAAGCATGGAAGATGCTTGCCAAAAACCCAACCCCCTTTCCTTTCCATTTCTCGGCCGCCACCACCCTCACCATCACTACACCCACCTAGATTCTAACTATAACTTAATCCAAAACAATCCCTTGTTAAGTCACCTACAATAGATATTTTCAATCTAATCATGTCCAAACTTCACCTCTATGACAAGTTAGGATGACAAGCTCTTGGATTAAGATGATTAAACATAGTTACGGTAAGATTCCCTAATCACACCAAGATGAAATATTTTTCAGTATAAACAAAAAAACTAAATAATGTTACGAAACAAAAGAGATTATTAACATATATGTTAATAGCAATAAAAATACTTAGAAAAAACCACTATTATTAAAAAATGAAATAATAGTTTTCATTATAAGGTCAAGTTATACAATATATGATGATTCGTCAAAAGATGTTGCCAAAAAACTGTGATCAATTACAAAATAAAATTACTTAAAAAATTATTATAAAAGATTGTGATAATAGTATTTATTCACAATATATTATGTTATAAGTTATTAGTATGAATATTATCAATAGTGTCAATGGTCACTATACAAATTGAGGATCTAGACGAAAAAATACCATCAAATTAAACAATAATCTTTTTCTATTAATTAAAAAAATAAAAATATTGTTGTTACAAATGATTTGAAGTCTTTTATTCTAAAAAAATTTGACTTCAATAAGATATGTAAAAATTGTAATAATAGTTTTTAGTATTAAAACTCAGTATTATGTTTTAAATTATTAGTATGTATATTATCATTATATTAATTAAACTATTAAAACTTTGTTCTTAGAAATAAGTTGAAGTCTTTTATTGTTCCTATAACTTAAAAAACTGAACATATATTTTTTAAAATTCAAAAGATGACATGAAATTTACACATTGTAACTAATATTTTATAGAAACCAAACTGAATAATTTACTATAACCATATGTTACATACTATTTATCAACGTCTATTAAAATTGGCCCTATAACTATAAACAAATTTAATATTCAACTATTATAAAATAATCGAGACGCTGTTGTTTAAACAGATTTTAGATAACAGAAGTTCAAACAAACTCACCCTAAAATAACATAACATCCACTACAACAACAGATATTAACCAAGGTATATAAATTTAAATTACATCAGTGTTTTAAAAGTCAAAATTACAAACAGCTGACACAACCCTAAAGGTCTTTGATGGCCACTGTACAGATGAAGATTCTAGACGAATAGATAGCCTAAATTTAAACATTATTCATTTTATTTTATATTAATTAAACAATGAAAACTTTTTTTGTTACAAATGATTTCAACTCTTTTATTGTTTCTATAAATTTAAAAAATGAACATTTACTTTCTAACAATAGAAAAATGAGGTGAAATTATCGCATTGATAATAAAATTTTAAACACTCTAAAGTGAATATATTTACATATAAGTGACTTCATATAGTATAACCATCTACTTCATACTCTTTATCAACATCTACTAAATTGATCCCATAAGCATTAAAAAATTTAATATCAACTACATTAACATACTCGAGACACTATTGTTTAAACAGATATTGTATAACAGAAGTTCAAACAGATGAAATTAAAATACCATAACATCCAAAGCAAAAACAGATGTTAACAAACAGTTGTTAACTAAAATATATTCATTCAAAAATGTTAAATCAGTATGTACAAAATTAACATACATAAGTTTAACTTCAAAGATGTTAACAAAAACTTACAACTGAAAACAATAAACACACATAAGAATACATTAACAATAAGTTCCTAACTTTTAAATCTAGTATGCTCACCAACATTTACATATCAAAATCCTTAACACTTCTTTTTCCATTGGGACTTGTGACAGTATCCACAACAGAATCAACACATAAAATATCCTTCAGAGGAAAAACCAAATAGTTAATAAAACGTTAGATGACAATACAAGTTGTAGAAACAAATTACAAATACTTGCACAAAGTTTCTTAAATTCCTTAGAAGTAACTTGTAACCTAACTTGCGAAGATTATGAAAGGTTAACAGATTGGTCTTGACAAACTTCCTGAGTGACCTAAAAATTGCTCACATATTTTGGAAACATAACAGATTTGAACATTTACTGAAAATAAATGCTTATTACAAAAAAAAAATTAGAATAAATACCTCTCAAGAATTATCATGTACATTCTCATATCCGGAAACCAACTCTTCAATTATGACAGGATCATCACAAATTTTAAGATTGAAATCAGAAACATCAATCTTGAAAGGGAGTTTCTTTTCCACGATCCGAGACAACTCATGCGGCAAACGTTTTGTATCGCTTTCCCTCAACTGCCTTTCCCTAATATCACAGGCAGCAGCTCCAATGATCCTCATCACATCTTTATCAAACATCACAAATGATACACTACCAGATTCATCTTGAACCCTTATCTGCAACTTGAACCTAAAACAAATAAAACAAAATTTATCTAAAAAATCTGTATAAAATGAAATGAAAAATCTGCAAACCAAAAAAGTTTATACATGTACTGATTTACATACTTTGTGGTAATAGAAGTACATTCACACTCGCATTTCCTACACACCAACGCAATAGCAGGAAATTTGAGAATGGCTTCACAAACATCTTCAGCATCTTGCAAATACTTCGATTTACTTAAAACTTTCTTGTTACACTTCCGGCACACAGCATAAAACCAACCACAACTTTCTTCAACACTTTTTACGGTGCCAACGACAACAAAAGACACCCGCTGCAAACAAAACGTATATTCAACATACACTTTTAAACAATAGAAACACATAGTAAAATGAAGACATATAAAAGGGAGGTATGAAATATTGAAACCTCTTGAATGTAGGCCAGTTCGTCAACAAGCCTCTTCAATGTTCCAACTATGAATTCCTGACGCATTGGATAAACAGTCTGCGAAGAAAGAACGATTTGAGAAGTACATCCAGACTCTTGTTCTTGTTTCAACACCAAGCTACATAAATATGGAACAAATTACATCTAAAAGCTAAAGCAATTTAAATTTAAATTTGCCTATAGAAATATAAATAAATAGCACCTCCTGCTTAGCTCAGAAACTTCATCAATTCCTTGATTTAGAAAGAGGCGAGATCCATACTTATCAGTTTGAACTGTAATTCGTTCTATAAATTTCATAACACACATATCTTTATGACTTCATTTATAATAAAATCTTTTTAAAATAACAAAAAATGAAACACAACTTACCCTTCCAGTTTCTAACCCTTCCATGCTGGATAATTGCGAGTAGATGCTCCTCAGTGGTGTTGGAAATAAATTCCTTAAACTGTATTGCGTAAGAGTTCCACAATGTACATCTTAACGTCGTACCTCTAAAACAACACAAAAGAACCATAGATGTAAAAAAAATTGCAAAAGCCTACAACTATACAAAAATTAATTACACATAATTTATTACATCAATAAATATGTTCCACATAAGATTCAAAATAGTCAATCATAGAGCAATCTCATCATAACTTTTATTACAGAAATTAAATTTGCAACTCTAACAATGATTGTTTTCAACCATTGAAACATAAGACTCACCTTAAAAATAGAATATTTTTGTTAAGTGTCAGGTATCTGAATAGCAGATGCTATACTTTACAAAAACACTGTATAACAATTTCAAGAAAAACCCTTACTGTAAGTCCTGAAGATCAAGATTCATCCGTTTGGTTTCATTAGGAGCTTGTCCATACACATCCAAGTCACCACACCAAATGACGCTACCAGCAACATCTATAAAAACAAACACACAGTTTTGCCAAACATTTGTTGAGTTTATAAGGAACAATGTTCAACAAAACTGAATCTTAAACTTTGTTCTAAAATAAAAAAACAAAATACAAACCAACGCTCAATAGATTCTTGGCTTCTCCATCAAGAATTTCTTTAAAAGGTAAGAAGTTGAAACCATACTCAACACCTTCCCACCCTTAACATGTTTCACGATTGTACAACGATAAAAAATGATTTTATATTGATGTCCTACAACTCTGTAAATGTCCTTGTTTTCACCTACACCGAACTTAGATGTTAGGATCTGAGTTTGATTGTTTTGATTGTTTAAGTAATAAGAACAGTGAAAGAAGTGAATTATAAATGGAAAGTGCAGCGGAATGATAAACTATAAATCAAAACAAGAGAATAAATGTTTTTTCAATCGAATGCTTTCATAATATCAAATGATTACATCAATTGTAAAAGTACTCCCCCTCAGCCTGATCACTCTGTGATTGTTTGTCTAAGAGAATGTTTTGAGTGATGAATAGAATAGTACACGCATTGTTCTATTTATAGACAATCTAAACATCTAATGACCTAGGCTGACGTCACCTAAGAAAGTGACCTCTAATAGAATAACAAACATAAAACATCTGTTGATACAAATAACTGTTACATTGGAAAACTCTGAAAGGTAAACAGCTGATAGGAAAACTCTGATGGTCTTGAATCATCTGTTGGCTCCAATAGACCTTTAGTCTTCACTACTTTGATCAGCAGTTATTCTCTGGCAGTTGTTATCTATCAGACCTTTGTAGCAGCAGTTGTTCCAGCAGTTGTTAGGGTACATCAGATGTTTGGGTCAACAGTCTTTTTGGGAGAAGTAACTTGTAAATGCTGTTATTACTAAGGATCAATTGAGTAGAATATTTTGGCTTTCCAATCATCTGTTCTTCTCCAGGTCAACCGGCCCAAGAATCCCCCCTAGAACAGATGATGCCAAAACTACGTTTTATTTTGATCTTTATTTCTCATCAGACTTTCTCTGATTTGCCCTTTGAACTGTAGTTCAAAGCTCAATGAGAAAAAGTCTTCTGCATCCCTTTCAAGCTCTAAGTTCAGCAATGTTTGGAGATTATCTGCACATAGGCCATGTGCATCATCCATACTTAACTTTTGGGCTTTTCCATCTGATCTGAGCAGAGTCAATTCATGGTTGTCTTTGTTGACTTTCCATTTTAGAATTTTTAAATTAGAGGATCTGCTGGGCTGCAAATTTATTGTTTATGAGTTTGGTGATGGAGGTCTCCCAATGAGTTTCCTGAGCTCTTCAGTAGTGGGATTAGAGAAATAGTGTACTTGATTGAAGAGGCCCTCTTTTACAAAAGTATCAGCAAACTTCTTCTGGTATTCTTCAGACATTTCCTTCTGTTTCTTGAACTATCTTCTAGCAGTAACAGATAGGTCAGAAGTGTCAAGTAGGCTGTCAAGTGTAAAGGCCTGTTGAGGTCTCTTCATCATTGGAGCATCAGAGTAAACTGGTTTTCTGGGCAGTGTAGGATCTTTCTTTCTATTCTCTTCCAATTTCTTGTATGTCTCAACCAGCCTTAGCTCTGACCATCTTGCAACTGACCTCATCTCCCCATATTTTGCAGCCACAATCTCTTCTCTCATTATTTTGAACTTTAAAGCTTTGGTTGGATCTCTGCCTTTCCTAAAATCAGGGGCAAAGACCTTTGCTGGGGGATTCTTGGCCATTTCTTCAATTCTCATGAGTTCTTCTCGAAGAGCATGAATGGTCCAACCTGCAAACTGTTTCTTGTTTGCTTTGTAGGGCATGGTTGCCAAGATTTGGTCAAGAAGAGATTCCCTAACCACCCTTTCCAGATCACTGCTGAGAGGCATGGTGGACATGGAGTTGCTCAGGGTCTTAGCAAAATCTTCAATCCTTCTCAGTTTGCTAAGCTTTGCTGAATGGATGCCCTGAGCAGTCCTGTCATCTTTCCCTTTACATCTCTCCTTGATGATTAAATATGCCTGTTCAGACTTGAATTTAAGATATTTGTCTAAGTTTAAAGGAACTGGAAAATTTGGAAGAGATGGGAAGGATCTTTCAGATGATGTTCAGTATTGTAGAAGGATTGCATTTCCCCCTTGAGTAGATCAAGCTCAAGAGGATACTGAACAACCAATGGTGTGATGGATGGTGGTGGTCTGTGAGATGTGAATTGAGAGGTGTGTGGTGAGAATGATGAAAGTGGGGTGGCTGATATAGGTGTATATCTGGTGGTTGAAGTGGAAGGTGGTGATGTTTGTATGTTTTCATCTTGTACCACAAAGGTTGATTTTCTCTTCATTCTGTAAAAGATGTGTGGTGATGGTGGTGTTGCAGTGATGGTTGTGTTAACATCTGTTGGCACTTGTTTAGTACCAGCAGATGTTTGGGATTTATGTGGTGAGGTGGTTGTAGGTGGTGTATTGGTAGTTGTGGTAGTGGGTTCAGTTGTTGGTTTGGTGGTAGGTTCAGTTGTTTTGGTGGTATCAGTGGTTTTGGTGGCAGTTGTTTTAGCAGCAGCTGTTTTGGCAGCAGTTTTAGATGGTGGTTGTCTGACATGTTTTGCATGCATCTTCTTCCTTTTAGAGGAACCCACATCCTCAACTTCTTGCTGTTGCTATTTCTTTCTTTGTACAAGAGCCTCTGCTTTGCATTCCAAAGTATCAAGCCTTTTTTGCTTCTCTTCAGCAGCATTTTCAGCATTGACATTAGCAGTTTGATCTATTTCTTTTGCTTTGCCTGCATTGACTGCTTCGGCATCAGCAGTGGATTGATCATTGAGATTGGATTGTTGTGCTGGTTCAGACCCTGGTTTTGTTCCAAATGGCTTTAGCTTGGGTAGTCTATCTTTGCCACTCTCCCCCTTTTTAGCATCATCAGCTATGAACTCATCATCATCTTCATCTCTCCTAATAGTTGTAGGGGCAGATCCAGTGGTCTTCAGCAGGTGATCTTTGATGGCTTTAATGTCAGCTTGGGTATCTATGTACCTAGCATCAACCATAGTTCTGATCTGAGCCATGTAAGTTTCATGTGTTTGATCTGCTAGTTTTCTATGAGCTATGATGATGGAGGAAACAGATTTCCATAGCTCACTAGCAATATCTTCTGTAGATGGTTGACTTTTGGTAAGACCAGCCAAGGATCACATAATTGTCTTGATATCTGATTTAATGTCAACAATAGAGGTTTCAATGGATTGTACTATAGCCGTCAATTCTTGGTATTTTAACCCATCACCTAAGTTAATAGGATCATCTGGATTCCTACCAGTGGTAGTTGTATCTGGTGCAGTCCTGGGAGGTGAGTCCATAGGATGAGAACCAGATGCCCCTTTGTCTTGGTTTTGGGGACTTCCAACTGATTTTGGGGTCACTATAGTGGCCTCATCAGTTGTTGCCTTCAAGGAAGTCTTAGCTATGTAACCACTGTCCTGTTGTGAGACAATGGTCTCTACATCAGTAGTGGCTGCTTCACTTGAAAACTCACCTAGAGTTTCATTCAACTCTAGGGGTGTAACCTCCTCTGTTTGTGGGATAGCTGATTGATTTTCCTCAGTCCTAGTCACTTGGTGGTGTGTACTCTCATTGATGGGTGAAGGAGAGGAACTGGGAATGTCCTGAGTTTTATCAATAGCTTCAAACAATGGTTGCATTGTTGGAAGGACATGTGATGGTGAAGTTCGAGGAGTTAAAAGAGAAGTAGCCCAGGGAGAAGGGCTGATGATCATATGGTCAAGTGACTCATATATCTCATGATGTGGTTCCCTTTGGCTTACAACATGATCCTTTTGTGGGGATTCATGAGGAGTTTGTTTAGGTTGAGATATATCCATCTGTTGTGAGGAAGTAACAACAGTGGTTTCTTGTTGCTTTTGTGTTGCAACAGGGTTTTCCTCTGGTATCTCATCTTCCAGTGGCCCTTTTTTGGGTTTTGAGGTGGTTTTTATAGATGGGTGTTTTCTTTTGGAGGTGGCTGGTGTGGGTTTCACAGCACTGGATGTATTGCCATGATCACCAGGAGCAGTGGGCTCAACAACAGAGGTTTGGACAACAATTGTTGTCTTAGTCCTCTTTGTTTGTGTTTTTGAAACATTAACTTTTGACACTTTTTCTTGGGTGTTTGAACCGAGCATTCTTGTAAAAGTTTCATCAGTTAGACTCTTCATTTGAAATGATTTACCCTGTTTAAAATCTTTTTCCGGCAAAATCTTTTGAAGGATTACACTTAAAATTTTTGGGTAAATCAGAAAAGCATTATTAGACCCAGACTTTATGGCCTTCACATTTGATACTAAATCCAAAAACAGGCCCTGGGATAGATTGAAGTCAGATTCTAACAACATAGCATATCCCAAGTACTGAATTCTCAATGGGATTTCATTGAAGGAAGTGGACTTAGCAGAGACACAGAGAATGAGGGTATGAAAGAAAAATTTCATGACTGGTGGGAAAAACTTTTTGAAAAGAGTTGACCCAGTCATTTATGCATCATAACCTATTTCCTGAAACTCTGTGTGAAGTTTAGCCTTAGGGAAAAAGTCGTTAGCTTACAGATCATTTAGTGAGAAGGTTGTGGATATCAGTTGGGGGGTAATGTTGACATTTGTCTCTCCAATTTTTGATATGATGGTTATAGGCTTTTTGTCTTGTAAAAGAACCTCAACATTTAACCAAAATTCTTGCAGAGTATCGAGGAAGGTGGGAGCATCAGCGGTTAGGATTGTCAGGTATTTGTACTTGAGAATGATGTCAATGGTGGTATGGAATGGGACGTTTTCATCTGTTTTGACCAAATATGGAAGATAATTGTGGGTGGCTTTGGCTTGAAGATCCATTGTAATGGATTTCGAGTGTGAGGATGAAAGGAATTAGAGTGAGGATTTGAGGTTGAAGAAGGCGGTTCAGTATTTTGAATACAATGAGACAGTGTAACAACTGTTGTGGTAAAACGGGGTTTTTATAGCCTCTGGGAAACCGCTGATGTGGCCAAAACTCTGCTTTTGAGAGCAGACGTGGCAAACATCTGGTGGCATACAGCTGTTGCCAAAGGTCTGATGCAAAGAGCTATTGTCTTACCAAAGTGCTGATGCTAACAGCACTTGGTTTTATATATATATATATATATATATATATATATATATATATATAATGAAACAGTTGTTTTATCTGATCAGATGTTTGAAACAGATTTTTAAACTAACAGTGGATAGAATGAATGAAACAGTGGTTGTTTTATCCTTAACAGATTTTTCAACCAAAATGCTATTTTAAGGGTGAATTTTGATTTTCTGAAACATTTTAATGTTTTTATTTAAAACATTTTTGTTGTTTAGTCCATGTTTAGCATACCAATTCTAGAAATCAGATTTGTAAAGGTGGATGTATCTAAAGCTTTTGTCAACACATCTGCCAACTGATCCTCTGTTGGAACATGGTGCTGAGAAATCAAACCTTTTTCATAGCTATCTCTGACAAAATGATGTCTGATATCAATGTGCTTTGTGGTTGAATGAGAGACTGGATTTTTGATGATATTTTCAACAGCTTGACTGTCCAGCATGAGTGGAGTCTTGAGTGCAGTTATACCAAAATCCAGCAGTTATTTCACATATACGCATTACAACAAATCATTAATAACCACACATAAATAATTTCAGCCAATTTTTTAACCCAAAAAAAAAATAAATAACAAAATAACAAAAAACAAAAAGACAAACAAAAAACAAATCACAACTTACTATTGTTGTTGCATAACAACATAACCGTCTTTTCCCTTCTGTTTTTAATTTCCTCTCATTAAAATTAAGAATTGATGCCCAACAATCTATCACATTTGATTCCACCTCTTTTCCTTCCCTCAAAGATGTAATCAAATATGTCATTGTTGTTAATCCATGATCAGTTTCAAATATGTTTTTCCTGCAACATTAAACATCTTACAAACATCATATATATATATATATATATATATATATTAAAACATCAAAAAAATCTTATAATTCATTATGCACATGTGCATTTTCATATGTAAACCATTATGCACACGTGCATTTATACATTTATGTATGATGTAACTTCATTGCTTCAACTTAAAACATTAATAATATTTACTAACTTACATAAACGACATCTCGACCTATTTTTTCTCCAACTCAATATCAATAGATTCATTATCATCAACACCCTTCTTCCTATCAACCCTACATCATTAATATTGCACGTTATTACCATAAAACATAACATTTAAAAATACACAACAATAACCTAACATTACCCACATATACAATAACATATTTGACAAATAAGTATGTTTACCTTTCTTTATCAACAACTGTTGTCAACAAGTATTGCCATATCAATTTTTCCTCATCATCCAATGGACTGTTTAAACTGACCTCTTGAACACCTCTTTCGTCCTCCTCTAAATCTGATTCAACTGAACTTTGTGACAACTACTTAAAACTTGGGACCGTATTATCAACTACCTTTGTTCTCTTCGATCTTCTCCTTTCAACCTCATCAACCTTGGTGTCTACAATCACACCCCTAAGAACATCATCCACATCGCCCTCATTTATCACTTTCCCTTCATCACCCTTTGTTCCCATTTTTTTGTTTGCCTTAATATAAACTTTCTTCCCCCTAAGAACCCCAATACACACCTTTTCCGCTTCTACGTTATCAAAATGCTCAACATCTCCGACTCCATCTGATTTCTTACTATCCATCACATCTACCGTTGTATCATCTTTACCACTTTCCAGTACCACGACATTATCATTCACACCAAACTGATCATCATTTCCCTCACTTGTACTTGCATTCATCTTTATACCGAATAAGCAATCATATGTTTCAACTAAGCTTGCCACCTTGTCATCATTAGGAAATTTTGAGCATGCATCAATTATATATTTGTCCAACACGTCTTTCTTCTCAACAATACAATCTATTAACCATTCAATTTTCATAATGTGCTCCTAATTAACAAAAAAAAAAAAAAAAAAGAAAATATCATCAACATTTAATCAATCATACATGACTAAACAATACATAACACAATGCACATGTGCAACATGCGAAATTTTTTTTATGAAAAATTAACATCAATACACATTTATTGTTTTCTAAATACCTCTAAAGACACATTACAACATACTTTATAAACACAAATATTACACAACAAATAACTCATTAGAATGCACATGTGCATCTAATTATGATGTATGATATGCACATGTGCATCATCTAAAACTTATTCTCAACTATATCACTATCATACGTTTTGCACATGTGCAAATATTTCTAATTTAACAATACAACAATTAACAATACAATACATACCTCAACAGTTTCTGAATTTCCATCCTCTTTCATTCTTATTGCATCATCTTTATAACCATCCCCACCTTCCAAATCGACATATACATCCCTTAATTCTCCTCGTCCGAACCCACCATCTCTCATCTCAAATTTTTCTCTCTTGCTTAACATTTCCTTGGTCCAAAACACAAACGGGTGCATCGTTCGCACTCTATTTATGTCACCAAAAACCGTCCTATCAACATACAATAACTGCACATGTGGAATAATACGATCACATTTAAATTATACCAATCAATACGCTTCATAACAAACAAACACAATGATTTTTTAAATATACAATAAAAAAATACTATCATACCACTAATTTTGTCAACGCCCCGTTGAATTACTTTGAGTTATTCAGCCGATCCCAATTATTTTTGCTTTCCCTCATGAACCCACACACATAAGCACACCAATTCACATCCTCCACTTTCATCTCATCGTTCAAATATGACAAAAACTCAGTTTTACAACTCCCGCTCTTGTCTATTTCAACCATTGTGTTCATAAACAATGTTATGATATCATATTCAAAAAATATTCCATCATCATTTGGGTTTTCCTCGATTCTTTCAACAATTTTACTTGGAGTTAATAAAAACCCTTTATACATATCCAACCATTCTCTAACTGACGTAGAGACTACCACTTCATCACCATCATCATTCGTCTTTTGACCTTTTTTCAACACTTTTCCATTGTTTTTTAACCCCAACAATCTGCTCACCGCTTCTTCATTTACGTCTATCACACCATTTTTTGTTTTTATCACCATTTGTTTACCATTAAAGTTATCTACAACGTAGTGTGATAACTTTGCCGGTAAACCCTCTGTATTAAGTTGTAAAATCCTACCAACACCCATCTTTACAACCACCTTTCTTTGTCTGCTTGATAATGCTCTTATTCCCAAGCAAAGTTGGCGTGGTGTGACGCGTGTTCGTATCGAACGCCAATTCGTTTTTTTCACGACAATCCTTTGATCTGACTTCGATGCTACCGTTTTACCACGCTTTGTCTTGATTTTCTTTTTTTCATCTGCATATGCACACACATTTGTCATACAGCACATTATATCATGTTCACACATAATGATGCACATGTGCATAATCAACAATATGTGTTTAATATTGCGCATAACAACGTACCATCACTCACTACTAGAAAAAACCCCTTTCTTGACGCGCATTGCATGTCATGAAAGGGTATTTATGACACGCAAAAAAATGTCATTATAGGCATAGTTATAAAATTTCTATGACATGCAGGCGCGTGTCATCTTTTAATGACACGCATTGATGACACGCTTTTTTGACACGCATTTATGACACGCTTTTTTGACACGCATTTATGACACACTTCTATGACAGAAACTTATGACTTTCATTTTGCGTGTCATGCTTTTTTTAACCTAAAAAAATTTACAATAGAATTACTAATAACCTGCAGAATTACTATAATAACCTGGATTATTGCACTAATAATAAGTTATAGAATTAATAAATTTCCCCATAATAATATGCATATTATATATATTAAAAACCCATTACAATATAGCATTTGTCGAATTATACCGCAAGTATTAAACGATTACAAAAATATTATGTCATGACATTACGTTGTCTAGACTTAAATAAACGAATCACTTGATAATGAAGGTTGCCGCATAACTTGGCCATTTTTCACGAATGCCATCGATATCCACATCCGTGTAAGCTTCTATTCCTCCCCCAACCTGAAACAACAATTAAATTAATAAGATGAAAATGTTAAGGTTCGTGATGGTTTAGTTTCAAGAAAACAAGGATGGCTAGAATTTGCCTCGATCAACTTACATTATCTAATACTCCAAGTCCGTCCTGAACTATCTCTTTCATGAATTTCATCACATAATAACCACATTTTGTAATTCCCGGTTGGCACGGACACTGCACATTAAAAAAATTACAATTGATTATTAACATTCCTAAGGCTGAAACTAAGTTCTTGTAACCTATAAGTTGGCTGTAACTTAGGCTGCAATTAAACTATTCAGCCAACTGAATCAATTGTAACCTATAAGTTGGCTGTTACAAGACTTATTCAGCCAAGACTTAATCAATGGCTGCAACTAAGTTCTTGAACTATCTAGAATCAAGTCTCATGGTTCAATAATTAAACCAGACTTATATATAGCATTTTTAAAGAATTCTTACTTATAAAATTCATAGAAACTATTAAAGAGAAGACTTGTAACCAGTACTTACAATCGGTTCTTCAAATGAGTCATCTTTAAAATCTTCATTGCTCACATTTGGCAACTTGCGGCTTCAGACACATTATTCACACCTCTTTTTAGTTTATCTAACTCTTCTTCAAGTTTACTGAACCGTTGGTCGTACTTTTTCTTCTCATTCTCCATGTAATTTTTAACAGTCTTGGGTAGGAAAAAATACTGTTGTGGCGTTACAAATCTACCCATTCCGCGCACATGCCCCCACTGTTCCTTAGTACCTAGGGCGTCAGTAAGCACATCATGTGTGATCCCTCCAGAACCTTGGGAATTTAGTAGCTTGTCCTACATGGATGCATCATACATACATACAAAGCTAGAAACCTATATACATACATGACAAAGTATTATGTATAATCTAAATGATATAAATTGCAGGTGGTACCAACTGTGTACACTCCTATTAGAGGGATGGTTATTCGGCCAACACAACTCTGATGAAATCAAACAATATTATAAGATACATTTCATTAAACCTGAATAAGACATGTGCAGAAGAATTGTTTAGGGGTTTTAGTGTTCTTTAAATCACATTAACACTCATCTACTTTAGATCAACATCTACGTATACTTGCTGTACATGTTTTTCGCTATGTTGGAACTAATAATGATGGTCAAAAGAATTAATCTAAACACATGGTCAAAAGCGTTTCATACATAACTTCTCATAGTTGATTAATCTATTAAAGTAACCAAATTGTTTTTTAGCTACATTTCTCTGTTGGTGAAATTTTCAATACAAAATTATGAGTTTGCTGCTTAGTAGACATAAAATTGGTTTCATCTATATAGTAGGTACTAATCAGATCCATTTTCATTGTAATCAGAATGAATATTGTCAATGAGTACATATCACATTCATACAATTCATCACTTTCCAATTCAATCTATAATTCAGTATCCATGATGGTCGCAGTCGCTGCTGCTGATCAGAACCGGATCAAACCGAACCGAACCGAACCGGGAACCGTTTATACCAAAATATGAGAACCGGAACCTATAATAATTTACCGGTTTGGTTCAGAACCGGATGAAACGGTTCTCCTGTAAACGGTTCTAGGCCAGAACAGATATCAATAAAATCCTAAAATTGCAACTAAATAAAAATATAAACAAATACAATCAACCATATAACTATAACCTATAAACACACTATTGAAACATATATGTTTCAGTCATAACCATCAACACCATTGGCCACATATATAAGAATTACCATTGCATAATATATTATACTAGAAGTCCGGAACCGTGAAGTTCTCAGCCCTAGAATTGTTAACAATGCCTACATGGATGCATTAACATACATCATTTTTCTAATGTCTCGTACAAGCCCATGATAACCTAAACAACGTGTAAATTCCCATCTTAATGCCCAATAACCTATTCGGGCTGGTCCGCCTCAGCATAGAAACTATTTAAGCAACATTGTTAATCTATGCAATCACTTCATATTGAATATGTGAAAAACACTTACAATTTTATCTACAACTAGTTGTACATCTTTGTCAAAACCTCCTGATCTCTGCTCTCTTACTTTTTTCCACAACACTGCCCTATCATTCTCTTCTTCTGTCTTCCCAGATTCTTCCATCAATATAATCAACAATAACAAAAGTGAGTTAGCATAAAGTAGACAATAGTCACCCAAATCACGGTTTGCTACAGTACGGATTACTAAGCATCTTCAAAACAAATTAAAAAACAGCTTCAATCAGATTAACAGATTAGTAAATAAAACATAACTTCAACCAATTTTCAAACTAGTGTTGTGAATAAAAGGCATTGTATCTCAAACATATATCCGAAAAATTTTGTGGATACACTCTACACAAACATATATAACAGTAGCATACATACACATACAACTATCAAACAACTCACCCCAAAAACCACACCCAGAACTCGATTAAGAAATAGGGTAAATGCATCATTTCCTTTTTCTACTTTTAAATCATTTTTTATGTCCCCTATTACAACTATATCCTTATAACCGTTATATGATTGACCTTTAACCATGCTTTTGTATAATTGATATGTAATTCTCCGCTTCGGCTTTTTAAAACCTTGCAGTAACAACTAAAAATTACTGCAGCAAAAAAGAAGTTACTATAGCAAAAAAAACTTACTGAAGCAAAAAGAACTTACTGCAGCAAGAAAAAAGTTACTGCAGCAAAAAAAAAACTTGCTGCAGCAAAAAAAAAGTTACTGCAACAAAAAAAACTGCAGCTTGAAAAACTTACTGCAAGTTTGCAACAAAAAAAACTGCAGCTTAAAAGACTTACCCCATAAAACTTACTGCAGCAAAAAAAAAAAAAAAAAAACTGCAGCTTAAAAAACTTACTGCAGCAAAGTTACTGCAGAAAAAAAGAACTGCATCAAACTGTTATTGGCGATGAACTTACTGCAACAAATTTACGGTTGCGACCTATGAACTCTATCAAAACTGCACCAAATTGTTGCTGTCTATGAGACTTACTGCAGCAAACTGTTGCAAACGACATCAATTTTTTTAGCTTTTTACTCCCCATACATACATAGTAGTGGTCTAAACACACACAGAAACATGCATGACAAGCAGAAGATACAGAAGAAAAAAAACCGTTTCAAACCGCAAAACCAGAATCAGAAACTTGAACCAAATAATCAACCATCAAAAACCATATATTATGAATTACATAAGAATAAATTAAAAAATCAATGAGCATAACATAATCAAGATTCTAATTCTAATTCTAATTTAACATACAAAACATGGACTAATAAAGCAAAACCATGTTCCGATTACAATTACAATATTAAATAACATGATTCAGCAACAAGATTTCTTATAAAGTAATAAACAGAAGTAACAAAATTAAGATATTATTTGAATGAAACTAGTTATTATTAACTAAATTAATAAGATAACATCAGGAAGAAGAATATATAAAAGGCAAAATACCTTGAGAAATTAGAGAACTTTTGGAGGCGATGATATTATAAAAGAAAACTCACAAAACCATTTCAAAGAAGGGGACGATTAAGAAGGGTTCATTGCTGGAACTTAGGGTTTTTTAAGACGATTAAGAAGGGTTACGATTAGGTTTGGGGATGATTAGGGTTCATGTGTGTGTGTCTGATGGTTTCTTTGCCGGAATATGAGGGTTTCTTTGCCGGAATCTGAAGGGTCGAGTGTTTCTGTGTGTTTCGATTAGGTTTTGGTTGAGGATTTATGTGTTTGTAAAGGAGGTTTCACTGAGAAAGGTTACTGGGAATGATAGAATGGAGGGCTTTGTTTATACAATGACACACAATCTTTTAGAGTGGGAGGGCGGGACTTATGGGTGGGAAAACTAAATTTGTGAAATTATGTTTATGATGTTAAAGATGACACGCAATTTGTATACTGTCATGTTTTTAAAATTCTTAACATTACATTAATGACACGCAAAAAAATGTGTCATTATTTAACCAAAATTTTTAAATGATGACAATTTTTTTATGACACGTGGTTTTGAGTGTCATGAATAAGCGCGTGTCATAAAATGCGCGTCAAGAAAACCATTTTTTCTAGTAGTGACTATTTGTCGTTTCAATGTGCTTCCGTTTGTTTGATCTGGTTTGAATTTTTCTTTTTAATCCTTTACTTGCATATAATATATTTTGTGTGAAAACATTCAACATTTAATATTTCATAATATAAATGCATATATGCACATGTGCATTCTATATATATGAACTAACTAAAATAATTACAACCTTTATCATCTTTCTGATAAACAATCATAGCATCACCAACTTCCGATTCTGTACGTTAAAATGGAACTTAATTAGTTTATGCTATATATCAAATAAATAACATAACAAATAACAAGTGAATATTGATTACATCAACACTAGATAAATGATGCCAACCTGTATCAACGTTTTGACCAACATTTGTTTCATTGTCTTCACTTGCTCCGGTAATTTATGTGTTCCTTTGTCTCTTGATTGTAAAACAAATCTCACTTTCTTTGCTGTTTTCCCCATCTATTAATTACAAACATTAAGGAACGTATAAGAAAACCGATATTTCAATCTGAATGCAAATGTGCAACAATATTACTTTGATAATTACAACAAAACATTTGCACCTATGCATTATTGTTACTCACTTATAACAGTTTGCTATTTACCATTACTTTTTACTATCACAATCTACGTTTTGCACATGTGCATTAACCTGGTCGGCTTGTACAATATACAATGCAAAAGACAAATTAACTTCCTATATAATATATGCAAACATTTTACCAATAAACACACCTCAAATATAATTCATTAAACACAAAAAATCAATTCATCAATAAAACTAACATAAAATCACGTAATCCAAACCTTAACTAACTGATTAGAAAATAAAACCAACGAAAACACTAAACAGTGCCGATAACATAAAACATTACATATATGTATAAATATTACTTTAGGCATTGACACTTAAAACCGTTCGAGTAGACACACGATGCTTGAAAAAACAGAACCGACATTATGTTACAAAAAATGATCAACAAAAAACAGTTATCGGTGTTATCTCATGAGTTAATATCTGTTGTATTACTGCTTACTTAAGTCAGATAGCTCTCTGTGACATGAAACAAATAGTAATCAATTAGAATAGCAACAGTCGTCAATGAATAAACTAAATTAACATGAAAAACTAAAAGCACAAACTAACGAGCGATGTATACAATCAGTATCGTGGAATTGATGGATGAATAATCTATAAAACATATATATATATATATGTGTGTGTGGTTAAATGAAAGAAGATATGGTGATTGTACTACAGATATGTTGCTTAATAGAATCACCTTAGAACAACTTAAATTTCAAGTTCAATTCGAACAGAACCTCAGAATAATCCAAATCCATGATACCTCTAGATCCAGACAGTGGTAGACGGTTGATTGTTGATGGTGTAGGGTTGACTATTGATGCCAGACGGTGGTAGACGGTGACGGAATTGGACGGTTACGGTGGCAGTTACTATTAATTGTACCTAGGGTTTTTTTTTTTGAAAGTAGATGATCGCCCCTTTCTGATATATGTATATTAATGTATCCGGGTGGGTCGACTATCCATCTAACCCACGGGTTGTTTTTTAATTATCATATGTATTTACAACAATGCCCTCAGTTCACACTGGTTTTTTGGTTCTCTCCCTAAAGTTGGTTCTCGTATGATCCCTACCATATATATATATATATATATATATATATATATATATATATATAGGGCAATTATAAAATGAAAACCCTCTTGAGTTGAGAAAACCTTGGAAACCCATGTAAAAAATCATTATTTTTTTTTGAAAAAAATAACCAATGTAAAATACATGTTTTTAAGTGTTTTGGGCCAAAAAAATAAAAAAAGCGCCGAAGGGATTTTTTTAAAAAAAATAAACAAAGCTGCGAAAACACATGTTTACACCTGATAAAAAACAGCAAATAGCTGAAAACATATGTTTTTTTAGCAACTTTGTTTATTTTTTTAAAAAAAATCCCTTCGGCGCTTTTTATATTTTTTTGGCCCAAAATGCTTAAAAACATGTATTTTACATTGGTTATTTTTTTCAAAAAAAAAATTGATTTTTTACATGGGTTTCCGAGGTTTTCTCAACTCAAGAGGGTTTTCAATTTATCCTTCCCATATATATATATATATATATATATATATATACTAGTGGGAAACCCGCGCGTTGCTGCGGGATGGTTAAGATAAATATATTTTTTTTGAACAATGCACAAGCGTAGCCGTGTTAGCCCACCAAGTTGTAGGAAAAGTGTAAAAACACACTGTCTTCCTTCCATTGTCTTTGAATGAAAAACGATGTATATAAAATAACCAAAAAGATTTTATTAGGCTTACTTGTGTGATATTGAAATTACAAAATAAACCTCAATATATTTGCTTTATGTGTGTCATTTACAAAAAAAACTTTGCTACAATCAACTGTTGATAGATATCTGTGCATCTTGCTTAACCTTGAGAACAGGGTTATCGACATCTGCTTCTGTGTCATCAACACACTCATCAATCTTCTGCAAAGCAAAATAGATTCTTGTAAAGATAAGGAGTTAATTTTTAATATAAACCTAAAATTTGGTTATTCAATTTACCTTCATAGATTCCATTTCTTGACGCACATCAGAGTTTCTTTCTAGAACGCTAATGATTTATTACCAATAGTAAAATGATACGAAATATTTCAAAATATATAAATGGAATGCAAACAAAAAAAACTGGCTTAAAATACACCTTCCAACTCTATTGCCAGGGACGCTAAAAAGCCAGTAAACTCCCAGCTCCATCTCTTGGCGTACTAAAGTTAAATTACAACAAAGACAAAATCAAGTTAATCAACAAGTAAAACCAATTATCCAAAACAATTACAACAACCTATAATTACCAAATGCATCAACATTTAAAGAAAATACAAGACTGTTATTTGAAAACGGATTCAGTTTACTATCAAATATTAATACAAAATAGAGTAATGGAAATGTAAAGGCCATATTACTTGCTAGAAAATTTGTAAATATCATTGTATAGTGAAAAAAAATTGTATAAACCTAACCTGAAATTCAAGAAATTGGCCTTCAACAAACTGTAAAACAAGACTTGATTTATAGGCACCCATGTCTCTGAGCAAAACCTAATATATAAAAAATATTAATATTACCATTTTTGCATTAAGATTAGTGTGTTCGATCATTGCCATATTGATGGATTTGATGGATTTTGTTTTGTTAGGTAAGAGATGTGAGAAGTTGGAAATGTGTGTGTGTTGATGCATTTTGCGACTAAGGATTGGATATACTATTATTAACATGTGTTAGTGGGTAGTCGAAGGTGATTCAAGATGGGCGAATGTAGTAAATATGGGCGAAGGTAGAAGCTGACTGGACGAAGGTAGATTGGGCATGGACTGAAGACCACATTCGACCACTCTTAGTGGGCGAATGTGGAAAATCTCACATTCGACCTATAGAAAGGGGCGAATGTGCAGATGCTATATATAGGTTTTGAGTTTTTGATTATGTAAGAGCGTTATCATTTGTTTCCAGGTTCAGTGCAGGTTCAGTAGTGTTTTTGTGAAAGTGTCTTTGTGATTCTAGATTAACATAAACGTTGTAATTGCTTATTAATTGAAAGTTAATCTATGAAAATGATATTGAAAATGATCTTGATTGTGTCGTGATTAGCATCTTATCAATTTGTTCAGATCTAGGGTTTCCGCACCTAGATTTGTGACTTGTATGATCATAATATCCTGTTTTAGATAAAATCCAACGCTCACAAAGTGGTATCAGAGCATAGAGGATCATACAACAACAAATTCGATAAGATCAGAGTTGATTTGGACATGTTTTAGACCAATTATCATCTGTTTTTACAAAAACTTCTATAAAACATAGTTTTCGATCGATTTAAAGGTGATTTTGTGGTCAAAATTCAAGTTTTCCAAGACTTAAAGTTGTTCCAAATCAAATCCGAAACATAACCTGATTGAGATCATTGAAATCCATGAACTTTTGAAAAACTCAGATCAAAATAACCGTTTTTCAAACAATAACCGTTTTTCAAAAGTGAAATCTGCTGATATGGGGCGAACCTGGAACCTGGACTGAGTTTGTGGGCGAACCTGACATAAAAGTGGGCGAACCTGAGAGTTTGAGTGGACGAACCTGAAAACTTGTTTGACATTTTTCACATTCGGGTGGTATATTCTACATTCGACCGTTTTGCTTCGGGCGAAAGTGGAATTGTGTTTGTGTGATTTACATTTTGGTCATATTCACCTTCGGGTATCACTGTTTGGACGAAAGTGAGGAAAAAGGGACGAGAGTGTAACAGAATTGGACGAACTTAGAAAATTTTGGACGAAAGTATTATTTTTGGGCGAACCTAAAATTTTTTGTTGAAAAATTTTTCTAAGTGTTGTGATTTTCAGATTTTGATCATGTGGCGTTTTCAAACTACTTCGGGATCAGCACCAACACAACCACAACAGCAGACAATGGACCCATGGACTGTTGCAGCTCAAAAGACGAACACGCAGTCCTCACAACCACTGAACTACATGACAACATCGAGCACGATGCCTCAGAATGTAGCACATCCGGCTTTACAATCAGATTACTGGGGAGTAGCTGCAGCGGCGGTAAACACTCAAACCACTAACGCTATCTCTACCTTGATTAAGGATTTGTCTACAGGTAGTGGAACTCGGCCACCTAAGCTAATGGATATGCAAGAGTACAACCAGTGGCACACCATGTTCAAGATCCATCTGGAGGGCATGGGAGTTGAAGGAGCTGAGGCATGGAGCATGATCGTGAAAGGATATACAGCACCGATTCTGGAGAATACCGGTGAGTTGATTCCTCTGGAGAGCTTGGCTGAGGATGAAAAGAAGAAATACGTGGTGGAGAAGAAGGCGTTCTCTCAACTGACACAGGCGATCACAAGTGACCTGTTGCATCAGTTTGGGACATGTACAACGTCGAAGCAGCTTTGGGATAAGCTGAAGAGGAAGCATGATGGTAACGAAAAGACTAGGAGTTTGAGAATGGAGGAGTTGGTTAAGGAGTTTGATAATTTTTCGTTTATTAATAATGAAACTTTGAAAGAACTAACACCAAGATATATGCATTTATTGTCTGAATTGTCTAGCTATGGTGTACAGATTCCCATGACTAAGCAGGTGGATAAGTTTGCAGATGCTTTGCCACCACAATGGGATCAGCATGTGGAGGTACTTAGAGAGAAGGATGCTTATCAATTCTGGACCATTTCAGAGTTTATTGAGAAGTTGGAGAACAAAGAGCTGGAGGATAGGAGGAAAGCTAGAAGGTCGCAGATTCCTCAGAATCCGAGTCTGTATTTTGGAGGTACTTCAGTTTCAGCTGGAAACTCGAGCTCTGGAAGTGTTGCACCACATGTTGCATGCATTTCCAATGTCATGGATTCATCAAAACCAACCACCAACTACACACCACCACAATACAATTCCTACACACAACCATCATACACACCACCACAATATACTTCCTACATTTCACCAGTCTCTCCAATGCAACAAGCTAGTTTTTACACCGCTAACCAATCACAACAACCATCAAACCAAGTTACTCAACATAAACAACCGGTGGTTTTGGATACATCCAACTTAGGAAACGTGACTGTGGAGGTTGCTCAGCAACACATTGCATTAGTCTCTGCTATGGTTTCATCCTACAATGGATTGGTTGCTAGTCAGATTGGGAACAACAACTTGACCAACGAAGACTACGCACAGATCGATAAAGAAGAGATGGAACTCATAGACATTCAATGGGCTTTTGCGAGTATAATGAGGAGAGCAACAGAGTTCATAGAGAAAACTGGAAGGACTGACTTGGCAACTTCTCCCAACACAACCTATGGTTTCAATAAGGAGAAGGTTACATGCTTTAATTGTGGAGAGAAAGGACACTTCAAACGGGAATGCACCCAGCCACCTAAACAAGGTAACCGAAACCCTTTCAATGCAAACTACCAGAACCGTCAACAAAACCAAGTTTCTTACCAAACCAACAACAACTACCAAAACCGAAACTTTAACAACCAAAACAGACAACCAAACACACAAAACCAGATTCAAAATCAATCTCCTAATCACCCAAACCGAACAGTTGTACCGATCACTACACCTACTGAGACTCAACAGAATGCGAATCAGAACCAAGCTTTGGTTACTCAGCAGGATGAGAGGTTTGACTGGTCAGGGATGCAAATAGGAGTTGAAGAGGTAACTACTGGTGGGAATGTGGCATGTGTTGCCTATCAGGTTAATTTGGAAGAGTCGGTGGTAGTTGATGAGAAGAAAGAAACTGAGGAGAGTGAGAGTGATGATTCTGAGACTGAGATGGAAGTGGAGAGTGAACCTATTGAGGTTAAGGCTGAGGAGAAGAGTTCTGGGATGGTAATTAATTCAGTCTCTGATGTTCCCGAGGAGTGTAAATCAGTCTATTCAGATTGTGAGAGCGAATCAGACACAGAGGGAAGTGTTGATTCTTTGGATGATGATATTGACCAGTTGCTGGCAGAAGCTGATTTCTTGATGACGAGGAAGTCGTGCATAGCTGATGATGCTTTCACCAAGATAGACTACTCAAAGTTTTTCACTGGAAAGGAAGCTCATTTTGCTTTGATGGCCATGACCGAACCGCCAAAACCTGTAAGTTCTGAATCTAGCACTGATGTCATGAGTGATAAATACTGTGGGACTTGTGATAGGTTGACAGAGGAGAATAAACAACTCCGAATTTCACGTGATAGTGCTATCCAAAACTGTCAATCTACTCGCAAAGAGTTAAATGCTTTTAACAAAGTATTAGATGGCTATAAAAAGGACATTTCTGACTTGAAAACCACTTTGTCATTAAAACAATTGGCCATAAATAACTACATCAATGAAATTGAAAACACCAAGTTAGAAATGGCTGCCATTAAATGCTTTGCTGAAAAGGTTAACAAAAAGTTAGAAAGCTATAAGAATGTTGCTTATGTCGTGGATCATATCATTGATGATAACACCACCAACTACAAGTCTGTACCATCTCCGGTTCTTTTTGAGAACCATAACTATCATCAAGTGATACCGGAGAGTTCGGTGAAATCAGACTCATCATCAGATATGGAATCTAATACCTCGAGTATTGGTAAACCATATCCTGAAGATGTGAGACCGATTTTGGGCTTGAACAATGAGGGTGTTTATGCTGAGAGTGATAGTTCAGATTCAGATAATGATGATACTGGTAGTGATAAATCTGATAATGAATGTGATATTCCAAAAGAAAATCACATCATTACTACCGAACCAGTATCACCATCTGATCATGTACATCCGATGGCTAAGGCTATTCATGATAAAAAGTCTAAAAAAGTTGATGTTAAGAAAAAGAATGTTGTTAAGAATGTGATTGAAAAGAATGAGCTGAATGAAACCAGTGACAAACCTGTAAAGGTGTTTTATCGGATGGAAGGATCCGATAAAATCATTGCTGATGAGGAATTTCCGATTAAAAATGTTAACTATTCTAAACTTGATAAAATCTGGCAAGAAAGCACAATTTGGTTTCCAAAACATGAGAGAACCAATGAAATTCCACCAGAAATCTTAAAGAAACTGTTTTCAGAAACTCCTCAAGAGCCAAAAATTCATGTCACTGAGTTTATTCGACCTGATGATAAAGCAAATGGTTTTCATGAACCTTCTTACTCGAAAGGACCACTTCCTGAGAGTTTAAGAAATCAACAATATAATGATCAATTTCCTGTAAAAACATTTGCTTCACCAAATGCTCATTATGTGTTTGAGGAATATAGAAAGTGCTTTAAATGTGGAGAACGCGGGCATTTACTTGCTCAGTGTCCATATGTAAGGCACAAGAGACATGAAGTTGAGGTTAAGAATTCCTTGAAAAAGCCGATTGATCATTATATTCCACCGCATAGACGGACTGTTCCTCAACAACAACATTTTCAAAATCAAAACAATTTTCAAATGAGGAACAACCGTCCATTTCATTATGATCGAAGGAATCGGATTGCAATGGAACAATCTTGGAGAAAACCAGTGGTGAACACAACAACTGATAGACAAAAGGTTCCACAAAAACCAATTGTCAAGTCAAATGTTGGACCTAAGTCTGTTCATTCAGATAAGGTTGCTAAGAAAGTTACTTTCAGTAACAATGTTCAGAAACCTATTGAGAAACCAAAACCTCAAATTCGTATTCTCAAAAGGTCTGAACAATCTTGGACACCTAATGGTTCTCCAGGAGCCTCTACATCAAAGGTGAGTGATAAGAATGAAAATGTTTTGAAAAATCAGAAAACGATTGATTCAAAACAAACAGTTGTTGAAAAAGTCATTGAGAATGATTCTTTGAAAGCCAAAGTTCAAAGGCCCAAGACTCAGGCTTGGGTCCCCCGAAAGAACTAATTGTTTACTTTTTGTGTGCAGGGAGCTTCAGTTGGCCCTATTAGCAGTCTCTGGATTGTTGATAGTGGAGCTTCAGGCCACATGACGGGGGATTTGGCGTTGCTGTTCGATGTGAAGAATATCAATGGAGGATATGTTGCGTTTGCGGGCAATAAAGGAGGTTATATCACGATGGAAGGAAGCGTGAGTAACGGGATTGTGACTTTCGAGCGGATATCTTATGTCAAGCAGATAGACTATAATCTGTTGAGCGTCAGTCAAATATGCGACAAACAATTTTCTGTGCATTTTGATGACAAATCCTGCTACATCCTCAAACCGGGCTTCAAGATTCCAAAGGAGTGGGTTATGTTGATGGCACCTCGAGTCAACAATCTTTACATTCTTGATATGTCTAAGGCAATGACACCACAGGGACAGATAACATGCTTTCTTTCCAAGGCGACCGAAAAAGAATCAATAATGTGGCACCGCAGGATGGGGCACATTCATTTGAGAAAGATGAATCAGTTAGTGAGAAGTGGACTTGTTGATGGAGTAAACGTGAAACATTTCCATCTGAACGACAAGTGTGTGAGCTGCATGAAAGGAAAACAACACAGACAATCCCATAAATTGAAGAAGGTTAACTCTGTTGAGATGCCGCTTGAGCGATTGCACATGGACCTTTTTGGACCAGTCAAACGCAAAAGTCATCTTGGGGAGCTTTATTGTTTAGTCGTCACAGATGACTATTCACGATTTTCATGGGTGATGTGTTTGAAGAACAAAAGCGACACCTTTACCAACTTACAAGTTCTGTTCACTCGGCTGGAGAATATTTACAACTTGAAGATCAAAAGGATCAGGAGTGACAACGGGACGGAGTTTAAAAATGCAAAGATGGATGAACTTTGTGAAAGCAAAGGAATACATCATGAATATTTAGCTCCGTATACCCCGCAACAGAACGGTGTTGCTGAAAGAAAGAATAGGACTCTGATTGAGGCTGCAAGAACAATGCTCGCTGACTCAAATCTTCCAGTAATGTTCTGGAACGAGGCGATTTATGCAGCAAACTATACATTAAATCGGGTTATGACAGTGAAGAAGTTTGGAAAAACATCTTATGAACTGTTACACCGACGAAAGCCCAATTTAGAGTATCTAGAACCATTTGGGGCGCCATGTACGATGTTGAATCCAAGCGAGAAGTTTAGTCCTAAAGCTGAGGAGGGATATTTTGTTGGATATGCAACCCCGCTCAAACGGGTATTCAACAAGCGAACTCGTCAAGTGGAGGATTGGGCTAACGTGGAAGTTCAACGTTACACTCAAAATTTGCAAGGCACGGGCCCTGATTGGATGTTTGTTTACAAAGATTTCTTTGAATCATTCAATCTAGATAGCCTGGTTGAAGAAGCTGTGATTAGATTACTTTACGAATGTGAAAACGCGGCAACTTCACCGTTGATGCGTCCAATTACCGTAAACCCCCCACCAGCTTCTAGTGATACCAGTGCTCCTACTCAAGAAGAAGAGTGGTTTCAAGAAGCTTCAACTTCATTAGACACTTCAGAATCTGAAGATGACCAATTTGAAGAGGCTGTTCTTGAAAATGCTGAAGATTTAGAAGAGCAAACTGTGAACCCAACCCCAAATCCAGATGTTGCTTCATCATCTAACACGGGTAATGATCAGGATGTTACAGAGAACTTGACTGCTCAGACGGGAGTGATTGTACCTGTTAATCCGGAATCTCGGATTCATCGTATTCACCCGCTGGAGCAAGTAATCGGTGATCCTGGTAGTGGAGTGATGACCAGAGGGCAGCTTAAAAGCGTTAATACGCCAGAGAGTTTTGGTGCTTTAGCATTATATGCCAAAATTCAGAAATCTGGTGACCAAAATGATTGGTCGTTTGCATGTTACGTGTCCCAAGTAGAGCCAAGGACATACAAAGACGCTTTGCAAGAAGATGCCTGGGTTGAGGCGATGCAGGAGGAGTTATTGCAATTCCAGAAATTGGGAGTCTGGACGCTCACAGATTTGCCGCCGGGACGAAAGAAAATTGGCACTAAGTGGGTGTTTAAGTGCAAGAAGGATGACCGTGGAGTTATTGTAAGGAACAAAGCCAGATTGGTTGTACAGGGTTTCCATCAGATTGAAGGAATTGATTACAACGAAATCTATGCACCAGTAGCACGAATGGAAGCTATTCGGATGTTCCTTGCGTTTGCTTCGTATAAGAAATTCAAAGTCTATCAAATGGACGTCAAGAGCGCATTTCTGTATGGTAAAGTCAAGGAGGAGGTTTATGTCGGGCAACCACCGGGCTTTGAGGACCCAATCCACCGGGACAAGGTCTACGTGCTGAACAAAGCTTTATATGGTTTGCACCAGGCTCCAAGACAGTGGTACGAGGAGCTAAGCACATACCTCATTTCCAAAGGATTCAAGCGCGGCCTAGTCGATTGTACCCTCTTTACGAAGAAGACGGGAGATGACTTGCTTCTAGTACAGATTTACGTTGATGATATTATATTTGGTTCAACTAACGAACTCTTGTGCAGGGAATTTGAAACTGTTATGCAGGAGAAGTTCGAAATGAGCGCTATGGGAGAAATGCAGTTTTTCCTCGGCTTACAGGTGGATCAAAGACCCGACGGGATCTTCATTCACCAGACGAAATATGTTGCCGACATCTTGAGCCGATTCCAGATGGAGGACTCTAAGCCGATGGATACCCCGATACAACCCAATCACGGGATTGGAGTTGACGCTAAGGGGGAGCTGACAGATCCATTTACATACAGAGCAATCATCGGATCTCTGATGTATTTGACAGCGTCTCGACCAGATATTATGTATGCAACGTGTCTCTGTGCGCGATATCAATCGAAGCCGAAACAAAGTCATCTGACGGCGGTCAAGCGTATCCTTCGATATCTGAAGGGTTGTCCATCAAAAGGACTTTGGTACCCTAATGATGATGATTTTGATTTTATTGCTTTTAGTGATGCAGATTGGGGCGGCTGTGACAAAGACAGCAAATCAACAACAGCCGGTTGCCAGTTTTTAGGGAGCAGGTTAATTACCTGGCAATGCAAGAAACAGACTTCCGTCGCACTGTCTACATGTGAAGCCGAGTACATTTCAGCCTCGAGTTGCTGTTCGCAAGTGCTCTGGATCCAACAACAGATGGTCGATTACGGTTTGCAGTTTCTTAAAACCCCTATACACTGTGACAACGAAGCTGCAATTGCTTTAACTAAAAATACTGAAAATCATTCTAAAGCTAAACATATCCGGATTAAATATCATTTTATCCGTGACTGTTATGCTAAGGAATTGATTGACATGGTCAAAATCCATACTGACTACCAACGTGCAGATTTGTTTACAAAAGCTTTTGACAGATCCCGCTTTGAATATCTTTTGAAAGTAAACAATATAAAGGAAAAACAGGACTAATCGGCTCCTCGGTATATCATTTTTCATTTTTAGTTTTAGATTTAAAATTTTTGCTAATTGGGAATTTCTATTTGCTAATTGGGAATTTCTCTTTACTATCATAATCCTCAAAGAAGTTGATGCTTTCGAGGGGGTTGTTTAATCCTCAAAGAAGTTGATGCTTTCAAGTGGATTGTTTCTTTCATATTTTGTTTTGTTTTGTTTTTCAGAAAAATTAAAAACCCAAAAATATGTTCTTTATTTTAGGGGGAGTCATTTTATCAGAAAAACCAAAAACATTGAAAACTTTTCAAAATACCTAAAAATTAGAAAAACCCAAAATGATTTCCTGGATAAAAAGAGGAAATGATAGTACATCAGTGGGGATCTGACACAGGCTAAAGAATTGTATAGTTTTAATGAGACGTATGCTGATTACGTGTGATATGCTGATAGGCTTCGTAGACTTTATATTGCGTGCATTAGTGATACAAACATAACAAACTACGCGTTTGTGGATGAACACCTCATGGGCATATGGTCTTAGTACCGTAATTTCGTTTGATAGGGTGTTTGTACAAAACTCGGAGGTTTAGGGTCGTTATGTTATTAGTTGTCTGGGGATAGCCTATCTGATCTTCTGCTGTAAGTCATTACGGACCTAGATCAGACAGGATGTCTTTATAAAAGAGCTTTATGCCAAAACCTAAAGTTACCGAATTGAGGAACTTTCCATGTTATATGATGATCAAAGATTATCTATAATATCGTATTGATCATTGATGCAAGTCATGATTAATATCAGTCCTCAACCTGGTATGGTGCATATGTTACTTTGCTGCATTAATTTGCTGACCTGTATACCTCTATGCATTATATCTTGAACAATTACAGACGACGAAAGCATAATCACGCTTTACAATGAGTCTTTGTGCAGATTACTTCTTGATACGGGAGTATGTCGTGTGTGTGGGAACCACAATGTGTTAGTCTAATACATCTAATTCGTATCATTTTAAAGCATTGCGTAATTGTCTGCATGTGAGCTTATGTGGACAACAATATCAGCAATTGCCGTATCACATATTGTTTCTAATGATAATATTGAACCAGATCAACGCTGTGTTCAGATTTCTCAGAAAACTGATATGATCCTCTTACCGGAAATCACAAAATGTTTACTGCTTTCATTTACTTTGATGCATTTTACTTTGTTGCATTTTACTTTTATTGTCAAAAAGTTACAAAATCCAAAAAGATTTTAGGTGTGTTTTGATATAAATTTCAGAAAATCCAAAAGATTTGCATTTCTGTTTTATTTTTGATATCCGGGGATGCTTGATGGTCGATTTCTGAGATTTGATAACATCATCTGGTCTTTGTAACATTCAAAATGTGAAAATTTGAATTTTGGAAGCTTAACGGATTGAAAAATGTTGAACGGGATTCGAATTCGTGATTTGGCGAAATTTTCAGTTTTTCCATTTCACATTCGCTCCTTAATTGGGTCGAATGTGGAAAAATTATCTCTTTCGACCGTTTTTGATCTGGGCGAAGGTGGTTATTTTCACTTCCGGGTGACTTTTCCACTTCCGGGTATCATATTCCACCTTCGGGTCTTTAATTAGGGGCGAAGGTGGAAAATTTTCACTCTCGTGCCATTAAGTTGGGGCGAATGTGGTTTTTACCCACTTTCGTCCATTTCATTCGGGCGAATGTGACCCTTTATAAATAGACCAGTCACCTTCGATTCCTCATTCTGAAACTTTTTCAAAAATTCGTTCATAACAAGACCTTGTTGCTGTGTTTTTCTGTGATTGTGTTTTTCATTCCCTTGTGATTGCTGATCATTTTAACCATACTTTTACAGGTATTGGACAACAAACCAGATCAGATTTGATTGTTTAAGGACCGGGACCTAGGGTTTCATAACTGGGGATTTTGATGATTTTTGATACTTGATTTTGATTGCCGAGCAATTTACATAGGTTTTAGGGGGAGATGATGGAAGGAATTAGGATATAAACACGTTTAGTTGATAATTTTGATCGATTGAACACAAATAACCCTAATTCCAATTGAAAACCAATGTAAATTGATGTTTTGATAAAATTGGTTATAAACGAATGTTAGTCGGCACTGTTAGTACCCATTAGAATCAAAATTACAAGTTTAAATACATCAATGGCAAAATTTTAAATTTTGGGGGTAATTTTTTCACATTCGGCTGTCATAAAAACGGGCGAAAGTGAGAATGTTTGGGCGAATGTACACAAAAACGGACGAATGTGACATTTTATCATGATCATATTCACGTTCGTCCATATATGTTCATATTCGACCATTTATTTCCACATTCGGTCATTTTCAAAATGGGCGAATGTGCAGATGTGTTTTGACCAAAATTTTTATATTTTTGTCGTTTTTGTGTTTTGACGCGTTTTATTGATTTTTATGTGCAGATGGCTGAACAACCAGAGAATATTGACACTCCAGCAGTGAATGTTGAGACTCCAGCAGAGATAGCTGTTCAAGATCCAGTCCCCGCAGCTGAAACATCTACACCGAGCAGTTGGTCTTTCGAAAGATCGCACAACTGTTGCGCGTATTTAGGAGACGTGGAGAAGAACACGGAGTTTACTGGCATTATTGAGTTTCTGAAGAGGAGCAGGATTGTACATGCTCTAGCCACACCAACCATAATCTACAAAGACATAATAGAAGATTTTTACCAGAACGCTAAGTATGATTACTGGGATAATCAAACTATCATCAAGAGCAAGATTCAGGAGATAGATATGTTCTTGACTGAAGCCGACATCCGGGAAGCTTTACAGATTAAGTTTGAAGATAGAGAAGATCCCAGGGAGTTATCTTGGACAGAACAGAAGGCGTGCTTTTTAAGGATGAAATACAAAGGTCCTATCACTGACGGATCGATGTATAAAGGGAAGCTGGGAGTGCAGTACAAGTACTTTGCACATGTTCTGATCCATGTCTTTGGATGTGTTAGTGGTGGTTATGACGTGATGAGGAAGAGTTTGAGTTCATTAATGGTTGCGTTGACACTCAACAAACCATTTAATGTTTCAGGGATGATACTTGACCACATGTTGGAGATGCTGAGGGGTATAAAGTTCAAGAAGTTTATGTTGTATCCAAGGTTTCTAATGATGATCTTTGATTACAAGTATCCAATGCTGAAGAAGGATCCGACAATGATTCTAGGACAAGATCACATGAATATTAGAACCTTGATGAGGATGAAAGGTTATAAGGGTGTAGCTGATAATGAGAAACCACCCAACAGGAGATTGTTTGGCGCTTTGGCTCGTCCGGATTACACTGATCCAGGCAAGAACAAAGCTAGACATGATGATAGTGACTCAGACAATGACGATCCCTTAGTGTATGCTGATTCAAGCACTAAGCGGAAGCGTCAAGTAGTCAATCCTGGAGTCAAAGGGAAGGGCAAAGGAAAGGCTATTGATCAGGGAAGCACAAAGCAACAGGCTGCTAGAAAGAAATCGACTGCAAAGAAAGGTTCAGGTTTGGTGGATGAAGAGTCTGTGGATTCGGAAGAGACTGAGGTTGATGAACAGTGGGATTCGGATGACGAGAACGTAAGGACCACCAAACGTAAGGCCACTATGGTTGGTGAGTCTGAATTATTGAATCAGTCGATAGAAGAGTCTGAAAGGAGAAGGAAATCAGTTGAAGATGAAGGTTTGGGAGTTGATTTAGCTGAATTGAGTGTTGGAGACACTGTAGTTGTGAATTTGCCAAAGAAGTCAAAGAAACAAAAGACGATGGCAAAGAAGTCTAGTGTGAAAGAACTGAGAGAGAAAGAATTAGCTCAGTTGCTGAAGGGTAAGAGATTGCCTGATGCTGGAACACCTTCCAAGTTATCTTCACCAGTTACTGATAAGCAGAAGAAGCAGCTCAGAATAAAGCTGATGAACAGGACGATGGATTATCAGAGAAAACTATCCAATCAATAGTCGAGGGGGAGTTTGTTGATGCATTTTGCGACTAAGGATTGGATATACTATTATTAACATGTGTTAGTGGGTAGCCGAAGGTGATTCAAGATGGGCGAATGTAGTAAATATGGGCGAAGGTAGAAGCTGACTGGACGAAGGTAGATTGGGCATGGACTGAAGACCACATTCGGCCACTCTTAGTGGGCGAATGTGGAAAATCTCACATTCGACCTATAGAAAGGGGCGAATGTGCAGATGCTATATATAGGTTTTGAGTTTTTGATTATGTAAGAGCGTTATCATTTGTTTCCAGGTTCAGTGCAGGTTCAGTAGTGTTTTTGTGAAAGTGTCTTTGTGATTCTAGATTAACATAAACGTTGTAATTGCTTATTAATTGAAAGTTAATCTATGAAAATGATATTGAAAATGATCTTGATTGTGTCGTGATTAGCATCTTATCAATTTGTTCAGATCTAGGGTTTCCGCACCTAGATTTGTGACTTGTATGATCATAATATCCTGTTTTAGATAAAATCCAACGCTCACAGTGTGAACAAATGTGGCAGAAGAATAATAAGCAAAGTAACGGTGGGATAAGTTTATATAGTTATAGTTATAGTTATAGTACAAGTGCATAATGCAATAAGGGGTATTATGGAGAAGTTTTACATGACATATCTATGTTAAAGCATGAGTCTCTTGATATCCCATCTTAAAATGAGTGTAAAACTACTTTTTTAGCCATGTCTCCTCCTTAATAAGGTAACATAGATATAGTACAAGTGCATAATGCAATAAGGGGTATTATGGGGAAGTTTTACATGACATATCTATGTTAAAGCATGAGTCTCTTGATATCCCATCTTAAAATGAGTGTAAAATTACTTTTTTAGCCATGTCTCCTCCTTAATAAGATAACATAGATATGGGTAAGGATCTATGGAAAACCCTCCTAAACTAGAAAACTCTGACTTCCCAAGCTTTTCAGAGCCTGAAATTTTTAGGGCATGTAATATACATGATTTTAAGCATTTTGAGCAAAAAAAATCAAAAAAGCGCCGAACACTTTAAAAAAAAAAAAAAAAGTTTTCGGGTAACACATGTTAAGCGAAATTAACATGTGTTAACAATGTGTTACCCAAAAACTTATTTATTTTTTTAAAAAAAAAAACGTACTCGGCGCTTTTTTGATTTTTTTGGCTCAAAATGCTTAAAATCATGTATATTACATACCCTAAAATTTTCATATAAAAAAAAAAGCTCGGGAAGTTAGAGTTTCCATAGTTTTCCAGTTTAGGAGGGTTTTCCATTTATCCTTCTATATATATATATATATATATATATATATATATATATATATATATATATATATATATATATATATATATATATATATATATATATATATATAGGGTCAAGATCGTGTACAAAGTGTTTTTTTGTGAGAAGTGTGAGAAGGACTAAAAGTTGATACTTAGGCATCATTTTTTGAACTTAGTCGTAATGTTTTGGATTGTTTTGCCTATAAAAACACCAAACATAACAATGAAAAACCGAAAACAAATGTATTTTAGGCTTAAAACTTAAAACACCATGCTAAGAACATTAGCAGTGTGTTTTAAGCGTTAAGTAGTGTGTTTTAGCTGTTTTTTAAATTTAATGACTATAATACATTGTATTGTGTTTTAGATTGTTGTGTTTGGTGTTTTTCAAGTTAAAACAACCTAAAACATCATTCCTAAATCCAAAACATGATGTTCACATGTAAATTCTTAGTCCTTCTCACACTTCTCACGAAATATGTCATTTGTACATGATCCTAAACCTATATATATATATGTATATATATAATTACTACATTATAAAGAGGGATTAATGGGCAAAGATGTCCAGCTTGGCAAAGTTAAGATGGCATCTCTAGAGCCTCAAGTGTAATCACCAAATTTTTACACCCTTTCTTCCCTTTATACCCTTTTGTACAACTTTTGATGGCATCTTTACAAGTCAAAGATACACCAATACTACTCAATTCAACTTTTGAAACCATCTTCATTAATGGCAGCTTTTCATCGTCATCAATTCAGCATTAACTCCCTTGTACATCTCCTTCTCACCTCCAAATCAATCGACACTGCTGGTTCAAGAATTCAATGTGCTTCACTGCCATTTCAGTTAGCATTATTCATTGTCTTCTTTCAATCATCACCAATTATAGTTTCAAATCCCCTCCATTTATAGTTGCCAATGGTCACCAGGAGACCTAATTTGCTACACAGCTTCCCTAATTTCAGGTTGATAGCCTATTTTTTTCCCGCCCAATCCTTGATTCGTATATGTTTATGCCATTTATGTTTCAATTAGTAATTTCTATACCCCCTTTTGTTTTAAAAATTGTATTGATAGGGATTTGTACAATCGTTAAATAGCTTTGGCAAAGGCCCTTTTCTGGCAAATGAGGTGATAGGTCACGCTTAACCTTGATGGTAAAAGATTCGATACTACTTTGATTTATGTCACCTAATTTGGCGTGATAGTATTATTAGGTTGCAACAAAGCTGGATTATAATGTATATTCTTACCAATATAAGGGTAGGGTAAACATTTTATATATATATATATATACTAGTCAGGTGCCAGCGCGTTGCGATGGGAAACAACATTTAGTTAAAATGTGCATTGTATGTAGTACTTTAAGCAATTATACTGTAAAACTTAAATTTAAGAGGTCAGTAAGAAATGTATTATAATATGAAGGGATATGGTACCAAAACATCATAAATACCATATCATCGCCCAACTAAAACTGGCATCATCTGGCGTCCATCCGCCCGTTTTACGTCAGCGGATCGTCCAGCGTCCACCCGCCCGTTTTACGTCGGCGATACACCTGGCGTCCAACCGACACCAGACGCAACTTCACCCGCTTGTTTTACGTCGGCGATACACCTGGCGTTCAATCGACGCCAGGCACAAGCTCGTCCGCCCGTTTTACGTCGAAGGACCCCATACGCTTCAAAGCTTCCCCAGCAAGCCAGATGAAGCTTCATCAGCACGACTAGAAGATGCCTTCCGGGGCAGCCTTGGGACTTACACCCCTGCCCCAGGAAACTGTTCCTGACGCAACAGGCTGCCCGTCAGAGTTCCCCTCCAATCAAAGACTGCTCTCAGTCTGACACACAGAAAGGACGATGACGTGGCAGCCTCCCAGCCAAGATATCTTTCTGACACCAGACTTTCTCAACCTGTCTTGAGTTTCAAGAAAAAGGATGATTACCCACCGCCCTCATTCTACCAGTAGGCGGACTCTACGTGTCCACCGCCCATCGGCGTCTACTCAGCGGACGCTACGCGTACTATCGTTAGGACGGTAACATCCCCTCTTTTTCAACCCCTTGTTTATTATACTAACTTTTAGAGGCTCGGCTCTTCTAATCGGTAGTCTCCTAAACTCCTTGGTCTTGTCCTTAGACCTAGACATCTTTTATAAACACTCTCTTTATAAAATACAGTAGAATCACCACCAGGGTTAGCGCCTATACGGTAATCCAGGATTCGTGTTTCTTTATTGGCGCCATATGTGGCCTTACCACAACACTCTAAACAACAGCTTTAACTAACCTGCTCATTAATCTACATAGAAAAAATTACAACTTCGCCTCCAAGAGTGCACACTCCTTCTGGGGTCGTCAAGGATATCACCGACGCTACCCCAGGATCTCACCCATCATCTGGGGATCATGACAATAATCAACAACACCCTGTCGTCACCCCCATAAATCTAGACTTCCAAATCACCGAACCAGCACCTCCTACCGAGGAGGAGATAGACGCCCTGAATAATGACTGGTATGAACACCAGAAACAAATTCTGGACGCCCAGCTAGAACGCCACCGACTCACCGGCAAAGCCATTATGGGGTCATCCTCCAAACGACCCACGCAAACAGCAGTTGCTGCCCGTTACGGGGAAGGTCCAGGGCAACCCCGTGTGGACCAGGCCCGTGCAGAGCATAACTGGTTCGATGAAGATGACTACGACGAAAGTTCATGGGAGGATGATGCCTGCAGGGACTATCGTCATAGCCCATACCACAGACGGGAACGATTAAACAGGTATAATAACGACGCCACTACAAACCTGTCACTCCCCTACAGGACAACGGCCTTCGCCGACAAATCCAAATTTACACGGCGTATCTCTCAAGCACCAATACCACCGAGGAAACGCCTCCCGCCCAACGTCAAAATATATGATGGCCTTACTGACCCCGATGACCACCTCGGCATTTTTAACCAAGCCGGGGCAGTCATCGGGTGGACTTTACCCGTCTGGTGCCATATGTTTGCACAGACGCTTACCGGAGCCGCCAGGGTCTGGTTTGACAACCTCCCTACAGGAAGCATCGACAACTATGAACAGCTGATCGACAAATTTTCACTCCTGTTCAGCCAACAACGTCGCCACAAACGCGACAAAAGCCAGATCTCTCTATGCAAACGGAGAGACACCGAACCGCTCGAAAACTTCATCGTGCGGTTCAATAAAGAAGCACTCCAACTCGAAACGGGGGACAAGGCAACTCGGATCTCCTTCCTGGCCAATGTCAATGATGATGGCCTTCAACACACCCTCCAAGGGAAAGACGGCGTCCCAGACTCCTGGGAAGAGGTTTTCCGCATCTCAAAACTATATGCGGGCAACCAAAAAACAATGCGCCCAAACCAACGCGGAAGTTCCAGCAACAACCGCAGCCGCAACAACAACCGATCCTCCGTCTGGAATTGTATTTCAGGTTCCACCGATGAAGGACGATACTCGACCTCTGGCGACGCCAGAAATATAATCGGAAAGAAACAAACGCGCGACCAGCGCAATAGCGGCTGCTGGAAGCAAGACTGGACTCCCCTCGCAAAAACACCATCCCAGGTGTTGTCTCAAGTCCTCTCAACGGGAGAGGTAACTTTCAAACTCCCAAAGCCTATGGGTACCAAACGAAAGAACATAGACACCACAAGATTATGTGACTTCCACAAAGACGTGGGTCACGATACCGACAACTGTTACAGCCTCAAGATGGAAATCAAGGCGGCTCTACGCTACGGACAACGGCTTGGGGTTGATAAGAAAACCAACTTCAAAGACTGCTCTCAGTCTGACACGCGAAAGGACGATGACGTGGTAGCCTCCCAGCCAAGATATGTTTCTAACACCAGACTTTCTCAACCTTTCCCGAGTTTCAAGGAAAAGGATGATTACCCACTACCCTAGTTCTACCAGTAGGCGGACGCCACGTGTCCACCGCCCACCGGCGTCCACTCAGCGGACGCCACGCGTACTATCGTCAGGACGGTAACATTCCCCTTGCACTTTACTTTCTCCTTTTTTTACCAAAACCCACTTGCACCAATTGGGCTTAAGGACTTGGGCCGGAAACTTGGAGACGCCTCTACCTGGGTCGGGCCCCAAAAAGTTCAATAAAGTTGAGAGGGAAAATGTGTAAGTATTGCATAAAAGATATATTTGCCCTCAAAAAGTAGTTAACATATGCATTGTGTGTTGTTCTCTAATGAATTATGCTTGTAAAACTTAAATTTTAAGAGGTCCTTATGAAATGTATTATAAGATAGTATAGATACATTGTTGATATTAATCAAGATGCGTTAAGTGCAGGTGGATGGCAATGGTTTCTTTGGGAAAGGGTGGCATAACAAACACCATGCTTTTTAGTTCTCAGGTAGACATGGCTTGGGATGGTGGCAAATTGATTTGACCTTGTATATGATTTGCTTTTTTAAAACAGTGGGACTGGCTTGTATATTGTAAACTTATTTGTTTATATTTAGATATTACCTAAAGAAATCAATCTTGACTTTTAAAATAAAATGAATGACTTTTGGACTTAGAAATTCAGTGATGAAGATTCTTGAAGCAGTTTTTTTTCCACGTGTATTTACTTAAAGGATATATGTTATAAAATTTGATGTTTGTTATTAATTAATTCTAAATGTATATGTTATATTTGTTGTAGAGAGTTGGTGAAAGATGGATTCAATGGAGGAGGTAGGACAAAAGGTCACAAGAGACACTTCTCCTCAAGCTTATTTCCAGCAGTAAAGAAGGTGAGAAACCAGTGCAAAATTAATGTCTTATCTAAAAAAAATGTTATCGTCTTGGTGTTCTAATTTGTGTTTTTTTTTTAATTTGGTTAGAAAACCTTTTACTTTCAATCAACCTTGGTGACAAGTAATTTCTTTTAACTAAAAAGGGAAATGACTCAAATGGCTCAAATTGGTTGAACGTGACAAAAGGTGCCGATAGTCTATTAAGCCTTCCCCGGTTCAATTGTATTCTGGGTCATTTATTTTACATTGCCATGATTTTATTGGGATTGCTATAACTAAGTCAGGTAAATTTAGTGTTTTTGTTTTCAAAGTTGAGATGTTTATGGGTTTGGATTGTATAATTGAGATTTTTATTTAGTTTCTGATTTGGGGTTTGTTTGGTTTTGATTGTGATTTTTAGGAAAGACTTTGGCATTTGCAAAGTCGAGGATCTACATCACATGCGATGGGAAGTTTCAACCACCTAAAACAAGCCACCAAACGCCTATAGCCCACAAACAAGTTATGAAGATGTAGTGGCAAGACTCCTCTTCTAAACCGCATATGCTACACAAAGAGCTAGGATTCACCTTCTCAAGGCAATATGTATCTTTTATACCAGCTACTTGTTGGAACCCTTCACCATATAAGCCGCATCTAGCCAAACACTATAAATTTATCCCATTTTTCTTTTTTGATTTGAGCTAGACCACGGAATATCTTTTGTAGCCCATTAAGCTATTGCATTCTGAGACCTTGAACTAAATGACTTCTTTTTTGTCCACTCCTTATAAAAAGGAATTGATCAAAAAATAATATGGGTCAACTAACTTTTCCATCCTGTACAAAATTTATCCATTTGACCCGCTTTCTAAGGATGCTTATCCATTTATCTCATTTTGGTTTCATTTGGTCTCTAACATGGATTCTGCAAGGGGGCTTGAAACTGGAAGATGTATAAAGCAACATTGTATGTGTTTATAAGTTTTTGGATAACTATATAGTAGTTGTTTCTTAAAAATAAAATTACCTATTCATTTACTTACAAATTGGTCGCTTAGGTATATGTTGTATCACAAACTACAAACACGTCAAATGAGTCGTTGGTAATACTATGAAAAAACGAAGTATAAATAACAATGTAATTAATGAATATTAGAAAATACCACTACCTACCGTAAAAAAATATGGCATACCATATTTAGAGGGTGTTTGGGATTGTGTTTTGAATCTGATTTTTAGATTATTGCGTTTTGAAAACGCAGATAATCAGTTTTTTAGGCTACCAAAACGCAATAATCTATAAGCAGCTCCACCCCTGCTTTTCCAAAACGCATAATTTGTTTTGAATAATCAATCCCAAACACCCCCTTCAGCATCCATAAAATAGACTTGTAAATATTAGAATATCACTTAAGAAACAATTTTCTTACGAAATGATATGAGGATAGGACTGACTAAGACAAAAATTAACATACTAGAATGAGAGGAGACCATAGTGCAATCAGAACAGTATTGCAGGAATTTGTAATATATAAGTTATTCATGTATGTGAATGTTTATATCTTTTATTACTTAACTTAATATGTTAAAAAAGATCACCCGCGGCAACGCGCGGGTTTCCCTACTATTCTCTTTAGTGCATGTTTGGCTCTCCTTATTTGGTCTCCTTATAACTTATTGACTTAATCAAAAAGTTATTAAGGAGAAAATATTGTTTGGGTAATGGGTTGAAAATGAGGTTTTTGTGGGTTGAAAAGGAGATAAGTTATAAGTTAGAATTTGTAACTTTTTGATTAAGTAGATAAGGAAGTAGAAGAAGGAGATAAGTTGAAGGAGAGCCAAACATGGCCTTAAATGAACGTTGCAAACAATTGTCTGCCAAGGAACGAGGTGAAGTAAAGAACAAATTGAACCACTTGCATAGTTTGTGTTGTAATGTCTAATTCTTGGTTTAGTATTCGGAAACCATTAAACTTACAAATGCATCGTGTTCCCTCCGTGAAGCGCGGCACCCTACTAGATGGCAAACAAAAAATAAAGTGTCATGTGGCATTATATTGTTGGTTCAAAAATAAAATTAAAGAAATACATGTATAGAGATGTGTAACACCCCGAAATCTTGTTTCGCTTAAATACGCCATTAGGCGTAATTGATAAAGTATCGAAAGCGAATTTAGCGGTGGATGTTTTAGTCAATGAAAATAATAATTTGTTTAGGCTCGTGAGCTCGATAAGTGAAGCTCGAGCTCGGGCTCGTTAACTTAACAACTTTAAACGAGGGGTAAATATGATTAAATATGAAAAAAAAACTAAAATTATACATAGGCTCGATAAGGCTCGCCGAGCCTAACGAGTTTCATACATCAGGCTCGATAAATAAACGAGCTTTGTTTTAGGCTCGAGCTCGGCTCGAGCTCGATAAGGCTCGGCTCGTTTCGAGCTTTTTACCGAGCCGAGTTCGAGTAGCTCGTAAGTGGCTTGGCTCGTTTGCACCCCTACTAAAACCCACTAGAAGATACTAATCTAGTTAATATTATAATCTAAAAGCAAACCGGGACTAAAACTTGAGGGACCATTGTTGCCAAATGACAAAGTGAGTTTTATTAATAATAATAAGACAATAAAAACACACACTTGGTATGTGTGTGTCGTTAGTGATGATCAGGAGATCATCTCCTCCAACAACCAAACCCTAAACCTCAAGCTCAAGCTCAATCCAAGCCAAAATCAAGGGGCTTTCAGTGCATGAGCAAGAAACGGGTCATATGGATTCTAAACTACAACAAGGTACCTTTTATTGGCCGAAATTGATGCCATGATTCGTTTTTTATTTCTATGAAAATCTAGGGTTTTGATACAAACGTGGAATTGATGGTTAATATGGGTTACCCTAGTCTTGGGGAGCCTTAAACATGAATAATCCGGTTACAAATCACACTAATATGTGTATTTGGTTTTGATCATATGCTTATGGATATGTGTAGAATTTTGGGGTTTAACCTCTAGGTTGAATCAACTTATATCTAGTAATCCTTGTGACTCTTAGGAGTTGTTAATATGAGAAATTTAGGCAAAGTGGTTTAAATAATGTAATATGATGATGATTAGACAAATGGTTATGCTTTGGCTAATCTTGAGATTTGAAACTAAACAAATTGGTGGGTGCACACCACATGTTTGATTAAATGCCAATTTGGTGAACACTAGTGAAACTAAGAAGTTAGAATCATGTAAGAGCTATCAATCGTATGTGATATTGGTTTGTAATAAGCCAAGTTAATTGCATATTCTATGTAAGAAAATGGCTATGGATTTAGCTATAAATGGGTAATGAATACATGATTTATGGATAGTGAATTAATTCCATGTTATGTATTCTAATAATCAAGTTTGACATGTCCCTAAGTTAGGTACAAGAACTAGGGATGCAAACGGGTCAAACGAATGCAAGTCGGATACTTATGGAGACAAGAACGGATGCGAGGTAAGTTTACTTACATTACTATATTATGAACATGGGTCAAGTGTTGTGTACCTTAATTTTAAATTTTGACGTGGGAAGAAGGTATGACCCCCAAGGGGTGAAACCTATTAAATGGGCAATTTATGCGTATACATGTTAAAACAAGATTTATGGTAATAAACGAATCAAAGTGTGTTGATCAAATGATGGAAATCATCAATTGGGTCAATAGACAAAACCATGTGGTAATCAAGAATCTAAACTCAAGTTTTGATAAGGAAAACAATCGCTATTTTGTTTTGGTAAATCTCATATGGTCGATCAATGTCGGTGAAATGAGACTATCCTTTATATTGCTTAATTAAATGTATGCCTATTTATTTGCTTATTTTGGGTTTAAATAAGAATAACCATAAACATCGGATGTAGCACATCGGGATTGATACATTAACTTAATTGAATTGTAACATGTTACACAAATAAGAAAACTAACTTAAGTACTATACAATATAACACGAGACAATTGATAAACTAAAGGAAAACATTTACAGCGTTGTAAGTTGCTGACGCCGCTGCATCGTGCGGGTTTCCTACTAGTCATATACAAAGGGTATTTAACCCATTCATTCCAATCAACATCCTTATATCTAGTACGATGCTTAAACCAAAAATATGACAAAACCTTCACATTCGCAACTATCTCCACAACATGAGGCATCGATTTATTGAAAACTTTGTTATTACGCTCTTTCCCAATCGACCAACTAGTAATCATCATAGTTCCGCTCGATATCTTTCTTTCCCATTTAGTCTTGGACGACAAAAATTGCATTTGAACCAGACCGGTGATCGAATCCACCCACCAGCTGATTGTCTTGCACCAACTCCAGACCTTGCTCCACACCCCAAAGGAAAATCCATAACTAACCATTAGACGAGTGACTGATTCATTGACAGCTTCGCATAGAGGACATAACAAATCTGGGATATTCACCTTCCTATTCCACAAAGCTAACCTCGTCGGAATACAATGCAATTCCATTCTCCAAATGAAAACGTTTGTTTTCAATGGAACCCATAATTCCCACTTCATGTAATAAACTGATGAAGTAGAACTCCCCCTCCTTAACCACTTCTTAACCTCAGCTACAGAGAAGATACCATCGCTACTAGTCTCCCAAATCCACTTATCTTCTTGTGCAGAGGGACTAATCTGGGACAAAAGCGCTGCAACATCTTGCGCCTTAGCCTTAGATAAGGCTTTGACTGTCTCAGTTTTAAACACCCACGAGTCAGATTTCACATACTTGTCTCGCACCTGCATAATACGGTCAGAAACAACAGCGTTTTTAACACGATCTTGAGCGTATAACTTCGGCCATCTGATCATCAAAGGAACTGTCCCAAACCACACATCCTTCGAGAACTTAAGTCGCTCGCCTTTCCCTAGAATACCCTTGATGCAGAATTTGAACCTTGTACCATTAACTTCCAAACGATCCAACAATCGGACAATGTTCTTCCAACAACCTGTGTAGATATTCTTTAATGAAAGGAACGCCCACCGACCATTCCCCCCGTGAATACACTAAATTAAAATAATATTCAAGATAACCCATCAATTAAAATAATATTCAAACAATTTTTTTTATTTACCTATTTTCATTGCATCAACAATTTCACTACAAGAAATTTGAGTTTTACCGGCGACACCTTTAGCAGCGACCTGCCTTTTGGTCGCCGCTAAAGGTTAAAACCTGACAGGATAGCTCACAACCCTTGATCAAGATCAGATCGAACGTCCAGGAATTCATTATAGGTGTGGGCATTAGCGGCGACACCATGTCGCCGCTAAAAGTCCAAAAAATTCTAAAAATTTAATCACCCGCCTCCTATTGTTTCCCTCTTTCTTTTTCCCTCTCTCTTTTTCCCTCCCTTAGTCTCTCTCTTTGCTCTCTATCTCTTTGCATCTCACTCTCTCACTCTCCTCTCGATCTCTTACTCCTCTCTCATCTCCCTCTTTCTTTTTCCCTCTCACACTCACCGGAACCACCACCACCACCGGAGCAGACCCACCACCGTTCAACCTCCTTCTCCCTCTCGTTCCTGGCCGCCCAACTCCCGACCGATGGTGACGGTAAGGTTTTTTTTCGATCTATTTTGGTTTAGGATAATGTTTGTTCTGTCATAGTGATGCAAAAAGGTATCAAATTTAACACTTACACCTTCAGATCTTGTGAAATCTTGTTGCTTTCTTTGTTTTTGGTTTGGTTTTGAATTGGTATTTGTTGATTGGTTGCTTAAAGTTGTTGTCTTGTTATTGGTTTTCTTGATATTGTGTTTAGTTAGTATTTGTTATTGTAATTTGGTTAGTTATGGTTGTGGTAATAAAAAAAATCTGAACTTTTGTATGCTGATATTATCTTTGTTTAGTATGTGTATGATAGTTATAGTTCTAAGGACTTTTTCTCAGATTTGAATTGGTGTGTATGATGGTTTTATTTTTTTTTCAGTTTTTTGTTTAATTTTTTTTTATTTTTTGATAATATGTCAATAATTTGTAGCCATAGATTCACACACATATGTAAGTATGCAGTGATGATAGGATATATGTTATATAAAATATATCTTATGTTTGTGGTCTAATATTTGTTGGATTGAGTATGTAATATAATTATGTTGATATTTCAGGAAAATATTGCTAAAGAGTGTCTAGACAAGCTTTTGCTTGGACATGTGTAGTTATTTGACCCATTTGGTATAAATATGTTTAGTAAATATGATATTTGACTCATTTGGTATATATTTGTAGTTATTTGTTAATAGTTGATTGACCCATTTGGTATAAATATGTTTAGTATATAGGATATTTGACCTATTTGGTATATATTTGTAGTTATTTGTTAATAGTTGAAATATTTGGTATAAATGTTTAGTAAATAGGATGTTTTCTAAATGTTAATATTTGGCCTGTTTAGTATAAATGTTTAGTAAATAAGATATTAATTTGACCCATTTGGTATAAATATATTTTTAGGAGCAACTTAAGGATATCATAGCGACTCCTCAATTCCAAACGCAATTGCTCCAAATGGCTAATCATTTGGTCCAAACTCAAAGGTTTGGAAATCAAGGCGGAAGTGGTAATAGTGACGATCACGATCACGAAGATGAAGACGAAGGCCAAGACGAAGACTTTTAGGCAGTTTTGGTATGTTTGTTTAGTTTTGATGGTGTATACTTAAATCAAATAGTTTAGTTTGTTTGATATGCTTTGACGAATGTTGGTTAAACTTGGTATCTTTATTTATATATATGTAAAGAGTAAAGATCAAATACAGATAGTTTTTTTGTAAGAACTGTGAGAATCAAAGGGGGTAAAAAAAATTTATTTTTTTTTTTAGAATTTTTTTTTCCCATGTGCTTAAACATTCTTTCTAGATGAATAAGACAAAAAAAAAATTAAAAAAAAATTTTTTTTAGTGTAATTACGTCATTAAGGTAAATACATTAGTTTACACTAGAGTAATTATGTAATTACTCTACACGTAATTACTCTACACCAAATTTTTTTTTTTTTTTAGTTTTCAATACTATAATACATGTTTAACAATATGGGAAAAAAAAATTTTGAAAAAAAATTAAAAAAAAAATACCCTCCTTTGATTCTCACAGTTCTTATCAAAAAAGCTATTTGTACCGGATCTTTCCCCCATATGTAAATGTTGGTTAATTATTTTTGTTATTATTTAGTTTGGTTATGCGTGTGCGAAGTAAATGAACAGCAAAAAAAAAAAAAAAGACCTTTAGCGGCGACGCGTCGCCGCTAAAAGTCTTGCCCAGATTACACAGGAATCAGCCACGTGTCATGCCACGTGGCAAAAAAAATAAAGATAAAAGAAAATGCCACGTGGATAAATAGATTTAGCGGGGACACCTTTAGCGACAACAGGAGCAATAGCGACAGACAAAAGGTGGCAAGACCATTAGCGGTGACCGTCGCCGCTACAGGTCTTGCCGCCGCTAATAGTATACCTTTAGCGGCGACGGACGTTACAGGGCCCGGTCGGGTCGGAACGGTCTGGGTCGCTACCGGGCCCGACCGAGACGCTACGGGACGGGACGGGTCAGGTTGAAACGGTCTGGGTTGTTACCGGCCCCGGTCGGGTCAAAACGATACGGGTCGTTACCGGGCCCGGTCTGGTTGAAACGGTCCGGGCCGCTACCGGTCCCATCGGGTCAAAACGGTCCGGGTCGTTGTCGGGCCTGGCCAGGTCGAAACGGTCCGGGTCGCCACCGGTCCCGGCTAGTTCGAAACGGTCCGGGTCACGTTGAAACGGTCTGGGTCGTTACCGGGCCCGGTCGGCTCGAAACGGTCCGGGTCGCTACCGGGCCCGGCCGGGTCGAAACAATCCGGGTCGCTACGGGACGGGTCAGGTTGAAACGGTCTAGGTCGTTACCGGGCCCGGCCGGGTCGAAACGATCCGGGCAGCTACCGGTCCCGTCGGGTCGAAACGGTCCGATCGTTACCAGCCCCGCCCGGGTCGAAATGGTCCGGGTCGCTACCGGGCTCGGCCAGGTTGAAACGGTTTGTGTCGCTACGGGACGGGTCAGGTCGAAACAGTTATGGTCGCTACCCGACCCGGCTGGGTCGTAGCAATCCGGGTTGTTATCCAGCCTGATAGGGTCGAACCGGTACGGTTCAAAATGAAATATTTCAGATCCCTTAAAATTTTATTTTTAAGTTTATTTTTGGTTTTTTTTTTAATTTTAATTTTAATTTTTATTTACTTTTTACTTTTTTATTGTTATTTTAATTTATTTTTTAAATTTTAATATATTTTAATCTGAACCTATCCTAATTCAAACCATTCATACCCAAACCCATCCAAACCCAAACAAATGAAATAATTTTTATAAAATAATACTAGTAACAAAAAGTTGTAATTTTGTTAAAATAATATTGGAATGAATATAACTAACTTTTTGTTAATTTTGAATTTTTTTAAAGTTAATTTAGTATTTTTAGTTATTTATAAACAACCTCATATTGATTTATATGAGGCATACTTAGCTATGATATACCTCATATTGACCAATATGTGACATATTGACACGAAGTTTCAGGTCTGAGATTCTCTTGAAGTTTGTGTACAACTCCCCCATTCCCCCTTCCTTTTTTTATTCTTTTTCCTTTTTTTTAATTATATATTTTATATTTCATAATTATTTTTTTATTAAAATAAAATTAAAAAAACCGTAAATAATAAAAAAAAACGTATAATAAAAAAAACCGAAATTTCATAAAATTAAAAAAAATACAAACTAAAGTCACAAAATAATAAAAATTACAAACTAAAGTTCATTAAAAAAAACTAGAAAAAACTACTCGTTATTGGCGTCGACACGAAAATTATTCCAAATGTGATCAACGAGATCCGAAACAAGGTTTCCATTCGTAGTGGCATCGTGTAACGCCCACGTGTTTGATTCTTGTTGTCCCTCGTCAACTGGCTCGAGCACTTCTTCAATCTCATTCGGATCGTAGACGCATATCGCACGACCTTCGTCTTCAATTGTCATGTTATGAAGTATCAAACACGCGTACATAATGTATCTCAATCTTTGTGGATGGAATGCACGTGCTGGTCGTTCTATTATATGCCACTTCGCCTTGATCACACCATATAATCGTTCGACGTCTTTCCTTGCTGCTTCTTGACACTTCGCAAACTTTTTCCTTTTGTCATCTGAAGAATTCAATATTGTCTTCACAACAGACGCCCAGCTTGGGTATATGCCGTCACATAAATAATACCCATGCTTATATTTTACGCCATTGAGCCAAAAAGAATCATCAGGGCCAGTGCCTCTAATCATGGGGTCAAAAATATGAGATCTTGCAAGAACATTTAAGTCGTTACACGAACCTGCAACGCCAAAAAAAGCATGCCAAATCCAAAGATCTTGTGAGCAAGCGGTTTCAAGAATAAGTGATGGTTCTCCTACGTCACCCCGAGTATATTGACCTTTCCATGCGGTGGGGCAATTACGCCATGGCCAATGCGTACAATCAAGACTTCCTAGCATGCCAGGAAAGCCGTGTTTCTCTGCATGGTGCGCGTAGAGCTTTTCGATGTCGCTTTTTCTTGGCGTACGCATATAAACCTTGCTATATAAGTTCACAACATCTTCGCAAAACTGGTACAAACATTCCCGACTCATTCTATCAGACATCCTTAAATACTCATCCCATGAATCACTCGCAGTGCCGTATGCTAATTGACGAATTGCAGACGTGCATTTCTGTAGGGTCGTAAAACCCCGTTTTCCTCTACCATCGTATCGTAGTGTAAAAAATTCATCATAATTAGCTAAATCATCGGCAATTCGTTCGAAAAACAAAAATTAGCTAAATCATCGGCAATTCGTTCGAAAAACAAAAATAATTAGCTAAAAAAATAAAACATTTTAACAAAAAAACAAAAACATACCCTCACGATCTCTATCAAGCGCCGCGCTCCGTGTCAATGGTACCGAAGACGCTTCACTATCGCTTTCGTCTTCCAACTCGGCTATAAGTTTTGCCGTTTCCATCATTGCGCCAACGTAAAAGTTTATCACATTTTGTTCCTCCTCCTCCGACGAACTCATGGTAACAAATTGGATTTTTATAAATTTTTTGGAGATGGAAAATGATAGTTGTGGGTATGGTTGTGTTGATAAAAGGTTTAAATTGAAGGTTATATATATATAGATAAAAGGTTTAATTTTTTTTTTTTTTTTTTTTTTTTCAAACGGCTATATGCCCTCGGGACCCACCACCAACGTTCAAAAAATTTAAGCCAATCACATCGCTCGGTTCAAACGGGATTATTTCCCCGGATACCCCGAAAAATCCAGGGGGGGCGGTGTTCCCGATCGGGGAAAGTGCCAAATCACCACCCCGAGTTCGTCCCCCGAGTGCACACCGTCCAGTCTAAGTATGCCTCATATAGACCAATATGAAACATACTTAGGGTGTCAAAATAGATTTCAAGGATGTCCAAATAGATTAAGCCTTAAATTAATACATATTAAATAAACAACTTTCATTGATTTTTAGGTAACAAGTTACAAGAGATCAGTTGCAAATTCAATCAACTAAAGTCTTGTTCAATATTTCTTGCAATCGTTGTCAGCCACTAAACTATAAATTTAAACGTACTGAAAAAGATTTTAAAAAAAGGATCAGTGGGTCAAACGTACCAAAAATGAAATGTTATGACTTGAACTTGTTTTGACCCATCAACAAACCCATCTATATTTCCACCTCTAAAAATGACTCAATATACACAATGAAAGTGATATTACACACAACTTACATATAAATGATGCAAACAATTGCAGAAGAAATTCGTTATCAGTCAAAATATAGGTTTTTTTATGATTCAAAACAGTATAGTAGGCTAAAACATGTAATAGATTTGATGAGAAGATTATACCTTTGTTGAATTAATACCCTTAATCGAGACAACCATTTCAAATTCGTTTCCACAAAACTTAGCACGCTTTGCTATCAAACTTGAATCTGTTCAAACGGCCCAAAAGATGGTCAAATCATCTTCATAGTATCTCAGCTGCAGCCACTGAATAGATTAACTTCTATAAGCAGTGCACTATAAGTTAAAAACTTACCTGATTACTGTATATGAAAGTTGTCATGCCTCCTCTAAACTTAAACGCAAAACTATAACAATTATAATGAATCTTTATAGCCACAATTCATCCCCAAAATATGTTGATGCAAATATATAGATGTGGCTAAATGGGTGTGTTAGGTAATGTGTCAAGATTGGTTCCAAGTTTAATAACAAACTATACTTGTTCATTGTGTAAGGAACAGTAGTTGTTCACTACCTGTTGTGGTCAAGCGTAGTAAATTCACTCACTCATATTATAAATTAGAACTATAATGGACAAATCTGATCAACTAAAAATAAACGCCTACCTCGTTGACGATTCCATTGCCTCCTAGCACGGCCAGCAGATTAATACACAAATAAAAATATTTTTGCAGACATGTGTTGAGTAGGTCAAATCAAAACATATGATACAATGCTCAAGTAACGTTCTGCAAATTTGGTGGCTTCAGATTTGATCGTGTCTCTTGCTAGTTTATATGAAAATTTGATTTGTTGGTTGTTGGTTGCCATTTGCCAATTAGCTGCATTGACAAAGATTGCATCAGATTAATGGCAATAGCATGCATGCGTACAAGCTAATCAAACAGCTAATGAAAGACCAGAGGAAAAGAACTTTATTAATCTTCTACTGCAGCTGCAAGAGCATTATCATGTAGGGAGGAAAAGATTCGATAGCCTCACAATAATGAAAGCAACATACTATTAGCTGGAGCTAATCGTTTTAAAGACAATAAGAAGCAAAAGCATATTTAAATAACATTTAACTAGATCACCTGAACAATCGCAAACTTTAACTGCAAACGAATTAATATCTTCAAAAAAAAATTAAATATACCGGTTAATATCTAGGCAACAATCAGCAAACCATACAACCATTTATTTAAACAACAAAAAAGAGGATATTATAATCAGACAGCCAACACAACAAAGACCCAGAAATAAGATCCTATAACTTCAACTAAAAGTGTCAACAGTGAAAATAAACCCCTAATGTAACACTTCGGATAACTTATGATCACTGTGTTATGTGCCTACTGATTTAGTCAACTCAGGTTATTTACCTCTCCATATTCCCCGTCATTGTTTGCTTACCGGGTCATCCACCTCTCCGACGTGGGGTTACTGCACTTTTTTTTGTTTCTTTGAATTGTTAATTATTTCCATATTTGTTGGTTAATGCTTGACTATTAGTGGAGTTAGTAATGGGTCATTACTTATGAATACTTTGTAAGGCTATAAATAGCCAAGTAGGAAAAGGAATTAGTCTGTTTCTTTTATTTTCTTATCATACCAACTTGGTACATATCAAGCTGGTACATCTAATTTCAGTCATAGAGCTCTTAATTTCAGTCATAGTGAAAGAAAACCTTAGCGGTCTGTTTACTACTACAATAACTCATCATCTAATGCCAAGCAGCTATAATTGCATTCCAAAAATGGTGCCCATAAAAATTCTATTAACCAACCCTATTTTGTACCAATTTCAACTCTCTAATAATGAATTTACAATCAATAAAAGAAAAAATAAACTGAAAGAGGTGAAGATATAGATGAGTAGTTACCCTTTGTTGTGGATGTAGATCTAAACTGGTGTGGTATTTGGAAAACTCTCTCTATAGTAGTTTCAATTGGCTTCGTTGTCGATGGAACTGTATGGAGATTAGAGTTTTCTTTTGAGAGAGAGAGAGAGAGAGAGAGAGAGAGAGAGAGAGTAAAGATGTGTGAACCCTAGCCTGCATACTCACGCTTCAATTATTGTAACAGCCCACCTCCACAATTGAAACATTTCTCAAGAAAAACTGTGAGAAAACATTGAGCAGTAAATAAAAATTAAACCTACCTGAACCCATCGGAAAACAGATCAAGAACGTCCGATCTTACCAACCTACACCGATCTCTCTCTCTCTCTCTCTTTCTCGCTTACTCTGGCTCCCCCTCCCCCTCTCTCTCTCTCCCTCTCTCTCTCCCTCTCTCTCCCTCTCCCTCCCTCTCCCTCTCTCTCCCTCTCTCTCTCTCTCCCTCTCCCTCTCCCTCCCTCTCCCTCTCCTTCTCTCTCCCTCTCCCTCTCCCTCTCCCTCCCTCTCCCTCTCACTCCCTCTCCCTCTCCCTCCCCCTCCCTCTCCCTCTCCCTCTCTCTCCCTCTCTCTCCCTCTCGCTCTCCCTCTCCCTCTCCCCCTCTCTCTCCCTCTCTCTCTCTCTCTCTCTCTCTCTCTCTCTCTCTTTGTAAGTTGTCTACAAGGTAAAAAAGGGGAAGCGAACAATTGGAAATAGAAAGACAGTATAGATAGGATGAAATATTTTGTCCAAATGAATCAGCGGGAATTCAAAATTTTAAAGAATGTGTTGGCCGCCCAAAATTGAATTCTGCATATTGAAATTATTATTATATTGTTCACCAAGGTAGAAACCGTCAATTTTACCTTTAGTAACTGATTTTGAGATGATCTTGGCCATTGAATTCTGTCGGTTATTTGTAAGAATTAATCTCCACCGTAATAATTTGGTGGTTTTCACCAAAATTTGACGGTTTTTTCTTTATTTAAACGGTTACCATAGTTGCCCTTTTATCGCATCCACTATCCCAACTCCTTTCCTCACTTCCACTTTTTACACTAGCAAAGTCGCCTATAAAGTCGATAACCTCCACCTATAGGGTCTTAGATCCTTCCCTTCATCAGAGAGAGAGAGAGAGAGAGAGAGAGAAAATCTATTTGCGACATGTAATATTCAATTCTTTTCCGGGTAATGTTCATTCTTTGCTTGATTTTTTCATCTCTGTAGATTTGATTTTTTTTCTGTTACGCAGGTATATCTGTTTGCATCATCTCCATTTTATCTGATTATGAAGCTTCAATCAGTTCAATGTTATCTACAGTTGGTTTTTTTGTTGGATTGACAGGCTAATATCACTTATCAGCAGGTGAGTCTCTCTCTCTCACTGAAGATATTCTTTTGGGTATGTCAAAAAGTTGCATACTTTAGGCGTGTTTGGAGGTGTCTCTAAAACTTTTTACATATTGTTTGTTCATAACAAATGTTATACCTGACTTGTGATTACCCAAGAGTGGGAGGCAGAAGATTTACCTGACATCTTAGGGATACCTTTAATACAAATATGTCTCAGTACACATATTTTGCTATGCATGTCATAGGTGATGTTTATGGTTTGTAGGTCAATTTAAATGAATGGAAACTGGATACTTTCGTAGTAGCAGCTAGTGGGCAACAATCAAAGTTTTTGCAATTTGTGATGTATTCTATTTAACTCAATATCATCTTTATTCTTTTGGGCGTCTAAAGAAGCTAGAATACATTCACTAACCTTATATAGTGTCATTGTTTATGTTAGTTGTTTGGTTGAATCATGATAGCTAAACCATTTGATATCTAAAAGCTACATGAACATAGAAATGAATACCTAAGATCATTTGACCATTTTCTAAGAAAAGAATCTATAAGATTTTAGGCAGACATCTTTATTTTTTTCCTCATGATTTGTGTGTGATTTGTATGACTCTTTTCATTATGATGATTGTAGGAAGTGACTAAAAAAACAAAAGAAAGCTTACATGACTCATGGCACTTTCTCAGATTGTTGTGCCTAATTGACGCACAAAGGCATGATAGTCCTGTTAGTGAAGTTAGAACAGCTGAGCTCCAAACCAGACGATTGCAGCACATTTCATTCGCCCTTTAATTTAGAACAAGAGGTACTTAGATGCCACAATCTTCTGTTCCAATTTCATATTTTTTGTCTACTTGCCATTTGCCAGTTTTTATGATTTGGTCCATTTGGATGTATAATGTTTGACTACTAATTTTCATTATTGATGATTAACTGGTGGTTATTTAATTAACAATCTAAATTTATGTCATATAAATTTGGTGTGTTCTTCAAATGAATAAAAGTTTTCAATTGCAAAATTATCAGCCAATTACAAGTGATACGTAGGTAAACGGGCCACAAGTTGCGCCGCTACCCCATTTTGTATTGCAAAACCTACTCTATTGGAAATAAAACATTGGCCCTTAGCGGCTGGGGGATTACTTTGCATAAATTTCTTCACGCGATCGAGGAGCTTGATTGCTTGCGGGGCCAGCGCTCCAAAAGTATCAAAAGCGAATGGCACAAACACATGCTGGTTCTCTAGACAAGCCGCTTCATGTTTATCCACTTTTTTGCCCTCAGCTTTCAAAACTGCCTGCCCAGCCACAAAACCCGAATCCCGAAGTCCCACCAATGGGGATACCCCAGTCAGGTCAACACACACATGCTTGCCTTGCGCCCATCCGAACACAAGAACATCCGCTGGCCTCAATGTGGACCGCCCGTCACGTGGGTCCGTCAAGAAATTCACTGGGGCCTCTTTTTTGGCTGAAATCCCTGCCCTTCGTAAAACATCCCATAGAACATCTCTAACCAGGTCATGTCTGTATTTAAAGCCTGGTAACTCCTTATAATGTAGGGCGTGTTCTCCAAACTTGTCCAAGCGTGTTTTTTTACAGATCGGACACGGTTCGTCGACGGGGAACATGGGAATCATCAGGCGGTATTTGAGGACCGCCCGATATTCGATAGCCGACATATGTTGCCTTAGTCCGTCAATTGGGAGTGTAGTGAGGAAATCTTGAGCATGGGCCTCTTTAAGGCATTCAAACACCGCTTTCTGGCGCGAAGACATGTTAAACTCCTCCTCCATAGTCTGCATGGCTTTACAGTTAAACGCACTCGCCAAGATTTTTTGAGGCTTTTTTTGGGCGGTGTCTTTATCTATAAAGCCGCCCACATCTACATTAGGGAGAGAGCTGCGAATGTTGTCCAGTGTGAGCTTATAATCATCGTCCATCCCAACCACCCCGCTGTTCCTTAGTATGTGTTCCTGTAGCTTCCAAGACTGTGCCCTAGACGCCACATACGCATATGCGAACACATCTTCCGCCGAGCACAGGCCCAAGCCCCCCGAGCTGATCGGTAAGGACGCCAATCGCCATTGAAGATCCCCAAAAAGTGTGTAGTTATAAAGTGAGTTCCGTAGTTCTTCCATCTCAACCACATTCTCATTTTATCATAGGATTTGGTTCAAATGATAACCTTTTCCCAAATTGAGAACTGATAGAACCATTCTGAACCACAAATTTTCTCTAAGGCAAAAAAAAAATTATTTTGCTTTAATCGCTTCTTTATATGCAGGAAAAAAAAATTTAATTTTTTTTTCAATATACACATATGTATAATCCAATATACACATATGTATAATTGAAAAAAATACAAAAAATAAAAAAAAAATTTCCTTGCATAAAAACGTGCGATTAAAGCCAAAACTTTTTTTTTGCCTTTATAAGAAATGTGTAGCCCAAAATGGTTCTCTCAGGTCTCAAATAAGGGTTGGTTTTCTTAGGATCCCTATCCTATATACACACACACACACACACTCTTAAAGTACAAAGTCGGCTCTACCCAACAAAATACGAATGTGAAATTACTTTGTCGTCCTTTTACCTATGTCGGCTTCGACTATCTATGTCGATACCAGTTCCGATGATTTCGATATCTATGTCGGCTTCGACTATCGATCTACATGTCGTCGTCAGTTGATTTACAAACGTCGCTTTCGATGTCATCGTCGATCCCGGCCATACCTTTAGACAACAATGGTGTCGGCCGCCTCTTTCAACGTCGGTGCTGGTATTGGCCGTGTCTTTGGATGCCATTGCATGTACGTCGTCTTCAGATGTCGTTGCGGGTGCCTGCGTATCCAATAGAAGGTTCGATTTCTGCTTTTCTTTTGAAATTGTTTTATAGTGAAATTGTTATATGTTTTTTTTACAAAGTCGTTGCCGGTAATGGCCGTTTCTTTTGATGTAGTTGTTTCTTCCAGCGTAGCTAAGAAAAGGGATACCTAGTTAAGATCAGTTGTACTGATAACGTTAAAACTTTTGGTGTTCTATATACAAGTATATCTCTACCACAACTATCAACCAAGTAAGCTTCAAATCCTATAAATAAAGTTAAATTCTTTTTGTTACTTAATTGTTTTATAAACTGGACCCTTCATTTTATTTTATATTCTTACTTTTTCTTGCTTAGCATTAACATGTGTAGACAAAAGGAATAGGGCCGATTGTTTTCGCGCTTCGCCACATTTATCTTCGATTAGATTGCCTCAAGGCCGTCTAGCTCTGTTGGTAGAGTGCCTGGCGTTTGACCACATGGTCATGGGTTCGTAACCAGAGACGGGGATTTCTTTCCAGCCATATTTATTCGGTAAATCTTTTCATCGGGTTAAATGCGCATCCACGGGACAACGCCTGCGGGTCAAATACTAGTTATACATTAAAGAGCATGATTTATGGAGCATGCCATGCTCTTTTGATGTGTCAAAACACCCCCCTCAAGTTCTCTAACTTGAAAAAATTCACTAGAAAAACCAAGTTTCTATGTTGATAAAAATAACCTCTTACTTTTTAACTTCACAAAAAAAGACCCTCATACTTTTTAACTTTTCTTTAACAGTCGCCCATTCAATTAATGTAATTTTTATTTCAAAACGAGTCGGTAAATTATATTTTGTTCTTTTTGTGTACATTCTGTGTTGGGCTACGTTCGGTATAAATTTGAGTTCGTTTACGTTTTTTATGTTTGTAAACGAATCGGGTCATTTGTAAAATGTTTACTTTATGTGACAACTGCACCTTGTACTATTAAGTTATATACAATTTTAATCCGTCAAATATTTTAAAGTTTCACCTTTAGTTCTCATAAATTCTTATTTGATGTTATTTTAATTTTTCTTTAAAAAAAAGTATATATACACGTTTTGAACATTTATTTGTTGACACCCAAAACGTACCTTAGTCATATAATCAAGTGATATTATAAAATTCTATTTATAAAAAAAAAATTATAAACTCATTATGTTAATTAAGGTATTAACTTTATAAGTTCTAAAAATGTTAAGTTTATGAAGTTTTAAGACAAAATGGTTAAACTAGTTAACTTTGGTCAACTTTCCTATAGAAAAAAAAAAAAAAAAACTTAACAAAACTAACTATACTAACTACAAGGGCCTGTTCTGCCAAACAATGAAACTTCAAAATTTGAATTGTGTTTTGTTCCTTCTTCACGTTTCTGGCCAGAGGAGGTTGTTGATGCATTTGCGACTAAGGATTGGATATGATATTACTAACATATGTTAAGGGGTAGCCGAAGGTGTATGGATAGGGGCGAATGTAGATGGAAATGGGCGAAGGTGTAGATAACTGGGCGAAGGTAAAAAGGAACTGGACGAATGAAGTTTTGGAATGGACTGAAGACCACATTCGACCACTTCATGTGGGCGAATGTGGAAATTCTCACATTCGACCTACAGAAAGGGGCGAATGTGCAGACATTATATATAGGTTTTGAGTTTTTGATTATGTAAGAGTGTTATCATTTTGTGTCCAGGTTCTGTGCAGGTTCAGTAGTGTTTTGAGAAAGTGTCATTGTGTTTCTAGATTAACATAAACGTTGTAATTGCTTATTAATTGAAAGTTAATCTATGAAAATGAAGTTGAAAATGATCTTGATTGTGTCGTGATTAGCATCTTATCAATTTGTTCAGATCTAGGGATTCCGCACCTAGATTTGTGACTTGTATGATCATAATATCCTGTTTTAGATAAAATCCAACGCTCACAAAGTGGTATCAGAGCCGTGGTACCGATTTGAACGATCTAACAGTCGTTTGAATCAATCACAGCTCGTTTTTACTGTTTTCAGACGTTAAATTCAGATTAAAATTGAAAGGTTGAAACCCTAGAAACCCTAGATTCTTAATTGAACCCGAAATCATGTGATTTCTCCATGTTTTTGTGAATTCGAGGGTTAGGTTTTCATTTCCGCACCTTTCTGAACAAGTTTCATCATCAAATTCAAAGGATTAGAGTGATTGTGGACTGATTTGAAGAAAATATTGATCAAGAACACGTTCAGTTCTGCACATTCGCCTCTTTCATTAAGTCGGGCGGGCGAACGTGGAATTCCACTGGGCGAATGTGGAATTCTACTGGGCGAATGTAGCATGTTTTGGGCGAACCTGGAATTTTGTTATGTGGATTTTCACTTTCGGGTGTCTATTTCACCTTCGGTTCATCAGGCGGGCGAAGGTGGATAGAAAGTGGACGAATGTGAGTGTAAATGGGCGAAAGTGAAAAGGGTCAAGTGTTATTTTACATTCTGGTTACTATTCTACCTTCGGGTCAACAAAAACGGGCGAATGTAGAAGTACCAGGGGCGAATGTAGAATTTAAGGCCTAAAAATTTCGAAAATTTTCTATCGAAAATTTGGGTATGGTAATTTTTGAAGATTTTTGAGAGAATGGTGATGAGGTTTACCCAAATTTGTTGAAGAATTGATGATGATGAAACAGTTTTAATGTGGGGTAGTCATGAGAATCAACAGTATAATAATCAGATTCAAATGACTATTATGGGCCAAAAACAGAACAGATTTTATTCCGCATGAAGAGAACAGTCAACCCAGTTCCTGTATGTTTGAAGGAACTTGTTCTGAAGAATTGTTAAGAAGAAGGAAATCAAGTTTGAGATTTCAATGTTCTGAAAGTAATGAGGTATCCTAGTAGGAGTCATGTGGCACGTAGGTTCAACGAAAGTTTCAAGATCACAGTCCTGAAGGTTTCAAGAGCTATTGGTAGATATTGTTGGCCCTGCCGAAAACTTCAGTTTCTGAAGCATTTCAAGTCCTCAATTAGTACTGGTAGTTCCTGATGAAAGCTTCTGATTGCTTGTTCCACTCGTCTACGGCTTGTATTCTGTCGAACAGATGAAGTTACTCAAGAACATGATTGATTTATCATACGGGATCTCAGAGAAACTTGGTGAAGCATCAGTCAAGGGGGAGATTGTTGATGTAACAATGTGTCTGATACTTCAACAATTATTGACTGAAGATGCTAGGAATTTTCAAAGAGGAGAATATGTTGATGTGCAAGAGATTTGTGGATTTGCCAGCAACGTCCAAGGGGGAGATTGTTGATGCACTTTCTGTGGACGTCACTGTCGAATAGACTAGGGTTGAGTCTTAGTAGTGTGTTACATGAGATTGTGGTGATTCATAAGGGCATTTTATGGATCTGACGCTTTTGTAATATATAGGACAAAACACTGAGCCAGGTTCGACCTAATCATACGGGGCGAATGTGGAAGTTTTCCACATTCGACCATATCAAATGGGCGAATGTGGAAATACTCCACATTCGACCAGTCTAAACGGGCGAATGTGGAAATACTCCACATTCGACCATCATAAAAGGGCGAACGTAGAACTGATGTTTTGGACTATAAATAGCAATCTCATGTGTTATTGTTCATTTGGTGATTTGAGTTTGTACTTTGAATGCTCTCAAGGGGGAGGTCATGCCCGACCTCCCCCGGCCTCGAGATAGATGTTTATCCTACTGATGATAGTGTCTGTAACCGTTTCTGTAGTAATACGAATCTGTGATGACATTGTTATCGTGTATTTCTGTCTCGTCTCGAATCTCCCGTCTGAAACCGAGTTGTTTTCACTTAATCGATCCATGAATTTCGGGCCTTAACCGGATTCTCAAGATATCAGAGCATAGAGGATCATACAACAACAAATTCGATAAGATCAGAGTTGATTTGGACATGTTTTAGATCAATTATCATCTGTTTTTACAAAAACTTTCATAAAACATAGTTTTTGATCGATTTAAAGGTGATTTTGTGGTTAAATTCAAGTTTTCCAAGACTTAAAGTTGTTCCAAATCAAATCCGAAACATAACCTGATCAAGATCATTGAATTCCATGAACTTTTGAAAATCTCAGATCAAAATAACCGTTTTTCAAACAATAACCGTTTTTCAAAAGTGAAATCTGCTGATATGGGGCGAACCTGGAACCTGGACTGAGATTGTGGGCGAACCTGACTGAAAAGGGGCGAACCTGAGAGTTTGAGTGGGCGAATCTGAAATTCTTGTTGAAACTTTTCACATTCGGGTACTATATTTCACCTTCGACCGTTTTTCCTTCGGGCGAAAGTGAAATTTGGGTGTGTGTGATTTACATTCTGGTCTATTCCACCTTCGGGTATCACTGTTTGGACGAATCTGAAAGAAAAGGGACGAGAGTGTGACAGAACCGGACGAACATAGAAAGTTTTGGACGAAAGTAGAATTTTCGGGCGAACGTAGGAGTTTTTTTTTTTTTTGCTGAAAATTTTTCTAAGTGTTTGTGATTTTCAGATTTTGATCATGTGGCGTTATCAGACTACTCAGGGATCAGCACCAACACAACCACAACAGCAGACAATGGACCCATGGACTGTTGCAGCTCAAAAGACGAACACGCAGTCCTCACAACCACTGAACTACTTGACAACATCGAGCACGATGCCTCAGAATGTAGCACATCCAGCTTTACAATCAGATTATTGGGGAGTAGCTGCAGCGGCGGTAAATACTCAAACCACTAACGCTATCTCTACCTTGATTAAGGATTTGTCTACAGGTAGTGGAACTCGGCCACCTAAGCTAATGGATATGCAAGAGTACAACCAGTGGCACACCATGTTCAAGATCCATCTGGAGGGCATGGGAGTTGAAGGAGCTGAGGCGTGGAGCATGATCGTCAAAGGATATACAGCACCGATTCTGGAGAATACCGGTGAGTTGATTCCTCTGGAGAGCTTGGCAGAGGATGAAAAGAAGAAATACGTGGTGGAGAAGAAGGCGTTCTCTCAACTGACACAGGCGATCACAAGTGACCTGTTGCATCAGTTTGGGACATGTACAACGTCGAAGCAGCTTTGGGATAAGCTGAAGAGGAAGCATGATGGAAACGAAAAGACTAGGAGTTTGAGAATGGAGGAGTTGGTTAAGGAGTTTGATAATTTTTCGTTTATTAATAATGAAACTTTGAAAGAACTAACACCAAGATATATGCATTTATTGTCTGAATTGTCTAGCTATGGTGTACAGATTCCCATGACCAAGCAGGTTGATAAGTTTGCAGATGCTTTGCCACCACAGTGGGATCAGCATGTGGAGGTACTTAGAGAGAAGGATGCTTATCAATTCTGGACCATTTCAGAGTTTATTGAGAAGTTGGAGAACAAAGAGCTGGAGGATAGGAGGAAAGCTAGGAGGTCGCAGATTCCTCAGAATCCGAGTCTGTATTTTGGTAGTACTTCAGTTTCAGCTGGAAACTCGAACTCTGGAAATGTTGCACCACATGTTGCATGCATTTCTAATGTCATGGATCCATCAAAACCAACCACCAACTACACACCACCACAATATAACTCCTACACACAACAACCATCATACACACCACCACAATATACTTCCTACATTTCACCAGTCTCTCCTATGCAACAAGCTAGTTTTTACACCGCTAACCAAACACAACAACCATCAAACCAAATTACTCAACATAAACAACCGGTGGTTTTGGACACATCCAACTTAGGAAACGTGACTGTGGAGGTTGCTCAGCAACACATTGCATTAGTCTCTGCTATGGTTTCTTCATACAATGGATTGGTTGCTAGTCAGATTGGGAACAACAACCTGACCAACGAGGACTACGCACAGATCGATAAAGAAGAGATGGAACTCATAGACATTCAATGGGCTTTTGCGAGTATAATGAGGAGAGCAACAGAGTTCATAGAGAAAACTGGAAGGACTGACTTGGCAACTTCTCCCAACACGACCTATGGTTTCAATAAGGAGAAGGTCACATGTTTTAATTGTGGAGAGAAAGGACACTTCAAACGGGAATGCACCCAGCCACCTAAACAAGGTAACCGAAACCCTTTCAATGCAAACTACCAGAACCGTCAACAAAACCAAGTTTCTTACCAAACCAACAACAACTACCAAAACCGAAACTTTAACAACCAAAACAGACAACCAAACACTCAAAACCAGATTCAAAATCAATCTCCTAATCACCCAAACCGAACAGTTGTACCTATCACTACACCTACTGAGACTCAACAGAATGCGGGTCAAAACCAAGCTTTGGTTACTCAGCAGGATGAGAGGTTTGACTGGTCAGGGATGCAAATAGGGGTTGAAGAAGTAACTACTGGTGGGAATGTAGCTTGTGTTGCCTATCAGGTTGATTTGGAAGAATCAGTGGTAGTTGATGAGAAGAAAGAAACTGAGGAGAGTGAGAGTGATGATTCTGAGACTGAGATGGAAGTGGAGAGTGAACATGTTGAGGTTAAGGCTGAGGAGAAGAGATCTGGGATGGTGATTGATTCAGTTGCTGATGTTCCCGAGGAGTGTAAATCAGTCTATTCAGATTGTGAGAGCGAATCAGACACAGAGGGAAGTGTTGATTCTTTGGATGATGATATTGACCAGTTGCTGGCAGAAGCTGATTTCTTGATGACGAGGAAGTCGTGCATAGCTGATGATGCTTTCACCAAGATCGACTACTCAAAGTTTTTCACTGGAAAGGAAGCTCATTTTGCTTTGATGGCCATGACCGAACCGCCAAAACCTGTAAGTTCTGAATCTAGCACTGATGTCATGAGTGATAAATACTGTGGGACTTGTGATAGGTTGACAGAGGAGAATAAACAACTCCGAATTTCACGTGATAGTGCTATTCAAAACTGTCAATCTACTCGCAAAGAGTTAAATGCTTTTAACAAAGTATTAGATGGCTATAAAAAGGACATTTCTGACTTGAAAACTACTTTGTCATTGAAACAATTGGCCATAAATAACTACATCAATGAAATTGAAAACACCAAGTTAGAAATGGCTGCCATTAAATGCTTTGCTGAAAAGATTAACAAGAAGTTAGAAAGCTATAAGAATGTTGCTTATGTCGTGGATCATATAATTGATGATAACACCACCAATTATAAGTCTGTACCATCTCCGGTTCTCTTTGAGAATCATAACTATCATCAAGTGATACCGGAGAGTTCGGTGAAATCAGACTCATCATCAGATGTGGAATCTAATACCTCGAGTATTGGTGAACCATATCCTGAAGATGTGAGACCGATTTTGGGCTTGAACAGTGAGGGTGTTTATGCTGAGAGTGATAGTTCAGATTCGGATAATGATGATAATGATGATACTGGTAGTGATAAATCTGATAATGAGTGTGAGATTCCAAAAGAAAATCACATCATTACTACCGAACCAGTATCACCATCTGATCATATTCATCCGATGGCAAAAGCTATTCATGACAAGAAGTCTAAAAAGCTTGATGTTAAGAAAAAGAATGATGTTAAGAATGATGTTAAGAATGTTGTTAAGAATGTGATTGAAAAGAATGAGCTGAATGAAATCAGTGACAAACCTGTAAAGGTATTTTATCGGATGGAAGGATCCGATAAAATCATTGCTGATGAGGAGTTTCCGATTAAAAATGTTAACTATTCTAAACTTGATAAAATCTGGCAAGAAAGCACAATTTGGTTTCCAAAACATGAAAGAACCAATGAAATTCCACCAGAAATCTTAAAGAAACTGTTTTCAGAAACTCCTCAAGAGCCAAAAATACATGTCACTGAGTTTATTCGACCTGATGATAAAGCAAATGGTTTTCATGAACCTTCTTACTCGAAAGGACCACTTCCTGAGAGCTTAAGAAATCAACAATATAATGATCAATTTCCTGTAAAAACATTTGCTTCACCAAATGCTCATTATGTGTTTGAGGAATATAGAAAGTGTTTTAAATGTGGAGAACGCGGGCATTTACTTGCTCAGTGTCCATATGTAAGGCACAAGAGACATGAAGTTGAGGTTAAGAATTCCATAAAAAAGCCGATTGATCATTACATTCCACCGCATAGACGGCCTGTTCCTCAACAACAACATTTTCAAAATCAAAACAATTTTCAAATGAGGAACAACCGTCCATTTCATTATGATCGGAGGAATCGGATGGCAATGGAACAATCTTGGAGAAAACCAGCGGTGAACACAACAGCTGACAGACAAAAGGTTCCACAAAAACCAATTGTCAAGTCAAATGTTGGACCTAAGTCTGTTCAATCAGATAAGGTTGCTAAGAAAGTTACTTTCAGTAACAATGTTCAGAAACCTATTGAGAAACCAAAACCTCAAATTCGTATTCTCAAAAGGTCTGAACAATCTTGGACACCTAATGGTTCTCCAGGAGCCTCTACATCAAAGGTGAGTGATAAGAATGAATCTGTTTTGAAAAATCAGAAAACGATTGATTCAAAACAGAAAGTTGTTGAAAAAGTCATTGAGAATGATTCTTTGAAAGCCAAAGTTCAAAGGCCCAAGACTCAGGCTTGGGTCCCCCGAAAGAACTAATTGTTTACTTTTTGTGTGCAGGGAGCTTCAGTTGGCCCTATTAGCAGTCTCTGGATTGTTGATAGTGGAGCTTCAGGCCACATGACGGGGGATTTGGCGTTGCTGTTTGATGTGAAGAATATCAATGGTGGATATGTTGCGTTCGCGGGCAATAAAGGAGGTTATATAACGATGGAAGGAAGCGTGAGTAACGGGATTGTGACTTTCGAGCGGATATCTTATGTCAAACAGATAGACTATAATCTGTTGAGCGTCAGTCAAATATGCGACAAACAATTTTCTGTGCATTTTGATGACAAATCCTGCTACATCCTCAAACCGGGCTTCAAGATTCCAAAGGAGTGGGTTATGTTGATGGCACCTCGAGTCAACAATCTTTACATTCTTGATATGTCTAAGGCAATGACACCACAGGGACAGATCACATGCTTTCTTTCCAAGGCGACCGAAAAAGAATCAATAATGTGGCACCGCAGGATGGGGCACATTCATTTGAGAAAGATGAATCAGTTAGTGAGAAATGGACTTGTCGATGGAGTTAACGTGAAACATTTCCATCTGAACGACAAGTGTGTAAGCTGCATGAAAGGAAAACAACACAGACAATCCCATAAATTGAAGAAGGTTAACTCTGTTGAGATGCCGCTTGAGCGATTGCACATGGACCTTTTTGGACCGGTCAAGCGCAAAAGTCATCTTGGAGAGCTTTATTGTTTAGTCGTCACAGATGACTATTCACGATTTTCATGGGTGATGTGTTTGAAGAACAAAAGCGACACCTTTACCAACTTACAAGTTCTGTTCACTCGGCTGGAGAATATCTACAACTTGAAGATCAAAAGAATCAGGAGTGACAACGGGACGGAGTTTAAAAATGCAAAGATGGATGAACTTTGTGAAAGCAAAGGGATACATCATGAATATTCAGCTCCGTATACCCCGCAACAGAACGGTGTTGCTGAGAGAAAGAATAGGACTCTGATTGAGGCTGCAAGAACAATGCTCGCTGACTCAAATCTTCCAGTAATGTTCTGGAACGAGGCGATTTATGCAGCAAACTATACATTAAATCGGGTTATAACAGTGAAGAAGTTTGGAAAAACATCTTATGAGCTGTTACACCGACGAAAGCCCAATCTAGAGTATCTAGAACCATTTGGGGCGCCATGTACGATGTTGAATCCAAGCGAGAAATTTAGTCCTAAAGCTGAAGAGGGATATTTTGTTGGATATGCAACCCCGCTCAAACGGGTATTCAACAAGCGAACTCGTCAAGTGGAGGATTGGGCAAACGTGGAAGTTCAACGTTATACACAAAATTTGCAAGGCACGGGCCCTGATTGGATGTTTGATTACAAAGATTTCTTTGAGTCATTCAATCTAGATAGCCTGGTTGAAGAAGCTGTGATCAGATTACTTTACGAATGTGAAAACGCGGCAACTTCACCGTTGATGCGTCCTATTACCGTAAACCCCCCACCAGCTTCTAGTGATACCAGTGTTCCTACACAAGAAGAAGAGTTGTTTCAGGAAGCTTCAACCTCGTTAGACACTTCAGAATCTGAAGATGAACAATTTGAAGAAGCTGTTCTTGAAAATGCAGAAGATTTAGAAGAGCAAACTGTGAACCCAGCTCCAAATACAGATGTTGCTTCATCATCTAACACGGGTAATGATCAGGATGCTACAGAGAACTTGACTGCTCAGACGGGAGTGATTGTACCTGTTAATCCGGAATCTCGGATTCATCGTATTCACCCGCTGGAGCAAGTAATTGGAGATCCTGGTAGTGGAGTGATGACCAGAGGGCAGCTTAAAAGCGTTAATACGCCAGAGAGTTTTGGTGCTTTAGCATTATATGCCAAAATTCAGAAATCTGGTGACCAAAATGATTGGTCGTTTGCATGTTACGTGTCCCAAGTAGAGCCAAGGACATACAAAGACGCTTTGCAAGAAGATGCCTGGGTTGAGGCAATGCAGGAAGAGTTATTGCAATTCCAGAAATTGGGAGTCTGGACGCTCACAGATTTGCCGCAGGGACGAAAGAAAATTGGCACTAAATGTGTGTTTAAGTGCAAGAAGGATGACCGTGGAGTTATTGTAAGGAACAAAGCCAGATTGGTTGTGCAGGGTTTCCATCAGATTGAAGGAATTGACTACAACGAAATCTATGCACCAGTAGCACGAATGGAAGCTATTCGGATGTTCCTTGCGTTTGCTTCGTATAAGAAATTCAAAGTCTATCAAATGGACGTCAAGAGCGCATTTCTGTATGGTAAAGTCAAGGAGGAGGTTTATGTTGGGCAACCACCGGGCTTTGAGGACCCAATCCACCGGGACAAGGTCTATGTGCTGAACAAAGCTTTATATGGTTTGCACCAGGCTCCAAGACAGTGGTACGAGGAGCTAAGCACATACCTCATCTCCAAAGGATTCAAGCGCGGCCTCGTCGATTGTACCCTCTTTACGAAGAAGACGGGAGATGACTTGCTTCTAGTACAGATTTACGTTGATGATATTATATTTGGTTCAACTAACGAACTCTTGTGCAGGGAATTTGAAACTGTTATGCAGGAGAAGTTCGAAATGAGCGCTATGGGAGAAATGCAGTTTTTCCTCGGCTTACAGGTGGATCAAAGACCCGACGGGATCTTCATTCACCAGACGAAATATGTTGCCGACATCTTGAGCCGATTCCAGATGGAGGACTCTAAGCCGATGGATACCCCGATACAACCCAATCACGGGATTGGAGTCGACGCTAAGGGGGAGCTGACAGACCCATTTACATACAGAGCAATCATCGGATCTCTGATGTATTTGACAGCGTCTCGACCAGATATTATGTATGCAACGTGTCTCTGTGCGCGTTACCAATCGAAGCCGAAACAAAGTCATCTGACGGCGGTCAAGCGTATCCTTCGATATCTGAAGGGTTGTCCATCAAAAGGACTTTGGTACCCTAATGATGATGATTTTGATTTTATTGCTTTTAGTGATGCAGATTGGGGCGGCTGTGACAAAGACAGCAAATCAACAACAGCCGGTTGCCAGTTTTTAGGGAGCAGGTTAATTACCTGGCAATGCAAGAAACAGACTTCCGTCGCACTGTCTACATGTTAAGCCGAGTACATTTCAGCCTCGAGTTGCTGTTCGCAAGTGCTCTGGATCCAACAACAGATGGTCGATTACGGTTTGCAGTTTCTTAAAACCCCTATACACTGTGACAACGAAGCCGCAATTGCTTTAACTAAAAATACTGAAAATCATTCTAAAGCTAAACATATCCGGATTAAATATCATTTTATCCGTGACTGTTATGCTAAGGAATTGATTGACATGGTCAAAATCCATACTGACTACCAACGTGCAGATTTGTTTACAAAAGCTTTTGACAGATCCCGCTTTGAATATCTTTTGAAAGTAAACAATATAAAGGAAAAACAGGACTAATCGGCTCCTCGGTTTATCATTTTTCGTTTTTAGTTTTAGTTTTAAATTTTTGCTAATTGGGAATTTCTCTTTGCTAATTGGGAATTTCTCTTTACTATCATAATCCTCAAAGAAGTTGATGCTTTCGAGGGGGTTGTTTAATCCTCAAAGAAGTTGATGCTTTCAAGTGGATTGTTTCTTTCAAATTTTTTGTTTTGTTTTTCAGAAAAATTAAAAACCCAAAAATATGTTCTTTATTTTAGGGGGAGTCATTTTATCAGAAAAACCAAAAACATTGAAAAATTTTCAAAATACCTAAAAATTAGAAAAACCCAAAATGATTTCCTGGATAAAAAGAGGAAATGATAGTACATCAGTGGGGATCTGACACAGGCTAAAGAATTGTATAGTTTTTAATGAGACGTATGTTGATTACGTGTGATATGCTGATAGGCTTCGTAGACTTTATATTGCGTGCATTAGTGATACAAACATAACAAACTACGCGTTTGTGGATGAACACCTCATGGGCATATGGTCTTAGTACCGTAATTTCGTTTGATAGGGTGTTTGTACAAAACTCGGAGGTTTAGGGTCGTTATGTTATTAGTTGTCTGGGGATAGCCTATCTGATCTTCTGCTGTAAGTCATTACGGACCTAGATCAGACAGGATGTCTTTATAAAAGAGCTTTATGCCAAAACCTAAAGTTACCGAATTGAGGAACTTTCCATGTTATATGATGATCAAAGATTATCTATAATATCGTATTGATCATTGATGCAAATCATGATTAATATCAGTCCTCAACCTGGTATGGTGCATATGTTACTTTGCTGCATTAATTTGCTGACCTGTATACCTCTATGCATTATATCTTGTACAATTACAGACGACGAAAGCATAATCACGCTTTACAATGAGTCTTTGTGCAGATTACTTCTTGATACGGGAGTATGTCGTGTGTGTGGGAACCACAATGTGTTAGTCTAATACATCTAATTCGTATCATTTTAAAGCATTGTGTAATTGTCTGCATGTGAGCTTATGTGGACAACAATATCAGCAATTGCCGTATCACATATTGTTTTCTAATGATAATATTGAACCAGATCAACGCTGTGTTCAGATTTCTCAGAAAACTGATATGATCCTCTTACCGGAAATCACAAAATGTTTACTGCTTTTATTTACTTTAATGCATTTTACTTTGTTGCATTTTACTTTTATTGTCAAAAAGTTACAAAATCCAAAAAGATTTTAGGTGTGTTTTAATATAAATTTCAGAAAATCCAAAAGATTTTGCATTTCTGCTTTATTTTTGATATCCGGGGATGCTTGATGGTCGATTTCTGAGATTTGATAACACCATCTGGTCTTTGTAACATTCAAAATGTGAAAATTTGAGTTTTGGAAGCTTAACGGATTGAAAAATGTTGAACGGGATTCGAATTCGTAATTTGGCGAAATTTTCAGTTTTTCCATTTCACATTCGCCCCTTAATTGGGTCGAAGGTGGAAAAACTATCACGTTCGACCGTTTTAGATTTGGGCGAAGGTGGATTTTTCACTTCCGGGTGTGATTTCCACTTCCGGGTACCATGTTTCACTTTCGTGTCTTTTATTAGGGGCGAAGGTGGACCATTGTCACATTCGTGTCTTTAAAAACGGGCGAATGTAAGTATTTCTCACTTTCGTCCATCCTTACCGGTCGAAGGTGGACTCCTATATAACTACCAGTCACCTTCGTTTCTTCATTCTGCAATTTTTTCAAAATTTATCTCATAACCAGACCTTGTTGATCTTATTCTCTGTGCTTGTGCTTTTGATTCCTTATCTATTCCTGATCATTTTAAGCCTAATTGTGCAGGTATTGGACAAGTTTTCAGTCTTTAATCGTCGGGTTTATACACGGACCTAGGGTTTGATGAATGGGAATTTTTAATGTTGTTTAGTGTCTGATCTTGATTGCCGATCATTATACATAGGTTTTAGGGGGAGAGTGTGAAAGGAATTAGGTTAATAACATGTTTACATGACAGATTTGATAAATTGGACTCGACGAACCCTAATTTCATTTGAAAACCCATGTAAAATGATGTGTTGATAAAATTGATTGTAAATGACTGATAGTCGGCCTTGTTAGAATGTTTCAAAATCAAAATTACGGATTAAAACTAAACATTACAAAAATTTGAATTTTTGGGTAAAACAGATTCCACCTTCGGTTCATAAACCGGGCGAAGGTGATAATCTTTGGGCGAAGGTACTCAAAAATGGACGAATGTGACATTTTATCTAGATCACTTTCACTTTCGTCCAGATGTTTGTACCTTCGACCACAAAAACTCACATTCGGCCAATTCAAAAGGGGCGAATGTGCAGATGTGTTTTGACCAAAATTTTTATTTTTGTCGTTTTTGTGTTTTGACGCGTTTTATTGATTGTTATATGCAGATGGCTGAACAAACAGAGAATATTGACGCTCCAGCAGTGAATGTTGAGACTCCAGCAGAGATAGCTGTTCAAGATCCAGTTCCCGCAGCTGAAACATCTACACCGAGCATTTGGTCTTTCGAAAGATCGCACAATTGCTGCGCGTATCTAGGAGACGTGGAGAAGAACACAGAATTCACTGGTATTATTGAGTTTCTGAAGAGGAGCAGGATTGTACACGCTCTAGCCACACCTACTATCATTTACAAGGACATTATAGAAGATTTCTACCAGAACGCTAAGTACGACTACTGGGATAATCAAACCATTATCAAGAGCAAGATTCAGGAGATTGACATGTTCTTGACTGAAGCCGACATCCGGGAAGCTTTACAGATTAAGTTCGAGGATAGAGAAGATCCCAGGGAGTTGTCGTGGACTGAACAAAAGGCGTGCTTCTTAAGGATGAAATACAAAGGTCCTATCACTGACGGATCGATGTATAAAGGGAAGCTGGGAGTGCAGTACAAGTACTTTGCACATGTTCTGATCCATGTCTTTGGATGTGTTAGTGGTGGTTATGACGTGATGAGGAAGAGTTTGAGCTCATTAATGGTTGCGTTGACACTCAACAAACCATTTAATGTGTCTGGGATGATACTTGACCACATGTTGGAGATGCTGAGGGGTATAAAGTTCAAGAAATTCATGTTGTATCCAAGGTTTCTAATGATGATCTTTGACCATAAGTATCCAATGCTGAAGAAGGATCCGACAATGATTCTAGGTCAGGATCACATGAATATTAGAACCTTGATGAGGATGAAAGGATACAAGGGTGTAGCTGACAATGAGAAACCACCCAACAGGAGATTGTTTGGGGCTTTGGCTCGTCCGGATTACACTGATCCAGGCAAGAACAAAGCTAGACATGATGATAGTGACTCAGACAACGACGATCCCTTAGTGTATGCTGATTCAAGCACTAAGCGGAAGCGTCAAGTAGTCAATCCTGGAGCCAAAGGGAAGGGCAAAGGAAAGGCTATTGATCAGGGAAGCACAAAGCAACAGTCTGCAAGAAAGAAATCGACTGCAAAGAAAGGTTCAGGTTTGGTGGATGAAGAGTCTGTGGATTCGGAAGAGACTGAGGTTGATGAACAGTGGGATTCTGATGACGAGAATGTGAGGACCACCAAACGTAAGGCCACTATGGTTGGTGAGTCTGAATTATTGGAACAGTCGATTGAAGAGTCTGAGAGGAGAAGGAAATCGGTTGAAGATGAAGGTTTGGGAGTTGATTTGGCTGAACTGAGTGTTGGTGACACAGTTGTAGTGAATTTGCCTAAGAAGTCAAAGAAACAAAAGACGATGGCAAAGAAATCTAGTGTGAAAGAACTGAGAGAGAAGGAGTTAGCTCAGTTGTTGAAGGGTAAGAGATTGCCTGATGCTGGAACACCTTCCAAGTTATCTTCGCCAGTTGCTAAGAAGCAGAAGAAAGGAAAGGAGGCAGAGACTTTACCTATCGATCAGTTTAATATTGATATGGATAAAGTGCTCGATATGTTTAGGAAGCCTCAGAAGGAGAAAGCTGTTGAAGTTGAGCCCTCCAGATCAAAGTCAAAGAAAATGACTGTTGATGATGATGTGATGAAACAGGTCAATAAGAAGATGGAGGATATGATGAAAATGCTGATTGCTCAACAAGCTGAAATCACTAAGTTCAAGCAAAATGAGGAGAAGATGCTCCAGATTGTAGTTGCTTCAAAAGCGAATCAGGATGATATTAATGAAAAGATTCAGTTGTTAGAAGCTAAGAATGAAAAGCTTGAGAGGAGATGTGATAGAAATAAGAACAAGATCAAACTGATCAAGGCCGATAACAAAGAGTTGAAGAAGGAAAACAAACGCCTGTGTGGTTTGATTGAAGAGTTATATAGCAGAGCACCTCAATTGAAAGAGGGTGAGGAAGATGAAGAAGATGATGAACAGAAAATTGATTATGAGTATTCTGAATCAGAAAAAGAAGATGATGAAGATGATGATGAAGAGGATGATGAGGGTTCGGATAAAAGTGATGATGATGACAACAATGATGATGATGATGGTGCTGAGGGTACAGGACAGAAGAAAGGTGATGAGTTGAGTAGTGGAAGTGATCATGAAGGAGGAGATGATACTTCTAAGTATACTTATGAGAAGAGAAAATCACAGAAGAAGAAAGATACTGGAGAATCTAGTTCCAAGAAGAAAGGTGAGAATGTAGATGAAAGTATCTTTTGGAACGAAAAGGTGAGATCTCTTTCTGATGATGCTAAGCTGATATACAAGAACATGTTGGAGAAGAGAGAGTGGACCATTGAGTTCACTGGATGCTTCACTGAAATATTCCAGACTGATGATCTGAGATACGAGCTGGAATATGAAGATCCAGATCTTGAAGAAGGGGAACTACCTGCATCTGTGGCGAAAGAAATATTAGATGGTCTCGCACAGAGGGTAGGTAAGACGTTTGAGGAGTTCATGATGGATGAATCGATTCCTGATATTCCTGAAAAGGATATGGGAAATCATTCTGATGATGTGCAAACTCCAGAAAACAATGAGGTTGAGATAGAAGATATCACTCATGAGGAGTTTCCCCAGTATTTCAGAAAGGAAGATGAGAACGAAGTATTTCCTGACTTCACAGAGATACCAAACAAGTCAGCGAAACAGAAAGCGAAGAGAAGAAGCGAAGAGTTTGTTGAGAAAGTGTTTGGAGATGAAAAGAAAGATTCTTCCAACCAGTCTGATGAGTTGAAGAATTATCTGAAGAAGTTGAAGGATATGGAGGAGAACCGACCTAAACCTGAAGCTCAAGGTAACTTCTATCGTTTTCATAATGCCAAGTTCAAAGGCAGAGCTCTCGGGTGGACTTATCTTGGCAGACTGAAGTGCATTGCAGCTAAATGGGAAACCGGAATTCTGTATTTCAACAGATTCTGTGATTTGCTTACTCTACCGTATTGGGCGGTGAGAGATTTATGCAGGTTTCCTATGTCTGGTGCCGAGGTAAATGGATCGCATGTCGGTTGGTGCGCAGATAAGTTAGTTTGGGAGAGTCGCACTAGATGGAACAGGTTTAAGCCTCAATATCCCAGAAGAAAACAGCATAGGGATATTGATCCTCAAACCAACATGAAGCGTGTGACTTTGATCTACAAAGCACCAAATGTGATGAGAAAAATACCATTGATGCCAATGCCACAGCATTTCAGTGCTGATTTCATATTCTGGTATTACGATTGGAGGAAGGCAGAAGCAGTGATTGTATTGAGAGATGGAAAGGACAAATACAAGCATGTTCATGTATTTGATCCTATGTGGCTGATAAACTGCACTTTTGAAGACATCATCATGTTGTTCTTTAATCCGATCTATTATGAACCGAACGACTTTGCTCAGGCGAGGAAGTACACTCAAGTTGTGGGAGTTTGTTTTGCGTATGACATAAACGCTGGAAGCAACTTGGAAGGGAAACTTGGCAAGACTGTGAAGATCGCCAATGTATCAAAGCCTGTGAAGAAAACATTCGAGCCGCCTATGACTGATGAGCAGAAGAAGCAGCTAAGAATCAAGCTGATGAACAGGACGATGGACTATCAGAGAAAACTATCCAATCAATAGTCGAGGGGGAGTTTGTTGATGCATTTGCGACTAAGGATTGGATATGATATTACTAACATATGTTAAGGGGTAGCCGAAGGTGTATGGATAGGGGCGAATGTAGATGGAAATGGGCGAAGGTGTAGATAACTGGGCGAAGGTAAAAAGGAACTGGACGAATGAAGTTTTGGAATGGACTGAAGACCACATTCGACCACTTCATGTGGGCGAATGTGGAAATTCTCACATTCGACCTACAGAAAGGGGCGAATGTGCAGACATTATATATAGGTTTTGAGTTTTTGATTATGTAAGAGTGTTATCATTTTGTGTCCAGGTTCTGTGCAGGTTCAGTAGTGTTTTGAGAAAGTGTCATTGTGTTTCTAGATTAACATAAACGTTGTAATTGCTTATTAATTGAAAGTTAATCTATGAAAATGAAGTTGAAAATGATCTTGATTGTGTCGTGATTAGCATCTTATCAATTTGTTCAGATCTAGGGATTCCGCACCTAGATTTGTGACTTGTATGATCATAATATCCTGTTTTAGATAAAATCCAACGCTCACAGAGGTCGCCGCCGCCGACCCTCCGGCGACCTGTGGCTTCCCATTTTAATGCCTTTAACACGTATTTAATGTACCAAAACGTTTCTTCTTCAAAATTAAACAGCTTAGTATGATTAAACGTGGATATAACGTGCATTTAAGGGGGTTTCAAGGCGAGTCCGGCAAGCGAAACGCCCGGAATTTTAATGGTGATAATGAAACGTTATTGAACGAGATTATTATATAAACTTGAATATTTTTCACCTCTGCACTCTTTTACAACACAAACCCATATCAAAATTTCTCTCTAATCAACCTGGAAGCTCTATAATCGGCTCTATAGTTTTCGAACCTGTTCATCTCGTTTCCAGTCTATAATAATAATAATAATGAAGAGATAGCTTGGGACGTAGCACAAGCCAAAGACAACAACCAAAATAAAAGTCGGTGCACAAAGTAGGTTTTTTTTGGGTGGATTACTTTAAATTTTTAGACGAGAGAATAGATTTGGGGGATAATATATTCAACGATTATTATTTTCATTGGACTTTGACAAAAATTCAATCGAAGTCGACGAAGGACTGCTGGAACGACCAGAAGGGCAGTGAAGGAGAGAAGGTCCCAGGCACGTTAAAGATTAATATTCAAGGAATCACGGGTTTGATTTAGTTTTCATTTATTTTCTTTATAGACCTGGTTAAAACTATTTTTATTTATTTTGTGATGATGTTTCTAAAGATTATGAGCTAAACCTTTTATTGGTGACTTGGGATGATGAAGTAGATTATGGTTTTTAATTAAAGACTTATGTTTTCCGTTTTGGATTAGATGATTTAATTTTTATGTTTGAGTTTGAATATTTGTGTATTGGCGATTTGTAATTTTATTACTTGTTTATTGGTTTTGATGTTCAAGGCATATAGGAATATCCCTTAGATCTAGAAATCATTCTAGTTTGATTAAGTGTTGTTGTTGAGCTAGTTCTTGCAGTTAGGAATAACGCAAGTTTGACAGGTTTTTAAAATCAATTAGCTAAGGTGTGCAATCCCTTCCCGAAGGTTAGGAATATAATTCGGAATTGCTAGGTTAACTAACTAGGCATTGTTTGGTAGTTTTGTTATCTCTAGGGCGAGACCGGTTACTTATTCGTGCTTAGAGTTTTCCTAGGATTTCATTCGTAATTATTAAGTCTGCTTCACAGTTTGGGAGTTTTCCATCCAAGAATGGTTGATTAAAGGATTACTGTGGGATTTGGTTTCGCTGGGGCGATCCACTTTCATGTTAGCATCTCAATACTTGTCCCGCCTTGAGTCTAGTCGACTATCCTTGACAGGAGGTTTATTAGGTGAGAATAGGGTCTCCAACTGGATCACATTGGTCAGCTTTTATAACCAGAGTCTAGGGATTCTACCCAGGTTACCAACCTTCTTCTTATCTGATTTCTCCAAGTTCCTAGTTTCGTTTAAGCAGTTGAGGTTATTTTATTTATATTTAGTTTCTTCTAAGTTTATAATTATTAGTTTAACCCCCATATAAGTATCTATTTATTTAGGCTAGAATTTCGGTATATGTTGTGATCTAGAGTTGCATTCGCGTCATTGGGTTTGATACTCGGTCTTATCTGTTTACTGCTTTGCGATCGGTACACTTGCCTTGCGTGTGTTATTTTTAGGTGAGTTGTTTTAATTATAGCTTGTGTTATTTTTATATATACATTTACACACATCAATGTATTTTGGTGATTTACGTGGGGTCGAAGGAAGTTTATTTAGAGGTCGAATGAAGATATTAGAGGTCGAAAGAAGATACGAAGACTGTTATGTTTGTTCGAGCTATGCTGAAGGTCGAAGGTACACATTCGACCTAGACGTGAGGTCGAATGTGCAGGCCTATATAAGCTTAAAGTTTTGTTTAGATGTTAACTTTTGTCATTTGGTCGAGTGTGTTTTGTGTTTATTCTCTCTAGAGTTTAGGAAGGTTCTTGATTTGTGTTATTTCATTATAAACCAAATTGTAAAGCAAAATTAACTTGTTTATGAATGAAATCATGATTGAAAAGGTAATCGATTGCGACTGATTTGATCTATATCATTTTGTATACAATTTAGGGTTTCCGCACCTAGATTGTTCTACTTGTATGATCATATAGTTTTTTCATCAAAACCGGTCCTTTTCAAAGTGGTATCAGAGCTTATCTGGATCATACAACTACAAATTGATAGATTTTGAACAGATTTTGCCCCAAAATTGTCCAAAATTTTTCTGTTTTGCATGAACATTGAGTTTTAATGGAGATTGATTGATTTGGACAAGATTTTACGGATAAAGTCAAAATTTTCATTCATTAAAGTTGATCTCCATCAAATCTGAAGCAAAACCTGATAAAGATTATCAAAATCCATAAACTTTTGAAAAATTTGGATCAAAACAACTGATTTTTGTAGAATAACCATTTTACAAATGGGTCGGGTCGAACCAGAGAGAATAGGGTCGAACCAAGTCATTTTAGGTCGAATCTGAGTCTTTTTAGGTCGAACCAAAACTTTTCAAGTGTGTTGTTTGTTCATTCGACCATTTGTTGTATATTCGACCAACCGGGAGGTGAAGGAGGGTTTATTGTGGTCGAAAGAATCTAGTGTGTTTCATTTCTTCATTCGAGTCTGATTAAAGGGGTCGAACCAAGGGAGTTCTACATTCAACCCCTCGTTTGCTATTCAGAGGTCGAACCAAGCCTGTTTTAGGGAAATTTTTCTAAGTGTTTACATTTCAAACATCATGGACAACATTTGGGGATTTCCTATGACACCTAGGCTTACAACAACACAGCAACAACACGTTCCGATGAATCCATGGGCTGTAGCATCTCAAAAGACGGACACTCAATCATCTCAACCGATTAACTACCTTGCCACGAGTAGTTGAATACCACAAACTGTAACTCAACCTCCACAGCAATTAGTGAATGACTATTGGGGCGTTGCAGCAGCAGCGGTACATTCTCAGACTACTAATGCTATTTCCACACTAATCAATGATTTATCCTCAGGTAGTGGAAATCGTCCTCCGAAGTTGATAGAAATGTCAGAGTACAACCAATGGCAAAAGAAGTTCAAGTTTCATCTTGAGGGCATGGGTTTGGAAGGAACTGAAGCTTGGCAGATGATTGCGAAAGGTTATGTTGCTCCATATCTTGAGAATTTAGGAGAACATATTTCACTTGAAGGTTTATCTGAAGATGAGAAGAAAAAGTTCGCAGTAGAGAAGAAAGCTTTTTCACAACTATCTCAAGCTTTGACTACAGATCTACTACATCAGTTTGGATCGTGTACTACATCTAAACAACTACGGGATATGTTGAAAAACAGCCATGATGGTAACGAGAAAACAAGAAGATTGCGGGTGGAAGAGCTAAAGAAAGAGTTTGAAAACTTTAGCTATGTCAGGAATGAAACTTTAAAGGAGCTTATTCCAAGATGATCACAGTTCCCACAAAACCCGGAATTGTATCATGCTACCTCATCCTCGTCTATGTCCGGTTCAAGTGTTGGTGGTAATGTTGCACCACATATAGCTTGTGTTTCTAGTGTTGTTGAACCACCAAGAAACCCAATCAACTATCTTGCACAAACATCAACCTACACACCAAACTATACAACAAATTCTTACATTCCACCTCCACCTCAAATGTCTGCAGCATGTTACACATCAAACATGAACACACCTCAATAACAAACATATGTTCCACCAATGACACAAGCTTCATCAAGCCAAAGTCCAATTGTGTTGGAGACTTCCAACATGAATAATGCTACAGTTGAAGTGCCACAACAACATAGTGCTTTGGTTTCAGCAGTGGTCGCTTCTTACAACGGACTTGTGGCAAGTCAAATAGGGAACAATAATCTGACCAATGAAGATTATGCCCAAATAGATAAGGAAGAGATGGAATTGATAGATATTCAATGGGCGTTTGTAAGCGTGATGAGAAGGGCTACAAAATTTATTGAGAAAACAGGCAGAACTGATCTTGCTACCTCACCAAATACCACTTATGGCTTCAACAAAGCCAAAGTAACATGTTTTAATTGTGGTACTCGAGGTCACTTCAAAAGAGAGTGTACTCAACCGATGCAGCAAGGTAATCGAAACCCTTTTAATTCCAACTATCAAAACCATCAGTCACAAAACCAGGTTACCTATCAAAGCCAAAACAACAACAACTATCCACAACAAAACAATTTTCAAAACCGACAAAACACCTCTCAAAATACCTCTACTAGACAAACATCTACACCCAATCAAACTCAAACTCAAACTCCAACTAACCCAACCAGAACCATTATTCCTATTTCTACACCAAATAGCCAACCTCAAAACGAGAACCATAATCAGGCGTTGGTGATTCAGAAGGATGAGGGTTATGATTGGACCTCAATGCAATTGGGAGTTAAGGAGATTACGAGTGGGAATGTAGCATGTTTTGCGAAGGAGATGGATTTAGAGGAGTTGATGATAGCTGAAGATGTTCTGGAATATGAGAAAGTATCTAAGATGGTGATTGAGGAGATAGTTGATGAACATCAAGTTTCTGTTGCTGAGAAAGTTGAAGACACAACTGTTGAGAAGGATTCTGGAACTATCATTGATTCTGTTGCTGAAGTTTCCGATGAGCCTGAATCTGTCTATTCTGATTCGGAAAGTGAAGCTGACTAGGAAGCAAGCATTAATTCATTGGATGATGAGATTGATCAATTATTAGCCGAAGCAGACTTTCTGATGACGAGGAAATCGTGCATTGTGGATGATGCCGTCACAAAGATTTATTATTCAAAGTTCTTTGCTGGGAAGGAGGCTCATTTTGCACTGATGGCTATGACAGATCCACCAAAATCGGTAAGTTCTGACTCTACAACTGATATGAATAGTGATAAATATTGTGGTACTTGTGATAGATTGACCGAGGAAAACAAGCAACTCTAGGTTCATCTTGAGAGTGCTAGAATCAACATTCAATCTTATCATAAGGATGAACATGAATTCAACAAAACAAGCAATTATGTTGTTGACCACATAATTGAAGAACCATCACAATCCGGTAGTGTAAACTACAAATTTGTTCCTTCTCTAGTGCTATTTTAGAATCACAATTTGAACTCAGTAACACTGGAGAGTTCAGTAAAATCAGACTCCGCATCGGACAATGAATCTAACACTTCCAGGGTTGGAGATCCACAATCTGATGTGAGACCGATACTCGGATTGAATAATGAAGTGGTAGTTGCAGTAACTGATGATTCAGATACTGAAGATGAGAAATCTAAGGAAGGTAGTGACATTCCTTTGGAAATCACATAATTACAAATGAGCCAATATTACCTTCTCAGTTTTCACATCCTCAGGCAAATGCACATAGAGTGAATCAATCAGTAAACAAGAATGATAAAAATGATTAAGTTGACAAATTCGTCAAGGTTTTCTATCGGATGGAAGGATCCTATAAGATAATCTCTGACGAGGAGTATCCAATTAAATTTGCAAATTATTCAAAGATTGAGAAAATTTGGCAGGAGAGTACCATTTGGTTTCCTAAACATGAAATGACCAATGATATTCCTCCTGAACTTTTAAAGAAACTGTATTGTGATACTCCAAACGAATCAAAAGTTCATGTCACTGAATTCATTAAACCAAAAAGAAAAGGCTAACGGATTTATTGAATCGGCATACTCAATGGAAACCGCTCCAATGAGCTTAAGACGTAGATGTGTTGATGATCAATACCCGGTCAATTCATACACAAAGCCTAATGCTAAAAACGTGTTTGAAGAATACCGTGCTTGTTTTAAATGCGGGGAGAGAGGGCATTTACTTGCTCACTGCCCGTATGTGAGACACAAAAGGCACGAAGTTGAGAAAAAGCAACCTTATAGAAGTCCAGTTGAAAATCATAGATATCCACAAAGACAGTTTGTTCCTCAAAGACCACCATTTTACAATCAAAGTCGTTATTTTAAAAAGAGGGAAAATCGTCAATGTCTATGATAATAGAAACAGGATTGCTATGGAGAAGAAACTGAAGAAACCAATGGTGAACACAACTAATGATAAACAAAAGGTTTTTCCAAAGCCGACTGTTTGTCATCAGTTAGACCTGCATCTGTAGAATCAGAAAAGGTAACCAAGAAAGTTTCATTCACGAACGATACAAAGAAACCTGCTGAGACACAAAAATCTCAGATTAGGATACTTAAACGTTCAGAACAATTTTGGTCACCAATTGGTTTTCCAGGTGCTTCTACATCAACTGCTAATGTCAAAACTCAAAGTGAGAAAGGTTTGAATGACCAGAAAAAGGTCGATTCAAAACCATGTGTTTCTTAAAATGAAAATTTGAAGTCTAACATTCAAAGACCCAAGACCAAACAGGCTTGGGTCCCTCGCTAGAACTAATCGTTTCCTTGATTTGTGTAGGGAGCTCCAGCTGGCCCTGTTAGCAATCTCTGGATTGTTGACAGTGGAGCTTCTAAGCACATGACCGGAGATTTAACGCTGCTATTTGACGACAAGAACATAAATGGTGGGTATGTGGCGTTTGCGGGAAACAAGGGCAGTTATATTACTATGGAACAGAGTGTTAGCAATGGGATTGTGAGTTTTGAAAGAATTTCGTTTGTGAAGCAAATTGATTATAATCTGTTGAGTGTCAGCCAAATTTGTGACAAACAGTTTTCTATACACTTTGATGATAAATCTTGCTATATTCTGAAACCCGGTTTCGACATACCAAAAGAATGGATCATGTAGAAAGCACCAAGAGTGAACAATTTGTACATCCTTGATATGAGCAAGGCAATGACAACCCAAGGCCAAGTCACATGTTTTCTATCCAAAGCTACAGAGAAGGAATCGATAATGTGGCACAGAAGGATGAGACATATTCACCTAAGAAAGATGAATCATTTGGTGAAGAACAGGCTTGTAGAAGGGGTTAATGTGAAGCATTTTCATCTCAATGATAAATGTGTGAGTTTCAAGAAGGGAAAATAGCACAAACAGTCCCACAAACCAAAGAAAGTGAACTCTGTAGAAATGCCACTTGAGCTTTTGCATATGGACCTTTTCGGACCACATAAGCGTAAGAGTCATTATGGAGAGCTTTACTGTCTTGTGGTTACATCATGAGTATAGTGCTCCGTACACTCCACAACAAAACGGTGTTGCAGAAAGAAAAAACAGGACTCTAATAGAAATGGCATGAACAATGCTTGCGGATTCGAATCTTCTAGTAATGTTCTGGAATGAAGCTATATACGCAGCTTGTTACACCTTGAATCATGTATTAACGGTGAAGAAGTTCGTCAAAACTTCTTATGAACTGTTAAATAGACGAAAGCCGAATTTGGAGTATCTAGAACCTTTTGGGGCACCTTGTACGATGTTGAATCCTACCGGGAAGTTTGCACCGAAAGCTGAAGAGGGATACTTTGTTGGATATGCAACCCCGCTTAAATGGGTATTCAACAAAAGAACTCGACAGGTTGAGGAGTGGGCAAATGTTGAAGTACAACGCTACACTCAGAACGTACAAGTCAGTGGTCTCAACTGGATGTTTGACTATAAAGACTTCCTTGAGTCATTCAATCTAGATAACTTAGTTGAAGAGGCTATTCTACGACTTTATTACGAGTGTGAAAACGCAGTGACTTCACCGTTGGTGCGTCCGATCACCGCAACTCATCCAGCAGCTTCTTATGATACCAATGTTCTTGCAAATGAAGAAGAGGTTTTTTCAAGAAGCTTCTACTACTCTTGACTCATCTGAATCGGAAGACGCAGATGATATTTTCAGTGAAGCTATTCTAGATCATGCTATAGAGGAACCACCAGTGAACCCAAATCCAGATGTTGCTTCATCGTCAAATACGGGTAATGATCTGGATATGGCAGAAAATCTAAATACTCAAACGGGAGTTCAAGTTCTTGATCATCCGGAATCTCGGATTCATCAGATTCATCCGCTTGAGCAGGTTATTGGTGACCCCGGAAGCAGTGTCATGACTAGAGGACAACTTCGTCGAGCAACTTCACATGATAATATCGCAGCCCTAGCCCTGTATGCTAATATTCAAAAGTCTGGTTGTCAAAATGACTGGTCCTTTGCTTGTTATGTTTCGCAGGTTGAGCCATGGACATACAAGGATGTTTTACTAGATGATGCCTGGGTTAAAGCTATGCAAGAGGAATTGTTACAGTTTCAGAAATTTGGGGTTTGGACACTTACAGATTTACCTCCAGGAAGGAAGAAGATTGGTACAAAGTGGGTTTTTAAATGTAAGAAAGATGATCGAGGCGTAATTGTAATAAACAAAGCTCGGTTGGTCGTTTAGGGATTTAGTCAAACTGAAGGAATAGATTATAATGATGTCTATGCACCTGTGGCGCGTATAGATGCTATTCGAATGTTTCTAGCGTTTGTTTCTGTTGGATCAGTAATGCTCTTGATGTTATGCTTGCTAGTGAACACTTGTGTGTTTAGCAAGTTTAATTAGATTTGCACAGCGGAATAAGTAAGTAAAGTTACACTATCAACAGGAGTTATTACTCCCCCTTGATGTTTGAAAACTAAAGACAAGTTTAATGAGAATCTAAGTATTGAATGTGAATGATAATAAATACACAAACATATTCTAAGTAAATGAAATGGAAATAACAATAATAAGCTTTGAAGGATTTCAGTTTCAATTAAAATCAATGTCTAAAACAGAGGGATGAACCCATCTATTTATAGACATACAAATACATGAACCTTGCCAAAAAGCAAGTCTATAACAAGTTGCATTCTTGGAACTTGCACTAAAAGATAAAGTAATAATAAACAAATAAACTACTGAAACATAAGGCGGTGGAAAGATACTATTACAAGTGCTGATGAATGACAAACTACTGATGAGTAGTTTGTCTTCAGTAGTTCTTCAGTGGGCTTGTCTGGTTTGACTTCAGAACTTCTGATCTATCTTCTTCAGTACTTGTTGAATCCTTCTTCAGTACTTTAGTCTTCTTTCTTCAGTAGTTCTATACTTAGAATATTTGCAGAAGTATGAATTAGACTAAGGTTTGCAAAAGTGGTTTCCTCAATCCTTTTTGTCCTAACAGTTTCCTACAAGAAGTTCAAGGTGTACCAGATGAATGTGAAGAGCACGTTTCTGTACGGTGTGGTCAAGGAAGAGGTATACGTTGGTCAACCACCAGGCTTTGAAGATCCTATCCACCGGGATAAGGTTTATGTACTCAACAAAGCACTTTATGGATTGCACCAAGCTCCACGACAATGGTATGAGGAGCTAAGCACGTACCTACTTTCAAAGGTATTCAAACGAGGTTTGGTAGACTGTACCCTGCTTACAAAAAGAACAGAGGGTGACTTGCTTCTTTTTCAGATATATGTTGACGATATTATTTTTGGCTCTACAAATGAGCTTTTATGCAAAATTTGAACGAGTCATGCAGGAAAATATCGAGATGAGTGCAATGGGGGAAATGCAGTTTTTTCTAGGCTTGCAGGTGGATCAATTGCCAATGGGCATTTTCATTCACCAAACAAAATAAGTATCTGAAGTCTTGACCCGGTTCCAGATGGAAGTTTCAAAGCCTATGGATACCCCGATTCAACCAAATCACAGGATTGGAGTTGACGCTAAGGGGGAGCTTACAGATCCCTTAACATATAGAGCCATCGTCGGATCTTTGATGTACCTGACTGCATCTCGTCCAGACATAATGTTTGTAACATGTGTTTGTGCTAGATTCCAATCAAAGCTTCTAGATTCTAATAACATAGTGAAGACATGCTTTAGCCTATTAGTGAACACTCATCCCGAGAATTCCTAGGTAGGCATCCAGGTCCCTCAACTGATTGGGAATTGGGATATATGCACCATGCCAGTCCTAGACAGAAAACTCAGAATACAGGCGTTCACCCTTCCAGATTGCATGTGTTCGTTATAAAAATCTATAACTTCGATGAGACCTCTAGGTGGTTCAGGCTAAACCTGAGGATTTAGTCCTATTAATCTAAAGGTGGATCAGGATTGCAGCAGACGAGTAAGAGTAGCCAAATTGTAAGGCTTAGGGTAGTATAGGGTGTAGGATAGGGATAAGAATAAGGAAGCAATTAGGGTTACAAGTAAGAGAAGGAAGTACTGGCTTAAATCCCTAAGGTTATAGTCTAGATTATTTTTCTAATAACCTAATTCCCTATAACCAAGGCTCTGATACCAATCTGTAACACCCCAACCGATGGTAGAAACATCGAGGTATCACGTATGATTGATTGTTCAGTAGCACATGGTAATCAAGTTTTAATTAAGAATTTATTTAAAGTAAAATATCCAAATTTTGAAATACATAACAAAGTCTTGAATGAAATCTAGTACATCAAATAATCAAACAAAGCATAAAAGTTCAATTATCTCATCATGCTAACTCTAGACTTCAAGCATCAGTATTTCCTGTTGAGTTTGGAAAAATGGGGGGGGGGGGTTCAACTAGAAGTTGGTGAGAATACATAAGCCTAGTCAAGCAATAAGTTTTAAAAGAATAAAAGTTTAGCAATTCATATGTCTAATGTAAGTTTAAGTCTACATGAATAAACAACAAGTATAGTATGCACATAATCAATCCTCCGACAAATTTAGGTCCATCCCGTATCCACAGTTCACCTTAATATAATGTTGGAACGATAACAATCACTGCGCTCCCCATAAAAGATGGTCAACGAATCTGGATGGGGTTGTCAATCCAATAGATCTTTCATTGTATACCGCCGGCTTGATCAGGGTTAATGATTATGCAAGTTTAAGTTTAAGTCTAATAGTCTTTGTCTAGGTCATGAGGCATTAAAGTTTACAACTAGACATGTATGTAGAATTGCTTAAGTATAAAGTTTTCAAGTATAAAGAATTGCATAAACAGGGTTACGTAAACTTACCTTAGCAAAGTGTTAATTCTTGTGAAATAGAATAAGTGTGGTCCAACGTTGCCAAGTATTACCCTATGTTTAAGGCAAAATATAAGTCTAAGTCTTTCTAGTCTACAAGTATTTCTAGGGTTCCTAATTTGGGGATAAGTAATTGTTTAATTATTAATTAGGTAAATTGTTAATAAATAAAAGAAATTCAAAACATAAATAAATAAAAGACTATTTGTAGATTTTTTATTAATGATGGTCATATTATAAGATTTTAAGTATGAAAATAATTTTTATAAAATTATTTTCTCAAAAATTGAATATTTAGTATATCTATTTCTATTTGTCAAAATATACTTTTTATATCTAAAAATATTAAAATTAATGAATTTTCAAATTAAAATTTATATTTCTGTTATAAATGAACAAAAATAATTTATGTAAAATTTTGGTATAAAAATATTGAAAAATGAATTTATTATGATTTATTTATGATTAAAAGAACAAAAATTAATTAAAAATATTAAATAAACGGTTTTTCTGGAATAAAATTTATTTCTAAAATACTTATTGATCTACAAGTTTACAATATTTTTTGTGAGATTTTATAAAGTCGATTAGATATTTATAATATATATTAAATAAATGATTTTTGAAAAACTAAAAATTTTATAATAAACTTTGTCATTAGATTAACATAAAATATTTTTTATATAATTTATTTTAAAACTATTTTTAAAATATTATAGAAAGTATATATATATATATATATATAAAAGAAACTAACAAAAAAAAACAAAAAAAATAGTTGTCTGTGCCGGGACTCGAACCCGAGTCCTTGGCCGAATCAGAGGTACTAAATCACAAGCCCAGACTAGTTGGTCTGGACCCTGAGAACGATTATTGTTGGATTCAATTAATTATAAAGGCTCCTTGATAAATTTCATAACTTGTTTGTAAAAATAAATGATGAAGACGGGGCTCGAACCTTGGAACATAGCCGTATCCCATGTCTTAACACACGGGGGTAATACCAACTGATCCACATATCAATTGGTGTTTTATTTAGAACAGAAACATATTTAAACGTTCTACGACTTGTGACATTATCCCCAAATCAAAACGCAATGAACCCTAGCCATCCAATCATGTTAATTAGCAACCAATAGCCCCTGAATCTTTGGGGCTATTGTTTGTACACTGCCGAACAACAAAACCAAGAAAAGAATTGATACATACCGCGTGTGGAAAGCTATGATTGATTCAGTTAACGAAAACGTCAACCGAAGCAAAATGTGCAAATTTGGAAGAGTTTAAGGTTAATTCGAGTATGAGGGTTTGTTTGTCGGTCAGTTTAGCTCATGTGGATGCGATCAATTAACACTAATCCTACGAAAATGTAACTTTAGAAGTTTTGACCCACATTAACTAGTATACGCGTATATGGACTTAAATTGGAAGGTTTTAATGGTTAATTGGCGTGGGGATTAAGTAGGAATAAGTTGGTTATAATCATACCATAGATAAGACGATCACTGACGCAGATTGAATTGATTTGGAAAGATTGTCTCGCAGATTGACTTTCAAAAGTCAATTGTGTATTAAACAACAAATGGCTATGTTTATACGTGTCTGAGTTTTATCACTAATAGAACTTTTATACATCAATCTAAATATGTTAAAGAATAATTAAACAAATTTTCTTTACAAGACTGTAAATCATGTTCCACTCCCATGACACCAACCACACAAATTGAACCAGATAGTCAAGGAAAACAGGTTGATCAGACCATGTATAGATGTATGATAGGTTGCCTTCTTTATCTAACTGCTTCTAGACAAGATATTATGTTTTCAACATGTGTTTGTGCTAGATATCAATCAGCTCCTAGGGAATCACACCTAATTGCAGTCAAAAGAATTTTCAGATATCTGAAAGGAACTCCTACACTTGGAATTTGTTATCCTACTTCAAGCAATTCCAAATTAACAGCTTTTTCAGATAATGACTATGTAGGGTGCAAAATGTTAAGAAAATCAACATCTGGTGGTTGTCAATTCCTGGGAAACTGTCTAGTGTCCTGGCAATCAAAGAAGCAAACATCTGTGGCAACTTCAACTGCTGAAGCCGAGTATATTGCAACTGCAAGTTGTACATCACAGATCCAATGGCTTCAATATCAACCTCTTGATTATGGAATCAAAGAGACCAAGACCCCATTGCTTGTAGACAGTAAATCTGCCATTAGCATAATTCAAAATCCTGTTCAGTTTTCAAAAACTAAACATATTGAAATCAGGTATCATTTCATAAGGAATTGCTATGAAAAAGGCAAGATAGAAGTGAAGCATGTGACAACAGCTAATCAAATAGCTGACATATTCACCAAACCCCTTGACACATCAACATTTCAGAAGTTAGTATCCATGCTTGGGATGCTAAATTTGTAAGTGTTTTTTATTTTCCTGCACATATTTTACTTCCACTTATATTGTTACTAATCTAGCACAGAAACTTCTGAAAAACAAAAAGAGAGAAACTACTGATGTACAAAAACATCAGTATGGGGATATTTTCAGAAAAATGATTAACTTCTGATAAAATAAACTTCATAAGTTATGAATAAAGTGTTTATAAATGTTCTCATCAGTGGTTAACAAACTACTGAAGAGAAATTGGGAACTACTTATGAATATTGTTCTTCATCAGCAGTTTTGTCAATAAGGGTAAATCAGACATTTCCCACTTCAGAAGTTTGACCTAGGGCGGTTATAAAATTCTGATAAACACCTTTTCCAACACTTATCCTTTCAAAAAGAAAAATTCTCTCCTTCTCTCTCATAAACACTCTTAAACCCTCCCCTGCAAACAACCAAAAACACTGTTCGATCCACACACACACAAAACCACATGACTCTTATACTAAAACAGGGACACAATCAAAGAGGCTACTTTGTGAAAGATGAAGCCTGGTCCCAATACGACGAAATCATTGATTTAGTCGTTCAATCTCAATATTACACTGCATTCACCATTGATCCTCCAAGTCACACTCAAACTCTTTATGATTTCTGGGCAAACGTCGAGGAGGTGACAGTGAATAACAAGATCATATCCCTCAAATCAACTATCCAAGGGAATGTCATGGAAAGCACACTGGCTACTTTGGGAATAAGACTAAATCTGTCTATTCTGATTCGGAAAGTGAAGTTGACTAGGAAGCAAGCATTAATTCATTGGATGATGAGATTGATCAATTATTAGCCGAAGCAGACTTTTTGATGACGAGGAAATCGTGCATTGTGGATGATGCCATCACAAAGATTTATTATTCAAAGTTCTATGCTGGGAAGGAGGCTCATTTTGCACTGATGGCTATGACAGATCCACCCAAATCGGTAAGTTCTGACTCTACAATTGATATGAATAGTGATAAATACTGTGGTACTTGTGATAGATTGACTGAGGAAAACAAGCAACTCTAGGTTCATCTTGAGAGTGCTAGAATCAACATTCAATCTTATCGTAAGGATGCACATGAATTCAACAAAACACTTTAAGGGTACAAAAAGGACATTTCAGATTTAATGAAAACTCTTTCATTAAAACAAATTGCCATTAACAATTACATTAATGAACTTGAAGAAACACAATTGGAAATGGCCACTGTCAAGTGTTTTGCTGAAAAGGTCAACAAAAATTTGGAAAGCTATAAACATATAGGTTATGTTGTTGACCACATAATTGAAGAACCATCACAATCCGGTAGTGTAAACTACAAATCTGTTCCTTCTCTAGTGCTATTTTAGAATCACAATTTGAACTCAGTAACACTGGAGAGTTCAGTAAAATTAGACTCCGCATCGGACAATGAATCTAACACTTCCAGGATTGGGGATCCACATTCTGATGTGAGACCGATACTCGGATTGAATAATGAAGTGGTAGTTGCAGTAACTGATGATTCAGATACTGAAGATGAGAAATCTAAGGAAGGTAGTGACATTCCTTTGGAAATCACATAATTACAAATGAGCTAATATTACCTTCTCAGTTTTCACATCCTCAGGCAAATGCACATAGAGTGAATCAATCAGTAAACAAGAATGATAAAAATGATTAAGTTGACAAATTCGTCAAGGTTTTCTATCGGATGGAAGGATCCTATAAGATAATCTCTGACGAGGAGTATCCAATTAAATTTGCAAATTATTCAAAGATTGAGAAAATTTGGCAGGAGAGTACCATTTGGTTTCCTAAACATGAAATGACCAATGATATTCCTCCTGAACATTTAAAGAAACTGTATTGTGATACTCCAAACGAATCACAAGTTCATGTCACTGAATTCATTAAACCAAAAAGAAAAGGCTAACGGATTTATTGAACCGGCATACTCAATGGAAACCGCTCCAATGAGCTTAAGACGTAGATGTGTTGATGATCAATACCCAGTCAATTCATACACAAAGCCTAATGCTAAAAACGTGTTTGAAGAATACCGTGCGTGTTTTAAATGCGGGGAGAGAGGGCATTTACTTGCTCACTACCCGTATGTGAGACACAAAAGGCACAAAGTTGAGAAAAAGCAACCTTATAGAAGTCCAGTTGAAAATCATAGATATCCACAAAGACAGTTTGTTCCTCAAAGACCACCATTTTACAATCAAAGTCGTTATTTTAAAAAGAGGGAAAATCGTCAATTTGTCTATGATAATAGAAACAGGATTGCTATGGAGAAGAAACTGAAGAAACCAATGGTGAACACAACTAATGATAAACAAAAGGTTTTTCCAAAGCCGGCTGTTATGTCATCAGTTAGACCTGCATCTGTAGAATCAGAAAAGGTAACCAAGAAAGTTTCATTCACGAACGATACAAAGAAACCTGCTGAGACACAAAAATCTCAGATTAGGATACTTAAACATTCAGAACAATTTTGGTCACCAATTGGTTCTCCAGGTGCTTCTACATCAACTGCTAATGTCAAAACTCAAAGTGAGAAAGGTTTGAATGACCAGAAAAAGGTCGATTCAAAACCATGTGTTTCTGAAAATGAATATTTGAAGTCTAACATTCAAAGACCCAAGACCAAACAGGCTTGGGTCCCTCGCTAGAACTAATCATTTCCTTGATTTGTGTAGGGAGCTCCAGCTGGCCCTGTTAGCAATCTCTGGATTGTTGACAGTGGAGCTTCTAAGCACATGACCGGAGATTTAACGCTGCTATTTGACTAAAAGAACATAAATGGTGGGTATGTGGCATTTGCGGGAAACAAGGGCAGTTATATTACTATGGAACAGAGTGTTAGCAATGGGATTGTGAGTTTTGAAAGAATTTCGTTTGTGAAGCAAATTGATTATAATCTGTTGAGTGTCAGCCAAATTTGTGACAAACAGTTTTCTATACACTTTGATGATAAATCTTGCTATATTCTGAAACCCGGTTTTGACATACCAAAAGAATGGATCATGTAGAAAGCACCAAGAGTGAACAATTTGTACATCCTTGATATGAGCAAGGCAATGACAACCCAGGGCCAAGTCACATGTTTTCTATCCAAAGCTACAGAGAAGGAATCGATAATGTGGCACAGAAGGATGAGACATATTCACCTAAGAAAGATGAATCATTTGGTGAAGAACGGGCTTGTAGAAGGGGTTAATGTGAAGCATTTTCATCTCAATGATAAATGTGTGAGTTTCAAGAAGGGAAAATAGCACAAACAGTCCCACAAACCAAAGAAAGTGAACTCTGTAGAAATGCCACTTGAGCTTTTGCATATGGACCTTTTCGGACCACATAAGCGTAAGAGTCATTATGGAGAGCTTTACTGTCTTGTGGTTACATCATGAGTATAGTGCTCCGTACACTCCACAACAGAACGGTGTTGCAGAAAGGAAAAACAGGACTCTAATAGAAATGGCATGAACAATGCTTGCGGATTTGAATCTTCCAGTAATGTTCTGGAATGAAGCTATATACGCAGCTTGTTACACCTTGAATCGTTTATTAACGGTGAAGAAGTTCGGAAAAACTTCTTATGAACTGTTAAATAGACGAAAGCCGAATTTGGAGTATCTAGAACCTTTTGGGGCACCTTGTACGATGTTGAATCCTACTGGGAAGTTTGCACCAAAAGCTGAAGAGGGATACTTAGTTGGATATGCAACCCCGCTTAAATGGGTATTCAACAAAAGAACTCGACAGGTTGAGGAGTGGGTAAATGTTGAAGTACAACGCTACACTCAGAACGTACAAGTCAGTGGTCTCGACTGGATGTTTGACTATAAAGACTTCCTTGAGTCATTCAATCTAGATAACTTAGTTGAAGAGGCTATTCTACGACTTTATTACGAGTGTGAAAACACAGTGACTTCACCGTTGGTGCGTCCGATCACCGCAACTCCTCCAGCAGCTTCTTATGATACCAATGTTCCTGCAAATGAAGAAGAGGTTTTTTCAAGAAGCTTCTACTACTCTTGACTCATCTGAATCGAAAGACGTAGATGATATTTTCAGTGAAGCTATTCTAGATCATGCTATAGAGGAACCACCAGTGAACCCAAATCCAGATGTTGCTTCATCGTCAAATACGGGTAATGATCTGGATATGGCAGAAAATCTAAATACTCAAACGGGAGTTCAAGTTCCTGATCATCCGGAATCTCGGATTCATCAGATTCATCCGCTTGAGCAGGTTATTGGTGACCCCGGAAGCAATGTCATGACTAGAGGGCAACTTCGTCGAGCAACTTCAAATGATAATATCGCAGCCCTAGCCCTGTATGCTGTTGATGCGTTTTGCGACTAAGGATTGGATAAACATAATTAACACATGTTAGAGCTTGGCCGAAGGTAAACATAAGGGGCGAATGTAGATAAGAAGTGGGCGAAGGTAGATGATAACGGGCGAAGGAGAACTGGATCTGACATGAAGATACATTCGACCACTGGAAGTGGGCGAATGTGGAAAATGCCTACGTTCGACCAGTGAAAAGGGGCGAACGTGCAGTGTCTATAAATAGATTTTGTGATTTTGATTATGTAAGAGAGTTGTCAGTTGAGTCTGTGTTCAGGTCAGGTTCAGAGGTTGTTTTGAGATATTGTGTGTGTGTTCTAGATTAACATAAACTGATTGTAAAAGCTTATTTGAAAGAAGTTAATCTATGAAATGATGTTGAAAATGATCTTGATTGTGTTGTGAATTGTGTTTTATCAATTTGTTCAGAACTAGGGTTTCCGCACCTGGTTTTGTGACTTGTATGATCGTATAATCCTGTTTTAGCTAAAATCTTTCGCTCACAAAGTGGTATCAGAGCCTAGAGGATCATACAATAACAAATTTGATAAAATCAGAGCTGATTTGGACATGTTTTTGACCTAAAATCTTCTGTTTTTACATAAACATTGTTTTTAAGTGTTTTTGATCGATTTAAAGGTGAAATTGTGGTCGAATTCAAGTTTTCCAAGAATTAAAGTTGTTCCAAATCTATTCCGAAACATAACCTGATTGAGATCATTCAAATCCATGAACTTTTGAAAATCTGAGATCAGAATAACCGTTTTTCAAACAATAACCGTTTTTCAAAAATGAGATCTGATCAGAGTGGGCGAACCTGGAACCTGACTTGATTTTAGTGGTCGAACGTGTTGAAAAGTGGGCGAACCTGAGGAGTAAGTGGTCGAACCTAAAATTTCTTGTTGAACTTTTCACTTTCGGGTAGAAATTTTCACCTTCGATCGGATCATTATTGGGCGAAAGTGAAAGGAGGTTATTTTGTGTTTACATTCTGGTCAAATATACGTTCGGGTGTTACTGTTTGGGCGAACATAGAATCAGAAGGGTCGAGAGTGATAAAGTTTGGACGAACCTAGATCATTTTGGGCGAACCTAGTGTATTTTGGGCGAACCTAGGATTTTGTTGAAAATTTTTCTAAGTGTTGAGATTTTTCTTAGTGTGTGATCATGTGGCGTTTTCAAACTACTCCGGGATCAGCAACAACACAACCACAACAGCAAACGATGGACCCATGGACAGTGGCAGCGCAAAAGACGAACACACAGTCTTCACAACCACTTAACTACATGACAACGACGAGCACGATGCCTCAAAGTGTAGCACATCCGGCACTACAATCTGATTACTGGGGAGTAGCAGCAGCGGCGGTAAATACTCAAACCACTAATGCTATTTCTACTTTGATTAAGGATTTGTCTACAGGTAGTGGAACTCGGCCACCGAAGCTCATGGACATGCAAGAGTATAATCAGTGGCATACCATGTTCAAGATCCATTTGGAAGGCATGGGAGTTGAAGGAGCAGAGGCTTGGAGCATGATTGTTAAAGGTTACACAGCACCTATTTTGGAGAATACAGGTGAGATGATTCCTTTGGAAAGCTTAACTGAGGACGAGAAGAAGAAATATGTGGTGGAGAAGAAGGCTTTTTCCCAATTGACACAGGCAATCACAAGTGACCTGTTGCATCAGTTTGGGACATGTACTACATCAAAGCAGCTTTGGGATAAGCTTAAGAGGAAGCATGATGGTAATGAGAAGACTAGGAGCCTGAGAATGGAAGAATTGGTCAAAGAGTTTGAGAATTTTTCTTTTATTAATAATGAAACTCTAAAAGAACTAACTCCTAGATATATGCATTTGTTGTCTGAATTGTCTAGTTATGGTGTACAGATTCCAATGACTAAGCAGGTGGATAAGTTTGCAGATGCTTTACCACCACAATGGGATCAGCATGTGGAAGTTCTTAGAGAGAAGGATGCTTATCAATTCTGGACTATTTCAGAGTTTATCGAAAAGCTGGAGAACAAAGAGTTGGAGGATAGGAGGAAAGCTAGAAGGTCACAGATTCCTCAGAATCCCAGTTTGTATTTTGGAGGCACTTCAGTTCCAGTTGGTAACTCGAGCTCAGGAAGCATTGCACCACATGTTGCATGTATTTCCAATGTCATGGAATCATCAAAACCAACCACCAACTACTTGACACAAACATCATCCTACTCACAACCATCATACACACCACCACAATACAATTCCTATATTTCACCAATCTCCCCAATGCAACAAGCAGGTTTTTACACCGCTAACCAATCACAACAACAAGTAAACCAAGTAACTCAACCTAATCAACGACCGGTGGTTTTGGATACATCTAACTTGGGAAATGTGACTGTGGAGGTTGCTCAGCAACACATTGCATTAGTCTCAGCAATGGTTTCATCCTACAATGGGTTAGTTGCTAGTCAGATTGGGAACAACAACTTAACCAACGAAGACTATGCACAGATTGACAAGGAAGAGATGGAACTCATTGACATTCAATGGGCTTTTGCGAGTATCATGAGAAGAGCAACAGAGTTCATTGAGAAAACAGGAAGGACTGATTTAGCAACTTCTCCCAACACAACCTATGGATTCAACAAGGAGAAGGTTACGTGTTTTAATTGTGGAGAAAAAGGACACTTTAAAAGGGAATGCACCCAGCCACCTAAACAAGGTAATCGAAACCCTTTCAATGCAAATTACCAGAACCGTCAACAACAAAACCAAGTTTCTTACCAAAATAACAACAACTACCAAAACCGAAACTTTAACAACCAAAACAGACAACCAAACACTCAAAACCAGATTCAAAACCAATCTCCTAACAACCCAAACCGAACAGTTGTACCTATCACTACACCTAATGAGACCCAACAGAATGCGAGTCAGAACCAAGCTTTGGTGACTCAACAGGATGAAAGGTTTGACTGGTCGGGTATGCAAATAGGAGTTGAGGAAGTGACTACTGGTGGGAATGTGGCATGTGTTGCTTATCAGGTTGATATGGAAGAGTCGGTGACGGTTGATGAGAAGAAAGAAACTGAGGAGTGTGAAAGTGATGATTCTGAGACTGAGATGGAAGTGGAGAATAAACCTGTTGAGGTTAAGGCTGAGGAAACGAGTTCTGGAATGGTGATTGATTCTATTACTGATGTTCCTGAAGAGTGTAGATCAGTCTATTCAGATTCTGAGAGCGAATCAGACACAGAGGCAAGTGTTGATTCTTTAGATGATGATATTGATCAGTTGCTGGCAGAAGCTGACTTTTTGATGACGAGGAAGTCGTGCATTGCTGATGATGCTTTCACCAAGATTGACTACTCCAAGTTTTTCACTGGAAAGGAAGCTCATTTTGCGTTGATGGCCATGACTGAACCGCCAAAACCTGTAAGTTCTGAATCTAGCACTGATGTTATGAGTGATAAATATTGTGGAACATGTGATAGATTGACTGAGGAGAATAAACAACTCCGAATTTCACGTGATAGTGCTATCCTGAACAGTCAATCTACTCGCAAAGAGTTGAATGCTTTCAATAAAGTATTAGATGGCTATAAAAAGGACATTTCCGACTTGAAAAACACTTTGTCATTGAAACAATTGGCAATAAACAACTATATCAATGAAATTGAAAACACCAAGTTGGAAATGGCAGCCATAAAATGCTTTGCTGAAAAGGTTAACAAGAAGTTGGAAAGTTATAAGAATGTTGCTTATGTGGTAGACCATATCATTGATGATAACACCACCAAGTACAAGTCCGTACCATCTCCGGTTCTTTTTGAAAATCATAACTATCACCAAGTTATACCGGAGAGTTCGGTAAAATCAGACTCATCATCGGAAATGGAATCTAATACCTCGAGTATTGGTGATCCATATTCCGATGTGAGACCGATTTTAGGCTTGAATGATGAGGGTGTTTATGCTGAAAGTGAGAATTCAGACTCAGAGAATGATGATACTGGTAGTGATCAAACTGTTAATGAATGTGAGATTCCAAAAGAAAATCACATTATTACTACTGAACCAGTGTCACCATCTGATCATGTTCATCCGATGGCAAATGCTAATCGTGATAAAAAGTCTGAAAAGATTGATGTTAAGAAAGATAATGGTGTTAAGAATGTGGTTAAAAAGAATGAGTTGAATGAACCTAGTGACAAACCTGTCAATGTGTTTTACCGGATGGAAGGATCCGATAAGATCATTTCTGATGAGGAATTTCCAATCAAAAACGTTAACTATTCTAAACTTGACAAAATCTGGCAAGAAAGCACAATATGGTTTCCAAAACATGAGAGAACCAACGAAATTCCACCAGAAATCTTAAAGAAACTGTTTTCAGAAGTTCCTCAAGAACCAAAGGTCCATGTCACCGAGTTCATTCGACCAAATGATAAAGCAAATGGTTTTCATGAGCCCTCTTACTCGAAAGGACCACTTCCTGAGAGTTTGAGGAATCAACAGTATAATGATCAATATCCTGTTAGATCATTTGCTCCACCAAATGCTCATTATGTTTTTGAAGAATATAGAAAATGCTTTAAATGTGGAGAACGCGGGCATTTACTTGCTCAGTGTCCATATATAAGGCATAAAAGACATGAGGTTGAAGTCAGAAATTCCATGAGAAAGCCGATTGATCATTATGTTCCACCACATAGACGGGTTGTTCCTTAACAACAACAGTTTTATAATCAAAACAATTTTCAAATGAGGAACAATCGTCCAATCCAATATGATCAAAGGAATCGGATTGCTATGGAACAATCTTGGAGAAAGCCTGTGGTGAACACAACAGCTGATAGACAAAAGGTTCCACAAAAACCAATTGTCAAATCAAATGTTGGACCTAAGTCTGTTAACTCAGATAAGGTTGCCAAGAAAGTTACTTTTGGTAACAATGTTCAGAAACCAATTGAGAAACCAAAATCTCAAATTCGTATTCTTAAAAGGCCTGAACAATCTTGGACACCTAATGGTACTCCAGGAGCTTCTACTTCGAAGGTAAGTGAGAAAAATGAAAGTGTTTTGAACAATCAGAAAAAGATTGATCCAAAACAGAAAGTTGTTGAAAAAGTTAATGAAGATGTTTCTTTGAAAACCGATGTTAAAAGGCCCAAGACTCAGGCTTGGGTCCCCCGAAAGAACTAAATGATTTACTTTTTGTGTGCAGGGAGCTTCAGTTGGCCCTATTAGCAGTCTCTGGATTGTTGATAGTGGAGCTTCAGGCCACATGACGGGGGATCTTGCATTGCTGTTTGATGTGAAAAATATTAATGGAGGATATGTCGCTTTCGCGGGTAATAAAGGAGGTTATATTACGATGGAAGGAAGCGTGAGTAATGGGATTGTGACTTTCGAGCGGATTTCTTATGTCAAGCAGATAGACTATAATCTGTTGAGCGTCAGTCAAATATGCGATAAACAATTTTCTGTGCATTTTGATGACAAATCCTGCTATATTCTCAAACCGGGCTTCAAAATTCCAAAGGAGTGGGTAATGTTGATGGCACCTCGAGTCAACAATCTTTATATTCTTGACATGTCCAAGGCGATGACATCACAGGGACAAATAACATGCTTTCTATCCAAGGCGACCGAGAAAGAATCGATAATGTGGCACCGCAGAATGGGGCACATTCATCTGAGGAAAATGAATCAACTGGTGAGAAATGGACTTGTCGATGGAGTAAACGTGAAACATTTCCATCTGAACGACAAGTGTGTAAGTTGTATGAAAGGCAAACAACACAAACAGTCCCATAAAGTGAAGAAAGTTAATTCTGTTGAGATGCCGCTTGAACGATTGCACATGGACCTTTTCGGACCAGTCAAGCGCAAAAGTCATCTTGGAGAGCTTTATTGTTTAGTTGTCACTGATGACTATTCACGATTTTCATGGGTGATGTGTTTGAAGAACAAAAGCGACACTTTTACCAACCTACAAGTTCTGTTCACTCGATTGGAGAATATCTACAGTTTGAAGATAAAAAGAATCAGGAGTGACAACGGGACGGAGTTCAAAAATGCCAAGATGGATGAACTTTGTGAAAGCAAAGGGATACATCATGAATATTCAGCTCCGTATACCCCGCAACAGAACGGTGTTGCTGAAAGAAAGAATAGGACTCTAATTGAGGCAGCTCGAACAATGCTCGCTGATTCAAATCTTCCAGTAATGTTCTGGAACGAGGCGATTTATGCAGCAAATTATACATTAAATCGGGTTTTAACAGTGAAGAAGTTTGGTAAAACATCTTATGAGCTGTTACACCGACGAAAGCCCAATTTAGAGTATCTAGAACCTTTCGGGGCGCCATGCACGATGTTGAATCCAAGCGAGAAGTTTAGTCCTAAAGCTGAGGAGGGATATTTTGTTGGATATGCAACCCCGCTCAAACGGGTATTCAACAAGCGAACTCATCAAGTGGAGGATTGGGCTAACGTGGAAGTTCAACGATACACTCAAAATTTGCAAGGAACGGGCCCTGATTGGATGTTTGATTACAAAGATTTCTTTGAATCATTCAACCTAGATAGCTTGGTTGAAGAAGCTGTTATCAGATTACTTTACGAGTGTGAAAACGCGGCGACTTCACCGTTGATGCGTCCAATCACCGTAAACCCCCCATCAGCTTCTAATGATACCAGTGCTCCTATACAAGAAGAAGAGTTGTTTCAAGAGGCTTCAACTTCACTAGACACTTCAGAATCTGAAGATGAACAATTTGAAGAAGCCGTTCTTGAACATGCAGAAGAATTAGAGGCGCAACCTGTGAACCCAACTCCAAATCCCGATGTTACTTCATCATCAAACACGGGTCATGATCAGGATGCTGTAGAAAACTTGACTGCTCAGACGGGAGTAATTGTACCTGTTAATCCGGAATCTCGGATCCATCGTATTCACCCGCTGGAGCAAGTTATCGGTGATCCTGGAAGTGGTGTTATGACCAGAGGGCAGCTGAAAAGCGTTAACTCGCCAGAGAGTTTTGGTGCTTTAGCATTATATGCCAAAATTCAGAAATCTGGTAGTCAAAATGATTGGTCGTTTGCATGTTATGTGTCGCAGGTAGAGCCAAGGACATACAAAGACGCTTTGAATGAAGATGCCTGGGTTGAGGCAATGCAGGAGGAGTTATTGCAATTTCAGAAATTGGGAGTCTGGACGCTCACAGATTTGCCGTCGGGAAGAAAGAAAATAGGCACTAAGTGGGTGTTTAAGTGCAAAAAGGATGATCGTGGAGTTATTGTTCGCAACAAAGCCAGATTGGTTGTGCAGGGTTTCCATCAAATCGAAGGAATTGATTACAACGAAATCTATGCACCAGTAGCACGAATTGAAGCTATTCGTATGTTCCTTGCGTTTGCTTCATACAAGAAATTCAAAGTCTATCAAATGGACGTCAAGAGCGCATTTTTGTACGGGAAAGTCAAGGAGGAGGTTTATGTCGGGCAGCCACCAGGCTTTGAGGACCCAATCCACCGGGACAAGGTCTACGTGCTAAACAAAGCTTTATATGGTTTGCACCAGGCTCCAAGACAGTGGTACGAGGAGCTAAGTACATACCTCATCTCCAAAGGATTCAAGCGCGGCCTCGTCGATTGCACCCTCTTTACGAAGAAGACGGGAGATGACTTGCTTCTAGTACAGATTTACGTTGATGATATTATATTTGGTTCAACTAACGAACTTTTGTGCAGGGAATTCGAAACTGTTATGCAAGAAAAGTTCGAAATGAGCGCTATGGGGGAGATGCAGTTTTTTCCTCGGCTTACAGGTGGACCAAAGACCCGACGGGATCTTCATTCACCAGACGAAATATGTATCCGACATCTTGAGCCGATTCCAGATGGAGGACTCTAAGCCGATGGATACCCCGATTCAACCCAATCACGGGATTGGAGTGGACGCTAAGGGGGAGCTGACAGATCCATTTACATACAGAGCAATCATCGGATCTTTGATGTATTTGACAGCGTCTCGACCAGATATTATGTATGCAACGTGTCTCTGTGCTCGCTATCAATCGAAGCCGAAACAAAGTCATCTGACGGCGGTCAAGCGTATCCTTCGATATCTGAAGGGTTGTCCATCAAAAGGACTTTGGTACCCTAATGATGATGATTTTGATTTTATTGCTTTTAGTGATGCAGATTGGGGCGGCTGTGACAAAGATAGCAAATCAACAACAGCTGGTTGCCAGTTTTTAGGGAGCAGGTTAATTACCTGGCAATGCAAGAAACAGACTTCCGTCGCACTATCTACATGTGAAGCCGAGTACATTTCAGCCTCGAGTTGCTGTTCGCAAGTGCTCTGGATCCAACAACAGATGGTCGATTACGGTTTGCAGTTTCTTAAAACTCCTATACACTATGACAACGAAGCCGCAATTGCATTAACTAAAAATACTGAAAATCATTCTAAAGCGAAACATATCCGGATTAAATATCATTTTATCCGTGATTGTTACGCTAAGGATTTGATAGATATGGTCAAAATCCATACTGACTACCAACGTGCAGATTTGTTTACAAAAGCTTTTGACAGGTCCCGCTTTGAATATCTTTTAAAAGTAAACAATATAAAGGAAAAACAGGACTAATCGGCACCTCGGTTTATCGCTTTTTAGTTTTAGTTTTAAATTTTTGCTAATTGGGAATTTCTCTTTACTATCATAATCCTCAAAGAAGTTGATGCTTTCGAGGGGGTTGTTTAATCCTTAAAGAAGTTGATGCTTTCAAGTGGATTGTTTTTTTTTTAAAATTTTTTGTTTTGTTTTTCAGAAAAATTAAAAACCCAAAAATATGTTCTTTATTTTAGGGGGAGTCATTTTATCAGAAAAACCAAAAACATTGAAAAATTTTCAAAATACCTAAAAATTAGAAAAACCAAAATGATTTTCTGGATAAAAAGAGGAAATGATAGTACATCAGTGGGGATCTGACACAGGCTAAAGAATTGTATAGTTTAATGAGACGTATGTTGATTACGAGTGATATGCTGATAGGCTTCGTAGACTAAATATTGCGTGCATTAGTGATACAAACATAACAAACTACGCATTTGTGGCTGAACACCTCATGGGCATATGGTCTTAGTACCGTAATTTCGTTTGATAGGGTACTTGTACAAAACTCGGAGGTTTAGGGTCGTTATGTTATTAGTTGTCTGGGGATAGCCTATCTGATCTTCTGCTGTAAGTCATTACGGACCTAGATCAGACAGGATGTCTTTATAAAAGAGCTATATGCCAAAACCTAAAGTTACCGAATTGAGGAACTTTCCATGTTATATGATAATCAAAGATTATCTATTACATCGTATTGATCATTGATGCAAATCATGATTAATATCAGTCCTCAACCTGGTATAGTGCATATGTTGCTTTGCTGCATTAATTTGCTGACCTGTATACCTCTATGCATTATATCTTGTACAATTACAGACGACAAAAGCATAATCACGCTTTACAATGAGTCTTTGTGCATTTACTTCTTGATACGGGAGTATGTCGTGTGTGTGGGAACCACAATGTGTTAGTCCAATACATCTAATTCGTATCATTTTAAAGCATTGCGTAATTGTCTGCATGTGAGCTTATGTGGACCACAATATTAGCAATTGCCGTGTCACATATTGTTTCTAATGATAATATTAAAACAGATCAACGCTGTGTTCAGATTTCTCAGAAAACTGATATGATCCTCTTACCGGAAATCACAAAATGTTTACTGCTTTCATTTACTTTAATGCATTTTACTTTGTTGCATTTTACTTTTATTGTTAAAAAGATACAAAATCCAAAAAGATTTTAGGAGTGTTTTGATAAAATTTCAGAAAATCCAAAAAGATTTGCATTTCTGCTTTATTTTTGATAACCGGGGATGCTTGATGGTCAATTTCTGAGATTTGATAACACCATCTGGGCTTTGTATCATTCAAAATGTGAAAATTTGAGTTTTGGAAGTTTAACAGATTGAAAAATGTTGAACGGGATTCGAATTCGTGATTTGGCGAAATTTTCAGATTTTTCCATTTCACATTCGCCCCTTAATTGGGTCGAATGTGGAAAAATCATTACCTTCGACCATAATTGTTTTGGACGAATGTGGAATTTTTCACTTCCGGGTGTTAATTCCACTTCCGGGTACATTTTTCACCTTCGGGTTTTTAATTAGGGACGAAGGTGGCTTTGTTTTACATTCGTGCCATTCATTTGGGGCGAATGTGGACTTCACCCACATTCGACCACCATAAACGGACGAAGGTGCCTCTTATATATACACCATTTCAGGTTCGAACCCCACATTCAAAAATTTTTCAAACTTTCTTGATAACCAGACCTTGTTGCTTGTTTTTCTGTTGATTCACTGATTTATTCCCTATACATTCTTGATCATTTTGAGACTTATTTCACAGGTATTGAAGATGTTTACAGATCAAAATCATCGAGTTTTTAAACCGGACCTAGGGTTTCAATTTAGGGGTCTTAGGATGTTTAATAATGTTTGATTTTGTTTGACATTCAATCCACATCAGTTTTAGGGGGAGAAGAATAAAGGAATTAGGTTTTAAACACCTTTTGATTGTTTAATCGATTGAATAGACTGTTTAACCTAATTTTGTCTTTTAAAACTGATGTAAATTGATATTTGAGGACAATTGGTAATACAAGAGTGCTAATCGGTCATGTTAGGTCATATTAGGATCAATATTACATGTTAAAAACAACTTTGGCAGAATTTCACCTTCGGTTGATATAAACGGGCGAAAGTGGAATTGTTTTGGACGAAGGTGGAACAATTTGGACGAATGTGACTTTTAACTCAGAACATTTTAACATTCGACCATAATTTTATCATTCGACCAAATAAACTCACATTCGACCATTCCAAAACGGGCGAATGTGCAGTATATTTTTGACCAGAATTTTTGTAATTTTTGTCGTTTTTGTATTTTGACGTGTTTGTTTGATTTTAATGTGCAGATGGCTGATCAATCTGAGAATGTGGAAGCACCAGTAGAAAATGTGGAAACTCCAGCAGAGATTACAGTTCCAGATCCAGTGCCAGAGGCAGAAACGTCTGTTCCAAGCAGTTGGCCATTTGAAAGGTCGCATAACTGTTGCGCTTATCTCGGAGATGTAGAGAAGAATACGGAGTTCACCGGGATCATAGAGTTTCTGAAGAGGAGCAGAATAGTTCATGCATTAGCCACACCAACCATCATATACAAAGATATCATTGAAGATTTCTACCAAAATGCGAAATATGACTACTGGGAGAATCAAACGATCATCAAGAGCAAGATTCAGGATATGGAGATGTTCTTGACTGAAACAGATAAAGTTTGAAGATAGTGAAGATCCCAGGGAGTTGTCATGGACAGAGCAGAAAGCATGTTTCTTACGGATGAAGTACAAAGGTCCAATTACTGACGGATCTATGTATAAGGGGAAGCTGGGAGTGCAGTATAAGTATTTTGCACATGTTCTTATCCACGTATTTGGGTGTGTGAGCGGTGGATATGATGTAATGAGAAGGAGTTTAAGTTCATTAATGGTTGCGTTGACACTGAATAAACCATTTAATGTATCTGGGATGATTCTTGATCATATGCTGGAGATGCTGAAAGGAATGAAGAACAAGAAGTTCATGTTATATCCGAGATTTCTGATGATGATCTTTGACTATAAGTATCCTATGTTGAAAAAGGATCCGACTATGATCCTAGGTCAAGATCATATGAACATTAGAACATTGATGAGGATGAAGGGTTACAAAGGTGTGCCTGATAGTGAGAAGCCACCTAACAGGAGATTATTTGGTGCTTTGGCTCGTCCGGATTACACTGATCCCGGCAAGAACAAAGCAAGACATGATAATAGTGACTCGGACAATGATGATCCCTTAGTGTATGTTGATTCAAGCACTAAGAGGAAACGGCAAGTAGTCAATCCTGGAGCCAAAGGGAAGGGCAAGGGAAAGACTGTGGATCAGGGAAGTTCTAAGCAACAAGTGGTTAGAAAGAAATCGACAGCGAAGAAAGGATCAGGTTTGGTGGACGAAGAGTCGGTAGATTCAGAGGAGACTGAGGTTGATGAGCAGTGGGATTCTGATGATGAGAATGTGAGGACCACCAAACGTAAGGCCACTATGGTTAGTGAGTCTGAATCCTTGAACAAGTCGATTGAAGAAGCTGAGAGAAGAAAGAAATCTGTTGAAGATGAGAGTCTAGGTGTTGACCTGGCAGAGCTGAGTGTTGGAGACACTGTAGTGGTTAATTTGCCTAGAAAGACAAAGAAGCAAAAGACCATGGCCAAGAAGTCTAGTATAAAAGAGCTGAGGGAGAAAGAGTTAGCTTAGCTATTGAAGGGTAAAAGATTACCTGATGCTGGTACACCATCTAAGCTATCTTCACCTGTTGCCAAGAAGCAGAAGAAAACGAAGGAGGCAGAGACTTTACCAATCAATCAATTCAATGTCGATTTGGATAAAGTGCTCGATAAGTTCAGAAAGCCTCAGAAGGAGAAAGTAGCTGAAGTTGAGCCATCCAAATCAAAGTCGAAGAAGGTAACTGTGGATGACGATGTTATGAAGCAAGTGAATAAGAAAATGGAAGATAAGATTAAGATTTTGGAAGCTAAGAATGAGAAGCTTGAAAGGAAGTGTGAAAGAAACAAGGGCAGGATCAAACTGATTAAGGCAGATAACAAAGAGCTAAGGAATGAAAACAAACGCCTTAGTAATTTGATTGATGAGCTTTATAGCAGGGCACCCCAGTTGAAGGAGGGTGAAAAAGATGAAGAAGAAGAAGAAGAGAAAGTCGATTATGAATATTCTGAATCTGAGAAAGAAGAAGATGATGATGAGGATAATGATGAATCAGAGAAAAGCGATGATGATGATGATGACAACAATGATGATGATGATGATGCTGAAGGTGCTGGGAGAAAACAAGGAGATGAGTTTAGCAGTGGTAGTGATCATGATGGAGGAGATGATACTTCCAGATTTACTTATGAGAAGAGAACACCAAAGAAGAAAGATACTGGAGAATCAAGTTCTAAGAAGAAAGGTGAGAACGTTGATTCAGATGAAAGTATTTTCTGGAATGAGAAGGTGAGATCTCTATCTGATGATGCTAAACAGCTATATAAAGATATGTTGGAAAAGAAAGAGTGGACCATTGAGTTCACAGGATGCTTCGCTGAGATATTCCAAACTGATGACTTAAGATATGAGTTGGAATATGAAGATCCAGATCTTGAAGAAGGGGAATTACCTGCATCTGTGGCAAAAGAAATACTAGATGGTCTTGCACAGAGGGTAGGGAAAACTTTTGAGGAGTTTATGATGGATGAATCGATTCCAGATATTCCTGAAAAGGATATTGGAAGTCATTCAGATGATGTGCAGACTCCTGAGAACAATGAAGTGGAGATGGAAGATATAACTCATGAAGAGTTTCCCCAGTACTTCAGACAAGATGATGAAAATGAAGTATTTCCTGACTTCACTGAGATACCAAATAAGTCAGCAAAACAGAAAGCTAAGAAAAGGAGTGAAGAGTTTGTGGAGAAGGTATTCGGTACAGATAAGAAAGATTCTTCTAACCAGTCTGATGAGTTGAAGAATTATATGAAGAAATTGAAGGAAATGGAAGAGAACCGACCAAAGCCTGAAGCTCAAGGTAACTTTTATCGATTTCATAATGCCAAGTTCAAAGGCAGAGCTCTCGGGTGGACTTACTTAGGCAAGCTGAAATGTATTGCTGCAAAATGGGAAACCGGAATCTTGTACTTCAACAGATTCTGTGACTTGCTTACTCTACCATACTGGGCGGTTAGAGACTTATGCAGATTCCCAATGTCAGGTGCCGAAGTAAATGGATCACATGTCGGTTGGTGCACAGATAAATTGGTTTGGGAAAGTCGTACGAGATGGAACAGATTCAAGCCTCAATATCCCAGAAGAAAAGTGCATAGGGATATTGATCCACAAACCAATCTGAAGCGTGTTACCTTGATTTACAAAGCACCTAATGTGATGAGGAAGATACCGTTGATGCCGATGCCACAGCATTTTAGTGCTGATTTTATCTTCTGGTATTATGATTGGAGAAAGGCTGAAGCGGTGATCGTGTTGAGAGATGGAAAGGATAAATACAAGCATGTTCATGTATTTGATCCTATGTGGTTGATTAACTGCACGTTTGAAGACATCATCATGCTTTTCTTCAATCCAATCTACTTTGAACCAAACGACTTTGCTCAAGCAAGAAAATACACGCAAGTGGTTGGAGTTTGTTTTGCGTATGACATCAATGCAGGAAGCAACTTGGAGGGAAAGCTTGGTAAGACAGTGAAGATAGCGAATGTGTCAAAACCAGTGAAGAAAACATTTGAGCCTCCAATGACTACTGAGCAGAAGAAACAGCTCAGAATCAAGTTGATGAACAAGACAATGGACCAACAGAGAAAACTATCCAATCAATAGTCGAGGGGGAGTTTGTTGATGCGTTTTGCGACTAAGGATTGGATAAACATAATTAACACATGTTAGAGCTTGGCCGAAGGTAAACATAAGAGGCGAATGTAGATAAGAAGTGGGCGAAGGTAGATGATAACGGGCGAAGGAAGACTGGATCTGACATGAAGATACATTCGACCACTGGAAGTGGGCGAATGTGGAAAATGCCTACGTTCGACCAGTGAAAAGGGGCGAACGTGCAGTGTCTATAAATAGATTTTGTGATTTTGATTATGTAAGAGAGTTGTCAGTTGAGTCTGTGTTCAGGTCAGGTTCAGAGGTTGTTTTGAGATATTGTGTGTGTGTTCTAGATTAACATAAACTGATTGTAAAAGCTTATTTGAAAGAAGTTGATCTATGAAATGATGTTGAAAATGATCTTGATTGTGTTGTGAATTGTGTTTTATCAATTTGTTCAGAACTAGGGTTTCCGCACCTGGTTTTGTGACTTGTATGATCGTATAATCCTGTTTTAGCTAAAATCTTTCGCTCACATATGCTAAAATTCAAAAGTCTGGTTGTCAAAATGACTGGTCCTTTGCTTGTTATGTTTCGCAGGTTGAGCCATGGACATACAAGGATGCTTTACTAGATGATGCCTGGGTTAAAGCTATGCAAGAGGAAGAAGATTGGTACAAAGTAGGTTTTTAAATGTAAGAAAGATGATCGAGGCGTAATTGTAATAAACAAAGCTCGGTTGGTCGTTTAGGGATTTAGTCAAACTGAAGGAATAGATTATAATGATGTCTATGCACCTGTGGCGCATATAGATGCTATTCGAATGTTTCTAGCGTTTGTTTCTGTTGGATCAGTAATGCTCTTGATGTTATGCTTGCTAGTGAACACTTGTGTGTTTAGCAGGTTTAATCAGATTTGCACAGCGGAATAAGTAAGTAAAGTTACACTATCAACAGGAGTTATTACTCCCCCTTGATGTTTGAAAACTAAAGACAAGTTTAATGAGAATCTAAGTATTGAATGTGAATGATAATAAATACACAAACATATTCTAAGTAAATGAAATGGCAATAACAATAATAAGCTTTGAAGGATTTTAGTTTCAATTAAAATCAATGTCTAAAACAGAGGGAGGAACCCATCTATTTATAGACATACAAATACATGAACCTTGCCAAAAAGCAAGTCTATAACAAGTTGCATTCTTGGAACTTGCACTAAAAGATAAAGTAATAATAAACAAATAAACTACTGAAACATAAGGCGGTGGAAAGATTCTATTACAAGTGCTGATGAATGACAAACTACTGATGAGTAGTTTGTCTTCAGTATTTCTTCAGTGAACTTGTCTGGTTAGACTTCAGAACTTCTGATCTTTCTTCTTCAGTACTTGTTGAATCCTTCTTCAGTACTTTAGTCTTCTTTCTTCAGTAGTTCTATACTTAGAATATTTGCAGAAGTATGAATTAGACTAAGGTTTGCAAAAGTGGTTTCCTCAATCCTTTTTGTCCTAACAGTTTCCTACAAGAAGTTCAAGGTGTACCAGATGAATGTGAAGAGCACGTTTTTGTACGGTGTGGTCAAGGAAGAGGTATACGTTGGTCAACCACCAGGCTTTGAAGATCCTATCCACCGGGATAAGGTTTATGTACTCAACAAAGCACTTTATGGATTGCACCAAGCTCCACGACAATGGTATGAGGAGCTAAGCACGTACCTACTTTCAAAGGTATTCAAACGAGGTTTGGTAGACTGTACCCTGCTTACAAAAAGAACAGAGGGTGACTTGCTTCTTGTTCAGATATATGTTGACGATATTATTTTTGGCTCTACAAATGAGCTTTTATGCAAAATTTGAACGAGTCATGCAGGAAAATTTCGAGATGAGTGCAATGGGGGAAATGCAGTTTTTTCTAGGCTTGCAGGTGGATCAATTGCCAATGGGCATTTTCATTCACCAAACAAAATACGTATCTGAAGTCTTGACCCGGTTCCAGATGGAAGTTTCAAAGCCTATGGATACCCCGATTCAACCAAATCACTGGATTGGAGTTGACGCTAAGGGGGAGCTTACAGATCCCTTCACATATAGAGCCATCGTCGGATCTTTGATGTACCTGACTGCATCTCGTCCAGACATAATGTTTGTAACATGTGTTTGTGCAAGATTCCAATCAAAGCTTCTAGATTCTAATAACATAGTGAAGACATGCTTTAGCCTATTAGTGAACACTCATCCCGAGAATTCCTAGGTAGGCATCCAGGTCCCTCAACTGATTGGGAATTGGGATATATGCACCATGCCAGTCCTAGACAGAAAACTCAGAATACAGGCGTTCACCCTTCCAGATTGCATGTGTTCGTTATAAAAATCTATAAGTTCGATGAGACCTCTAGGTGGTTCAGGCTAAACCTGAGGATTTAGTCCTATTAATCTAAAGGTGGATCAGGATTGCAGCAGACGAGTAAGAGTAGCCAAATTGTAAGGCTTAGGGTAGTAAAGGGTGTAGGATAGGGATAAGAATAAGGAAGCAATTAGGGTTACAAGTAAGAGAAGGAAGTACTGGCTTAAATCCCTAAGGTTATAGTCTAGATTATTTTTCTAATAACCTAATTCCCTATAACCAAGGCTCTGATACCAATCTGTAACACCCCAACCGATGGTAGAAACATCGAGGTATCACGTATGATTGATTGTTCAGTAGCACATGGTAATCAAGTTTTAATTAAGAATTTATTTAAAGTAAAATATCCAAATTTTGAAATACATAACAAAGTCTTGAATGAAATCTAGTACATCAAATAATCAAACAAAGCATAAAAGTTCAATTATCTCATCATGCTAGCTCTAGACTTCAAGCATCAGTATTTCCTGTTGAGTTTGGAAAAATGGGGGGGGGGGGGTCAACTAGAAGTTGGTGAGAATACATAAGCCAAGTCAAGCAATAAGTTTTAAAAGAATAAAAGTTTAGCAATTCATATGTCTAATGTAAGTTTAAGTCTACATGAATAAACAACAAGTATAGTATGCACATAATCAATCCTCCGACAAAGTTTAGGTCCATCCCGTATCCACGGTTCACCTTAATATAATGTTGGAACGATAACAATCACTGCGCTCCCCATAAAAGATGGTCAACGAATCTGGATGGGGTTGTCAATCCAATAGATCTTTCATTGTATACCGCCGGCTTGATCAGGGTTAATGATTATGCAAGTTTAAGTTTAAGTCTAATAGTCTTTGTCTAGGTCATAAGGCATTAAATTTTACAACTAGACATGTATGTAGAATTGCTTAAGTATAAAGTTTTCAAGTATAAAGAATTGCATAAACAGGGTTACGTAAACTCACCTTAGCAAAGTGTTAATTCTTGTGAAATAGAATAAGTGTGGTCCAACGTTGCCAAGTATTACCCTATGTTTAAGGCAAAATATAAGTCTAAGTCTTTCTAGTCTACAAGTATTTCTAGGGTTCCTAATTTGGGGATAAGTAATTGTTTAATTATTAATTAGGTAAATTGTTAATAAATAAAAAAAATTCAAAACATAAATAAATAAAAGACTATTTGTAGATTTTTGATTAATGATGGTCATATTATAAGATTTTAAGTATGAAAATAATTTTTATAAAATTATTTTCTCAAAAATTGAATATTTAGTATATCTATTTCTATTTGTCAAAATATACTTTTTATATCTAAAAATATTAAAATTAAAGAAATTTCAAATTAAAATTTATATTTCTGTTCTAAATGAACAAATATAATTTATGTAAAATTTTGGTATAAAAATATTGAAAAATGAATTTATTATGATTTATTTATGATTAAAATAACAAAAATAAATTAAAAATATTAAATAAACGGTTTTTCTGGAATAAAATTTATTTCTAAAATACTTATTGATCTAAAAGTTTACAATATTTTTTGTGAGATTTTATAAAGTCGATTAGATATTTTTAAAGAATTTTAAAATTATAATTTAATAAATTTGTAATATTTATAATATATATTAAATAAATGATTTTTGAAAAACTAAAAATTTTATAATAAACTTTGTCATTAGATTAACATAAAATATTTTTTATATAATTTATAAAGCACTTTTATTATTTTAAAACTATTTTTAAAATATTATAGAAAGTGTATATATATATATATGTATATATTTAAAAGAAACTAACAAAAAAAAAACAAAAAATGTTAGGACAAAAAGGATTGGTGAAACCACTTTTGCAAACCTTAGTCTAATTCACTTTCTGTCAAAATACTCTAAGTATGGAACTGCTGAAGACAAGGAATCAAACTGCTGAAGAAGAGATTCAGAAGTACTGAAGAAGAAGTCATCAGAAGTTCTGAAGTTCAAACCAGACACTTCAACTGAAGAACTGCTGAAGACAAACTACTCATGAGTAGTTTGTCATTCATCAGTACTTAAAGAAGATCTTTTCCACTGCCCTTGTATATCAGTAGTTTAATACTTTAGTATTTCTTTTTTACTTTATGTACAAGTTCCAAGACTGCAACTTGTTGCAACTTGTTTCTGAACTTGCTTTTTGGCAAGGTTCATGTATTTGTAAAGTCTATAAATAGAAGGATTCATCCTTCTGTTTTAGACATTGATTTTAATACAAGAAATCCTTCAACACTTATTATTGTTATTTCCATTTCGTGTTTACTGAGAATCTGTCAAAGTATTTCATTCTCATTAAATAATTAGATTCTCAATAAACACTTCTCATTTATTGTTCTTGATTCCAGGGGGAGTAATAACTCCTGTTGACAAAGTGTAGCTATAAACTTATAAACATTCCGCTGTGCTAACACTCACAAAGAACTTGCTAAACACTTAAGTGTCTACTAGCAAGTTCAAACTAAAAGAGAAGCTTAATACTGATCCAACAATTGGTATCAGAGCACTGGTTTATCTGATCACATATCAATCTAACAAATTGAGAATCAGACACAGGCTCTTGTTGATATTCAATAAAGGATTATAAGCTCACTTTTTTCAACATCCATCACTTTAAGAGATATTTGACAAATCAATACTCTTTAAAATGGATCCTCATAATACTGGTTCTGCCACTAAAACTGCCATGCTTGTAAGAAATGAATATAACATATGGCAAAAGAGAATGGCACATACCTTGTCACAAACCAACACAGGTTGTTGGAGATCTGTGATATATGGTCCTCATAAACCAGTAAACATAAATCTTGAAACTAAGGAAGAGATTCCAAAAGAACCAAAAGACTATACTGATGATGATTTCCTAAAACTTGAGCTTGATGCAAAAGCTTTTTCTATGTTGGCAATGGCACTCCCAAATGAAATCTATTCTGGCCTATTACATTGTGATAGTGCCAAAGAGCTTTGGGACTGCCTAAAAGAACAGTTTGGAGGAACTGAAGAGGTGATTGCCAACACCAGAGAAATCTTGGCTCAACAATATGAAACTTTTGCTCACATTAATGGGGAAACTTTAACTCAGCAATTTGAAAGATTTTCCTCATTAATATCTGAGCTAAAACTAAATGGTCAGACCTATACAACTATATCTATGCTTCATAGATTTTTAAGGTCTTTACCTGATAAATGGGAAACATACTCAATAGTCTTAAGATCTTCACCAGATTTTAGCTCCCTCACTCTTACAAAACTTCATGGGAGATTACTTACTTTTGAAAGAGAAATTGATCAAAAGAAAAAGTTACAAAACTCTGGTAAAACTGCTGATGACTATCTACCTGGTAGTACAACACTATTGGGACAAGACTCACCAACTTGTTCAAATAGTTTTGGATCTTTTGACCACATTGACATAACTGCTGGGATCTCATCTGAAAGATCATTCCTAGGTTATGACAATAATGACTTTGGTCAAACTGCTGATAACATGTGTTTTATCATGGATGACTTAAATAGTTTCAGCAGTGATGACCTTGAAGAAATGGACATTTTGCACCAACTGGCCATGTTAAGTTTAAAAACAAATAAATTTTACAAAAGGTCAGGAAGGAAGTTTCCAGGACTTAACAGTTCTACAAAAATTGGTTTTGACAAATCTAAACTTAGATGTCATAAGTGTCAAAAGTTGGGACACTTTGCTAGAAAATGTAGAAGCTCTGGCTTTAACCAATCTCAGTCTGGAAACAATTTTAACCCCAATTATAACAGGAATAATGGAACACAAGGGAGTGCACATTTTGTACAGGCACAAGCTCCACAACACCAATATGTGCCACAAGTACAATATGTACAGATGCCTGCTCAACAGATGCAGAGCCAACAATCAATCCCTCCCTTTCCAGCTGCTCAACAACCTCCACAGCAACAACAACCCTCTCAACAAAGTCTATTTACCTCAGGGTATGTTGACTGGAGCAGTCTTCCTTTTGACACCACAGAGTGCAATCCTGATGCAGACAACAAAATGTTTGACATCAACTGGGGAGAGCCTGACAATGGCAGAAAGAACTTTGCCTTGATGGCATTTGAGGGATGCTCCTCAAAATCTGCCTTGTCTCAGGTATCAAAAGAATTTTTGACAAAACTATGTTCAAATTCATGCAAAGAATCTTTTGCTCTCATAAGAGAGACAAATGTGCACTTACAAGGAAAAGCCAATGACTCTGAGAGAAAACTCACTCAGATAAAATGTGATTTAGAAAGAAAACTTTCTGCAAAAACAAAAGAAGTTTCTAACTTGACTAACTCTACTATTGAAACCCAAGCACAAATCAAAATAATGATTAATGACCTAGGAAATGTCAGACAAGAGCTTGCTGACACCAAGGTCACATGTGAAAAATGGGTGGAATCTTGTAAGGGGTACCAACTATTGCTAAACAAACAAAGTGCTTCAAATGTTAGGTTTGGCATAGGGTACAATCACACTGAAACACCAACAGATTTCTCTCCCAAAACTACTGAAGATGGGAGAAAAAAATTTTCAAGTGAAACTTCTGAAGAGGAAGAATGCACATCTTTCCATGAAAACTTTCTAAAATCACACAAAGAAAGTTCTTCAGAAGTATTGATTAAATCTGACTTTAAGTCATCAACAGTTTCAACTACATCAAGAGTTGAGAACCTGAAAACTACTGATGACCTAAAACCAATCAAAACTATAAGAGATTTGTCTTTGAAAGAAAAGACAAAAGAATGTGAAATTTGTGGTCTGTTCAACCACAAAACAGAATTTTGCAGATATAGAAAGGGCATTCAGTTTAATAAGAAAAATCAACAACTGGTTGTGGGGGAACAAATCAAAAATGATTATGCAAAAACCTTTTCTCCCAAGAAACAACAACCAGCAAAAACCCTTTCTCAGAAAAAGACAAAATCTCAACAAAAGTCTTTTTCTCAAAATTCTCTTTCAGTAGTAAGACCTAAATCATCAGCAGTTTCACAAACTGCTGAGATTAAAGATCTTATGAACATGGTACAACTACTGATGACCAAAGTTGATGGTGGTCCTCAAAAGGATACCACCATTGTGCTTAATGCAAAATCCATTGCCAAAAAGACATGGATTTCTAAACTTGGTCAAGAACAAACTGTAAATGTTCTCAAGAGCAAACCCAAAGCCAAACTGGCTTGGGTTCCTAAATCTAACTAATTTGCTATATTGTGCAGAGAGTTTCCAGAGGCTTGAATAGCATTTGGTATGTAGACAGTGGAGGCTCAATGCACATGACAGGATGCAGATACCTGATAAACAATTTTATCAGTCAAAGAGATGGATCTGTGTCCTTTGGGAACAATGCTAAGGGATATGTGCTAGGACATGGCAATGTCTCCTCTGGCAAAATACAGTTTGACAAGGTCAATCTGGTTGAAAACCTTGAGTACAACTTGCTTAGTGTATCACAAATGTGTGATAAAGGATATTCTTCCTTTTTCACAAAGACAGCATGCAAGATCATATCACCAGAAGGCCAGAAGTTGATAGAGAAGATCATTGAAGATCATACTTTGTTAATTGCCAAATGATGTGGCAATGTCTATGCAGTGGACATTGAAAAAGACAAAGTACTGAACAACACTGCCTGTTTCTTCTCAAGGGCATCAACTTCAGAAACTGATCTCTGGCACAGGAGACTTGGCCATGTGAACTTTAAAACCATAAATAAAGTCACAAAAATGGGCTTGGTCAGAGGTCTACCCTTAAAAGTATACCAGTGTCAAGAACACTGTGTATCCTGTTTAAAGGGTAAACAGCATAAGTCCTCCTATAAGTCTATTGAAGAATCAAAAACAACTGCATGTCTTCAACTACTCCATATGGACTTATTTGGGCCTGTAAAGATCATGAGCCTTGGTAAAAAGAAGTACTGCTTAGTCATCATTGATGACTACTCAAGATTTACATGGGTATTCTTCTTATTTTCCAAGGATGAGGCTGCTGAAATCATCAAGTTCTTCATTCTACAAGTAGAGAAGCAATACTCTCTACCTGTCAAAACCATTAGAAGTGATAATGGGACAGAATTCAGGAACAAAACTCTGAATGACTTCTGTTTGTCTAAAGGGATTATTAGACAATTCAGTGTTGCCAGAACTCCAGAACAAAATGGTGTGGTAGAAAGGAAGAACAGAACTTTAATAGAAGGAGCAAGAACAATGTTAGCTGATTCTGGCCTACCTTTATACTTCTGGGCAGAAGCAGTTAACACATCATGTTATGTTCAAAATAGAGTTCTTGTTGTCAAGAGACATTCAAAGACTACCTATGAAGTTCTTCATGGCATGAAGCCCCTTATCTCCTTTTTCAGGGCTTTTGGATGTCAATGTTTCATCTTGAACATCAAGGAATCTATTTCAAAGTTTGCTGCCAAAGTTGACTCAGGTTACATTCTTGGTTATTCCTCAACTAGAAAAGCCTACAAGGTTTTTAACTCAAAAACCAGGATAGTAGAAGAAACACTGAATGTCAAGTTCAATGAGTCAAAACACACTCTTATTCCAGCACATCCTGCTGAACTCTTTGACCTTGACAACTTTCATTTTGAACCTGAAAAGACTGTCACTTCATCCAAACCTACTTATTATGGTGATCAAAGGTTTGATGATGAGAATCCAGCACCATGGACTCCTCAAACAGTCATTAAGTCAACTTCAAAACCATCAGAAGTTTCAAAAACTTCTGATTCAACAAATACTGAAGGGCAAACTCAAACATCTGCTTCAGCACCTACAACTACTTAAGACACTGAAACTGCTGAACCAGATATAATAGTCCTCAGTAGTTTGTTTGAAGAACATGAGCCACCAACACCTGTCAGTGGTTTACAACAACTGATCGAACACAAAGATCATCCACTTGATCAAATCATGGGTGATATTGCATCAGGTGTTCTTACAAGAAAACAGCTTTCCAACTTTTGTCTATTCTCAGCATTTATTTCACAGTTGGAACCAAAGAAGTACCAGGAAGCCCTCAAAGACAACAATTGGGTGCAGGCAATGCAAGATGAATTGCTTCAATTCAACAAGCAACAGGTATGGGAAATCTGTCCCTTACCACCAAACAAGCAACCAATTGGCACAAGATGGGTTTTCAGGAACAAACAAGATGAAGCTGGTATGATAATAAAGAACAAGGCATGACTGGTAGTACAAGGTTACTCTCAAGAAGAAGGCATTGACTATGATGAAACCTTTGCTCCAGTTGCAAGGCTTGAAGCCATCAGGTTATTTCTAGCCTATGCCATTTCCAACAAAATAAAAGTTTATCAAATGGATGTCAAGAGTGCATTTTTGTATGGAAAGATAAAAGAGGAAGTGTATGTTTGTCAGCCACCTGGGTTTGAGGATCCTTCTCATCCTGAGTGGGTGTACAAACTAGACAAAGCTCTTTATGGGCTCAAACAGGCTCCAAGAGCCTGGTATAATACACTTTCAACCTTTTTACTCAAAAATAATTTCACAAGAGGTGCCATTGATAAAACTCTTTTCATAAAACATGTTGGAAATCATATCTTACTTGTTCAAATATATGTTGATGACATCATTTTTGGTTCAACAAACACAAAATTGTGTGATGAATTTAAGAAACTCATGCAATCCAAATTTGAGATGAGTACAATGGGGGAACTGCAGTACTTTTTGGGACTGCAGATTAAACAACAAACAAATGGAACTTTTATACATCAATCAAAATATGTTAAAGAATTATTAAACAAATTTTCTTTACAAGACTGTAAATCATGTTCCACCCCCATGACACCAACCACACAAGTTGAACCAGATGATCAAGGAAAACAGGTTGATCAAACCATGTACAGATGTATGATAGGTTCCCTTTTATATCTAACTGCTTCTAGACCAGATATTATGTTTTCAACATGTGTCTGTGCTAGATATCAATCAGCTCCTAGGGAATCACACCTTATTGCAGTCAAAAGAATTTTCAGATATCTGAAAGGAACTCCAACACTTGGAATTTGGTATCCTGCTTCAAGTAATACCAAGTTATCAGCTTTTTCAGATAGTGACTATGCAGGGTGTAAAATGTCAAGAAAATCAACATCTGGTGGTTGTCAATTCTTGGGAAACTGTCTAGTGTCCTGGCAATCAAAGAAGCAAACATCTGTTGCAACTTCAACTGCTGAAGCTGAATACATTGCAACTGCAAGTTATACATCACAGATACAATGGCTCCAATATCAACTTCTTGATTATGGAATCAAAGAGACCAAGACACCATTGCTTGTAGACAGCAAATCTGCCATTAGCATCATTCAAAATCCTGTTCAGTTTTCAAAAACTAAACACATTGAAATCAGGTATCATTTCATAAGAGATTGCTATGAAAAAGGCAAGATTGAAGTGAAACATGTAGCAACATCTAATCAAATAGCTGACATTTTTACTAAACCCCTTGACACATCAACATTTCAGAAGTTAGTATCCATGCTAGGGATGCTAAATTTGTAAGTGTTTCTATTTATTTTTCTGCACACATTTTTGTTTTTCACTTACATCTGTTTTCCTACATTTGAAAAACTTCTGAAAAGAGAGAAACTACTGATGAACAAAACATCAGTATGGGGAAATTTTCTGAAAAGTGATTAACTTCTGATAAAACAACCTTCAGAAGTTATGAATAAAAGTATTTATAAAATATTTCTCATCAGCTGTTAAAACAACTGAAGAGGAAATGGGAACTACTGATGAAGATAATCCTTCATCAGCAGTTTAGTCAAAAAGGGCAAATCTGACTTTTCCCATCATCAGAAGTTTGACCTAGTCGGTTTAAAACTTCTGATAAAGAGATTTTTAACCTAGGCGGTTTAAAAACTTCTAATAAAGAAGATCCAAGCGGTTAAAAACTTCTGATAAATATCTTTTTTCAACACTTATCCTTTCAAACACAAAAATTCCCCCCTTCTCTCTCAAGAAAGCTCTCAAACCCCTGAACCTGCAACACAAAATCACTGTTCGATTCATCAACACACACAAAACCACATGGCTTTAGTTCTCAAACAGGGACACAATCTCAGAGCCTACTTAGAAAAACAAGAAGGTTGGTCCCAATACGATGAGATCATTGATCTCGTCGTCAAATCCCAATATTTCACCGCTCTCACCATAGACCCACCAATTCATCCTGAAACTCTAAATGAGTTCTGGGCTAATGCTGAGACAGTGATGGTGGATGATGAAGTTATCTCCCTCAACTCAATAATTAAAGGGAGACAAATGGCCATTACACCGGCCATACTTGCAGTCAGACTGGGGTTGAATGATGTGAATGCCCCTGAGAAGTTTGACAACTCTGCTATCCACCTAACCATGACTAAGTGTGGTTATCAAGGTACTCTCTCACAAGCTACAATCTTTAAAAAGTATTTTGAACCAAAATATAAACTTTTGTTTCATTATATTATTATGTGCTTGAGTCCTAAAACTGGGTCTTATGACCAGATGCCCTCAACCTTTCAACCAATATTTCATTCCATTGTGAATGAAACAAATTTCAGGGCATCAAAACTTTTCTTTAATGAGTTGGTGTTACATCACAATAACACCAAGAAAAAGTTTTTGTTATATCCAAGGTTCATTATGCAGTGCATAATATCTGAACTGGGTAATGAGGTGCTTGTGGGTAAAATTGAAATTTTAAAACCCTTAACCTCACAAGCATACTCAAGGCACAACAAACAGGCTGCCTGGCCAGAAGATGACCAAGGGGAACAAGCACCAGTCCCCATGGAACCCTCATCTTCCAAACCTACTCCACCAAAGGCCAAGAAACCCAAGATAACAACACAAAAACCCACCAAACCTAAAAGAAAAGCTGTTCAGGAGGTTGAGATGCCTGAACAGACTACTATGCAATCTGCACTTCTAAAAGATGTGACTGAAACATCCTCTCAGTCTCATCCATCTCAAACCCCACCAAGAGCACCAATAACTATCCTTTTCAAAAGAAAAAGACTTAGAAAAACTATTCCAATAGATTCTTCTTTTGAAACTGCTGAACCCACTGCCTAAACTACTGAACCAGCACCCCAAATTTCTGAACCAGACATAGAAATAGCTAAACTTCTCTCCGGGATAAAAGAGAAAGTCCCATCAACACATGTCAGTCCCCATCAAACACATCAAACAGGGGACATAGACTCAGACAGTGACATGGATGTGGACACTCATAGCCCCAACCAAAGAGATGAGGATGAACCAGGGTCTCTAAGCCCAAACTTAGAAACCTTTGGTACTTTTGAGGCTGCTACTACTCATTTACCACCCAGTGGTGGACCTGAGGACAGAAGTAAAACAGCTAAGACCTCAACTGTGGCAACTACTGATGAAGGCTTAATGCCTGAGGTAGGAAATCCTCTGTACCAAGAACAAGAGGTACATGAGACAACTGAGTTGGGCTCAGCTCATGATGTAACTGATACAGTCCTCATTGAGGATGTAATCAGGGATTCAGATGATTCCATTAATTTGGATGATGTTTCAACACTCAAAACTACTGAATTGACGGCTGTAAGTGAAGGTCCTGCACCTGGTGTCTCTAAGCTCAAGAAGCTACTCACACCATCTCAGGTTAAAGCCCACTCAATCCATGATTCCCCTAGAGTGGCATCTCCTGTACAACAAGGAGATCAACCAAAAACACACCCCTCACTACAAATGCCTACCCAATTCCCTGGGCAACCTAGCATAGACCTGAACCAACTATGCAGCCCAGATGGTCCCTTGTATCACTTGATGAACACCCTCATCAAAAATCACATCCAAACATACACAGCTGACTTGGAGCTGTCCATGAAGAATCAATTTAGAGTGATACAGACGAAGATAAATGACCTGTCCAACAAGATTGATCACAACAGCAAACAGATTGCTCATCTTCAAGGTCATTTCTCCCAAGCTTCAACTTCCAAAGGTGATAAAGCCAAAAAGGGGGAGAAAATCAAGGTACCTATGGATACACTTGAAGCCAGAAGAAAGGCAAGAGTGGCTATCCTAGCTAGAGATCAACAAGATCAGGCAAGAAAAGAGAAACTGGCACAACAGTTTGGTATCTCTATTCAAGAAATAGAAGATGCTGAAAAGGCTGATGAAACCCAAGGGCATAATGAAGAAACCTCTGATGGCCAAAGTTCTGATGAAGAATCAGAAAGTACTGAAGACAATCCTTCAGTAGTTGACAAACCTTCAGAAGTTGCCAAGTCATCAGAAGTTAACACTTCCAAGACTCAAACTGCTGACCCTTCCAGAACAACTGCTCCTACTCAACCAACATCTACTCCTATCAGGCCTACTACAACAGTTACAACAATGACTGTGCTAAACCCTTCTCCAATCTCTCAATCAGCTGAATTACTAGAGAAGAGATTAGTTGCAGCCCAAAAGAAGGCCAGAGAAGATTTGATCTAGAAAAATCTAGAAGAAAGGGATGACTTAGACCTGAGCCATGAAGAAAAACTTCAGGCTTATGAAGCTGAACTACAAAGGCAGGCTAGCCTTGATGAGATTGCTGAACAAGACAAAAGACATCAACTGGTGTCTTACATTATGAAGAACAACAAAGTCAAAGCCCATACATTGAAGAGACTCTCTGTGGAAGAGCTGACAAGAAGAGCTCAACTTGTTGCAGATAAACTTGCAACAGGTAAAGACACAAAGGCCAAGAGAGCTCAGATGATAGAAGAACTAGTAGCCAATGGTTATGGTTCAAAAGCCTCAGTGTCCAAGTGGAAAGAAGAAAGATTGGTGGACACATACAGAAAATACAAGGCTGCAAGGGCTGCTAATCCAGAGAAGTTTCAAACTGCTGAAGCTTCAACTTCAGTAGTTAGAACTTCTGGTGTTCAAAGAAGACCAGCTACCCAAAGAAAGAAGATAGAGGAAAATGTAAAGACTGATTTCAGAATGGTACTACTAGAAGGTAGTACAATAGTACATTCTGATTTTGACATAGAAGAGAAGCCTCTGCTCACAAAATTCAGGGATCCTTCCACCTTTGCATATCAAATCCAGAGGACCATCACAGACAAACTGCATACTAAGGTAACAACTGAACATCATTTGCCAACATTTCAGATACCTAATGTGATGGAACAACAGCAAGGAGGTGAATCCCACCTGAGAGTCACTGAAGTTGAAAACATTCAACACTCAGGAGAAACCCAGGGTACCACCATGGTTCCCTACACTGCAGACTTTGACAAGTCTAAAGTACCAGTCATCAGATGGTCCTTTACTGATAACAACTCAGTACTTGTGACAAGAAGAGATCAAACAAGCAGGGAATATAGGTCGATGAAAGAACTGAAGAAACTATCAACCAAAGACCTGCTTACAATCCAACACTTGGAACCAAGACAAGGGTCTCTTACTGATGTTCAACTCAACCAACTCAAGAATTCCATGTTCAAAGGAATATGGAAAATTGTGAAGGACAGAAAGGAACAATAAGGAATTAGTAAGGTTTTGGCTTCATCAATCCAGGGGGAGATTGTTAGGACAAAAAGGATTGGTGAAACCACTTTTGCAAACCTTAGTCTAATTCACTTTCTGTCAAAATACTCTAAGTATGGAACTGCTGAAGACAAGGAATCAAACTGCTGAAGAAGAGATTCAAAAGTACTGAAGAAGAAGTCATCAGAAGTTCTGAAGTTCAAACCAGACACTTCAACTGAAGAACTGCTGAAGACAAACTACTCATCAGTAGTTTGTCATTCATCAGTACTTAAAGAAGATCTTTTCCACCGCCCTTGTATATCAGTAGTTTAATACTTTAGTATTTCTTTTTACTTTATGTACAAGTTCCAAGACTGCAACTTGTTGCAACTTGTTTCTGAACTTGCTTTTTGGCAAGGTTCATGTATTTGTAAAGTCTATAAATAGAAGGATTCATCCTTCTGTTTTAGACATTGATTTTAATACAAGAAATCCTTCAACACTTATTATTGTTATTTCCATTTCGTGTTTACTGAGAATCTGTCAAAGTATTTCATTCTCATTCAATACTTAGATTCTCAATAAACACTTCTCATTTATTGTTCTTGATTCCAGGGGGAGTAATAACTCCTGTTGACAAAGTGTAGCTATAAACTTATAAACATTCCGCTGTGCTAACACTCACAAAGAACTTGCTAAACACTTAAGTGTCTACTAGCAAGTTCAAACTAAAAGAGCAGCTTAATACTGATCCAACAAAAAAATAGTTGTCTGTGCCGGGACTCGAACCCGAGTCCTTGGCCGAATCAGAGGTACTAAATCACAAGCCCAGACTAGTTGGTCTGGACCCTGAGAACGATTATTGTTGGATTCAATTAATTATATAGGCTCCTTGATAAATTTCATAACTTGTTTGTAAAAATAAATGATGAAGACGGGGCTCGAACCTTGGAACATAGCCGTATCCCATGTCTTAACACACGGGGGTAATACCAACTGATCCACATATCAATTGGTGTTTTATTTAGAACAGAAACTTATTTAAACGTTCTACGACTTGTGACATTATCCCCAAATAAAAACGCAATGAACCCTAGCCATCCAATCATGTTAATTAGCAACCAATAGCCCCTGAATCTTTGGGGCTATTGTTTGTACAGTGCCGAACAACAAAACCAAGAAAAGAATTGATACATACCGCGTGTGGAAAGCTATGATTGATTCAGTTAACGAAAATGTCAACCGAAGCAAATTGTGCAAATTTGGAAGAGTTTAAGGTTAATTCGAGTATGAGGGTTTGTTTGTCGGTCAGTTTAGCTCATGTGGATGCGATCAATTAACACTAATCCTACGAAAACGTAACTTTAGAAGTTTTGACCCACATTAACTAGTATACGCGTATATGGACTTAAATTGGAAGGTTTTAATGGTTAATTGGCGTGGGGATTAAGTAGGAATAAGTTGGTTATAATCATACCATAGATAAGACGATCACTGACGCAGATTGAATTGATTTGGAAAGATTGTCTCGCAGATTGACTTTCAAAAGTCAATTGTGTATTAAACAACAAATGGCTATGTTTATACGTGTCTGAGTTTTATCACTAATGGAACTTTTATACATCAATCTAAATATGTTAAAGAATAATTAAACAAATTTTCTTTACAAGACTGTAAATCATGTTCCACTCTCATGACACCAACCACACAAATTGAACCAGATAGTCAAGGAAAACAGGTTGATCAGACCATGTATAGATGTATGATAGGTTTCCTTCTTTATCTAACCGCTTCTAGACCAGATATTATGTTTTCAACATGTGTTTGTGCTAGATATCAATCAGCTCCTAGGGAATCACACCTAATTGCAGTCAAAAGAATTTTCAGATATCTGAAAGGAACTCCTACACTTGGAATTTGTTATCCTACTTCAAGCAATTCCAAATTAACAGCTTTTTCAGATAATGACTATGTAGGGTGCAAAATGTTAAGAAAATCAACATCTGGTGGTTGTCAATTCTTGGGAAACTGTCTGGTGTCCTGGCAATCAAAGAAGCAAACATCTATGGCAACTTCAACTGCTGAAGCCGAGTATATTGCAACTGCAAGTTGTACATCACAGATCCAATGGCTTCAATATCAACCTCTTGATTATGGAATCAAAGAGACCAAGACCCCATTGCTTGTAGACAGTAAATCTGCCATTAGCATAATTCAAAATCCTGTTCAGTTTTCAAAAACTAAACATATTGAAATCAGGTATCATTTCATAAGGAATTGCTATGAAAAAGGCAAGATAGAAGTGAAGCATGTGACAACAGCTAATCAAATAGCTGACATATTCACCAAACCCCTTGACACATCAACATTTCAGAAGTTAGTATCCATGCTTGGGATGCTAAATTTGTAAGTGTTTTTTATTTTCCTGCACATATTTTACTTCCACTTATATTGTTACTAATCTAGCACAAAAACTTCTGAAAAACAAAAAGAGAGAAACTACTGATGTACAAAAACATCAGTATGGGGATATTTTCAGAAAAATGATTAACTTCTGATAAAATAAACTTCATAAGTTATGAATAAAGTGTTTATAAATGTTCTCATCAGTGGTTAACAAACTACTGAAGAGAAATTGGGAACTACTTATGAATATTGTTCTTCATCAGCAGTTTTGTCAATAAGGGTAAATCAGACATTTCCCACTTCAGAAGTTTGACCTAGGGCGGTTATAAAATTCTGATAAACACCTTTTCCAACACTTATCCTTTCAAAAAGAAAAATTCTCTCCTTCTCTCTCATAAACACTCTTAAACCCTCCCCTGCAAACAACCAAAAACACTGTTCGATCCACACACACACAAAACCACATGACTCTTATACTAAAACAGGGACACAATCAAAGAGGCTACTTTGTGAAAGATGAAGCCTGGTCCCAATACGACGAAATCATTGATTTAGTCGTTCAATCTCAATATTACACTGCATTCACCATTGATCCTCCAAGTCACACTCAAACTCTTTATGATTTCTGGGCAAATGCCGAGGCGGTGACAATGAATAACAAGATCATATCCCTCAAATCAACTATCCAAGGGAAAGTCATGGAAATCACACTGGCTACTTTGGGAATAAGACTGGGTCTGGATGATGATGATGATGCACCAAAGCATATTCCCAACTATGAAATTCATTTAACCATGATAGAGTGTGGTTATCAAGGTACTCTCTCACATGCAACAGTTTATAAGAAATTTTTTGAACCAAAATAAAAAATTTTGTTTCATTACATAATCATGTGCTTGAGTCCCAAACCTGGATCTTATGATCAGATGCCCTCTACTTTTCAACCTACTTTTCATTCCATTGTGAATGAAACAAAATTCAGGGCGTCAGCACTTTTCTTTAATGAGTTGGTGTTACATCACCAAAATTCTAAAAATAAATTTTTGTTGTATCCAAGGTTCATAATGCAATGCATAATTAAAGAACTTGGAGATGAGGTGCTTGTTGGAAAAAGATATGTCTTAAATCCTTTAACCTCACAAGCATTCTCAAGGCATAACAAACTGGCAGCCTTGCTAGAAGATGACCAAGGGGAACAACAAACAGTCCCCATGGAACAAACATCTTCCAAACCCTCAACTAAAAAGGCCAAGAAACCCAAACAGCAAAAATCCAAACCCACCAACCCTAAAAGAAAGGCAGTTCAGGAAGATGAAATGCCTGAAACTGCTGATGTGCAATCTGCACTTGTTAAAGATGTGACTGAAATATCCTCCCAGTCTCATCCATCTCAAACCCCCCAAAAGGGCACCCATTACCATTTTATTTCAAAGGAAGAAATTTAAAAAGAGCATAACTACTGATCCATCCTTTGACACTGTCGACCGTTTACCAAAAACTACTGAACCAGAAACATCTCACACCATAATAGAAATTGCTAAACATCTCTCTAGGTCCTTAAGCCGATGGTAATATGGATCTAGCTTATATGTTTCGAGCCTAAAAAGGTATCGTGGGGTATCATGAAGCTTTGTTTATGAGTTTTTGTGGGAAAATGGGTTTAATGATCATCACATTAGTTTTTTATTTCAAACTTGAATTAAGAGTGCTTGTATTACAAAAACCGGTCTTATACATGGTGATCTATGTGGTTCTTATAATATAAAAGCTTGGTTTCAGCTCCCCAAAGATATAACAAGGGCCGATTGATGTGGTGTTAAGATAATGTGTTAACTAGTGAGTAAAACAAACAAAAGGTGTGTGATAATGTGTTTAGATGTGTGCTAGTGATCAAGGATTAATGGTGGTCGGGTGTAATCGGGCAATAAGGGCAATAGAAGTGGGTTGGTGATCGAGTAACTTACCTTAAGAGTGGATGCAAGGCTAGTCTTGCTTAATGCCTTCGATGCTTGGAGCTCCTTGGCTTCGACCAAGTGTAGTTGTGAGAAAAGAAGGAGTGTATTAGTGTGGTGTTGGTGCAAGAAAAAGAAGTGAATGGTGTGGCCTTTATATAGCCGATAGGTGAGGACAAAGAGGCAAAATTGTGGTAAGTGAATTGGCATTAGATGTTGAAGTGTTAAAGAGTTTTAATCATGTTTTTGTGCAAGAGATGTGTAGGCATAAACAAACAAAGGAGGTGGCAAGCATGCTTGTGCATCAGCCAATTTCTTGGTATCAACATTTGGGGGGAGGTTGACTCACTTTAGCATGGTGTCATACTTTGTCTTGCTTGCCATTTTGGTGAAATAGTTGACCTCATAAGCTTCTAGGTGCTCATCCTTGTTTGTCCTCTAGCCGAGGTGTTTCTTCATCATTGGTTCGGCCATGTAGTTCACCTAGGAGTTAGGATGGATAATGACACTTCCTTTCTTCCTAACTTGTCTTATAATGTTTCTTGTGATGTCCCTTTCCCTCATGTTAGCCGATTTCCTAGGCTAGTTATAAGTAGGAGGTGGTTTGCTAGGGAGATTGCATGCCACGTTTGTCTTGTTTCCCTCTTTGGTGTTAGTGTACAACTAATATATAGAGCATGTGTTTTCTTTGGGAGCTTCGGACGCTTAGGACAAAGAAGTAGGAGTTTAGTCTAGTTTTAAAGTGATGGATCATACTTTGTTCTTCCATGAAGCCGATTGGTTCTCCAAGTTCCAAGAAATGCACTTGAAATCTTAGTATGATAGTGACTAATGATCCATGCCTTGTGTTTAGTAATCGACCGATGTGAACAAGAAAGAATTGGACAAAATGTGGGTAGGATCATGTGCTAGATCTTGTTTCTTTATGATGTCATGTTGCTCTTTTAAGCTAAGGTTTAGACATTCTTTTGAAAGGGATATATCAAGGTGTAGCTAGGTTGGTTTCAGCCGAAGATGAGACAAAGGAAAAGGTGATTTACCTAGTTAACTCATGATATTAATCATACATGTGGGTATGCATATATATATATATGGTGTGCGTGTGTGTATATGTATATGGTTATGTCATGTGTAGTTCCATGATGAATAGATCAAATCTTATCATATTTTGTGAATAAATCGGCCTTAACATAAGTTAGTAGTGTTATAATTGCTCATGGTGTCCATTAGATAGTCTCTTGTACCCCGTTGATATAGGAATATCATTCGGTTTCACAATAAGAAGACAACAAATAGTCCTATGTAATATACTCAATAATATTAATCAAACAATTTCGAAAAAAATATAATTAAATTAAAATTATCACTTTTTAATTTACAAAATATATACTTATGACTTTATTACAAAATGGTAAGTAATCAAATGAAGTTATTACCTTCAAATTACCAAGTTGCTATAATAGGGTTCAATTAAACATATATATTCTAATTACAAGCAAATTTTTGAAAATTGAAAAATTCGAATTCAAAAAATTCAAAAAATTTAAATTCGAATTGGTCTAAAATTTTCAAATTATTAATTATTCTTAATAATGGTGAATCATTAAACATATTAATTATCACTTTTAATTATACATTTAATGCAAAGGCTCTATAAAAACCACAATAGTCTCAACCAAAGTTACATACACCTCCTGATTTAAAACTTTGTTCAAACAAAGAAATCACAACAATCAAACCTTGAAGAGAATTATACTTGGCTGTTTTATGCTCGCTCGACTGTTCTTTTGTACAACTTGAATGTATGTCATTCTTTTCTTTCATTAGTCCATTTTTTCGTAATACTTGAACATCGTGATTATTTATGTTTTTTCTTGAATCCATATTTCTCTATAGTACTTGACTATTGCTAGGTTAGGTTCATTTCTAATCGATGCTTACTTTATTATTATGTATCGTTGAATGGATATATCTCTCAACTGATCATGCCTACTTCTAAGTTGATTTATGTTGTGTGACATTGTTATGAAACATTTTATGTAGACATTGCCTCCTATTAAGTGAAATGGGACATAAAAGACTGTGTAACACTTCAAATGGTATTTTTTTTGGTTATATCTACAATGTGTTTCTAATTCTATTATTTGTGTTTTCTCATCTAACTAATGGATTTTTTTATAAGATCATGACAAAGGAACCCCATTAACTAATATCTCTAACGGTAAACAAATTTCATATATTTCACATCTTTATTTATATGCTCATAGTATTATGCAACTAATTTATTTTTCTTCACAGTTGTCTTGAATGACCAAAAAATTAACAATGCATCTGAGTGTTGCAAATTTAGAAAATTACAACTGGATGCCAAGAGATTCAAGGTCAATAATCATAATAATGGAATAGAAAATGTACCGCCCACTGGAGTATTTAACCGTGACTCCATTGAATGTTCCAACCATTATATTCAGCAAAGATCCATCGTCCAAACTACTTTGAATGTGTCTACACCCGGTAAAATTTTCTTATAACACTTATTATTTTTATATCTTTCTATAAAGTTTGAACTTCCAATGCCTATTAATAATTAACCTATATTTTTTTTATTTGATTTTTTTTTCAAAGCTTCTCATTAAAACAAAATACGAAAGTTACATCATAATAGCAGGTAGACGGGCAACAAGCTGCGCCGCCACCCCTTTTTGAATTGCAAACCCTAGTCTACTAAAGACAAAACCTTGCCCCCTGGGGATGAAACATTGCTGTGGACAACCCGTTGGACCCTGGTCAAGAAACGAATAGCTTCTGGCGCCAGGGAGCCAAAGGTGTTGAAGGCCAGAGAGATAAAGACATGTTGGTTATCTGCACAAGCTTTAGCGTGTTTATCTACTTTCTTTGATTCCGCCTTTCTTGATGCTTGCCCAACTACGAACCCTGTTTCCCTTAACCCAACCAGTGGAGATACCCCGGTGAGGTCCACACAGGCATGTTTCCTCCTCTCCCAACCAAAGACAAGCAGATCTGCGGGTCGCAGGGTGGATCTCCCTTCCGTGGGGTCTGTGAGGAAGTTTACAGGGGCCTCCCTTTTGGCAGAGATCCCAGCTCTTCTCAAGATATCCCACAAAACGTCCCTCACCCAGTCATGCCGATATTTGAAACCTGGGAGCTCCTTGCAATGAATTGCATGCTCCCCGTATTTATCCATGCAAGTTTTACGGCAGATGGGGCATGTTTCATCTCCCGGGTACATAGGGATCATCAATCGGTACTTGAGTATAGCCCTGTACTCTACTGCAGACATGCATTGACCCAAACCCTCAATCGGGATAACGGTCAAAAAATCCTGAGCATGAGGGCCCTTTGGGCATTCAATCACCGCCTTCTGGCGAGTGGACAACTCAAAAACTTCTCCCAGGCTCTGAGCAGTTTTGCTAAAAAGAGCATTCGCCAAAGTTTTTTGTGGCTTTGGGGGGGGGGGGGTGTCCTTGTTAGAAAATCGCCAATATCAAAGTCCGGGAGATAGACATTTAAGCGTTCGAGCGCCTGTTGATAGTCTGGGTCTAGTCCAATGACCCCACTGTTGCGGAGGATATGATCCTGAAGTTCCAAAGACTGAGCTCTGGACGCCACAAAGGCATAGACCCCAACATCTCGAGCTGAAAGGAGGCCCAAACCACCTAAACGCATTGGCAAGGATGCCAAGCGCCACTGGAGGTCCCCGAAGAAGGGGCCGCCACACACAACTATATCTTCAATAGCTTCGCGGTGACCATCATCGAAAAGGGATACCGCATCCACCATGAAGTGGGGTTGGCAAGTTCGTAACCCAAAAAGTAACTTAGCGACCCCCATGCATGACCTGAGCAGCAGGAGTTCACTCTGGGGATCTCTAAGGCGGGGCAGTAGTTTCTTGAGGGCAACCGCACTCGTAGCCCACCGCCCTGCCAACTCCCCGATAAAGGTAGGATCTCGGCTAACAGCCCCACCAAGGAGCTTAACCCCTTTCTCAGGTCTACCAATCCCTGTTGGGAAAAGCCCTTCCTGACTTTTCAACCCGTCACACGTCGGCCAAAAGACCTCTGTTTTCTTAATATTGAGATGAAGCCCCAGAGATGGCCCATGCACATTGATAATGTCTAAAGCCTTAGAAACCTCCACTGCGTTGCCTATAATCGTCCCATCATCCAAATACTAGGCATGAAACGGTAGGTTACAGTGTTCCTGAATCCGCATGATAAGGGGATGTAAGGCAAGGGCAAAGAGAAGGGGCCCCAAAGGATCTCCTTGCTGCACTCCAGTGGTAGCCCCAATACAATCATTGCCCACATATAGCCTAGCCGGCTGAGCATAAAGGAACTGGACCCACGGATAAATGGACGGGCATCGCTGGTGAACCTCTTGGAGAAAAACTGTACAGTCGACCATGTTGAAGGCATTGGAGAAGTCTACTGTTAGCATAGCCAAAGACCCATCCACATGAAAAGAGTTGAGGAACCTGTTGGCACTATGAAGCACCGCCTCTGCCCCATTTGGTACCCTTACTCCAAATTGAAAGTCCCCCAGGTACTGGGCAATGTCTTTCCCAACCTTCTTCATTGCCACCTTAGAAACTAGCCTTCGCCAAATGCCCCCCACAGCAATAGGCCGAATTCCATTATCGGGCTTTAATAAGGGGGTGAGGGGGGCCGATGCAATGAACTCGGCCAGCGTCTTAGGGCAGGCTCCCGTAAGGCGAATAGCGATCCGGTGGAAGGACATCGCATTCTAGGTTCCGTATACCTTTAAATGTTACTGAAGAATCAATGTGCGGTATAAAGGCGAATAGCGATGATGCTGATTTACTGAAGCAAACTAATTAAGTTAATTATTTAGGTTGAGTCTCCAATGATTCACAAATATGCTTTTGAAGCACTTGATCGCACTATGAAAGACATCTTGAAATCAAGGTCTTCAGTTAATTCTGAGCTACCTTTAAGATGTAAGGTTATGGTTTTGGTTGGTGATTTTAGACAGATCCTTCCTGTTGTTCCCAATGGGAGTAAAAGAGATATTATAAATGTCTCAATAACTTCGTCTCCGATTTGGAATAGTTGCAAAGTCCTTACATTAACCAAAAACATGAGGTTAACATTGGGTAACAACACATCTGAATCCGAAGAAATAAAGGCATTTGCAAACTGGCTTCTTGAATTAGGTGAGGGTAAAGTTGGTGATTCATTTGATGATAATGAGGCAGATGTGGACATTCCAGATGATCTTCTTATTAAGCATTCATCAGATTCGATTTCTAGCTTAATTGACTTCGTCTACCCTTCACTTCTTTAACTTTACAAAGATTATTTTGGAGAACAAGCAATACTTGCACCTACAAACCTACAAATGAAGTAGTACATGAAATTAATGAAAGGTTGCTTGCATTGTTTCCTGAAGATGAAGTCGAGTATTTGAGCTCTGATAGTATATGCCAGACTCGGAACGCAAATAACCGTTCACAGGAAGATTTATATTCTCCTGATGTCCTTAATGGTTTAAAAATTTCTGGATTGCCTAATCATCGATTAGCACTAAAGGTCAGTGTTCCCGTTATGTTGTTGACAAATATAGATCAACAAAATGGCTTGTGCAACGGCACGAAATTACGAATCACCAAACTTGCAAAGCGTGTTATTGAAGCCGAAATCATATCAGGTGGAAACATTGGTACAAAAACTCTTATTCCTATAATAAATATGATACCGTCTGATAACAAGATTCCAGTCAAGTTCCAAAGGTGTCAATTTCCAATAAGCGTATGTTTCGCAATGACTATCAATAAAAGCCAAGGACAGTCTCTATCGAAGGTTGGATTGTATTTAAGAGACCCTGTATTCTCACATGGCCAACTTTATGTCGCATTGTCAAGAGTTAAAAGCAGGGCATGGGTGAAATTACTTATACTCGATGGTAATAAGAATGTCAAGACTAAAACAAAAAATGTGGTGTATAAGAAAATATTTAGTGATATTTGAATAAATTGCGTATTGCTTGCTTTTAAATTTTAATAAAATATTTCTACTATATTTTTTTATACGTTTTACCGCTCCAAATAATTATAAGTTGTTAAACCGCGTATCAACGCGGACAATAGTCTAGTATTCTAATAATTCCACAAAAGTCATTCCCCTGCTCAGCCAGCCGGTTTCTGTTTATGTACAAAGTCTAATATTCGACTTTTTAAGGTTTTTCTTATATAATTTGGTTCACAAAAGAAATACACACCATCTTTATTCATTAATTTATTAGCCTTTTCTTTTTTCCTTTTACTAAGGACCACCACAACACCTTTATTCCCTTCATTACATTATACCTCCTTTTCTTCCTCTCTATAGCATACCTCTGTTCTTTTCACTCCTCTTGATCTTAAAAAGACATCTTTCTTCTTTTCCATCTTCATACCATGACACTCTTTCAAAACATATAATCAGATGAAGAATTCCTTATGGTTTTGCTTTCTGCTTCTGCACTCTCTTTCTTCCCTTGTCACAAGCCAAGAAAATGATGATGCCTTTAGATTACTCTCTTTCAAAAAAGCATCTATTGATTCTGACCCGAATGGCGCCTTGTCCGACTGGACCTCTTCTGCGTCCAGCCCATGTCCGTGGCGAGGCGTGTTTTGTTCTAAAGACAACCATGTCATTGCCATCAATCTCACCAACACTTACCTCACTGGTACTCTTAACCTTTCTGATCTTATGTCAATCTCTACTCTTTCTGATGTGTCCTTCTCTGGAAACTACTTCTCTGGCAACCTTTCTTTCTCGTCTTCGGCTTGTCCCTTTCAAACACTAGATTTATCCGCGAATAGTTTCACAGAAGCCATAGATATTCAGTCATTGTTACTCACCTGTAACCGTCTGCATTCGGTTAGTTTGTCGAATAACAAACTAGCAGATTCCTCATTAGTGTCCACTTCTCTTTCTAACTGCAAGAACTTGAACATGCTTAACTTCTCCAGCAACAAACTCACTGGAACCCTCCCCAGCTCTATGTTTTACTGCAAGTACCTTACTGTTCTAGACCTCTCTGATAACCGCCTTTCAGGTGATTTACCTACCGGTTTTATTCCATCCAGTTTACAGTTTCTTGATCTTTCTGGCAACAACTTCACTGGAAAGTTCCAAAATCTTGACTTTGGGACATGTCAGAATCTTACAGTGATCAATCTGGCAAGAAATGATCTCACCGGAACCGGTTTTCCTGTCAGCTTCACAAACTGCCACCTTTTACAGCAGCTTGATATCAGCCACAACAGTCTGCTAATGAAGATTCCAGGATCCATGTTGGGTGGTTTTAAATACTTAAAACGCCTTTCGTTAGCTTCGAATCAGCTTTTCGGACAGATTCCACCAGAACTAGGAAATGCCTGCAGCACACTTGAAGAGCTTGATCTTTCAAGCAACCAGTTAATCGGTGGGCTTCCTTCGTCGTTTGCTTCATGTTCTTCGCTCTCTAGCATCAATCTAGGCCATAACTATCTCTCAGGCGACTTTTTAACCGCGATTGTGAGCTCTCTGTCGAGTTTGAAGTATCTCTCTGCTTCATTTAACAATATCACTGGGAGTTTGCCTTTGAGTTTGGCCAATTGTAGTCAGCTTCAAGTGATGGACTTGAGTTCTAATGGATTTACAGGAGAGATACCTTATGAATGGTGTTCAACAAACTCACCATTTGATTCACTTCAGAAGTTACTTTTGGCTAATAATTATTTATCAGGGTCTGTGCCAAATAATCTTGGTAGCTGCAAAAGTTTACAAACTATTGATCTCAGTTTCAATAGTTTGACTGGTGCAATTCCTGTTGACATATGGTATCTTCCACAGATCAATGATGTGATAATGTGGGCTAATAATCTCACTGGTGAAATCCCAGAAGGAATCTGTGTCAAAGGAGGGAATCTCCAGACTTTGATTCTTAACAACAACCTTATCACAGGAACAATCCCGAAGTCGATCGCCAGCTGCACGAATCTGATGTGGGTTTCGCTTTCGAACAACAAACTCCAAGGCGAGATCCCTGCGGGCATTGGGAATCTTGTCAATCTTGCTATTCTGCAACTAGGAAACAATTCACTTACAGGAGGTGTTCCTGTTGGTTTTGGCAAGTGTAAAAGCCTCATTTGGCTAGATTTGAATAGTAATTTACTCGACGGGTCGCTCCCGGAAGAGCTTGCGGGTTCAGCCGGGCTTGTTGCCCCTGGGCCTGTTTCGGGCAAGCAGTTTGCTTTTGTGAGGAATGAAGGGGGGACAGCTTGTAGATTTGCTGGAGGACTTGTGGAGTTTGAGGGAATAAGGAAAGAGAGGCTTGAAGGGTTCTTGAATTATCATTTTTGTCCTTCGACCCGAATATATTCAGGTTTGACAATGTACAATTATGAAGCCAATGGCAGCATGATCTACCTTGATCTGTCGTACAATTCGTTAACCAGAAGTATTCCTGAGAGCTATGGTTCGTTAAGCTACCTGCAGGTCTTGAATCTTGGATACAATAATCTTACGGGTGATATCCCGTATAGTGTAGGTAATTTGAAAACCGCTTTGCTGCTTGATCTGTCACATAATTCGCTAACGGGCTTCATCCCAGGATCATTAGTGAGTCTCTCATTTCTAAACGACTTCGATGTGTCAAACAATAAGCTTACAGGCCCCATTCCTTCTGGAGGACAGCTGACTACTTTTCCAGCATCAAAATATTCTAACAACTCAGGCCTCTGTGGCCTTCCATTGGATCCTTGCGGGTCAGGAAGCCGACGGGCCGGGATTAAACACAGAACAAAGAGGACAAGTTCTATGGCTACTGGGGTCGTTGTTGGGATACTGGTGTCTCTTTTGTGTATAATCATCCTCACATTCATCCTATTTAGAATGAAGAGGTATCAAAAGAAAGTGGAAGCTAGAGATAAATACATCGAAAGCCTTTCGACATCAGGAAACAGCAGCTGGAAACTATCAGGTGTTCCCGAGCCATTAAGCATTAACATATCCACATTCGAGAAGCCATTGCGAAAGCTGACTTTCGGCCACTTGCTGGAAGCAACAAACGGGTTCAGTGCTGACACGTTAATCGGTTCAGGTGGGTTTGGAGATGTTTACAAAGCGCAGTTAAAAGACGGGAGTGTAGTTGCAATCAAGAAACTTATACATGTCACCAGTCAAGGAGATAGAGAGTTCATGGCTGAAATGGAAACAATTGGGCGAATCAAACATCGTAACCTTGTACCGTTGTTGGGTTATTGTAAAGTTGGAGAAGAAAGACTTCTGGTATACGAGTACATGAAATGGGGAAGTTTAGAAGCGGTTTTACACGATCGGGTCAAAGGCGGAGGATGTGTTCCTTGGCTTGATTGGGGATCAAGGAAAAAGATAGCCATTGGGTCAGCAAGAGGGCTAGCATTTCTTCACCACAGTTGTATACCTCACATCATTCACCGCGATATGAAGTCAAGTAATGTACTTCTAGACCAAGATTTTGAAGCCCGAGTCTCGGATTTTGGCATGGCTAGACTCGTTAATGCACTCGAAACTCATCTTAGTGTGAGTACTCTAGCTGGGACACCTGGTTATGTCCCACCAGAGTACTACCAGAGTTTCAGGTGTACAGCAAAAGGAGATGTATACAGTTATGGAGTAGTGTTATTAGAGCTTTTATCCGGTAAAAAGCCGATAGATACAAAGGAGTATGGGGATGACAATAATCTTGTCGGATGGGCAAAACAGTTGCACCGAGAAAGAAGAATCCGTGATATTTTGGATCCTGATTTGCTATCTGATAAATCATGTGAATCAGAACTGATTCATTGTTTGAAGATATCGTTTCAGTGTGTCGATAACAAGCCGTGGAAAAGGCCAACAATGATTCAGGTAATGGCAATGTTTAAAGAGCTTCAAGAAGACTCAGCAAGCGATATTGTTGATGAGATGTCCATGAAAAGTTCCGTGATTGATGAATCTCAAGAAAAAGAACCTCTGGGTGATCACAGCTGAGCCTTGCTGTATATATCAGAATATGAGATCACAAAGGTCAAGAAATCAAGGGCTGTTTATTAACATTCGGAATATGTGTTCCTTTTCTGATTCTGTATCTGTTTTCTGTCAAAGTTTTGGTACTTGATGAAATGTTGCAATTTGTTATTTGTTTTGTTTTTGTAGTTTTAATGTGAATATTATTTCCTGGGATTTGATTAAAAAAAAAAGGATGGTGTTTTCGATCATTACGCTTACCTTGGATCAAGATAAATCTTACATTGATTGATTATTTCATTACTTTATAGCATGTTTTATTATCATTGCACCTTGTTGAATCAGACTGTATTGATTGGTTATGTTCTTTAATCCTGTTTGGTAATCATACTGCATGTTTGATGAAACACCTATTTAAGCAGTGGACCCAATCACCTTTTTTTTTTCTAAGGTCAAAGATCTCTACAAATCTTAAGATGATCTCAAAGCTGGAACCTAATGATAATCATAACTTGTTTTGCTATCCAAACGAAGACATATAACATATTATCTCAAGTTACAAATTAAGTCATAATCATAGCATGTTTCTCAAGTTAAAATATATATATATATAACTTATATCACCATGCAAGGAAAGAATATGTTCAAAACAATAACATAATATCTTGATCATGAGTAATTAAAGTTACTTGAGGCCCAAAGTGTGAATAGAAAGAGAAAATTTAGCTAAATCAAAGGTGGTGGTGGACCAGTAGGTGGTGGTGGTGATGATTGACCATCATATTTGAAATCCCTTTAATGCTAGTGGATTTTAGTCTTTTACTTTTATAAATTTCACCTATACCAGTAAAGCAATTGGGAACTTTTGAAAATTATTATAACTTATAACCAAGCAGTTTTCTTTGAAATTCTTAATCATAAAGTACCAATTTTAATATAATACAATAACATTATTAAACTGGTTCTAACAGCTAGCTCAATCTTTAGGATATACAGCAAAATGCAAATAAAACATGTGCAATAAGTATGCCAGTTGTGCTCTCATAACCTCACATGAACCAAAAGGTTTGAATTATTCATACCAGTAAGTTTACAGAAACCAATTGGTTATTTGCAAATTAAGCATCTTTGTTATCATTCCTCACTTGATTTGCTCAGTCCCCCTTGTTGAAAACTGAATGTTTTGGACGGTTATAGATAATAACAAACTGAGATATAATTGTGCAGAAAATATAGAGAGAGTATGAGAGAATATGGGACAGAAACCGATAGATGTTTATTGATGTTTCAAGTCCTATTTATAATAAACTAAATGGTGTGAACATGGAACAACACATCCGTTGACATCATAACTGCTAATAACTGCTTACATGAATCGGCATGTATCTATCCGATTGTAACTACCCCTATGACACTTGTGACTTATTTATTATCTATACATTTTGTCACACTAATATAACATAATATTAAACTTAGGATAACATGATAATTCAATGATTATTTCCAACAATCACTCCCCTAATCGTTGAATTATCATGGTCTTGATCCGTTTACTCATCGCTGCCACTCGAAGTCTTGGATCTCTTCTTCGGAGGGAGGTCACCGTCTTGCCACTCTTTGTATCCCATCTTGAATCCTTCTATCCCTTGGCAATCTTCGACTTTGATCTCACGGCCCTTGTATTTCTAATGATACCAATTCAGAATTTCCAAATACTGAACATATGTGACCCGAATCTCCTCCACTATTGGATGGTTCTTCATTTCCCTTGGAAAGCCATACTCGTAGCCCATTCTAAACGCGACTTGAACCCACAAATCATACTTATTGACAGCCTCGAATCCACCGAACCTTTCCACGGTCATATACAAATCTAAGAGATCAATTTTGTTTCCCTTATGATCTCTCGGTGGAATCGTTATGGTTGAGTTTATTTCTAGAAACTCCTTTAGAAACCATAATGTCAATCTTTCGAATTCAATCTTGAACTTGATTCGATGTCTATCGATTTGTGTTGCGGTATGAACGATATCTAGAAAAGTTGTGCAATCTTCCAAGTTTGAATCGGTTGGATAAAGTTCTGCCCTTTCTCTTTGACTCGGTCCTGGTGCACTTTCCTCTTTGTTATTATTTAACCGCTTGTAGTGTTCCTTGACAATCCATCTCTCATGGTCTTTGTCTGACTTGGTATTGCTTTCCATTTTCCCTTTTCCTTTCATCCTTCGGCCATGATCTTCTTCGGTTTCTTCTATGTTTGGGCAGGAATAGGCTTCGTGAACATCATTGCATATCCAACAATGAATATTCTGTGGTATAGATGAAGATCTCTTGGCCTCCTTTGTGATGAAACACACATCACCATCATATCGAATCTTGAATCCGTCTTCGATTAATTTATCCACACTCAACACGTTTCTCCTTAGTGTTGGGATATAATACACATTCTCAATCTTGTGTATTCGGCCTTCACTGTAGATCTCCACGTTTCCCTTGCCCTTGTAAAGATCACGCTTGAAACCTTCATGATTCCCTTCTATACCAAATATTTGTTCCAAGTTTTTGAACAGACGCTTATACCCGGTTGCATGTTGTTGACGATTTCGACTAGCGTACCATATATCATTCCAAGTTTTACCATCGGTTCCCTTTATCATGTATTCTATCTTACCAATTCGCTGCGGGCAATCCTTTCGGTAATGGAATGGTTCGTTGCAGTAGGAACAACACATGCCTCTTGGGTAGTTCCAATCGATCTCTTTCTTGCCATAACTTTTGTACACATAACCGCCGTTTCTTTGATGCTCTCTTTCCTTCTGCAATAAGTACTCTCTTGATGAATCCACAAACGGGGAACGATATAGGTTATACTTGTTGCTGAACCACTTCTGATCATCATGATCAGTCGCTTTCTCTTTGCCTTCGCGCCTTTGAGAAACTTCTACACGATCGGCCTTATAACCCTTACTGATATCGTCTTCTTCCTTGACTGGAAATGGATTCTTCCCTAACCAAATCACTCGGTTCTTTTGTCCTCCACAGGTCTTCGGATCTGGCTCTGATGCCATGTTGAAAACTGAATGTTTTGGACGGTTATAGATAATAACAAACTGAGATATAATTGTGCAGAAAATATAGAGAGAGTATGAGAGAATATGGGACAGAAACCGATAGATGTTTATTGATATTTCAAGTCCTATTTATAATAAACTAAACGGTGTGAACATGGAACAACACATCCGTTGACATCATAACTGCTAATAACTGCTTACATGAATCGGCAAGTATCTATCCGATTGTAACTACCCCTATGACACTTGTGACTTATTTATTATCTATACATTTTGTCACACTAATATAACATAATATTAAACTTAGGATAACATGATAATTCAATGATTATTTCCAACACCCCTTAGACAACACAGATTTAAATAATTATCATTGAACTATCCTTATTATTCGCAAATATAAATAAATTAATAATAAAAAAAATTATATATTTCACACATAAAGTAAACAAATATACTTGCTTTCATGGTCTTTTTTTCTCGTGTATGTTTAAAAGTTAAGACAGCAGACTATTTTCCATGCATAAAAGTTTAAAGGTGAAGAAATAAAATGTGGGAATGCATGCAAATAATCACTAGGACATCTTTCACTAGTCATGGGTCTACTTATTTGTAGTTGGAGGCCTATATGCTATGCAATCTTAAAATAAATGCTGGATTGCTAAAATATGAACAACAACCTACCACATCAATGGCCTGTATCTTTGTAAATTGTGCTATTTAGTTTATTAACTTGATGTTCATTGTTTTGATTACCTCTTTTACCATGAATGTAATGACCACCACAGCCTTTATTGGGGTGATGACCGCCATCATGTTGTTAACCTGTAGTGAAAACTTTGTTCAAAATGGTTATTTTGTCAGTTTCACAATGTTCTTCTCATTCATATGTCCTTGAAATTGTAAAATGACATATACTTTGTTGAAGCTTATTGACTTGGTTGAAAATGAAGGAAATTCTGCTGCAAATATGTGTATATAAAGTTGATGAGCTATCCTCTTAACTGGACCAAAAACCCAACATGGTAGACAGACCCAATTAGCCCAATGTTAGCAAACCCAAGTCAGAATAGTGTGGCCTATTAGCGTTAAAGCCTATGAAGATTTAACTCAAACAAATAGCTAGATTATTCTCTCTCCAATATGGGCACGTCTATTATTATGCCTGTGATACTCGCTTTCCGCTTTCATTTCTCCTCTTTTACGCTGTGTTTACGAGTTAACATAAAGAGGGAAAGAAAAGGAAAAGAATCGAAGGAAAGGAAGGGAAAGGAAACGAAATGATAAATATCCTTTCCTTCCGTTTCCTTCCAAATCGGAATGAAAACTAAACTTAAAGATTTTGCCTAGTTTTCCTTTCATTTCCTTTCTTTTCACTCCTTAAATGAAACTCGGGAACACACTATTAGGACTCAATCACTACCATCGTGATCTTTGCCAACAAATCCTCTACTACTTAATTATCTTTAATGTGTAGTCAAAATGTGTAGTCAAAATTATCTTTAATGTGCAGTCAAAATGTGTAGTCAATTGGTCTCTTTTATTTTTGTAAATAGGAGACATTCTCTCCTTCATTTTGTACTCTCCTCTTGTATTTATAAGTTGTATTTTCAATGTAATACAATCAAGCAATTATCATAATCTCATGGTATCAGCTTGAGAATTCCTGGCCTTCCTCTTTCTCAATAATCGTTGCAATTCTCCTTTCCTTCTGTCCGATCTTCTTTCATCTTTTCTGTCTTCTTTTTCTCCATGGCCTCCTTAACCGACCTCTCAAACATACCTCTCCATTCACTTAGTCATCTCATCAACATCAAACTAAATTCCACCAATTATCTACCATGGGAAAAACAAATCACACCGGTTCTTACATACCTTAATTTAATCGGTCACATAGATAGTTCTTCCCCATGCCCACCCGAAACCATTACTACCAACAACGAAACCTCTAAAAATCCAACCTTCACCACATGGCAATCCGCTGACCAAAAAGTCCTTCTCCTAATCAATTCCACTCTCACCGAAGAGGCTATGGCTGAAACTATCGGTCACACCACTTCTTTCTCCATTTGGAAAGCATTAGCAAATGCTTATAGTCATTGCTCCATTGAGCGTATTCACAACCTCAAGGACTCTCTTCGTACCCTCCAAAAAGGAACCGGATCTGTTACCGAATATGGTAAAAAGTTTAAAGCCCTTTCCGATCAACTTGCGTCTATTGGTCACCATATTAGTGATGAGGACAAACGCCACTTGTTTCTTTGTGGTTTAGGCGCCTCTTTTGAAAAATTTTCTACTTCCCAACGAACTATACAACCCGCACCACCCTTCCGTGATCTTCTTGTAAATGCCAAAAATCAAGAAATCTTTATTCAAAAACTTCATGGTCCACAATCCACTAAAGCAGCCTTTTACATCCATCCAAACAAATCAAATCGACCCTCATTTTCTCGGGGTCGAGGTCGTTCAAATTCTTCCAGGGGCCGTTGCAATCACTATACCAAATGGGTTCCTCATTGTCAGCTTTGTCGAAAGGAGGGACATTATGCTAGTTCTTGTCCAACATTAGTCTCTTATGCTTAAAAAGCCCTCAAGCTAAATGCGAATCTAGCGCAAGCCTTTCATGCTCAATGCAACCTCCCATCCGAAACTCCAGATTGGACGGCCGATTCAGGTGCAACCACGCACATGCTTAACAATATTAATGGTCTAAATGGTTCTAAACCATACACGGGTAACATGCGTGTTACCTTTGGTAATGGTCAAACATTGCCAGTTACTCACATTGGCAACACATCTCTAACCAACTCTATATCTTTGCAAAATGTTCTCGTTGTCCCTAATCTTACAAAGAATCTACTATCAGTTAGTAGACTCACAAATGATTCTCCTGTAGATGTTTTATTTTCTAACAACTTTTTTCATATTCAGGATCGAAAAACGAGGCAAGTCCTAGCTAGAGGCATTTGTGAAAATGGTTTCTATGTTCTCACCCAAAGTCACAAGTCTCTTGTTGCCGCTCTTTCCGCTTCCCATCTTCATGCTTCATTCAATAAATGGCACAGTCGCTTAGGACATGTTTCCTTTGATACTATCACTACATTAAATAAACTTGGTCATGTTTTTGTTACATCTTTATTACCCAAACCAGGTTTATGTAATTCTTGTGAACTATCAAAAGTGAAACATCTACCCTTTGTTGAAAATAATAAACGCGCGCAACAAGTTTTAGACTTAATCCATCGTGATCTTTGGGGACCCGCACCTATTGCCACAACCGATGGCTACTTATATTATGTAATATTTGTAGACGATTATTCTCGGTTCACATGATTTTATCCTCTCAAGGCTAAATCCGATTTTTACAATGTTCTCATCATTTTTTAAACTTTGTCCAAAATCAATTTTCCACAAGTGTCAAAGTTTTTCAAAGTGATGGTGGAACCGAGTTTACAAACCATCATGTTCAAAAATGTTTTCAAGAGCATGGCATTCATCATCGCTTATTTTGCCCTTATACACCGGAACAAAATGGACGGGTGGAACGTAAACACCGTCACATCACCGAAACCGGATTAGCAATGATGTTTAATGCTCATGCTCCACCCAAGTTGTGGTTTGATGCTTTCACTTCCACCACATACATCATAAACCGTCTCCCAACTAAACTTCTTGAAAACAAATCACCTTTTGAACTCTTTTTAAACTAACCCCATCTTATTCCAATCTTCTCATTTTTGGATGTCTTGTATATCTATACCTTCGAGACTATACCAAACACAAATTATTACCAAGAAGTGCTGCTTGCATATTTATTTGATATATTCCGAAATACAAAGGTTTTAGATGTCTAGACCTTTCAACCGGTCGAATTTACACCACTAGACATGCTAAATTTGACGAAGATGTCTTCCCCTTTCAATCTCCTTCCAAATCATCTGACACCTCTCAACTACCGTTCACAAATTTTGAGGACTTTTTACCCACTCCTACACCATCTAAAACTTCCACTTTGCCTTCCCCCTCACAACCTACGCAAAACACCACTCTGTGTACTCACTATCCAGATCCCATTGTTCCTAGTCTAATAACAACACCATCAAATTCTACTTCCAGCCCATCCAGCCCATTCCCAAACCCACCCGATTCTCCCACTCCTAACCCATCTCCCTCACTCAACTCGGCGCACAACAACACTCATCCACTCTCACCTCAAACAAATTCATCCGAACCGGCCCAATCATCATCATCCACCAAATCTTCGAACCTAACCCCTCCCCACTCTCCTATTCCAAACCCGCTTTCACACATCCCTCCAACAACAACAAATAATCATCCCATGACAACACGTTCAAAAGATGGCATTTTTAAACCAAAACATTTTGCCAACTTATCTCAATTTTCCTCCCATCCTCTACATCATTCTCTTCTCTCCTCTCATGTACCCAAAGGAATTAAAACCGCATTGAAAGATTCCAAATGGGTCCATGCTATGAATGATGAACTTCATGCTTTACATACAAACCAAACATGGCACCTTGTCCCACATCCCACTTCAACCAACATTATCGGCTCCAAGTGGGTTTATCCGATTAAATGCAAATCCGATGGATCTATTGATCGCTACAAAGCTCGACTTGTAGCTCAAGGTTTCAACCAAGTTACGGGACTAGATTTCCCATACTTTTAGTCATGTCGTAAAATCATCCACCATTCGTGTTGTCCTAAGTTTTGCCACCATTCACAAATGGAACTTATGACAACTAGATGTTAACAATGCCTTTCAAAATGGCAATCTGACGTGTGCGAAACTATACATATTTTACAATGGATTTTAACACACGTTTTTGCTTTAATATTTATAAAAATGGTTTCGACCTTCATATTAAAACACACACACTAGGGCAAGTGTACCCTGTCATATATGTAGTAAGTACAGATAAGAACCAAGTATCGATCCATGGACGCGCGCGGAGCAATTGTACTAAAACTCTGTCCCCGATTTACCAGTAGGAAAAGATAAGTTTGAGTTTTGTTTAAAACTAAATTAATTCTAAAACATGTAAATAACTTAACTACGACTCCAAATAGAAAATATAACTATATAAACTATATTTTTGCCAATCCTAGCATGTTATCTAAATATAATAAGTAATATAGGCGCGTGATCAACATTCCCATTTCCCGACAGTTAGTGTCCCTTTCGGGCATCCTAACATGACAACTATACAGAAAGCTAACACGAATACACACGTTAACCGCTTCAAGTCGTTCATTAGCGAGCAGCTGATATGATCTCACGCAGATCTTTTAAAGATAAGTTAGTCATCCGTTAAGAGTATTCTAACCTCACTAATTTAGGGAAGCGATACCGAATACACAACACAGCCACCTAAACTAGCATAAAGTAGAGCATTTCACAACCTATTCCAGTTTACCAACTTTGACCCCAGATCTACTAAGATCGCCATTTTTACCAAAATAACTACCAAAGATCATTAACCGTGTCAAAGACTAGTAACGGCACCATTAGGCTTTTTAAACCCTTTTACGTGCCGGTAAGCATTTTTAACCGTTATTCGACTGACTTTAACCAAACCAATACCCGGTTACAGTTTCATGGCATAAACTATTTAACAAGTTAACTTGTCTACTACCGGACGATTAAACGGACGGTTTTTCAACATGTATCCGCCTAACACATTCGACAATCGCTAAAGTCATTCAAATACAGCTACAAATCCATCAACAATGAAACAAGGTTGCGCTATGATCATCAAGATCTAATACGTGAAAAACGCCAAATTTATACAAAACATGATTACATGCTAAACGATTGTTTTTTCTACTAAAGATTACTAAATATGATTACTAGACTATAATGTATTACATAAACAACACAAACAAGCTTAAACAAACTGATTTGAATCAAATGAAAGCATAATAGATCAAACCATAAAACTCTAATGTGATGGATTGGATGATGATCGATGATCCGGATGAGTTCCCGAGCTCGTTCCTCGCCTTTGCAGCTGCTCACTTGTCCAGAAAATCGCCCAGAATCGCCTCTCCAAAACCCAATATTTGATCAGTGGGTTCTGCTCTGTTTTTATAGAAAGTTTGATATTTGGCACGGCCGTGCGCATAAAGTGCACGGCCGTGCACTTTAACTTTTTGAGTTGACGTGCAAGTGGGCAAGTGGTTGGGCTGCTCCTGAAAATATCTAGATATTTCGCACGGCCGTGCACCTAAGGTGCACGGGCGTGCGGGTCTGGTTGTGGCCGAGTGCTGATGGTGCACTGCCTGGTGCACTGGCAGTGCACCCGGGAACTTGAGTCGCACGGGCACCCGCACGGCAGTGCTGATCAGGGTGCCCGAGAACAACAGCTGCACGCCAGGTCGCACTGGCAGTGCAGCTCGTCTGTGTCCGAGTAAACTGAGTCCGCACGGGCGTGCACCTGGGGTGCACGGCCGTGCACTATTTCCAGACTTGGCTGATTTTGCCAAAACTTTCTGTCTTGTCCGTTTTTCGCCCGGTTTCCTCGACTTTGTTCGTGGGACGTCGTTTAAGATCTGCAATAAACATATGAAGCGGTTAAGTACCGAATTCGTGCAATTATGGTCGAAAACGCGTAATTTGGGAGTTTAATCGGGGATTTAAGTATGTATATTTTAACGTATATCAAACCTCCCCACACTTGAACTTTGCTTGTCCTCAAGCAAACACTTAAACAGAAATAAACGAAAAACTCGCCAAATGGCAACAAAGACAAAATATAGCCTGTACAGACGATAATAGACAAGCCCGACAAAGGTATATAAACGGGTGATAAGATAACTAAACAGCAACGACTCACTTCCGATCTACAAACACGCAAACCCGTACACGACTCACAATGTTCACACACACTCGGTTTTATTTATGATACATACGTGTAATGTGTATGTGTAAATCGCTCCATTGCCAAGACAATGAATCGTGCAATATCATAAGCTTGTCAAAAGATCTAGTCTTCACCAACTAACGTGTGAAAAAGCACAAATCAAGAGGTCTTGTAAGGGTTGTAATGTTAGGCAAAGGTAGGGGTGTGGAATGGATATTTAAAGTGACAAATCGGCTAAAACCCGGCGTTTATGTCTAACTAATAGCAACAACTACAACTGTACAATACGAATTCTACTATAGGCGAATTTTCTTTTGAAACGGGCTAAACACAAACTTTTAACTTTAAAGCTCTAAAAACTGCTCGAATCACTGCTAATTCACCCTATTTTAGGGTTTTCTATTTTTCTGGATTTTTTTTATATATATATACACATATCTATGATATATATATACTAAACAGAAACTGAAATATAATCAACAAACGGGTTCTAAATATATAAACCCGAACACGAACTATTTACAACGTAAAAACTAGTCAAACAATAACCTAATCGAGCTTTAACACAAAAAGGTTTAAAAGAAAAAGGCTATTTGGTTTAGTGGTGAAATGGTGTGGTAAATAAGAAAAAACACGGGATTAGGTTCAACATGGTTAACTAGTGGATAATATATGGGTGCGGGGAACAGATAGAACGAAAAGAAAAGGCTAAATCAAAAGGGTATCCTAAATGCCTCAATCATGTTCGTACAATCTCACACGTATCTGGTCTAAACAAGTATACTAGTGACAAGTTCTAAACTGCACAAAACATCCGGCTCACTCGCAAGCATGTCAAAGAAATGTAATCTATTCTAAGGCTCGAACGCTCACGTAACCGGAAGGAAATGGGTGCAAGTGTACGAATATAACACGCTCGTATCTCATCTGTTTGTCGCGCCTCGAGTTATCTTTGTCAAAATTTAGTTAGGCTTGATGTTTATATGAGAATATATACATATATGTACTTTTAGAGTTTTTTTTTTTTTTTTTTTTTTTTTTTTTTTTTTTTTTTTTTTAATACGTATATATGTATATATACAAGAGGACAAACACGATTATAATCCCTCCCCACACTTGAACTTCACATTGTCCCCAATGTGACAATAGAAAGCGTTTATGAATTAGCTATCTATAGTGGGAAAAAGGAGAATAATACTCCCCTTTAGTCGATAACTCAAAAAGTACGGTGATCGCATTGAGCATCCATACCGGTGCTCGCCGTTTCCTGCACTATCACCATTCTTGACAAAACCAAAAGACATCAAACACATCCGTACATCATCACAATTATTCAAACAAAGCAAATATACTGAAAATTAAAGTGCAGAAAAGTAAATAGTTCAAATGAAAAAACTAAAAAGTCATGGGTACGCAGACCCGAATACGAACTGCAAAAATAAATAAAAAGTACTAACACATGCATGCAATAGATTGCCGTGGCTACTGGTCGTCGTCGTGGTGCTGACCGGAGCTTCCTGGCTGGTCGCCAGGAGCACCATAAGGGAATGAGGGAGGGTTACTGAAATAACCCGGATGCACCTGCTCTAACCCAGCGAAAAGGTACTCAAAACTGTGCCTCACATCCTGCTGCACACGATCCATAGTGGACCGCATGTACTGCTGGTCCTGCCTGATCTCCACCTGGTTTGCACCGATGTTGTGCATGTTCAGCTCCATCGCCTGGAACCGCTGGTAGAACTCAGGGTATGTCGGGATGCCTGGAGGCCACTGCTGGTCCTGGGGCTGGAAGTGCTGAGGAGAGTGGTGTGGAATGTCGTGTGGCGCGTCACCACCGCCTCCTGCATGCTGCTCCTGCATCTCCTCATCCTCCTCGTCCTGTGGTGGCACGGGGTCCCATATGATATCCTGACTAGTAAGTCGTGGACCCCCGTCCGTATCAGCTAGCAGGTTCTGAGACCTGAGTGATCTAAAGTCCAGCATAACCCCATTAGTTACCCATGTCAGCGTGGCCCTGACCTCGTCGGTCAGAACTCCCAGTGCCATCGCAATCTGGGTGACGTACTCCCCGCCATGGATCTCCCTCCCGTCCTTGGTGCCCCCAGCAGTGAGAAAGAACTCGGCCATTCGTGCGGCCAAGTTCAGCGGGGCACCCTCGTAGAAATGATACAGATAGAGAAGATCGGGAGCGGGACAGTTCCCTGAACTGTCCTTTCGGCCACAGATCGTGTGGCTGAACACATGGTGCAAGAGGCGGAGTAGCGGGTCCTTAATCCGAGTGGCCTTGCCAGACCTCGGATTATAAGGTCCACCAATGGCAATGGATGCCCAAAATGCGGCCCGCTCGTCATTATCCACGAAGCTGTGGATCCCGCAAAAATCCTCAGAGTCAGTCTCTAAATGCTCACATATCCCCAGCTTCCTTCCCAGTCGCGCAACAGACCAATGATACCATTTTCCACAAAGCCTAAACCGAATGTCTTTCGAATGGAAGTCCTTATACACCCCCTCCTTTGGTTTTTTGTAGGAGAAGGATGATAAGAACTCGATCGTAATCTCTCTGTAAACAGGCTAGTTTATACTAAGCAGTTTCGCCATCTGGGGCGAGACAAATCCATCATATCGTTCACGCTGATTCAGCGCGGTGAGTAGGTCTAAGTTAAGCCGAATAGGAACACCGAATGAGTTCCTCCTACCCCAGAGCTTCATGAACTTGTCAATACATGGCGCCTCTTTTTTGTCACGGTTGTCAAAGCCAAGGAAATCATGAGCCATCTGCATGCAAAAATTAATATACAACTGTTAGTACACAAAAAACGGAGGTCCCGGATGCCCAAAATGGACCTGCGCGCATTCTGACCTGAAGCTGTTACTGATGCACGGCCGTGCACCTATGGTGCACGGGTGTGCAGGTCTGGTTGGTCAGGTCAGAAACAGCACAGCACTGCCTTAGGCACGGCAGTGCTGCCTGATTTCTAGGCTCGCACGGTCTGTGGCACGGCCGTGCAGCCGACCGTGCACAGTCCCAGGACTTCGAAAATTTTCAGAAAAGAAACTCCCAAATCTCATGTATAGTTCAACAAAACTCTCACAATAGCAATGATTTGGGCCTGGGTGTGCACGGTTTCAACAACAACATAACATAAAAAAAACTACACTAATTTAAACTAAAACTAAACAAGATTGTGGGTTTATTATAGTTTATGAAGGAAACCCCCAAATCTTGCCCTAGAAATCAAAAATACAACTGATCTATGCAAAAAATTAAAATATAAGTGCAAAACTATGAAGGGATTCATACCTTGGTTGATTTGGAAGGGAAAGATTGAAGATTTAGGCCTAAAGATGATGAATACCCGGTTTTTGGGTAGTTTGGAACGAGTGTGCGGTTTAGGGGTGCAAGAACTAGGGTAAGGAAGTTAAGGATCTATTTATACAAACGAATTTGGGCTGGGCTTTTTGGCCCGCACGGTCGTGCAACATCTTGCACGGCCGTGCACCCTGCTCGCACTAGCCCTTGCACGCCTGTGCTGATCAGGCTTGCTGGTCAGCCAGGCCCGCACGGCCGTGCATATTTTTGGCACGGCTGTGCACAGTCTGCAGACTTGCAGAAATGCAGCCTGCAGCTGCGCAGCCACCCTGTTTTGTCCGAAAACATCATTTTAAACCATTTAAACCTGTTTGTCGACTGTTCACGCTCCATTGCTCCTTCCCGCTTTGTTCAAAACCGGTACGAACCTGCACATTACTAGAAACAACGTTAAACTACAAAAATTAAAATAAAGCAAGATATATATACAGTAATTACATATTTACCCTTTGGCGCGCCCATACACGCCGTGCTATATTTATTAACGAGTCGCTAGCTAGACTCACTTCCCCGCACTTATTAGGCGCGCGGGTCGTAGAGATCGATCATCTCCACGGATTTGTCAACCGGTCCATCAATGTAAACTTTGAGGCGATGACCGTTGACTTTGAAAGTCACACCCTCCGAATTTTCAATCGAAACAGTCCCGTAAGGATATACTTCCTTAACAGTGTACGGTCCTGTCCACCGGGATTTCAACTTTCCTGGAAAGAGACGCAGGCGCGAGTTGTAAAGCAGGACCAAGTCGCCTACCTGAAAATCTTCTCGGTGTTTCAGGCGACTGTCGTGCAACTTCTTCGTGCGCTCTTTGTACAATATCGAGCTCTCATAGGCTTGTTGCCTAAGCTCCTCCAGCTCGTGAATCTGTAAGAAACGGGTCTCACCGCCGATCTTAAGATCCAAATTTGCCGTTTTTAGAGCCCAGAATGCCCTATGCTCCAGCTCGACTAGGAGATGACACGCTTTGCCATAGACAAGCCTAAAGGGAGTCGTCCCAATAGGCGTCTTGTAAGCCGTCCTAAAGGCCCACAGCGCGTCATCAAGCTTGTCCGCCCAATCCTTGCGGTTTTGATTAACCGACCGCTCAAGGATTCGCTTCAAACCACGGTTAGTGACCTCCACCTGTCCACTTGTCTGTGGATGATACGGGGTGGATAACCTGTGGTGGACACCATAACGTGCTAACGCGCGATCAAGCTGCGCATTGCAGAAATGCGTGCCACGGTCACTAATCAATGCCTTTGGGGCACCAAACCGTGAGAACAAGCTCCTAACAAACCTCACAACAACTCGGGCATCATTTGTGGGCAAGGCTTGCGCCTCGGCCCACTTTGATACGTAATCAACAGCCACGAGTATATATCTATTGCCCCGTGAGGAGGGGAACGGTCCCATGAAGTCTATGCCCCAAATGTCAAAGACCTCAAAGACTTGAATCGGGTTTTGCGGCATTTGGTCGCGTGCCGATATGTTCGTCGCCCTCTGGCACGAATCACAAGCACCAACCAGTATCTGGGCGTCACGAAAGAGTGTGGGCCAGTAAAACCCGGAGTCTAACACTTTCTTAGCAGTGTAATTCGCTCCATGGTGACCTCCGGTAGGCCCCTCGTGACAATCGCGCAAGATCTGCACCGCCTCTACCCCAAACACACAACGGCGAATCAACTGATCCGCCCCGACCCGGAACAAAAATGGGTCATCCCAGAAGTAATGCTTTAGGTCCGCGAAGAACTTCCTCTTTTGCTGGTGCGACAATCCCTTGATGAGGATCCCGCACGCGAGGTAGTTCGCAAAATCCGCGAACCATGGTGATACATCTTCCACCGACTCGACGCTCATCAAGAACTCGTGGGGAAAGTTGTCATTAATGGTATCCCACGCGCAGTTCTCGGCATCATCATGCTCGAGCCTGGACAGATGATCTGCAGCGACATTCAGGGCACCCTTCTTGTCCTGAATCTCTATATCGAACTCCTGCAGCAACAGGATCCACCTAATCAGGCGCGGTTTCGCGTCCTGTTTGCTGAAAAGGTATCGGATCACTGCATGGTCCGTATAGACGATGGTCTTCGACAGCACCAAATATGATCTAAACTTGTCGAACGCAAATACTACAGCAAGAAGCTCTTTTTCAGTCGTGGTGTAATGCTCCTGAGCATCATGTAGAGTCTTACTCGCGTAGTAGATCGGGTGGAAGTGCTTGTCCTTCCGCTGTCCCAAGACCGCCCCTATCGCGAAGTCACTCGCGTCGCACATAATCTCGAATGGCAGCTCCCAGTCGGGTGCTACCAATATAGGGGCCTCAACAAGCAAACGCTTCAGAAGGCCAAATGCCTTCACACACTCTGCACCAAACACAAACGGTGCATCCTTTTCCAACAAACGGGTCATCGGTCGGGCGATCTTTGAAAAGTCTTTGATGAATCGCCTGTAAAATCCCGCATGACCCAAAAAGCTGCGGATCGCTCTGACAGAGGAGGGTGGAGGGAGCCTAGAGATGATATCTACTTTGGCAGGATCAACCTCCAACCCACTTTGGGAGACCTTATGCCCCAGGACTATTCCTTCCTTCACCATGAAGTGGCATTTTTCCCAGTTTAGCACAAGACTGGTCTCCTCACACCTCTGAAGCATCCGCTCCAGGTTCCCCAGACATTGATCGAACGAACTTCCAAAAACGGAAAAATCATCCATGAACACCTCCATGGAGTCCTCGATCATGTCATGAAAAATGGCAACCATGCAACGCTGGAAGGTCGCCGGCGCATTGCACAGCCCAAATGGCATACGCCTGTAGGCGAATGTGCCAAAAGGGCATGTGAAGGTCGTCTTATCCTGGTCCACAGGATCGATAGGGATCTGAAAGTATCCAGAGAAACCATCAAGGAAACAGTAATACAACTTCCCCGACAGTCGTTCCAACATCTGATCGATGAATGGAAACGGGAAGTGATCCTTGCGGGTGGCGTCATTGAGCTTGCGATAGTCAATGCAAACTCTCCACCCCGTGACGGTCCTCGTAGGAATTAACTCATTCCTATCATTTGTGACCACCGTCATGCCACCCTTCTTGGGCACGACGTGCACAGGACTAACCCAAACAGAGTCCGAGATGGGATATATCAATCCAGCATCAAGCAGTTTAATCACCTCGGATTTAACAACATCTTGCATGTTCGGGTTCAGACGCCTCTGGTGCTGCGCACAAGGCTTGTAGACATCCTCCATCAAGATTTTATGAGTACAGAAAGAGGGATTAATCCCCTTGATGTCTACGATCTTCCAGGCAATTTCCCGTTTATGAAGTTTTAAAACCCTCAACAACTCGCTCTTTTCTTCCACAGTCAATGAAGACGATATGATCACCGGTAGACGCCCCTCCTCATCCAGAAATGCATACTCGAGATGCGGCGGGAGCTCCTTCAGCTCTAGAGACGGTGGATCCTCAACAGACGGCTTTGCCTTCTCCTCTTCCTCTCGCTCAATTCCCACAAAACGCTCCGGACTTTGGGAACCATCATCACCGATCTGATAGACCGGCTGCTCATCTATATGGCCCTCCTGCATAATGCCATCTAGGCTCCCACACAACAGATGTGTGTCCGAAACATCTCTCTCCCAAGCACCTCTGACATGAGAGCTGACACACCGGTCTACTATATCAAGATAGTATAGTGTATCGTCTTGGCTCTCAGGATGGCACATCGACCTCTGAATGTCAAAAGTCACGTGCTCATCATTGACTCGGAGTGTGATCTGGCCCGCAGCCACGTCAACAATCGTCCTTGCCGTGTTAAGGAAAGGACGTCCGAGAATCAAAGGGACTTTAGAGTCCTCATCCATATCTAGGAAAGTCCACAGGGAAAACAAATTTGTCAATCTTGACAAGCATATTTTCTACAAACCCCCGTGGATACTTGATCGAACGATCAGCGAGGCGAATACTCATCCTGGTGGGTGAAGGTTCACCCAGATCCAACTTCTCGAAAACCTTATAAGGCATAAGGTTTATGCTGGCCCCCAAGTCTGCGAGTGCATTACTGACAGTCATATCACCTATCAGACAAGGGATGGTAAAGCTACCAGGATCGCCCATTTTCATGGGCAGTCTATTCTGCAGAATTGCAGAGCAGTTCTCGTTCAATAGAACGCAGGACAGGTCCTCAAGTTTTTGCTTATTTGTGAGGATGTCCTTCAAGAATTTGGCATACTTAGGCATCTGTGCTAAGGCCTCAACAAACGGGATGTTTATATGTAGCTGCTTGAACAGCTCGAGAAATTTCCCGTATTGCGCCTCGTCTTTCTGCTTCCTAAGTCTACCAGGATATGGAACAGGAGGAGTGTAGTCAGTGACTGGCTTCGGTAGCTGTGCTGTACTTGCTGGGACTCGCCTAGCGTGCACCTCGTCCGAAGACTCAGTCTGGACCGTCTCAGTGATCGGTGGTGAGCCCGATGTGTCAGGTCCCGTGGTTTTACCACTCCTCGTCGTTATGGCATTCACATGCCCTCTTGGGTTCGGCTCAGTGTTGCCTGGAAGACCACCCTGCTGTCTCTCAGACATCATTTTTGCCATCTGGCCAACCTGGTTCTCTATGGCCTGCATCGACGCCTTTTGGCCCCTCATCTCTCCCTCATAATTCGTGAAGCGCTCCTCATGCTGCTGGTAGCGCTGCTCAGCGATCTGATTGGAATTAGAGGTGTTGGTAAGGAGCTGAGACATCATCTCCTCCAGCTTAGACATACCATGAGGGGCGTGCTGCTGGGAGCTGCTCCCGGCGCCCTGGTTCTGGTATTGGTTCGGTCTCTGCTGGGACGATTGACCACGACCCTGGTATGGCTGTTGGTTGGACTGGTAGGACTGTTGGTTGGACTGGTAAGGCTGTTGGTTGGACTGGTAAGGCTGTTGGGACTGGTAGGACTGTTGTGGTGCGGCGGCTCTCTGCTGGAATCCGAGAGGGTTCTGATTGGAAGTACCAGATCTCCACCCGAAGTTCGGGTGATTTCTCCAACCCGGATTATAAGTGTTGCTGTAAGGGTTATTCTGGGGTCTCGTTTGATTACCCATGTAGTCCACTTCCTCGTGGCCTGTATACATCACCCCCTGAGCACACGAGCCAGGCTCGTGAGATACCCCGCACTCCACACACAAACAATCGGACTGCGCTACGTGTTGCTGAGAGTTATCGAATCTCGTAGCCAGAGCCGCTATCTGTGCCGAAATCGCCGTATAGTTATCCACGGCATGCACACCAGCCTTGGCAGATGAAGACCTAGATCTATCATTCTGCCGGGATTTAGATTTTAGGGACGCCTTCTCAATAATGCTCCACGCTTCCCTCGGAGACTTTGTTCCGATGTCTCCCCCTGCGTATACATCAAGGCGTTCCTGAGACGCATACCCGAGTCCCTGATAAAAAGTTTGCACCAAATGCCTTTTCGAAAGCTCATGGTGCGGGCAACTAAAGAGTAGGTCTTTAAACCTTTCCCAGGCTGTGTATAATGATTCATCGTCATCCTGACGAAATGTCATGATGCGATTCCTCAGTTTTTGTGTCTTTTCAGGAGGAAAATACTGCTGCATGAATTGTTGTGACAACTCTGCCCAAGTCGTGATCGACCCTGCGGGTTGTGACAGAAGCCAAGTCCGGGCTTTGTCCCGCAGTGAGAATGGGAAGAGTCGGAGACGGATAGCATCATCGGAGATGCCCGTCATCTTAAAGGTGGCTAAAACCTCTAAGAATGCAGCAATATGTCGGCCTGGATCCTCGTGCTCCAGTCCACCGAATTGCACCGAGTTTTGTATCATATTCACGATACTAGATTTGATCTCGAAATGGTCCGCCAAAATAGCCGGACGGACAATACTCGGCGCGAGTCCATCTCCTCCTGGACGACCACTATCATTCAGCGGAATGTCGTCATCCGCCATGATAATGTCGCTGTGGGCGTCCGACCCGTTGTCGTCGGCCAGATCGTGCCTCGTCTCCTCAATTGGGACCTCAACAATAGGAGCAGCAATAAGAATATCAGAAACAAGACGCAATTTATGAAGTCTAATCCGCTCGCTTCTCCTCAGGCGCCTTAGCTCCTCGTCAGAAAGATCACCAGAAGACCCTGGGTTTGTGGACATCAACCTGCATGTAAGAATGATATAGTTGCAACAGGCGAATATATGACAAACCCAAAAAGGCGATAAAAGACAGAAAAATAAATAAATGAAATAAAGAATCAATAAATTCATGCAAAAATAACTGAGCGCAAATATATTCAAGAAAGTCAAATATAAACAAATAGAATCAATAAAATGAAGAGAAAGCAGACTAAGCCTAAAACTATACAAAGAATGAAATCAATAATTAGTCCAAATACGAACAGATAAATCTAATTAATCAAATAACGAACAAATTAAATTCATAGACAAACCAATTAATCCAATATTCAATAAATTAAATCTATCAACATCCTAATGAACGAAAAATCAAATCAAACAATCCTATAAGCAGATAAATGAACGAATCTATATGCAACCTATAAACCAATCTAAAATTAATCCAATATATCAACAGACAGATAAATCTAATAAAAATTCAAATAATCATATATGCAAATTAATGAATGAAATAACGAATCAAAGAAGTATAAACAAGTATTCACAAGCATGTACACTGGTAAAAAGTTGACTCGGTTCGTTCCTAAAGCTCGTCGCGTCCCCGGCAACGACGCCAAAAACTTGACGTGTGCGAAACTATACATATTTTACAATGGATTTTAACACACGTTTTTGCTTTAATATTTATAAAAATGGTTTCGACCTTCATATTAAAACACACACACTAGGGCAAGTGTACCCTGTCATATATGTAGTAAGTACAGATAAGAACCAAGTATCGATCCATGGACGCGCGCGGAGCAATTGTACTAAAACTCTGTCCCCGATTTACCTGTAGGAAAAGATAAGTTTGAGTTTTGTTTAAAACTAAATTAATTCTAAAACATGTAAATAACTTAACTACGACTCCAAATAGAAAATATAACTATATAAACTATATTTTTGCCAATCCTAGCATGTTATCTAAATATAATAAGTAATATAGGCGCGTGATCAACATTCCCATTTCCCGACAGTTAGTGTCCCTTTCGGGCATCCTAACATGACAACTATACAGAAAGCTAACACGAATACACACGTTAACCGCTTCAAGTTGTTCATTAGCGAGCAGCTGATATGATCTCACGCAGATCTTTTAAAGATAAGTTAGTCATCCGTTAAGAGTATTCTAACCTCACTAATTTAGGGAAGCGATACCAAATACACAACACAGCCACCTAAACTAGCATAAAGTAGAGCATTTCACAACCTATTCCAGTTTACCAACTTTGACCCCAGATCTACTAAGATCGCCATTTTTACCAAAATAACTACCAAAGATCATTAACCGTGTCAAAGACTAGTAACGGCACCATTAGGCTTTTTAAACCCTTTTACGTGCCGGTAAGCATTTTTAACCGTTATTCGACTGACTTTAACCAAACCAATACCCGGTTACAGTTTCATGGCATAAACTATTTAACAAGTTAACTAGTCTACTACCGGACGATTAAACAGACAGTTTTTCAACATGTATCCGCCTAACACATTCGACAATCGCTAAAGTCATTCAAATACAGCTACAAATCCATCAACAATGAAACAAGGTTGCGCTATGATCATCAAGATCTAATACGTGAAAAACGCCAAATTTATACAAAACATGATTACATGCTAAACGATTGTTTTTTCTACTAAAGATTACTAAATATGATTACTAGACTATAATGTATTACATAAACAACACAAACAAGCTTAAACAAACTGATTTGAATCAAATGAAAGCATAATAGATCAAACCATAAAACTCGAATGTGATGGATTGGATGATGATCGATGATCCGGATGAGTTCCCGAGCTCGTTCCTCGCCTTTGCAGCTGCTCACTTGTCCAGAAAATCGCCCAGAATCGCCTCTCCAAAACCCAATATTTGATCAGTGGGTTCTGCTCTGTTTTTATAGAAAGTTTGATATTTGGCACGGCCGTGCGCATAAAGTGCACGGCCGTGCACTTTAACTTTTTGAGTTGACGTGCAAGTGGGCAAGTGGTTGGGCTGCTCCTGAAAATATCTAGATATTTCGCACGGCCGTGCACCTAAGGTGCACGGGCGTGCGGGTCTGGTTGTGGCCGAGTGCTGATGGTGCACTGCCTGGTGCACTGGCAGTGCACCCGGGAACTTGAGTCGCACGGGCACCCGCACGGCAGTGCTGATCAGGGTGCCCGAGAACAACAGCTGCACGCCAGGTCGCACTGGCAGTGCAGCTCGTCTGTGTCCGAGTAAACTGAGTCTGCACGGGCGTGCACCTGGGGTGCACGGCCGTGCACTATTTCCAGACTTGGCTGATTTTGCCAAAACTTTCTGTCTTGTCCGTTTTTCGCCCGGTTTCCTCGACTTTGTTCGTGGGACGTCGTTTAAGATCTGCAATAAACATATGAAGCGGTTAAGTACCGAATTCGTGCAATTATGGTCGAAAACGCGTAATTTGGGAGTTTAATCGGGGATTTAAATATGTATATTTTAACGTATATCACAATCTTACCGAAACCGTTTTCATGGAACAACATCTAGGTTTTCAAGATCCAAACCGTCCGCATCATGTTTGCAAATTAAATCGTGCCATCTATGGTTTGAAACAAGCTCCACGAGCATGGTTTCAACGATTAAGTTCTTTTCTCATCACTCTTGGTTTGAAATGTAGTCGGGCCGATCCATCATTATTTATTTTTACTCATGATAGAACTTTAATTTATCTCCTTGTTTATGTTGACGATATAAGCATTACAGGTAACAATGAACATTTCTTCAACTCCTTCACAAATCGTCTTCACAAGGAATTTAAAATTAAAGATCTTGGTTTACTTAGTTTTTTTCTTGGTTTGGAAGTTACTCATACTAAAACCAGCCTCTTTTTAAATCAATCCAAATATGCTTATGACATACTCTCAAGGGCTAGGTTGCTTGATTCCAAACCGGTTGCCATACCTCTCACACCCAAAGTCACCTTCTCCTCTACCGATGAGCCTTTTCATGATCCCACTCTATATCGTTCTCTCGTTGGTGTTCTTCAATACCTAACCATCACTCGTCCTGATCTTTCCTATGCCGTAAACCAAGCTAGTCAATACCTTCAAAATCCCACCACCATTCATTTTCAACTTGTCAAACGAATTCTTCGTTACATCAAGGGAACTATTTCTCATGGCTTAACGTTTGATAGGCCACCTAACACTGTTTTATTAGGTTTTTCTGATGCAGACTGGGCTCGATGCATTGACACACGAAGATCCACCTATGGTTATTGCATTTATTTAGGTGGAAATTTGGTCTCTTGGAGTGCAAAGAAACAACCAACGGTCGCTCGTTCAAGTTGTGAGTCGGAATATAGAGCTATGGCAAATACGGCTTCCGAGATTATATGTATAACTCATTTACTACGTGAATTACATGCCTTACCACCGGGACCGCCAACTCTTTTTTGTGACAACAAAAGTGTTTTCTTTTTAAGTCAAAATCCCATCTCGCACAAGAGGGCAAAACATATTGATCTCGACTATCACTTTGTTCGGGAATTAGTTGCGGCTGGACGTCTTCACACCAAATTTATTTCCACTGATCAAAAAATTGCCGACATCTTTACGAAGAGTCTTCCGAGGCCATTATTTGAGAAATTTAGAACAATGCTTCGTCTCGAACCTCCTCCGTAGTCTCGCATTGACGGGGGGTATTAGGACTCAATCACTGCCATCGTGATCTTTGCCAACAAATCCCCTACTACATAATTATCTTTAATGTGTAGTCAAAATTATCTTTAATGTGCAGTCAAAATGTGTAGTCAATTAGTCTCTTTTATTTTTGTAAATATGAGACATTCTCTCCTTCATTGCTGTACTCTCCTCTTGTATTTATAAGTTGTATTTTCAATGTAATACAATCAAGTAATTATCACAATCTCACACACTATGTTTTGTTTTCCTTTCTTTTCACTCCTTAAATGAAACTCGGGAACACAATCAAATTTTTGTTTCCTTTCTTTTCCCTCGTTAAGTTAACTCGGGAACACAACGTTAGTGTCGTTGGAGCGGGAGTAGGATCCGAACAAAAATTTGTTCTCTATCTAACGAGAGTTTCTTGTGATTGCAGTTTCTTTTTAAACCAGACAAAAAAAAAAGGAAAAAATATAACCCAGAGTGGGAGATGGATTCGAACCTAGGAAGATACTATATCATACTAGTGTCCAAGTCTATAAGCTCAACGGTGCTAAATTTGGTCGCCACATAATTGAAAAAGCAACTTACTACTACTGTCTTGTTTTTATGCCATGATCTCTACACACTACACAAAACATCCAAACTAATCAAAACATATAAAACTATAAGACACAATCAAAGAGCAAAGACTAAGTGCATTCAACATTAATCATTCACGCACCAAAATTTTATGTATATGATTGCCTCTGGTTTACAATCTAGGGCTAATTTTACTACGCAATCAATGGACTATATTCAAGTCAATTGTCAGAATATATCACTCGATGACCCAGAATACGGAAAAAAACTACAACGATTAAATCGGAGTATGAATTCAAAACTGTAATAATAACCTGATTTGACGGAACTCAACGAGTATCGGTTGATCTCACTCTAAAAGCATCAACGCTAATGAAAAAGAAAAAAAAAAGGCTTGCATTTGGTTGTTGTCAACGGTGTTACACTATCGCCATGTGCATGCAACCCTTTGTGCGGATTTAATCAATCATATTTGGAATAACCTTCGACTTCAACCCTATCCCGTTGATGAGGATCCCTTTGATGGGGATGAGTAGTGATGTTACAATATTGTAAACCTTTTTTTTTTTTTTTTTTTTTTAATTTTAACGTATTTCTTTGGTAGGTTTTTTCAATTGTAATGTATTTTTTTTTACTTATATGAGGGGCGGTTATTGTGAAAAGTAATCAAAAGGCGCAAAGTGTGCGAAGGCATCTCCACCATTCATTTGAAGATTTTGGCTAAAAAACACGTGATCAATTTTGATTATATAATTAGATATACAAAGAAACAAACATGGTGTTTTTGTCAATTGCCTCTAAACCCACTCCCCCCATGATTTTTAAACGGCTATAACTTTTTCATACGATATTTTTTTTAAAAAAAAAATTACACCGTATTAATTAGCGTTTCGTTCTCTTTAATTTGAGTAACCTAGTGCTATAGTTTTCTTAATTTTAAAAAATAGGTACGTAATTTCCCACATTTGACCATACACTTTAAATCATGTATCAGATACCCATATTTTAGCTGTAAGCCAAACTGTGGAATCTGGTAAGTGATTTCAGATGTAGGGTATCTCATACGTGATTTTATGTCTATGGCTAAATGTGAGCATTTGATACGTAATTCTATCTCTATGTGTATGACAAATGTGGGGCTGGTTATCGTAAAAAGTGACAAAAATGTGCGAAGTGTGCGAAGTCACATAACATACAAAATTACGTACCATAGAGAGAATCATTACTACTTCATTACCAAAATCACGTACCATATACATAATCATTATAGTTCCATTATATACATAATCATTATAGTTTTATTACCAAAATCACGTACCATAAACATAATCATTCAAAACTTAACATAAGAAATTTCCATACCCCAAAAAAATGTAACATACAAAATTACGTACCATAGACAAAATCACTACTAATTCCATAACTAAAATCACGTACCAAAATTACGTACCATAGATAGAATCACTACTAGTACATGATAATTACGTAATGTTTTTGTATGTTCATGAAAGCATTACGTAATTATCATGTACTTCGCACACTTTGAACGTTTTCATTACTTTGTATTTGAACCGGCCTCTAAGATACTTTAATGTGAAGATACGTACCATATTATGTAATGACCATAATTACATATCAGATGCCCACATTTGACTATACACTTTAAATCATGTATCAGATACCCATATTTTAGGTGTAAGCCAAACTGTGGAATCTAATACGTGATTTTAGCTGTAGGGTATCTCATACGTGATTTTATGTGTATGGCTAAATGTGAGCATTTGATACGTAATTCTATCTCTGTGTGTATGACTAATGTAGGGCTGGTTATCGTAAAAAGTGGCAAAAATGTGCGAAGTCACATAACATACCAAATTACGTACCATAGACAGAATCATTGCTACTTCATTACCAAAATCACGCACCGTAAACATAATCATTATAGTTCCATTATATACATAATCATTATATTTTTATTACCAAAATCACGTACCATAAACATAATCATTCAAAACATTACATAACAGTTTTCCGTACCACTAAAAAACGTAACATACAAAAATTACGTACCATAAACAAAATCACTACTTGTTCCATAACTAAAATAACGTACCAAAATTACGTATCATAGACAGAATCACTACTAGTACATGATAATTACGTAATGTTTTTGTGTGTTCATGAAAGCATTACGTAATTATCATGTACTTCGCACACTTCGAACGCTTTCATTACTTTGTATTTGAACCGACCCTAAGATACTTTAATGTGAAGATACGTACCATATTATGTAATGACCACGATACGTACCATATTATGTAATGAACATAATCACGTAACAGATGCCCACATTTGACCATACACTTTAAATCATGTATCAGATAACCTATAGCTAAAATCACGTACCAGATTCACGTTATTGGGCTACACCTAAAATCACACACCAGATACTTGAATGTGAAATTAAGTACCGATTTTTAAAAATTAAGAAAACTATAGCACTAGGCTACTCAAATTAAAGAGAACGAAACACTCGTTAATACGGTATAAAATTTTTAAAAAAATATTATCGTATGATAAGGTTATAGCCGTTTAAAAATCACGGGTAAAGTGGGTTTATGAGTCAAGAAGTAAAAAAGACAAAAATGTCATCCCTTGTGAAAATTAACAATGTCAAAATAGAAGGTGGAGATTCCTTCGCACACTTCGCACCTTTTCATTACTTTGTATTTGAACCTTCCCCGTTAGTTTAATATAATATAAAATACTAGCTGATTACCACGGGAGGGTTCCGGGGTGGAAAAATCTAATATGACGTGATAACCTATTGCAAATGGATCAATTTAATTAACCACAAAATCTCTCAATCACTGCATGTCCATATATTCCCTAACCTAAAACCTAATCAGTAATCATCTAAAAAATCACTTATGTAAGCTGCAACTTTTCAAAAATTCATCAATCTTTGATGACTCCTATAATTCTTAACCTAATCAACTAAATAATCACTTAAGTTGGAAGTTGTAACCATTAAAAAACTTATCACACCTATGTACCAAGTCTCACAATACTAATATTGATACCTAACCAAAAAGAATGTATAACTCTAATAACCTATCACAAATGATAAAAAATGCATAACTCTAATATCAATATTCAATACATAACCTAAAACAATGTATAACTCTAATATTAATACATGTCATAAAGGCTAAAAAAAATACATAACTCTAATATCAATAATCAATACCTAACCTAAACACCATAATCCTAATTTTGTTTTACTTAACGGTAACCATAAATGGAATGGAAAGAAGTTATGGGACTTACCACCATAATCAGGTCCTAATCGGAATTATAAATGGAATCCATATCCCATAACTACTGTAACCACCACTATATGAAGAATATGGTAGTATTGCTCCGCAAATGCATTGCCAACAACTTGAGCACTCAGAAGAACAGCAACAGGACTTGCCGCCTGCGATGCCATATGTACAACACATTCGACATTGGGATTCAAATAATATTTCTATAGAAGCATGTATAATAACACTATTAAACAATGAACACCAACATATCCAACCCCATAACTAAAATATCACATATATATTTAAACAACACACAAACAACCACATACATCTAAAATCATATCTAGCCAAACACAACCTAGTAACAAAGAAAGAATCAAAAACTAAGCAAGATAAAATTTTGAAATAAACCCTAATCAGCAAAACAAAAACAAAACAAACCCAAGTCAGCAAAATCAAACTATAAATAATCATTCGACTTGCCTAGGTTCCGAAGGGTCCTTCATTCTTAACCTCTATCATATAATAATAATAATAATAATAATAATAATAATAATAATAATAATAATAATAATAATAATAACAATAATTATTATTATTATTATTATTATTTACTGCTAATATATAATTTTTTCATATTATCCTTTTATAAATTAATTAGCTTTTCGTCAACAATCAGACAATCCCAAATATTTTCTTTCAGTTAATTATTCCTTTCTTATTATTCTTTCAATCCCAAATAATTTCTTTCATATTATACTTTTATAAATTAATTAGCTATTCTCGAAAACTGATTCCATAGAAACATTCCCTTGCCCGCCCCCTTTGATACCTAATAACGGCGAAGACATCACATACTCTTAAGTTCCAGATTTACTAGTCAATCTACTTGATTAAATACATGTGACATCAGCATCCATTCAATTTGAAAATAACAATTGGAAGAAGGGAGCGTTTTTTTAGGGTTTGTAATGAATGGAGAAAAAGAACTGTGATGGTGAAGACCTATTGTGTTTGTGAGCAGCTAGGGTTGTAGAGGAAGAAAGGGATTGAGAATGAAATATTATTAGGGTTTGGAGTGAGAAGAAGAGGATTATATATTATGATTGGTATGTGATTTAATAAAAAACAAAACATTAAAAAAAAATTGCACCTCATTATGACGTAACACATTCAAAGGAGGGTTGAGGCCACAATTGAATGTCATGTCAGCAATAATCAATTCTTTTATGCATATGGTGATATAAAAAAAAGAAAAAAAAAGGAAGAGGGAGTACACCCCTAGATAGGGGAAAATGGCATAAAGGGTCGCATGTACATGACCATCGTGTACCACCCACCTGTTCCTTCATTTTTCATCTAAGAATAAATTAGCTTACATTTAACTTTTTAAACAAATAACTGAATTTAACTACTCGATCATACATAGTAAACGTACAAAAATAAAAGCATAAGGCATGTGTGTATACAGGAAAAAAAGTCAACTTTTAAAATATATCTATTATAATAATTGAAAGCAATAAATCACACATGACATTTAAAAGGGGCATCCTTCCCTTTAAGTGTGACATATGGCATGTCATGTGGCATTAATTGATTCTAGAAAAAAATTAAAAATTGAATTTTTCTCTCTGATGTTTCATCTCATAATTTTTAAACGTTAATATCTTTTATATACGAGATTTTTTAAAGAAAAAAATTACACCAAATTAACAGGCGTTTTATTATCTTTCCAACGAGTACCATAGTGCTATATAAAAAAACGGAGAAAAAAACGACTATTTTTTTGTGGGGTTTTGTTCATACAGGAAAAAAAACACAAACTGTTCAGGTAATACATTATCATATATGGGTAAGTCACTAATATGTTCAAATCAGTAAATATGAATCTATTTTCAACATGTGTTAGAATTGGAGTTGTACATTGTTTTAGGTTGGGTATTAATATTAGAGTTATACATTGTTTAAGGTTAGGCGTTAACATTGGAGATACATTGTTAATTGTTTTAGTTTAGGTGCTACCCGAAGCTTTCCATATGTAAAATTGATATGTCATATTAGATTTCTCAACCACATGACGTTTCCGGGCTATAATCTAGTAATCTATATCTATATCTATATCTATATATATAATATAACGATTAGGGTGGGGACACATGGCATTTGGTGAGATCATTCCCATCCTTAAATTCTCACCAAAAAAATCTAGATTATAATTAACCCATTATTTCTTAATTTATATTTTTATCTTTATCATTATTTTTTAATGCTATAAGTATCAAATGTTATTCAACTAAAAATTTGTTCATGCAAAAACACTGAAATAACTAATTCATAAATAGTATCTGTGTCATTATCCCTATGATTAGATAAGAGAACTTGAATCTCACATCAAAGTGATTTTCATATCTATTTTCAGTTTTTCACCTTTAGATTTCCTTATCTAAGGATACACCATTTTGCATAAAAAAGTTATAACCTTTTCAGGATAGAATCCAATATTATCTATTGCAAAATACTTGAAGCGAATGTCTAGTGCAACATTCATTTCTTTTGCTATTGTGGGTAATTGTGATACCCGGAAAATTCGGGTTAACTTTCTACAAATATTTTTTATATATTTAGTTTAATTCAGATGAATTAAATTGGTTAAATATATGCGAAACGACTCGAACATATAACTACGTAAATTATCGAGACATACATACGAATAACTAACCCCGAACATTGGTGAAATAACAACACAAATAATGGTAGAATAACTTATTTGATATTATTTGCAATTATGTGCTTAAGTGAATTTATTTGTCACTTATGTGCAATTTCATGTAATTAAGCGAAACGCATACCGAACTCGTAACCGACACCCAACGAACCGAGAAAGTAGTTCGGGTCTTGAAATAGGAGGTTATTAGTTATTGGGTTAGATATATTATACTAAGCCCAAACATAACAATAATAACAATAAAAACCAACCAGGCCCAATCCAATCCCAAATAAAGGCCCAGACTCAGATTATGAGGCGCTGCGGACCGCGGTAGGGAGCACATATGCTCCGCTGTTCGCAAGCAAGCTTCTGACAAGCCAAACCTAATTTTTGTTATAAATTCGACTTTTAACCTAGTTTTTCATTATATCACGCCCACAACTCGATACCACAGCCCTCATTACGAAAATACAAACCCCAAACCTCTGCTCTAACCTAAGGTCATCGTCTTGAAAGCTTAGGATGCGATAGGATTAATTGACAGAAGTGTTTGAGGGTGTGACAGATTGATATCAGAGCCAATGGTTATAGTGAACTAGGACTGCATTTAGAGTCTAGTCTATAACTGTTACACACACTAGATCAAACACTATTGTTACTCAGGTGACGAGTACTGATACTAACATAACTATCAAACACTATTACATGCTACTCAAACAATAATACTCTTGAATATATGAATTTTGAAAACTTATATGATTACACAAAAATCTTAACAAAACTCTTCAACAATAGAACATTTAAAAACAAAACTTAACCTTGCAGGGAATATGTCAACATCATCTCCAATATCCTTACCCTCTTCTCAGGAACCTACTGTTCATGCTCCTGCCCCAACACCATCTGATTCCCGTACTGCTTCAGACCCGAAGAGGCGTCGTATTGAGCCTGCTAACTCTTCCAATAGGAGTTTTGAACTTTTGTGATTCGTAACCGTTACGATGCCCATGATTGGCAGTGGTATCCCGACACTATTCGGAGTTAGATTCACACTGAATGCGTCCCACCTCTACCTTACCCTAACACTACCAAGGACACGCCATCCATATCACCCTTACCTTATTCGCTTGAATAAACTATTGCCCCTTTGGTGGCGCATTTTGACACCCAGTTCCATCATTTGCGTACAACTACTAATGAGATCGTTGGCATACTCCAACGCGATAATGAGACGACTCATCTTGTTGACAAACTCACCCAATACTTGGTTGAGACTGACAAGTGTCACAACTATCTCGTTAAGGCTTACTAGATAATGAAGTTTCGCGTGAATGCACTCAAGTCTCAAGCATGACTGAATGAAGTGAAAATCTCAGAAGCCCTGAATGTCACCACAATGGCATTGAACACTGCTAATGAAATGTAACATCCGGCCCCTCTCGCCACCAATATTGTCCGCTTTGCCCATCCAGAGCTCACAGATTTGTTTTTGGTTGCCCAAGTGGAACTTCCCAGGATGTCACCCATCCTGGTACTGCTCCTACCTGAGCACGCTTAATTGTGGAGTTCTCCTCTCATCCACTAACATTAAGCCCCAAAACGCGTTGGTGATTTAAGAGGCAATACATCACTTATGAACCAAGGATCTCTCCTGGCCACGACCGATGTGGGATTTTCCTGGGGTGTCACATTCATCCCCCGTTAGAGTCTCATCGTCCCTGATGAGGTGTGTACCCACCATCCCGAATGGCACAGGAGTGGCTCTGACACCATATGTAACATCCGGCCCCTCTCACCACCAATATTGTCCACTTTGCCCATCCAGAGCTCACAGATTTGTTTTTGGTTGCCCAAGTGGAACTTCCCAGGATGTCACCCATCCTAGTACTGCTCCCACCCGAGCACGCTTAACTGTGGAGTTCTCCTCTCATCCACTAACATTAAGCCCCAAAACGCGTTGGTGATTTAAGAGGCAAGACATTACTTATGAACCAAGGATCTCTCTTGGCCACGGCCGATTTGGGTTTTTCCTGGGGTGTCACATGAAACACAAGTTGCATTAGCAAATCCTGGGGGGAAACATAATAGTGAACCTCGCAGAACACTTGAGTGATGATGAGGAACATTTGGTGTCTCTTCTAATCATAATTCTGATTGAAGTTCTGTCCGTTTTAACTTTTTTCCATAAACTTAAATGGGCTGGTTGTGCTCACACAACTATTGAATTTGGATGTTTTGATGAAATGGTTCAAATACTTTATACGGATTACAATATATTTTTATCAAGGATTATTACTCAAATTGTGATGTTGTGTTTATGAAGTTCATGTTGCTTACTCTATACGATAGTGATGGTTATATGTTATATATAGTGACTCATTCGTATGTATTAGGATCATGTCTAACTAGGACGGTAACTCCAACATGACCGCAACCGAACTTAGCTCCCTAATCGATAGCAGAATAACTAAGGCTCTCACTGCACGTCTAACTAAACAGACCAAGGAGGCAGATCTATTTGCTTCCACATTCTAACTCCTTGACTGTCCTGCAATCAAACCATTTACCTCTTCGACACACTACCTTGGCGGTACCTCAAGGTGCTTTACCTACCCAAGCCATCATATCCAAAGGCACCAACAACAAGCGAAAGTGGGAGGACAACGGTGATAACTAAACTCGGCCACAATCTTAGCAATGAAAGTTCAAAACTTCTAATACCCATACTCCAACTACGCTAGCCAACCTGAAACATAATGCTTATGCTGGTAAGAACCCTAGGTGCAACACGTGTGGTTTCCACCATCGTGGTCACTACAACTGTCACACCACGCCTAGGCGGAAACACGGGATGCAACCACGAAAGGTTTCAAGCACAAGATTTGAGCAAGCATTCCTATTTGTTTATTAATAAAAGTACCAAACGTGTTCGATAACAACAAACATCACAAAATACATTTTAAAACCCTTCACGGGGTCAAAAGTTTTGATGACACGATAGGTGATAGTCATGAATGAATGCCCAATCATATCCCAAGTTCCATCCATAAGTTAGTTACCTAAAAAACATGCATAAAAACTTTGTCAACAAAATGTTGGCGAGTTCACGGGTTTGAAATAAACAAAATGTTAAGTTTAATGAAATCCTTGAATGACCCATCATTGTCTAGCCAAGAGCAATGATGATAAACCGTCATGAGTCCATAACCAAACCTCGACAAGTGGTGCCTTGCACATCGTACAATAAAGGCAATGTATCATCATAAAGCAAGAACTCTCATATCGTATACATCCGGTTAAAGTGATTAACCAAGAGTGGGGGTGTCAACCCAATAGATCTATTCGTGCGTTTCTAGGCTAAATCCATAGCTAATGGTTATGGTAAACTAAATATACGAGGGCTTTAGTGAGTACTCTAAACATATCGTCTCATGTACACTGGTCTTCTGGGAATTCATTCTAAAACTAGTAAACAATGCATGCTTTTCCCCAAAATATAAAACAGTAAAAAGGGGCCGTGAAAAACTCACCTCAAGTCCGCGTGTGGTCTAGCAAGAGTGTATGTCTGACAACTAGGTATCCTGACCTATACGTCCTATATATACATGGGTACCTTAGATTTATACAAAAATTAATCCATGGTACTCGTGGTTCACCTAATCTCTAGCGGTATGTTTGTTTAGTTTTTCTTGGTGACATCTATGTTGCTTAAAAATAATAGTTTTGATAGGAAAATAGATCTTGGTTCCTAACACATGTTATCCATTATAAAACGTATGTTCTTTGTTCGAAAACGAGTTATATTATGTACAACTACACATGATTCTTGTTGTGCATACACATAAGCATCTCCTATGTGTGTACTCATATATATATATATACATGTGCATGTATGTATCTATGTATATGTATTTCAATACATGACCATTGATGTTCATGCCCATAAGGTGTACACTTATACACACATACCATATATGCATGTACTTGAGTACATTCATACACATCAATACCTATGTCCATGAGTTTGTTCCACACTTATATACACACTATATATATACACGTGTGTACATTGTTGAGCACACACACATAGACCTTGTTTTATACATACACTTACATATCCTACTCATTCTTGTTATAATATACCATCATTTTAACTCAAATCCTCTAGGCATCTATGCATACACCCACGCATACATACATACTTGAAAGAAAATGGCACTATGTATCCATGCTACATATACACGCATACATATAACTTTAAGATAACACACTTACTTTCTTATATTAGGTTCATGATTCTAGTGTGGTTAACATGTTGGGTGAATACTAGTGTGTTTAAAGTATAAGTTAAACATAAGAACATCAAAATAGGCAGGAGTTCATACCTCTTGTGAGTCTTGAACTAGAGGATGGCTTGGAAACTAGAGAGAGTGTTATGTGAGTATGTGTTGAGAGTGATGTTGAGATGAATGTGCAAGTGTTAAGTTGTGATCTTGGGTCCTATTTATAGAGGGTGGGGCGGAGAGAGATCGAAAGATAGATGAGAGGGAGAGAGGGGGCGGCCGCGAGAGAGGGAGAGGAAAAGAGAAGGAAAAGGTGGTGCTTGCTATGTTGGGTAAGTCAACTTATCTCAAGCTAAGTGTTACATGGAATCTTTCCTTATGGGTGTTTAGTCTCTCAAAGTTTACTTCAAATCATGTTGGATTTGCAATCTAGTCACATCTAATGACATGGACCAAACATGAGATTATGTTGCGTAAGTAGCTAACAATGTGACATTACAAGAGATCTCCCTTGGACTCCATTCCACCATGTGCATATTAGAGGTTGACTTGCTATTATTAGGATTAAAAAAATAAGGTTTGAGTGCTTCATGGAGGGGGCGGGGGGGGGGGGGGATGGTTTCTAGTGGGAAAATAGGGAAAAGAGAGTGTTGTTTAGGGTAATGTATCTTACCTTGATCCATGGAGTTCAAGAGATCTTACCTCATTTGGTTAATCATCTTACTTTGTCTCATATCTTGCCAACAAATCTAGTGTCTAAATCACATCTTAAGGGTTGACTAACACCATGATGATGTTGGGTGAGACTTAACCAAATCTGACAACATGATGAGTCCCAAAATTAACATGTTTTATGTGCATATTTTCACCTATTTATCACTTTATTTTATGCATTTATCTTGGCATTGTCACGTTTTGTTCTCCTTTGTTGATAATTGCAGGAATTGAAGGTGAAAAGTGAAAAGAAGAAAAAACAAGCGAAAAAGACAATGATTTGAAGACTTTTGGAGAAGATCTAGATGAAGCACGGCCGCGCTCATGACTATGCACGGCCGTGCGCTTATCCCAGGTCTCCCAGTCAACATTTTCCAGTCAACAGAAGGCAAAAATGAGAATTCCAGACATGCACGGGCGTGCTCCCCCTTTAAGCATGGGCATGCTCAGCTTCGGCGTGTTCTCCAAGGCTCAAACTGACAAAGACTGATAAGACGGTTACTCCCAACGACATGCACGGGTATGCCACCCTATTATGCACGGGCGCGCCAGCCCTGGTACAAACAATACTGCGCGAAAGGACTCTGCAACAGTACGCGTTGTCGTACATGGGCGTGCCAAAGATTTGTCAAGGGCGTGCAAGGGTTGTTTTGCCTATAAATAGAGGCCTCCACTCCACATTTTGGGCATCCCATTTCACTTGAGTTTTACTCACACTTCAGCCACATCAGAGGTCTTGCAAGTCACCTTTGGAGCTTGGGATCACTCCATAAAGGCTTGATGATTGAGAGTACTGAGAGAGTTCACTAAAAATCATCCAAACCACCCTCTTTAATCCACTTCACACTCACCACCATGTATCCATCATTATCCATTGCTAGTGTGATAGTTGTAGAGCTAATGTTGGGCTAGATTACTTAAGTGTTGCTAAGGTGAAGACTTATTTTGGCATGAATTTATATAGTTCTTTTTAGTTAAGTGGTGTTGTGTTCTTGTTAAATTCTTTTACTTAGAGTCTTGTTGGTTAACTAAATAACTAATTAACTAGTCTTTGGTCTTGTGGGTGTCTTGATGAGAAATGGGAAGGACTCATGAGTGTACCCATGGTGTGTAAAAAACCCATGCACTTGTGAACTTAACACTCACAACTTATCAAGATTTCTCTTAGGGTCGGTACGGTCTTTATATTCGGTCCTAGTGATAAGTCGGGTCTTAGTTTTGCGACTTATCTTCATTGTCTATGTGATAGCTTTGGCACAAGTTAAGATTTGATGAGCCCGCGTTGAGAGAGAACGGTCTTTCTTTTCCTTCATCTTTATACTGCCGCACAGTTTCTCATAGACTACTCACTTATTAAAATAGTTATTTGGGTCAAGTAAAGGATGCACGTGTGCCGATAGGTCACGACTCCTTTATGATATCAAGTGGCTTCTTGTTCGGTCATGCTACGACCACCGACAAGTTGTCCATAGAGACTTTTGAGTATTAGATGTCATTATCGTGGTTTTGGGAGTTGGATTATTCGGGGTTGGGTATACACAGTCTTGAGTCATCTAGTTGTCATAGTCGAGAAGTGAGTTTACCAGACCAGGGAGACCATCATTTTCCAAACAAGAACACAGCTCGTATTGCGATAACAAACACCACCGGAGAATGCTGTAGCAACTCCAAGTTCAGTAAAAGTGCGCACTTGTTTAAACCACTTAACTAGGTAATTACTATTAGTCCATTCCAAAAGTAAGTTGGATCCCAAAACAGCACTTTGTTTGGTATTTTGGTTTTTATTCTGATCACTCTTGCTTTCTTTCTTATTTTATTATCTTTTCTTTTTATCACAGCAGCTTAGAGTTGAGTAGGGGAAGTCGTATCTTAGGGTTCGATACTCAGTACTTGCCATAGACTATATTGCGCTCGATAGGTCCACTTGCCTATCGTGTGGGTTTAAAGTAGTCAGCAGCTATCGTTTTACTTTTATATATTTAAAACTTAGATTAGTGTTTTAATTAAAAGGTTTTGCTTAATTACCCTTTTTACCGAGTCTTAACACTTTCTTTCAAGAAATTGTTGGTCTTAAAATGGACGTTTAAAGAAGGCCTAATCCACACGACATCAAAGTTTTTTTGCGCCATTGCCGGGGATACGACATATTCCAGAGAAAAATTCTAAGTTGCTTGTTACTAATTATTTTCCAGCTTGTCTTTGTTTGTTTTTCAGATGGATCACATGAATGAAGATCGGTTCGTGACAGAGAACTTTTTCGACTATGAAGGGTTTTATGTTCAGCAGTTTTGTGAACATTGTGGTGGACCTTCGTTCTACCACAACTGTGAGGACTACTTGTCCTGGTATCTTCCAGAGTACAACAACCACTATTTAACCCCATTTGAACCACCACCTTATAACCCTTCACCATTTCCACAAAACCCTGTTGAAGAGGTTTACCATATCGATGAATGCTGATTAAGCTCTCAGCCACCCTCACCACCTAGATCTCCACCACCATCATTTGATCCTATCCCACCATCACCTGATGCACTCGGCGGAATGTATCACTTGTGTGATTCACCACCATATATTTTACCACCACCTTACCAATTCTTTCCACCTTTACTACACCTACACCTACACCCATTCCTAGCCCAGTACCTTACATGCCATCTCCATTAGCCCACTTGTTTTCCCTACCACCAAGTCCATATGAACCTGAACCTGAACCTGAATCCATACTAGAATCAAACCCTCCACTAATTGACATGATGAAGTTCGTGGAAAACCTTGAGGTAATAAAAAATTACCTCAGGTATATTTATGCTATGGAAGATGTCGCTGATAATGAAGAAATTAAAGCCGTGCCAAAGGAAGAAGGGTGATTATCCATTAGGAGTAGAGAAAGAAATTGCAATTGTTCTTGTTCCCACCATGGAAGAGAGACTTCACGCTTTTAATTCCTTGATGACGGAAGTACAACTTAACATCCCTTATGCCGATTGTCAGCTCAGACTCCCTGCTCACTTCAAATTTTTAAAAGATATCCTCTCCAAAAAGGATACTCTTGAAGAAGGAGTCATCATACCCATTAACAAAGTCTGTTCAGCCATTATCCAAGGAAGATTACCCCCTGATCGAGTTCTGATCCCTTGCACCGTGGGACAAAATATCTACACCAGAGCCATTGCCGATTTGGAAACCAATGTCAACATTCTTCCCACCTCAATATTTCAAAAGTTCCAGCAGCAAAATTTGAGACTCACAAAAATGGAGCTTTACTTCACCAACCGTTGGTGTGGTACCCCAAGGAGTTGCTGAAGATGTTCTGATTGGTCTTGGTGATACTATTTTCCCGATGGATTTCATTGTGATGGATGTTCCGGGGAACGAGAGTCCTATTATTTTGGGACGACCTTTCCTCAACACCGCATTAGCTTTACTCGATGGGTGGGGAGGAAGGTTGAAAGTAACAATCAATGGTGAAAAATTGGGTTTTGACTTGAAGAAGACGATGCAATGTTCGAGTATCCAAGACGATCTGTCTGCTCCTATCATAGATTTCGATCATATTGTAGGGTAATATCTCTGTGATGTTTTGGGAGAAGGAGATGATGTTGAAGACCCCGCTTCCTCAATTGGTGAAAAAGATCCGATGGTTTTTGAAAGTTACCGCATTGAGCAAGTTTTTCCTGAAGAAGTGCTCGAATAAACTAAACTCCCAGAAAGAAATACCGAAGAAAAATCCAAACCCTCAATTGAAGAACCGCCATCCTTGGAAACCAAAGACTTACCATCCCACTTGGAATATGCTTTTTTAGAAGACGATTGCAAACTTCCCGTTATCATATCAGCCGATTTGTGACAGGAAGAAAAAGAAAAGTTGATGGAGGTTTAGAAGCAGCCCAAGAAAACAATCGCCTGTAAGCTAATGGATATTAAAGGTATTAGCCCTTATCTTTGCACCCACAAGATCCTTATGGAAGATGATTACCACCCATGTGTGCAAAGGCAGCTAAAAGTTAATCCTAAGATGCAAGAGGTCATGAAAGAAGAAGTAATTAAGCTCCTTGACGCCGGCTTGATCTATCCTATTTCTGACTCACATTGGGTGAGCCCGGTCCAAGTGATTCCAAAAAAAGGTGGTATGACGGTCGTGACCAATGTGCAAAATGAACTTATTCCCACAAGGAAGGTCATGGGTTGGAGGGTTTGTATTGATTATCGGAAGCTCAATGACATGATCGAAGACTTTATGGAAGTCTTTATGGTTGACTTATCGGTTTTTGGTAGTTCGTTCGATCATTGTCTGGGCAATCTTGAGAAAATGTTGGCAAGGTGTGAAGAAGTGAATCTGGCACTTAATTGGGAAAAGTGCCATTTTATGGTAAAAGAAGGAATTGTTTTGGGGCATAAAAATTCAAACAAAGGGGTCGAGGTTGAAAAGGCCAAAGTTGAAGCAATCTCGTTGCTTCCCCCTCCTACTACGGTTACGGGAATTCGTAGTTTTCTCGGTCATGCTGGTTTCTATAGAAGATTCATCGAGGATTTCTCTCAGATCGCTCGTCCTCTCATTCAGCTTCTTGAGAAGGACCGCAAGATCGTGTTCACAGAAGATTGTCTTGAGGCGTTTAACTGCCTAAAAAGAAAGTTGGTTGAAGCACCGGTTGTCATTTCTCTAGATTGGGACCTACCATTCGAGTTGATGTGTGATGTAAGTAATATGGCGATAGGAGCAGTTTTGGGGCAAAGGAAAGACTAATGTTTTCACCCGATTTATTATGCAAGTAAAACCCTCAATGATGCCCAAGAAAATTGCACGACAACCGAGAAAGTGCTCATTGCTATTGTATTTGCTTTTGACAAGTTTCGTTCGTACCTTATCCTATCAAAGACCATCGTCTACACTGATTATGCCGCTCTGCGCCATCTCTTCAACAAACAAGACGCAAAGCCGAGGCTTATACGGTGGATTCTCTTACTGCAGGAGTTTGATATAGAAATAAAAGATAAAAAGTGGGTCGAAAATGTTGCAGCCAATCATTTGTCTCGTCTCGAAGAAGTACCACCCGACAAAAATGGAGACGAAATCCATGACGACTTTCCACATGAACAAATCCTTCGAATTGAAGACCACAACTCATACCCCTGGTACGTAGATTATGCAAATTATTTAGCCAGTGGGATGCTTGTTAAAGGACAGTCACATTATGAAAGGAAGAAATTCTTTTCCTAATTGAAGTATTATCTGTGGGAGGACCCATACCTCTTCCGTATTAGCCCCAATCATGTTATTCGCCGGTGTATTCACGGGAAAGAAGCCCAAGAGATTCTACGTCAGTGTCATGAAGGTCCTACAGGGGGACACGACGTCGCAGGAAATACGGCTTGAAAAGTTTATGAAGCAGGTTTTTATTGGCCCACGATTTTTAAAGACACTGTTGTTCTAGTTCAAAATTGTGATGCATGTCAGAGAGCTACTAATATCAATGTCCGTGATGAAATGCCACAAACCGGATTGGTGGTCTGTGAAATCTTCGATGTTTGGGGTATAGATTTTGTGGGTCCATTCCCACCATCTAGAGGGAATCTCTACATTCTTATTGTAGTAGACTATGTTTCTAAATGGGTCGAAGCACATGCACTACCAACAAATGATGCCAGAGTTGTTGTCAAGTTTTTGAAGACTCTTTTTGCTTGATTCGGTGTACCAAGAGCTCTCGTCAGTGACCAAGGAACCCACTTTTGCAACAAGTAGTTGGAGAAAGCACTACATAGATATGGTTATCAGCAATGGTTCTCCACTCCTTATCACCCTCAGGCTAATGGTCAGGTAGAAGTTACAAATCGGGCCATCAAAAGAATCCTTGAAAGAACCGTGGGGGTTGACCGAAAAGATTGAGCCGATCGTCTTGATGATGCACTTTGGGCACTACGCACAGCATACAAGACTCCGACTGGTACCACACCGTATAGGCTCGTGTACGTAAAGGCGTGCCATTTACCAATAGAAGTGGAGTATAAGGCTTACTGGGCATTAAAAACAGCAAATTTTGATCCTGAAGATGTCAAGCAACACCGACTTTTCCAGCTTCATGGACTTGAGGATCTCCGCTAGCAATCTTATGATAACTCTGTCATCTACAAGGAAAATACCAAAAAGTTCCATGATCAAAGGCTTAGAGAAAAGGAACCATTCCAAGAAGGTCAGAAAGTATTACTTTATAATTTGAGGCTCAAATTGTTTCCTATAAAATTGAAGACAGGATGGACTGGGCCTTATGTTATGAGGAGGATCTATCCATATGGGGTGGTAGATTTGGAGACAGGGACGGGTGTTATATTCAAAGTCAATGGTCATTGGCTTAAACCATATTTTGAATTCTTGGTCGACGAAGAAGTAGACGAAATGCCAGCTCATTCATGATCAGGCCGCCTTTGTCCAGCCAAAGATGTGAAACGTGGCGCTACCGTGGAGGCAGCCCGGATCAGTAGCTTAAGAAGAATAAGTTGAGAGGTTGGTGCATACGGTAAGGAATCAATCGAGGACCCTCAAGTATGATCGTTCCCCTTTTACTTTCTCACCGCCAGGTATGCCCTCTAGGCATTAGGACTTAGTAGTAGTAGTAGTTTTTATTTTCTTAGGTTGTAGATAGCTATATTTATCCATGCCAAGTGTTTTCTCTCTCTGCTCGATTTCGATATACACCCGAACAACTATTAGCCTATTAGGGGAAGACATAACTACGTCCCACTTGCTCCTTGGCATATACTTTTTGCAAATCTAGAATTTTAAAATATGCCAACGAATTAAGTGTGAGGTGGTAAAATTTTGTAAATTTTACCACCTCTCAAGCCAAGCACACAAAAACCTATTCAAAGGCAAGAGTTTTTAAATGTTTTAAGGAGTAATTAAAAATCTTTTTCAAACCCTTTGAGTCCACCCCAAAAACCTGAATAGTGGATTTTTGGAGGTGTTGGCATTGCCGAAAGAACCAACTCAAAGTGATCTTACTTCGTATTCGAGTGTCTACCCCTTCCATGTGAGTATCTTGAGCCTTATCAAGCACACCCATTTACATATATAGATACCACCGAGGCTCGTTCATTTGATTGAGAGAGATATTCACCCTTAGCATGTTACAGTTAGAACTTGTTGATGTGCTCAAAGTGGTTTAATAAAAACTAACTTAACCTAAACTAGACACTCTAAGTTTTAAATTTATAACCTAAGACTCTCTAAACCTAAACCACACAACCGGCAAGTCTACCGGTCAGTGTCGTACAGCTAAAGTAAGTCCGAGTATCGAACCCACGAGACTGTAATAGAAAACGTAAACTAGACTCGATTACTTATCAACAAACTGACTTAATAATGTGTTGTTGCTTAAAGGGGGTTTTCTACAAACTAATTGCAAATACATAAAATAAAACTTAAATAATTGAGGACACAAGTTGGGAACTGGAACTGGGATCAGATGATGGGAAGACACTACCTAGGATAGAATCCTACACATGAATGATAAATTTCTAATGGCTATGGAACTTGTGTGGAACCGGGATCTTAAAATACTAAACTTAAAGTCAACTACGGGAACCCTAACCCTTCTCAAGATATAACCCGCAGAATTCCTAAAAGCTGTTAAACCACCGGTTGAGAGGTTAGCCCTACAGGCTTACCTACTCGAATCTTAAAGTACCCGCTAGACAGTCTACCTCACAGCGTGAAAGTCACAATACACCCGAAAGTGCAAGGGGTAACTACAATATTTCTGATAAGACTTGGCCTAGAAGGAATGCTAGGGAAACTTGGAAGATCTTCTTACAAAGCCTCTAGATCTAGCAATTTAACACCCTAGAAAGACCAACAATCTCGCACCTTACAGCTATTGAGAATTGAGAATTCGTTTTAGGATCGTAATCACGAACCGTGATCTCACGAATACCAACCGTAGGGTGCGGAATCCCCTCCGATCGTGCAAAATGATTCAGAAATAAACGTAAACGATCGTGATGAAAACAGATAACGAATCACCGAGCAATTTCCATAACTTTACTCTTGTATTAGATCAAATATCAACAATTACAATCCAAAACCTAGACCTAATACATAGAATATCAAACATACACACACTAGGGAAAAGCTCCAAATGATAACTCTCTCTAAAATAACAAAATTTTTCCCTATTTATATATACTTCCACCTTCGCCCTTTACGATTAGGTCGAATGTGGAACTTTTCCACATTCGACCCTTTCATGTGGTCGAAGGTGTTCATTCGACCCTTTAAGGGTTCGAATGAAGCCTTCTACTTCAATCAATCTTCATTCGACCAAATACAAACTACATTCGACCATCTGACAGGTCGAATGTATCTTCAAGCTAAAGTCTTGGTCGTTTTTCTGATTATCTGAACCTTCGACATTCAGTACTGGATCACTAGCTGGGGACATACATGAATAATGCACTTACAAGAATTGGTAGAATACCTAGAATCATCTAACTAACAATTACAACTCCTATGGATAATCCTAGACAATTAACCATAAACTAGTTGCTAACACCCAGTCAGCAACCTAACCCGCATTCATACATGAAAGACATTCACAAAAACGCAAGTGGAGTTTATAAAATTAATTAGACAAAACTAAATACGCATATACATCAAACCAGAAAATAAAAAGTACTTTACTTTAAAATTCATCCACAACCAAAAGTTCCAAAACCAAAAGAAAATAAATCAAACAAGTGCAATCATCTTTAACCTAGGTAGCGTCAAGGTTTAGCCAATAAAAGTCATGATAATATCAAAACAATAAAAGCAAGACAAATTCATAGTGTTCACAACGGGTTTGAATAGAGTAACAATAAATAAATAGATTAGAACCGACCCGTGCTCGCACCTATTCTTCAAACCTTGACCTCCTTCTCTTTCACTTTGTTCTTTCTGCTGTCGTGCTAGATCCCTCCAAAAGAATTATAATATCTTCCTCCTCAATCCTCTTGTGCGCCTCTCTCCTCCAAAAAAACATATCGCCACCTTATCTATCAATTTAGATATATCCCTTTTTGTGTGCCCTCCATGTTTAGATTTGGGTCGTGGCCCTTTTGTTTTGTTTTTATTTTTTTTTCTTATTCCTATTATTATTATTATTATAATTATTATTATAACCCCATGCTCTTCACTCAGGTGTTCTTGACTTGACCAAAGTTGCTCTTTTACGCTCCAACATCTATGAACACCTACAAAATACAAAATAAATAAATAAGTACTAAAACTGACTCAAAACTAATAAAAATATATAAAAAAACCTATACTAAATAAAATAGACAACTACAAGCCTAAAACTAATGAAAACACTATCTAAATAACTCGAAAACTATACAAACTTTACACTGGAAATAGATGTATTTTACAAACATCACTTATGCATCTTATGCGTTTTGAGACTACACTCGAGGTGAGAGATTGCAAAAATGATTAAGGTACCTAGGACACAACCCTTCCGTTTTCATTAGCCTTCCATAAAATTATCCCTCACCTAGTTACCCCATTTGAGCCTTAGCCTTTTTCCTTTCATTCCATCCATCACACTTAGCCCCTGTCGTGCTTTTGTTGAAGAAAGCGTGTTGTTGGCTATTGGGACACTCTTGGGCCGTCTCGAGAGGAAGAAGAAAAGACCAAGACATCTCGGTATTTACCAAGAAGAGTTGTGGCAACTAAAGAAAAGATAGCCACCCAGAGTTGACATACCAAAGAATAAGCTTCACCGAAAGCAAAGTTTTTAGTTTAAAAAAAAGTTTGATGAATAAGTCAAGAAGCTCGACAATAAACGGGCTAAAAAGAAACAAGTCTATTTGAATGTTTATTTCTAGGACATTTCTAGCGGAAGTGATTAGGTGTGAAGACCGAAAGATTCGCAGAGTAGAGACGTCAGAGCAGTAAGTCTTGGGGGTAGGAGTTTCATGAAGCCCATCATTTAGAGTTTAACATCAGCCCATTATGTAACAGCCGTCGCCTGAGCCAGACACGACAGTAGATCCCCTTCCTACCCATTATATCACTCTACCATTTTTCACCCCTTAAAAGACCTTATGATTTGCAGTTTCTCACCATTATATAGCGGTGGAGATCCAATTTGCATACAAGCCTATGATATGTGCGTGCCTTGGGATGAATCCGAGTGATCACCCCTAAAATTACACGCAAGTGAAAAGTGAGGATGATAAGAAGTAGACACTTGAGGGAATATTTGATTAGGCGCGCCAAGGCTTTCTAAAGCATCTACCAAGGATGTGTTGAGTAGGTGGGACTCATTGGAGGTGAGTTGTTGTGACTCGTCACGACATACTCAATTATTTTTACTCTATTTACATTTCCTAGGTTTGGTTTGCTTGGGGACAAGCAAACGTCTAAGTGTGAGGTGATATGATGAGTCCCAAAATTAACATGTTTTACGTGCATATTTTCACCTATTTATCACTTTATTTTATGCATTTATCTTGGCATTGTCACTTTTTGTTCTCCTTTGTTGATAATTGCAGGAATTGAAGGTGAAAAGTGAAAAGAAGCAAAAACAGGCGAAAAAGAAAATTATTTGAAGACTTTTGGAGAAGATCCAGATGAAGCACGGCCGTTCACTTATCCCAGGTCTACCGGTCAACATTTTACAGTCAACAGAAGGCAAAAATGAGAATTCCAGACATGCATGGGTGTGCTCCCCCTTTAAGCATGGGCATGCTCAGCTTCAGCGTGTTCTCAAAGGCTCAAACCGACAAAGACTGACAAGACGATTACTCCCAACGACATGCACGGGCGTGCCACCCTATTAGGCATGGGCGTGCCAGCCCTGGTACAGACAATACTGCGCAAAAGGACTCTGCAACAGTACGCGTTGTCATGCATGGGCGTGCCAAAGAGTTGTCAAGGGCTTGTAAGGGCGGTTTTGCCTATAAATAGAGGCCTCCACTCCACATTTTGGGCATCCCATTTCAGTTGAGTTTTACTCAAACTTCAGCCACATCAGAGCTCTTGCAAGTCACCTTTGGAGCTTGGGATCACTCTATAAAGGCTTGATGATTGAGAGTATTGAGAGAGTTCACTAAAAATCATCCAAACCACCCTCTTTAATCCACTTCACACTCACCACCAGGTATCCATCATTATCCGTTGCTAGTGTGATTGTTGTAGAGCCGATGTTGGGCTAGATTACTTGAGTGTTGATAGGGTGAAGACTTTTTTTTGGCATGGATTTATATAGTTCTTTTTAGTTAAGTGGTGTTGTGTTCTTGTTAAATTCTTTTACTTAGAGTCTGGTTTGGTTAACTAAATAACTGATTAACTAGTCTTTGGTCTTGTGGGTGTCTTGATGAGAAATGGGAAGGACTCATGAGTGTACCCATGGTGTGTAAAAACCCATACACTTGTGAACTTGAAACCCATAAGTGAGAAAGATTCATGAGTGTACCCATGGTGTGTAAAAAACCCATGCACTTGTGAACATAAAACTCATAACTTATCAAGATTTCGCTTAGGGTCGGTACGGTCATTATATTCGGTCCTAGTGATAAGTCGGGTCTTAGTTTTGTGAATTAGCTTTATTGTCTATGTGATAGCTTTGGCACAAGCTAAGATTTGATGAACCCGCGTTGAGAGAGAACGTTCTTTCTTTTCCCTCATCTTTGTACTGCCGCACAGTTTCTCATAGACTACACACTTATTAAAATAGTTATTTGGGTCAAGTAAAGGATGCACGTGTGCCGATAGGTCACGACTCCTTTATGATATCTAGTGGCTTCTTGTTCGGTCATGCTCCGACCACCGACAAGTTGTCCATAGAGACTTTTGAGTTTTAGATGTCATTATCGCGGCTTTGGGAGTTGGATTATTCGGGGTTGGGTATACACAGTCTTGAGTCATCTAGTTTTCATATTCGAGAGGTGAGCTTACCAGACCAGGGAGACCATCATTTTCCAAACAAGAACACAGCTCGTATTGCGATAACAAACACCACTGGAGAATGCTGTAGCAACTCCAAGTTCAGTAATAGTGCACACTTGTTTACACCACTTAACTAGGTAATTACTATTAGTCCATTCCAAAGTAAGTTGGATCCCAAAGCAGCACTTTGTGTGGTATTTTGGTTTTTATTCTGCTCACTCTTGCTTTCTTTCTTATTTTATTTTCTTTTCTTTTTATCACAGCAGCTTAGAGTTGAGTAGGGGAAGTCATATCTTAGGGTTCGATACTCGGTACTTGCTATAGACTATACTGTGCTCGATAGGTCCACTTGCCTATCGTGTGGGTTTAAAGTAGTCAGCAGCTATCGTTTTACTTTTATAAATTTAAAACTTAGATTAGTATTTTAATTAAAAGGTTTTGCTTAATTACCCTTTTTATCGAGTCTTAACACTTTCTTCCGAGAAGTTGTTGGTCTTAAAAAGGACGTTTAAAAAAGACCTAATCCACACGACATCACAACAAAATGGAGGATTCAAGAGCTTAATTTTAACATGTGATTAGCTTGAGTTGACTTAGTAAAAAAAAGATTAATATAGATATGGGGGGTTGGTATTGGCGGCCGAATCAAACAAAGAGGGAAGGAAAAGTCACCCAAATAATGTGGTAAATCAATATTATGAATCTAAGAGGTTTGGGGAATTTTGCTAAATATGGTTAAGTCACCAAATCTTTAATTGATTTGTCTTAGGAAGAATGGAAGGACATGACACTTCATTGATGATGTTCTAGTGTCTTGTAAGAATGAGACAAGAAGCAAAGTGGTGGTGATTATTTTGGGTTAAGAGACTTTATAAATCCTAGTGTTGATTACTTGTTCCACCATTTATAGTTAAGCTTATAAACATGACAAGATGGTTCATTTAAAATGGAACAAAAGGTATGTAAGAGCTTGTTCTTAATGTGTCTACTAGTCTCATGCATATGTGTATATATTTATATATGTGTGTCGTGTATATGTACACATGTATGTAGATATGTTAGTTAGAAAAATACTAGTTTTTATACATGAGTTACATAACACTTCCTATTATATTATTGAATCAAATGGACATTTATACATGTTTTTGGAAAATAGTTTGTAGTCATTTAGGTTTGTGTCACCAATGTTCGTTGATAAGGGTGAAGTTATACTTGTTCGAAACTTGCTAGAATTTATCGGGGGACTTATGCATATAAAATGATATGAATTATGCATAGAAAATTAAATGTTGACTAGAAAGTGTACGGATTTGACCTGGTAAAGTGGCGGATGTCACAACAACAAGATCCATCGTCAACGTTGTGACAAACTGGGTCACTTTACTAAAAACTACAAATCCAAACTTCAGCCCAAGCAATGCCAACGATCTGAAACATGAAAGGATTGTTTCATCTATGAAAAAAAATGACATTTCAATAGGAACTGTTCGGAACTGAAACAGTGTGATATTGATACGTTTCGTTGAATCCTGTCATAACTTGGTAATTTTTACCTCTTGAATTAGTCAAAAAAAAAAAATTAAATACTACCCCAAAAGGCACCAGAAACCATTCACACCATAGTGATAGCATAAGGGTGTAAAAATGCAATTGTCATGTCACTTTCTAGATATAGACCTTACGCCAATTGCCCTGGGTAGTTTTAACATAGCCCTGGAAATGGATTGGTTATCCCAACACCTAACTAAAATAACTTGTTTGAAAAACTGGCCGCGTTCCCCTAACTTGTGGAAAGTCCTATCTATCCAAGACGAGAAATGTGTTATGCCTTCAAAAACCATCTTTTGCATGAAAACTCATAAATTTCTACGGACAGGCCATACCGCCATTCTGGCATTCGTTACCTTAACCCTTATTAAGGAGAAGAAGATTGAAGATATACCCTTTGTTCGTGAGTTCCCTAAGTTGTTCTTGATGATCTACTTGGCTTACCCCCGCAGCGACGAGTAGAGTTTCGTATCGACCTAACACTTGGTACGACCCCCATTGCTATAACCCCTTACCGTTTTGCACCTCCCGAAAAGTAAGAACTCTCTAACTCACTACTGGAACTTTTGGAGAAAGATTTTATTTGACCTAGCTCATTCCCATGGGAAGCGCTGTCCTATTCGTCAAGGAGAAAGACGCGAGAAGCAACTCTTCACATGCGAATAGATTACCGCAAACTTAACAAGGCGAAGGTAAAGAATCATTACTTAGTTCCTCGAATAATTGATATGATTGAACTATTGCAAGGGTCAAGCCCCTACTCTAAGATTGATCTGAGATCTAGTTACTATCAACTCAGAATTCAAATGCTAGTATTTCAAAAACTGCTCTCAGGACTTGTTCTGGCCATTTTGAATCTTGGTCATGTCTTTTGGTTTAACCAATGCTCCCACAGTATTCATGGACTTGATGAACCATGTCTCTGAACCCTGCCTCGACCAATTCGTCATTGTGTTCATCGATGATATCCTGATCCATTCCAAGAGCAAGGAGGACCATGAGGAACACTTACGTCTAATATTGGAACTCTTAAAGCAAGTGTAACTCTATGCTAAATTTTCTAAGTGTGACTTCTGGTTACGAGAATTCCAATTTGTAAGACCCCAACCGATGGTGGAAACATCGAGGTGTCACATAATGACGATTGTTCAAAAGCTCATGGCACTAAAGTGTAAATATTTTTTAAATTCATGATTAAAAGTCAAACATCAAAGTTAAACCAATACATCAAGTCTCAAAACAAAACGATACATAAAGCTTATTTATTATGCCTAAGTCCAAGCTTAAGTGACAAAAGATCAAGCATTCCCTGAAACATGTACAAAATAAAACGTCAACAATAATGCTGGTGAGTACACTTAGTTTGTGTACGTATATTATAGGTATAAAAATGTTTTACAATTCAATTGTCATGATTCATTCAAGGCAATATGGTAAACACGAAAGCACATAATGAAAATCAAAATAGAACATCTATGATGACAAAGACTAAGAATTAAGAATGTTATAGGACTTCCCACACGCATAGGTACTTTCCTTCCCACATGCGGGTACTTTCCATTAATCGGGACCTAGTACTTCCCTCTCGCACATGTACTTTCCTTCTCACATGCTTAGGTACTTTCCACTAGACTCCCAAAGAAATATGAATAAGTTTACGTTATTTATATGTTATGTTTATGTAATGTTTACTAGTATACTATGTTAATGATAAAGCACAAGAATGTAAGCACAACATGTATATGAATTGTATGTAAAACGTTTACCAATATGTGCAAGTGTAAGTTTCATAGGTGTACATGTTTCACCTCAAAAGTGTAAGAAAAACAAAAAGGGGATAAATATACTCACAGTTTTGCTAAGTGCGACAAATCCAAACAAAGCTCGTACAAGATAAGAACTGGGATTTTTTTGAAGAACTCAACCTACATATATAAGAATCCTAATGAGGGAAAATGACTTAAAAACTCTAAGACATCTAGGGTCTAAGTAATTAGGGTTTGCTAAGTCAATTTAAGGAATTAGAGTTTTTACGATAAATGGTATTAATACTAAGCTCGCATATTCAAAATAATTTGATTAATTATGACTAAGGTCTATGAACATGATTAGGTAATCTAAATATTACCAATTGAATATTTAATTAAAAATACTCCAAAAATTTATAAAAAGGAAAATAGTTAATGACTATTAACTATAATTAGAAATAATTACAATTATTATAACTAATTGAACAACTAATTATAAGTTACACAAACTAGTCAAACAATTGAGGATTATGACTTCCAACAACGAACATATTTCTGTTTTAAAGGAAATTATATTCATAAACATATTTTAAGTCTTTTAAATTAACAAATGATTTATTATTTCTAAATCACATTAATATAACTAAAATACAATATATGATTCAAATATAATATTTTTGTGACAATTAGTTGTACAGATGAGAAATATCCAAAATAAAATTTTCACAATTTTTCTCATTTTATTTTTATTTAAATTGATTTATTGAATTTAAATCATATTTAAATGATAAAAAATATGAAAATCAACAAAAATAATGGTTTTCTTGACAAATAGTTTTTATTTTAGTTCCTAATGTTTAGAAATAATTCCCCAAAACTTTTGGGGTTAAAATCATTTAAAATGAAATTTTAATCAATTAAATATGTATAAAACAATTTAAAATGAATAAAATATGAAAACTAAATATTTTTCTGAATATAGAAATGTAGAAATTTTATTTATTGAGTCTAGGGTCTACACCTAAAATTTGGTAATTTTTGGATCAAAAATGGATTTATTATGAATATTATGAGATAAGTGTATTTATAATATATGAATAATATATAAAAAATTAAATAAATAAAATAATCAGAGTCGGGGTTCCTATGAGGCTCGAACCCAGGTTGTTTCTAGGCATGTTTACAAACTCAAACACAACACCAAATTCTGATTTGTTGAAAGGTTTAGAAAAACAAAGTATAAAAATATTAATTATCAATTCATCTTCTTCCCCACACTCAACCTAAGAACCCTAACCTGTGATCTCCGTCACCCTCGTCTTTCATCAAATTGCCAATAATAGTCCTTCAAATATTCTATTTTAGTCTATGTAAATTTTGTTGTTTTCAAATTTAATAAAAAGAATGAACTCAAAATTTATCATTTGCATTTACTATGGATCGTGTATACATTTTAATCAAATGCGTATGTTGACATGTTATTCGGAATGGATTCTATAAAAAAATTTAAAAGTTTTATAAAGTTTTAAAAATATTCTAAGTTAAGTTAGTAACTTAGTTAGTTTTTATTAAGGGAAAAACTAACTAAGATATAAAAAAAAACTAACGTGGTTAAACATTGAGGGACCATTTCTACCATAACATCAAAGTTTTAAAACTAAATCCCAATTCCCTCTCCTTCTGTTTCCGATCAAAAGTTCGGCCACCGGACCTCTTCCCCGGCGAATTACAATTGACCAATTTATGGCGTTTTTGATCTATAACTGCTACCCGAACGTTTCTCCAACAATTATTAATCGATTCCAACTTTTAATCAGAACATTAACAAGTTTTATGGTTTTGAATCGGGTTTTATGCATGTAACGACCGAACTTATTATTATTATTTCATTAAAAGTTTGTTTTTCATCAAATCACTATATAAACCGATTTTTTAAATCATTTTCTGCACTCATATTCGTCCTAAAATAATCCAACACGCTCACAAAATCATCCAGAACCCATACTCCATTTACGGTTCTTGTTTCAGTTATTACAACTTCAATTCCGATCGATTACAAGCACGTAAGTCAAATATTTGATAGTCGTTTTGTTATTTTATTGCTAAACCTCGAAAGCCCCTTATTTCTGACCGTTAATCATGTGTCAATCGGGTTTATTAAAGTCTGGGTTAGGGTTAGGGTTTATGTTAGGAATTGGGAAAGAAGATGAGGCGGTTATTATTAGTTAAATAAATTTTTCATTCGAATTATTAACAAAAAGTGCTTGTGGTGTAGTGGTTTGTAGGTTACTTTGTGTTTGATTGAACCTGAGTTCGACTCCCCTCAGCCATGAGTCTTTTGCCATTTTTTTCAATTTTCATTTTGTTATTTATAATATTTATATGAATGCATTATTCTTATAATATTCATAGAAAATTCATTTTTGCTCCAAAAATCATGAAAATTTAGGTGTAACATCTTAACACCGAAAAGAAAATTATTACATTTTTATTTTCTAGAAAATAAATTATTTTGGTATTTTTATTGATTTATATTTTTTAATCATAATTAATTGAATAAAAATTCGTTTTCAATGATTTTAATTTCAAAATTTCTGGATAATTATTTCTAGACATGAAGAACTGAAATAAAATTTATTTTTATAGAAAACGATTATTTTTATTATTTTTCCTATTTTTAATCATTTAAATATGATTTAAATTCATTAAATCTGTTTTAAATGCAAATAAATTGAGAAAAATTATGCAAAAATTATTTCCACTATTTTACATCAGAAAATAATCATTTTTCATTAAAATATTATTTTTGGATCATATATTGTAATTCTATCTTATTTATATTTAATTATTAATAATAAATTATTTAATTAAATATAAATTATAAAATCTTGTTTATTGATATTATTTGTTATAAAACAAAAATACTCCAAGTATGGAAAACATAAGAGTTTATATTTCCTTAGATACATATTTGATCTTAAATCATGATATACTTTATTCAAAAATTATTATTAATTTCGAGTCATCATAAAACTTCATCTTCCCTACCTAGCCTGTAACTGTCCCAACGTTGATCGCGTCAAGTATGCTTCTGCTACTCTTGAGGGACACACTTTTACTTGGTGGAACTCCACCACTGCGAATCTTGGTTTGGGTGAGGCCAATGCTATGCCGTGGTCCGAGTTTGTTCAGATGCTGCGAGCGGAGTATTGCCCGAGAGATGAGATTATGAAGTTAGAGCATGAGTTTTGGAATTTGAAGATGGTTGGGTCGGAGATCGAGGAGTTTACTGCTAGGCACAACGAGTTGGCTGTGATGTGCCCCGGGTTGGCTACACCGGAGTACCGGAGGATTGAGCACTACATTGCTGGGTTGGTGCCGGAGATTGTTGGGCTTGTTGTCGCTTCTGATCACACTACTATGTTGGCCACTGTTCGGGCAGCTCACAAGCTAACCAACATGAAGGTTTCTGAGGGTGTTCTACCTCCGAGGGGTGCTGCTGTGAAAGCCCCTGCGGACAACAAGAGGAAGTGGGAGAGTGCTGGGAAGAACATTGGGTCGTCTCAACAGCAGGTTAAGAGGCAGGACGTTGTGGGAGCGTCATCTGAGCAGAAGACTAGGGGTTATGTTGGTAAGAGTCCGAAGTGTAACACGTGTGGGTATCACCATGTTGGGGGTTGCGATGAGTTTCGCTGTAGACGATGATTATATGTTGTGTTTTGATGATTGTTTAAGGTTAGGGTTTACTCTAGGATGATGCTAGAACGGTAGGATTATGTCGGACAACGTCGTTATGTGATGAAATCTGGATGTTTGCTATTTAGGGTAAGTTTTGCATGTTGATGTGATGCTTACATGCTAGTTATGCTATTTTGGGAAACCTCATGCATTCGGGACGGCTAGGGTGATGATAAATTAGGGGTTTTTGCTTGAAATAGTTGGGTTAATGTTTTGGGTTGGATATTGGGTGTTTACACATGTTTCGGATCTGATTTGGAGGGTTAAACGCGCAAAAAGTCAGAACAGAACAGTACTAGCGATTAGGAGTTCCTAATCGCCTATAATATAGGCGATTGGCCCCTAATTGCCTATAATATAGGCGATTGGGAGCCCATTCGCCATTATTACTAGTGATTACAATTCTATTCACTAGTTTGACTCTCCTAATCACCAGTTGACTTTTCCTAATCACATGTTTGATTCCTAATCGTGTGTAATGCTGCCATATGTATATTTTAACATCCCGAAACACGGATTGACGCCTAGGAACATGTTAGGAACCCCGTTACATGTCCAATGACTTGTTAACACGTGTTCGGACTTGTTTATGCGTTAATTGGGCGTTATGCTAGATAGGGTGAATGTTTGCGCATGCTAAGTGTTTAATTGCATAAGTTGCATGATATCCTGTATGTGGCTAACACGTGGGATGTCGGGTCACCAATGGGATGCCGGGTATTGTCTGGTTTGGTCAGTTTAACGTTTAAACATGTTTTCAACATACACGGTCACGGTCTGGACAACTTGGGGAATGATTAGCCTTCGGGTTAGTAGTCGTCACACTTATGTAAACTCATTGATAGGTTGCCACTAGTAGGGACTATTACACACGTATCGGATTTCTAATTTACTGAGGACGCACTCTAAGGTGAGTTTCACGGCCCCTCTTTTATACACTTTTTCTCGGGGGAGAAACATGCCACACGTTTTTAACAAATACAACGTTATGTTTATGAAACGCAACACTTTTTGAAAACGCAATTTTTATGAAACGCAACATTTTTGAAACGCAACGCTTATGAAACGCTACACTTTTGAAACGCAACGCTTATGAAACGCTACACTTTTGAAACGCAACGCTTATGAAACGCAACGCTTGTTTTAAATTACTATACGACGAAACGCAACGCTAAGTCCCTATTGAAACAATGAATGTGCGGGGCACAACGGGGGAAATGTGGATTGATCTATTGGGCTTGACGAACCCCACCCGACGGATGGGAGCCGGTCGGGTGCATATTATCTCTATTTTCGGCAACTCAAACACGGGCGGCAACACACGCAACGCTTGGCAGTAATGGTTTCGGCAACACAGTCGTAGTAGTAAGGAAACGTTTGTTATGTACTTAAAGGTTTTGCATACTTGGTACTTTTGAGATGAAACACTTTACGCTTGAAACACTTTTTAAACTTAAAACCTGTGAACTCACCAGCATTATATGTTGACGTCTTTTTGGCATGTTTTCTCAGGTCGCTAAGGTAGCAGCATTGAGTTAGGCGCACGGAGTCTCACGACGTCTAGGATCCATTTGCATTTCATTTTGAGTATTAATAGACTTTCATGTTTTACTTTTGGGTTGTAATAAAATTTTACGCTTCCGCAAGCGATAGTTAGATTTTGAAACTTATTGGGCAATTTACGTTATTTTCATATCATATAGATGTCGTTTATTGTGACCATTGACTTGGATCCTGGTGTGTCACGCGCCTCGCGGTAAAACCCCGCATGTGGAATTTGAGGGTGTGACAGATTGGTATCAGAGCCACTCCTGTGTCGTTCGGGATGGTGGGTACACACCTCATTAGGGACGATGAGACTCTAACAGGGGGTGAATGTGACACCCCGGGAAAATCCCACATTGGCCGTGGCCAGGAGAGATCCTTGGTTCATAAGTAATGTCTTGCCTCTTAAATCACCAACGCGTTTTGGGGCTTAATGTTAGTGGATGAGAGGAGAACTCCACAGTTAAGCATGCTCAGGTGGGAGCAATTCCAGGATAGGTGACCTCCTGGGAAGTCTCCACCAGGGCACCCAAAAACAAATCCGTGAACTCTGGATGGGCAAAGCGGACAATATTGGTGGTGAGAGGGGCGGATGTTACAAATTCCTTGGAATTCCCAGTTCTTTAACTCACCACAGCTTAAGTTGGATTTTGATCGCTTTTGCAAACTGTGAGTATATCTTTCCCCTTTTTCATGTTTTACTCTTTTGGGGCTATTCATGTACACAATGACTAAATGTTATTCTTTCACTAAATTCAATTCTCATGTGTGTTTGCTTTATGTTAATTTGTATGTCTATGACTTGTCAAAATCATTAACCTTTGAGGGCCTGGCATTTCAATGAATAGTAGTACTATGGTATATACCCCCTTGTTGACTTACATGTTTAAGTTAAGTCCTTGGTCATTGTTATGCAATTCATTATACTTAAAAATGGTTTTCAAAGTGGTTGTTTTGTTCTTGATTCTTGATACTTGATTCTTAGGGTTGATTTTGAACGGATATTACTTATTACATAATTGCAAATGGTACCGCACATGAATTGCTAAACACTTTTCCTATTATATGTATTCAAAATAGGGTATGCTTACCAATACATTTTTGTATTCACCTATACTATTTTTGTACATGTTTCAGGTTATTTACGAGACACTTTTTAAGCTTTTGGAATTTTTACTTAGATTTTGGATTCATTGTATTTCAGTTTTAGTTGTCACTTTGTATCTTGTATTTCTTTCAATGTAATAAACTACTGCATCAATGTATCAATATTTACACCTTTAGTCCATGAGCTATTGAACAATCGTCACTACGTGACACCTCGATAATTCCTCCAACGGTTGGGGTGTTACATAACCCTAGAACCAAACTCAATGGCCTTAAACCGATACTGAAATCTAAAAGGTTCATGGGGCTTTTGTTATACAATGAAAACCTAACATTATGGCACAAGAATTATAAACTCACAAGTTTGGAAGGATTGTCAAACAAGGAACAAGGGCCGCAACTTTCAAGCAACGATTAGGGAGCTACTAGACGAAAATTGGATGATTAAAATGTGGGTTTGTGTTGAGTAAAAGATTTTGCACGCTTTGGAATGATTTATTTATACATAACAATACGTTTAAGAGCCGTTTGATCAACGACCGGACTTCACGCGACAGTTACAAACTGAACTTGATTTACTACAGTTAGAAAGTGTTTAAAGTTCGCTATGGCATTTGATTCGATTACAAAGTTATGGAGAATCGTTTCGCAATAATAAATATGTATTAAAAATGACTTAATACAATAATATAACTTGGCTGGAATTAATTCCAGTGACCAGAAATTAACCGAAAAAAACAGGCGGCTCCTCTTCTTTTCAAACTTGGGTTTTGATAATTGGCAAGTCAGGCCCCTTAGTTTTTTTGTTAGTTTAGTATAATAGTTAGTTAATCTTCTTTGTAGTACTTTAACTAAGTTAAATAATGTTAAGTAAAATGTTTAAACCTTATAAAACATAATCTTTTTTATTAATTTTACTTATTATTATCCTATATATTTATTTATGTAGCTTGATGAATAGTACATCTCAACTGGTTTTAAAGTTATTTATATTGTTTTGCTCAAATATGTTACCAATAACCTTTCCAGATGGGGGTGGTGATGTTGTGTTAATTATTCTATCCGGGTTCGAGCCTTGGAAAGAGCTTAGGTTAGCTGGCTTTTTTTTTTGTTAAAAACCTTTTTTTTATGTGGGCTTTACAACTGTACTCAACTAACTCAAGCAACGACGTGTTATCTTCTCTGGCATCCAGCACATCTCTTTCCATCAGCACCATCTCTCTCTCTCTCTCTCTCTCTCTCTCTCTCTGCTTCTCTCTCTAACGCGTAAGCAAGCACACCGACGGTTCAACAATCGTTGATCTACAGTTTCGTGGCCAGGGAAGCCACGATCATCTAACCCTAAATTCATGATCTCCACATTGTAACCGAAGGTAATTGGTTATGTTTTTTTTTAAATATAGTTAGATTATACCTTTCTTTTATCATGTTTTGTTAGTTAGTTAGAGTTTTGATTATAGTTTTTGTTCCATGTGGTTTTGTTTGCTTGCTACTCACCTTTATGCTTTTATGTTGGCGATTTAGGGGTTTTGCGACTGATTTAATCATCGACGGAGGTGTGTTTGTTGCAACAGAGTGGTTGCTAATCTTTGTACTAGAGGCACTCCAAAGGTTTAATATATAATTTAGTTTCAGTTAGTGGATATTATTGTTGTTTTTGTAGTTTTGAATTTAGTCATTTTACTTCTTACTGTTTTTGAATTGTAAATCCGGTTTTGAAGTTTTGACAAAGTTGATGAGTAATTGGATTACAGTGTGAAAACCAGTAAAGAGTTTCGAGCAATGGGGTCTCGAGAGTGGATACTGTTTTTGAATTGTGAATCTGGTTTTGAAGTTTTGATCGGACGAGTTGTTTCTAAATTGAATTGTTTAGGTTTTTGAGTAGGTTTGTAAGCGACTGGATTGCAGTGTGAAAATTGTTACAGTACAGAGTTTGGAGCTTCGGTTACAAAACTGGATTCAGATAATTGGCAGTTTGCTAACGGCTAACTGAATTTTTGATTGGATGATTTGTTTCTTTAGAATTGATGCTGGTAATCTGCTCCACGCATGTGAGATTCTAAGGAAATTACATGAATGTTTATTGATTATGCCATTAGTTCATCTATGTTATTGATGTTTATGTTATGTGAATTTCTGGGCATATCATTGTGTTTATTACAATTTAGCTAGAATCTGATTTTCATAAGGTACAATGTCACTTTAAAATAAGTTTCTGATGTGGAAACGAAAACTGATTATGACATTCTAGTATTTACAGAAAGTCGTTCGCCTTTTGCAATGGGAATTGGAAGCACACATTGTTACAGTGATGGATTGACACACTTACCAGACATAAAAGATGGTGATATTAAGCATGCTTTTAAGGAGCTTATGGTTGTAAACTAGGATGAATTACCCGAATCTGTGGTCAATAAGACTAAACGAGCGTTGTTTAGAACACTGAAGACAAGGCTAGCCAGGAGGAATTAGCCAAACGTTTACGACCTGCAGAGGCGGTTAAAGAGTTCAGTGGGTTTCTTGTGAATTTGAAGATGGAAATTGATGACAGTGTTGGAATGAGCGGCGAGGTGACTTTAAAAGCTTTTAATGACGTTGCTGTGTGTAAAGTTTTTGCATATTTTTGTTAAATAGTTAAATAATTATGCTGTAGAATGTTAAACCTTTATCCGCGGAAGTTGCTAATGCGTTAAATGTGGCATTTGGACGCTACTATGCGTACTTGGACTCTTTTGGAGCAGAGGAAGGATATTTGAGGAAAAAGGTTGAGAATGAGCTGGGAATGAAAATGATACATCTGAAAATGAGATGCAGTGGTCTAGGTGGTGATTGGGGAAGGTGTAGTCTCTCTCTCCCTCTCTACGTCTCTCTCTATATATACACACACGCACTCACATACACACCCCATTAGTGGTTTAAAGTTATGTGGCTTTATATCTAATGTCTTGCAAACAATCCAGAATCAGTGTAAATGTAGCACTGGAGGTTTTTTTTTTGTTATATTTTTCATCTCTATTGGAGAACTAGAGGGACCTGCACTTAGATACACATGAAAATTAGATTGTCAATATTAATCTTGGTACTTATGAACCGGTCGTTGGGTTTTTGGTTTGTCTCCATTGAGTCATACGGTTCAAAGGAAATTTGTTTCAACTATCCTGACAATTAAATTAAAAACATATGCACAATGAAATAGCTTACAAATTGTATACCGAAGAATTTATCAACTGAAACTCATTTTTAGCACATCTATTGAAGAACGTTGTCCAAATAATAGAGAATAACCACTCTTCAATGACTTAGCGTTTGACCTATTAATTTTTCAGTTTAATCAATACCCCGTATGTGAATGAGGCATGTAAGAAAATAACTAGAGCACCTATATAGAAAGAACATGTTTTTTTTTTTTTTTTTTTTTTTTTTTTTTTTTTTTGTCTCGAGTACATGTGTAGACAAACCTAAATTGTTTATATACTTTTAAGATAATGATTCATATTTTTTTGAAAATTTTACCTTTTGCATATAAATATGTACTGTACATAAACAATCATTAATCTAAGATATCATATTTTTTTTATCATTAAACGTTTATATATACAATTATCACTTCTGGCTTAACTATTGAAGTCTATAATTAGGATTCTAAAAAAACAATTAATGGTATGCACCATCGATCGCACCTTGCTAATTGGTAACCAACACATATGGGGTTCCTCTCTGTTCTGACTTGAGGAAATTTTTAAGTAATTGGATCTCAGTGTGGAAAGATTGTCCGAACCTAGCTAACTACACTATTGTAGTCCGCTAAGGTATCTTCTTTTGGATTTTAACATGTTTAGTTGTTTTGTAAATGCATTCCTACTTGGCACTATAAAGCTAATTAAATTATGTAACATTTTAGCGAGTTCTCGTGGATGTTTTTGATAGTTTTCGTCTAACAGTTTTTATAATACACAAAACATAATGGTTTGACCTGTAACATAACTTTCCAAGTTTTCCTGGTATGTTTTTGATTGCTTTCGTTAACAGTTTTTACAATACACAAAACAAAATGGTTTGACCTTTAAATATAGCTTTCCATGTATGTTGGTACTATTTGTATTTGCAGTTGCAAGCCAATATTTAAAGGAGACAATGATATTTGGCAAAATCATGCTAAAAGGACCATGCACCAACAAGTTTACTATTTGCAGTTTATTTAATTATGGTTTAGGGTATGAAATTAAAAATTGATGTTTTCTTTGCAATTGTAGAGTAGATGACAAAACTAGAATGGACATGTGAGATTCACAAGCGGCTGAGTATTTATTTCAGAAGGGCTTATTCGATCTAATCGTACCACGTAATCCTTTAAAAAGCGTTCTGAGTGAGTTATTTCAACACCACACTTTCTTACGGAATTTTAATGCGTTATGTTATATATACATTTATGCTTTTATGCTAAGCAGTCAACGATTGCTTGCAGTTGAGAATCCAACTGGGTCAAGGATCTGCTGTATCGGTGAGAAAGGAAATGCTAAAAAAATGAGGGCGTTGGTGCTTTTTACAAGGTTTGCACTACTCATATATGCGTCATCATGTCTATGTTGTGGTCTTATTGTTGGATTGTTTCCTTTTGAGTTTTTTTGATCATTATGAATGTTGATTTATTCTTTAAAGTGTATTTTTCAATCACCGTTTTCTATTGTTTTGCTGTGATCTAATTCAAAACATTTCCTGATGTCACGATGATAATGTATTATAATAAATAACAATTTATACATTTTGATGAGAATATCAGTCATAGCTTAAACTTTGTTTTGAAACTTTGAACTTCTTTTGTATATATTTTCCACATACACGACTGCTTGATTTGGTACATTCTGGTGAGTTCTCATTTGATAAATAAACCATATTTTGGAGGATATTTGGATTCATTATTTGAATTTGGATTTTGTATACATCAGGTAAGTTCCTGTCCATTGTTTCTTTGGTTTTCAATCTCCTTTAGCTTCCGACAATATGCTTTATCAATACGAACACTTGATTTATCTGTTTTTTATATCTTCGTAGGATTTTGACAAACAAGGCACTTGAAGCGAATGATGGAAAGCCACCTCCTCTATACCAAAAATCTTTGTGTGGGCTGACAGCTTCCGCAATTTGAGTATTGTGTTAACTATGTTATGTATCAACTTTGTAAATTGTTCTATGAATGAAATAGGTATGTTAAATATGTGAAAACATAACTGTGCAACAAAGGTTATCGCAATCGCGCAACGCACGATACTGGAAACCCACTAGTTTCTTTAATAAATCCTTAACTTAAAACTTTAACGTTCACAATTTCATCGAAAGTTTAAATGCGTTTAAATTTAAATAAAAAATTATAAAAATCCCAATAAAATTGTAGATGCATTTTGCGACTAATGATTGGATCGGCATAATTAACATATGTTAAGTGATGGTCGAAGGTATGCTTTTGTGGGCGAATGAAGGATAAAGTGGGCGAAGGTATAGTAGACTGGGCGAAGGTAGATGGAACTTGATCAGAAGAACACACTCGTACCATGGTAGTGGGCGAATGTGGAAAAGTTCCACATTCGACCAGTGCTTGTGGGCGAACGTGCAGTATCTATAAATAGGTTTTGAGTTTTTGTAATGGAGAGAGAGTTGTCAGTTGTGCGTGTGTTAAGGTCAGGTTCGAGGTCAATTTGTAATAGTGTGTGTTTGATCTAGATTAACGTGTAAGTCGTTGTAAAAGCTTATTTGACAAAAGTTAATCTATGAAAAGATGTTGAAAATGATCTTAATTGTGTTTTGATTAGAGTTTTATCAATTTGTTCAGAACTAGGGTTTCCGCACCTGGTTTTGTGACTTGTATGATCATATAATCCTGTTTTAGTCAAAATTCTTTCGCTTACAAAGTGGTATCAGAGCCAAGAGGATCATACAACAACAAATTTGATAAACTCAGAGCTGATTTGGACATGTTTTTGATCAAAATACATCTGTTTTTGCATAAACATGGTTTTTGAGTGTTTTTGATTGATTTAGAGTTGAATTAGTGTTTAAAATCAAGTTTTCCAAGAATTAAAGTTGCTCCAAATCAATTCCGAAGCATAACCTGATTAAGATCATTCAAATCCATAAACTTTTGAAAATCTGAGATCAAATTAACCGTTTTTCAAAGTGTAACCGTTTTCAAAGTGTGATCTGGGCAAAATGGGCGAACCTGGAACCTGAGTGGTCGAAAGTAGTTGTTTTTGGGCGAACCTGAGTAGTGTTTTGGTCGAACCTGAAAATTGTTATTGAAGTTTTCACTTTCGGGTAAATTTTTCACATTCGACCGGTTCTCTTTGGGCGAAAGTGGAAGTGTGTTAGATTGTTTTTTACTTTCTGGTGAATTCTACATTCGGGTGTTACTGTTTGGGCGAACCTAGAATTAGAAGGGACGAAAGTGATAGATTTCGGGCGAACATAGATCATTTTGGGCGAACCTAGGATTTACTTTGGAAAATTTTCTAAGTGTTGAAGTTTTCTAAGTTCGTGATCATGTGGCATTTTCAAACTACTCCGAAACCAGCAACGACACAACCACAACAGCAAGCGATGGACCCATGGACAGTGGCAGCACAAAAGACGAACACAGACTTCGCAACCGATTAACTACATGGCAACGACGAGCTCGATGCCTCAAAGCGTAGCACATCCAGCACCACAATCTGACTACTGGGGAGTAGCAGCAGCGGTGGTAAATACTCAAACTACTAATGCTATTTCTACTTTGATTAAAGATTTGTCTTCAGGTAGCGGGAATCGGCCACCGAAGCTCATGGAGATGCAAGAATATAATCAGTGGCATACCATGTTCAAAATCCACTTGGAAGGCATGGGAGTAGAAGGAGCAGAGGCATGGAGAATGATTGCTACAGGTTACACACCACCAGTGTTGGAGAATACCGGTGAACCAGTTCCATTGGAGAGTATGTCTGAGGAGGAGAAAAAGAAGTTTGCGGTGGAGAAGAAAGCTTTTTCCCAATTGACACAGGCAATCACAAGCGACCTGTTGCATCAGTTTGGGACATGCACCACATCTAAGCAACTATGGGACAAGCTTAAAAGGAAGCATGATGGTAATGAGAAGACTAGAAGCTTGAGGATGGAAGAATTGATAAAGGAGTTTGAGAACTTTTCTTACATTAACAATGAAACTTTAAAAGAATTAACTCCTAGATATATGCATTTGCTATCTGAATTGTCTAGTTATGGTGTACAGATTCCTATGACTAAGCAGGTGGATAAGTTTGCAGATGCTCTACCACCACAATGGGATCAGCATGTGGAAGTTCTCAGAGAGAAGGATGCTTACCAGTTCTGGACTATTTCAGAGTTCATTGAGAAGCTGGAAAACAAAGAGATGGAGGATAGGAGGAAAGCTAGAAGATCACAGATTCCTCAGAATCCTAGCTTATATTTTGGAGGCACTTCAGTTCCAGTCAGTAACTCAAGTTCAGGAGGTGTTGCACCACATGTTGCTTGCATTTCCAATGTTATGGAATCACCAAAACCAACCACCAACTACATGACACAAACATCATCCTACTCACAACCATCATACACACCACCACAATACAACAATTCCTACATTTCACCACTCTCCCCAATGCAACAAGCAGGTTTCTACACTGCTAGCCAATCACAACAACCAATGAACCAAGTTACTCAACCTAATCAACATCCGGTGGTTTTGGAGACTTCTAACTTGGGCAATGTGACGGTGGAGGTTGCTCAGCAACATATTGCATTAGTCTCAGCAATGGTTTCATCCTACAATGGGTTAGTTGCTAGTCAAATTGGGAATAACAACTTAACCAATGAAGATTATGCACAGATTGACAAGGAAGAGATGGAACTCATTGATATTCAATGGGCTTTTGCAAGCATCATGAGAAGAGCAACAGAGTTTATTGAGAAAACAGGTAGAACAGATTTGGCAACTTCTCCCAACACAACCTACGGGTTCAACAAGGAGAAAGTTACTTGTTTTAACTGTGGAGAGAAAGGTCACTTTAAAAGAGAATGCACCCAGCCACCAAAACAAGGTAATAGAAACCCATTCAATGCAAACTACCAGAACCGTCAACAACAAAACCAAGTTTCTTACCAAAATAACAACAACTACCAAAACCGACAGAACAACATTAACAACCAAAACAGACAACCAAACACATCAAACCAGATTCAAAACCAATCTCCTAACAACACTAACCGAACAGTTATACCGATCACTACACCAAATGAGACACAACAGAACACGAGTCAGAATCAAGCATTGGTGACTCAACAAGATGAAAGGTTTGACTGGTCGGGTATGCAAATAGGAGTAGAAGAAGTTACTACTGGTGGAAATGTGGCATGTGTTGCTTATCAGGTTGATATTGAAGAGTCGGTAATGGAGGAAGAAAAGAAAGAAACTGAGGAGTGTGATAGTGATGATTCTGAGACTGAAATGGATGTGGAGAATGAACCTGTTGAGGTTAAGGCTGAGGAAACTAATTCTGGAATAGTGATTGATTCTGTTACCGATGTTCCTGAGGAGTGTAGATCAGTTTATTCAGATTCAGACAGTGAATCGGACACAGAGGCAAGTGTTGATTCTTTAGATGATGACATTGATCAGTTGTTAGCAGAAGCTGATTTTCTGATGACGAGGAAGTCGTGCATTGCTGATGATGCTTTCACCAAGATTGACTATTCCAAGTTTTTCACTGGAAACGAAGCTCATTTCGCATTGATGGCCATGACTGAACCGCCAAAACCTGTAAGTTCTGAATCTAGCACTGATATTAAAATTGATAAACATTGTGATAAATGTGATAGATTGACTGAGGAGATTAAACAACTCCGTGTTGAACGTGATAGTGCGATCATGAACAGTCAATCTACTCGCAAAGAGTTGAATGCTTTCAACAAAGTATTAGATGGCTACAAAAAGGACATTTCCGACTTGAAAAACACTTTATCATTGAAACAATTGGCAATTAACAACTATATCAATGAAATTGAAAATACCAAGTTGGAAATGGCAGCCATAAAATGCTTTGCTGAGAAAGTAAACAAAAAGTTGGAAAGTTATAAGCACATTGCTTATGTGGTAGATCACATCATAGATGATAACACCACTAATTACAAGTCTGTGCCATCTCCGGTTCTTTTTGAAAATCATAACTTCACCAAGTTATACCGGAGAGCTCGGTAAAATCAGACTCATCATCGGAAATGGAATCTAATACCTCGAGTATTGGTGATCCTCATTCCGATGTGAGACCGATTTTAGGCTTGAATGATGAGGGTGTTTATGCTGAAAGTGTGGATTCAGACTCAGAGAATGATGAAACTGGTAATGACCAAACTGTTAATGCATGTGAAATTCCAAAAGAAAATCACATCATTACTACTGAACCAGTTTCACCATCTCAACATGTGCATCCGATGGCAAATGCTCATCGTGAGAAAAAGTCTGAAAAGAATGAGATTAGAAAGGACCTTGAGAATGAACCATGTGACAAACCAGTCAAGGTGTTTTATCGGATGGAAGGATCCAATAAAATCATCTCTGATGAGGAATTTCCAATCAAAAATGCTAACTATGCTAAAATAGAAAAGATTTGGCAAGAAAGCACTATTTGGTTCCCAAAACATGAGAGAACAAACGAAATTCCACCAGAAATTTTAAAGAAATTGTTTTTGGATGTTCCTCAAGAACCAAAGGTCCATGTCACAGAGTTCATTCGACCAAATGACAAAGCAAATGGTTTTCATGAGCCCACTTACTCAAAAGGACCACTTCCTGAGAGTTTGAGGAATCAACAGTATAATGATCAATATCCTGTTAGATCATTTGCTCCACTAAATGCTCAATATGTTTTTGAAGAGTATCGAAAATGCTTTAAATGTGGGGAACGTGGGCATTTACTTGCTCAGTGTCCATATGTAAGGCATAAAAGACATGAGGTTGAAGTGAGAAATTCCATGAGAAAACCGATTGATCATTATGTTCCACCACACAGACGAGTTGTTCCTCAACAACAACAGTTTTATAATCAAAACAATTTTCATCAAATGAGGAACAATCGTCCAATTCAATATGATCAAAGAAATCGGATAGCTATGGAACAATCATGGAGGAAGCCTGTGGTGAACGCAACAATTGATAGGCAAAAGGTTCCACAAAAACCAATTGTCAAATCAAATGCTAAGTCTGTTAACTCAGATAAGGTAACCAAGAAAGTTACATTTGTTAACAATGTTCAGAAACCGACTGAGAATCCAAAAACTCAGATTCGCATTCTTAAAAGATCTGAACAATCTTGGTCACCCAATAGTACTCCAGGAGCTTCAACTTCAAAGGTCAATGAGAAAAAGGAAACTGTTTTGAACAATCAGAAAAGATTGATCCAAAACAAAAAGTTGTTGAAAATGTGAATGAAAATGTTTCTTTGAAATCTGATGTTCAAAGGCCCAAGACTCAGGCTTGGGTCCCCCGAAAGAACTAAATGATTTATTTTTTGTGTGCAGGGAGCTTCAGCTGGCCCTATTAGCAGTCTATGGATTGTTGATAGTGGAGCTTCAGGCCACATGACAGGGGATCTCGCATTGTTGTTCGACGTGAAAAACATCAATGGTGGGTATGTCGCATTCGCTGGTAATAAAGGTGGATATATCACAATGGAGGGGAGCGTGAGTAATGGGATTGTGAGCTTTGAGCGGATATCTTATGTGAAGCAGATAGATTATAATCTGCTGAGTGTCAGTCAAATATGTGATAAACAATTTTCTGTGCATTTTGATGACAAATCCTGCTATATTCTCAAACCGGGCTTCAAAATTCCAAAGGAGTGGATAATGTTGATGGCACCTCGCGTCAACAATCTCTATATTCTTGATATGTCCAAGGCGATGACATCACAGGGGCAAATAACATGTTTTCTATCCAAAGCGACTGAGAAAGAATCGATAATGTGGCACCGAAGAATGGGGCACATTCATCTGAGAAAAATGAATCAACTTGTGAGAAATGGGCTTGTCGATGGAGTAAACGTGAAACATTTACATCTGAACGACAAGTGTGTAAGTTGTATGAAGGGGAGGCAACACAAACAGTCCCACAAAGTGAAGAAAGTTAACTCTGTAGAGATGCCGCTTGAGCGATTGCACATGGACCTATTCGGACCGGTCAAGCGCAAAAGTCATCTTGGAGAGCTTTATTGTTTAGTTGTCACTGATGACTATTCAAGATTTTCATGGGTGATGTGTTTCCAGAACAAAAGTGACACCTTTACCAACCTACAAGTTCTGTTCACTCGATTGGAGAATATCTACAATTTGAAGATAAAAAGAATTAGGAGTGACAACGGGACGGAGTTCAAAAACGCCAAGATGGATGAACTTTGTGAAAGCAAAGGGATACATCATGAATATTCGGCTCCGTACACCCCACAACAGAACGGTGTTGCTGAACGAAAGAATAGGACTCTAATTGAAGCGGCTAGAACAATGCTCGCTGATTCAAATCTTCCGGTAATGTTCTGGAATGAGGCGATTTATGCAGCAAATTATACACTAAATCGGGTTCTAACAGTGAAGAAGTTTGGAAAAACATCTTATGAACTGTTACACCGACGAAAGCCCAACTTAGAGTATCTAGAACCTTTTGGGGCGCCATGCACGATGTTAAATCCAGGTGAGAAGTTTAGTCCTAAAGCTGAGGAGGGATATTTTGTTGGATATGCAACCCCGCTCAAACGGGTATTCAACAAGCGAACTCGTCAAGTGGAGGATTGGGCTAACGTGGAAGTTCAACGATATACTCAAAATTTGCAAGGCACGGGTCCTGATTGGATGTTTGATTACAAAGATTTCTTTGAATCATTCAATCTAGATAGCTTGGTTGAAGAAGCTGTTATCAGATTACTTTACGAGTGTGAAAACGCGGCGACTTCACCGTTGGTGCGTCCAATCACCGTGAACCCCCTACCAGCTTCTAATGATACAAATGCTCCTATACAAGAGGAAGAAGTGTTTCAAGAGGCTTCAACTTCATTAGACACTTCAGAATCTGAAGATGAACAATTTGAAGAAGCCGTTCTTGAACATGCAGAAGAATTAGAGGCGCAACCAGTGAACCCAACTCCAAATCCAGATGTTGCTTCATCATCAAACACGGGTCATGATCTGGATGCTGTAGAAAACTTGACAGCTCAGACGGGAATTACTGTACCTGTTAATCCGGAATCTCGGATTTATCGTATTCACCCGCTGGAGCAAGTTATCGGTGATCCTGGAAGTGGTGTTATGACCAGAGGGCAGCTGAAAAGTGTTAACTCGCCAGAGAGTTTTGGTGCTTTAGCATTATATGCCAAAATTCAAAAATCTGGTAGTCAAAATGATTGGTCGTTTGCGTGTTATGTGTCGCAGGTAGAGCCAAGGACATACAAGGACGCTTTGAATGAAGATGCCTGGGTTGAGGCAATGCAGGAGGAGTTATTACAATTCCAGAAATTGGGAGTTTGGACGCTCACGGATTTGCCGCCGGGAAGGAAGAAAATAGGCACTAAATGGGTGTTTAAGTGCAAAAAGGATGATCGTGGGGTTATTGTTCGTAACAAAGCCAGATTGGTCGTGCAGGGTTTCCATCAAATCGAAGGGATTGATTATAACGAAATCTATGCACCAGTAGCACAGATTGAAGCTATTCGGATGTTCCTTGTGTTTGCTTCATACAAGAAATTCAAAGTTTATCAAATGGACGTCAAGAGCGCATTTTTGTACGGGAAAGTCAAGGAAGAGGTTTATGTCGGGCAGCCACCAGGCTTTAAGGACCCAATCCACCGGGATAAGGTCTACGTGCTGAACAAAGCTTTATATGGTTTGCACCAGGCTCCAAGACAGTGGTACAAGGAGCTAAGTACATACCTCATCTCCAAAGGATTCAAGCGAGGCCTCGTCAATTGCACCCTCTTCACGAAGAAGACGGGAGATGATTTGCTTCTAGTACAGATTTACGTTGATGATATTATATTTGGTTCAACTAACGAACTTTTATGCAGGGAATTTGAAACTGTCATGCAAGAAAAGTTCGAAATGAGCGCAATGGGGGAGATGTAGTTTTTCCTCGGCTTGCAGGTGGACCAAAGACCCGACGGGATCTTCATTCACCAGACGAAATACGTATCCGACATCTTGAGCCGATTCCAGATGGAGGACTCTAAGCCGATGGATACCCCGATTCAACCCAATCACGGGATTGGAGTGGACGCTAAGGGGGAGCTGACAGACCCATTTACATACAGAGCAATCATCGGATCTCTGATGTATTTGACAGCATCTCGACCAGATATTATGTATGCAACGTGTCTCTGTGCTCGCTATCAATCGAAGCCGAAACAAAGTCATCTGACGGCGGTCAAGCGTATCCTTCGATATCTGAAGGGTTGTCCATCAAAAGGACTTTGGTACCCTAATGATGATGATTTTGATTTTATTGCTTTTAGTGATGCAGATTGGGGCGGTTGTGACAAAGATAGCAAATCAACTACAGCTGGTTGCCAGTTTTTAGGGAGCAGGTTAATTACCTGGCAATGCAAGAAACAGACTTCCGTGGCGCTGTCTACATGTGAAGCTGAGTACATTGCAGCCTCAAGTTGTTGTTCGCAAGTACTCTGGATCCAACAACAGATGGTGGATTACGGTTTGCAGTTTCTTAAAACCCCTATACACTGTGACAACGAAGCCGCAATTGCATTAACTAAAAATACTGAAAATCATTCTAAAGCGAAACATATTCGGATTAAATATCATTTTATCCGTGATTGTTACGCTAAGGAATTGATAGATATGGTCAAAATCCATACTGACTACCAACGTGCAGATTTGTTTACAAAAGCTTTTGACAGATCCCGCTTTGAATATCTTTTAAAAGTAAACAATATAAAGGAAAAACAGGACTAATCGGCACCTCGGTTTATCGATTTTTAGTTTTAGTTTTAGTTTTTAATATTTTGCTAATTGGGAATTTCTCTTTGCTAATTGGGAATTTCTCTTTTCTATCATAATCCTCAAAGAAGTTGATGCTTTCAAGGGGATTGTTTAATCCTCAAAGAAGTTGATGCTTTCAAGTGGATTGTTTCTTTCAAATTTTTGTTTTGTTTTTCAGAAAAAAAAAAATTAAAAACCCAAAAATATGTTCTTTATTTTAGGGGGAGTCATTTTATCAGAAAAACCAAAAACATTGAAAAATTTCAAAAAGACCTAAAAATTAGAAAAACCAAAATGATTTCCTGGATAAAAAGAGGAAATGATAGTACATCAGTGGGGATCTGACACAGGCTAAAGAATTGTATAGTATAATGAGACGTTTGTTGATTACGTGTGATATGCTGATAGGCTTCGTAGACTAAATATTGCGTGCATTAGTGATACAAACATAACAAACTACGCGTTCGTGGCTGAACACCTCATGGGCATATGGTCTTAGTACCGTAATTTCGTTTGATAGGATTGCCAAAATCTGAGGTTTCGGGTCGTTATGTTATTGTTATCCGGGATATTCTGATTAAACTTCTGTCGTATTGATTTACGGACCTAGTTTCATCAGAATATTTGCAAAAAGAGCATATTGCCAAAACCGAAAGTTACCGAATTGAGGAACTTTATGTTTTATTGATCAAAGATCATTATTACATCGTATTGACTTTCTGATGCAAATCAGTGGTTAATATCAGCCTCAACCTAGTGTATACGCACATGTTACTTTGCTGCATTCATTTGCTGACCTGTACACCTCTGTGCTATATACTTTGTAAACTTTACGGATAACTCTGGCATAATCACGCGTTACGATGAAGCTTTGTGCAATTCCTTGATACGGGAGTATGTCGTGTGTGTGGGAACCACAATGTGTTAGTCTAAAACACCTAATTCGTATCATTTTAAAGCATTGCGTAATTGTCTGCATGTGAGCTTACGTGGACCACAATATCAGCAATTGCCGTGTCACATATTGTTTCTAATGATAATATTAAAACAGATCAACGCTGTGCTCAGATTTCTCAGAAAACTGATATGATCCTCTTACCGGATATCACAAAATGTTTACTGCTTTCATTTACTTTGATGTATTTTACTTTGTTGCATTTTACTTTTTGTCAAAAAGATACAAAATCCAAAAAGATTTTAGGTGTGTTTTGATAAAATTTCAGAAAACCCAAAATTTTTGCATTTCTGTTTTATTTTTGATAACCGGGGATGCTTGATGGTCAATTTTTGAGATTTGATAACACCATCTGGGCTTTGTATCGTTCAAAAAGTGAAAATTTGAGTTTTGGAAGTTTAACAGCTTGAAAAATGTTGAACGGGATTCGAATTCGTGATTTGGTAAATTTTCAGATTTTTCCATTTCACATTCGCCCCTTAATTGGGTCGAATGTGGAAAAATCTTCATTTTCGACTGTATCAGTTTGGACGAATGTGGGCATATTAACACACAAGTGTCACCTCCGGGTACAAATTTCACCTTCGGGTGACAAGTTTCACCTCCGGGTATACATTTCCACATTCGGGTCATTAGTTTGGGGCGAATGTGGAATTCCCTTACATTCGTCCATATACAACGGGCGAAGGTGGCTTCATTATATAAGCTGTTCCAAGTTCGAACCCTTCATTCATAAAAATTTTTCAAAAATTCTTTGATACCAGACCTTGTTGCTGTGATTTTATTTTCTTGTGCAATTTGTTCCCTGATCATTACTGATTCTTTTGACACTAAAATTACAGGTATTGGAGCCCTTTTCATATCAGAATCGATGATTCTTTTACCGGACTTAGGGTTTCAGTTTTAGGAGACTTAGGATGTTTGTTTTTGATTAATTTTGATTGCATTTCAATCCATATCAGTTTTAGGGGGAGATTGAATAACAAATTAGGGTTATTATAACATTTGTTTGATTAATCGATGGTTTAAAGAATAAAACCCTAATTTTCCTTTGAAAACTGATATAAATTGAATCTATTGAACAATTGGTGATGGACGAGTGTTAATCGGTCATTGTAGGACACATTTAGATCAAAATTATAGGTTAAAAACAACTTTGGCAAAATTTTGAAATTTTGGGCAAATCAGTTTTCACATTCGGTTCTTAAAACGGGCGAATGTGAAACTGATTGGGCGAAGGTAATAATAAAACGGGCGAATGTGATGGTAATTCAAAATTCTTACACATTCGACCTAAAAATTTCATCTTCGACCAGAATATCACACATTCGACCAGTGAAAAACGGGCGAATGTGCAGAGATTTATGCCTTAAATTTTTTTAATTTTTGTCATTTTTGTATTTTGACGTTTATTTTCTGATTTTGATGTGCAGATGGCTGAACAATCCGAAAACATCGAGGCACCAGTAGAGAATATTGTAGTTCCAGCAGAAAATATCGTTCCAGATCCGGTGCAAGAGGCTGAAGCATCTGTTCCGAGCAGTTGGCCATTCGAGCGATCTCACAACTGCTGCGCGTATCTTGGTGACGTGGAGAAGAATACAGAGTTCACCGGGATCATAGAGTTCTTGAAGAGGAGCAGAATTGTACATGCATTAGCCACACCGACGATTATATACAGAGACATTATTGAAGACTTCTACCGAAATGCGAAGTATGACTTCTGGGAGAATCAGACGATTATTAAGAGCAAGATTCAAGATATGGAGATGTTTTTGACGGAGTCTGATATACGGGAAGCACTGCAGATCAAGTTTGAAGTCAGTGAAGATCCAAGAGAGTTATCATGGACTGAGCAGAAAGCTTGTTTCTTATGGATGAAGTACAAAGGTCCGATTACTGATGGTTCTATGTATAAAGGGAAGCTGGGCGTGCAGTTCAAGTACTTTGCACATGTTATTATCCACGTATTTGGATGTGTGAGCGGTGGATATGACGTTATGAGAAGAAGTTTGAGTTCGTTAATGGTTGCGTTGACTCTCAACAAACCATTTAACGTATCTGGTATGATTCTAGACCATATGCTGGAGATGCTGAAAGGTATGAAGAACAAGAAGTTCATGCTATATCCGAGATTTCTGATGATGATCTTTGACCACAAGTATCCAGAGTTGAAGAAGGATCCGACTATGATCCTAGGTCAAGATCACATGAACATTCGTACTCTAATGAGGATGAAGGGATACAAAGGTGTGCCAGACAGTGAAAAGCCACCTAATAGGAGACTTTTTGGAGCTTTGGCTCGTCAGGATTACACTGATCCTGGCAAGAACAAAGCAAGGCACGATAATAGTGATTCGGATAACGATGATCCCTTAGTGTACGCTGATGCAAACACTAAGAGGAAGAGACAAGTAGTCAATCCTGGAGCCAAAGGGAAGGGCAAGGGAAAGACTGATCAGGGAAGCTCAAAGCAACAGGCGGTTAGACAAAAATTAATGGCAAAGAAAGGTTCAGGTTTGGTGGATGAAGAGTCAGTTGATTCAGAGGAGACTGAGGTAGACGAGCAGTGGGATTCTGATGCTGAAAACGTTAGGGCCACCAAACGTAAGGCCACTATGGTTGGTGAGTCTGAATCTTTGAACAAGTCGATTGAAGAAGCTGAGAGAAGAACGAAGTCGTTGAATGATGATGGTTTAGGTATTGATATGGATGATTTACATACAGGAGAGACTGTGGTGGTTAATTTGCCTAAGACGAAAAAGCAAAAGACCATGGCGAAGAAGACTAGTACGAAAGAGTTGAGGGAGAAAGAGTTAGCTCAACTGTTGAAGGGTAAAAGAGTACCTGATGCCGGTACATCATCAAAGCTATCTTCACCTGTCACCAAGAAGCAAAAGAAGTCTAAAGAGGCAGAATCAATATCAGCTGATCAACTTAATGTTGCACTGGACAATGTACTTGATATGTTCAGAAAGCCTCAGAAAGAAAAGGAAGTTGAGCCATCCAGATCCAAATCCAAGAAAGTCACTGTGGATGATGATGTGATGAAGCAGCTGAACAAGAAAATGGATGACATGATGAAAATGATTGTGGCTCAACAAGCTGAAATAGCCAAGTTTAAGCAGAATGAAGAGAAAATGCTTCAGATTGTGGTTGCTTCTAAATCTAATCAAGATGAGATTAATGAGAAGGTTAAGAAGCTTGAAGCAAAGAATGAAAAGCTTGAGGGAAAGTGTGCAAGAAACAAGAGCAGGATTAAGTTGATTAAAGCAGACAACAAAGAACTAAGGGCTGAGAACAAACGCCTTAGTGATTTGATCGATGATTTATATAATACTGCACCCAAGTTGAAGGAGGGTGAAGAAGATGAAGAAGAAGAAGAAGCGAAGGTTGACTATGAAGATTCTGAATCTGATGAAGAAAAAGATGATGATGAGGATGATGAAGAGTCAGATAAAAATGATGATGAGGATGATAATGATGATGATGATGATGCTGAAGGGTCTGGGAGACAGAAAGAGGATGATAGTGAGAGTGATGATGATGATGATGATGATGGAGGTGATGATACTTCAAAGTTTACATTTGAAGAAAGAACATCCAAAAAGAAGAGTACTGGAGAATCAAGTTCAAAGAAGAAGAAAGGTGAGAACGTTGATTCAGATGAAAGTATCTTCTGGAATGAGAAGGTGAGGTCTTTATCGGAGGATGCTAAACAAGTGTATAAAGACATGTTGGAAAAGAGAGAATGGACCATTGAGTTCACAGGATGTTTCGCTAAGATATTCCAAACTGATGATTTGAGATATGAATTGGAATACGAAGATCCTGATCTTGAAGAAGGTGAAGTACCTGCTTCTGTGGCAAAGGAAATTCTGGATGGACTTGCACAGAGAGTAGGGAAAACATTTGAGGAGTTTATTGTAGATGAGTCGATTCCAGATATTCCTGAAAAGGATATTGGAAGTCACTCAGATGATAAGAATACTCCTGAGCTTGATGAAGTGGAGGTTGAAGATATAACTCATGAAGAGTTTCCTCAGTACTTCAGACAAACTGATGAAGAAGAGGTATTTCTTGATTTTACTGAGGTACCAAACAATTCAGCGAAGAATAAGGCAAAGCAGAGGAGTGCAGAGTTTGTAGAGAAAGTGTTTGGTGTTGATAAGCAAGAATCTGCAAAAACAAAACACGAAAACACATTAGAATCGGACAAAATGTAAAAAATTGACATTTTGGATTTTGGAATTCCACTTTCGACCGATCGTGGGTTCGAATGTGGAAAATAAAAGGTTCGAATGTGGAAATAAGGTTCACATTCGCCCACATTCGACCCTTTTACTTGGGCGAATGAGAAGTTGTAGGCCCCAATAAAAAAGATCAAGAGTGATTCCTCACCTATCCTGTCAGGGGCCCAGTTGAACGCTCGAGTATAGATTCCCTATGCTCATCGGCCGGGGCCGGCCGGCCCGTAGATCTGGATCCATCCATAGACCTGACCTGATATCGTTTGTCCAAAAAGAAAAAAGTAGGTTTTTAGTAGTAGTTCATGAGACCTCGAACTCCCACGTTCCAGCTTGCATTATGCCAACAAGTCCCACCCCCAACTCTAGCTGAGAAGTTGAGTCACCCTTCTTCTTTTTTTTTTCAGAAAAAGAATCGAATAAAGAAAGAGATAGTCTATATCCTGTATCGATCATAGGACCACTCTATGAATAGGTAAATTCTCTGTGACCTCCCACCGTTCACGACATCCCTTGCTTCTCGCTGCGAACGGCTCCTCGGTGGAAGAGTAGAAGCGCTGGTCCCCTTCGGTCAAGTTGCTTGTACCTGCTGTTACCTACCGTAGGACCTCCGTCCCCGAAGCGAAGAAAGAGGAGCAGGAACAAGAGGTTGTCCTCTCCCGGCCCAGTAGTTCCGCAACTACTACCGTGGTTGTTGCCAACGGGGATCCCCCATTCCGAAAGGTTACTGAGCCAACCGTTAGGTCCAAAGTTGTATGCCACAGCTATGGTGCCGATAGATTCACTACTTCAGCGCCGTTATCGGACATTTCAGGCTGAGCATCTATTTCTCGTATATCGCTCCACACCGAGAAGAGGGATGTGTACCTCCAGCAACAACAAGATGGAACCATAGGCTTCTATGCTGGGAGCATTCCGGGGTATAGGTCTAACCATCTCAACTCCCCGTTTCTGGCATGCTATAGTTATTTAAGTCTCTCGACGGCGGGAATGGGAGATTACCGGTAAGCCAGATGCTTCGCGAACCATATTCTTAAGGCATTTCGTTGCACTTAAATCACCCTCGTGAAGAGGCGCACTCCGATACCATTGATGTCCAATAGCTTTGATAGTAATGGCTGGATTTACTACTACCTCGTCCATTGAGTATAAGAGAGCAAATGATGGTATAGCAATGAACATCGGGATGATACTAGGAAATATGGTCCGAAGAATCTCGATAGTAGTTCCATGAACAATCCTTTGCGGGATTGGATTTTTTTCTTTTTGGAAATGCCATAAAGCGCGAACCAAGATCCGTGAGACGAAAACCAAAATAAGAATGAGGAAGAAAAAGATATCGTGATGTAAGTCTATTATTCCTTGCATCATAGGTGTTGCTGCGTCTTGAGATCCTAATTGCCATGGTTCCGCTGCATCACAAGGAGCAATTGTGAGAAATAGCCATTCTAGAACAATCATTTGATCTGTTTCATTCTTTGACTGCTCTGCTCCCCCCCAAAAATGGAGAGACTTGTTCTTGCTCTTCCAATTCAGGAAGACTTATTTCGCCGGTTGGTCCAACCAAGAAAGACATGGGAATTTGGGGCGTCAGATTCTTCTTCTTCTCTTACTTACGATATTTCGAGTTGGATGAACAGATCGCTCCTAAAGGTTTAATAAGACATTAGATTATCATTCATCAATAACTCGACTTCCAGCTTCTCACATGGAAGGGTCCGGTCCGGAAGAAGAGGAAAAGGAGTTCACCTCAAATCAAGGCAACGCGCACTCAATCCATCTATCCTGTCTGATTGAGAAAGTCTTTAGGTTCCAGAGTTCCGACCTATAAAGGAGTGAAACCGCTTCCAAAGACTCAGCGATAGGGTAGGGTGTAGTGACTACTCAGATGAAAGCTTCGGAGGAAGCATGGTGTTAAACGAGGTCGGTGAAGCATACCTTCCATCCAGTGCTATGTTTGCAAGAGAAGGTGTGATCGTAGGAGCTCAACCTGTTGCCGGTGGTTTGAGACATAACCCTGGTAGGGGAATAAAAGGTTTGGTCCTACCCGCTTTTAGAGTGATCGCAGACTTAAGTAGGTCCCTGAGAGTCCTCGCATCACAGCCTGCTCTTATACAATTCCAAAGCATTCTTTTCATAGGCAGACTAACTACTGGATACAAGATAGGGTATACTGGTTCTAAGCCTACCTTTTCTTTTCCTTACTCGCTGACAACCTTGCTTACTTTGAACTTTTTCTTAAGCTTGGCAGACTAGCTCCTAACTTCCTTGATAGAGCGATGAGCTTACTTAAATAGAGTTCTATCCTCAGGAATTACTTAAAAGAGAACCTTGCACCAGAACGAGGGTCGATGTAATTGAGCTCTTACTTCGGGATAGCTGCTTTAGAACCTAACCTTATTTTGACTTCTAGGGTTTGCTGGTTCTAAAACCTGTCTCCCCCCTTTTTGAGGAAGTAAGGAAGTGGATAAACCTTATAACCCTGTAGGAGTAGGAGTAGTGAATCAATATAGAGAGTTTTGCTTGGTTGTTAACCAAGGGAAAAAAGAAAAAGAAAACCACTACTCACCAGTTTCGAATCAAACAAGTATCAACAACAGCCCCTTCTTTGCTTTTCTGATAGCATTCTGGAAGTACCGCGTCAAGATAGGCACCTTATCTATGCAATAAGGATCTCGCTCTTCAAGACAGATTCGTGAACGGTCAATCTACGCCATGGAAGTTTCATTTCTGAATGACTTGTCTGCTACCAACTCCTTCCTCTATGGGTAGGCCCAACCACCACACTACACTCTTAGGATAGTTAACGGAACACCAACCCAATATCGAGGAGAATCAGTACACGGAACTTGACCAATCCACGATCACCCTCTGCTAGCAGCTTTCTTATCTTACGATATTCATAGTGTCGATTATAGAAGAGATGGAAATTGCATGCATATTAGGATTAATCGAATCAGCTGCGCAGCCCTCTTTCACAGGGGAGGTGTGGCGGCATAGCCTGCTTCCAGAAAGTCATTCATGTTGAAGGTGGTCGCCCTTTTACTTAGTTTTAAGCACTTCTTCTTATATGCTCACTTCGACGCTCGATTTTTGCCTTGCTTCGGGGCCTTTCCCTCCCGTTAGCTTAGCTTGGCTTTAGTTAGAAAAATGTCATGTGACTCCTAGTATTTCTTGTTTGTTGTGATTTGGTCAAGTAACAAGAAGTGTCAGCAATCTGTATAGTGCTCTTTCTAGTACTTTGACTTGGCTACATAGCGGTTATCATTCTCACTATGGCGCTTTCTCCTCTTTCTGTTTTATTAGAATTCCCTATACTACATCATAGTCAGGACTGCTCTGGAACAGAGCAAGTAGAAAGAAAAGGAAACTGCAGATGCACGAATGGAATACGCACCTGAAATTGGTATTGGTCTAAAGAGCCGGAAAGGAAGAAGCAACGGACTGAGCGACGAAGCGACGGGATTGAGCGCTTCTCCTAGCGCAGGAGTTTTCGTCGCTGGATTAAGACGACTTAGCGACTTGCCTGAAAGCAGAAACCCGAAGGTTAGCCTTGCATGAACTAGGGAAAGATATAACTCAACTTCACACTGGTTAGCAAAACCCTAGAGCTTCCCTACTTCGGTAGAACCTTATACTTTACCAAGTCAAAAGTTTAAGCTGGGATCGATTACCTTTCTTAGCTAGGATAAAGTCACTGTCATCGCTCTCTCCTTGAATCGCTCGGAAATCGTACCTAGCCTCTCGTCCATAACCTAGCCCGAAGCTCTCAAGCGACTGATTTCACACAAGTAGTAGGACCTTCTTTTATAGTGGAGTTAGAATAGGCTCTAGAATAGTCGAATGAATGGTCAGTCTCGCTCTCCACCCTGCTGCTAGATGGGATAGGTTCACATGCTTGAGATAAGACAGATCTTTTTTAGGCATTAAATAGGCCGAGAGAAAAGTATCATTTTTACATAGATGAGCAGCAACTTTAGAAATGAATGCTCAAGTCTGTCACTTAGAAGATAGGATGGTATCGACCCGGACAAGGGGGCAAGATCCGCTGGCTTAGGGCCCCTTTAGAGATAGGGGCGAGCCAAAGAGAAGTTGTAGCAACGAGCTACTAAGGAGTGACTGTGTTGAAGCTTCAAACGTAAAGCTCGCGGCGACTTCGGGCGAACTCCACGAGTGTGCCGAAAAGACTAAAAAGAATCTGTGATAAGTAAGCGCCTGCGTTCAGTAAATCGCAATTCTTTTTGTGTTGTCGGGCAGCGCGCGTTAAGATTCGCCGCTGCCCGGGCGGGGTATAATAGAAATACAAAAAAGTGAGAGTTCCCCGCCATCACCTCGCCTAGATTTGGGGGCTTCATACCCTAAGCAGAGGCAAGTTCCAGCCGAGGTAGGAGATCATCACATCTATACAAACAAAACAGCACAGGTAGCAGTGGTTGCCTGTACGTTTATAGGGGACTCTACTTTCCCCTTTTTCACTATCTCGCCCAGCATATCTGCCGGGAGCAAGAGCATATCCAAGTCCCCTATTCAGTTGAATCAGATCTAGTAGCGCTCACTACTGAGGCGAAAGAAAGGAGCAAGATACGGCCAAAAAGCCGGAAATTCTCGCGCAGGAACAAGCGTAGGCCTGTAGCGCGCCCTTCAACCAGGAAGAATTTGATTGGCGAAGCGAGGAAGCACAGTTGCGCACCTCTCCTAGCCCCTCTATACTCTAGAGGTATTAGTACCAAGCTGGGAGCTTGCTGTGTAATTTCATAAAGAAAGGTGTGTGAACCTCAGCGAGTCCGGGTTTCATTTCAAACTAGCCTCCTTGAACCTACCTTCTTAATAGGTTATAACTATCAATAAAGTAGGAATGGCAGAGAAGGAGATGCACTTTCTTGAGTTACAGACAAGGAACTCCATTCTGTTGACTCTACCAGATAGAATAGAACCCCTCTTTTTTCATAGTCTAGTCAAAAGAAGAGTTTGATCCTGGCTCAGAAGGAACGCTAGCTATATGCTTAACACATGCAAGTCGAACGTTGTTTTCTCGGAGATCTTTTAGATTCTAAAGTGACTCAGTCGAGTTCAATTCCCAACAACTCCCATGCCTTTCTTGGTCGGACCAAGCCAACTATTTCCGACAAGTCTTTCCTCATTTTTAGAGCAAGAAGCGGAACTACAAGAAAACTTTCTTTTGATTATGTTAGACCACGTTCTTAGCCCACTTGAGCAATTTTCCATTCTCCCATTGATTCCTATGAAGATAGGAAACTTGTATTTCTCATTCACAAATTCATCTTTGTTTATGCTGCTAACTCTCAGTTTGGTCCTACTTCTGATTCATTTTGTTACTAAAAAAGGAGGAGGAAACTTAGTACCAAATGCTTGGCAATCCTTGGTAGAGCTTCTTTATGATTTCGTGCTGAACCTGGTAAACGAACAAATAGGGGGTCTTTCAGGAAATGTTAAACAAAAGTTTTTCCCTTGCATCTTGGTCACTTTTACTTTTTTGTTATTTTGTAATCTTCAGGGTATGATACCTTATAGCTTCACAGTTACAAGTCATTTTCTCATTACTTTAGGTCTCTCATTTTCTCTTTTTATTGGCATTACTATAGTGGGATTTCAAAGAAATGGGCTTCATTTTTTAAGCTTCTTATTACCCGCAGGAGTCCCACTGCCATTAGCACCTTTTTTAGTACTCCTTGAGCTAATTTCTTATTGTTTTCGCGCATTAAGTTTAGGAATACGTTTATTTGCTAATATGATGGCCGGTCATAGTTTAGTAAAGATTTTAAGTGGGTTCGCTTGGACTATGCTATGTATGAATGATCTTTTGTATTTTATAGGGGATCTTGGTCCTTTATTTATAGTTCTTGCATTAACCGGTCTGGAATTAGGTGTAGCTATATTACAAGCTTATGTTTTTACGATCTTAATCTGTATTTACTTGAATGATGCTATAAATCTCCATTAAAGTGGTTATTTATTTATAATTGAACAAAAGCGAGTCTGAATGGGTATACTTAGTCGTGGAGCATTCCGAGTATTTGCTTTAGGGATAGTTCCTGCGCATCTGCTTCCTTTATAGCAGTTATTGCTCTGGTTCCAGAAGGTATAGCTCTTGCCTCGGCTTCGCCTTGGAAATCGGAGACTGTTCCAATTTCCTACTGAGATAGGCAAGCGGAGGGAGAACTAGACGTATCTTGCTAGGCAAAGACAGGTTAGAATGGATAGCTTCGCGAGGGCCGCGCAATCTGCTGCTGCTGGGTTGAGGAAAGACTCAACCCATTTCGCCCAGGAAGGATTGATTGCGAAACCTACCAAGAATTCATTTTCATTGCAGGATGGATCATAGGATCAGATGTGATCTCTCGTGTCTCCACCATAATGCCCAGGTTGGAACATGAAATGATATTATTGGCAAAAAAAGAAGGGAACGAAGTAACTCGACCCCGAAGGGGGGAGGGATTCCAGCTAGACTGTAGAAGCCTACGCTTTTATTTTCCACATTCGAATGAGGGTTCGAACGTGCAGATGAGGTTATATAGGCTCCACATTCGACCCTTTTACTTGGGCGAATGTGAACCTTATTTCCACATTCGAACCTTTTATTTTCCACATTCGAACCCACGATCGGTCGAAAGTGGAATTCCAAAATCAAAAATGTCAATTTTTTACATTTTGTCCGATTCTAATGTGTTTTCGTGTTTTGTTTTTGCAGATTCTTGCTTATCAGCACCAAACACTTTCTCTACAAACTCTGCACTCCTCTGCTTTGCCTTATTCTTCGCTGAATTGTTTGGTACCTCAGTAAAATCAGGAAATACCTCTTCTTCATCAGTTTGTCTGAAGTACTGAGGAAACTCTTCATGAGTTATATCTTCAACCTCCACTTCATCAAGCTCAGGAGTATTCTTATCATCTGAGTGACTTCCAATATCCTTTTCAGGAATATCTGGAATCGACTCATCTACAATAAACTCCTCAAATGTTTTCCCTACTCTCTGTGCAAGTCCATCCAGAATTTCCTTTGCCACAGAAGCAGGTACTTCACCTTCTTCAAGATCAGGATCTTCGTATTCCAATTCATATCTCAAATCATCAGTTTGGAATATCTCAGCGAAACATCCTGTGAACTCAATGGTCCATTCTCTCTTTTCCAACATGTCTTTATACACTTGTTTAGCATCCTCCGATAAAGACCTCACCTTCTCATTCCAGAAGATACTTTCATCTGAATCAACGTTCTCACCTTTCTTCTTCTTTGAACTTGATTCTCCAGTACTCTTCTTTTTGGATGTTCTTTCTTCAAATGTAAACTTTGAAGTATCATCACCTCCATCATCATCATCATCACTCTCACTATCATCCTCTTTCTGTCTCCCAGACCCTTCAGCATCATCATCATCATCATTATCATCCTCATCATCATTTTTATCTGACTCTTCATCATCCTCATCATCATCTTTTTCTTCATCAGATTCAGAATCTTCATAGTCAACTTTCTCTTCTTCTTCTTCTTCATCTTCTTCACCCTCCTTCAACTTGGGTGCAGTATTATATAAATCATCGATGAAATCACTAAGGCGTTTGTTCTCAGCCCTTAGTTCTTTGTTGTCTGCTTTAATCAACTTAATCCTGCTCTTGTTTCTTGCACACTTTCCCTCAAGCTTTTCATTCTTTGCTTCAAGCTTCTTAACCTTCTCATTAATCTCATCTTGATTAGATTTAGAAGCAACCACAATCTGAAGCATTTTCTCTTCATTCTGCTTAAACTTGGCTATTTCAGCTTGTTGAGCCACAATCATTTTCATCATGTCATCCATTTTTTTGTTCACCTGCTTCATCACATCATCATCCACAGTGACTTTCTTGGATTTGGATCTGGATGGCTCAACTTCCTTTTCTTTCTGAGGCTTTCTGAACATATCAAGTACATTGTCCAGTGCAACATTAAGTTGATCAGCTGATATTGATTTTGCCTCTTTAGACTTCTTTTGCTTCTTGGTGACAGGTGAAGATAGCTTTGATGATGTACCGGCATCAGGTACTCTTTTACCCTTCAACAGTTGAGCTAACTCTTTCTCCCTCAACTCTTTCGTACTAGTCTTCTTCGCCATGGTCTTTTGCTTTTTCGTCTTAGGCAAATTAACCACCACAGTCTCTCCTGTATGTAAATCATCCATATCAATACCTAAACCATCATCATTCAACGACTTCGTTCTTCTCTCAGCTTCTTCAATCGACTTGTTCAAAGATTCAGACTCACCAACCATAGTGGCCTTACGTTTGGTGGCCCTAACGTTTTCAGCATCAGAATCCCACTGCTCGTCTACCTCAGTCTCCTCTGAATCAACTGACTCTTCATCCACCAAACCTGAACCTTTCTTTGCCATTGATTTTTGTCTAACCGCCTGTTGCTTTGAGCTTCCCTGATCAGTCTTTCCCTTGCCCTTCCCTTTGGCTCCAGGATTGACTACTTGCCTCTTCCTCTTAGTGTTTGCATCAGCGTACACTAAGGGATCATCGTTATCCGAATCACTATTATCGTGCCTTGCTTTGTTCTTGCCAGGATCAGTGTAATCCTGACGAGCCAAAGCTCCAAAAAGTCTCCTATTAGGTGGCTTTTCACTGTCTGGCACACCTTTGTATCCCTTCATCCTCATTAGAGTACGAATGTTCATGTGATCTTGACCTAGGATCATAGTCGGATCCTTCTTCAACTCTGGATACTTGTGGTCAAAGATCATCATCAGAAATCTCGGATATAGCATGAACTTCTTGTTCTTCATACCTTTCAGCATCTCCAGCATATGGTCTAGAATCATACCAGATACATTAAATGGTTTGTTGAGAGTCAACGCAACCATTAACGAACTCAAACTTCTTCTCATAACGTCATATCCACCGCTCACACATCCAAATACGTGGATAATAACATGTGCAAAGTACTTGAACTGCACGCCCAGCTTCCCTTTATACATAGAACCATCAGTAATCGGACCTTTGTACTTCATCCATAAGAAACAAGCTTTCTGCTCAGTCCATGATAACTCTCTGGGATCTTCACTGACTTCAAACTTGATCTGCAGTGCTTCCCGTATATCAGACTCCATCAAAAACATCTCCATATCTTGAATCTTGCTCTTAATAATCGTCTGATTCTCCCAGAAGTCATACTTCGCATTTCGGTAGAAGTCTTCAATAATGTCTCTGTATATAATCGTCGGTGTGGCTAATGCATGTACAATTCTGCTCCTCTTCAAGAACTCTATGATCCCGGTGAACTCTGTATTCTTCTCCACGTCACCAAGATACGCGCAGCAGTTGTGAGATCGCTCGAATGGCCAACTGCTCGGAACAGATGTTTCAGCCTCTTGCACCGGATCTGGAACGATATTTTCTGCTGGAACTACAATATTCTCTACTGGTGCCTCGATGTTTTCGGATTGTTCAGCCATCTGCACATCAAAATCAGAAAATAAACGTCAAAATACAAAAATGACAAAAATAAAAAAAATTTAAGGCATAAATCTCTGCACATTCGCCCGTTTTTCACTGGTCGAATGTGTGATATTCTGGTCGAAGATGAAATTTTTAGGTCGAATGTGTAAGAATTTTGAATTACCATCACATTCGCCCGTTTTATTATTACCTTCGCCCAATCAGTTTCACATTCGCCCGTTTTAAGAACCGAATGTGAAAACTGATTTGCCCAAAATTTCAAAATTTTGCCAAAGTTGTTTTTAACCTATAATTTTGATCTAAATGTGTCCTACAATGACCGATTAACACTCGTCCATCACCAATTGTTCAATAGATTCAATTTATATCAGTTTTCAAAGGAAAATTAGGGTTTTATTCTTTAAACCATCGATTAATCAAACAAATGTTATAATAACCCTAATTTGTTATTCAATAAGAATACTCCTGAGCTTGATGAAGTGGAGGTTGAAGATATAACTCATGAAGAGTTTCCTCAGTACTTCAGACAAACTGATGAAGAAGAGGTATTTCCTGATTTTACTGAGGTACCAAACAATTCAGCGAAGAATAAGGCAAAGCAGAGGAGTGCAGAGTTTGTAGAGAAAGTGTTTGGTGCTGATAAGCAAGAATCTGCAAATCAATCTGATGAATTGAAGAGTTATTTGAAGAAGTTGAGGGAAATGGATGAAAACCGACCGAAGCCTGAAGCTCAAGGAAACTTCTATAGATTTCACAATGCCAAGTTCAAAGGTAGAGCTCTCGGGTGGACATATTTGGGCAGGCTGAAGTGCATAGCTGCTAAATGGGAAACAGGAATTTTGTATTTTAATAGATTCTGTGATTTGCTAACTCTACCGTACTGGGCGGTCAGAGATCTATGCAGATTCCCTATGTCTGGTGCTTCAGTGAGTGGTACACATGTCGGTTGGTGTGCAGACAAGTTGGTTTGGGAAAGTAGAACGAGATGGAAGAGATTCCAGCCACAATATCCCCGAAGGAAAGTTCATAGGGATATTGATCCTCAAACCAATATGAAACGGGTTACGTTGATATACAAAGCACCTGAAGTGATGAGAAAAATACCTTTGATGCCTATGCCACAACATTTCAGTGCTGATTTTATTTTCTGGTATTATGATTGGAGAAAGGCTGAAGCGGTGATTGTGCTGAGAGACGGGAAGGACAAATACAAGCATGTTCATGTATTTGATCCTATGTGGTTGATTAATTGCACTTTTGAAGACATCATCATGCTTTTCTATAATCCGATTTACTTTGAACCGAAAGACGCTGCTCAAGCAAGGAAATATACTCAAGTGGTTGGAGTTTGTTTTGCATATGACATTAATGCGGGAAGTAATTTGGAGAATAAACTTGGCAAGACGGTGAAGATGGCAAATGTGTCAAAACCAGTGAAAAGAACGTTTGAGCCTGCAATGACTAATGAGCAGAAGAAACAGCTCAGAATCAAGTTGATGAACAAAGCTATGGACGAAAAGAGAAGACAATCCAATCAATAGTCGAGGGGGAGTTTGTAGATGCATTTTGCGACTAATGATTGGATCGGCATAATTAACATATGTTAAGTGATGGTCGAAGGTATGCTTTTGTGGGCGAATGAAGGATAAAGTGGGCGAAGGTATAGTAGACTGGGCGAAGGTAGATGGAACTTGATCAGAAGAACACACTCGTACCATGGTAGTGGGCGAATGTGGAAAAGTTCCACATTCGACCAGTGCTTGTGGGCGAACGTGCAGTATCTATAAATAGGTTTTGAGTTTTTGTAATGGAGAGAGAGTTGTCAGTTGTGCGTGTGTTAAGGTCAGGTTCGAGGTCAATTTGTAATAGTGTGTGTTTGATCTAGATTAACGTGTAAGTCGTTGTAAAAGCTTATTTGACAAAAGTTAATCTATGAAAAGATGTTGAAAATGATCTTAATTGTGTTTTGATTAGAGTTTTATCAATTTGTTCAGAACCAGGGTTTCCGCACCTGGTTTTGTGACTTGTATGATCATATAATCCTGTTTTAGTCAAAATTCTTTCGCTTACAAAAATTTAAAATGATAAGATTCGCTTAATCGTCCAAACACAACATGTTTAAGTTATGATTTGATGCACATTTGCGATTAATAACGAGGCACAATCCAAACAAAGATGTGAAATTCATTTTTTTAAATTAAGATTCATAACATTTAAAGTACGATGACTAAAAATGTAAATACTATAAAGTCTAGGAAATATGCAAATGTCACAGTCTCCCCTATTTTAGAAAATTTCATCTCGAAATTTATTGACAGGAAAACAACCAAATTTGGTTTGAAGGAACGGTTAAAATATTTGTTAAATTTTTTTTTTGATTGGTTAGGAAAATGCAAGGCTTTAGAAAATAAAAAAAAATGTCTGGCAAGTGTTTTAAAAAGTTTTAATTAGCCTTACTCAAACACACCAGGAAACGATTAAATGGTTGTTGGTATATGATAAAATGAAATATTATTATGTATTATGAGGTTAGGTTTAAGGAGAACAAAAGACTTGTAATACTAAAGTATCAAAGTTGATTTTTGTTTAAAATTTACTAGAACGACCGAAGTTCAAGAGGCACTACGAGTTTCGTAGGATCTTAGCAGCACTAAATCCTACTGATAATGGTTGAGAGAGATGCAATGATTAATTTTACTCATGTCTTTAATAAATCCTTAACTTAAAACTTTAACGTTCTCAATTTCATCGAAAGTTTATATGCGTTTAAATTTATATAAAAGAAATATAAAAATCACAATAAAAATTAAATTGATAAGATTCGCTTAAACATCCAAACACAACATGTTTAAGTTATGATTCGATGAACATTTACGATTAATAACGACGCACAATCCAAACAAAGATGTTAAATTCATTTTTTAATTAAGATTCATAACATTTAAAGTACGAGGACTAAATATGTAAATACTGTAAACTCTAGGAAACATGCAAATGTCATACAATTCCTCGGACATGTAGATGATAAAAAAGGAGATACATGTCGATCCAGCCAAAGTTAAAGTTATCAAGGTCGGGGAGCACCTGAAACTCCGACTGAGGTGCGACAATCCCTAGGTCTAGCTGGTCACTATAGTCGTTTCATTGAGGGATTTTCTAAAATTACTCAGCCTCTTACTGCCCTAACCCACAAAGTCAAGAAGTTTAATTGGGGTGACACACATGAATCGACATTCCAGTTGCTGATGGAAAACGTTACACTAGACCCATTCTGTCCCTACCTGTAGGCTCCGATTAGGTTGTCGTTTACTTTGAATCTGTGATGCATCCATTCAAGGTCTCAGTTGTGTTCTGATGTAATGCGAGAGATTCATTGCTTCTGTCGGTTAAAAATTCATGAAAAGTGCCACACCACTCATGACTTGGGATTGGGAGTGGTGGTTTTGCTTTCAAGATGTGGAGACATTACTTGTACGGTACCAAATGCACCAGCTACACCGATCACAAGGGTCTTCAACAACATGCGATAGCATCGATGGGTCGAACTCCTTAATGCCTTTGAGTGGGCGATCAAGCATTATCCAATTAAGGCAACTGTCGTGTCTGGCGCCTTAAGCAGGAAGGAATCTTCTAAACCTTGTAGAGTTTGATCTCTTCGACTCGTCAAATCCTATTGGTTTGCAAACCAGATTCGTGCTGCTCAACAGAATCTTCAAGGGAAGAGAATGTTAACGCTGAAACCATGCATGGTGTTGATAAGCGTTATGAACTTAAATCCAATGGTATCCTCTCATCCACTAACATTAAGCCCCAAAACGCGTTGGTGATTTAAGAGGCAGAATATTACTTATGAACCAAGGATCTCTCCTGGCCACGGCCGATGTGGGATTTTCCTAGGGTGTCACATTCATCCCCTGTTAGAGTCTCATCGTCCCTGATGAGGTATGCACCCACCATCCCAAACGACACAGGAGTGGCTCTGATACCATCTGTAACACCCCACCCTTCTCACCACCAATATTGTCCGCTTTGCCCATCCAGAGCTCACGAATTTGTTTTTGGTTGCCCAAGTGGAGACTTCCCAGGAGGTCACCCATCCTGGAATTTCTCCCACCTGAGCACGCTTAACTGTGGAGTTCTCCTCTCATCCACTAACATTAATCCCCAAAACGCGTTGGTGATTTAAGAGGCAGAATCTATAATATATACATTATAAAGGAGGAGTGATGGCCAACATGGTCATTTTCACCTCCGTACAATTTAAGAAGCACAATGTATAACATATTTAAGCAAAAATTTTAAGGGTATTTTGGGAATACATGTGACAATTAAGACACTTGGGAAGGCATGATAGTAATTTTGTCATGATGTTATAGTTAAAACTTAAAAGTTTCTTCCATACCTGCCCTTTATGCGCTAATCACCCCCTTCGATTCCCCATTCTTCAATTGTCTTAACAATTATTTGTGCAATTATAATCCCCAATTAAAGCCTACAAATGAATCGTCTGGCCTTTAAATCACCCTCGCGTTTCCACTCCACCCTCTGTTAACAAGCCTAGATGAACGAACATAGTGTTATCCTAACGACTTAGTTGCATCCTGAAGAAGTGTTTGTATTTTTCTAATTTCAATTTTAGCGTTTTGATTTGGGGGTAAGTGAAATCATGTTGATAATATCGATTTATGTTTAAGATTCATCTACTTCTTGTGCTTTGCAATGGCTGTCTACAGATTTGAAACATTAGTAGACTTTTTATTCACTCTTTAACAGATCTAGGGTTCTTCACCTTCAACAACACACATTTATAGATTAATATCAAATGTAACCTTACACCTAACGAATCTGCAAATAATAATAAATGTATCTCTCATTCCTTTCATATATCAATTAGAACCATAATTACGATAAAGTCACAAGTGTGTTGCCGCGCCAAAACCGCTTTTATATATATATTTTTACTTAATTTGCCGTTTCTTTTAAACAGTTTTAGGTTCAATATGATGCTTATTAATCTTCCAGCTGCTGCATTTGTTGAATCTGTTTCTAGAAGAAGACGTGTTTGTTTATTGGTCTCGCGGTTATTTTAACGATTGCGAGTTGTGATTCAATCGATTTGAAATCCATCTTATGTAGGAGACGTGTTTCTTGATTGCATTCGTAGCTATTTTAGTAGTTTTTGAGTTGAAAATGGCGCTTAGGCTTTCAGATGTGGAATATGCAAATGTTGCGATTCAATCGAGTTGAAATGTTGCCATTCCGTGAAACGAACGCTACTTAAGTTTCTTGATGATGTTTTGGTTACTTTATTAAACTTATGTTGCATTTTCTACAACATAAGTTTGATGAATCAGTTCAAGATGCAGATGGGATTTAATATTATTACGTAAAATATGGCATGCATTGTGTAGTTCAACATTGTTTTTGTGTGAAAACATTTTATGATTGTAAAATTTGGGCATGCCCTGTCTTGAAAATGAAAACCAATGGAATTACAACTTACTTGCACAATGCCGCATTATGGCATCAACACATTGAGTAATCAGTGATTTAATTTTTAACGTTATTTTTCGTGAGTTTTGTGATATATATTTTCTGTCGTTTTTTGTTATGTCTATTAGATGAAGTTCCTACACGAGTGGGCTTTCTTGGTCTTGGAATTATGGGTTCCCCCATGCCACAAAATCTCATAAAAGCCGGGCAGGACTCCGTTTTTTTACTTAATAAGCGTTTTTGGAGCCATGTTATACATATCTAGCAAAAATAGCATGCTCTTTTGATTTGTTATAATATAGTGTGATGTGTATAATGTTTTATTGGCTTGTAGATATGATGTGACTTTTTGGAATAGGACCAAGAGCAAATGTGATACTCTCATCGATCTTGGTGCAAAGTAAGGTTTCATGAGCTAATTTTAACATCTTTGTAGCACAATTATTGATTTGTTTTGTTCGAAATCCAAACAAAGCTTTTAGTTGCAATGGAAATATTATTTGGTTTTGTATATAATATTATTTCATGCCCTTTTAGTCATGTGGATCTAATAATGGTTACTAAAAACATCCAGCTTTTCAAAACCATTATAAAAACAAAATTTTGCTACTTGAAATTCAAGTTTGGTTTTTATATGACGAGGGATCAGGAAAAAAAATGGGTAGGTATAGTTTTGGACTTCCTTGGGTAGGAAGGGTAACGACCAACTGGTAACCCACCAAACTTTTTTGTTTGTGTTTTTGGTTAAATATGGTTAGAAAAACTATTGTATCAAAATAAGAATCTGGTTTATGTGTAAACCTATTATGTATGTCGCTATGTTGTAAGCATTTGAATACACTTCGGGTAGCATTTGACCCCCTTCGAACCATTTGACTATTTTTAAGTCAATGGGCGAAATCGCTACCTCAATAATGTGACCATTTATCATAGTTTAACCAGCACTCCTAATGTCTACTCTTTCAACTATTAATTACTTTTTTCTTTTATTTTTTTAATAGGATTTAAAGAGTGAAAAAAGATTCCTGCAAGGAAAGTATTGGGAACTTGTAATCGGTTCACCCAAGCATCCACAAGGTCTAATTTTTGTTCCTTTGGGAAAGGTTAGAATTTATACATGTATATTTCCTTCATTCCCCGTTTTTCATATTCTTTGTGTAATCTTTATTGTTTCTGTGAAGGTGGTAATGGATGACGGAAAATCAAAACGGATTACAGTTGTTGAGAATGTCTCAACAATGGCATCTCAAGTCTCAACATGCGATAACAGAATACCGAGTTCTACATTCCTCTATTCATGGTTTGTACTTTGTTCTTTATTCTTCTATCCATAGACTCACCTAAAGGACATTTATTGGTAAAAAGAGAAAAAGATGCAGACTTGTAACTATAACGAGTTCACCACCCTCTATGCTTTATGTTAAATTGTTGCAATCAAATTCTATTTTTCTTCACAAAACAACAAGCATGGCTAAAAAGCGTTGATCTATACATGTTTCTCAAATGATTGAAATGCCTAAATGTTCGTTGAGGTTTGCGATGGCACTTTTATTATGTTATTTTTAACTTTTGATTAAACTGGATGCATAGCCGATTTCACTAATAATAAACTTGTTTGATTGTAATCAGTGTTCCGATTTGTATCTGATGTGTTCATGCATGTGTGAAATGAAGAGGCATGCACTGGGTGTGAGGGTAACCTATTTATGGATGGTACTTAATCGGGCTTATTGGAACCAACCATAACAAGTATACCATTTCATCCGAGCCAACACTACACGACATGGACCAGTTACAAACGAGCTCAAACATGTTCTCCAACATTTTATAGGATGGTGAGATTTTCCACACCTGCCTGACACGTAAGCAGGTGCATGATTTTCTCTATGCATATATATGTTGACATTGTGAATTACATATAGTAAGTTAATCTTGTGATTGATTCTATGAAAACGAATTCTACCTTTATGCCCTTTTCATTTCTATTTACCAAAATAGTTTAACAAGGTACATCTTAACATAGAAACGGTCATATGGTGTATTCATTATAAATCAAATATATGTATATGTTAAATCATTGTGATCTTAACCATGGGTCTAAGAATTTCAAATACAAAATTATACACTGAAAACGTCTCTAATAAAGGTAGTAAAATGAGATGGTATGGTAATGTGGTAATGTAATGAGTCTGTGAAAGCGATGTTAGGCACTAATTTTTTAGGCTCTTGGACATATTTGAAACAATATCTTGGTAGCCGGTCTGAATGGCTATAATGCTATATGGCCAATGTGACTGATTTGAAGGAATCTTTAAACAAGGCAATGTGGTGTTGATCTATTAATTGTATGTTTTTATTGCTTGTTTTAATTAACGAGTTAAAAGATGTAGGGTTTGTAATGGCTTAAAATGGATTCAGGATGAAACAAGTTGTATGTTTTGCATTGGTTTAGACAGGTTGGGTTGGGATGACCGACAAACAATTTATTATCCATGTTTATAACTCATATAAAGAACTTGTATTTATGATCATCTTGTTGCACAACATGGAACTCATATTCACTTTGCAATTATGTTTTATTCCACTTGTTCTATGTGACTTACATAGCTTTGCAAGTGCCCTGTACATGTTTTTAAAATAAAATAGTGGTGATGTTATGTCTCTTTTATTATAGTATTTTTATGATTGAATGCCCTGCCATGGATGTTAAGTATTAATTGGATGTCTTTTAACGTGGGTCTATTATATGCGTTATAATAAATAACATTTTTGTAAGAGTGAGCCAGAGTACGAGCTTATGTTGGTTCAAGATTTCAAGCTGATCTCAAACAAGTTTAGAGTCAGGTTCTGTTGTCTCATGTTGTGTCTTATGATGTTTACTGCAGGTCTCACGTTTTAGGATGTTTTGCATTTTATGGCGCGCAAGTCTCTTCGTTGTGTTGGTAAGTATTATTGGGAAACTGTCTTGTTTGGGATATGTTTATCCAGATTGCATTGTTTTGGATGATCTTAACCCATAAAACTTGATGCTGATTTACTATAAAATGTTTGGAAAAAGCCAATAAACTTTAGTGCTTTTACTCAGGTGTGGACAATCAATTCTTATGCGGATACAATAATGGAATTGAAGGAGATATGGTTTAGAAATGGAAAATTATAATATCTAGATTATATAATATTATAGTTTTTATTTTTTTAATAAAATTGGAGGATCTTATGATCCTAAATTGCATTATGTTAGAATTTGATGTATTTTACATTTAGTCGTTTTTGGTGTTTCGTAGGTTTGTGTTGTTCATGCTTGGCTGGTAGTAAAGAAATCAAAGCTAATGAAGCCCTATTTTTGTTAGTAAACATAAATACCCGCTGCAACGCGCGGGCATTCCCACTAGTATTACTTATGAACCAAGGATCTCTCCTGGCCACGGCCGATGTGGGATTTTCCTGGGGTGTCACAAGTTTCCACTTTTTGAAATCACAAAGAGCTTGTGATGGGCGTAACACACAAGTCTCAAAACTCTGTTCACCCTGGTTCTGTTAGGATCTGAGTTTGATTGTTTCGATGTATTTAGAATAAGATGAGAAATGAATGATGTAAGTATATATGGAAAGTGCAGCGGAATAATAAACTATAATCAAAACAATGGGAATAATTGTTATCAATGATCAAATGCTTTCATTTATTGAAAGATTACAATCAGTACAAATACTCCCCCTCAGCCTGATCACACAGTGATTGTTTTTCTGAGAGAATGTTTGTGTGTGATGTAATAGAACAGTACAAGCACTGTTCTATTTATAGATAAACCTAAACCACTGGTGACATGTGCTGATGTCACCTAAGATAGTGACCTCTAACAGAATAACAACATAAAACATCTGCCCTATACAATCTACTGTTACATTACAAAACACTGTAAGGTAAACTACTGCTAAGGGAAAACTCTGATGGTCTTGCAACATCTGTTGAAGTCAAAGTGCTGTTGACTTCAACAGTCCTTTAGTCTTCAGTACTTGATCAGCAGTTGTTTCTTCATCAGACCTTTGGTCAGTAGTTGTTCTCTATCAGTTGTTCTCTAGCAATCTTTTGTATCAACAGTTGTTTGGATGGAACAGTTGTTAGGGTCAGCAGTCTTTTGGGAAGAGCATGTTGTAAAGACTGTTTACTTGTGGAATCAACTGTTAGCATATTTTGGCTTTTCAATCATCTGTTCTTCTCCAGGTCAGCAGACCCAACAATCTCCCCCTAGAACAGATGATGCCAAAACTAAGCTTTATTATTGATCTTTATTTCTCATCAGACTTTCTCTAATTTGTCATTTGAATTGAAGTTCAAAGTCCAAGGCAAATAGGTCTTCTACATCTCTTTCAAGCTCAAGATTCAGCAGTGTTTGGAGATCATTTGCACACAGGCTATATGCATCATCCATGCTTATCTTTTGAACTTTTCCATCTGACCTGAGCAGAGTCAATTCATGGTTGTCTTTATTGACTTTCCATTTTAGAATTTTTGAGTCAGTGGATTTGCTGAGATGCACCTTTATTCTTAACGAGTTTGGTGATGGAGGTCTCCCAATGAGTTCTCTGAGCTTGTCAGTTGTGGGATCTGAGAAAAAATGCACTTGATTGAAGAGGCCCTCTTTAATGAAAGTATCAGCAAACTTCTTCTGATCTTCTTCAAACATTTCTTTATGTTTCTTGAATTGTCTTCTAGCAGCAACTGATAGATCAGAAGTGTCCAGTAAGCTGTCAAGGGTAAAAGCCTGTTGAGGTCTCTTCATCAGTGGGTCATCAGTGTAGACAGGTTTTCTAGGTAGGCTGGGATCATTCTTCCTATTTTCTTCAAGTCTCTTGTATGTTTCAACCAGCCTCAGCTCAGACCATCTTGCAACAGACCTCATCTCCCCATAATCAGCAGCCACTATTTCTTGTCTCATCCTTTTGAACTTCAAGGCTCTGGCTGGATCTCTGCCTTTACCAAAATCAGGGGCAGAGACTTTAGCTTGGGGATTTTTGGCCAACTCTTCTATTCTTAAGAGTTCTTCCCTTAGTGCATGAGTGGTCCAGCCTGCAAACTGTTTCTTGTTTGCTTTGTAAGGCATGGTTGCCAAGATCTGTTCTAGAAGGGATTCCCTAACCTCCTTTTCCATGTCACTACTGAGAGGCATGGCAGACATGGAATTGCTCTGGGTCTTAGCAAAATCTTCAATCCTTCTCAATTTGCTAAGTTCTGCTGAATGGATGCCCTGAGCAGTCCTGTCATCCTTCCCTTTGCATTTCTCTTTTATGATTGCATCTGCCTGTTCAGCCTTATATTTTAGATATGTGTCCATGTTTAAGGGAACAGGGAAATGTGGAAGAGAAGGGAAGGATCTATCAGATGGTTGTTCAGTATTAAAGAAGGATTGCATTTCCCCCTTAAGTAGATCAAGTTCAAGGGGATACTGAACAGCCAATGGTGTAATGGTTGGTGGTGGTCTATGGGATCTGAGTTGTGATGTGTGTGGTGAAAATGATGAGAGTGGAATGGCTGATATAGGTGTTGATTGTGTGGTTGAGGTGGTGTGTGGTGATGTATATATGTTTTCATCCTGTACAACAAAGGTTGATTTCCTTTTCCTTTTGTACAAGATTTTTGGTGATGGTGGTATGGATGCAGTGGTTGTGTCAACATCTGTTGGCACCTTAGTAGGACCAGCAGATGTTTGGGATTTGGGTGGTGATGTGATTGTAGGTTTAGATGTGGGTTTAGTGGATGTAGGTTCAGGTGTTGTTGTAGGTTCAGGTGTTATGGTTTTATCAGTGGTTTGGGTGGCAGCAATGGTTTTGTCAGCAGTGGCTTTATCAACATAGGTTTTAGCAGCAGTGGTTTTCAGTTTAGATGGTGGTTGTCTAACATGTTTAGCAGGCATCTTCTTCCTTTTTGAGGCTCCCACATCTTCAACTTCCTGCTGTTGTTCCCTTTTTAGTTGTACCAACAACTCTGCTTTGGCTTCCAAGGTGTCAGCCCTCTTTTGTTTGTCTTCAGCAGCCTTTTCAGCGTTTTCATTTGCAGAGTTGTCTACTGCTTTATCTTTGCTGGTTTGTTGTGGTGCAGTTTGAGTTTGTTGTTGCTGTTGTGGTGCAGTTTGAGTTTGTTGTTGCTGTTGTGGTGCTGTTTGAGTAGACCCTGGTATGTTAGCAGACTTTGATTTATCTTTTTGTGAAGGTGTAGAACCAAAGGGATCTAGCTTTGGCAACCTATCTCTGCTACTCTCCCCCTTTTTGGCATCATCAGCTGTGAATGCATCATCATCTTCATCCCTGAGAATGGTGGTAGGGGCAGAGCCAGTGGTCTTCAGCAGATGGTCTTTGATGGCTTGAATGTCTGCATGAGTATCTTTGTACCTTGCATCTACCATGTTTCTGATCTCAGCCATGTAGGTTTCATGATTCTGATCTGCTAGTTTTCTGTGAGCTATGATGATGGGGGAAACAGATTTCCATAGCTCACTAGCAATAGCAGATGTGGATGGTTGATTCTTAGAAAGAGTTGCCAAGGATTCCAAGATTAGCTTGACATCAGATTTGATATCAGCAACAGAGGTTTCAATGGTTTGAACTCTAGCCATCAATTCTTGGTATTTTAATCCATCACCTAAGTTAATAGGATCATCTAAATTCCTACCAGTGGTAGTTTTAACTGATTCAGTCCTAGGAGGTGAATCCAAAGGATGAGAACCAGATGCCCCTTTGTCTTGGTTCTGGGGACTTCCAACTGATTTTGGGGACACTATAGTGGCCTCATCAGTTGTTGCCTTCAAGGGAGTCTTAGCTATGTAACCACTGTCCTGGTGTGAGACAATGGTCTCTACATCAGTAGTGGCTGCTCCACTTGAAAACTCACCTAGAGTTGCATTGAACTCTAGGGGTGTAACCTCCTCATCTGTTTGTGGGATGGCTGATTGAATTTCCTCAGTCCCAGTCACTTGTGGAGGTATACTCTCATTGACAGGTGAAAGAGAGGAACTGGTATTTTCCTGAGTTTTGTCAATAGCCTCAAACAGAGGTTGCATGGTCTGTTGAACATGTGATGGTAAGGGTGGAGGAGTAAAAAGAGAATTAGCCCTGGGAGAAGGGCTTGTGAACATTTGGCCAAGTGACTCAAATGTTTCATGATGTGGTTCCCCTTGGCTTACAACATGATCCTTTTGGGAGGATGCATGAGGAGTTTGGTCAGGTTGAGATATTTCCAACTGTTGTGAGGAAGTAACAACAGTGGTTTCTAGTTGCTTTTGTGTTGCAACAGAGTTATCTTCTGGTATCTCATCTTCCAGAAGTCTCTTTTGAGGTGGAGTGGTGGTTTTTGTGGATGGACGTTTTCTTTTGGAGATGGTTGGTGTGGGTTTCACAGCACTGGATGCAGTGCCATGATCACCAAGAGCAGTGGGCTCATCAACAGAGGTTTGGACAACAGTTGTTGTCTTAGTCCTCTTTGTTTGTGTTTTTGAAACCTTTGAAACTTTTGATGCTTTTTCTTGGGTGTTTGCACCCAGCATTCTAGTAAAAGTTTCATCAGTTAGACTCTTCATTTGCATAGACTCACCCTTTTTGAAAACTTTTTCTGGTAAAATCTTTTGTAGAATTACACTTAAGTTTCTTGGGTAAATTAGGAAAGCATTATTTGACCCAGACTTTATGGCTTTCACATTTGACACTAAATCCATAAACAGTCCCTGGGATAGATTGAAGTCAGAATCTGACAACATAGCATAGCCCAAGTACTGAATCCTCAATGGGATTTCATTAAAGGAGGTGGACTTAGCGGAGACACAGAGAAGGAGGGTATGGAAGAAAAATTTCATGACTGGTGGGAAAAACTTTTTGAAAAGTGTTGACCCAGTCATCTGAGCATCATACCCCCTTTCCTGAAACTCTGTGTGAAGCTCTGTTTTGGAAAAAGAGTCTTTACCTGACAAGTCATTAAGTGAGAAGGTTGTGGATATCAGTTGAGGGGTAATAACGATACTTGTTTCACCAATTTTTGAGATAATGGAAGTAGGCTTTTTGTCTTGAAGCAAGAACTCAACATTCAACTAGAATTCTTGGAGAGTATCAAGATAGATGGGGGCGTCAGCGGTTAAGATTGTCAGGTATTTGGATTTTAGAATGATGTCGATGGTGGAATGAAATGGAGTATTTTCATCTGTTTTAACCAGATATAGAAGGTAATTGTGGGTGGCTTTAGCTTGAAGATCCATTGTAATGGATTTCGAAGTTGAGAATGAATGAAATTTGATTGAGGGTTTGAGAAGGAAGAAGGCGGTTTCAGTATTTTGAATACAATGAGACAGTGTAACGACTGTTGTGATAAAACAGGGTTTTTATAGGCTCTGGTGAAACCGCTGATGTGGCCAAAACTCTGCTTGTAAGAGCAGACGTGGCAAACAACTGATGGTTAAAACATCTGGTGGGGAACAGCTGTTTTTGGCAAACAGCTGATGCAAACAACTGATGCAAACAACAGTTTTTTTTATCATCATTATCGTGTATATATATATATATATATATATATATATATATATATATATATATATATATATATATAGGGGAAGGATTAAATAAAAACCCACTCAAATTGAAGAAACCTAGTAAACTAAATGTGAGCCATTGATCAAAATAGATGGATGGTCAAGATTCATTCTACATTATTTTATTAGATTTATTAAGGTAGATGACAAAAAAGGACACAATGGTCAAATGCCATTTTCTGAAAAGCAGATATGACAGTGTGGACCCCACACATGTCACATCATCTCTCTCATACTTTTGTGACAATGGTCCTAAATCTGTCAGCACGTCATGTTACATATGTAACATATGCATTGTTGCGTACGGTAAAATTGCACAGATTGTATATAATCAATTGAAACCTTTATAGATCAAAAAACATTCAAATGTACACAAGAATTGTTTCTTACAAAGTGGTAAAACAAACAAAACGGTCATTACAAATCGACAAAATGCTAAAAAAAACTATCATAAATAAAAAAAATTGTCTACACTTCATTCTTGATCATCATCTTCATCTTTAATGCAAAAAAAAAATGCTCACCTACAAAAATAAAACAAAATTCATCAATTTACATGAAAAAATCAAAACTTTGTATCTAGTAAAAAAACAGAAACTAATGTATACCAACTTAGTGGTGCTGTTACATACGAAACATACGCAAACATAGATTTCATTCATCCCATGATCAATGACATTCCATTCAAGAATTTTTTTTCCCAATTCTTCCCCTATAATATGCAATATTACATTCTTGATAAGGTGCAAAAAACACAAGTGTTACATGTGTAACAGGATTTTTTTTCTGGAAACACAGACAAACTTTTGTAGTCTGCACCCATCATACATTTTTTACTGAATTACAAGCAACCTTTGACTGCAAAACAGATACGCTACACACGTAACATCCTACCTTAACACAAAAAAAAACACCCTAAGTAAATTCACAAAGATGATACGACCATATAGACGAGAAAAACACCCTAACTAAACATAGAGAAAACACAAATAACAACATTCTGAAAAGTCATTCTTAAAACAAATAACAACACATTTTCTGTCTTTAGTTATAGATAAGACTATATGAGAAAACACAAAAACAGACATATTCTGTAAAAAAGACATAGGTAACATAAAAAAAAAACTCATACATGAGAAAACAAAAAAAAAATAGACAGACATGGTGCAAAAACACACGAGTGTTACATGTGTAACAGGAAAAACACAGACAAAACTTTTGTAGTCTGCAGTAAACATAGAACAGAATTTGATACGCTAGAAAATATAGAACAGAATTTGACTGCAAAAAACAGATATGCTACACACGTAACAGCCTAACTAAACACAAAGATTATACGAAAATATAGACGATAAAAACACCCTAACTAAACACAAGGATACTATGAACATAAAACACAAAACGAAAAATCATTTTCGATGTTTAACATAATAAACACCCCTAAGTAAAATCACAGAGATGATACGAACATATAGACGAGAAAAACACCCTAACTAAACACAGAGAAAACACAAAATAACAACATTCCGAAAAGTCATTCTGAAAACAAATAACAACACTATTTCTGTCTTTAGTTATAGATAAGACTATATGAGAAAACACAAAAACAAACATTTTCTGTAAAAAAGACATAGGTAACATAAAAAAACTCATACATGAGAAAAAAAATAGACAGACATGGTGCAAAAACACATGAGTGTTACATGTGTAACAGGAAAAACACAGACAACTTTTGTAGTCTGCAGTAAACATAGAACAGAATTTGATACGCTAGAAAACATAGAACAGAATTTGACTGCAAAAAACAGATATGCTACACACGTAACAACCTAACTAAACACAAAGATTATACGAAAATATAGACGATAAAAACACCCTAACTAAACACAAAGATACTACGAACATAAAACACATAATAAATCACCCAAAAAAAAGAGATGCTAGTAACACACAAAAAAACAATAATTTTTTGTGTGTTTCTAGCATCCCTTTTTTTTTGTGTTGGGGGTTAGGTGGTTTACTAATAAAAAAAACGATTCACATTAGTAATAATAATAACAAAAAACATACTATCCATTATCTCGGCTAAGCGCTTCTTATTTAATTATTAAACTCGCAGCCAAACACTTTATGTGATTCAATACCTATTACCAAACACTTGAAATTCTAGTTGTTAACCCCATTGCCAAACACCCTCCATTTAGCTTTGACTATAAAAGTCCTCCATCTCTTCTTGTTTCCTGCACAAAACCACGAGAATTAAAAACAAAAATATGTGAGGAAGATAAAGCACAGCCAACCATGAATAAAAACAAAACGTTTGCATCCTGTTATTATTATTATTGGGTTATTATTATTATTTTTATCCTCAAACAAAATATGTGGGTGAGATGAGAGCACAGCCAACCACGAGGATTAAAAACAAGATATATGTGTGAGATGAGAGCACAACCAAGAACATTAACCGGAATCACCAGTCAGGTGACCGGTTCTGATCGTCGCCAACAACAACAACAACACACGACTCTTTCACGAACCGGATAGAGAGAAAGAACAGCAGAGGAAGAAAGAGAGAGAACACAGAGCAGAGAGACACAGAGGAGGAGACCGAAGACGGTGACGGCGGCGATTGGAGTTAGGGTTCCGATTAGGGTTCCGAGCAACCAGGTATAAAATATCCTTGATTCTTGATAACGTCTGCATCCTGAAACTGATTGTGTTCTCTTGGTTTGGTGGATCTGAATGGAAAGTGTGTTGGATGGATTATTATTATTATTATTATTATTATTATTATTATTATTATTATTATTATTATTATTATTATTATTATTATTATTATTATTATTATTATTATTATTATTGGGTTGAAGAAACTAAGATTAAAATTGTTGGTGGTGGTGCCTATATTAATCTGGATGGAGAAGCTGAAAGAGAGATGGAGAGAGAATGTGTGTGGGTTGTTTATATAGGAGGGAGAGACAAAAGATTCAAACTAGTAAAAAAGGGGGAAATGTAAATTTACTAGTTTACCCTTTTTTATTAAAATAATAGAGGGTGTTATGGATGAATCTAGACCACAAGATGGGTTTGTGGGGGTTTCTTCATTTTGGGAGGTTTTTTGTATATACTTAGCCTATATATATATATATATATATATATATATATATGTATATATATAAATATATAGATATGGATAATAAAACAGTTGTTTTATCTGATCAGAGGTTTGAAACAGATTTTTCAACCAACAGTGGATAAAATGAATGAAACAGTGGTTGTTTTATCTGAACAGAAGTTTGAAACAGATTTTTCAACCAAAAAGCTATTTTTTAAGGATGAATTTTGATTTTCTGAAACATTTTAATGCTTTTATTAAAAACATTTTTGTTAATCCATGTTTAGCATACCAATTCTAGAAATTAGATTTGTAAAGGTAGATGTGTCTAAAGCTTTTGTCAACACATCTGCCAACAGATCCTCTGTTGGAACATGGTGCAAAGAAATCAAACCTTTTTCATAGCTATCTCTGACAAAATGATGTCTGATGTCAATGTGTTTGGTAGTGGAGTGAGAGACTGGATTTTTGATGATATTTTCAGCAGCTTGACTATCCAACATTAGTGGAGTCTGTAATGCAGTTATCCCAAAATCCAGCAATTGATTTTGAAGCCACATGAGTTGGGTTGTACAGCTTGCAGCAGCAATGTATTCAGCCTCAGCTGTTGAGGTAGAAACAGTTTCCTGCTTTTTGCTTTGCCAAGAGACGAAGGCATTCCCTAGAAATTGGCACCCTCCTAATGTGGATTTTCTTGTGGTGTGACAGCCAGCAAAATCACTATCTGAATAACCTGAAAGCTCAATGTTTCCATTAGCAGGGTACCAGATACCAAGTGTGGGAGCACCTTTTAGGTATCTGAATATCCATTTCACAGCAATAAGGTTTGACTTTCTAGGTGAAGCCTGGAATCTTGCACAGACACAAGTGGCAAACATAATGTCTGGCCTAGATGCAGTTAAGTACAATAAAGACCCAATCATGCATCTAGAATGTGTTTGATCAACCAGTTCATCCTTGTCATCAATAGTGAGTAGCTTGACTGTACTCATGGGTGTACTACATGGCTTACAGTCATTCATCTCAAATCTAGTTAGCAAATTCTTTACATATTTATTTTGATAGATAAATGTGCCATTTTGCAGTTGTTTCACTTGGAGACCAAGGAAACACTGAAGTTCACCCATGGCACTCATTTCAAACTCTGCTGTCATGAGTTTCCTGAACTCTTCACACATTTTGTTACATGTGGATCCAAAAATGATGTCATCCACATATATTTGAACAATCATTAAGTCTTTCCCTTTCCATTTTAAAAATAAGGTTTTATCAATTTTACCTCTTGTGAAGCCAATGGATAAGAGAAAAGTGGAAAGAGTTTCATACCAGGCCCTTGGTGCTTGTTTGACTCCATACAAAGCTTTATTGAGCTTGTAGACATGATCAGGATGGAATGTGTCTTCAAAACCAGGTGGTTGACATACAAGTGAAACAACTCCAATATCAAAGCTTTTTGGAGGATTGGCTACTTGTGAGCACACCCTCTCTGATGTTGCCAATGATCTGGTCTGGTGGATGAGCTCTTAGGTAGATTAGATCTCCCTGATTTGGTATGATGGCATTTTGAGGTGAAGGACAGAGGTTTGGTGACTTTGTTGATGTAACATCTGTTTGCACTTCTGTAGTGCCATCAGATGTTTGGAATGGAAGTGGGGGAATGGGTCCAAGTGGTGTAAAACTGGACTGACTTTTGTCAACAGATGATTGACTTTTGTCAACAGATGATTGTTCAGTGGTTGTGAGATGTGAAGCAGTGGTTTGAGGGTAAGACTGGCCAACAGTGGTTGACTCAACTGTGGCAGAGTTTTGACAATTGTTTTGAACAGCTGCTTCCTCTGATGCAGAATAGATTTTATAGTGACTGGGGATCACAACATCTGTTCTGTAATCTTGTTGTGGAGACTGTGGAATACCTGCATTGTTAGTTTTAACAGTGATATCTTCAAATTTGAATTTATCTAGATCAAATAGTTCAGCAGGATTTGCTGGGATTTTTAGGGATGAACTTTACATTCAGAGTTTCTTCTATTGTCTTGGTCTTTGTGTTAAACACTTTATAAGCCTTGGCAGTAGAAGAATATCCCAGAAAATAAACACAATCTACTTTGGCTGCAAACTTTGAAATGGAATCTTTGAGATTTAAAATGAAACATGGGCAGCCAAAGATTTTGAAAAATGAAATTAATGGTTTGATTTTGAACAAAATTTCATAAGCAGTTTTTTGATGTCTAGGGTTGATCAAAACTCTGTTTTGAACATAGCAAGCAGTGTTTACAGCTTCTGCCCAGAAGGACAATGGCAAACCAGAATGTGCTAGCATGGTTCTTGCAGCTTCTATAAGGGTTCTATTTTTCCTTTCAACCACCCCATTTTGCTCTGGTGTTCTTGGGATGCTGTACTGCCTCACAATCCCTTTTGACACACAGAAATCATCCAACTCCTTATTTTTAAACTCTGTTCCATTGTCACTCCTGAAGACTTTTACTGGCAAGTCATATTGTTTTTCAACTTTGGTGACAAAGTCCATCAATATACCTGCAGTCTCATCCTTAGAATGTAAAAAGTAAGTCCATGGAAACCTAGAAAAATCATCAACTATGACAAGACAAAATCTTTTTCTTCTTAGACTCATGATTTTAACAGGGCCAAACAAGTCCATGTGCAACAATTGTAGACATTGACTGGTTTTGGACTCATCAATGGATTTGTAAGAGCTTTTATGTTGGTTCCCTTTTAAACATGAAACACAATGCTTATCACATTTGAATTCTTTTGATGGTAAGCCTCTGACAAGACTTTGTTTAGAGAGTGTGTTGATAGTGTTAAGGTTGGTATGACCCAGTCTCCTATGCCACAATTCTGTCTCCTTTGTGGAGGCAGCAGAAAACAAACAGACATTTGCCATAGGATTGTCCTTTAACATATCAACAACATACACATTGCCACTTCTATGAGCAACAAGTTGTGCTTTGCTCTCAGCAATGATGGTATCAATCTTTTTCACCACATCTGGCCCAATAATCTTGCAAGTTTTCTTTGTGAAGAATGAGCCATAACCTTTGTCACTCATTTGTGAAACACTCAGAAGATTAAACTTGAGATTATCAATAAGATTGACATTTTCAAACTTGAGTTTCCCAGCTTGTACAGTCCCTGACCCCAACACTTTACCTTTTGAATCATTACCAAAGGATATATCACCCCCTCCATGAGCTAAGAAGTCCAGAAGAAGGGCTCTACATCTTGTCATGTGCCTGGAGCCTCCACTATCTACATACCAAAGACTATCTAAACAAGCAGAAGCTCCCTGCACAGCAGTAATGGATTAGTTTTGGTGAGTGTCCAAAGCCAAGTTGGCTTTGGATGGGTCCTCAGACTTTTCAGACTCAAGCTTTGGAAGATGATCAATGGTTTGAACTAATTTTTGAATCAAGTTCAACAACTGCTGCTGACCATTTGCCAGTGCTTGAATGTCAACACTTGTGGCAACAGTTGTTTGATCACTTCCAGACAGATGATAATACCCATAGGGATTTCTGTTCACTCTTGGTTTAGAGGGTCTTTTTGGCTCCTCATAAACATGTGACAGACTATGACATGGTGGTTGTCCATATCCTCTTGGGTACTTGCTTGTGGGTGGAGCATCTGTTACTTGGACATCCCTAGGAGCAGATGTTTCAAGACTTTTAGTAACAGATGTTTGGACAGGAGTAAAGGTTTGTTTGGGCTTTCCTTTTGAAGTACTTACCCCAGGATTTGCAAGAGTTTTAGCTTTGTACTCTTGTATTTTCACATCAAAATTTTTGAGATACAAGCACTCTTTGGTTTTGTGATTCTTTTTCCCACATATTGAACATGTGGCTTTGGAATCACATACACTTGTTCCTTTGTTAATGTCATATGCTTTTAGAAGAAAACAGTTTTTAGTGACATGATTCTTCTTTTCACAGAAATCACAGAACAAGTGGACAGTCTTTTCTTTCTTCTTCCCTTTTTCAGCCTTCTTTTCAGCAGATGTTTGAGCATCTGCTGGAAGGTTTTTCAAGGGAATGACTTTTGCCTGAGGAGCTGTCTTTCCTTCAGGTGTTTTAAAATCAACAGGTTTAAAATTCTCAAGAGTACCACACTCATCAGACCAAGTAGGTTTAAATTCATACTTTTCAAGTTCAGTGAATGATGAGGAACCTTCTGGTTTTTCTAGAACAATTTTCTTACCATTTAGTTCAGTGATTTTAATCTCTTGACCCTGCAAGTTTGTTGGTACTATCTCAACAGACTTTTGATCCCTTTTGTCAGTGTTTTTAAAAGCTGGAGCAGTGGTTTCAAAACCAAAACCAAATTTTACATGACTTTTGGTTTGTTTGTTGAGTAGCATTTCAAATCCTCTACATGATTCCACCCATTTTTCACATTCAACTTGGGTGGACTCAAGCTCACTTTTACAACTCTAATATTTTGTTATCATAGTTTGGAGCTGGTCTTTGGTTATGGTTGCTTCATGTTTTAAGCTGCTTATTTCAGATTTCTTTTCAGTCAAACTTGTTTTTAAATCTTTTGAAAGTTTCTCAAATTTAATTTCATCATCTAAAATTTTCTTTCTAAGGTTTTCATTCACCTCTTTGATGTTAGCAAATGCTATTACACATCTGTCAGAACATAAATCCTTAAGAATTTGAGGAGATACCTTAGCAGCAGCCATCAATGCACAATCACACTTGCACTCACAATCATCAGATGCACCCCAGGGATCTGAGAGATTTACAACCTCTTCTTCAGGTTTTTCACCTGTAACAACTTCATCAACAACATCATCAGTCACAACACTAGATTCAGTCACCACCTCCTCATATTCAACCTCTTCTACCATAGCCATGAAACAAAAGTTTTCTGGTTCATTTTCAGCTTTGGCAACTAATGCAAAATTTTCATCTGTTAACTCATCTGGTAGACTGCTCCAATCAACAAAGCCTTGTTTAAAGAAGCTCTGTTGACTGGTCTCTGCAGGAGCAGAGGATGGAGCAACAGTCGTTTGCACAGGTGCTTGAGAAATAGGTGTTTGCACATAGTGGATCTGAGGAACAGTGGTTTGGACATACTGGACAGGAACAGTGTTTGAGGACTGTGCAAAATGAGCAGTATTTTGCACATTTGGTCCAGGGGTATTATAGGAATTTTGATAAGTGTTGGTCTGAGGTCTTTGATTTGGATAGGTGATTATAGGTGTACCATGTTGACTCCTACATTCCTTAGCAAAATGACCAAGTCTATGACATTTATAACACTTTATCTTTGATTTATCCAACCCAACCTTTGATCTGCCAGTTAACCCTGGAAACCTTCTCCCAATTTTCTTGTAAAAATTGTTAGTTCTTACACTAAGAAGGGCCAATTGGTGCATAATGTCCATTTCCTCCAAATCATCAAGGTCAAAGTATTTCAGGTCATCATACTCAAAGGATATGTTATCAGATGCCTGAATATCACCACCACTTGCTGTGAAAGCATAGTTTGGTGAATAAGAATCAGAGTTAAAACCTGAGTTAAAACCTGAAGTTATGTCAATGAAATGATCATAACTCCAATCCTTAGTATTTCCAGGCACCTCATCATGACCCAAAAGTGTTGTATTCCCAAATACATAATCATCAGACACTTTTCCAGAGTCCTGGAGCTTCTTTTTCTGGTTAAGCTCTCTCTCATAGGTCAAGAGCTTACCATGAAGCTGGGTCAGTGATAGGTCCTTAAATCCAATTGAGTTTCTCATAACAATAGCAATAGTGTCCCATTTGTCTGGTAATGATCTTAAAAACCTATGGTTCAGGGTTGAATGAGGGTAAGTAAGACCAACCAATTTTAGTTCACTAATGAGACAGTTAAACCTCTCAAATTGTTAAGTTAATGACTCTCCCTTGACATGACTGAATGTTTCATATTGTTGGTTAAGTATTTCACGATTGTTTTCAATAACCTCTTCAGTCCCACCAAATTGTTCTTTCAGTGCATCCCACAACTCCTTTGCACTGTTACAGTGTAACAGCCCAGCATATATATCATTGGGTAGAGCCATGGCCACAATACTGAAGGCCTTAGCATCTAACTCAATTTTCTGAAAATCCTGGTTGGAGTAGTTTTCAAGTTTCTTTGGCTCCTGAACCTTGGGATCTTCAGTACTCGGCACCATCGGAACATGTGGTCCGAAGATAACCGACTACCAACACCCAGTGTTCTGTTGAGCTAGAACATGGCTCATCCGACGTTGCCAGATATTGTATTCAGATCTGACAAGCATCGGTGGCTTGTTGTTCGTGCCAGTGTTATGTGGATCGTGATTGATTGAAGCCATTCTCTGATTTTTCAAAAAACAAAGTCTGTTTAAAAACGGTTGAATCGAAATTAAAATATTACTCTGTTTTCAATCCAACAGACAAACGATATCAATAATTGTGAGCTGATCTGTTTATATTAAATTGATTTGTTAGATCGAATTTAATTGACCAAGCTCTGATACCAATTATTAGGATCTGAGTTTGATTGTTTTGATGTATTTAGAATAAGATGAGAAATGAATGATGTAAGTATATATGGAAAGTGCAGCGGAATAATAAACTATAATCAAAACAATGGGAATAATTGTTATCAATGATCAAATGCTTTCATTTATTGAAAGATTACAATCAGTACAAATACTCCCCCTCAGCCTGATCACACAGTGATTATTTGTCTGAGAGAATGTTTGTGTGTGATGTAATAGAACAGTACAAGCACTGTTCTATTTATAGACAAACCTAAACCACTGGTGACATGTGCTGATGTCACCTAAGATAGTGACCTCTAACAGAATAACAACATAAAACATCTGCCCTATACAATCTACTGTTACATTACAAAACACTGTAAGGTAAACTACTGCTAAGGGAAAACTCTGATGGTCTTGCAACATCTGTTGAAGTCAAAGTGCTGTTGACTTCAACAGTCCTTTAGTCTTCAGTACTTGATCAGCAGTTGTTTCTTCATCAGACCTTTGGTCAGTAGTTGTTCTCTATCAGTTGTTCTCTAGCAATCTTTTGTATCAGCAGTTGTTTGGATGGAACAGTTGTTAGGGTCAGCAGTCTTTTGGGAAGAGCATGTTGTAAAGACTGTTTACTTGTGGAATCAACTGTTAGCATATTTTGGCTTTTCAATCATCTGTTCTTCTACAGGTCAGCAGACCCAACAGGTTCAGACAAGGTGAACCGTGTTCTCGAGGTACTCTACTCGTGCCCTAGTAGGAAAGCTAGAATAGCCACCTATGTCAACAAATGTTTGACCTGTGTGATGGTCAAAGTCGAATACCAGGATCCTTCCAGTATGCTCCGACAACCTGAGATCCTAATGAGGAAATGGGAACAACTCTCAATGGACTTCATTCCAAGCTACCCCGACCAGTTAACGACTGCGATACCATTTGGGTTATTGTAGACAGCCTGACCAAATCTGCACACTTTCTAACCATCAAGAAAACTGATAAGATGGAAACGTAAGCTCGCACCTAACTTAATGAAGTTTATCTTGGGCACGGTCTACCAATCCCCGCCATCTCTAATAATGACGCTCGTTTCACTACTCGCTGTTGGTAAACCTTACAAAAATCCTTGGGGTACTAGGTTGGATATGAGTACCGCATACACCCGCGAACTGTTGGCCGGAGCGAACGAACAATCCAAACTCTAGAGGACATGTTATGAGCCTGACTAATTGATTTCAACACAGTTGGAACTACTAAATTGGCGACAACGTTCTCTTAAAAGTCTCATCTTGAAAAGGTGTCATTAATTTCGGCAAACGGGTAATGTTAATCCAAAATATGTTGGACCTTCAAGATCTTGGGAAGGACTGGCCAAGTGGCTTACCGACTCAATCTACCTGCCAAACTTACTCATACCCATAACGCCTTTCGTGTTTCAAACTTAAAGATGTTTCTGTCTGATGAGACACTTGTCATTCCTCTGGAAGAGATACAAGTCGATGAACAGATGCGTTTGATGGAGAAACCTGTTGAAATCTCTAAACAAGGAGTCAAGAGACTTAAACATAGCAAAACTTCCATCATTAAAGGTCGTTGAAACTCCAAACATGGACCGGAGTTCACATGAGAATGAGAGGATCAGAGGAAGCTAAAACATTCTAACCTATCCTAGGCGGCAAAGTACAACACTGTTAAAATAGATACAATTTCGGGGCGAAATTCCTTCAACAAGGGGATGATGTGACAACTTAGAAACTTTTCTTTCACTTTCTTAGCAACGTAGAGCAATTTTCTGGACGGAAATTCTTTCAACAAGGGGATGATGTGACACCTGGAAAATTCGGGTTAGCTTTCTACAAACAGACACTATTTAACTTTGTTAACTTTTATAAATTTAGTTTATTTCAGATGAATTAAATATGTTCAATATATGCGAACCGACTCGAACAGATAATTCGGTAAATTATTGAGAAATACATACAAATAACTGACCTCGAACATTGGTGAAATAACAACACAAATAATGGTTAAATAACTCGTTTGATATTATTTGCAATTATGTGTATACGTGAATTTATTTGTGAACTTATGTGCAATTTCGTTTATTTATGCGAAACGCATACCGAACTCGTAACCGACACCTGACGAACAAAGAAAGTAGTTCGGGTCTTGAATTAGTGGGTTGGTTAGTTATTGGGTTAGATATGTTATACTAAGCCTAAACATAACAATAATAAAAATAAAAATCAACCAGGCCCAACCCAAGCCCAAATAAAGGCCCAGACTCAGATTATGAGGCGCCGCGGGCCGCGGCAGGGAACACATATGCTCCGCGGTCTGTGGGCGAGCATCTGACGAGCCAAAACCTAATTTTTGTTATAAATTCGACTTTTAACCTAGGTTTTTCATTATAACACACCCACAATTTGATATCACAGCCCCCATTATGAAAATGCAAACCCCAAACCTTTGCTCTAACCTAAGTTCAAGATCCTAGAAGCTTAGGATGCGATAGGATCTATTAACCGAAGTGCTTGAGGGTGTGATAGTAATGTTTTAGTCCAAAGTCTTAGTTTGTTAATCTTCCTTTAGGACTCCTCCTAAAGCAGACTTGCCCTTGTACTTTACTTTGAACAATGTTATCTTGTTTTCCCCTTTATTGATTTCCATTTGGGCATTTATCCAAAATACATTGTCACCAATAACTTTGTTGACAACACTACTGAGTAAGAATGATTTCAATTCCTATTTGTATTGTTCTATAACAACTCCAAATTCTCTAAGCACATTCAATATACTCCTTAGGGCATTGAGAGATAAACTCACACTATGCAATATAAAGGTGCATGTCCATAAGTCGAGGATAAAAATATCTTCAACTCTTGCATCATCTCGAAAGCATTGTTACCATTCAAAACACTTTGAATTCCTTGCTGCTATGGACATCTTTAATGTATCTCACAGTAACATTCATAATGTTATCAACTATTATCCGACTACATGGAAAATATTTGTGCTTGTTAGGTTTGTCATAAAAGAAAGACTTTAGGACATATAAGTTTTGATTTATCTAGTTTTATCATCTATATGGATTTCAGAGAAAATTTGTAATTCTAGAAGACATTTAAAATTTGTAAATTATGTAACAAGGATATTTAGTATTTTCATGCCTATCCCAATTAATCTATGACCCAATCCAGTAATCCATTTACAAGTATATTCAAATACTTATATAAAACACTCCATATGATGTTTTAGAGAATACCTCGAAAAAAAAACTGAAGATAGACCACCGAGGATATTACGAACGTCACACTAGTTGACTCCATCACAAAATCACCTGAATCCCGTATCAACTCCTTGAAACGGATCCTTCATGTCAACACGACACGGTGTGACGGGGTGGCTCACGACGACAGTGGGGCGGCCTAGGTGTTGCCCCTAATCACGGTTGCTACGGCCACCAGGAGTCGAGCACCCTAAGGGGTGGTGGTGACCATGGTAAGGTGGTGATGGTCTTTTAGGGTTTTTCTATGGAGAGGTTTTTTAATAAGAAAAACAAGTTTTTAATAAGAATAATTTAAGTAATCATTAACCTTTTAGTGGTGATTTACTATTCTTTAAATAGAATAGTATTTACACACAAGCCCCTCATGTTTTAGCTTGCTCACTAAGCTATAACCTTTAATTACTCTTAATTAGATATTCAGTACATATGACTTTTATAATTAACTATTGATCCTTTCTTTAACTTAATAAATAGCTTGTTAATCATATATATATATATATATATATATATATATATATATATATATATATATATATGTGTGTGTGTGTGTGTGTGTGTGTTTTATTATCATTGAAGGGATATGATACCAAATCCTGGTGCAATTAAGGATAACCCTATCCCATAAAACAACTCAGATCACGTAGTATGCGCAACTTATTATACGGAGGATCATGCACAGGCAACTCTCAATGTAGATACACATCACTGGTCACGAAGTAAATGCGCAGCAACCCTCAATGCAGAAGGTGTCAGCAACAACACATTCAATACGCGTGACCTTCACGTGCAGATAAAACAAAGCAACATCGTATACATGTATGAGGATGTACATAACATCCTGATCCCAGAGGATCTTGTCAGATCTGAGCGCATGCTCAACCAACCAGATAGTAATGGGTGGCAGGTTGGTTCAACAACTCCATCCGAGGCAAAATGACGTGGCAGCTTCCATGCTGAAGCCATGATTGTACAGTACCGCCAGAGGTACTGTCCACTGTACACTGCACATCTCCCTGCAAAGGGCCAGACGTCACGTCAGATGCTCCCAGCAAGGTCAACCATGCTGCTCTCAGAAAAGAAGCTACATACAACCACCCTCGGAGTTTTACCGCGAGGCGCATGACACACCAGGATCCAAGTCAATAGTCACAATAAACGACCACTAAATGTAAAAGATACGTAGACCGTTCATTAAGTTTTCAAACATAACCAACGTCAGCGGAAGCATAAAACATCTTTACAACCCAAAATGTAATTATTATAATTTTGACAACGTTTGAAACCATGCAAATGAATCCAAGACATTGTGCGACACCGTGCGCCTATCAACAGCTGCTACCTTAGTGACCTGAGAAAACATGCTAAAAATGTCAACACAAAATGTTGGTGAGTTCACAGGTTTTAAGTAAAATGTTTCCAAAAATTTTGAATGATCCATCATGTTACTACTATGTTATAAGGACGCTAGCTAGGCGTATGAACCCGCTAATATGATACCGTGTATGTACCACCCGAATGAACTAACCAAACTGCCAACACACGGCTAACTGAACTGCCAAACCATGACGAACTGAACGGCCAAACCACGGTCAACCGAACTACTGATCCATGGCTAACGAACTACCGATCCATGGCTAACTGAACTGGGCAAACACATATCTTACAGCAACACAAGGTAACACTAGTATAACATGATCTATATGATTACAAGTACGTAGCATGTTTCTCTCCCGAAAACGTAAACACTGAAAGAGGGGTCGTGAAACTCACCTTAGGTTGCGTCTTCAAATCAATGACATTCCAACACGAACTGAAAGTCCCAAGTACTGGCGACCGATTGTCCAGATCTTGACCACGTATGTTTGAAAATGTGTTTAAACCTTGACCTGACACACTAGACAAACCCGACGTCCCGTTGGTGACCCGTGACACAAATTAATCAAGTAAGTATAGTTTACACATAAGGTTCATGCATAAAACACTTAGTTTGCATCAAAAATTGCATATAAGAAGTCATGGGGTCGAACGGGTTGGAAGTCATGTTCATTCGCACCCTTTGATAGGTAGAACGAGTCAGAAAGTTGTTCATTCGACCCTTTTGATGTTGATTCGACCTTTTTGATGTTCATTTGACCTTTTTGATGTTCATTCAACCTTTACCATGTTCATTCGAACTGCCGACAGGTCGAACCACTGGTTCGACCCGAGGTCTGAAAATTCGTCCGAAATGCACCAAATCGCATCTAAACAGTCCGAAAACATCACGAATCACAGCAGTCAACTATCATTAACCTATCCCCAAAAAACCCTACCAATTTTATCCCGAAATTAGTCCGTTTTACAACTTTCCCAAAATGGCAAATTATGGAAATGTCACATCAATGCATGTAATATTTACCCAAAATGGAAACTTATCAAAATCATCTTATAACTAGATTAATATGTCCATATTATCATGTGTATGAGAACCCCTAATCATTTCATCAACAATATTATCATGAACAAACCCTAGATCTAACACAAAACCCCCCCCCAAAATGGGTAAAACATCATCATTCATCAATTATTCCTAATAATAATCATAAATCATCATCTAAAACAGTTATAGATCATCATCCTATCATGTATCAATCATTAAAACATCATACAACACATAATACCTCATTTAACACCATTAACACATGGATTTTTGTATGAAAACTCATTATTAATGAAAAGGTTTCGTTTAGAAAGGTATTAGAAAGGTTTTTATCAATGAAAACATCTTTGAATCAGATCTGGACCTTTGGGGTTTTAGAAAAATGAATGAAAATTGATTAAAAAGGTTTTACATCAAGAACACACCTTAAATCTTCTCTTGTTTAGGTTATAGAACGTGTTTGTAGGTTAGGATCTGATAAACGAGATCAAAAACTCCTTTCTACAGGTTTGGGGTTGAGAGAGAGCACTTTGGGGTGGTTAGGGTTTGTGAAATGATGAATAAGTTGCAAAGTACGGTATTTGTAGATGATGTTGGTTCGCACCCTTCAAGGGTCGAATGAAGGTGTTCAGGGGTCGAATGAGAGTCATAAGTGTTGGTTCGAACCCTGTAAGGGTCGAACCAATTTCCTGGTTCTAAGTTTTCTAAGGTTTTGTCGTTTAAACACATCTTAACACATGTTAACACATTCTAACACATGAACATGCAATCCTAACATATGTTAAGTATGTCTAATCACATAAACACCATAATAACATGTATTTACACATTGCACATCTTACATGGAACAATTCATGTTTATCGCTTAATCCAACTACGTATGTTCACCAACAACGGGACTCAAGACTCGTGTTTGTGTATGATAACCCCCAATGATTCCCAAATCATTGAACCCTGGACAATACGTAAATGTAAATCGACTTAACCGACCTAGTCACGTATGTTATGCAAATGTTTTCGCTAAGGTAGACTTATATGTTCAAAAAATATTACCCTGATTTTGCCGGGTGTCACATCATCCCTATGTTGAAAGAACTTTCGTCCCGTAAATTGCCCGAAGCCAAAAGGATGGAGACGAAAAGAAAGAAAAATTTTCCGGTTGTCACATCATCCCCTAGTTGAAGGGAATCTCGCCCCGAGATTCACTCAGCTTCAACAGTGACAGGTATCAAACTAAGTACACGCTTAGGTAACAAATGAGGTTGCCTAGATCTCATCTAGTCCCCTCGTCCCCACAAGAACTCCGGTCCATAACATGAACCACAATGAACCTAAACGATACGAAAGACGATCCATACACGTATCCAACCAAGCACCCCATGCTCAAAGCAACGCTTCCAAAAGACATAAAACGAAACGAGAATCATAACCAGAGATAATAGAAACAGGTACTCTAAGCCGAGGAACGACTTCCTCAAGATCAATACGAGGTAGCCGCTACAAACTGCTATACGATCAACCCCTCCTGCTCGAAGATACGCTGAAGACTCTTGTGATTGGTGTAAACGATGCACTGGGTACCGTACAATTATTGTCTTCAGGCCTTCTGAACAACCTGAACTGCACTCGGTTCCAAAACATAATCGATGTAGTCTTCCTCACGAACTCTTGGTTGATGAAAAACATAAACGATAACCTCCTCACGTAGTGTCAACACACGACCGAGACCCAGAATAGAAGAACCATGATAAATAACGAAACTACTTGCACCCACAAGCAAGAATAGGATAAGGTTCGTAAGATGCGGTTCATCAAACCCATGAACCCCCATAGATACACTTATGCGATAAAAAGGCATGACCAAGAAGTCAAAATGGCCACTCGAAGTTTGAGAAGAAAGTCGTCATGACATGACACACAAATACCAAGCACTATAACCCCTCAAGGTTATGTACCCTGTCTAATCCACATACAAGACGCAACAAACATGCAAACCCAACTATACAAGAATAAAAACAAACCCAAAGCATAACACTCAATAAGAGAAAACGTACCCATATCTGCATCAGGATCCCGTCGGGCCTTTCCTGGACCAATCATGAAGACACGTGCGTTCCGGTCACCACTTTCGTTGTCTCTACCGCCTTCAGTCTCACCTTGAGTCAACTGTGGGCCATTCCGCCTGAAGTGACCTGTGTCGCCAAAATTGTAGCACTCCTGATTTCCCCGAGGATCAACCCGAACCTGCCCCGGCTGAAGATTAACCCTACAGTCCTTAGCAACATGTCCTACCAACTTGCATCTGTTACAACGAAACCCATCACAACGACCACAATGATGAAATCCGCACTGGTTGCACTTCGAAAGCATCCTAGTATACCCTACTTGCCTCTAATCAGATGACGAACTCTTTGCTTCGAACTTCCTCTTGTTAATCCCTAGGGTTTCCACAGTAGCACCCCTGAGAGGTAAAACACCCTCAGCAACCTTCATGTTAGTCATTCGACCTTTTTGATGTTGATTCAACCTATTTGATTTTCATTCGACTTTTTTGATGTTCATTCAACCTTTTTGATGTTCATTCGACCTTTACCATGTTCATTCGACCTCCCGACAGGTCGAAATAGTAACGGGTTCGACCGTAGGTCTGAAAATTCGTCCGAAATGCACCAAATCACATCTAAACAGTCCGAACACATCACGAAACATCACGAATCACAGCAGTCAACTATCATTAACCTATCCCCACAACCTACCAATTTTATCCTTAAATCAATCCGTTTTAAAACTGACGTGTGCGAATATATACATAATTTTACAATGAAATAACACACGTTTTGCTTTAATATTTATAAAAATGGTTTAGACCTTAATATTAAAACACACACAATAGGGCAAGTGTACCCTGTCATATATGTAGTAATGTGTAGATAAGAACCAGATATCGATCCATGGACGCACGCGGAGCAATGGTACTAAAACTCTATCCCCGATTTACCAGTAGAAAAAGATAGTTTGAGTTTGTTTATAACTAGATTAATTCTAAAACATATTTTTAACATATGTAAGACTCCAAATACAAAATATAACTATATAAACTATAATATATCAACCCTAGCATGTCATCTATAAATCATATGAAACGAAGGCGTGTGATCAACATTCCCATTTTCCGACAGTTAGTGTCCCTTTCGGGCATCCTAACATGACAACTATACAGAAAGCTAACACGAGTACACACGTTAACCACTTCAAGTCGTTTATTAGCGAGCAGCTGATATGATCTCACGCAAATCTTCTAAAGATAAGTTAGTCATCCGTTAAGAGTTTTCTAACCTCACTAATTCAGGGAAGTAATACCGAATACACAACACAGCCACCTAAACTAGCATAAATTAGAGCATTTCACAACCTATTCCATTTTACCAGCTTTGAACCCAGATCTACTAAGATCGCTATTTTTACCAAAATAACTACCAAAGATCATTAACCGTGTTAAAGACCAGTAACGACACCATTAGGCTTTTAAAACCCTTTTACGTGCCAGTAAGCATTTTTAACCGTTATTCGACTGACTTTAACCAAACCAATACCTGGTTACAGTTTCATGGCATAACCTATTTAACAAGTTAACTAGTCTACTACCGGACGATTAAACGGACGGTTTTTCAACATTTATCCGCCTAACACATTCGACATTCGCCAAAGTCATTCAAATACAACTACAAATCCAACAACAATGAAACAAGGTTGCGCTATGATCATCAAGATCTAAACGTGAAAAACGCCAAATTTATACAAGACATGATTAACTACACGAATGATTTTTTAACGTACTAAATACTATTGTTCTTGCCCGTAGGCGTATGAATAACTAATACAACATCAAAATAGCAATCCAAAATCAGATTTGAAACACAAATGTTTAAAGGATCAAACCATATAAAATGCTAAGAGATGGATTGGATGGATTCCCGAGCTCGTTCCACGCCTGTGCAGCACTTCAAAAGCCCCAAAAATCGTGAGAAAAGCTTCCCCCAATATCCAACCCCGATCAGTGAGCTGAAATGGGGGTTTTATAGAAGAACAGGGGGTTCGAGCGGCCGCTCGGCCTTGTGAGCGGCCGCTCACTTTTCAGACAAGTGGCCCATTTGCTCGTCGCTGACGTAGGCCTTCTGGAAGGTCCCCAGAAATATCTGGGAGGGGTGCGCGGCCGCTCACAGGGAGTGAGCGGCCGCTCACAGGTCCTGATGGCCTGTTTGCGCGCCGAAATCTTCGTTTTTCCTTCCTTTGTGCTTCCGGGACATCGTTTAAGACCTGAAATCGTAAAGATACCCAAATAAGTACCAATTCCTATGTATAAGGTCAAAAACGTATGAAAATGGGAGTTAAACGGGGACTTTTATATGTGTAATTTAATGTATATCAAACCTCCCCACACTTGAACTTTGCTTGTCCTCAAGCAAACACTTAATCATAAAATAAACGAAAAACTCGCCAAGTGGCAACAAAGACAAAATATAGCCTGTTCAGACGATAATAGTCAAGCCAACAATGATATATAAACAGGTGATAAGATAACTAAAAAGCAACGACGCACTTCCGATCTACAAGCACGCAAACCCGTACATGACTCACAATGTTCACACACAATCGGTTTTATTTATGATACATACGTGTAATATGTATGTGTAAATCGCTCCATTGCCAAGACAATGAATCGTGCAATATCATAAGCTTGTCAAAAGATCTAGTCTTCACCAACTAACGTGTGAAAAAGCACAAATCAAGAGGTCTTGTAAGGGTTGTAAAAACTGCTCGAATACTTTTTAGGGTGTTCTATTTTCTGGATTTTTTTTAACATATATATCTATGATATGTATATAGGACTAAAACTGATTATATAATCAACATACGGGTTTTAAATATATAAACCCGAAAACAAACTATTTACAACATAAAAACTAGTCAAACAATAACCTAAACCGAGCTTTAACACAAAAGGTTAAAAAGAAAAAGGTTATTTGGTTTAGTGGTGAAATGGTGTGGTAAATAAGAAAAACACGGGATTAGGTTCAACATGGTTAACAAGTGGATAATATTTGGGTGTGGGAAACAGATAGAACGAAAAGAAAAGGCTAAATCAAAAGGGTATCCTAAATGCCTCAATCATATTCGTACAATCCCACACGTATCTGATCTAAATAAGTACGCTAATGACAAGTTCTAAATTACACGAAACATCCGGCTCACTCGAAAGCATGTCAAAGAAATGAAAATCTATTTTAAGGCTCAAATGCTCACGTAACCGGAAGGAAATGGGTGCAAGTGTACGAATCTAACACGCTCGCATCTCATCTGTTTGTCGCGCCTCGAGTTATCTTTATCAAAAATTAGTTAGGCTTGATGTTTATAAGTAAATATATATATATATATATATATAGGCTAAGTATCCACAAAAACCCTCTAAAACGAAGAAACTCGGTAAACTCTAACTTCCCGAGCTTTTTATCATCTGAAAAAATTAGGGTATGTAATATACATGATTTTAAGAGTTTTGAGCCAAAAAAATCAACAAAGCGCCAAGTGGATATTTTTAAAAAAAATAAATAAGTTTATGTTGTGTTACGTATGTTACACAAAAACAGACATTTTACATATGTAACACAAAAAACATATTTATTTTCTTTAAAAATATCCACTCGGCGCTTTTTTGTTTTTTTGGCTTAAAGCTCTTAAAAACATGTATATTACATACCCTAATTTTTTCAGATGTTAAAAAGTTCGGGAAGTCAGAGTTTACCGAGTTTCTTCGTTTTGAGTGGGTTTTTATTTAATCCTCCCCCTATATATATATATATATATATATATATATATATATATATATATATATATATATATATATATATATATATATATATATATAGGGGAAGTATAAATTGAAAACCCACTCGAGTTAAGAAAACTCTGAAAACCCGTCAAAAAACCATCTAAAAAACTTTTTTTTTTTTGAAAAAAATACACAAGGTAACATACATGTTTTTAAGCGTTTTGGGCCAAAAAATAAAAAAAAAAGCGCCGAACGAATATTTTTAAAAAAAATAAACAACGCAAACTTTGTAACAGCGCTGTTAACATATGTTAAAACGCAGAAACATATGTTAACAGCGATGTAACATATGTTAAAAAGCAGAAAACATATGTTAACAGCGCTGTTACAAAGTTTGCGTTGTTTATTTTTTTTAAAAATATTCGTTCGGCGCTTTTTTTTTATTTTTTTTTGGCCCAAAACGCTTAAAAACATGTATGTTACCTTGTGTATTTTTTTCAAAAAAAAAAAAGTTTTTTAGATGGTTTTTTGACGGGTTTTCAGAGTTTTCTTAACTCGAGTGGGTTTTCAATTTATACTTCCCCTATATATATATATATATATATATATATATATATGTGTGTGTGTGTGTGTGTGTGTGTGTGTGTGTGTGTGTGTGTGTGTACTCTTAAAGGTTTTTTTTATATAGTTATACATATATACAAGAGGACAAACAAGACATAATCCTCTCCCCACACTTGAAACTCACATTGTCCCCAATGTGACAATAGAAAGCGTTTATGAAATAGCTAACTATTTGTGCGAAAAAGGAGAATAAAACTCCCCTGTTGTTGATTACCCGAAAAGCATGTGGATAGCCTGGAGCATCCATATCGGTGCTCGCCTGTTCCTGCACTATCACCATTCTTGACAAAAGCAAAAATACATCAAATACATCCAGTCATCATCACACTTATTCAAACCAAGCAAATATTACTGAAATGGAAAATACTGAAAAGTAAATAGTACGGATACAGAAAGAAATAAAAAAGATGTCTTGGGTGCTCGCACCCGAATACAGTACCAACAGAAATAAGATAAACAAAATAGCACCAGCTTAACAGCTACTCCTCAGTCCTCATCATCATGGTGAGTCCCAGATGATCTCGCTGCATCACCACCTCGTCTCCGCTTGTCCCCCGGATGTCCCCTTTGTGGGGGATTCCCAAAATTGTTTGGGAAACAAGCGTGAAATTCAGTCACGAGGTAGTCAAGGGTCGCGCCCTGATCCTGTAGGGACTCGCCATGTTGATATAAGGTGTCACGCGTTTCCGTTCTGAACGCACCAAATTCGTCATAGAAGGTTTGAGGGTGCTGGTAGTGGTACTGCTGCTGATGAGGCAGTAGAGGCTCCTGCTGCTGTGGGTGCTGCTGGTCAGGTGGTGGCATGGGTACTGCTGGCAGCGGGTTCCAGATCGAATTGTCTTTACCCTTTAGCCTGATTGTCCCGCTAGCGTACTTGTGGACTATCCTCATGTGTCGGAGGACATCCATGTTCACCCTCGATTCGCCGGGAATCCGGGTCAGTCCCCTTCGTACAGTCTTTAAAATCCCCATTCCCTATTGCCATTGCAGTCACGTACTCCCCACCGTATATCATGCTCCTAGGCTTTGTACCTGATGCTGTACTGAGAAAAGATGCAACAAGTGCAGCAAGGTTAACTGGTACATTACTTACTAGAGCATAGAGAAATAATAGATCTGGTGTGGGGCAGCCGGTCGAATTGTCTTTTTTAGCAGTCGCAGTCCCGCATAGGACATTCTGAAAAAACCGCAGCAGTGGGTCAATAAGTTGGCTTGCCTTGGCACTTTGGGGGGTATACTTTTGCTCCCCCGTCAATTCCGCCCCAAAAGAGTCTCTAAGAACGTGGTCGTTCAGGAATTTGAACATAGCTTCATTGAAGCTATCATCCTCGACCTCCTCGTCAGTATAGATTCCCAGGTGTAGACCTAGCTCTGCGACCAAAATGTCGCGCCATTCTCCGCATAGACGGAACTGTAATCCACAGCGCTTACCATTCCTTTGGAAATCCGGCTGGTCATACTTGCGCGGCCTTTGGTAGTGCAAGGTGGAAAAGAACTCGAGGGTAAGTTCCTCATAAACTGGTTCCTCGATCATGAGCAGGTTTTCCATGTGCTCGTTCATCATCTCCCGAAATCTCGCTTCCTGATTTAGTTCAGCCAAGGTATCAAAGCAAATCCTTCGTGGCGTGGCGATAGAACGCCTGTGCTCCCACAATTTTGTGAATGTTTCTATGCACCCGCGTTCTCGCGTGTCCGCTGGATCAAATTGAAGGAAGCAGTGCACCATCTGCATCAAAATGCTAAAATATGTCAGTTATAATCGAAGGAATGAGACCCGGACCCAAAACACGCGAAACAAAAAAATAAATTTCATATAAGAAGTTTGGAGCGGCCGCTCGGCCTCTGTGAGCGGCCGCTCCAACAGCCTGCAAGCGCAGGATCGCGTTTTGCAGCCCCGTTTTCGCTCCCGTGCATTGGCGTTTGCCCGGTTTTCAGTGTTTTAGCCAAATGCACTCTAAAAGTGGCCATTCAAGCACTTATTATTTTTTTTCAAAAATTATCAACTTTGGCGCTTGAATGTCCGAACTTGCGCAATTATGAAGTTTTTAAAGCGAATTTGGGATTTTAACACCTATGCGCCTTCACTTTGCAAATCACCTTAACTTTAAGTCATTTAGCGCAAGGTGTTTAAAGCCCAAATATTTATGGATTAATCATCGAATTTGGGGCGCGTTTGTTTAGTTATGAAGAATGCCCCAAAGTTCATGAATATTCCAACTCTAAACAACAATCTAATAACTAATAGCCTTAAAATTTGGGGATTTGTTAAACATTATGAAGAATCCCCAAAATTTAAGAAAACAATACAATAACATATAACCTAAACATGATGAATTTGGGGATTTTTGAACAATTATGAAGGATCCCCAAAATTCAACAACAATCCTAAATTACATTAACATCTATACTAGCATACAACCCTATAATGAAATTAATCTACAAACATACTAAACTATACTAAACATAAGGTTAAAAAAATCACACAAATCTTAAAAATTTTCGGATTTGTTTTAAACCTTATGAAGAAAACCCAAAAACTCAAAGTTTTGAACAATAATCACCCACTAATCTATACTAACAAAGCATATAATCCATTCAAGCAATTCTAGGGTTTGTTAAGCATTATGAAATAACCCTAAAAATCAGAAAAGATTGCATAAATCTAAACTACATTACACTAGAACAAGGAAAATAACAAGAAAGAGGAAGATTCATACCTTGATTTGAAGATTTGAAGGTGGATTTGAAGGTTTGTTTTGGTGTGTTCTTGAGAGCAAGTGCAAAGGGATTTGGGGTGTTATTAGATGGAGCGGCCGGTTATAAGGGTGTAGGGTTAGATAATATTCAGTTTGTAAGTGAAATACCCAAGCTGCCCTTTGCAAAAATTTCGAGCAAACAAATCGCGCGACCGCTCGTGAAAATTTTTTTTTTTAAACCTGGGCGTTTGGAGCAGCCGCTCGGTGCCTGTGAGCGGCCGCTCAAAGCCACTGATGTGGTTTTTGAGCTGTAGTTTTAACCCAAAACTGCCTGCTCTTATCTGTTTTGACCCGAACAACCAACATACCTGTTTTGTGACGCTTCTTAGTGTAATACCTCAGTTGTGAAGCGACTTTTCACATCTTCATAAGGTGCGAATGAATCCTGCAAAGACTAAAAACAAACTACAAAAACAAGTTAAAATTAAACAACTTAACTACAAATTAAACTAAGCTATGAACATATATACAATTTGGCGCGCCCATACACTCCGTGCTATATTTATTATCGAGTCGCTAGCTAGACTCACTTCCCCACACTTATTAGGCGTGCGGTTCGTAGAGATCGATCATCTCCACGGATTTGTCAGCCGGTCCGTCTATGTAGACTTTCAGGCGATGACCGTTGACTTTGAAAGTCAAACCCTCCAAATTTTCAATCGAGACAGTTCCGTAAGGATATACTTCCTTAACAGTGTACGGTCCTGTCCATCGGGATTTCAACTTTCCTAAAAAGAGACGCAGGCGCGAGTTGTAAAGCAGGACCAAGTCGCCTACCTGAAAATCTTCTCGGTGTTTCAGGCGACTGTCGTACAATCTCTTCGTGCGCTCTTTGTACAACATCGAGCTCTCATAGGCTTGTTGCCTAAGCTCCTCTAGCTCGTGAATCTACAAGAAACGGGTCTCACCGCCGGTCTTCAGATCCAAATTTGCCGTTTTAAGAGCCCAGAACGCCCTATGCTCTAACTCGACTCGGAGATGACACGCTTTGCCATAGACAAGCCTAAAGGGAGTCATCCCAATAGGCGACTTGTAGGTAGTCCTAAAGGCCCACAACGCATCATCCAGCTTGTCTGCCCAATCCTTGCGATTTTGATTAACCGACCGCTCAAGGATTCGCTTCAATCCACGGTTAGTGACCTCCACCTGTCCACTTGTCTATGGATGATACGGGGTGGATAACCTGTGGTGGACACCATAACGTGCTAACGCGCGATCAAGTTGCGCATTGCAGAAATGTGTACCACGATCACTAATCAGTGCCTTTGGGGCACCAAACCACGAGAACAAGCTTCTAACAAACCTCACTACAACTCGGGCATCATTTGTGGGTAAGGCTTGCGCCTCGGCCCACTTTGACACGTAATCAACTGCCACGAGTATATATAGATTGCCCCGTGAGAAGGGGAATGGTCCCATGAAGTCAATGCCCCAAATGTCAAAGACTTCACAGACTTGGATGGGGTTCTGCGACATTTGGTCGCGTGCCGATATGTTCGTCGCCCTCTGAAACGAATCACATGCACCAACCAATATCTGAGAGTCACGAAAGAGTGTAGGCCAGTAAAACCCGGAGTCTAACACTTTCTTAGCAGTGTAATTCGCTCCATGGTGACCTCCGGTAGGCCCCTCGTGACAATCGCGCAAGATCTGCGCCGCCTCTACCCCGAACACGCAACGGCGAATCAGCTAATCCGCCCCGACCTGGAACAAAAATGGGTCATCCCAGAAGTAATGCTTGAGGTCTGCGAAGAACTTCCTCTTTTGCTGGTGCGACAATCCTTTGATAAGGATCCCGCATGCGAGGTAGTTCGCAAAATCCGCAAACCATGGCGATACATCTTCCACCGACTCGACACTCATCAAGAACTCGTGGGGAAATTGTCATTAATGGTATCCCACGTGGAGTTCTCGGCATCTTCATGCTCGAGTCTGGACAGATGGTCAGCAGCAACATTCAGGGCACCCTTCTTGTCCTGAATCTCTATATCGAACTCCTGCAGCAACAGGATCCACCTAATCCAGCGCGGTTTCGCGTCCTGTTTGCTAAAAAGGTATCGGATCGCTGCATGGTCTGTATAGACAGTGGTCTTCGACAGTACTAAATAAGATCTAAACTTGTCGAATGCAAATACTACAGCTAGAAGCTCTTTCTCCGTGGTGGTGTAATGCTCCTGAGCAACATGAAGAGTCTTGCTAGCGTAGTAGATCAGATGGAAGTGCTTGTCCTTCCGCTGTCCCAAGACCGCCCCAACAGACGGGTCATCGGACGGGCGATTTTTGAGAAATCTTTGATGAATCGCCTGTAAAAACCCGCATGACCCAAAAAGCTGCGGATCGCTTTAACAGAGGAGGGTGGAGGGAGCCTAGAAATGATATCTATTTTAGCCGGGTCAACCTCCAACCCACTTTGGGAGACCTTATGCCCCAGGACTATTCCTTCCTTCACCATGAAGTGGCATTTTTCCCAGTTTAGCACAAGACTGGTCTCCTCGCACCTCTGAAGCATCCGCTCCAGATTTCCTAGACACTGATCAAATGAACTCCCGAAGACTGAAAAATCAACCATGAATACCTCCATGGAGTCCTCGATCATGTCATGAAAAATGGCAACCATGCAACGCTGGAAGGTTGCCGGCGCATTGCACAACCCGAATGGCATACGCCTGTAGGCGAATGTGCCAAAAGGGCATGTGAAAGTCGTCTTATCCTGGTCCACAGGATCGATAGGGATTTGGAAATACCCCGAGAAACCATCAAGGAAACAATAATATTACTTCCCCGACAGTCGTTCCAACATCTGATCGATGAATGGAAGCGGGAAGTGATCCTTGCGGGTGGCGTCATTGAGCTTGCGGTAGTCAATGCAAACTCTCCACCCCGTGACGGTCCTCGTAGGAATCAATTCATTCCTATCATTCGTGACCACCGTCATGCCACCCTTCTTGGGCACGACGTGCACAGGACTAACCCAAACAGAATCCGAGATCAGATATATCAATCCAGCATCAAGCAACTTAATGACCTCAGACTTAACAACTTCTAGCATGTTCGGGTTCAGATGCCTCTGGTGCTGCGCACTAGGCTTGTAGACATCTTCCATCAAGATTTTATGAGTACAGAATGAGGGATTAATCCCCTTTATGTCCATGATCTTCCAGGCGATTGCCTTCTTATGAAGTTTAAGTACACAAAGCAACTCGCTCTTTTCAACTGCAGATAAAGAGGATGAAATGATAACAGGCAGACGACCCTCCTCGTCAAGGAATGCATACTCCAGATGCGGTGGGAGCTCCTTCAGCTCCAAAGACGGAGGATCTTCAATAGATGGCTTCGACTTATCGCTCTCCTCTCGCTCAATCTCCACGAAACGCTCCGGGCTCTGGGAACTATCATGACCGATCTGATAGACCGGCTGCTCATCTCTATGGCCCTCCTTCATAATTCCATCTAAGTCCCCACACAACAGATGCGTGCCCGACACATTCCCCTCTATCGTGCCTCAAAAGTGAGAACTGACACACTGGTCTACTATGTCAAGATAGTATAGTGTGTCATCCTGACTCTCGGGATGACGTATCGACCTCTGAACATCAAAAGTCACATGCTCATCATTCACCCGGAGTATGATTTGACCCGCAGCCACGTCAACAATCGTCCTAGCCGTGTTAAGAAAAGGACGTCCGAGGATCAGAGGCACTTTAGAGTCCTCATCCATATCAAGGATGATAAAATCCACCGGGAATACAAATTTGTCAATTTTGACAAGCATATTCTCAACAAATCCCCGAGGATATTTGATCGAACGATCAGCAAGACGAAAACTCATCCTGGTGGGTGAAGGCTCACCCAGATCCAGCTTCTCAAAAACCTTATAAGGCATAAGATTAATGCTCGCACCCAAGTCTTCCAATGCATTACTGACAGACATGTTCCCTATCAGACAAGGGATGGTGAAACTACCGGGATCTCCCATCTTCATGGGCAGTCTATTCTGCAGAATTGCAGAGCAGTTCTCATTTATGAGTACACAGGACATGTCCTCAAGTTTTTGCTTATTGGTAAGGATGTCCTTCAGGAATTTGGCATACTTAGGCATCTGAGCCAAGGCCTCCACAAATGGGATGTTTATATGTAGTTGTTAGAACAGCTCGAGAAATTTCCCGTATTGCGCCTCGTCTTTTTGTTTCCTAAGTCTGCCAGGGTATGGAACAGGAGGAGTGTAGTCAGTGACTGGCTTCGGCAACTGTGCTGTACTTGCTGGGACTCGCCTAGCGTGCACCTCATCCGAAGCCTCAGTCTGGACCGTCTCAGTGATCGGTGGTGAGCCTGATGTGTCAGGTCCTGTGGTTTTACCACTCCTCGTCATAATGGCATTTACATGCCACCTCGGATTAGGCTCAGTGTTGCCTAGGAGATTGCCCTGCTGTCTCTCGGACATCATCTTTGCCATCTGGCCTACCTGGTTTTCAATGGCCTTCATGGACGCCTTTTGTCCCCCCCATCTCTCCTTCGTAATTGGAGAAGCGCTCCTCGTGTTGCTGGTAGCGCTGCTCAGCAATTTGATTGGAATTTGTTGTGGTGGTGAGGAGTTGAGACATCATTTCCTCCAACCTAGACGTACCGCCCTGGGCGGGCTGCTGGGAACTGCCCCCGACGCCGTGGTTCTGGTACTGGTTCGGTCTGGATTGGTAGGATTGGCCATGAGATTGGTAAGGCTGTTGTTGTTGGGACTGTTGGGATTGGTGAGATTGGTGTGGTGCAGAGGCTCTTTGCTGATATCTGAGAGGGTTTTGGTTCGATGTACCTGATCTCCACCCGAAGTTTGGGTGGTTCCTCCATCCCGGATTGTAAGTATTACTGTAGGGGTTATTTTGGGGTCTCGACTGATTACCCATGTAAGCCACATCCTCGTGGCCAGTATACATAACCCCTTGAGCACACGAGCCATGCTCGTGAGACAACCCGCACAGATCACACAGACTTTGGGCCTGGGTAACACTTTGTTGAGATCTGTCAAATCTCGTACCTAGCGCCTCTATCTGTGCAGAAATGGTCGTGTAGTTATCCACGGCATGTACACCCGATCGGGCAAATGAAGACCTTGATCGGTCACTCTTTCGAGACTTAGACTTTTGGGACGCCTTTTCAATAATGGCCCATGCTTTATTGGGGGACTTTTTTCCGATGTCTCCCCCAGCATATACATCAAGGCGCTCCTGAGAGTCAAGCTCGAGCCCCTGATAGAACATTTGCACCAGATGTCTTTTTGAGATATCATGGTGCGGGACACTCAAGAGTAGGTCTTTAAATCTCTCCCACGCGGTGTATAATGATTCCTCGTCATCTTGACGAAACGTCATGATGCGATTCCTCAGTTTCTGTGTCTTTTCAGGAGGAAAGTATTGCTGCATGAATTGTTGCGACAACTCTGCCCAGGTCGTGATCGACCCTGCGTGTTGTGACAGAAGCCAAGTCCGGGCTTTGTCCCGCAACGAGAATGGGAAGAGTCTCAGACGGATAGCATCATCGCAGATGCCCGTCATCTTAAAGGTGGCTAAAACCTCTAAGAATGCAGCAATATGTCGGCCTGGATCCTCATGCTCCAGTCCACCGAATTGCACCGAGTTTTGTATCATATTCACGATACTGGATTTGATCTCGAAATGGTCAGCCAAAATAGCCGGCCGGACAATACTCGGTGCCAGTCCATCTCCTCCTGGACCACTATCATTCAGCGGAATGTCGTCGTCCGCCATGATAATGTCACTGTGGGCTTCCGACCCCTCGTCGTCAGCCAGATCGTGCCTCGCTTCGTCGATTGGGACCTCAACTATAGGAGCAGAAATAGGGATATCAGAAACAAGACGAAACTTATGAAGTCTAATCCTCTCGCTTCTCCTTAGGCGCCTTCGCTCCTCGTCAGAAAGATCACCAGAAGACCTGGGGTTCGTGGACATCAACCTGCATGTAAGAATGATACAGTTGCAGCAGGCGAATATATGATAAACCCAAAAAGGCGATAAAAGACAGAAAAATAAATAAATGAAATAAAGAATCAATAAATTCATGCGAAAATAACGGAAAGCTATATATTCAAGAAAATCAAATATAAACTAATAGAATCAATAAAATGAACAGAAATAAGCAGACTAAGCCTAAAACTATACAAAGAATGAAATTAATAATTAGTCCGAATACGAACAAATAAATCTAATTAATCAAATAACGAACAAATCAAATTCATAGACAAACCAATTAATCCAATATTCAATAAATTAAATCTATCAACATCCTAATGAACGAATAATCAAATCAAACAATCCTATAAGCAGATAAATGAACGAATCTATATGCAAACCTATAAACCAATCTAAAATCTATCCAAAATATCTACAGACAGATAAATTTAATAAAAATTCAAATAATCATATATGCAAATAAATAAATGAAATAACGAATCAAAGAAGTATAAACAAGTATTCACAAGCATGTACACTGTTAAAAAGTTGACTCGGTTCGTTCCTAATGCTCGTCGTGTCCCCGGCAACGGCGCCAAAAACTTGACGTGTGCGAAAATATACATAATTTTACAATGAAATAACACACGTTTTGCTTTAATATTTATAAAAATGGTTTAGACCTTAATATTAAAACACACACAATAGGGCAAGTGTACCCTGTCATATATGTAGTAATGTGTAGATAAGAACCAGATATCGATCCATGGACGCGCGCGGAGCAATGGTACTAAAACTCTATCCCCGATTTACCAGTAGAAAAAGATAGTTTGAGTTTGTTTATAACTAGATTAATTCTAAAACATATTTTTAACATATTTAAGACTCCAAATACAAAATATAACTATATAAACTATAATATATCAACCCTAGCATGTCATCTATAAATCATATGAAACGAAGGCGTGTGATCAACATTCCCATTTTCCGACAGTTAGTGTCCCTTTTGGGCATCCTAACATGACAACTATACAGAAAGCTAACACGAGTACACACGTTAACCACTTCAAGTCGTTTATTAGCGAGCAGCTGATATGATCTCACGCAGATCTTCTAAAGATAAGTTAGTCATCCGTTAAGAGTTTTCTAACCTCACTAATTCAGGGAAGTAATACCGAATACACAACACAGCCACCTAAACTAGCATAAACTAGAGCATTTCACAACCTATTCCATTTTACCAACTTTGAACCCAGATCTACTAAGATCGCTATTTTTACCAAAATAACTACCAAAGATCATTAACCGTGTCAAAGACCAGTAACGACACCATTAGGCTTTTAAAACCATTTTACGTGCCGGTAAGCATTTTAACCGTTATTCGACTGACTTTAACCAAACCAATACCTGGTTACAGTTTCATGGCATAAACTACAAGTTAACTAGTCTACTACCGGACGATTAAACGGACGGTTTTTCAACATTTATCCGCCTAACACATTCGACATTCGCCAAAGTCATTCAAATACAACTACAAATCCAACAACAATGAAACAAGGTTGCACTATGATCATCAAGATCTAAATGTGAAAAACGCCAAATTTGTACAAGACATGATTAACTACACGAATGATTGTTTAACGTACTAAATACTATTGTCCTTGCCCGTAGGCGTACGAATAACTAATACAACATCAAAATAGCAATCCAAAATCAGATTTGAAACAAAAATGTTTAAAGGATCAAACCATATAAAATGCTAAGAGATGGATTGGATGATTGAAGGATGGATTGGATGGATTCCCAAGCTCGTTCCACACCTGTGCAGCACTTCAAAAGCCCCAAAAATCGTGAGAAAAGCTTCCCCCAAGATCCAACCCCGATAAGTGAGCTGAAATGGGGGTTTTATAGAAGAACAGAGGGTTCGAGCGGCCGCTCGGCCTTGTGAGCGGCCGCACACTTTTCAGACAAGTGGCCCATTTGCTCGTCGCTAACGTAGGCCTTCTGGAAGGTCCCCGGAAATATCTGAGAGGGGCGTGCGGCCGCTCACAGGGAGTGAGCGGCCGCTCACAGGTCCTGATGGCCTGTTTGCGCGCCGAAATCTTTGTTTTTCCTTCCTTTGTGCTTCCGGGACATCGTTTAAGACCTGAAATCGTAAAGATACCCAAATAAGTACCAATTCCTATGTATAAGGTCAAAAATCGTAAAGTTAAACATCACCAATCATCAATTATTCCCAATAATAATCATAAATCATCTTCTAAAATAGTTATAGATCATCATCATATCATCTATCAATCATTCAAACATCATACAACACATAATATCTCATTTAACACCATTAACACGTTGATTTTTGTATGAAAACTCATTATTAATGAAAATGTTTTGTTTAGAAAGCGTTTTATCAATGAAAACATGTTTGAATCAGGTCTGGACCTTTGGGGTTTGAGAAAAACGAATTAAAATTGATTAAAAAGGTTTTAGATCAAGAACACACCTTAAATCTTCTATTGTTTAGGTTACATAACGTGTTTGTAGGTTAGGATCTGATAAACGAGATCAAAAACTCCTTTCTACAGGTTTGGGGTTGAGAGAGAGAACTTTCGGGTGGTTAGTGTTTGTGAAATGATGAAAAAGTTGCAAAGTATGGTATTTATAGCTGCTGTTGGGTCGCACCCTTCAAGGGTCGAATGAAGATTTTTAGGGATCGAATGAGAGTCTTAAGTGTTGATTCAAACCCTTTAAGGGTCGAACCAATTTCCTGGTTCTCAGTTTTCTAAGGTTTTGTCGTTTAAACGCGTTTTAACACATGTTAACACATTCTAACACATGAACATGCAATCCTAACATATGTTAAGTATGTCTAATCACATAAACACCATAATAACATGTATTTACACATTGCACATCATACATGGAACAATTCATGTTTATCGCATAATCCAACTATGTAAGTTCACCAACAACGGGACTCAAGACTCGTTTGTGTGTATGATAACCACCAATGATTCTTTAAATCATTGAACCCTGGACAATACATAAATGTAAACTGACTTAACAGACCTAGTCAAGTATGTTAAGAAAATGTTTCCGCTAAGGTAGACTTATATGTTTGAAAAATATTACCATGAGTTTGCCTGGTGTCACATCGCGCCACGTGGTGCCTTGGCAGGGGAGTATTTTATTTCTATCTCATCAGCATTTATTACCACATATATGTGGGCTGAAGGAAGGCAAGCCCTTAACCTGGGCCCAAGCCCATCGTCGTAGTTATGGGTTAGTGACTTTTGGCCAATGCATGTCCTATATAAAGGAAGTCACCCCTCCCTTATATAGACATGTTTTGTTTCAAGCCAACAACATTTTTGTGTCTGTACGTTGGAGTCCTTATCAACTACCTAGCAGTCGCCTCCCTTTGTACGACCCTTTCACTCTTCTTCTTGTAGGTTTGGATCTCGACCACGAGTGTTTGCAAATGATAGTCCCTGCAATAACACGAGTTGACAACCATAATCACCTACTACAAAAGTAATTACCTTGTTGTCTCATCAATCATATAATAAAATCCAACATCATTCAACTCTTTAAGCGATAAAGTCAATTATTTATATTTATTATCCAATAATTAATCCTCCAAATTTATTTAACATTTTAAACGAATAACTATTAATTATTCCGAACAATTAATCCACAATCCGTCAATCATTTATCTAAACAATTAACTATTATTATTCCAAATAATCTAGTAATAAATATTTCTCCAAAAATTTATCACCGCTATTAATCTGCCTTTTGTGATATAATATTTAATCAATGAATACTATTCGTTGTTCGCACTCCAAGGTGTAACTCTTTGGATTATATTTCGACAGTTACATTAAATAATCGATAACTAGACACCATTAAATTCCAGCAGAACTCAACCAAACATATTTTTGCAATAGATGAGGTCAAAAGTTATGAAAACTTGTGCAGATCCAAAAAATGGATGAAAACTCACAAAGATATCTAGATTTAACATACTCAATCAAAAGAATGGCCCTGATAACACATGTTGGTCCCGAAGACACAACAAGGATCAAATGAGCTAGATCTATAAAACCCACGATGTGCGGAATTTATACGTGCATGTGATATTATGTATGTATAAAGAAAGATGGAAGCAAACACAAGACACTCAAATTACTTTATATTCATAATACTATAAAACAGATTACCCAAACTAGTCTACAGACCTAAACACCCCAAAAATTTGTGAATCAAGTCACCTACATACACACATACACACACATACACACACACATACACACACACACACATATATATATATATATATAATATGTATAGGATTTGAATCATTTGAGAACCACCATTTAGGGAGAGAATTAAGAAACCAATATGAAGATGAGGTACTTTTTTGTAAATATGAAATATAAACACAAAAACCCCTCCACCAAAAAACAAAAAAATAATAAAAAAATTATATAACCTAAAAAATAAAAAAGTAAAAAAACCAAAATGTTTATCTAGTGTTAAGCTTTTGAAAAAAAAAATAAAAAAATAAAAAAATGGCTTATATTACGTCATGTCTGATCCACATGTGCATTTCATTATTATATATATACAGACATATACCGTATGCACATGTGCATTTCACTATTATAGCACACTTTTGAATAAATTGTCAACTACCATGTTTAAATGATCATCCAATGGACGCGATATGAGATATAAGGACACAAAAATTTTATTCAATGTTAATTAAATTGACGTGAAGTGGGATATAGAATACACTCGATCTCATTAAGTGTTTATTCATGCATATTAATTATAACATAAATTCAAAATAAGATAAGTGTAGGATAACAAACATGAATAACCTTAATGCAGGGGTGAAGGTGTCTTCAAGAAAGAAGTTTAGGAGGAAATCGTTGTTCAACCACCGGGGTGAGAGTAGTGGATCCTCAGAGCGTCCTAAAAAACGTCTTAGGGATGAAAATGACATGTTTGGATTGGATAAGATTATTGGCATTATGTCTGAGACCAGTAATACTTTTAATACCAAAGGTTTGGGTGGGAATGAGGTTTTTTTTGACACCAGACTTGAATGAACATATGGGTGGTGGTCCAGTTGGTAATGAGGTGGAAACTGGGATTGTTCATTCGACGAGGGGGTGAAGGAGTGGGTGATCTTATATCTAATATTGATAAGGAGACCTCGGCTACTGTTCTTTTTAGCCAAGCTTTGGGGGTGAATAATCTTGAAGATTTTGTGCTGACGGTTAAAGAGGTGCTTATTTCTGAAGGTTATCAAGCAGGTGATCAATGAATGTTATTTCATTGAATATTCGCGAGTTAGGGAATGTTAGAAAAGCAGACTGGGTTCGTGGTCTTCGGGTTTCTCACGAGGTTAGTTTTTTTATGATTTAAGAGACGCAATTTGTGTCTTTGGAATCTATTCAGTTGGACCGTTTTTGGGGGATAGGTGGTTTTAAGTTTCATTGGGTTCCTTCCTTGGGACGTTCGGGAGGATTATTGTCGTTATGGGATCCGCAGGTTTTTATTATGGAGAGGGTGGTCAAAAGCTCTAATTATCTTCTTGTTTCAGGTACGGTTAAAGGGAGTGGGTGTAAATATCATATGCTTAATGTTTACTCTTCACATAACTTGGTGCAAAAACGAGTTTTGTGGGAAGGCATTGGTGGTTTAATTGGTGATGGAGATGGTAGGTGGGTGGTTGCAGGAGATTTTAATGCGGTTAGAATGGAGGATGAAAGGCGAAATTCTATTTTTAACATGGCCGAGGCAAACGAGTTTAATGATTTTATTGATTATTCTAATCTCCATGAGTACTCCTTGAAAGGGAGGAGATTTACGTTTGTTGCAGGGAACAAGTTGAGTCGTATCGACAGGATTTTTGTTAATTGGAACTTTTTTATGGATTGGCCGTGTGCGGAATATATCGCTCTAGAGAGAAATAAATCGGACCATAGCCTTATTTTGTTGAAGACATGTACGAATAACTTTGGGCCTAAATCGTTCAGGTTCTATAATTCATGGCTTGGTCGTGAAGGTTTCGCAGATATGGTTAGGAATGCTTTGCGTGAAGGTGATTTTTGTGGAAACCCTGACTCGGTTTTAATGATGAAATTTAAAAGGCTTTGGACTATTATCTGTTCGTTGGCTCATGAATGTAAAAAGAAGGAATCAGCTGAGAAAGTTGTTTTAGAACAAGAGTTGCATGACTTGGATTTAGCCTTGGAGCATAGATCTTTGACGGAAGAGGGGGAGTGGTCTTTGGTTGAGATTAAAAGAAGACTTCGTGAGTTAGAGGCTTATTATTACCGGGATTTGAAGCAGAAGGCCAGATGTAATTGGGCTACTCATGGGGATGAAAATTCTCGGTTTTTTCGCGTGTGTATTAATAAGCGGAAGGCGTCTAATCGTATTCCTGGTTTGGAGGTGAAAGGCTTATGGGAAACAAATCCAATTATTATCAAAAAGGAGGTGATGGGTTTTTTTCATAGATAAATTTCGTGATCGGTTGAGCTCTAGGCCAAGTATGATTTGTCATGGCATTGGGGTTCTTAGTCAAAGGGAAGCTGACGAGATGGTGGTGGGTTTTTCTAGACAAGAGATTAAACAAGCGGCTTTCAAGTGCGGTACAGATAAAGCCCCTGGGCCAGACGGATTCAATTTCAAATTTATCAGGTATTTCTGGGATATGTTAGAAAATGATTTCGTAGATGTTATGAGGCATTTTCATGAGTTTGGCCAGTTCAGTTTGGGGGTTGCGTCTTCGTACATAACTTTAATTCCTAAAGTTAGTGACCCGGCTAATCTGGGGGACTTCAGGCCGATTAGTCTAATCGGTTCTATCACCAAGGTGATCACTAAGGTGTTAGCGAATCGGTTGAAGGGGGGTTTGTGTAAGATTGTATCTGAACACCAATCGGCCTTTTTATCTGGGAGGCAGATTTTGGATGGGCCTATGGTTACTAATGAGGTGATTTCATGGGCTAAAAAGAGGGATAGGAAAATATTTCTGTTCAAGATTGATTTCGATAAAGCGTACGATAATGTTAACTGGGAATTTCTGTTATCGGTTTTGAATCAAATGGGGTTCCATTCGGTTTGGTGCAACTGGATTCGTGGGGTTTTGTTGTCGTCCAGAGCCTCTGTCTTAGTTAGCGGGTCTCCTACTTTTGAGTTTGGTTGCCAAAAAGGGATTCGACAAGGTGATCCGATATCTCCGTTTCTTTTCATTCTTGTTATGGAACGGTTTTCGGGGTTGATGAAAAAAGCGTGCGATATCGGGGCTTTTAACGGTATTGTTCTTCCTAATAATGGTCCGGTTTTATCTCATTTATTATATGCAGATGACGCTATGATTATGGGGGAATGGTCTACGTTTAATTTTTCGAACATGAAGCAGATATTGAGAATCTTTTATTTATGTTCTGGTTTAAAAATCAACCTACATAAATCGGTTCTTTACGAGGTGGGAGTAGATAATGAGGATATTACGGTTGAGGCTGACATGTTGGGGTGTAAACCAAGGGTGTTACCGTTTGTGTATTTGGGTATTAAGGTGGGGGCTAACATGAACAGGATTGCGAATTGGGATCCTGTGGTTTCCACTTTTAAGAGGCGGCTCTCGAAATGGAAAGCGAACACATTGTCTATTGCTGGCCGTTTGGTTTTGGTAAAGTCGGTTTTACATAGCTTACCTTCGTATTACTTTTCTTTGTTTAAGGTTCCTGCGAAGGTTGTTAGTATTTTAGAAGGGTTGATGAGACGGTTCTTATGGGGTGGGTTGGACAAAGTTAGGAAGATGAGCTGGGTTGCTTAGGAAAATGTTACGAAAAAGGTTAAGGACGGAGGTTTGGGGATCGCTAAGCTTGAAGTTAGTAATAATTCATTGTTAACTAAATGACTTTGGAGATACCTTAACGATCAAAATGCGATGTGGCGGAGAGTGGTGCTATCTATTCATGGGTCTACTCGGTGTTGGGGCATTGCGCCAGTTAACAACGCTATTCCGGGAGTGTGGAAGAACTGTGTATTTTTCTGGAACAAGTACAAGTTTGAGGGGAGTGATTTTAATAATGTTATTCAGGGGAAAGTGGGAAATGTAAGGCAAATCCGGTTCTGGTTGGATACATGGATAGGTTCGACGCCTCTAAAAGATATATACCCGTCTATTTTTGCGTTGGAGAAAAATAAAAAGATTGTTATTGCCGATCGAATGAAAACGATGAACAATTCTCGGGTTTATACGTGGGAGTGGAATTGTGCGCCTAGTAATCCGTTGGAGTTGGATGATCGACAAAGATTAGAGGTACTTCTTCATTCTGTTTCTTTAGAGGACAATAATGATGGTTGGGTGTGGTTCAATGGGAGAGAAGATGAGTTTTCGGTAGCCTCGGTTAAAAGTTGGATGAAAGGGTCGAGTAATGCGGCGGCCCCTTTTGCTTTCAAGTGGAGTAAGTGGGTTCCGACAAAGTGTAATATTTTCATGTGGCGTGCTTATTTGGACCGGCTTCCTACAAAGACGGCTTTGATTACAAGAAGAGTGATGATCGACAATAATATATGCGATTGGTGTGATAGTAATGAAGAAACAATTGAACACATTCTCACAGGTTGTGCGATTTCTATGGGAGTGTGGGAAGCTATCACTACTTGGTGTAAGGTCCCTAGATCGTTCGTTTTCCATGTTAGAGATTTGGTTGAGATGCAAGAGTATAGTGGCGTTTCAGGTAGTAAGGAGGTTCTGCATGGGGTTATTATTATCACATGTTGGAAATTATGGCGGGCTAGAAATGACAAGGTGTTCTCAAACAAGATGCCTAACGTGACAGATATGGTTGCGGATATCAAGTCTTTAGGTTTCCTTTGGTATAAGTATTGATTTAAATAAGGGGTAGTGGATTGGGATAGGTGGATTTCTTTTAACGTGACGTAATTGTTCTTGGTTGTTCTCTTTGTGGTTTTCAACCTCTGTCTCTGTCTTGGAGATAGTTGGTGTTTTTTTAGTTAGTGAATGAAAGTTAATTCTCAAAAAAAAAAAAAAAAAAAAAACAAAAAAACAAAAAAAACTATATATAAAAACTATAAAATAAGACAAGTGTACAAATCCACATGTGCATTTCACAATTAAAGTTAGGGTTTTTTTTTATTTTTATTTTTTTTTTGGGTTTAGCTTTAGGGTTTAGCTTTAGGGTTTAGTTTTTAGGTATGATGGGATTAGGGGTTGGGTTTTTGGGGGGATGGGGTGGGGGGTTTAGGGTTTTGGGTTTTGGGGTTAGGGTGAATAAACTTAAAAAAACTCTATAAAAAACTATAAAATAAGACAAGTGTACTACTGCATGCATATGTGCATTTCACTGTTATAGTTAGGTTTTATTTTTTATGGATTTAGTTTTTAGGTATGGTGAGAGGGGGACGGGGTTTAAGTTTTGAGGAGATGGGGTGGTGGTTTAGGTTTTTAGGGATTGGGGCTTAGCTACACATCTGCATCTCACGGTGGTTGGGGGGGGGGGGGGGGGGGGGTTTAGGTATGGTAGGATGAGGGGTCAGGAGGTTTAGGTTTTTGGGGTTAGGGATTTAGCTGCACATGTGAATCTCACGGTGTGGGGGATGGGGATGGTGGGTTTAGTATTTTTAGTGGTGGAGTTGGGTGGGTTGTTTTTTTTTTTTTTTTGGGGGGGGGGGGGGGGGGGGGGGGGTGGAAGTGGGGTTTTTATGTTTTTTTGTTTGTGTTTACACTAGTTCTCAAGTTCTCTCCTTAAAGAGCGGTTCTCGCATTAACCCTACCCTATATGTGTGTGGCTAATACACAGATCCACACAAAACCTGACTAATCACACCTATATACTCTAAACACTTATAGGCGTAGATGGCTAACCATAACTAACAAGCTATCCACGCCTCTACTCTAAACACTTATACAAATCATACATTACATGAAAAAAGACGATAGCAAAAAGTTACTATTGACTTTCTCATTAACAATTGCACTTACATAATCATTTCAAAAATTGTTTACAAAGAAGTGTTTTGAGATTTGTAAAATATAAGTGTATTTTATTTTAATTTTATATTGTAAAATGTACAATGTAATTGTACTTGATTTCTATTAGGCCTTAAGGGGTGCTTCTGGAATTTATTTTTCGTTTAACTGATTTTAACCAATTATGTTTTGTCACATCACTTCACTGATTACTTCACTGACATGTTTTTGTAGGCAACACTCCACTGATTCGTTTATTTATTTTCATTTAAATACCCAAACTTTTTATTTTTTACATTTTTACACGGTTTTTACATTTTATTTCTACTATTTCAACCGTCCCACCAAACGGTCAGCGAAATTTATTTTTTTTTATATCTTGGAAACCGTCGACTAGTTTGAATTGACTCAACTAAACGGCCCGTGAATTAAATTTAACAGTGTTACCGTCGTGGTATATAAAGTGATCAAACTGTGGGGTTAAAAACCATTACTTACCACGGTTTAAAAAGACTAAACACAAAAAAAAAAATGAATCCGTGGACCGAAGAGGAAGAAATGGCCCTTGTGGTTTGCCACAAGGACGCCACAAACGACCCCGAAATTCAAGAACTACGGGGGGCGAAGGCGAAGACTACCCCAGATGTGTTTTGGGCTCACGTGTTTAGCGACTTCATCCAACACGTGGGCACCAACACCATCAAGAACATCCGAGACCTCCAAGTCAAGTGGGAGGATCTCAATATCAAGTGTGCGAGGTGGACCACCCTCTACGAGCAAACGATGAGGGAAGATCCAGACCTTGATGACGAGTTGGCTATCGGCTTCACAAGCTATGAGTATGAGGCTCTTTACGGCCAACAATTCGACAATGTTGAGGCGTGGCGCTTGTTGCGCCAACCTTAAGTTTATTTTTCTTTGGTTTAATGAAATGTCCTTTATTTATGTTTTTGATTTATTTAAACCGTAAACATATGAAACAAACGGTAAAATTAAATAACACTAAAACACACAGAGTTAATTGAAAATTTTGCATTTTATAAAAACCAACAAACCAACCGGTACCAGCAAAACGGTCCACGAGACCACTACCAGCGTGTATGGCGACGATGATACCGTACTGATTGTTGGTACCCGTGAACATTTCGGTAGACGCCCCGTCCCCCCTTATAGAATCTGTGTAATAAACATGTGTAGTAAAGTAATATATCAAGTAAATATTATATTATTTCAATATAAGATTACATAGCTATAACTATTTGTAGAACATTTAATAATATTAAAGACAAACGTACAACACTTGTAGTCCAGTTGGTTGAGGGCATAAAGTTTTCTGTAGAAGGCTTGGGTTCAATTCTGACTAGCTACATTTGGAGGACATTGGTGGAGGGGAAATGAGGGATGACCTGGCCATTGGCTTGGGTTCCAGTCCTGATCCCGACCGGTTTTACCGATTATTTAACTGTTGTGCCTTCGGGCGGGTGAGTGGTCTGGTTTTTCGGGAATTGGTGGCAATTGGTGGCCCGGGTACTCTCGAGTACCTGATTCGCTAAAAAGGTGCCCGAGAGTGCTCGGAATTGATTCGTTGGCCGTTAAAAAAAAAAACAAAAAACAAAAAAAACAAAAACAAAAAACAAAATATTAAACACAAACATATTTGATTACTTCTTATGTAATAAGCCAATTAATTCGATAGCCTACCAACCCCATATATCATAAGCGGATTAATTCATTATTGACCAGCCTCATAATTCCATAAATCAATTAATTCATCGTTGACTAGTCGTAGATACGTCGTACTTTTAGACAAACTTTAAACATTATCATTACCATTCAATACCTAAGATACTTATAATTAGTATATCTTAAGCTAATTCCAAATATTTTATAAACCCATACACATTTAAAAAAATGTATTTATTTCTATAAAAAAAAACAAATACACTAAAGGAAAAGGGAAAATAAATAACCTTTTTCTCTCTCTAAATAGACCCTTAAAATTCCAATCATTTCGGTCTTCTCTAACAAACCATACACATTTATAAATAATTTTTGTTTTTTCTGCAGTTAAATTTGTCTACAATAGAGAACAAGAAGGAGGCTGAGGTGGGAAAAGTTATAGGGAAACTTACAAAATGTTTGTCATTTTAATCTAATATTGAACCTGTTGATCACACATAATCAACCCAACTGATTATACAGCACCAAAAGGTGTATTTGTTATCAACTTACAATCTACTGTTTGTGAGTTGTAATCAGGTTTGTAATCACAACTGTTAATTTTGATGGATTTTTTTTATTAATTTTGAATTTGGGTTTGTTTTTTTAAGCATTGTTGTTTACTTACATTTTGATGGATTTTTATTAATTTTAATGTGTAGTTAGCGTTTTTTTTTTCTTTTTTGGTGTTTGAATTCTGATCTTTAATTTAATGAAATGGGGTTGGATTATTTTTAGGTTTACATTTTGATCTACAGTTTTTATTTTCCTTATTTTTTTAGAATAAATATTATGCCAAAACAAACAAAGACAACCAATTACAAACGGGAGTGTCGGTTAAATGGGTAACAAGCTCCGCCGCAATCCGCAGTCCCTTTTGAATAGTAAAATTGATACTACTAAAGAGAGTGCTACTGGTCTTAGGGCTCGAGAAATTACTATCCTTGACCCACTGGACCGTGTTAAAATCGAGTGTTTAAAAATGCTAATTTGATCTTGATTTTTAAGTTAATGTGATTGTTTAAGAAATAGAAGTGTGGTATGATTACTTCATTTGAGTGATTGGTTTATTATATTCCTAAAGAGGAACTTTTAGGTTTCTTTGTTGTTATTTTGTAAACATTGGTTTTGGGCATAGATTCTTTTTGTTTTGCCTAAAATGACCAAATGGTTATGATATCATGGCTTCATTTTTAGTTTTTTACTACATTTATTTCTAAATATGTATGATGTTATTTTAGTTGAAATTCAAGAATCAAGAGAGAAGCATTAGAATTTGATGGGTGGTTTTACTTTTAATAACCATGGTGTGATAATTGGAGATTGGATGTCATCTAGCCCTAGCCCACGAGCGTTATTTGCGGATGTGTTGGGTGATGAAATGGGCTCACGGTCAGGGCTTGGGTCCGAATCTGCAAGGTGTGATGAAAGTAATGATGTCGTGTTTACCTTTCCTGGGACAGATAGGTACATTGGGTCGGAGCATGGTGAGGGTACTCAGAGGGAGCAAGTAGTTGATCCAATGATGAAAACAGGCGATTTTGGAGACCGGAAAGTGAGGCCACAGGCTGGTCTTGTTGAAAGGATGGCTGCTAGAAGTGGTCATAATGCTCCTCGGTTGAATACTGATATTGTTAAGGGTGTGTATGGTGCACAAAACCAACAATCTCAGTCTCCATATTTGACGGTGTCACCTGGTTTCAGCCCGAGTGCTTTTCTGGAATCACCTGTTTTTCTGTCAAACTCACTGGTAAGCTCATTAGAACGTTTTTATTTAGCACTTATATGACGTGTGGTCGTTTGGATATGTGTTTTGAAAGTGATTTTGTGATATTGAATTGTTGGAATATAGTGTTTAGATAATAAATTTTTATTGCGACTAGTATCAAACTGATCATTTACTCAAGTGCACATGCAAACACCCCCTGAAGTCATGTTTATTTAGTAATGTTTGAAAATGTATATTTTATTTTGGAGGTTTTCATGCCTTTAAATGATCTCAATGGGTTCTTCTGTAGGTTCTTCCATCTCCAACAACTGGGAAGTTTCAGTTTGCTCCAAACAACAACAATCATGATAATATGAGTAAAGATAACTTCTTTAAAGAGTCCAATAACATATCCTTTGCCTTTAAACCTTTCTTAGATTCAGCTTCAACACCATGTGACAATGTAAGCAAAGAAACGTACATTAAATATTGTATCTTATATTTTGTGTAGAGGTTGCAACTTCAACACATTTGCGTGTAAATGAGTTAATTTAGGTTATGGACGGGAAGTCTCCCTACATTGTCTTATTCTAAGATTTGTGTTATCACTCTAACAATGTTGTTTTCCAGTCAAAATTAACACACTATTATTTCTTGAAAAACAGACAAAAAAGTGTTTGGTGATCAATCCGACCTGTTTTAACCCAAATTTGTTTGATTTTATGTATTAAGTTTGTAAGATACATTATCCACTTTAAAGTATTCAACTGCTAATGATTTTCCCCTCTTATCATTAAGGTCAATCCACCTTTTATGCCTACACAGTCTTTTCGAAGTAATGAAGCTTTAATCCAACCCGAGGAACAATTTCGGCCGCTAAGGATGGAACCGGCCCAAAACTACTCAGACTTTACTGAAAAGAAGAACTTTGCCTTACAAATGGCGCCATTTGTAACTTGTAATGGCAATTCAGATCAAACACAACAGAATCATGAAGACTGTCATGATGATATTGATGCAGATCAGAGCATAAACGGAGATATTACTAATTCTAACAGTGCATCATCTGATGATGGATATAATTGGAGGAAATATGGTCAGAAACAAGTAAAAGGAAGTGAGTATCCTAGAAGCTATTATAAATGCACTCACCCAAATTGTACCGTGAAAAAGAAAGTTGAGCGTTCTCTTAAGGGTCATATAACTGAGATTATTTACCAAGGGGCACATAATCACCCAAAAGTTGTTCCTAAACGTAGATCGGCAATTGGGTCCTCAAGTGTGTTGAGTGATATAACTGAACAAACTGGAAATGGAGTTGATGACGGAGTTGATGTTTGGGGGACAAGTATGCAACAAAAGGGTGAAGGTAATTGGGGGAAAGAAAGTAATTTTGAGGTGACATCATCGACGATGATTATTCAGGGTCAGAATGGTCAATATGAATCTAGTGATGTTGTTGATGGGTCATCCAACTTTTCAAATGATGAAGAAGATGACCGTGCAACACATGGTAGTGTATCACTTGGTTATGATGGTGAAGGAGATGAATCTGAGTCAAAAAGAAGGTTTGGCTATCTTTGTTGGGCTTTTCTTTAACTTATTATAACCGTCATTGATTTTCAGTTTTGAGTAACCTACGTCTTCTTATGATTATATATATATATATATATATATATATATATATATATATATAAGGATCAGATAGTAGGTTTTTAATAATCAAATTGATTCTAGCTGCAACAAAATTGATTAGACGAATCATTTGGTGTAATTTTTGTTCAGGGTGGGGATTAGATACGGTTTTTGTTCAATATATGTATTTTTTTTTCTATAAATAGTTAACCTATGAAATGTATTATTACAAAATTATACTATTTTAAAAATGACTTGATTTATTTAATTAAATGGTTGAGGAGGTTAATGTGTTAAAAATTTAGTTTGGGCAACATTTGACCCATCTCTGTTTTAGCTTTTTTTTTATTTGACCAATTTGACTAAAATTCCTTATGTATTCTCTTTCTTTCAATTACTAAAAATAAGCAGATCCGTCAAACACTTAGCACCTCGGTTCTAATTGTCTGTTACAACTTTAAGACACATTCAAACACCATTTCTTGCACAACGATTTCATTATGGTTTTGGTTTGGTTGTGATTATACAAGTCACTTTCAAGATGCATGTCCAAACACTCCCTAATTCTTAGCTGTTTGATATTCTAGAAAAGTTGAAGCATATTCAACAGATGTAAGTAGGGCAACCAGAGCTATCAGGGAGCCAAGAGTTGTTGTTCAAACCACCAGTGATGTGGATATTTTGGATGACGGGTATCGCTGGCGCAAGTATGGACAGAAGGTCGTGAAAGGAAACCCAAACCCCAGGTTATCATTGTGTGTTGTTATGTATCTGTTGTCTAACCTTGGTGTGAATAAGCAAAATGGATGGGTCGATTGTGTTTGGGTCAAGTAAGGAATTCCTAATGCCCGTTAAATTTGGCCGGGTCGGTCTTCTAGACAACTTTTTCCCTATTAAAGTAATTTATTTATAAAGTGATTTAGGATGTTATAAGCGTAGTCTACTTAGTTTCACAAAATGCTTATTAATGAGATGAGTTGCTTAACACAGTCCTTTATTTAGGACGTTATATGCCTCCGGAGTATCGTATTTTACTTATATAGTATGGATAAAATATGACTACAATAAAATAATAATTTAACAGGATAATATCATTTTTTGTATTATTAGAAAAGAGTAAGTTTTAGTACCAAGTTTTTAAATCGTGTGTGTTTGACCTGTTGGATAAATTGACAACCTGATTTAACTTATTATAGATATAATAATGTTTCTGTGATATTGATATAAAGAGAAACTTTTATGACACAGGAGTTACTACAAGTGCACAAGCACAGGCTGCATAGTGAGAAAACATGTCGAAAGGGCATCACATGACCTAAGATCAGTGATAACAACATACGAAGGGAAGCACAACCATGATGTCCCAGTAGCCCGTAACAGCAGCCATAATAACAACACCATTCAGTCTCAAGCTCAAATGCCCGGGCTATCTCGTAGTCAAAACACCATGCCTCTGCTCGGAAGGCCTCTCTATTGTCAGCACCTGGATTCCACTTCAACCCATGGCTATTGCTACCCAGTGAACCAACAAGGAGCAGGAGGGCTAGCCCATATGGCCATGGCCAACCAAGGGAGACTACCTCTTCACCATTATTTGAATCAGCCACAACAAATGAATGAAATGGGACTGATGATGCCAAAAGGTGAGCCTAAGGCGGAGCCCATGTCTGGTCGTGCATCGATTTACCATCAGATGATGAACAGGTCACCGCTTGGGCATCAGATGTAAAGTTTGATCAAAGTATGCATTCTTTTTCGCAAAGGTAGAAATATTTAAACCTGACATGACATTATGTTTTTTGCTACAAGTTTTAGGGTTTTTGGTGTTTTTAAGTATTTATATCAAGAATTTGAAGCTACATTGGGAGAAGGTTATAATTATTTATACAACTGTTTAGTTTAATATTATTAGAAATTATATTTCAGTTATGGCATGAGTTTGTTTAGTAGAGGCACTACATTTATCCTTCATAAAATTATGGATTCTTCAAGTAGTTAGAAATTCACTGTTTTTGTTTGTAGTTAGATGTGTTTTGTTTGGAGGATTCACCACAGGGTCCGATAGAGTCAGGCGACTGATGTGAATTGTGAAGGATAGAGTATAGTCCGGAAAGGGGGGGGGGGTTGTTTGCGGTCCATGGAACAACATACAAGTTTGTTACGTGGAATTAAAAAAAAAAGATTAGTTTATTAAAAACTGTTTAACAAGGAAACTAGTGAACGGGAACAACCACTAATATTATTTACGATTAATTACATATATCCCCCTATTTTCAAGTATAATTACATATATACCCAACTCAAAATTTAAATTACATATATTCCTCTACAAAACATCATAAATTACATATATACCATTCTATTAAAAATACATTGAAAAATAACTATTAAACCCCAATTTTTTGTACTAAACTACATTCACGACAAGTCATACAACACATTCCTTGCATATTTCAACTTATATCCCATAGGATCTTTCCAACTTAGTAAGTTATGAACACCAAGAACATGTATCATGCAAAATGTTTCCATGCATCCTACCACTTAATTTCACCGAAACGAGTGTTCTAACACTCTTACATAGTCATTACTAAGCCCTCATATCATTACATTCATCATAATATGTAAAGATATGAGGTGCTTAATAATAGAATTGGTATGTTTGATATTTTCAGATTTTGAAAAGGGGAAATATGTAAATAAAATTTTGACTTGGGTATATATGTAGTTTATGAAATTTAACTTGGTCTTTATTTCCGATTTCGAAATTAGTTGTAATGCATAGGCTAAGTAGTTAACTTGGCCGATATATCGGTGATATATCACCGATATCTCGGTTATCGGTCATCAACCGATATATTGGTACCGATATTTTGACCGATATTTTGTACCGATATTATCGGCGATATTGGCCGATATTCTACCGATATTTGACCGATATATCACCGATATTCCCGATATTGGTGTTTTTCTTCTTAGTTCTTCCATTTTTCTTACTTCTTATAGTTGTTATTACTTTTCTATTACTGTTTTAAGTCTTAATTGTTAATAGTTAGTGTTAAATATTAGTGTTTTAAGTCTTAACAAGTTCCCACTTGCTACAATTGTTAGTGTTTTGCAAGTTGTAAAAGGTTAATTTATTAATGGTAGGAGAGTTTGTTGAATTGTTAGTGTTAAATTGCTACATGTATGGATTTTAAATGATATAAAAATTGCCGATATCCCACCGATATCTCACCGCGATAACCTATATCTCAAATATCGGTCCTTCACCGATATCCGATATTTTACCGCATTAACTGCTTAGTGCATAGGTAAGTATTAGTATCAGGTTTATCAATTCAGTTGTAATGTATGGGTAGTAATTTCCAATAGGAGTCAGGTTTTCATTTTGTATACCATGATCTTGACAACGTGGGATCAACTTGCATCTTTGTTCATCATAAAAGAATACAGTCCATTTTTAGGATATAAAGTTTGATTTTTTTGGGTAAACTGCCATTTTAATACCCGTGTTTTGCTTCAAAATGTAGTTTTCATAAAAAAATGTTTTTTTTTTTTTTAATCTGACCCTCCAGATTTTCAATTTTTGTCATTTTCATCTATCCTACTAACATCATCCATCCCCGGACCGGTAAGTCAAACCCGTATATAAATTTATAGTTATTTTAAACAAATTACGAGCTTCTTGAGTGTACGATTATCCACCCTGTCCCTCCTTCAGCTAGCCCGGTTGTTTGTTTAACTGTCAACATTATTCATCAAATTATCAAATGCCTAACAAACCATTTTTTTTGTTTTCTTCCTGCAAAATATAGAAAATTTATGAAACTGAATAAAACATAAAGTAAAAATAGTTACTTACTTCCTATGCTCATATTCACATACATGGTATGACTAATCCTAGAGTTTAGTAAGCATGGATCTATTTGCACACTGTGTATATAGGCGTATTGTAGGTTTGTTTTTCAAACATTTTATTCAATTTTGTACATATAGGCATGTAATTAAGATTTTTTTTCAAACATTTTTATTCAATACTTATTTTTTGTTGCAAATTATAATAAAAATTCATGTAATTTTATAAATAACATAATAATAAAAAAAATGTTAAATTAACAAATTTGTTTAAGAAGATTAAATATTAATTTGTTAACATTAAATAAATAGGTTTTTTTTATAAAATAATAACTTTGTATGTTAAGAAACTATAAGATGCGATACTATACTATGTGATGTTAGATAACTTACATTATAATCGCTGCGACGCCTCTCAAACATGGCGCTCACAGATATCAGGATCCCTGCACTTGATGCAACAAACTATATCATCGAAATGAACTGGTCTTGTGTTTGACACAATTCCCTTAACACAGTTTCGCGGTCTGTTCCCAGGGTACGCCTGTTCGGAAAACAGTGACGGTGCACTGCCGGACTATCCCACTTGCTTGAAAATTAATCGAAAAGTGTTGCTGCTATGTTTTTGTATGTGTGCGTGTATGTGAAATTTATGGTATATGTTGTACACTAATCAGTGCAAGTTCTTATAGAGACTTTAATAACAAAGAACATGAAACCTCTGCTGCAAAAATAACACTAATCAAAGTCGAGATTAATTGTCCTCTTAACTGCTGTGGACGTGCAAGATTAACAGACTCGTAACAGTCTTCTGTGATCTTCTCATAGTCACAAAAACTAAAACAGGTAGCAAAACCCAGCGTTACGCGGACCCGGGTTTTTCGAGATGCATTCGTGTCTGCAGGTCATGCGGGCGTCACGTTGGTTCAAGAATTTTTCTCGAACTAGAACCCGTTTTTGCACCCCCCTGCGCGCAGGGGTAGCTTCCCAAGTATAATGTGACAAGAAGAATTTAATGTCCTCCATTTAGTTCCATATATAAACCAACTCACCTTTCATTCCCACACTAATGTGGGACAAGTGACTCTCATTCACATATTAAAATTCCAACAAACCCCCACATGAATGGGAGTCATTCTCTGAAGCAATCTCATTCCGATTAGATTTAAGAGTTGAGTTTTGCATACGATAGGTAGGTATGACTTTTTGAACCTTTGCTCATGAAACTCACTTAGCCCACTAGCTCTGAGTAGACATCTGTGTCTTTGAACTCATCTGCCGTTTGTGTAGACGACAATACGCTTCACACAGTTGTGTCCATTGTGGTCATGGACACGTGCCTGGTTCTGCGAGAGCTCTTAGGTATTGTGCCCCAACAATACCCTTCAAAGCGACCCCACTTCTCTCTCACATAGGTGATTCACTGGGACTGGTTAACTCAGTCATTTCATTAAAAGCCATAGGCTTATCCTCAACCTTGTCACTTTTAGGAATGGACTAGGAAGCTTACCAAATTCCTATGGCAAACTCCCCTTTTCAAAGCGCGGGGTTTCCAACAACTCTCCCCTACAGTGCCTTCACCAGTTCATATAATTAGGTTTTCCTATTGAACTCAGATCTTGGGATCTCCAGTTAGCTAAGTTAGGTTTCCTTCGCATGAACTTAATTATTTAAGGGCTTTAGTCCCATTCCAATGGACGATTTCTTAACTAACTCTCTGCTTAAGCCTTTTTGTTAGCTGATCCTCGATGTTATCCTTTGACTTCACATAGTCAACAATGATAATTCCTATAGAGATTAGTTGTTGTACCGTTTTATGCCTACGTCTTATATGCATGTTCTTACTATTACACCTTGTGATATGAACTCTGCAAATTGCCAATTGGCTATCACAGTGTATATGTAACACCCCAACCGATGGCGGAAAGATCGGGATGTCACGTATTGATGATTGTTCAGTAGTTCATGGTAAATAATAAGTTTCAATATATGATTTAAATAAATTACATACAATTGTTCTAAGAATTTGTACATCAAGATAAAAAAAAATACTAGCTACGCATCTTCAAGCATTAACTCTAATCTTCGAGCAAGCTATAACCTGAAACATGTTAAGTTTGAAAATATTTTGGGTCAACAAAAGTTGGTGAGAATTACATAGGTTTTTGAATGTAATAGATAACAATAGTTTGTACAACAATCATAGTTGTATAATGTAAGAGTATGAGTCCGACATGTAACAATGCGTCTTTTGTACAATCAAACCTTGTGTCGACTGAGACCTAACTCGCAAGTTAGTAAAAGTGTAACTGTTACCGATCATCCCTGGATTTATGCGGGGGGATGGGTTTGTCAGACCTATAGCACTATAATCTAAACAGGCGGCTTGATCAATGTTAATGATTCTACTGTGTCTTTTTGTTACAGTCAAATGATAGAATGAGTAAATGATAGTGTAATTGAATCATAAGTTTCAACAATGTAAGAATGAGTAAATGATAGTGTATAAAATGTTTAAACATGTTTCACCCCAAAAATGTAGAACAGAAAAAGGGGCTATGTAAACTCACCTTAGGTGTATAATGAGTTCGTGCGTTTTATTGAGCGTGCAAACACTTAATAATAATGCCTTGGAAAACTCGAAACTAGCTAGAGGAGATAATGACGGATGAAAACTTTAGTATATGGGAGATGGGATAATAATGTTTTTTTTTTTTTTTTTTTTTGAATGGTACAAAGAGTTGAATGGTAGGCTAGTGTATTTATAGTGTAAAATTTGGAGTTGTAATTAGGGGCTACTTTGACTAGGCTAGAATTTGGGAACAACTTTGACTTGACTAGAAGACCATATTTACTAACACTTTGACTTGACTAGGAGACCATATTTACTAACACTTTGACTTGACTTGACTAGGAGACGTTTGACTTTTCAGGTTTGACTAAGGGACCTTGAAAGGGTTTAAGTTTAATTGGTTTTAATTAACATCACAAAACACCAAATGGTGTAGTGGTTTGTGTGGTGTGGTTAAGGTTTAGCCCGCCAGGGACTCGGGTTCGAATCCTGGCACAGGCAAACATTTTTTTTAACGTTTTTAAATTAGAATTTTTAATACAATCCAATTTAATATTGATTATACGTCATTACTTAAACAAAAAAAATTTAACAAAATGGATGGTAAAGATACTGTAAACATGAATCAGATGAATAAACGATGAAGTTCTATATATATATATATATATATATATATATATATATATATATATATATATATATATAAAGAAAATTTGTGTGATGTTACAGTCTCCCCTACTTTTAGGAACTTCGTCCCGAAGTTTATTTTAAGAAGAAACATTTGAGTAGCGTTGAGGATAGTTAGGGTGACTATGGTTCAGAGTAGGGTAAGAGTTTAAGGAATGTATAAGATAACCATAAATGCTAGATGGACTACCAAATAACTAGGGTTTGTTATTGGTCTGACCCTACAGTATCCCTTTCCACGTATCATTAGTGTTTATATATAGGGTGTACCGCAGCTAACCCATCACACCTCTGATACTTTGAAAACATACAGGGTATCTCCCAAAACCTTAATAGAATTTCACACTACCTTAATGTACCTGTAAATTCATGATTACGTTCCAGACCGTAATCACCAATTTACCTTACATTAGGGTTTTGTGTCCTTCTATGACTCTAAACACACATGTAAGTAATGCAAAATAGCCTTGTGATTGAATCGTATACAATGTATCCAAAAAATAAGTCCAACTGTTGAGCAGGAAAAAGACCTCTACGAGTCAGTGAGTAAGAACCTCTACCAATTGTTGAGCAGGTGCGATAGCCTCTACCAGTCGTTGAGCAGGTTGTAGGGCCTCTACCGACTGTTGAGCAGGCATGATGACCTCTACCAATCGTTGAGTAGGTTATTTGGTACTCTACTAACTGTTGAGCAAGTACTTCATCCTCAATCAGTTGTTTGATTTAGTGTACCAATTATTACACACATGAATTGCAAATTGATAATATGTACATGTAAGCAATCAAGTATCAAGTATAGCATACGATTTGTAATAGAGTTGCCCTATACAAGGTTAATGACTCTAGGTGTGTCTATAGCAAATAGTTTATATTCCATGAATTCTAGTTTCAAATGTTCAAATATGGTAGATAGTCGAATCCTCATATATAACTAAGGATTATGTTTGATGCAACACACAATCAAGTTTCAATAGTTTGGTTATCATGGGTAACTAGCTCATGTGTGAGAAGGTGAAGGATATGAATTTAGTTCATGAGAGGATGATGAAAAATCTTGAAGCAGAATCAAGGTTGTGAGAGATAGTGAATGTGAAGATAGTTGATAAAGAGTTTATTTTATAGTAAGGAGATTATGTAGCAGTGTAAATTTTGGGGTTTGGATCAAAGGTTATAATCAAGTGTATAAGAAAACATGATTGTGGTATATGCTAAATTTTGTAAAAATTTGAACAAGTTGAAAATGAGCGAGTGTCGATGGAGAATTTAGAGACTAGATATTATTCCTATGGATAAAAAAAATAATCTTATTTTCAAAATTGGTTTTATACATAAAGCAAAAATTGTTAAATAGTACAAGCTAAGTGGGCTTTGATTAAAATATTCCCGTTAGTTGGAGATTTCAAACATGACATTAGGTTTTGAAGATCAAGGTTCTATTAAGTGATTTTTAATAGTTTAAAGCATTATATAGAAAATTATTTGTTACGTCAATGAATAAACAATTGAATTTAAGTTCGAGGACATCTTTTGACAAAAATATGTACTTTGTAAAGTTACTAGGTAATGAAAATACAACAGGATTTAGAAATCTTTAGTTTGTGCTAAGGTATGAGGTTATAGTTTTTAAAAGTAAGTAGCATGTGGAGAAATGAAATAATATGATTTGGGTAGGGTGTTGAATATTTAAAAAGTGGCTAAGATGGTAAGGTGAAGTGTGATTGTGAAATCCATAGATGGTTATGAAATGAAATTGATTTAACCTGTAAAATTTTGAGATTTTAGAGCTTAGTTTAAGGAAAGTGAGTGTAATCATTTATTCATTAATTAAAACGAATAAACGAAAACGTTGACTTATCAAAACTTCTAGATTCTAATAACATAGTGAAGGCATGCTTTAGCCTATAAGTGAACACTCATCCCAAGAATTCCCAGGTAGGCATCCGGGTCCCTCGTCTGATTGAGATTTATGCGGCGTTCACCCTTCCAGATTGCACGTGTTCGTTATAAAAATCTAGAACTTCGACGAGATCTTCAGGGTGGTTCAGGCTAAACCTGAGGATTTGTCCTATTAGTCTAAGAGTAGATCCTGTGATGGAGAGCACTCTTCTTATAGGGACTAAAGTAAGGATAAGAAGTAGGATAGAGAATAGAAACAAGTAAGGTTGCAAGTAAAAGGAGCAAGTACTGGTTAAAATCCTATGGTTATAGACTAGATTATTTTTTTTCTAATAACCTAATTCCCTATAACCATGGCTCTGATACCAATCTGTAACACCCCAACCGATGGCGGAAACATCGGGATGTCACGTATTGATGATTGTTCAGTAGCTCATGGTAAAAAATAATTTTCAATATATGATTTAAATAAATTACATACAATTGTTCTAAGAATTTGTACATCAAGATAAAAAAAATACTAGCTACGCATCTTCAAGCATTAACTCTAATCTTCGAGCAAGCTATAACCTGAAACATGTTAAGTTTGAAAATATTTTGGGTCAACAAAAGTTGGTGAGAATTACATAGGTTTTTAAATGTAATAGATAACAATAGTTTGTACAACAATCATAGTTGTATAATGTAAGAGTATGAGTCCGACATGTAACAATGCGTCTTTTGTACAATCAAACCTTGTGTCGACTGAGACCTAACTCGCAAGTTAGTAAAAGTGTAACTATTATCGATCATCCCTGAATTTATGCGGGGGGGGGGGGATGGGTTTGTCAGACCTATAGCGCTATAATCTAAACAGGCGGCTTGATCAATGTTAATGATTGTACTGTGTCTTTTTGTTACAGTCAAATGATAGAATCAGTAAATGATCGTGTAATTGAATCATAAGTTTCGACAATGTAAGAATGAGTAAATGATAGTGTATAAAATGTTTAAACATGTTTCACCCCAAAAATGTAGAACAGAAAAAGGGGCTATGTAAACTCACCTTAGGTGTATAATGAGTTCGTGCGTTTTATTGAGCGTGCAAACACTTAGTAATAATGCCTTGGAAAACTCGAAACTAGCTAGAGGAGATAATGACGGATGAAAACTTTAGTATCTGGGAGATGGGGTAATAATGTTTTTTTTTTTTGAATGGTACAAAGAGTTGAATGGTAGGCTAGTGTATTTATAGTGTAAAATTTGGAGTTGTAATTAGGGGCTACTTTGACTAGGCTAGAATTTGGGAACAACTTTGACTTGACTAGAAAACCATATTTACTAACACTTTGACTTGACTAGGAGACCATATTTACTAACACTTTGACTTGACTTGACTAGGAGACTACGTTTGACTTTTCAGGTTTGACTAAGGGACCTTGAAAGGGTTTAAGTTTAATTGGTTTTAATTAACATCACAAAACACCAAATGGTGTAGTGGTTTGTGTGGTGTGGTTAAGGTTTAGCCCGCCAGGGACTCGGGTTCGAATCCTGGCACAGGCAAACATTTTTTTTAACGTTTTTAAATCAGAATTTTTAATACAATCCAATTTAATATTGATTATACGTCATTATTTAAACAAAAAAATTTAACAAAATGGATGGTAAAGATACTGAAACATGAATCGGATGAATAAACGATGGAGTTCTATATATATATTTATAAAGAAAATTTGTGTGATGTTACAGTATACATTTGGCCGATGTCGGCTTCGACCACCTAGGTATATCCTTAACAAATTGACGTAGCCATTCTGCCTATTCACCCTCTTTGTCTAAAGCGATGAATTTTGATTCCATCGTGGATCTAGCAATAACCATTTGCTTATATGATTTCCACGTTATCGCAGCATCTCCAAGTGTGAAAAAAATACCCACTTGTTGCCTTTGAATCATTCGTGTCAACTATCCAATTTGTATCACAGTAACCTTCAATAACTTATGGATATCTTTTATATTGCAGACCATAGTCTCGTATGTATCTTAAGTACTAAAGCACATGTGTCACTCAATTCAATGAATTGAATTTGGGTTGCTCTTGTATCTACTTTCTTGCTGCTAAGTCTGGTCTGTTACACCTCATCAGATACATTAGGCTGCCAATAATTCTTGAGTACTCTAATTAGTTAACAGGCTTACCTCAATTCTTCGCTAGATGTTAGCTCGTGTCAATGAAAGTTCTAGCCACATTAGAGTCATTTCCATTGAATTTCTCAAGAATTTTGTCCACATAATAGGACTGACTTATAACAAGTCCATTCTAGGTTCGTGTGATTTGTACTTCCCAAAATCACATCCGTTCATATCAAACCTTCTATTTTAAAATGCAAGGCACCTTCACACTTAAGTGTTATTGGATAACTACCAAATAGGGTGATGAAGGTTTCTCTTTTTCGTATGAAGTTTGAAAAAACTTCTCAAATACCATTTTTACATCCATACAGGTTGTTTCTTAAATATCTCTCCCCCTCCCCACATTGCTTGCACTTTGATTAAGTTTGAGTAATATTACTCATGATGACATTAGACACCCGTTATAAGATAGCAACTATCTATATCTTTGTGTTATTGAGGTCATCCCATTATATTACTCAACTTATATTTCTCACACGAGTTGTTTTCTGAGCTATATGAGTTCTCACATTAAGCTACATAGTATCATAATCAATGAACTGTATATTCGGTCCTTTCAAGTCATCCTTTTTAATGAATTATAGATTTGTTTCTACAAAATTCATTCTTATGTCGTCACATATGTTTGAATGTTCAAAGTTAATTTATTCTCCGTGGAGCATCTAAATTAACAAGTATTAGTCTAACATGCTTTAGACTACAAATACTTAGCATATGAATAGAAGATTCCTCATTCTGATTCTTCCCAGCCTGAAGAGATAACATACTATCTCTTCCTAAAATTTACATCTTAGTTTAGACACAAAATGAGATTTTGTTTTATCATTCTAAAACCTTGGTTTTAAGAATGTTTCAAACCATAGTTAATTCCATCTATTAGGATCAAAACTCGTTTTCCTTTAATCTCGAAGGGTTCATGATGCGTTTGGTTTTAGTAATTTAGAAAGATGTCAATTTTCCCGGTGCCAAAAACTTGATGTGTCAACTACAAAACTTTGGTTTGGGGAGAACGAATGATTTTTGCTAAACCTTTTGACAAGTTTTAAATTTATAAAGTAAACGATAGTCACTCAGAAACTAAAACCAACACATAGGCAGAGAACCTGCCATGTATAGTATAGCTTGCTAGGGCAAATACCGAGTATCGTATTCCAGAGAACACACTTTCCCCTACTCAACCTCTCATCAGATAATTGATCGGGTTTTAAAAAGAGAAAATAAAACGGAGGGGTTTTATGAAAAATAGTTTTTAAAAAGGTTTTGGGTTTGATAAAATAAAAGAATAAAATAGTAGAGTAAACTAATATGCACATCTCGGGCCACTCCGTATAAGTAGTTAAGTTTACTATTAAAATTAATATTTAAGATTAATTATTTGTGAGGAGGACGAGAGTGATCTTGAAGTGTTGACACATTGATAGAGAAACACAGCCACTACTGAGTAGAATGCAAAACCTCCTAATGCGCGTCCGCATGAAGGTACTCCGCCTGAGCCTTGCATGTAGCAGGATTCCCAAACCGCGGTCAAATCTCTAGTCCTAAGACTTATCTTCTTCTTGTAATGGAGGCTTCACATCCAACCTGGAACACCATATACCTCCCTTAGCTCTCGCTTTCCTTGCCGAAGGATCTCTTCTTATAGTCAGTCTTGGTGACAACCTATCCCCTAAGTAGGTTAACGATCATGAAGACCGAAGGATCTCTCTTACAGTTACCTCAACTGACATGTATCCCCATTGGTTAACGGGTTTGTACTGGTGAGACCTAGAAATAGAACACTTGTTTTATTTATCTTTAAAAAGTGACACTGTAATATTTATTGATCAATAAAATATAAATTTGGTTTGATGATTGATGACTTAATAAATCAAACCCATAAACTCTCGAGCTGAATGAAACCCTTGACAAAGGTGGAACATAATCCTAAAGGTGTGCAATCCGAAGATCACTAGTGCACCCATAGGGAATCTGCCCTTTACCAAGAAGATCATTCAGTCATCTGGTAAGTACCGGAAATGTGTCACTCAGATCTGGTCCACTTCAGAAGCCATTGCTTAGAACCCAGTTTAGATATCAGATGCCCGAAGGATCTGTCTCACTACTGGTTTCCTCGCCTTAGATCTAGCTCGGGACTACAAGAAGCTGATTAAACCTCTAGTTAATTAATCAAGTTAAGATTGATTTTAATTTATTATGTTAATCATCATTTAAACCTGTCACAAGATTAATAAACAAGAATTAGAAAGAAGATAACACAACAAATAACTAAAAATAAACTAATAATAATAATAATAATAGAAGTCTACAAATCGAAGTGGGTTCGGGAATAATAGAAAGATACAACCATAACAAATGATCAACACGTGAACATGGCTGCTCATAGACAAGCTTTCTATCTCCTAGTGTTATGTATCTAGTATCAAACTCACGACCCTTGATGTTTATTGAATAAGCTACTCTACGATCTCATGCTTGACCAAAATGATCAAGGTAAGACAAGGCCTAACCTTGGTGGGTATGTTATGATGGCCCTAAGGCCTCCCACAGGACCCCAAAATCTCTGCAAGAGCTTGGAAGTCGACCCAATAAGGCTCAAGACTAGGTGGAATGGGATGCTCAAATGGAGGGGGTTAGCTTGCTAATTATAGAGGTGCAAGGGCAAGCATGGGCGTGCCAGGGTATGGCACGGCCGTGCTCTCTGTCACTCGTACGTTCTGTTGGCTGCAGTTCTGTCTTGTATGTACTGTTTTTTCAAGCATGGGCGTGCCAGGGTATGTGGCACGGGCGTGCTCCAAGTTTGCTGCATTGTCTTTTAGTGTTCAGGGCCTCCATGCAAGTATGCATGGGCGTGCTGGGTCATTGCCGGACTGGTTTTACCACTGCTTAAGTCTCAGGATGGTCTTCAAACATACAGGGCACATGCTGCAAGTCTCGTATCCTTAGGAATCTCCAGTTTTTGCCTGAAATCCTCTATTTCCGGCTTGGAGCTCCAGTTTCCTGAGAAACACAAATAGGAACGAATTAAGCACCCAATATCAATAATTTAATGTGAAAACAATCTTCAAACCAGGTCAACATCCATACGCATTTCATTTATTCCTTCATTATATGTGCATATTTAGACATTTTACATACACTATACCCCTTAGTCTAGTGAAGTAAGAGTTAATCAGAGAACTCAACAAGGACCTCTCGTTTAGTCATACAACACCCAGACAATCACCAAACAAACACTCAATGAGGTTATCACACTCTAACGAATGACACTTCCACCCTAAAACATGTATACGAATCCTAGACATTATCATATGTTCATACCTAGTGATAATACCCCTCCCTAACGCATGATAGCCAACTCTTAACACATGTAAGCATACTAACAAGCAAATAACTTATGATCCACAAAATACATGTTGATGTCGTCATCAAGTCATTAAAACACACCATGTGATCATACAAACTCGTTCAACACTCACTTGTTTACAATTATATATGTACACATACACGACAATGCACCCACACACATGTACATGTATATATACATACGACACCTCACATATATCCCCATGTATACATACCTACTCGACTACCTATACAAGTATACACATGACTAGTCTATCTTACAACTCATGACACCTTTCCTCTACCTTGTTACTTCGGCCGAAACTTCACAAGGCAACAAGAAGTCCATGACACATCCTAAGTTATGCCTTTTGAGTAATGTTACAAGTACACCACACTCACCCATGAATGATAATATGCCAACATAAGGAAATATCTTTTGATGTTTACACTTGGTCGATCCATACAAACCATGCATCACAAGTCCTTTTCACTTAAGAAACTCACCTACACTTACACCATTTTGGAAACTATCTTGTGTGCATCACAAGTGCCATGGATATGAGCTACCTAGTTTGCAAAACAACCAACATCCCTACCTCTAAAACCTTCGGCCGAAAGGGACATTACACCATCCTATCATTATCAAACATTCCACAAGAGACAAAGTCCACTAACCACCAAACATTTCACCTAAATGGAAAGACCTATGCTAAGACTAAGCTACAACACATCTTACACTCCCTTTCTAGTTGACGGTGATGTATGAATGTCATGTATATATGTACACGGCTGGGAAACAAGGTGGAGAACAAGACAAGGATTACAACTAATAATACTTACACTCCTAAAGCTTCTAATCCAAAGAGTTTCCACATTCCATGAGGGATTGCTTACCAAATTTAGATGGATTCTCTTGTCATGAATCGGCCAAGGGGAAGAGATCATCAAAAGGTCCCCATCATTCACCATTTAGTGATTACAAACCTTAACAATACAAGATCACCCAAGGACTACTTGACTTACCACATTTAGCTTTGTCCTCATCCTCCAATCGGCCTATATATATAGCCACCTTGATCAAACCAAATGCACCACACAACTCATTTTCTTTTTCTTGCTTTGCTTCGGCCGATCATACCTTACACCAAGGCCTAAATCATTCCTGTAACACCCCAACGATGGCGGAAACATCGAGGTGTCACGTAGTGATGATTGTTCAATAGCTCATGGTACTAAATGGAAGTTGAATATTACTAAACAATTTACAATTTGTCATACAAATTACATAAACTTGATTTGCATAAACTAGGTCCAAAGCTCCTATGTGTTCCAAGACTTGTTCCACTTCCAATAGCAAATAAAACCTGAAACATGTTAAGTTGGAAAGATGGGGGGGTCAACTATAAATAGTTGGTGAGAATACATAGGTTTTGCATATAGTTGAAAACAATATGTTGTATAGCAATCATAGTTGAAGTATAATAATGAGTAATGGTATAATATGAGTCCGACATGTAACAATGCGTCTTTTGTACAATCAAACCTTGTGTCGACTGAGACCTAACTCGCAAGTTAGTAAAAGTGTAACTGTTATCGATCATCCCTGAATTTATGCGGGGGGATGGGTTTGTCAGACCTATAGCGCTATAATCTAAACATGCGGCTTGATCAATGTTAATGATTATACTGTGTCTTTTTGTTATAGTCAAATGATAGAATGAGTAAATAATAGTGTAATTGAATCACAAGTTTCAACAATGTAAGAATGAGTAAATGATAGTGTATAAAATGTTTAAACATGTTTCACCCCAAAATGTAAAACAGAAAAAAAGGGGCTATGTAAACTCACCTTGATACCATACCAAAAATTCACATAAAATTTGATGTTGAGCTTGCAAAGATTTGACAAGAACCAAAGGATTATGCTTGTACCTAAGTTGTTTAAGAATGAGGATTTAGTATAACTAATGTTATTTTATAGTTTTATTGTTCATGTAAAATATATTACTCTCTTTATATATTGGAGTGTTCATTATTTTCCATATATGAAAAAAAAGCATGATATTATATTAATATATTTGTTAATATATTACTACTTTACAATAACAAGCTCCATATCATATATGGAAATCTTTAAATATATATCCTATGGTTTTGGTTTGATGCCAGAAGTATTTTATGACCAAGATTAAACAAACTTAAATAATATATTTAGTACATATCAAACAAAAAAAAAATATAGTTTTACAAGATATATTTAGTATATACCCTTTGAAAAGGTCCTTTAAAACAAATAAAAAATAACCTTTTACAAATTTTGATGTATAATGAACAGTATAAAAATTTAAGTTATTATTATTATTATTATATTTTTTTCATAAATATCTTCTTCGATCATCACTCATATTTATAAAAATGTTTGCTTCCATGTATATGTCTTGTGCAATGTGATTTCGAGTACATAAAAAATATGTGTATATATATATATATATATATATAAAACATGGAAGGATTTTAAGAATACCTCAAATCATCCACCAAATTATTTGGGTCGATAAGACCTAAACCGTTGCCTACAGTATATCATAGAGGTCGAAGCATGGATGCGCTAGTGATGGTTATTTTGAGAACTTATGTGCCGGTTCTTATGTTTCGTGATTGTGAAGAAAAAGTGTTTTCTAATGTATCTATATATATATGTGTGGTTTGGAGAAACATTTATTTCTAATGGTCAATTATTATATTATGGCATTAAAGAAAATTGGCAAGAGACGTGGAGATGTTGCCATGGTTTGACACAGGCAATTATGGCTTAATCAAAACTATTTAATTCTTAATTATAACTTACAAAATTTGAAATATATAAACTCGAATGCAACTTGTAAGCTTTAGCATATTAGACAATAAGTAATGGTTCATGCCCTTTAGGGGGCATTTTTCACCACATCTTTATTATAATGCCCTTCAAAAAAATGTGTAATGGTTAAAGCCACTTAATGCCTTTTTTAATTATTACTTTCCATATTTTTTTTATCCTATTTGGGCATTATACTAGAAATGCCCCATCCTCATAATGCCCACGGGGATGGTGTTGGGGGCATTATCATGCTTATTCATGCCCTTATAATGCCCATTACACATAAAAATCACCTTTTATAGTTTTGTTTTATTTATTTAAGCTTAATATCTTAAAATCTTTGACCACTAAAACATTTCAAATTTTTTTTTTTGAAACATTATCTTCTATTTATATATCAATAAAAATGATGAAATAAGTGTAAAAAGAGACATGGTAAATGCTAGAATTTGAGGCGCAATAGGAATCCACGAGGGAATATTATTATTCAATAATTGGGTGTAGGAAATTTTACTTATTTAAAAATTAAGGATAATGCATAATGTTACAGTCTCCCCTACTTTTGGAAACTTCGTCCCGAAGTTGATTTTGGAGAAGCCATTGAGTAAGTGATGGTACATGGTACAAGCTAGGGCGACAATGGTTTAGAGTTTAGTAAGGGTTTAGAAGTAACATGATCAAGGTTTTGAGTGACATAGGTCTGTGATGGAACACTAAACTTAAGTTCCAGGAATGGAAAACTGGAATGCATAAGACGGCCATTAGGGCTAAATGGACTACTAATTAACTAGGCCCTATTATTGGGTATATACCGAAACCTTGATAGAATTTCACACTACCTTAACGTACCTGTAAATTAATGATTACGTTCCGGACCGCAATCACCAATTTACCTTACATTAGGGTTTTGTGTCTCTCTATGACTCTAAGCACACATGTAAGTAATGCAAAATAACCTTGTGATTGAATCGTATACAATGTATCCAAAAATGAGTCCAACTGTTGCGTAGGAAAGAGACTTCTACCAGTCAGTGAGTAAGAACCTCTACCGATTGTTGAGCAGGTGCGATAGCCTCTACCAATCGTTGAGCAGGTTGTAGGGCCTCTACCGACTGTTGAGCAGGCATGATGACCTCTACCAATCGCTGAGTAGGTTATTTGGTACTCTACTAACTGTTGAGCAAGTACTTCATTCCCTATCAGTTGTTTGATTATGTGTACCAATTATTACACACATAAATTGCAAATTGATAATATGTACATGTAAGCAATCCAGTATTAAGTATAGCATGCGAGTTGTAATAGAGTTGCCCTAGGCAAGGTTAATGACTCTAGGTGTGTCTATAGCAAATAGTTTATATTCCATGATTTCTAGTATCAAATGTTCAAATATGGTAGATAATCGAATCCTCATGTATAACTAAGGATTAAGTTTGATGCAACACACAATCAAGTTTTCGATAGTTTGGTTATTGTAGGGATCAAGTTTATGTTTTGAGAAAGTGTAGGATATAAGGAAACTCAAGGAAAAGCCAGGGTGTGAAAGATGGTGAATGTGAAGATAGTTGATAAAGAGTTTATTTTATAGTAAGGAGATTATGTAGCAGTGTAAATTTTGGGGTTTGGATCAAAGGTTAGAATCAAGTGTATAAGAAAACATGATTGTGGTATATGCCAAATATTATAAAAATTTGAACAAGTTGAAAATGAGTGAGTGTCGATGGAGAATTTAGAGACTAAATATTATTCCTATGGATTGAAAAAAAAATTTATTTTCAAAATTGGTTTTGTACATAAAGCAAAAGTTGTTAAATAGTACAAGCTAAGTGGGCTTTGATTAAAATATTCCCGTTAGTTGGAGATGACATTAGGTTTTGAAGATCAAGGTTCTATTAAGTGATTTTTAATAGTTTAAAGCATTATATAGAAAATCATTTGTTACATCAATAAATAAACAATTGAATTTAAGTTCGAGGACATCTTTTGACAAAAATATGTACTTTGTAAAGTTTCTAGGTAATGAAAATACAACAAGATTTAGAAATCTTTAGTTTGTGCTATGGTATGAGGTTATAGTTTTTTTTTTTTAAATATGTAACATGTGGAAAAAGGAAGTAATATGATTTAGGTAGGGTGTTGAATATTTAAAAAGTGGCTAAGATGGTAAGGTGAAGTGTGATTGTGAAATCCATAGATGGTTATGAAATGAGATTTACTTAAGCTGTAAAATTTTGAGATTTAGAGCTTAGTTTAAGGAAAGTGAGTGTAATCATTTATTCATTAATTAAAACGAATAAACGAAAACGTTGACTTATCAAAACATCTAGATTCTAATAACATAGTGAAGACATGCTTTAGCCTATAAGTGAACACTCATCCCGAGAATTCCCAGGTAGGCATCTGGGTCCCTCGTCTGATTGGGATTTATGCGCAATGCCAGTCCTAGACAGAAAACTCAGAATACAGGCGTTCACCCTTCCAGATTGCACGTGTTCGTTATAAAAATCTAGAACTTCGACGAGATCTTCAGGGTGGTTCAGGCTAAACTTGAGGATTTGTCCTATTAGTCTAAGAGTAGATCCTGTGATGGAGAGCACTCTTCTTGTAGGGACTAAAGTAAGGATAAGAAGTAGGATAGAGAATAGAAACAAGTAAGGTTGCAAGTAAAAGGAGCAAGTACTGGTTAAAATCCTATGGTTATAGACTAGATTATTTTTTTTTTCTAATAACCTAATTCCCTATAACCATGGCTCCGATAACAATCTGTAACACCCCAACCGATGGCGGAAACATCGAGGTGTCACGTAGTGATGATTGTTCAATAGCTCATGGAACTAAATGGAAGTTGAATATTACTAAACGATTTACAATTTGTCATACAAATTACATAAACTTGATTTGCATAAAGTAGGTCCAAAGCTCCTATGTGTTCCAAGACTTGTACAACTTCCAATAACAAATAAAACCTGAAACATGTTAAGTTGGAAAGATGGGGGGGTCAACTATAAATAGTTGGTGAGAGTACATAGGTTTTGCATATAGTTGAAAACAATATGTTGTATAGCAATCATAGTTGAAGCATAATAATGAGTAATGATATAATATGAGTCCGACATGTAACAATGCGTCTTTTGTACAATCAAACCTTGTGTCGACTGAGACCTAACTCGCAAGTTAGTAAAAGTGTAACTGTTATCGATCATCCCTGAATTTATGCGGGGGGATGGGTTTGTCAGACCTATAGCGCTATAATCTAAACAGGCGGCTTGATCAATGTTAATGATTGTACCGTGTCTTTTTGTTACAGTCAAATGATAGAATGAGTAAATAATAGTGTAATTGAATCACAAGTTTCAACAATGTAAGAATGAGTAAATGATAGTGTATAAAATGTTTAAACATGTTTCACCCCAAAATGTAAAACAGAAAAAAAAGGGCTATGTAAACTCACCTTGATACCATACCAAAAATTCACATAAAATTTGATGTTGAGCTTGCAAAGATTTGACGAGAACCAAAGGATTATGCTTGTACCTAAGTTGTTTAAGAATGAGGATTTAGTATAACTAATGTTATTTTATAGTTTTATTGTTCATGTAAAATATATTACTCTCTTTATATATTGGAGTGTTCATTATTTCCCATATATGAAAAAAAACATGATATTATATTTATATATTTGTTAATATATTACTACTTTACAATAACAAGCTCCATATCATATATGGAAATCTTTAAATATATATCCTATGGTTTTGGTTTGATACCAGAAGTATTTTATGACCAAGATTAAACAAACTTTAAGAATATATTTAGTACATATCAAACAAGAAAATATTAGTTTTACAAGATATATTTAGTATATACCCTTTGAAAAGGTCCTTTAAAACAAATAAAAAAATTACCTTTTACAAATTTTGATGTATAATGATCAGTATAAAAATTTAAGTTATTATTATTATATTTTTTTTTTCATAAATATCTTCTTCGATCATCACTCATATTTATAAAAATGTTTGCTTCCATGTATATGTCTTGTGCAATGTGATTTCGAGTACATAAAAAATATGTGTATATATATATATATATATAAATAAAACATGGAAGGATTTTAAGAATACCTCAAATCATCCACCAAATTATTTGGGTCGATAAGACCTAAACCGTTGCCAACAGTTTATCATAGAGGCCGAAGCATGGATGCGCTAGTGATGGTTATTTTGAGAACTTATGTGCCGGTTCTAATGTTTCGTGATTGTGAAGAAAAAGTGTTTTCTAATGTGTCTATATATATATATATATATGTGGTTTGGAGAAACATTTATTTCTAATGGTCAATTATTATATTATGGCATTAAAGAAAATTGGCAAGAGACATGGAGATGTTGCCATGGTTTGACACAGGCAATTATGGCTTAGTCAAAACTATTTAATTCATAATTATAACTTACAAAATTTGAAATATATAAACTCGAATGCAACTTGTAAGCTTTGGCATATTAGACAATAAGTAATGGTTCATGCCCTTTAGGGGGCATTTTTCACCACATCTTTATTATAATGCCCTTCAAAAAATGTGTAATGGTTAAAGCCACTTAATGCTTTTTTTTAATTATTACTTTCCATATTTTTTTATCCTATTTGGGCATTATACTAGAAATGCCCCATCCTCATAATGCCTATATAATGCCCAAGGGGATGGTGTTGGGGGCATTATCATGCTTATTCATGCCCCTATAATGCCCATTACACATAAAAATCACCTTTTATAGTTTTGTTTTATTTATTTAAGCTTAATATCTTAAAATCCTTGACCACTAAAACATTTCAAATTTATGTTTTTTTTTAAACATTATCTTCTATTTATATATCAATAAAAATGATGAAATAAGTGTAAAAAGAGACATGGTAAATGCTAGAATTTGAGGCGCAATAGGAATCCACGAGGGAATGTTATTATTCAATAATTGGGTGTAGGAAATTTTACTTATTTAAAAGTTAAGGATAATGCATAATGTTACAATTCCAACACCCAAGCATTCGAGGGACACAAGGGAAGGTCCTAAAGCTACAACAATCGGCTATCAACCTTCCATCCTGTTAGGTAAGTTAACTACTATTCGATTCCAATCTATCTAGTACCCCTCGGCCTTAAGTTAACCCGACCCCCCCCCCCCTTTAACACCATGTACTCGGTCACACAACACCATATAAATGATTATTTACAAAGCATTGCTCTACGGATGGAAATCTTGCACACATTGTCTTAGTTATAGTTGCTTGTTCTCATTAGTAATAATATTGTCTTAGCACAAGCAACAACCGGCCCTTATTATAACTTTGAGTAACCGAGTCACACTTTTGAGTCTAAATATAACTTGGATCTGTTGAGGATCGTTTTTACAACAACAAGTTTAGTTGATCATAGAAGTCTACTATTAGGACAAAAAGGATTGAGGAAACCTCTTTTTCAAACCTTAGTCTAATTCATACTTCTGCAAATTATTCTAAGTATAGAACTACTGAAGAAAGAAGACTAAAGTACTAAAGAAGGATTCAACAAGTACTGAAGAAGATAGATCAGAAGTTCTGAAGTCAAACCAGACAAGTTCACTGAAGAACTACTGAAGACAAACTACTCATCAGTAGTTTGTCATTCATTAGCACTTGTAATAGAATCTTTCCACCGCCCTTATGTTTCAGTAGTTTATTTGTTTATCATTACTTTATCTTTTTGTACCAGTTCCAAGAATGCAACTTGTTGCAGATTTGCTTTTTGTCAAGGTTCATGTATTTGTAAGTCTATAAATAGATGGGTTCATCCCTCTATTTTAGACATTGATTTTAATTGAAACTGAAATCCTTCAAAGCTTATTATTGTTATTTCCATTTCATTTACTGAAAATCTGTTTGAGTATTTATTGCCATTTGTAACATTTCGTATTATTCTATGTACGTTTGAGACTTCAATTAATAAAAAACATTGCATTTTAATCATTACCGTACGTTCTAAAAATATTTTGTGACATATTCGGGCTTGTATAATCATATTATATACCTATAACAACATAAATATGGAAAAACAGTTACAAAAAAATAAAAGGCATGGGCCAGGAATCGAACCCGCGCCCATGGCCGGCCCAAACATAACAATGCCTGCCTTAACCAACTGGGCTACACATCCTTTTTGTGAAAATATCCTACGCATATATATTTAACCCCTCCTTATTTACACATTTGACTTTTAAAAAGTCAATCTGCGAGCCAATCCTTCCAAATCAATCCGAATCCGGGTCAATTCGTTTATGGAAATGTTATAGCTGACTTATACAGCTTTTTCCCCACGCCAAGCACAATTAAAACCTACCAATTTTGTGTATTTCACGCGTCTACATTAATGTATGGGTCAAACTTTCCAATTTGTTCAATTCGTGAGTTAACCTATAAATTGGACACCCTTTCACAACCTAATAATGCCGAAACACAAACCCTCATACTCAAAACATCCTAAAACCCTCTCAATTCTTCATAAATCCGCTGCAGTTGACTTTTCTTTTGACCCGATCAATCGTACCTTTAACGCATTGTAAGTCTCAATTCTTTTCTTGGTATTGTTAATCGGCCAGACACCAACAAAAGCCCCAATGTTTCGGAGGCTATTGGTTGCTAATTAACGTTATTGAAAACTAGGGTTCATGTTTCTTATGATTTGGGGATAAACAAAACGTGCAGACACTGTTAAGTTTAAAATGAATGGAAGTTTATCACCAACTGATCCACATATCAGTTGGTATCAGCCTTGTGTTTAAGACATGGGAACCGGCCCGAGGCCTGGGTTCGACCCCCGTCCCATTCTTTTCTTTTTAAAAACAATTTATAAATTGAAACTGGTAACCTATATAACTAATTAAAATCAAATATTATCGTTCTCAGGGTCCAGATCAACTGCTCTGGGCTTGTGATTATAAGCACGCGAACCGGCCCAGACTCGGGTTCGATTCCTTTCAGCAGCAACAATTTTTTTTAAAAACCCTTTTATTTATATACTTAATCTATTAAACTTTTAAAATAGTTTTTAAATACTAAAAGTGGTTTATAAATCCTATAAAATTTATTTTATGCTATTCGAAGGGTAAACTTATTTATACAAATTTTAGTTTTTCAAAAATCCTTTATTTTATATATATTATAAATATTACAAGTTTATTCAATTTTAATTTTAAAAATTTTATAAAAATATCTAAACGACTTTATAAAATCCCACAAAAATTATTTTAAACTTTTAGATCAATCAGTATTTCAGAAATAAACTTTATTTCTGAAAAACCGTTTATTTAATATTTTTAATTAATTTTTGTTATTTTAAATCATAAATAAATCATAACAAATTCATTTTTCAATATTTTTATACCAAAATTTTATATAAATTATTTCTATCCATTTAGAACAAAAATACAAATTTTAATTTGAAAATTCTTTAATTTTAATATTTTTAGATATTAAAGTTATGTTTTGACAAATAGAAATAAGTAGACTAAATATTCAATTTTTGAGAAAATAATTTTATAAAAATTATTTTTTCATACTTAAAACCTTATAATATGACCATCCTTAATCAAAAACCTACAATAAGACTTTTATTTATTTATTTTCCGAATTTCTTTTATTTATTAACAATTTACTTAATTAATAATTAAACAAATACTTATCCCCAAATTAGGAACCCTAGAAAATACTTGTAGAATAGAAAAACTTAGACTTATTTATTACCTTAAACATAGGGTAATACTTGGCAACGTTGGACTACACTTATTCTATTTCACGAAACTTAACACTTTGCTAAGGTGAGTTTACGTAACCTTGTTTATGCAATTTTTTATACTTGAAACTTTATACTTAAGCAATTCTACATACATGTCTAGTTGTAAACTTTAATGCCTCATGACTTAGACAAAGACTATTAGACTTAAACTTCAACTTACATAATCATTAACTGTGGCCAAGCCGGCGATATACAGTGATAAATCTATTGGATTGACAATCCCACCTAGATTCTTTGACCATCTTTTATGGGGAGCGCGGGTGATTGTTATCGTTCCAACGTTATATTAAAGTGAACCGTGGATACGGGATGGACCTAAACTTTGTCGGAGGTTTTATTATGTGCATACTACACTTCATGTTTATTCATGTAGACTTAAACTTACATTAGACATATGAATTGCTAAACTTTTATTCTTTTAAAACTTAATTGCTTGACATGGCTTATGTATTCTCACCAATTTCTAGTTGACCCCCCATTTTTCCAAACTCATCAGGAAATACTGATGCTTGAAATCTAGAGCTAGCATGAGGAGATAACTGAAGTTTATACTTTGTTTGGTTATTTGATGTACTAGATTTTCATTCAAGACTTTGATATGTATTTCAAATTTTGGATATTTTACTTCAATTAAATTTCAATTAAAACTTGAATACCATGTGCTACTGAACAATCATTCCGACGTGACACCTCGATGTTTCCGCCATCGGTTGGGGTGTTACAGATTGGTATCAGAGCCTTTGTTATAGGGAATTACGTTATTAGAAAAATAATCTAGACTATAACCTTAGGGATTTAAAACAGTACTTGCCTCTCTAACTTGTAACCCTAATTGCTTCCTTATCCTTATCCCTATCCTACACCCTATATAACCCGGATGCCTACTTGGGAATTCTCGGGATGAGTGTTCACTTATAGGCTAAAGCATGTCTTCACTATGTTATTAGAATCTAGAATCTTTGATAAGTCAACGTTTTCGTTTATTCGTTTTAATTAATGAATAAATGATTACATTCCTTATATTACCTCATTATCCTTCATTCATTCCATGTCTCATTGAACCTTCATTGTGTCTCTTACAGATCATGCCTCCTCGTCGCAGCACTCGTCTTAACAGTGACAACGAACATGAGGAAGGGGGCAGCAACAACAACAACCACAACAACAACAACAACCATAATAACAACAACAATGGCGGTGATGTCCAACTGGTTGCGATCATTTCCCAGCAAATGGCGCAACAAATAGCAACTCTGGTTCCTAACTTGGTGGCTCAAGTCATCCAAATGAATGGAAACGGCAATGGAAATGGAAATGGCAAAGGGAATGACAATGGGAACGGGAATGGAAACGGGAATGGTCACCCAGTATGCACCCTCAAACACTGCAATACTTGCAATCCTCCTAAGTTTAGCGGGGACGAAGGAGCTACTGGTCTCCTTCAGTGGTTCGAGGGTATCGAAAATACCTTCATAAATAGCGAGTGTCCCAATAACCTCAAAGTTCGCTATGCTATGAATGTCCTCCACAAACGGGCACTCACATGGTGGAATGAAGAGAAAAGGACTCGCGGGGCTGAAGTTGCACCAGCTATGACTTGGGAGCAAGTTAAGGAAGTTATGATGGCAGAGTTTTGTCCTCGTAATGAAATCAAGAAGTTAGAGGATGAGTTCCATGTTCTGGTCCAAGACAGTGGGGAAAACTTGGCCTACAACACTCGTTTTCATGAACTAAGCCTACTGTTACCTCACAAAGTCACACCCCTCCCTATTGCTATTGAGAAGTACATTGGAGGTCTACCCATGCAGATTCAAGATACTGTGTGGGGAAGAAATCCTACCACTCTTGAGGAAGCTAAGCGCCTTGCAGCTACCCTGACGGATAATCATGTGAAAAATGGTACCCTTTTTCGCAAGAACACCAAGAAAACTATTGCAAAGGATACTCCTCAGCCTGCTATCGAGGTTAAGTCTGGGCCCTCAACCAACAAGAAACGTAGGGCTAAGAACTACATGGTTGCTACCACCCCACCAGTAGTGCAAACCTCAGCCAAGAAACCATATGTTGGGAACCACCCTTTTTGTAACACTTGCCAGTATCACCATGCTGCTAACAGACCATGTCGCCAATGTAATAACTGCAAGCGATATGGACACTATGCTAATACTTGCCAAGCCCCTGTTACTCAAAACAACCCTGCAAGGATTAATCTAGCTCCTAATGCTCAAAATGGTAGGCCTGCTCGTGGTCAGTGCTATGAGTGTGGTAGTACGGAACATTATAGGGATGCTTGTCCTAAGCTTGGAAACCAGAACCAGAACCAAAACCGTAACCAGAATCAAAACCAAGGTGCTCGCGGACGTGCGTACAACATCAATGCTAATCAGGCCCGCAACAACAACGAAGTGGTTAATGGTACGTTTCTTGTTAATAACCACTATGCTTCTATACTATTTGATTCGGGTGCTGATAAGTCATTTGTGTCACATAAATTTGAACCCCTACTTAACATGCCCCAAACTGATCTAGAGGAACCCTTAGTAGTAGAAGTAGCTAATGGGAGGTCTATCTCAATCGATTCTGTTATACGTAACTGCATGTTAAATCTTGATGACCATACTTTCCCCATCAACCTCATCCCTATGCATCTTGGAAGCTTCGATGTCATAGTAGGCATGGATTGGTTGTCAACCCATCGTGCTGAAATCTTATGCTTTAAGAAGGTTATTCGCGTTCCTCTTGAATCTGGAGACATTGTGAAGATCTATGGTGAGAAACCTTGTGGTGAACTTAAACTCATGTCTTGTACGACTGCTCAAAAATACTTATGAAAGGGGTATACGGATTTCTTGGCTAACGTGATAGAAAAGAAAGATAAGGGCAAGAGTATCCAAGATATTCCAATCATTCGGTATTATCCCGAAGTCTTTCCAGAGGATTTACCTGGTTTACCTCCTACTCATTAAGTTGAATTTAGAATCGATCTTGTTCCTGGTGCAAACCCAATTGCCAAAGCTCCTTATCGTCTTGCACCCTCTGAGATGCAAGAACTTGCCAGTCAACTGCAGGAACTCTCTGATAAGGGTTTCATTCTCCCCAGTTCTTCACCATGGGGAGCCCCTGTGTTATTCGTCAAGAAGAAAGATGGATCCCTCAGGATGTGTATCGATTATCGTGAGCTCAACAAACTCACCATCAAGAATCGTTATCCCCTACCTAGGATTGACGATCTTTTCGATCAACTTCAAGGAGCAACCCACTTCTCGAAGATTGATCTTCGTTCTGGTTATCATCAACTTAGAGTTCACGAAGAAGACATTCCCAAGACAGCCTTTCGTACACGTTATGGTCATTACGAATTCATGGTTATGCCATTTGGATTGACCAACGCTCCCGCGGTGTTTATGGATCTAATGAATCGGGTTTGTAAACCCTATCTCGACAAATTCGTGATCGTCTCCATTGACGACATTTTGATTTACTCCAAATCAAAATCCGATCATGAAGAACATCTTCACTTAATCTTGGACCTCCTAAAGAAAGAACAACTGTATGCCAAGTTCTCTAAATGTGAATTCTGGCTTAAGGAAGTTCAATTTTTGGGACACGTCATCAATGAGAACGGAATTCATGTTGACCCTGCAAAGATCGAAGCTGTTAAAAATTGGAGTGTTCCTAAAACTCCAACAGAAGTCTGTTCTTTCCTTGGTTTGGCTGGTTATTATCGCCGATTCATTGCTAACTTCTCCAAGATCGTTGTTCCTCTCATTGCCTTAACTCACAAGGGTAAACCTTATGAGTGGGGACCAAAACAAGAGGAAGCATTCGAGACTCTTAAACAAAAACTTTGTGAAGCACCTATTCTGTCTCTACCTGATGGTAATGATGATTTCGTGGTCTACTATGATGCATCGAACCAAGGTCTTGGTTGTGTTCTCATGCAACGAGGCAAGGTTATTGCTTATGCATCCAAACAGCTCAAGATCCACGAAAAGAATTATACCACCCACGATCTTGAATTAGGTTCAGTCGTCTTTGCTCTTAAGATTTGGAGACACTATCTTTATGGAACCAAATGTGTGGTTTTCACAGACCACAAAAGTCTCCAACATATCTTCGACCAGAAAGATCTTAACATGAGGCAACGACGGTTGGGTTGAGTTACTTAACGACTATGATTGCGAGATCCGCTACCATCCTGGTAAAGCGAACGTTGTGGCAGACGCACTCAGTCGCAAAGAGCGCATCAAACTTCATTGTGCAAGGGTTCGTACTGATCTTCAGGATTGTATCCTTCAGGCTCAACATACCTCAGTCACCCAAGGTAACATGTACGATGAAATGTCTTGTGGTGCTGAGACTCAAATTGAAACCAAACCTGATGGTCTACTCTATTTTCTTAATCGACTTTGGATTCCTGACCGTGATGGTCTTCGTACCTTCCTTATGAACGAGGCTCAGAAGACTGGTTATTCTATCCATCCTGGTGCTGACAAAATGTACCAAGATATTCGTTATTCGTATTGGTGGCTTGGTATGAAAAAGATATCGCTCTTTTCATTGCAAAATGTCTTACTTGTTCAAAGGTCAAGGCTGAACATCAACGACCTTCTGGTATGCTTGAACAACCAGAAATTCCTGTATGGAAATGGGAGAGCATAGCAATGGACTTCATCAATAAACTCCCACGTACACCCAAAGGTTATGACAGCATTTGGGTAATCGTGGATCGTTTAACCAAGTCAGCTCATTTCTTACCAATTCGTGAGAAATATTCTGTGGAAAGGTTGGCAAGGATGTATGTGAGTGAAATCGTATGTCGACATGGAATACCTTTGGACATCATCTTGATCGTGATGGCCGTTTCACCTCTCACTTTTGGGATTCTTTACAAAACGCTTTGGGTACCAAGTTAAACCTGAGCACTGCTTATCACCCTCAAATAGATGGTCAGACCGAACGAACCATCCAGACACTTGAGGATATGCTTAGGGCATGTGTCATTGATTTTGGTGGCACATGGGATTCTCATCTTCCCTTGGTTAAGTTTTCATACAACAACAGTTATCATGCCAGCATTAACATGGCTCCTTTCGAGGCACTTTATGGTTGTAAGTGTCGTTCACCTGTCTGTTGGACTGAGGTTGGTGAAGCCCAGATCACTGGACCTGAACTAATCCAGGAAACCACATATAAGATTCAACTCATCCAGGATAATCTTCTCAAGGCTAGAAGTCGACAGAAGAGTTATGCTGATAAGCGTCGAAAGCCCTTGGAATTTCAAGTCGGGGACTTTGTACTTCTTAAGGTATCTCCTTGGAAGGGAGTGATTCATTTCGGGAGAAAGGGAAAACTAGCTCCTCGTTACGTGGGTCCATTCAAAGTGCTCGACAGGATTGGAAAAGTAGCTTACAAACTTGATCTACCACCTGAGCTAAGCAATGTTCACCCAACTTTTCATGTCTCAAACCTCAAGAAATGCTTAGCAGATGAGAACCTCCATGTCCCTCTTGAAGATGTGCAAATTGATGAAACTATGCACATTGTCGAGAAACCTGTTGAGATCGTGGACACTGGAATCAAGAAACTCAAGCGCAGTCGCATCCCGGTCGTTAAGGTTCATTGGGAATCTAAACGAGGTCCAGAGTTCACTTGGGAACGCAGAGACCAGATGAAGTCTAAATATCCACAACTTTTCCCAGCAGACTCTCCAACTCCAACTTTGGGACGAAGTTCCTAAAAGTAGGGGAGACTGTAACATTTCGTATTATTCTATGTATGTTTGAGACTTCAATTAATAAAAAACGTTGCATTTTAATCATTACCGTACGTTCTAAAAATATTTTGTGACATATTCGGGCTTGTTTAATCATATTATATACCTATAACAATATAAATATGGAAAAATAGTTACAAAAAAAATAAAATGCATGGGCCGGGAATCGAACCCGCGCCCATGGCCGGCCCAAACATAACAATGCCTGCCTTAACTAACTGGGCTAAGCGTCCTTTTTGTGAAAATATCCTACACATATATATTTAACCCCTCCTTATTTACACATTTGACTTTTAAAAAGTCAATCTGCGAGCCAATCCTTCCAAATCAATCCGAATCCGCGTCAATTCGTTTATGGAAATGTTATAGCCGACTTATACAGCTTTTTCCCCACGCCAAGCACAATTAAAACCTACCAATTTTGTGTATTTCACGCGTCTACATTAATGTATTGATCAAACTTTCCAATTTGTTCAATTCGTGAGTTAACCTATAAATTGGACACCCTTTCACAACCTAATAATGCCGAAACACAAACCCTCATACTCAAAACATCCTAAAACCCTCTCAATTCTTCATAAATCCGCTGCAGTTGACTTTTCTTTTGACCCGATCAATCGTACCTTTAATGCATTATAAGTCTCAATTCTTTTCTTGGTTTTGTTAATCGGCCAGACACCAACAAAAGCCCCAACGTTTCGGAGGCTATTGGTTGCTAATTAATGTTATTGAAAACTAGGGATCATGTTTCTTATGATTTTGGGATAAACAAAACGTGCAGACACTATTAAGTTTAAAATGAATGGAAGTTTATCACCAACTAATCCACAGATCAGTTGGTATCAACCTTGTGTTTAAGACGTGGGAACCGGCCCGAGGCTTGGGTTCGACCCCCGTCCCATGCTTTTCTTTTTAAAAACTATTTATAAATTGAAACAGGTAACCTATATAACTAATTAAAATCAAATATTATCGTTCTCAGGGACCAGATCAACTGGTCTGGGCTTGTCATTATAAACACACGAACCGGCCCAGACTCGGGTTCGATTCCTTTCAGCAGCAGCAATTTTTTTAAAACCCTTTTATTTATATACTTAATCTATTAAACTTTTAAAATAGTTTTTAAATACTAAAAGTGGTTTATAAATCCTATAAAATTTATTTTATGCTATTCAAAGGGTAAACTTATTTATACAAATTTTAGTTTTTCAAAAATCCTTTATTTTATATATATTATAAATTTTACAAGTTTATTGAATTTTAATTTTAAAAATTATATAAAAATATCTAAACGACTTTATAAAATCCCACAAATATTATTTTAAAATTTTAGGTCAATCAGTATTTCAGAAATAAATTTTATTTCTGAAAAACCGTTTATTTAATATTTTTAATTAATTTTTGTTATTTTAAATCATAAATAAATCATAAAAAATTCATTTTTCAATATTTTTATACCAAAATTTTATATAAATTATTTCTATCCATTTAGAACAAAGATACAAATTTTAATTTGAAAATTCTTTAATTTTAATATTTTTAGATATTAAAGTTATGTTTTGACAAATAGAAATAAATAGACTAAATATTCAATTTTTGATAAAATAATTTTATAAAAATTATTTTTTCACACTTAAAACCTTATAATATGACCATCCTTAATCAAAAACCTATAATAAGACTTTTATTTATTTATTTTCCGAATTTCTTTTATTTATTAACAATTTACTTAATTAATAATTAAACAAATACTTATCCCCAAATTAGGAACCCTAGAAAATACTTGTAGAATAGAAAAACTTAGACTTATTTATTACCTTAAACATAGGGTAATACTTGGCAACGTTGGACTACAGTTATTCTATTTCACGAAACTTAACACTTTGCTAAGGTGAGTTTACGTAACCTTGTTTATGCAATTCTTTATACTTGAAACCTTATACTTAAGCAATTCTACATACATGTCTAGTTGTAAACTTTAATGCCTCATGACTTAGACAAAGACTATTAGACTTAAACTTCAACTTACATAATCATTTGCTGTGGCCAAGCCAGCGATATACAGTGATAGATCTATTGGATTGACAATCCCACCTAGATTCGTTGACCATCTTTTATGGGGTGCGCGGGTGATTGTTATCGTTCCAACGTTATATTAAGGTGAACCGTGGATGCGGGATGGACCTAAACTTTGTCGGAGGTTTGATTATGTGCATACTACACTTCATGTTTATTCATGTAGACTTAAACTTACATTAGACATATGAATTGCTAAACTTTAATTCTTTTAAAACTTAATTGCTTGACATGGCTTATGTATTCTTACCAACTTCTAGTTGACCCCCCATTTTTCCAAACTCAACAGGAAATACTGATGCTTAAAGTCTAGAGCTGGCATGAGGAGATAACTGAAGTTTATACTTTGTTTGGTTATTTGATGTACTAGATTTTCATTCAAGACTTTGATATGTATTTCAAATTTTGGATATTTTACTTTAATTAAATTTCAATTAAAACTTGAATACCATGTGCTAATGAACAATCATTCCTACGTGACACCTCGATGTTTCCGCCATCGGTTGGGGTGTTATACCATTCACATTCAATACTTAGATTCTCATTAAACTTGTCTTTAGTTTTCAAACATCAAGGGGGAGTAATAACTCTTGTTGATAGTGTAACTTTACTTACTTATTCCGCTGTGGAAATCTGCTTGAACCTGCTAAACACATAAGTGTTCACTAGCAAGCAAAACATCAAGAGCATTACTGATCCAACAATTGGTATCAGAGCACTGGTTTATCTGATCACATATCAACCTAACACATTGAGAATCAGACACAGGCTCTTATTTATATTCAGTAAAGGATTAAAAGTTCACTTTTTCAACATCCATCACTTTAAGAGATATTTGACAAATCAATACTCGTTAAAATGGATCCACATAATACTGGTTCTGCCAGTAAACCTGCTATGCTAGTTAGAAATGAATACAATATCTAACAAAGGAGAATGGCACATACATTATCTCAGACCAACACCGGTTGCTTGAAATCTGTGATATATGGTCCTCACAAACTAGTAAACATTCATCTTGAAACTAAAGTAGAAATACCAAAAGACCCAAAGGACTATACAAAAGATGATTTCCTAAAACTTGAACTTGATGCTAAAGCTTTCTCTATGTTGGCAATGGCACTCCCAAATGAAATCTACTCTGGACTATTACATTGTGATAGTGCCAAAGAGCTTTGGGACTGCCTAAAAGAACAGTTTGGAGGAACTGAAGAGGTGATTTCCAACACCAGAGAAATCCTGGCTCAACAATATGAAACATTTGCTCACATAAATGGAGAAAATTTAACTCAACATTTGAAAGATTCTCCTCATTAATATCTGAGCTAAAATTAAATGGTCAGACCTATACAACTATATCTATGCTTCATAGATTTTTAAGGACTTTACCTGAAAAATGGGAAACATATTCTATAGTCCTTAGATCCTCACCAGACTTTAGCTCCCTCACTCTTACAAAATTACATGGGAGATTGGTAACCCTTGAAAGAGAAATCGATCAAAAGAAGAAATTGCAAAGTTCTGGTAAAACTGTTTATGACTATCTACCAGGTAGTACAGCACTATTGGGACAAGATTCACCTACTTGTTCAAATAGTTTTTGATCTTTTGACCACATTGACATAACTGATGAATATAGTCAAACTGCCGATAACATATGTTTTATCATGGATGATTTAAAATTTTTTAGCAGTGATGACTTAGAAGAAATGGACATCTTACATCAACTGGCCATGTTAAGTATAAAAACAAACAAATTTTATAAAAGGTCAGGAAGGAAATTTCTAGGACTAAACAGTTCTACAAAAATTGGTTTTGACAAGTCTAAACTTAGATGTCATAAGTGTCAGAAGTTGGGACACTTTGCTAGAGAGTGTAGAAGCTCTAGCTACAACCAATCTCAGTCTGGAAATCAGTTTAACCCTAGTTATAATAGGAATAATGGAACACAGGGAAGTGCACATTTTGTACAGGCACAAGCTCCACAAATCCAATATGTGCCACAAGTACAATATGTACAGCTGCCTGTTCAACAGATGTAGAGCCAACAATCAATCCCTTCCATTCCAACTGCTCAATAACCTCCACAGACTCAGCAACCCTCACAAAAAAGTTTGTTCACCTCAGGGTATGTTGACTGGAGCAGTCTTCCTTTTGACACTACTGAGTGCAATCCTGATGCAGACAACAAAATGTTTGACATCAACTGGGGAGAACCTGACAATGGCAGAAAGAATTTTGCCTTAATGACATTTGAGGGCTGTAACTGAAAATCTGCCCTGTCTCAAGTATCAAAAGAATCTTTAACAAAACATTGTTCAACTTCATGTAAAGAATCTTTTGCTCTCATAAGAGAGACCAATGTGCATTTACAAGGAAAAGCAAATAACTCTGAGAGAAAATTAACTCAGATGAAATGTGATTTAGAAAGAAAACTTGCTGCAAAGGCAAAAGAAAATTCTAAATTGACTAACAATGCTATTGAAACCCAAGCACAACTTAAAATCATGATAGAAGACCTAGGAAATGTGAGAAAAGAGCTTGCTGACACCAAGGTTGTTTGTGAAAAATGGGCAAAATCTTGTAAAGGGTACCAACTGCTGCTTAACAAACAAAGTGCATCAAATGTTAGGTTTGGCATAGGGTACAATCACACTAAAACACCAACAGATTTTCCCTCCAAAACTACTGAAGATGGGAGGAAAATTGTTTCAGATGAAACTTCTGAAGAGAAAGAATGCACATCTTTTCATGAAAACATTCTAAAAACTCACAAAGAAAGTTCTTCAAAATTACTGATAAAATCTGACTTTAAGCCATCAGTAGTTCCATCTACATCAGGAGTTGATAACCTGAAAACTACTGATGACCTAAAACAAATCAAAACAGTCAGAAATTTGCCTTCAAATGAAAAAGAAAAGGCAAAGGAATGTGAAATCTGTGGTTTGTTTAACCACAAGACAGACTTTTATAGATACAAAAAAGGAATTCAGTATAACAAGAAAATTTCACAACTGGTTGTGGGAAAACAACTCAAAGATGATTTTGAAGAAACTTTTTCTCCCAAGAAACAACAACCAGTCAACATCTTTTCTCAGAAAAAGATGAAAACTCAACAAAAGTCTTTTTCTCAAAATTCTCTTTCAGTAATTAGACCTACATCATCAGCAGTTTCACAAACTGCTGAGATTAAAGATCTCATGTATATGGTACAACTATTGATAACCAAGGTTGATGGTGGTCCTCAAAAGGATACCACCATTGCTCTTAATGAAAAATCCATTGCCAAAAAGACATGGATTCCTCAACCTGGTCAAGAACAAACTGTTAATGTTCTCAAGAGCAAACCCAAAGCCAAACTGGCTTGGATTCCCAAACCTAACTAATTTGCTACTTTGTGCAGAGGGTCTCCAGAGGCTTAAATAGCATTTGGTATGTTGACAGTGGAGGCTTAATGCACATGACAGGATGCAGATACCTGATTAACAACTTTATCAATCAAAGAGAAGGATTGGTATCATTTGGGAACAATGCCAAGGGATATGTGCTAGGACATGACAATGTCTCTTCTGGCAAAATACAGTTTGACAAGGTCAATCTGGTTGAAAACCTTGAGTACAACTTGCTAAGTGTGTCACAAATGTGTGATAAAGGATATTCTTCCTTTTTCACAAAGACAGCATGCAAGATCATATCACCAGAAGGCCAGAAGTTGATAGAGAAGATCATTGAAGATCATACTTTGTTGATAGCCAAAAGATGTGGCAATGTCTATGCAGTGGACATTGAAAAGGACAAAGTACTGAACAACACTGCCTGTTTCTTCTCAAAGGCATCAACTTCAGAAACTGATCTCTGTCAAAGGAGACTTCGCCATGTGAACTTTAAAACCATAAATAAAGTCACAAAAATGGGCTTGGTCAGAAGTCTACCCTTGAAAGTATACCAGTGTCAAGAACACTGTGTATCCTATTTAAAGGGAAAGCAGCATAAGTCCTCCTATAAGTCTATTGAAGAATCAAAAACAACTGCATGTCTTCAACTACTCCATATGGACATATTTGGGCCAGTAAAAATCATGAGCCTTGGTAAGAAGAAGTACTGCTTGGTCATCATTGATGACTATTCAAGATTCACATGGGTATTCTTCTTATTTTCCAAGGATGAGGCAGCTGAAATCATTAATTTCTTCATTCTACAAGTAGAGAAACAATATTCTCTATCTGTCAAAGCCATTAGAAGTGATAATGGGACAGAGTTCAGGAACAAAACTCTGGATGAATTCTATTTGTCTAAATGGATTATTAGACAATTCAGTGTTCCTAGAACTCCTGAACAAAATGGTGTAGTAAAAAGGAAGAACGGAACATTAATTGAAGCAGCAAGAACTATGTTAGCTGATTCAGGCCTACCATTGTATTTCTGGGCTGAAGCAGTTAACACTGCATGTTATGTTCAAAATAGAGTCCTTGTCAACAAGAGACACTCCAAAACTGCCTATGAAGTTCTTCATGGCATGAAGTCCCTTATCTCCTTTTTCATGGTTTTGGATGTCAATGTTTCATTCTAAACATCAAAGACTCTATTTCAAAGTTTGCTGCTAAAGTTGATTCAGGTTATTCTCTTGGTTATTCTTCCACTAGAAAAGCCTACAAGGTTTTTAACTCAAGAACCAAGATAGTAGAAGAAACACTGAATGTCAAGTTCAATGAATCAAAGCACATTCTTATTCCAGCACATCCTGCTGAACTCTTTGACCTTGACAGCTTCCACTTCGGACTTGAAAAGACTGTCACTTCATCTAAACCTACTTATTATGGTGATCAGAGGTTTGATGATGAGGATCCAGCACCATGGACTCCTAAAACAGTCATTAAGTCAACTTTCAAACCTTCAGATGTTTCAAAAACGTCTGATTCAACAACTGCTGATGTACAAACTCAAACATCTGCTTCAGCTCCTACAACTACTGAAGATGTTCAAGCAGCTGAACCAGACATTATAAACCTCAGTGGTTTGTTTGATGAAGTACAAGAGCCACCTACACCTGTCAGTGGTTTACAACAACTGATTGAACACAAAGATCATCCATTGGAACAAATCATGGGTGATATTGCATCAGGTGTTCTCACTAGAAGCCAGCTTTCCAACTTTTGCTTCTTCTCAACATTCATTTCTCAGTTGGAACCTAAGAAGTACCAAGAAGCCCTCAATGACAACAATTGGGTGGAAGCTATGCAAGATGAGTTGCTTCAATTCAAGAAGCAACAGGTTTGGGAAATCTGTCCCTTACCACCAAACAAGCTACCAATTGGCACAAGATGGGTTTTCAGGAACAAGCAAGATGAGGCTGGTATGATTATTAAGAACAAGGCAAGACTGTTGGTACAAGGTTACTCTCAAGAAGAAGGAATTGATTATGATGAAACATTTGCTCAAGTTTCAAGGCTTGAAGCCATCAGGTTATTTCTGGCCTATGCCATTTCCAACAAAATAAAAGTTTTTCAAATGGATGTGAAAAGTGCATTTTTGTAAGGAAAGATTAAAGAGGAAGTGTATGTTTGTCAGCCACCTGGGTTTGAGGATCCTTCTCATCCTGAGTGGGTGTACAAGCTTGACAAAGCTCTTTATGGGCTAAAACAGGCTCCAAGAGCCTGGTATGAAACACTTTCCAACTTTTTGCTCAAAAATAACTTTACAAGAGGCTCCATTGATAAAACTCTTTTCATTAAAAATGTTGGAAATCATGTCTTACTTGTTCAAATTTATGTTGATGATATCATATTTGGTTCAACAAACACAAAACTGTGTGATGAATTTAAGAAACTCATGCAATCAAAATTTGAGATGAGTACAATGGGAGAACTGAAGTACTTTTTAGGACTGCAGATTAAACAACAAACAAATGGAACTTTTATACATCAATCTAAATATGTTAAAGAATTATTGAACAAATTTCTTTACAAGACTGTAAATCATGTTCCACGCCCATGACACCTACCACACAAGTTGAACCAGATTATCAAGGAAAACAGGTTGATCAAACTATGTATAGATGTATGATAGGTTCCCTTTTATATCTAACTGCTTCTAGACCCAATATTATATTTTCAACATGTGTCTGTGCTAGATATCAATTAGCTCCTAGGGAATCACACCTAATTGCAGTCAAAAGAATCTTCAGATATCTAAAAGGAACTCCTATACTTGGAATTTGGTATCCTGCTTCTAGCAATACCAAGTTATCAGCTTTTTCAGATAGTGACTATGCAGGGTGCAAATTGTCAAGAAAATCAACATCTGGTGGTTGTCAATTCCTGGGAAACCGTCTAGTGTCCTGGCAATCAAAGAAGCAAACATCTGTTGCAACTTCAACTGCTGAAGCTGAATACATTGCAGCTGCAAGTTGTACATTACAGATACAATGGCTCCAATATCAACTTATTGATTATGGAATCAAAAAGACCAAGACACCATTGCTTGTAGACAGTAAATCTACAATTAGCATCATTCAAAATCCTGTTCAGTTCTCAAAGACTAAATATATTGAAATCAGGTATCATTTCATAAGGGATTGCTATGAAAAAGGCAAGATTGAAGTGAAGCATGTGACAACAGGTAATCAAATAGCTGACATATTCACTAAACCCCTTGACACATCAACATTCCAGAAGTTAGTATCCATGCTTGGGATGCTAAATTTGTAAGTGTTTCTTTTACTTTTTCTGCACATATTTTATTTTTCACTTACATCTGTTTTTAGTCCAAAACTTCAGAAAAACAAAAAGAGAGAAACTACTGATAAACAAAACATCAGTATGGGAATATTTTCAGAAAAATGATTAACTCTGATAAAATAATCTTCAGAAGTTATGAATAAAGTGTTTATCAAACTTTCTCATCAGTTTTTAACAAACTACTGAAGAGACAATGGGAACTACTGATGATAGTTGTTCTTCATCAGCAGTTTTGTCATTAAGGGCAAATCAGACATTTCCCACTTCAGAAGTTTGACCTAGGGCGGTTACAAACTTCTGATAAACACCTTTTCCAACACTTATCCTTTCAAAAAGCAAAATTCCCTCCTTCTCTATCAAAAACACTCTCAAACCCTTAACCTACAAAAACACTGTTCGATCCACAAACACATAAACCACATGGCTCTAACACTGAAACAGGGACACAATCAAAGAGGCTACTTTGAGAAACATGAAGCCTGGTCCCAATACGACGAAATCATTGATTTAGTCGTTAAATCCCAATACTTCACTGCCCTCACCATTGATCCTCCAATCCACACTGAAACTCTAAATGAGTTCTGGGTGAATGCGGAGACGGTTACAGTGAATGATCAAGTGATCTCCCTCAAATAAACAATCCAGGGGAGAATAATGACAATCACACCAGCAATTTTGGGGATTAGACTAGGTTTAGATGATGTGGATGCCCCAGATCAATTTCTAAACTCTGAAATTCATCTGACCATGACAAAGTGTGGTTATCAAGGTACTCTCTCACATGCTACTATTTTTAAGAAATTTTTTGAACCTAAGTACAAACTTTTGTTTCATTACATCATCATGTGTTTGAGTCCAAAAACTGGATCATATGATCAGATGCCCTCTACTTTTCAACCTATTTTTCATTCCATTGTGAATGAAACAAAATTCAGGGCATCAGCGTTTTTCTTTAATGAGTTGGTGCTGCATCACCTCAATTCTAAAAAGAAGTTTTTGTTGTATCCAAGGTTCATTATGCAATGCATAATTAAAGAACTTGGAGATGAGGTGCTTGTGGGTAAAACAACTGTTTTAAACCCATTAACCTCACAAGCATACTCTAGGCAAAATAAATCGGCTGCCTGGCCAGAAGATGACCAAGGGGAACAAACAACAGTCCCCATGGAACCCTCATCTTCCAAAACCTCACCCAAAAAGGCCAAGAAACCAAAACAACAAAAACCAAAACCCACCAGCCTTAAAAGAAAGGCAGTTCAGGAAGTTGAGATGCCTGAACTTGCCAATGTGCAATCTGCACTTGACAAAGATGTGACTGAAACATCCTCTCAGTCTCATCCATCTCAAACCCCCACAAGAGCACCAATCACAATTCTCTTCAAAAGAAAGAAATTCAAGAAAACCATACCAATTGACTCTTCATTTGAAACTGCTGAACCTTTACCACAAAGTGCTGAACCTTTACCACAAACTTCTGAACCTGAAACCATAGAAATTGCCAAACTTCTCTCTGGGCTAAAAGAGACCATCCCATTAGAACATGTCAGTCCCCAACTACCACATCAAACAGGGGACATACCTTCAGAGTTTGACATGAATGTGAATGTCCATAGCGCTAACCCAAGAGATGAGGATGAACCAGGGTTTCTAAGCCCAAACTTAAAGACCTTAGGTACATTTGAGGCTGCTACTACTCATTTACCACCCAGTGGTGGATCTGAGGACAAAAGTAACATTGCTAAGACCTCATTTGTGGCAACTACTGATGAAGGCTTAATGCCTAAGGTAGGAAATCCTCTAAACAAGAACAAGAGATACATGAGACAACTAGGTTGGGCCCAGCTCATGATATAACTGATACTGTCCTCATTGAGGATGTAATCAGGGATTCAGACGATTCCATTGATTTGGATGATGATTCACACTCCACCAAACATGAATTGACAGCTACTAGTGAAGGTCCTGCACCTGGTGTCTCTAAGCTCAAAGAGCTGGTCACACCAGATCAGGTTAAAATCCACTTGATCCCTAATTCCCCTAAAGTGGCATCTTCTGTACAACATGAAGATCACCCAAAAACACACCCCTTACGAAAAATGCCTACCGAATTCCCTCGGTCATCAAGCATAGATCTGAACCAACTATGCCGCCCAGATGGTGCCCTTTGATGTGATTAACAAGAAACTTGGTGAGCTGTCCAACAAGATTGACAACAATTCAAGACAGCTTGCTACACTCACTGGTAGAACTTCTCAACCTGGAAAGCTTCCATAAGTGGATGAAGCCAAAACGGGGGAGAAGATTCAGGAACCAAAGGAGTCACTGGAAGCTAGGATAAAGGCAAGAGTGGATCTACAACAACAACTACTAGAAAAAGCCCAAAAACAAAAAGAAGATCAACAAAGGCTTGTTTCTAGAACTGAAGTTGAAGCTGAAACTTCCCAAGGCCATAATGAAGAAACTGCTGAAGACTCTGAAAGTACTGAAGACAATCCTTCAGTAGTTGACACTTCAGTCAACACTTCAGCAGTTAACACTTCCAACATACAAACAACTGAAGAGCCTTCCAAACCAACACAACAACAACCAACTTCTATTCCAAGGCCTACAACAACTCAAATGACTGTGCTAAGTCCTTCTCCAATTTCAATGTCCAAAGAATTACTAGAGAAGAGCTTACTTGTAGCCCAAAGAAAGGCTAAGGAAGATGAGATCTGGAACAACTTGGAAGCAAGGGAAGACTTAAGCTTAAATGAAAAGCTTCAAGCTTATGAAGCAGAGTTGAATAGACAAGCTGAAATAGAAAGAGTTGCTGAAGAAGACAAAAGACAACAACTGGTGTCTTTTATAACAAAAAAACAGCAAAACAAAAGCCTATTCACTCAAAGGATTCTCAATGGATGAGCTAACCAGAAGAGCTCAACTTGTTGCTGACAAGAATGCAACAGAGAAGGATAGAAAAGCCAAGAGAGCAGAAATAATTGAAGAACTGGTAGCTAATGACTATGGTTCAAAAGCCTCATTGTCAAAGTGGAGAGAAGACAAACTACTGGACACATACAAAAGATACAAGGCTGACAAGGCTGCAAATCCAGGGAAGTACAAAACTTCTGAAGTGTCAACTTCAGTAGTTAAAACTTCTGGTGTCAAACAAATACCAGCTACCAAGAGAAAGCCAGAGGACAATACAAAGACTGATTTTAAAATGGTGTTGCTAGAAGGCAACACAGTTGTACAAGGAGACTTTGATATTGAAGAAAAACCTCTGATAACACAGTTTTGGGATCCTTCAACATTTACTTACCAAATTCAGAAGACTATCACTGACAGACTGCACACAAAGGTAGTTACTGAACATCATTTACCTACTTTTAAATTACCTGATGTGGTGCAAAAAGAAGATAGAAGTGAATCCTACCTAAGAGTCACTGAAATAGAGAACATCCAGCACTTAGGAACATCCCAGGGATCCAGCATGGTTCCCTATACTTCAGATTTTGACAGATCTAAAGTACTGATCATCAGATGGTCCTTTACTAATTCCAACTCAGTATTGGTGACAAGAAGAGATCTTACAAGCAAGGCCTAAAAATCCATGAATGAACTGAAGAATCTATCAACACAAGACTTGCTTACAATTCAGCATTTAGAACCTCAAAAGGGATCTCTCACTGATGAACAGCTTAATCAACTGAAGAATTCCATGTTCAAGGAAATATGGAAGATAGTCAATGACAGAAGAAAACAACAATAAAGAATTAGATAAGGTTTTGGCTTCATCAATCCAGGGAGAGATTGCTAGGACAAAAAGGATTGAGGAAACCTCTTTTGCAAACCTTAGTCTAATTCATACTTCTGCAAATTATTCTAAGTATAGAACTACTGAAGAAAGAAGACTAATGTACTGAAGAAGGATTCAACAAGTACTGAAGAAGATAGATCAGAAGTTCTGAAGTCAAACCTGACAAGTTCACTGAAGAACTACTGAAGACAAACTACTCATCAGTAGTTTGTCATTCATCAGCACTTGTAATAGAATCTTTCCACCGCCCTTATGTTTTAGTAGTTTATTTGTTTATTATTACTTTATCTTTTTGTACAAGTTCCAAGAATGCAACTTGTTGCAGCTTGTTGCAGACTTGCTTTTTGGCAAGGTTCATGTATTTGTAAGTCTATAAATAGATGGGTTCATCCCTCTGTTTTAGACATTGATTTTAATTGAAACTGAAATCCTTCAAAGCTTATTATTGTTATTTCCATTTCATTTACTGAGAATCTGTTTGAGTATTTATTGCCATTCACATTCAATACTTAGATTCTCATTAAACTTGTCTTTAGTTTTCAAACATCAAGGGGGAGTAATAACTCATGTTGATACTGTAACTTTACTTACTTATTCCACTGTGCAAATCTGATTCAACTTGCTAAACACATAGGTGTTCACTAGCAAGCAAAACATCAAGAGCATTACTGATCCAACATCTACGAATCCAGGTGCGGAATCCCTAGATCAGTTACAAAATGATAGTTAATGAATCAAACACGCAAATTCACCTTTTCAATCGACATTTTCATTAATTAACTTGAAATAGATCTTTACAATTCGGTTTACATGTTAATAAGACAATCACAAAAGGTTAAGAACCTTGAGAGAATATTCAGGACAAACACATGACTCAAATGACCAAAAGTTAATCTAAAAACCAAATTTGAACTATATATAGGCTGCATATTCGCCCCCCTCCCTAAGGGTAGAATGTACACCTTCTCCCCTTCACTTGGTTCGAATCAGCACCCTTAACATCAGTCTTCTTCATTCATCCATTTCTCTCTACCTTCGACCTTAAACTTCAACATTCGACCTCCTGAATATCCACGTTCGCCTCCACGATATCAACAAAACATCTTGGAATGTACAATCCAAAAGCATTAGTCGCAAAACGTGCATCAACAGGATCACCATGTAATAAATTGGTTTTCATGAGCACAAACTCACTTAGCTTAAGTTCAAAGCTAAGCCTAACAACATGGTGATCAAGATTGAATTACATACAAAACTCACGAACATGTTGTATGTTAACTCTACAAGGCTTTGTCAAGCTTAAAATGTAACACCCCAACCGATGGCGGAAACATCGGGATGTTACGTAGTGATGATTGTTCAGTAGCTCATGGTGAGTAATAAATTTCATTAAATGATTTAAATAATTTACATACAATTGTTGTACAAGAATTCATACATCAAAATGAATAATACTATGCACACATCTTCAAGCATTAACTCAAATCCTCAAGCAAATAGAACCTGAAACATGTTAAGTTGAAAATATTTTGGGTCAACAAAAGTTGGTGAGAATACATAAGTTTTTGTAAATACTTGATGACAATAGTTTGTACAACATTAACAGTTGTATGATGATGGAGTATGATACTGACATGTAACAATGCGTCTTTGTACAACCAAACCTTGTGTCGACTGTTGACTAACTCGCAAGTTAGTTAAATGTTGTTACTGTTATCGATCATCCCTGAATTTATGCGAGGGATGGGTTTGTCAGACCTATAGCGCTATAATCTAAACAGGCGGCTTGATCATTGTTAATGATTGTACTGTGTCTTTTTGTTACAGTCAAATGATAGAATGATGTTGTAATTGAATCACAAGTAAATATGAGTAAATGATAGTATAAAATGTATAAACATGTTTCACCCCAAAAATAGTGAAAATAGAGTAAAAGGGGCTATGTAAACTCACCTTAGCAAAATGTTATAACTGTTGAAAAATTGAATAATGGTGTTGCCCAAATGTATCAAGTATCACCCTATAATAAGGTAATAAATATGTCTAAGTCTATCAAGTCTACAAATGTATAAGTTTCTAGGGCTTCGAATTTGGGGATAATTGCTCGTTTGATTAATATTAAAATTGTTTGATAATTGAGAGAATTTTTGTAAATAAATAAACAAAAATTCTTTTTATAAAATTTAAATTTAAGATGGTCACAATAATGTGTTTAAAGTATAAAAATAATTTTTACAAAATTATTTTCTTTAAAATAGAATATTAATTCTATTTATAACAAATTGTCAAACTTTAACTTTAATATCTTAAAAATACTAAAATTAAAGATTTATTAGTTTAAAATTTATATTTCTGTTCTAAATATTCAGAAATAAATTGTATAAAATTTTGGTGCAAAAATATTAAAATTTGAATTTATTATGATTTAAATATGATTAAAACTAACAAAAATTGATTAAAAATATTAAATAAATGATTTTTCTGAAATAAAAATCATTTCAGAAAAGTTTATTGTTATATAAACTCAGAATAATTTTTGTGGAAATTTATAAAATTGTTTTGATATTTTAATGGAATTTTATAAATAAAATGGAATAAATTTGATTTATTTATTATATATATTAAATAAATATATTTTTTAAAAACTAAAAATTGTAAGTTAAACTTTTTCATTAGATTAACTTAAAATAATTTTTGTAGAATTTTTAAAAGAGTTTTAGTATTTTAAAACTAATTTTAAAATACTAGTAATTATATATATATATATATATATATATATATTAGTTTATTTGTTAAACAATAAATAAAAAAAAGAAAAAAATCGGTGCTGTTGCTGTGGTTCGAACCCTTGCAGACCGGTTCAAGAGTACCAGGCACAACCACTTTGTCCAGACCAGTGGTTGTGTTTGGTTTCAGTTTGTTTAATATTTATATTTAGACGCGATTAAGTGTTCTTCCCCAAATACATTCATACGAGCCCTAATTTTCAAATTGATCAATCCACACATCAATAACCCAATTAACCTTAGGGCTATTGATGTGTGGATGCCGAAGATAAAAACCCACAACAATAATTAGACTTACAATCTCGTTTTAATACAGAATCGATCGGTCAACCCTCGAAGTCAAACTCAAACAAGGGCTCCAAAAACAGAGATTATTATGAAGAATTGGGGGTTGAGAAAGAGTGGGTGGCGAGTTGAGATGGTCCAGCAACGTTCAATTTATAGGGTAATGGATTGGTGTTCGAATTGGCAAGTTTTGACCCGTATGTTAATGTATGCGCGTATGATTGATGATGATTGACTAAATTTGATGATGCTCGACGTGTAATGGACGCGGATTATCAATAAAATTGCTAATTACATATTACTTACCATTTTTGTGTGATTGATTGATCAATCAAAGGGATTTGGCCTGCTGTCTCGTTCGAACAGAGGAGCCAAGGAAGGTGATTAAGTGTTGGGTGCATATTTATACAATTAGAATTAGGATTCTATCACAAATGGTCACATGGACCAGTGGTTGGGGCTGATGGTGTTAATTGGTTGACCCGGGTCTGGACGCGGGTTCGATTCCCGGTCCAGACGTTCCCCCCCCCTTTTTTTTAAACAGTGAGTCTGATGGGCCGGATTCAAGGACAAAAGAAGGGGAGATGGGCCTGTCTATCTGGGCTCGAAAGTTTAAGGTGGGCTAGCATGAGCATTGTTTAAAAAAAAAATAACTCTACAAAAAGAAAATCTGATTTTAGTGTTATGTTTATTATTATTATTATTATTATTACACACACATATATATATATATATATTTATATAAGTTGTGAGTTTGGAAGAGAAAATAAAGGTTTAGGTACATTTGAAAAAAATATATAAGATAAGGGCTTTTTATATTAAAATTTGGGAAAAAAAAATTCGCGATGTTACATAAAACAACCAAGTTTGATCCACTAAAATAATCGGCTTTTGGACTATGCAATATAAATGAATCGGCTACCACAAACTAACATGTGATAAGCAAAGCAAGAACATGTTTTAACTTTGGTTTGAGAAATATAATGGTCTAAACACATGTTAAGGTACTTGTTATTCACAAATCTATCACACACGATGGTTTGGAAACTAATTGAACCCATGACTAATATAAAAGGGTCCATTTTATCACAATTAATGCTTCCAAACACCTTGCAAGCACACTAAGAGTCCACACAAGTAATGACCCACATACATAGCCGGCTCCACAAATGTCGGGTGAACAATTTGTATGATAAACAACAACACTAGTCGACTTACCTTGTCCATAATGATCATAGGGTATCATTTGACAGGACGGTGACCATCTACAGCTTCCCTAGACCACACGTACTATCATCAGGTGAGTTTTACAGCCCCATTTTACTATTTTATATTTCGGGAGATTAACATGCATCAATACTAGTGTCATTTAAAAGTGTGTGTACATTCTATCGTGACTACCATGTGGAACATGAGACATATTGGTTCATGAGCTCATTAGTCCTCGTACAACGTTTACTGCAACCATTAGCTATCAAAACCCACGGAACACTTTAATAGATCTATTGGGTTGACACCCCCAATCTTGGTTAGTCGCTCTAACCGGTTACATATAAAAGAGTGTTAGTATTCTACTATACATACATTGTCTTTAGTGTACAATGCGTGAGGCACAACAGTCAAGAGGTTTGGTTATGGGACTCATGGTTTGCACAATAATCATTCGCTTAGCTAGCCTATGATTGGTCATACACGAATTACACATTGGTTTTACTTGTTACATTCAAACCCGTGAACTCACCAACATTATTGTTCACAAACTCTTTATGCATGTTTTTCAGGTAACTAATGGAGGGCCGCATGGATTTGAGGGAGAGGTTCGAGCATGCACTACGTGGTACCACATTGATGGGTTTTGTCAACCTTGTGATGTTTTGATTTTAAGTCTATGAGTACTAGACAATATCTCATTTTATGAATGTTATGATGTCGGTTTAATTAAATTTATTACAATATCCATCATTCTTGGTGGTACTATTTTAATAAAATGTGTGTTGCTTGAACCTTGTGCTTGAAAACCTTTCGATGGTTGCATCTCTGTGTTTCCGCCTTGGCGGGGTGTGACAGATTGGTATCAGAGCATGAGGTTATAGCGAACTAAGATTCTTTTGAGTCAACTATAACATAAAACATTTTTCGAAACGTTTCACAAAGTACCACACTATCTCGCCTTGCACCTATCAAATCTCAAGCCGCTCCACGAAAACATACAGGTACAATAGTTCATTTATTTACATATGTGATTATTTACATATATATGCATGTTATGACAGGATCATGGTCATTACCATTGACCTTACTTCTCCATCCGATTCTGAGCCGGATTACTTGGTGGACGACCCTCAGGAGGACGACTTGCCTCTTACTTAGCCAGCCCCTGTCCCCGAGTCCTCTCATCACTGATGTGGGTAGATACCAGACTCCGAGATGGACATAGACCCTCCTCCAGTCATGAGACGTACCTCTGACGACGACACCCCACCTTCTCTAGCCGCTCCAGACACTCATCCCTATGTTACCCCTCCTGTTTCACGCTCTCCGGCTAGCCTTAACCCTTTCTTCCGCCTAAACACTTCGGGACGTACAATCACCAAGTGTACACCCCGAAAGAGGGCACGACCAGCTCTTGTTATTGCAATACCCGCTAGAGCCCCGATCTTCCCTCTTCCCGCTGACCCTATCCCGACCAGTAAGCCTACCCAGCCTGTTGACCCCATGCAAGAGCCTTTAGCAATGGAGGTGTGCGAGCCATCAAAGAGACTGAAGAGACGCTCTCAGGCCTGCAAGCGGCCCTTCCTTCCTAGCCTCACTAGCGATCTTGCACATAGGGACGAGGAGGATGATCCCGAGGCTATGAGCTTGGGAGGCTCACCCGAGAGACCCCTATACACCGAGCGTGGCGTCATTATATCCCATGAGGTGCAGCTAGTAGCGTTGGGAGACCGCATTCGGGAGCTCGAGAGACAGTTATCTAAGGCCAAGCATGGGAGAGTATATGCTGTGATGGAGCGAGCCGAGATAGGGAGATGTGTTGAGATTCTAGAGGGGAGGATGACAGAGACTGGTCGCCGCATGAGGGAAGTGATTATTTCTCTTGCTACTGCTTTTCCACCACATTCTTAGATGATGCTTGTGTGTTGTTATGCTTATGCATGTGTTGACTAATGATGTTTTATGATTTTGGGATGTGATGTTTAAAAACTAATTGCGGTTCGACCGCCCATTTTGTACTAAAACTTAACTAATTTTGGGAGCATGTATGGATTGGGATGTTATATTATGTGGTTGTATGGAGTCAATTTAGTTTATATGCATGATTGTGTTGGTTATTATATGATTACATATGTATATACATCTCTTACGTTTGTTGTGTTCTTTTCTCTTAGTTATGCAAACCCGACAGTCAGCACGGACAACCGAAGGCGGACCATTAACGGCCACTCCCGCTGAGTTAGCTAGAGTAATTGCCGAGGCAATTGCTCAACATGATGCATCTCGGGCTGACTCCAGTGGAGGTTCAGGAGGTATCGGTTGCCGACGAGGAAGTGAAGCAGATCACGAGGTTGAAAACTCTATTCATGGCTATTTGTACAAAACCTTCATGGCATGCAAACCATGGAATTTCCGTGGTACAGAAGTTGCTATGGGAATTTTCCGATGGATACAGAAGACCAAATCAATCCTCAACATAAGTGGTTGCTCCGAGGATCAAAAGGTGAAGTACTCCACTTGTACCTTTCAGGATGAAGCCCTTACCTGGTGGAACCTGCAAGTGCAAACCCTGGGCAGAGAAGTGGCATACAACCTTGCTTGGGCCGATCTCAAAACACTGCTCATGGAAAAGTACTGCCCTAGGAGTGAGCTACAGAATCTGGAAGCCGAATTCTGGAACCTTGCCATGGTGGATGCCAACGTGACTGCATATACCACATGTCTTCATGAACTCTCTCGACTAGTCCCACACGTGGTCATGCCTGAATACAGGAGAGTCAAGCGATATATCTGGGGTCTATCACCAAAGATCCGCAGTACGGTCACTGCATCGGCACCCTCCACTATCTAGGCTGCGGTTACCCTAGCTCAAAGTTTGACTGACGACACTATTCACATGGGTTTGTTGAACCAAAAGGTTACAGTTACCAGTGAGAGTTCTGGGAACAAGCGCAAACATTCGGACAACCGGAAAGGTAAGCACACCTCTCACTGACCACAAGATGCCGTGAAAGTCTTTGCTGCCGCAACAGCTGAGGAGCCCAAACGCAAATACAACGGGCCCCATCGTCACTATACAAATGCAACTACCATCACGTAGGTACCTGCGAAAGCATCTTGTGCAAAAACTGTAACCGTCGTGGTCACTCAACCGCCAACTGCAAGACCAAAGCCACGAACACTACTCCTGCCAAAAATGAGTGTTTTGAATGTGGTGCGACTGGACATTTTCGGAAGGACTGTCCCAAGGCCAAGGATCAAGCCCGTGGTAGAGCGTTCGTGCTGGGAGCCAATGAAGCAGGTGATGATCCTAACGTAGTTACATGTACGTTTCTACTTAACAATCATTTTGCATCGGTACTATTTTACTATGGCGAAGATTTTAGCTTTGTGTCCACCGACTTTAAGAAATCGCTTGGATTAAAATCTAGTAAGTTGGAAACACGTTACACCGTAGAATTAGCTAATGGTAAGTTGATTTCGTCTGAGGAAGTTGTTAAGGACTGTGTTCTGGTACTTGACGGTCATGAATTCCATATCAATTTACTACCTATTCAATTGGGTAGTTTTGATATTGCCATTGGCATGGATTGCTTATCCAAACATCGTGCAGAGATCGTCTATCACGGGAAGTTGGTTCGAATCCCTTTGTCAAATGGTGAAACCCTATTGATTCGAGGAAGCCAGGGTGTACCCACTCTTTGAGTCATATGCTGCATTAAGGCACAAAAATGTTTAAGGAAGGTTGTGTCGCATTTCTAGCACATGTCGTTGAACAAAAAGTTAAAGATCAGAAGCTTGTGGACATCCCAGTGGTGCGAGACTATCCTGAAGTCTTTCCAGAAGACTTGCCGGGACTTCCGCCGCCGCGACAAGTCGAGTTTCGCATTGATCTTGTCCCAGGAGCTGCTCCAGTAGCCCGCTTTTCGTATCGTCTAGCACCATCTGAAATGCAGGAACTGTCTAACCAACTTTAGGAGTTGTTGGACAAAGGTTTCATTCGTCCGAGCTTTTCTCCGTGGGGAGCGCCTATCCTGTTCGTGAAGAAGAAAGATGGGAGTTTCCGCATGTGCATCGACTACCGGGAATTAAACAAGCTGACCATTAAGAACAAGTATCCGTTGCCAAGAATTGATGACCTGTTCAACCTGTTGCACGGTTCCAGCTACTACTCAAAGATCGATATGCGATCGGGATATCATCAGTTGCAGATTCAGGAAGACAACATTCCGAAGACTGCATTCCGAACTCGTTATGGGCACTACGAATTCCTAGTTATGCCATTTGGGTTAACAAATGCTCCTGCCATTTTCAAGGATCTCATGAACTGTGTCTGCAAGCCCTATTTAGACAAATTCATAATTGTCTTCGTCGATGACATCTTGACCTACTCGGGAACTCAAGAAGAGCACGAACAACAACTTCGATTGATTTTGGAGTTGCTCAAGAACGAGAAACTGTTTGCCAAATTCTCAAAATGCGTGTTCTGGATTTGAGAAGTCCATTTCCTCGGTCACGTTGTGAACAAAAAGGGTATACAAGTTGATCCTGCAAAGATTGAAGCAATCAAGGATTGGGCGGTGCCCAAAACGCCAACTAAAGTGCGAAAATTTCTGGGATTAGCTGGTTATTATCGTTAGTTCATCGAAAATTTCTCCAAGATTGCCCAGCCATTGACTGGCTTGACACAGAAAGACAAGAAATTAGATTGGGGAACCAAGCAGGAGAATGCATTCCAAGTACTGAAGGACTGTTTGTGCAGTGCTCCAATTCTTTCTCTTCCTGAAGGTACAGAAGATTTTGTGGCTTATTGCGATGCTTCTCATCAAGGTCTTGGATGCATACTCATGCAGAGGAACAAGGTCATTGTCTATGCATCCCGACAACTCAAGATTCATGAGAAAAATTACACCACTCATGACCTAGAGTTGGGAGTGGTGATCTTCGCCCTCAAGATTTGGAGGCACTACCTTTATGGAACTAAGAACACCATTTTCCCTGATCATAAGAGTTTGCAACACATCTTCAACCAGAAGGAGCTGAACATGCGACAACGTAGATGGGTTGAATTGCTGAAAGATTGCGATTGTGAGATTAAATACTATCTGGGAAAAGCCAACGTTGTGGCTGATGTATTTAGCTAGAAGGAACGAGTTAAGACCCTACGTGTATGCGCGCTAGGTTTGACTATCCATACAAATCTCACTACCCGTATCTACGACGCTCAGCAGGAAGCTCTGAAAATTGAAAATCTGAAGAATGAATCGTTGTTTAAGATGATTAATCTATTGGAACCAAATTCCGACGGCATAGTTTATTTTGCCAACCGGATCTGGTTGCCACGTTTTGGTGGTCTACGTGATTTGATCCTTGAAGAAGCCCACAAGTCTAGATACTCAGTACATCCTGGTGCTAACAAGATGTACAAAGATGGGAAAGAGCTTTATAGGTGGCCCAACCTGAAAGGTGAAATCGCCACGTACGTCAGCCGATGCCTTACCTGTTCGAAGGTCAAAGCTGAGTATCAAAAACCATTTGGTCTGCTTCAGCAACCAGAAATTCCTATCTGGAAATGGGAACAGATTTCCATGGACTTCATCACCAAGCTACCTACGACGTATTGTGGTCACGACACGATTTGGGTAATTGTTGCGTTGTGACTGTCATGTTGACATGTTTAGTGTTGTAACTTAAAACTATTGGGGTTCGTCCGCCCATCTTTTGTATTAACTCTTATGTATCTGACTTTATGGTAGTGTTTATCGATGATATATTACGGTTACTATATGTTACATATGCTTTTGCTTTATGGTTGTGATATTTCCACTACTTTATTGTGGTTGTGATTGTTCTGCTATGCGTAGTTATATTTAATTGTTACGATTGTATGAACGACAATATTTACAGAATATGTGTCTCACGCCTTTGATATGTGTCATATCAGAAGGACATCATGCAGACTCGACAATCTTTGCGAACCAACGATGGCGAACCACTACCCGCCACACCCACTGAGCTAGCTAGAGTAATTACTGAGGCAATTGCTCGACATGACGCTGCTCGAGCTGATTCTAGCGGAGGTTCTGGAGGTACTGGTTGTCGACGGGGAAGCGATATGCATAACGGTAGGATTTTTTTGCCTAAATTCTCTATTTAATACTCCTACGCAAACCTTTGTGTTAATAATAATACTCACTATTGTATACACAGAAGTTGAAAACCGTGTGCGAGGATGTTCGTACAAAAATTTTATGGCCTGTAAGCCATGGAATTTCGTGGTACGGAAGGTGCTGTAGGAATTGTCCGTTAGATAGAGAAGACCGAGTCAGTCCTAGACATTAGTGGTTGCTTCGAGGATCAAAAGGTGAAGTACTCCACTTGTACCTTTCAGGATGAAGCCCTTACCTGGTGGAACCTACAAGTACAAACTCTGGGCAGAGATGTGGCATACAACCTTGCTTGGGCCAATCTCAAAACTCTACTCATGGAAAACTACTGCCCGAGGAGTGAGCTACAGAAGCTAGAGGCAGAATTCTGGAATCTTTCCATGGTGGATGCCAACATGAATGCATATACTACTCGTTTTCAAGAACTCTCTCGACTTGTCCCTCACATGGTCACGCCCGAATACAAGAGAGTCGAGCGGGATATCTGGGGTCTATCTCCCAAGATCCGTAGCATGGTCACTGCATCGGCACCCTCCACCATCCAAGCTGTTGTTACTCTAGCCCACAGTCTGACTGACGACGCTGTTCGCATGGGTTCGCTGAAGCAAAAGGTTGCAGTTGCTAGTGAGAGTTCGGGTAATAAATGCAAACGTTCCGGCTCTAGGAAAGGCAAGAAATCCTCTCACAAGCGACAAGATGTCGTGAAGGTCTTTGTTGCCACTGCTGCGGAGGGGCCCAAACACAAATACAACGGGCCCCACCCGTACTGCAGCAAATGCAACAACCACCACGTAGGCACCTGTGAAAGCATCTTATGCAAGAAATGTAACCGGCGTGGTCATTCAACCGCTAACTGCAAGGCCAATGCCACAAACACTCCTCATGCTAAAATCGATTGTTTCGAATGTGGTGCGACTGGACATTTTCGCAAGGACTGTCCCAAGGAAAAGGATCAAGCCCGTAGTAGAGCATTCGTGCTGGGAGCCAACGAAGCACGTGATGATCCTAACATGGTTACGGGTACGTTTCTCCTTAACAACCATTTTGCATCGGTACTGTTTGATTCAGGTGTTGATTTTAGCTTTATGTCCACTGACTTTAAGAAATCCCTTGGATTAGAATCTAGTATGTTGGAAACACGTTATACCATAGAGTTGGCCAATGGTAAGTTAATCTCGTCTGAGGAAGTTGTTAGCGATTGTATTTTGGTACTTGGCAACCATGATTTCCATAATGATCTACTGCCTATTTGATTAGGTAGTTTTGATGTTGTCATTGGCATGGATTGACTATCCAAGCATCGTACAGAGATCGTCTATCACGAGAAATTGGTTCAAAACCTCTTGTCCAATGGTGAAACCCTCTCGATTCGAGGAGACCAGGGTGGACCTACTCTTTGAATCATATCCTGCATCAGGGTACAAAAATGTTTAAGGAAAGATTGTGTCGTATTTTTGGCATATGTCATTGAATAAAAGGCTAAAGATCGGAGACTCGTGGACATACCGGAGGTGCGAGACTATCCCAAAGTCTTTCCAGAAGATTTTCGAGGTCTTCCACCGCCATGGCAAGTCAAATTTCGCATTGATCTTGCCCCAGGAGCTGCTTCAGTAGCCTTCACTCCGTATCGTTTGGCACCATCCGAAATGCAGGATTTGTCTAACCAACATCAGGGGTTGTTGGAGAGAGTTTTCATTCGTCCGAGCTTTTCTCTGTGGGGAGCACCTGTGCTGTTTGTGAAGAAGAAAGACGGAAGTTTCCGCATGTTCGTCGATTACCGTGAACTGAACAAGCTGGCGATCAAGAACAAGTATCCACTACTGCGATCAATGATCTGTTCGACCAGTTGCAGGGTTCAAGCTACTACTCAAAGATCGACTTGTGCTCGGGATACCACCAGTTGCGGATTCAGGATGATGACATACTGAAGATGGCGTTTCGAACTCGTTATGGGCACTATGAGTTTTTGGTTATGCCTTTTGGCCTAACGAATGCTCCTACTGTCTTTATGGATCTTATAAATCGAGTCTGCAAACCCTATCTAGACAAATTTGTAATTGTGTTCATAGATGACATCTTGATTTACTTGCAAACTATAGAAGAGCACGAACATCATCTTCACTTGATTTTGGAGTTGCTAAAAAACGAGAACTTGTTCGCCAAATTCTCAAAATGTGAGTTTTGGATTCGAGAGGTTCATTTTCTCGGACACGTTATGAATGATAAAGGTATACAAGTTGACCCCACAAAGATTGAAGCTATCAAGGATTGGGACGCACCCAAAACTCCTACCAAAGTGCGACAATTTCTGGGTTTAGTTGGTTATTACCGACGGTTCATTGAAAATTTCTCAAAGATTGCCCAGCCACTGACTGTCTTGACACAAAAAGACAAGAAGTTTGATTGGGGAGTCATGCAAGAGGAAATGTTTCAAGTCTTGAAGAACCGTTTATGCAGTGCTCCAATTCTATCTCTTCCCGAAGGTACTGATGATTTTGTTGTTTATTACGATGCTTCTCATCAAGGTCTTGGATGTGTACTCATGCAAAGGAACAAGTTCGTTGCCTACGCCTCTCGACAGCTCAAAGTCCATGAGATGAACTACACCACTTATGACCTAGAGTTAGGCGCAGTGATCTTTGCCCTCAAGATTTGGAGGCACTACCTTTATGGCACTTAGAGCACGATTTTCACCGATCACAAGAGCTTGAAACACATCTTCAATTAGAAGGATCTGAACATGCGGCAACGAAGATGGGTTAAGTTGTTAAACGATTACGCTTGCGAGATTAAATACCATCCAGGAAAAGCCAATGTTGTGGTTGATGTCTTAAGCCAGAAGGAACGAATCAAGACCCTGTGTGTGCGCGCTCTAGGTTTGACCATTCATACGAATCTCACTACCCGTATTCGTGATGCTCAGCAACAAGCTCTGAAACGTGAGAACCTTAAAAGTGAGCCGTTATTAAAGATGATTAATCTAGGTACCACATTTTGGTGGCTTACGCGATTTAATCCTTGAGGAGGCCCACAAGTCTAAGTACTCGGTTCATCCTGGAGCCGACAAAATGTACAAGGACGTAAAGGAACTTTACTGGTGAGCCAATCTTAATGGTGAAATTGCTACGTACGTCTTCCAATGCCTTACTTGTTCGAAGGTCAAAGCTGAGTACCAGAAGCCATCCGGTCTGCTACAGCAACTAGAGATTCCTGTTTGGAAATGGGAACAGATCTCCATGGTTTTCATCACCAAACTACCTAAGACGTCCAGTGGTCACGACACGATTTGGGTAATTGTTGACAGGTTGACTAAGTCCGCGTATTTCTTGTCGATCAAGGTAACCGACAAGCTAGAGAAACTCGTCAAGCTGTACATCAAAGTGATTGTAACTAGGAATGGTGTGCCTGTTTCAATTATTTCTGACTGAGACAATCGATTTACTTCCCGATTCTGGCAGACACTCATGGATGCATTAGGCTCTCGCTTAGACATGAGCACAACCTATCACCCACAGATCGATGGCCAGAGCGAATGTACGATCCAGACATTGGAAGACATGCTTGGTGCATGTGTAATCAATTTTGGTGGAAACTGGGATTCTCATTTACCATTGGTTGAGTTCTCTTACAATAACAGTTACCATACCAGTATCAAGGCTACCCCATTTGAAGCCTTATATGGACGTAAGTGTAGATCTCGTTTGTGTTGGGCAGGAGTTGGAGACAAGTATTTGACTGGCCCCGAGTTTATTCAAGAAACAATCGAAAAGATCTTTCAGATCCGTGATCGCATGAAGGCCGCTCGAGATCGTCAAAAGAGCTACGCTGATCACCGTCTCAAACCACTTGAAGTTTAGGTTGGCGATAAGGTACTCTTGAAAGTCTCACCCTAGAAGCGTGTACCACGGTGTTGGATCAGTGGCTCAACTTAACAGTTCTTACTCATGAACATGAACACTTGTGTGTTATAAAGTATCAAGGTAAATTGCACAGCAGAATATTAAAGTGTTCAAGTTAAAGCATCACCTTTAACAGGAGTTATGACTCCCCCTCAATAAATGAACTAGAAAGTTAGATGTGATACCCCGTAATTTCAGGTTCTCACTTTAACTAAACTCTAGTTACATTCCTTGCATTCTACTTAACTAGGGTTAGCTAGATAGGACACACGTTGCATAGTTATAGGTTAATAACTGCATGAAGTGGTAATTTGGGGAATTACCAGACTGTATACATGATTAGTGAACCTCGGACATTGGTGAACCATGAAGTTAAATAATTGTGAATTAATTTGGTTGAGATTGATTGCAATTACGTGCATCTATGATACTCTGTGAAACTATGTGCAAATTGTTTGTGATTACGTGAACTTAAACCAAATAAATTAATAAAAACCATAATGGATGGACCATAAGGATGGTTGGGTTCTTAACACATGGGGTTACACTTGTTACGGTCCAAAATAGCGAAAACATCAAAGAAAACAGGCTGTACAACGAAGCAGGCCACCCGGAGTGGGTCGGGGAGGAGTGAGCGGCCGCTCGCTTCCTCCGAGCGGCCGCGCGCTCCCTCCGAGTGGCCGCGCGCAGCATCCTGACGCAACTAAACCGACTTAAAACCCTATTTAAACAATCCTAAGCCTCATACAAACCCTAAACTCAACCCTAATCGCCCCCTACTGTCCTATTACAAAATATTAACCCCTAAACACCTGCTAAGGCGCAAGAACATCGATCAGGAAGCTTCAAGAGCATTCGGTTGATGGTTTCGAAGAGCTTGTTGTATAATCTTTAATCAATTATGCTTTAATCTTCTTAATATGTTATAATAACCTTATAAATAAGTTTGTCCAGGTCTGAAACCTTTTCATAAAGACTAAAACTTGAAGATTATAAAGATTTAATGGGTTAAACATAATCCTATGCGATTAGAAATTGATAGGTTGCATGATTATGCATGTCTTTGATGTTTTAGACTCCTAGGGTTTATGAATGATGATGTTTATGATGTATCATTATGGTTTTGATCAGATGTGGCCCTTATTGATGTTGTGTGATGATTATTGGGTGCTATTGATTGATAATATTGCAACTAGGGTTTGATATAATTGATAATATTGCATGATTAGATTCTGGACAGAATCTGAATGTCGACTTGTAGGGTCTGTTACGTGATATTAAAGTGTTGATTTTGATCGATTCTTTGCATGAATGGATTTTACATGGTCTTATATTTTTAGAATGGGTAAAATCATCTGATTTGGATGTCGTTTGATATGTTTTTGGAATTTTCATTGATTAAAGGTCATATCAGATTTTCGGATTAACAAACTGAGTCAACTTTAAACAATCATCACTCGAGTTTTACAAGAAATTAGGTTATGAAATTTGGATAGTAGGTTAACATTGAAATAACTCGGCTTTTTCAAGTGAATTCATCCCATTTGGATGAATACACAATTTTTGGGAATTTTTCTACTAAACTGATCTGTTGTGTGTATTTTCTGAACATAGCTGTGTTCCGTGAATTTTCATAATTTTTGTACAAGGTTTTATCACAAACTAAAAATATAGATTTGTCCAGTAGACCCCCTAGAATATTTAGTAAAACTTTGGAAGTCTAACTCACTAGATAAGTATATTTAATAAATTAGTTTTCATGGCACATAATCTGTCCTGAAAACGCAGATTGTGTATTGTGAGTTTATGTGACTAATTGGAGTCCTATGTGGTATGTATATGACATGTACTTGAATAGGAACTTATATGAGATGTATATGAAGTGTAAAAATAATGATAACCAACATATTCACCAACGGGTCCGTAGGGTTTACTTATGCATGTAGAATCACTAGGTGTCACTTACATGATTTTGAACATTTAAACGTCTTGGACGAACGGGTTATATGGTGTAATGGTATTACATGTATACTTACTTAGTGACACATGTATTAGGGAGTCGGTAGTACACCCTACTTTGGAGTTTGGATTTACTTGCTTGCATACTAAGGTGAGTTTCACTACTTTTTCTCAAAAGCATGCGTCTCGGGTGGAGACAACTGTGGTAAACGTTTTATAGTCCAGTTCGGGACTACTCAGGTTTTGACTCCTTGTGTGGGTCCGAAATGACACCTTGTGTGGGTCCGAAATGACTCCTTGTGTGGGTCCGACATGACTCCTTGTGTGGGTCGGGTTTTACGATTCCTTGTGTGGATCGGGTTTTGATCAGTTTAAAACTTATTGGTCCTTTGTGAACTAAACACTCTATCACTTGAAAAGTCCTTGCACATTATTGGGTTAATCGCTAGAGGCGAGCGGGGTATTAGTTGATTGCGCTATTAGGTTGTGCAGCAACCTCATGCCTGAGGTGCTTGGGTCACGGGCATGAACTTCTGACCACATTTGAGAACTAGTGTTGATATACACTAGTTATCGAGGCAAATTATTATACTACTGAAGGTGTCCCAATAATACTGTTTAGTTGCAATGAGTGGGCTAGCTACCCCTGACACGCTTAAACTGATAACACTTGAACATTTTGGTCTGGAGGACCTACGCTTTTACTTGGTTACGTGGTTTTGGAAACCAGCGCATTTACTTACTCACTTTCTTTACCTTGTGAACTCACCAACATTGTTTTTTGACCCACGATATACATGCTTTTGCAGGTAGTTAGCTTCCGGTGCCACGATTAGAAAGCACCACACACTTCACTGCATTTGAGTCTTGGGCATACAACTAAGTTACATATCATGCTTTTACGTTTTCTTTCATATGGTTTTAATTCGGGCACGTTGTTTTGCGCATGGTTTAAAAAGGTTTAAATTTGGTTTACGCTTCCGCAGCTTAACTAAACTTGGTTTTTGAAAACGAACTAAATGGTTTGGGCATTTAGAGTTCGTTCATATGACTTATGGCTATGGGATCCTGGTATGTCATGCGCCTCGCGGTATAAACTACGCAGTGAAAATTTGAGGGTGTGACACTAAAGATGAGAATCAATAGTAAATGAATATAACAGTAAATGCAGAATGATTCTCAACTATATGAAAGGTTAACTACAAAGTAATAAGAAGGAAAATGTTCAAGTCTTAAGATTGATGAGTGAATGAACAACATCTATAATAGGGGGAGTGATCCTTCTATTTATAGATGAAAGATTACATACAGACTAAGTAATTAAAAGCTTAAAATAACGTAAGATAATACTAGAACAGGCTGTAGTTATCGAAACTTGAACAAAGACTTTAACAAAAACTAATATAATACTAAACTGCCGAGTTTAAGGTCGGTTAATACAAGTGCTGATGAGTGACAATCTTCTTACAAAAGATCTTTAGGAGTTTGTCTTCAGTAGTTTGTTCTTCAAATATTTGTCTGGTTTATCTTCAGAAATTCTGATGCTTTTACTCTTCAAAACTTTTGGATATCTTTCACTTCATCAGTTTCTCAAAATGTGAAGAGGATATAAGACTAAGGTTTATAACTGGCTTGTCAATCCTCTTTGACCCTACAATCTCCCCCTGGATTGATGAAGCCAAAACCTTTGTCTATCTTTATTTATACGATCCTCTCTTCCTTAAGTCAAAAACTCTCCAGATTTCTTTGACTGTTTGATGTCTGAGTTCTCTGGCCTCTGATTCTAAAAGTAGTCCTTTTTTCTGGTATCATATCCTGAATGGTCATTAAATCTTCATCAGATAATTTTTCCAATTCAGTCAAGTCATGAAGGATTTTTGTTGAGAAGTCTTTTCATTCTAGAATCAAGGAACTGGACTTGTGGGTGAAGCACCATTTGACAATTGGAGATTTGGATTTGAAGAAATTGTCTTTGTATGGTACTATTTGTAGGTTTGAATATAGGTCTGCTGTTGGAGGTTTTTCTTTTTCAGCATTGATCAGATTGGACCTCCTTCTCTTTTCAACTATCACAGTACCAGGTGTATCACCTTTTGAAATAGGCATGTGATGTTCAGTGACCACCTTGGTATGATTTTGTTCTTTGATGGTTTGTTGCAATTGATAGGCAAATGTTGCAGGGTCCCTATATTGTGTCAACAGAGGTTTTTCATCAACAGTGAAATCATCTTCAATAATGGTGTTCTTCTCAAGCAAAACCATTTTGAATTTAGTTGTTGTGTTTTCCCCTGGCTTCTTGGTAGCAGGCTGTGTGGGTTTGAATTTCTCCGGATTTGCAAGTCTGTCAGCCTTGAAATTTTGGTAAGTATCATAAAGTACATCTTATTTCCACTTACATAAGTGTTGTTTTGAACCATAATTGTTCTTTACCAATTCTTGAAAGATTTGGGTTCTTTTCAAATTTCTGTCTTTTTCTTTGGCCAGCCTTTCTGATGTAAGCTCTGCCCGTCTTGTTAGTTCTTCAATTGAAAGTCCCTTGAGTGAGACTTTCCTTGTCTTGCTGTTTTTGCTGATATAAGTAATCAACTGTTGTCTTTTATCTTCTTCTGTAGCAAGGATAGTTTGCTCAGCAAGTCTTTCTTCTGCTTCTAACTCATTCAACTTTTGTTCATAGATTTGTAAATTTTCATCAAGACTCAAGTCATCCCTTGCTTCTAAGCTTCTTATCTTCCTTTGCCTTTCTTTCAGCTTTTACTCTTTCTTCTTCTTTCAGTTCTTTTTCTTCTGTTTGATCTTCTGTAACTGGTATAGATGAAATGGGAACAGGCTTTGAATATCAGATGGATTTGTTTCTGTTGCTTTAGAAGGCTATTCTGGTTCAGTGCAGGAATTGTCAACTACTGAAGTGTTGATCTGAGCAGCATAAACTACTGAAGGATTGTCTTCAGTACTTTTGTTCTTGTCTTCAGCAGTAGCTTCACTATGGTCTTGGGAGGACTTTTTAGCCTTTTCTCTAAGGTCTCTCTCTTGTTTTTGATACCCGTCTTCTCTTTCTTTCAGAGCTTTTTCTTGTCTGGTCATGGCAGTTAATTTTTGAGATTCCTTGAGATTTTGTGCTTCTCTAGCTTTTTTTTAGGCTTCAAGAGACATAGTTTCAGGTTCCTTTGACATCTCCTCCTTTTTGGCTTCATCCACTTCTGGAAACCATGGAGGTGGAGGTGTTACACCAGATAGATGGGCTAATTGTCTTCTGTTGTCGTCCATATTTCTTGACAATTCACCAAGCTTTTGATCAATGGCATTGTTAATCATCACAATTTGAGTATTGTTCTTTAACTCCATAGCAGTCATAAAGTCTTTGAGATGATCAGAAATAAGTTGATGTACCATCTGGTATAGGGGACCATCTAGGTTGAATAGGTGGTTCAGGTCTATGCTTGATGACCCAGAGAATTGGGTAGGCTTTTGTAATTGTGGAGGATGTGTTTTTGGGTGATCCTCAATGTGGACTGAGGATGCCACTTTTGGGGAATTGTGGTGTAAGTGTTCTTTAACTTGTTCTTCTGTGACTGTCTCCTTGAGTACAAGTACATTAGAATCGGGACCTTTATAGTCAGCCGTCAATTCATTTTGTGGAGATTTTGATCCATCATCCAAATCAATGGAATCATTTGAATCACTGACATAGTCCTCAATGAGAACAGTATCAGTTGTCTCATGAGCTAGGCCCAACCTAGTTGTCTCATGAACCTCTTTTTCTTGGTACTGAGGTTTTCCTACTTCAGGCACAGGGCCTTCATCAGTAGTTGTTGATGCACTATTATGTGGACGTCACTGTCGAATAGACTAGGGTTGAGTCTTGTATTGTATTACATGAGATTGTGGTGATCCATAAGGGTATTTTGTGGATCTGATACATTTGTAAATATAGACCATAATCATAAGCTAGATTCGACCTTTCAAAAGGGTCGAATGTGGAAAAGTTCCACATTCGACCTAATCATAAGGGAAAAGGTGGCTTTAGATGTTGGACTATGAATAGCAATCTCATGTGTGTTTTTCATTAAGAAGATTTGAGTTTGTGCTTTGAATGCTCTCAAAGGGGAGGTCATGCCCGACCTCCCCCGGCCCCAAGATAGATGTTTATCCTACTGATGAAAGAGAGTTATCATTTGAGCTTTTCCCTAGTTTGTGTGTGTGTGATATTCTCTGTACTAGGTCTAGTATTTCATGTGTAATCATTGATATTTGATCTAATACAAGAGTAAAGTTATGGAAATTGCTTGGTGATTCGTTATCTGTTTTCATCACGATTGATTACGTTTATTTCTGAATCATTTTGCACGATCAGAGGGGATTCCGCACCCTATGGTTGATATTCGTGAGATCACGATTCGTGATTACGATCCTAAAATGAATTCTCAAGTGGTATCAGAGCATAGGCTCGATTTCACGATTGCAAATTGATCTGAATTGATGAAAACTGATTAGAATTTTGGTTTAAAGATCAAAACCCAAGAAATTTTGAAGCTTTTCATAAAAACATGGTTTTTGATTAAATTCGAGTTGAATTTGATGTTGTTTTCAAAAATCCTTTCACAAATGTTTGTCTAAATTCAAATCCGCATAAAACCTATCAAATTTCATTACATTTGGTGAAAATTTTGTCAAAAACAGATCAGATTCGTGTTCTTGAGGTTGAAGATGATGAACAGACCTGAAACGGTCGAATGTGAGATTTGAGGGTCGAACCTAGCCTTTTCTGGTCGAACGTGGAGTGTATTTTGGTCGAACCTAGAAACTTTTAGTGTGTTGTTGTTTATTCGACCATCTGTGTTACATTCGACCAATCGGGTTGTCGAAAGTGGATTAACTTGGTCGAAAGTGAAACGAGTTTATTACTTTCTACATTCGAGTCTTTAGAAACGGTTGAATCTGGACTAAATTCCACATTCGCCCACACGATCTTTTAGAAAAGGTCGAGCGTAGAATCTGATTTTCAAAGAATTTCATTCTTGAGGTCGAACCAAGACAGAGGTACATTCGACCCTTGTAAGAGGTTGAATAAGACTATATTTTTCAGGTTCGAACCCACGAATATTTGGATAATATTTTTCAAATTTTAAGGTGTAAAAAAAATTCGAAAATAAGCCTGTTTTTAGAAAAATTTTGAAATAATTTTTGTTGAAAAATGATAAATTACTTGGCTATGTCAAGAACTGATGATCAGATAAAAGCTGCAATGCAACAAAACCTAACATGGGAACAAGTTGTTGCATCTATGATTCAACAATCTTTTACACGACCAGCTGTGCAACCAACTGATAAAATGGTTAATGTGAATGAGTGTGTTAACATAGAAAGTGTTAAAAATAATGTTGTGTGTCTTGTCAAACAAGTGGGGAATGATGATTCAAGTGATTTGTCAAAGAGTGATTTGAATTCTGATACGAGTTCAGAACAGAGTGAATCAAGAGGAAGTGATACATCAAATGTTGATGTAAATTCTGAGAATGGTTCTGAGAATGGTAATAATTCAGACGTTGAGGTAAAATTTACTGCTGAATGTGCTAATTGTTCTGATTGTGTCAAATTGAAAAATGAAGTGCTGAAACTTCTTGAGGACAAACAGAACTTAACAAATAAACTTGAAAGATTTCAAATTGAAAATAAATTTTTGGCAAATAATGAAAGAAATTTTAAGAATCAAATTGAATCTTTTAAGAAAGAGATTTCAAAACTTCATAACACCATTTCAAAGAATAATTCCACATCAAAGTTGGAAATCACAACACCTTGTGTTGTTGATCCTAATTCTGAGGTGAAATCAAAACTTGAAGTGAAAAATGAAAATGTGGTTGTCACTTCAGAAACTGAATCTGAAGAAAAACCCATATTTAAGTTTCCTGAAGGAATTGAAGGATCCTATATGTTGGTAGGACAGGACAAATTGATTTTCAATAAAGATTTTCCAATTGATAATATCGAACAATCGTTACGTAAAGGTATCTTTGTCGATAATAATGATTTGATAAATCAATTTAGAAATCAATTTGATCATTTACATTTTGAATTCAGTCCTAACCAACATGAGAATAAAAAGGATCAGCCTGGGAACAAAAAGAAAAATCCTAGGGCAAAAGGACCAAAACCAAACAAATCGAAAGGCAATGATTAGGTGAAAAATTCTTATCATAAGAATGCAAAAAGTTCTTCATCTAGAACACATGACTTTTATGATTCTCAAAGTCACTCTCGATTTGATGGTTATTGGAGAAACAACTCACCACAGTATTTTCATGGTTATGTTGAATGGAGAAGCTGTTTTGAATGTGGTGAAGTTGGTCATATTGCTGCTTATTGTCCCTACTGGTATTGGGATGAAGGATATGCATGTGATTTTGTGGAATATAGGTCTTATTATAACTGCGGAGAGTGTGGCCATTTAGTTGTTGCCTGTCCATATGTTAAACAGAAAAAGACCGAAGTGAAATTTGCTAAAAATTCAGGCAATGTCAAAAAGTCTGTATCCCCAAAATCAATCAAGAAACAAAAGGGGAAACAGGTTGTGTATGACAATCGTAACAAGATTGTCTTGAACAAAAATGTAGATAGTGAACGGGTTGCTAAGGTAAGGGGGAGTTCTAAGGCTAAGCCTAAGAATAACTCTAAACCTGGACCTTTATCAGTTAAGTCTGAGAAGGTTCCAAACAAAATTCAGAAGCAGGTGTCAAACATGAAACTTGAAAAGTCAACAATCAAAACGATTTCAACAAAGTCTAAAATAAACTCTGAACGTGTTTGGAAACCCAAATCACTTTCTAAATCAATAGCAATTTCTACTTCAAATCAATCCATTGAAAAACCAATTTATTTTTCAAAAGGAGAATGGATTGATGTTCCGAGGATTGATGACCTTGGACGACCCATCATTGTGAAGGGATGGGTGCCTCTCTCGTCCTAATTGTTTAACGAGTGTGCAGGGTGTTCCAGACAGACCTATTAGTTATCTTTTGATAGTTGATAGTGGAAGATCTGTATACAAGCTATTTATTGGAGAGGTAAAGGTCAAAAGGATGGGATAGTGAAAAAGGAAAACATGATTTAAACAGAGAGGAGAGTGTTTGTCTTCTGTTTCCTACCTGTGAAGTCGGAAAAAGTTGCAATCTCATGCAATTGCTCTCAGAGATTTCTACAACAGATGCGACATTACTGTTTATTCTAAACTCTCTTACCTTTGTTAATGGTTTTACTAATTGAAAGTACAAAGTAAGTCAAATAATCTGAGTGGGAAAATGGTTTTTAAAACTCAATAAGTAAACCTCATCGGATATCATTTTATTTTGTTTTTGTTCAAAAAGTTTAAAAATCCAAAAATATGCTTATTTTTAGATTTTTAGGGGGAGAAAAAAAATTCAGAAAAATCAAAATAAAAATTTAGAAAATCCAAAATGAGTTTTCCTGGAGAAAAAAAGGAGATGATAGTACATCAGTGGACTGTCAGACTACTCTGAAAACAAAATGATGTTACAACATTGAGTAGCCACTACAATTATATATCGGTAGGCTTGAAATCAAAGTTTAAAGTTCAACATGGTGATAAAAATTTAAAATCAATAACTGATAATCATGTGGATCAACATCTCATTGGCATATGGTCTTGGTACCGAAATTTCGTTTGATAGATTGCCAAAATCGAAGGTTTCGGGTCGTTATATTGAAAGTTATATGGGGATAGCCTAACTGATCTTTTTTCGTATTGATTTACGGACCTAGATCAGTCAGGGTGTCTTAACAAAAGATCTTTAACGACAAATCCTTATGTTACCGAATGAGGAACTTAACATGTGTGATGATAATCAAAGATTATCTAATTCATCGTATCAGTACTATGATGAAAATCATGTATGATATTAGTCCTCACCCTGGTTGAGTGCATAAGTCGCTTTGAAGCATTAATTTGCTGACCTGTCACCGCTGTGCCTCATACCTTGTAACTAACGGATAACTACAATATAATCACGCGTTACGATGAAACTTTGTGCAATTCTTGATACGGAAATGTGTCGCATGTGCGGGGACCATAGATTTTTCAGTATCTAATATTATCATAATGTATCTAAACTGCTGAACAATGAATGATGATTTTGAGTTTAAGTGGACAAACATACTGGTAATAGTTGTAGGACGCTCAATGTTTAAAAGCAGAAAATTGACCAAAAAGAGTTTTGACTGACTGTTTCAATACTGATATGATACTCCTACCGGAAAATTCACAAAAATACGTTCAGTTTACTTTTATGCAATTCCATTTGAAAATTCAAAAACACTTTTGGTATGTTTTAGCATAAACTTTGAAAAATCAAAATGTTTTGTTTCAGCCTTATTTTTGATAACCGATGATGGGATACTTAATGTGAATGCTCAGATACTTAAAAGTTGAAAAAGACTACAGATTTTCAAGTTTCTGGTGCATATTAAAAATGTTTAATAGTTCAGGGGAGAACTATTAAGTTTCAAAAGGAATGTGAAGAGTACTTCCAAGATTTTTGTCGTGTCTAACGTTGGTTGTAGTTTGTGCAGTTTTTAGTAAATTTTTCTGCAGAATCAAACACAACAGGTGCACTTCTCAAGACTCATCGACAAAGCGTGAAACTAAACAAGACCCACACATGAACAACAAGATTACCAGAACAATAGAATTTAGTCAGAGGTTGAAAAAGAAATGACTGAAGATCGAAGAATTTCAAGAATTGTTGTCTGTCTTTATCTCTGGACCACCAAAAGACAAAGCCAAGATTTCTTGAGTCTGTCTGAGATTTCGAAGCTTATTGCAGAGATAGACAAGAAGTTTGACACAAACATGCATGAAGATGGAAAGTTTTCAAGTCGTTCAAGATGATGAGATCAATACTTGAAGAATTGTTAACTTTCTGAATTGGTACATCACTAGCTAGGTCCAAGGGGGAGATTGTAAGGGCATTATTCATGTATGTCCCCAGCTAGTTATCCAGTACTGAATGTCGAAGGTAAAGATAATCAGAAAACGACCAAGAATTAGCTTTAAGATACATTCGACCAGTCGAGAGGTCGAATGTAGTTTGTCTTGGGTCGAATGTAGATTGAATGAAGAAGAAGTCTTCATTCGAACCCTTAAAGGGTCGAATGAACACCTTCGACCTCATGAAAGGGGCGAAGGTGGGAAGTCTATAAATAGGGAAAAGTTAGTTATTTTGAAAGAGAGTTATCATTTGAGCTTTTCCCTAGTTTGTGTGTGTGATATTCTCTGTATTAGGTCTAGTATTTCATGTGTAATCCTTGATATTTGATCTAATACAAGAGTAAAGTTATGGAAATAGCTTGGTGATTCGTTATCTGTTTTCATCCCGATCGATTACATTTATTTCTGAATCATTTTGCAAGATCGGAGGGGATTCCGCACCCTACGGTTGATATTCGTGAGATCACGGTTCGTGATTACGATCCTAAAATGAATTCTCAAGTGGTATCAGAGCTATGATACCGATTTGAACGATCTAACAGTCGTTTGAATCAATCACAGCTTGTTTTCATGATTTCAGATGTTAAAATTCAGTTTTTGATTGAATAGTTGAAACCCTAGAAACCCTAGATTCTTAATTGAACCCAAAATCATGTGATTTCGCCATGTTTTTGTGAATTCGAGGGTTAGGTTTTCATTTCTGAACCTTTCTGTACAAGTTTCATCATCAAATTCGAAGTTTTAGAGTGATTATGGACTGATTTGCAGAAAATATTGAAGAAGAACACGTTTTTCTGCAAGTGGTCGAACGTGCAGAAGATTTGTGACTACGAGAGGTCGAACGTGGAGTGTATTCGGTCGAACGTAGGATTTTGAGGACGAACCTAGAAATTTTCCACATTCGAACCTTATGACAGGTCGAACCTGAAATTTTTTCACATTCGAACCTCACTATTGGGCGAATGTGGAATTTCAACCAACCATGGTACATTCGACCTTACAAAAGGATCGAATGTAGCTTTACTTCCACCTTCGCCCCCTCGACATATAGAATAAAAAAAATGGTATTTTAAGGGGTAAAAAATTGGTATTTTGAGGGGTAATTTTTGAAGATTTTTGGGAGAATGGTGATGATGTCTACACAAATTGTTGAAGAAATGATGATGCTGAAACGTTTTATTGTGGGGTAGTCATGAGAATCAACAGTATGATAATCAGATTCAAATGACTATTATGGGCCAGAAAATAGACAGATTTTATTCCGCAAGATGAAGAACAGTCAACCCAGTTCCTGTGTGATTGAAGGAACTTGTTCAAACAAAGTTGTTATGTACAAGCATATCAAGACTGAGATCTCAATGTTCTGAAAGTAATGAGGGATCCCAGTAGGAGTCATGTGGCACGTAGATTCAACGAGAGTTTCAATATTACAGTCCTAAAGAATTTCAAGAGCTATTGGTAGATATTGTTAGGACCCATCGAACACTTCAGTTTCTGAAGCATTTCAAGTCCGCAATGGTACTGGTATGTCCCGCTGCAAACTTCTGATTGCTGGATTCACTCATCTACAGCTAGTATTCTGTCGAACAGATGAAGTTACTCAAGAACATTCAAAGAGAAGAAAGTGTTAATGCAATCACAGTCAGCACAGATGAAGAATTTCATAGAAGATACAGTGTCCGAGTGGATTGTTTTGCACATAGTCACATATGAGAGGTTTAATTGGGTACTGACAGTTAGACTTCTCCAGTTGGTGTGAAGGGTGATGCAAAGGTTAAGTGCAGATATGAGATGTGAATTAGTGGTAGTACCTACGTGTTACGTTGAATATCTGATCGGTCAGTATGGAATCTTTCTAGCTGAGTTCTTATCAGGCTAGTTGGATTGCGCGTGATGTACTTGGTCAAGATGACATTCCTGGGTACTGATGCTACGAGACTGCAGTGCATTACATTGTCAACTTCACATTGGAGTAACTATGTGATCTGGTTGTAATTCAGTGGCTCGCTGATTTCGCAAATGATATACGTGGTCTAGCTGACTTCCTACGTATTGATGCTGAGGATCCGTAAGTGCAGTAGTTGGTCAGTTCACGAAAGATATTGTATTTCTAACTCAATGCAATAGTGCATATATTGAGGGGGAGACCTGTGATTTTGACTGTTGATGTGCAAGAGATTTGTGGATTCGCCAGCAACGTCCAAGGGGGAGATTGTTGATGCACTATTATGTCGACGTCACTGTCGAATAGACTAGGGTTGAGTCTTGTATTGTATTACATGAGATTGTGGTTATCCATAAGGGGCATTTTATGGATCTGATGCATTTGTAAATATAGACCATAATCATAAGCTAGATTCGACCTTTCAAAAGGGTCGAATGTGGAAAAGTTCCACATTCGACCTAATCATAAGGGCGAAGGTGGCTTTAGATGTTGGACTATAAATAGCAATCTCATGTGTGTTTTTCATTAAGAAGATTTGAGTTTTGCTTTGAATGCTCTCAAAGGAGAGGTCATGCCCGACCTTCCCCGGCCCCGAGATAGATGTTTATCCTACTGATGACACTGTCTGTAATAGTTTCTGATGCAATACGAATCTGTGATGACTTTGTTATCGTATATTTCTGTCTTGTCTCGAATCTTCCGTCTGAAACCGAGTTGTTTTTGCGTAATCGATCCGTGGATTCGGTTTTTAACCAGATTCTCAGTAGTTGCCACATTTGAGGTCTTAGCTATGGTACTACTGTCCTCAAATCCATCACTGGATGGTATAAGAGTAGTAGCAGCCTCAAATATACCTAAGGAATCTAAGTTAAGGCTTAGAGGCCTTGGTCCCTCCTCATCTCTTTGGTTAGGGCTGGACGCATTCACATCAATGTCCATTTCTGTGTTTTCATCCCCTGTTTTATGTGGTGATTGTGGATTGACATTTTCAGATGGATTGTGTTGTTTCAGCCCAGAGAGAATGTTAGCTATCTCAACTGCTGGTGATATTTGTGGGTCAGTAGTTATGGGATCATCAGTTAGGTTTTGTTCAGTTGTTTTGAAAGAAGTTTCAGTCACATCTTTTGATAGTGCAGATTGCACATTAGCAGCTTCAGGCATCTCAACTTCCTGAATTGCTTTTCTTTTGGGGTTGGTGGGTTTGGAATTTTTGTTGTTTAGGTTGTTTTGGCCTTTTGGAAATGGGTTTTGAGGATGTTGGTTCCTTAGGGACTGTGACATGTTCCCCTTGGTCATCCTCTGGCAAGACTGTCGGTTTGTTATGCCTAGAGTATGATTGTGAGGTTAAAGGGTTTAAAACAGTTGTTTTACCCCAAGTTCTTTGATAATACATTGCATGACGAACCTTGGATACAACAAAAATTTCTTTTTATCATTTTGTTGATGCAACACCAACTCATTGAAAAAGAATGAAGATGCCCTATATTTAGTTTCATTAATGATGGAATGAAAAATTGGTTGCATGGTTGAGGACATCTGATCAGAAGATCCAGTCTTTGGACTTAAGCACATGATAATGTAGTGAAACAAAAGTTTATATTTTGCATCAAAATATTTCTTGTAAATTGTAGCATGTGATAATGTACCTTGGTAACCACACTCAATGATGGTTGACTAAATTGTTCCACTAGGAATTTGATCAGGAGCTTCAGCATCATCAAGACCTAATCTTTCTCCCAGACTAGCGGGTGTGATTGCCATTTCTTTCCCTTTGATCTTTGTCTTCAAGGAAAGGACTTTACCATCTTCGGTAACAGTCTCAGCGTTTGCCCAAAACTCATTAAGAGTGTTAGTATGGATTGGTGGGTCAATGGTGAACGCCGTGTATTATTGAGATTTTACGATCAAATCAATGATTTCATCATGTTGGGACCAGGCTTCAGCTTTTTCGAAGTAGCCTCTTTGATTGTGTCCCTGTTTAAGAACTAGAGCCATTGTTTTTTATAGAACAGTTGAAGGATTCAGAGAGGGTTTGAGAGGGAGGGAAGTTTTGTTTTTGAAACGATAATAATGAAAAGAGGGGTTTGAGAAGTTTAATAGTCCTTTTAGGTCAAACTTCTGAGAATGATAGGAAAAGACTGTTTTGTCCTTTTTGTCTAAAACCTCTGATGAATATTTAATCATCAGGAGTTTCCTAATTTTTTTCTTCAGTAGTTTTAAGCTACTGAGAAAAATTACCCCTAAAATCAATATTTGATGATTTTATTATCATCAACAGATTTTTTTCTTTTTATAAATTTTCCCTTACAGATGTTTTTGTACATTAGTAGTTTTTCTCTCTTTTTGTTTATAAACAGAGGTTTGAGACAAGGTGAGTAAACAAGCAAGTGAGAAAAAAAATGAAAAACACTTACAGAGTTTACTGAAAGTTTAGCATTCCAAACATGGAAACTAACCTCTGAAATGTTGATGTGCCAAGGGCAGATTTACTGTCTACTAAGAGTGGAGTCTTGGTCTCTTTGATTCCATAATCAAGAAGTTGATATTGGAGCCATTAAATCTGTGATGTACAACTTGCAGCACCAATGTATTCAGCATCAGCTGTTGAAGTTGCCACAGATGTTTGCTTCTTTGATTGCCAGGATACCAAACAGTTTCCTAAGAATTGACAACCACCAGATGTAGATTTTCTTGACATTTTACACCCTGCATAGTCACTATCTGAAAAAGCTGTTAACTTGGTATTGCATGAAGCAGGATACCAAATTCCTAATGTAGGAGTTCCTTTCAGATATCTGAAAATTCTTTTTACAGCAGCTAGGTTTGATTCCCTTGGTGCAGATTGATATCTAGCACAGACACAAGTTGAGAACATAATATCTGCTCTAGAAGTTAAATACAGAAGGGAACCTATCGTACATCTATACATGGTTTGATCAACCTGTTTTCCTTGATCATCTGGTTCAACTTATGTGGAAGGTGTCATGGGAGTGGAACATGATTTACTGTCTTGTAAAGAAAATTTATTTAATAATTCTTTAACATATTTAGATTGATATATAAAAGTTCCATTTGTTTATTGCTTGATCTGCAGTCCCAAAAAAGTACTGCAGTTCTCCCATTGTACTCATCTCAAATTTTGATTGCATGAGTTTCTTAAATTCATCACACAGTTTTGTGTTTGTTGAACCAAAAATGATGTCATCAACATAAATTTGAACAAGTAAGACATGATTTCCAACATGCTTTATAAAAAGTGTTTTATCAATGGAGCCTCTAATGAAGTTATTTTTGAGTAAAAAGGTAGAAAGTGTTTCATACCAAGCTCTGGGAGCTTGCTTTACCCATAAAGAGCTTTGTCAAGTTTGTACACCCAATTGGGATGAGAAGGATCCTCAAACCCAGGTGGCTGACAAACATACACTTCCTCTTTTATTTTTCCATATAAAAATGCACTATTGACATCCATTTGAAAAACATTAATTTTGTTGGAAATTGCATAAGCCAAAAATAACCTGATGGCTTCAAGCCTTGCAACTGGAGTAAAGGTTTCATCATAATTAATTCCTTCTTCTTGTGAATAACCTTGTACTACCAGTATTGCCTTGTTCTTGATAATCATAGTAGCTTCATCTTGTTTGTTTCTGAAGAACCATCTTGTGCCAATTGGTAGCTTGTTTAGAGGTAATGGACAGATTTCCAGACCTGTTGCTTCTTGAATTGAAGCAATTCTTCTTGCATAGCTTGAACCCAATTGTTATCTTTGAGGGCTTCTTGATATTTCTTTAGTTCCAACTGAGAAATGAATGCTGAGAAAAAGCAAAAGTTGGAAAGTTGGTTTCTTGTAAGTACCCTTGAAGCAATATCACCCATGATTTGTTCCAATGAATGATCTCTGTGTTCAATCAGTTGTTGTAGCCCTGTACTTGGGGATGGCTCTTGAACTTCTTCAAATAAACCACTGAGGTTGATGATATCTGGTTCAGCTATATGTTGTGGTTCAGGAGTCTGTGGAGCTGAATCAGTAGTTTGGATTTGTTCATCAGCAGTTGTTGAAGTAGAAGTTTGTAAAACTTCTGATGGTTTGAAAGTTGATTTAATGACTGTGTTTGGAATCCATGGTGGAGGACTATAATCATAAAACCCTTGATCACCATAATAAGTGGGTTTAGATGATGTAACAGTCTTTTCAGGTCCGAAATGGAAACTGTCAAGGTCAAAAAGACCAGCAGGATGTGCTGGAATGAGAGATTGTTTTGACTCATTAAACTTGGCATTCAGTGTTTCTTCTACTATCTTGGTTCTTGAATTAAAAACCTTGTAGGCTTTTCTAGTGGAAGAATAACCAAGAAAATAACCTAATCTACTTTTGCAGCAAACTTTGAAATAGAGTCTTTGATGTCTAGTATGAAACATTGACATCCAAAAGCCCTAAAAAAGGAGATAAGAGGCTTTATGCCATGAAGAACTTCATAGGCAGTTTTGGAATGTCTTTTGTTGACAAGGACTCTGTTTTGAACATAACAAGCTGTGTTGACTGCTTCAGCCCAAAAATACAATGGTAGGCCTGAATTAGCTAACATGGTTCTAGCTGCTTCAATTAATGTTCTTTTCTTTCTTTCTACCACACCATTTTGTTCAGGAGTTCTGGGAATGCTGAAATGTCTAACAATCCCTTTAGATAAATAGAATTCATCCAGAGTTTTGTTCCTGAACTCTGTCCCATTGTCACTCCTGGTGACTTTGACAGAGAGAGAGATAATTGTTTCTCCACTTGTAGAATGAAGAACTTGATAATATCAGCTGCCTCATCCTTGGAGTATAAGAAGAAGACCCATGTAAATCTTGAATAGTCATCAATGATGACCAAGTAGTACTTCTTCTTACCAAGGCTCATAATCTTGATTGGTCCAAATAATTCCATATGGAGTAGTTGAAGACATGCAATTGTTTTTTATTCTTCAATAGACTTATAGGAGGACTTATATTGTTTACCTTTAAGACAGGAAACACAGTGTTCTTTACACTGGTATTCCTTCAAAGGTAGACCTCTGACTAAGTCCATTTTTGTGACTTTATTTATGGTTTTAAAGTTCACATGGCCAAATCTCCTATGCCAAAGATTAGTTTCAGAAGTTGATGCTCTTGAGAAGAAACAAGCAGTGTTATTCAGTACTTTGTCATTTTCAATGTCCACTGCATAGACATTGCCACATCTTTTGGCTATCAGCAAAGTATGATCTTCAATGATCTTCTCTATCAACTTTTGGCCTTCTGGTGATATGATCTTGCATGCTGTTTTTGTTGAAAAAGGAAGAATATCCCTTGTCACACATTTGAGATACACTCAGCAAGTTATATTCCAAGTTTTCAACCAAATTGACCTTGTCAAACTGTATTTTACCAGAGGATACATTTCCATGTCCTAGCACATATCCCTTGGCATTGTTTCCAAAGGACACAGATCCTTCTCTTTGACTGATAAAATTGCTTATCAGGTATCTGCATCCTGTCATGTGCATTGAGCGTCCACTATCAACATACCAAATGCTATTCAAACCTCTGGAGACCCTCTGCACCATATAGCAAATCAGTTAGATTTTGCAACCCAAGCCAGTTTGGCTTTGGGTTTGCTCTTAAGAACAGGAACAATTTGTTTTGGACCATTTTTAGAAATCCATGTGTTTTTGGCAATGGATTAGTCATTAAATCCAATGGTGTAGTCCTTTTGAGGACCACCATCAACTTTGGTCATCAATAGTTTTACCAAATTTGTGAGGTTTTCAATCTCAGCAGTTTGTGAGACTGCTGATGATTTAGGTCCAACTATTGAAGAAGAATTTTGAAACTATTGAAGAAGAATTTTGAAAAAAAGGCATTTGTTGAGATTTAGTCTTTTTCTGATAAAAGGTGTTACATGGTTGTTGTTTGTTGGGATAAAAAGTTTCTTCAAAATCTTGTTTGATTTGTTTTCCCACAACCAGTTGTAAGATTTTCTTGTTGTACTGATTTCCTTTTCTGTATCTATAAAATTTTATTTTGTGGTTAAACAAACCACAAATTTGACATTCTTTTGCCTTCTCCTTCCTTTTAAATTTATCTTAAGATGTGGAAGGCAAATTACTGACAGTTTTAGAGTTTTGAGTTAGGTCATCAGTAGTTTTCAGGTTCTCAACTCCTGATGTAGATGAAACTACTAATGACTTAATGTCAGTGTATAAAACTTCTGCTAGACTTTCTTTTTCAATTTTGAGAAAGTTCTGATGAAAGGATGTGCATTCTTTCATATTTGAAGTTTGATTTATAACTATTCTACTCCCCTCATCAGCAGTTTTAGGAGTAAAATCAGTTGGTGTTCTAGTATGGTGATACCCTATGCCAAAGTTAACATTTGATGCAGTTTGTTTTTTAAGCAGCATTTGGTAACACTTACATGACTCAACCCAATTTTCACAATCAACCTTGGTGTCAGCAAGCTCTTTTCTAACATTTCCTAGGTCTTCTATCATGATTTTAATTTGTGCTTGAGTTTCAATGGAATTATTTGTTAATTTACAAATTTCTTTAGATTTCGCAGCAAGTTTTCTTTCTAAATCACATTTTATCTGAGTATATTTTCTTTCAGAGTGATTTGCTTTGCCATGTAGATGCACATTGGTCTCTCTTATGAGAGCAAAAGATTCTTTGCAAGAAGTTGAACAAAGTTTTAACAAAGATTCTTTTGATACCTGAGACAAGGCAGATTGGGGGTGCAAGCCTCAAATGCCATTAAGGCAAAATTCTTTCTGCCATTATCAGGTTCTCCCCAGTTGATGTCATAGACTTTGTTATCTGCATCTGGACTGCATTCAGATGTGTCAAAAGTAAAACTGCTCCAATCAACATACCCTGATGTAAAAATACTTTGTTGGGAGAGTTGTTGAGTTTGTGGAGGATGTTGAGCAGCTGGAACAGGAGGTGTTTCTTGTTGGCCCTGTTGTTGAGCAGGCATCTGAACATATTGTATTTGAGGCACATATTGAATTTGTGGAGCTTGTGCCTGTACAAAATGAGCACTCCCTTGAGTTCCATTATTCCTATTATAACTGGAGTTAAACTGATTTCCAGACTGTGGTTGGTTAAAGCTAGAGCCTCTACACTCTCTAGCAAAGTGTCCCACCTTTTGACATTTATGACATCTAAGTTTAGATTTGTCAAAACCAACTTTTGTAGAACTGTTCAGTCCTAGAAATTTCCTTCCTGACCTTTTATAAAATTTATTTGTTTTTATGCTTAACATGGCCAATTAATGTTAGGACAAAAAGGATTGGTGAAACCACTTTTGCAAACCTTAGTCTAATTCACTTCTGTCAAAATACTCTAAGTATAGAACTGCTGAAGAAGAAGGATCAAACTGCTGAAGAAGAGATTCAGAAGTGCTGAAGAAGAAAAGTCATCAGAAGTTCTGATGTTCAAACCAGACACTTCTACTGAAGAACTACTGAAGACAAACTACTCATCAGTAGTTTGTCATCCATCAGTACTTACAGAAGATCTTTTCCACCGCCTTTGTATATCAGTAGTTTATTACTTTAGTATTTCTTTTTGCTTTATGTACAAGTTCCAAGACTGCAACTTGTTTCTGAACTTGCTTTTGGCAAGGTTCATGTATTTGTAAAGTCTATAAATAGAAGGGTTCATCCCTCTGTTTTAGACATTGGTTTTAATACAAGAAATCCTTCAACACTTATTATTGTTATTTCCATTTCGTGTTTACTGAGAATCTATCAAAGTGTTTCATTCTCATTCAATACTTAGATTCTCAATAAACACTTTTCATTTATTAGTTCTTGAATCCAGGGGGGGTAATAACTCCTGTTGATAAGTGTAGCTTTAAACTTATAAACATTCCGCTGTGCTATCACTCATCAAGAACTTGCTAAACACTTAAGTGTCAACTAGCAAGTTCAACTAAAAGAGCAATATACTGATCCAACAATTGGTATCAGAGCACTGGTTTATCTGATCACATATCAATCTAACACATTGAGAATCAGACACAGGCTCTTAGTGATATTCAATAAAGGATTATAAGCTCACTTTTATCAACATCCATCACTTTAAGAGATATTTGACAAATCAATACTCTTTAAAATGGATCCTCATAATACTGGTTCTGCCACTAAACCTGCCATGCTTGTAAGAAATGAATATAACATATGGCAAAAGAGAATGGCACATACCTTGTCATAGACCAACACAGGTTGTTGGAGATCTGTGATATATGGTCCTCATAAACCAGTAAATATAAATCTTGAAACTAAGGAAGAGATTCCAAAAGAACCAAAAGACTATACTGATGATGATTTCCTAAAACTTGAGCTTGATGCAAAAGCTTTTTCTATGTTGGCAATGGCACTCCCAAATGAAATCTATTCTGGCCTATTACATTGTGATAGTGCCAAAGAGCTTTGGGACTGCCTAAAAGAACAGTTTGGAGGAACTGAAGAGGTGATTGCCAACACCAGAGAAATCTTGGCTCAACAGTATGAAACTTTTGCTCACATTAATGGGGAAACTTTAACTCAACAATTTGAAAGATTCTCCTCATTAATATCTGAGCTAAAACTAAATGGTCAGACCTATACAACTGTATCTATGCTTCATAGATTTTTAAGGTCTTTACCTGATAAATGGGAAACATACTCAATAGTCTTAAGATCTTCACCAGATTTTAGCTCTCTCACTCTTACAAAACTTCATGGGAGATTACTTACTTTTGAGAGAGAAATTGATCAAAAGAAAAGGTTACAAAATTCTGGCAAAACTGCTGATGACTATCTACCAGGTAGTACAGCACTATTGGGACAAGACTCACCAACTTGTTCAAATAGTTTTGGATCTTTTGACCACATTGACATAACTGCTGGGATCTCATCTGAAAGATCATTCCCAGGTTATGACAATAATGACTTTGGTCAAACTGCTGATAACATGTGTTTTATTTTTTGTAAGACCCTAACCCGTAATCACGTAATTAACGTCTAATCTTACGGGTTCTGACCTTACTTAAACCACTCCTGATTAAAACTTTGATATTTATTATAAACTCAAACCATTAAGATCAAATACATGTTTGATTCCCACAAATTTTTACATTTTAGTAGTTAAAACATACTCTAACATTTAACGTTTTAACGGGAGTTCTTTGAATTCTAGTGCGGAAGCTTGATGAGTGTTCGGGCGTGTTCGGCTCTTATCGCGGCTTGATCCTTGCTCCGGGACTTCCATCACATGTTTACCTAGCACCATTACACAAGGAATGGTTAGTGGGTTGTCAATAATACATTTAAACTAGTGTGAGAATCGTTACACGTCGAAACGGAACGAACCAGGCCCAACGGCCCTTTATCAGGAGAACAAACTGCTGCAACTTTTGCGCAGCAGCTGTTCGGATCGCTTTTACCCCTTCTAAAACCCAAAATCCGACTTCGACTTTCAAATAAGAATTGTTCTACGCTCCGAGAGCTTTCCAGGCATATAAAGAACACCTCCTAACGATTTTTCTACGATTTTATACGCAATTTTAAAGTTCGTGCTGACATGCAGGTCAAAGCGCGCGGCCGCTCGGTCTCTGTGAGCGGCCGCTCGAAGCTTCTGATGTGATTTTGGTGATTTTTAAGCATGGGAATCATGTCGCAACCGCATTTGATGATTCCCGAAGCCTAAGTAATGACTCGCCGACTAAATAAACCTTTGTTTGACTGAAATTATGGTCCGGTTTATGTCGCCATGATCCGGTTCTTAGTTTTGAATGTTTATGGCGACTTTTACCCAATTTGACCCATTAAGGCCTTAATTCAAACAAGGCACTTTTGACCACTTAAATTGCATACCGTTTGAGTTGTCAAGTCATTAGACACTTGATCAACAAAAGCGTTTGTCCGATTTGTTTCATTACGACTTAGATTCTTAGAATCAACCTTTATTAATCCTTTAAATCCCCAAAATGCCCCTCATGACCAAATCTTTCAATTTAGCCATTCGTGGCGAAACTTCTTGTTTCAAATCCAATGTTTTTGACTCAATGACTTGTTTAAAAACTTCTAAGTCCATACGGACTTAGATTTTCAACATTTCTCAAGATCGTTCTAATGTGGTCGATTCTAAGCGCCTTAGCGCGCATTAGACATAGTTATGGAAATAACTTACTTGATTTGCACCCACACTTCATGTGGGTAGTTTTAGTACCCATGTTGCTTCGTCCAAAGGTGTTTAATTAGCTACGGACTTACCGGGTGCCCGTGTTCCATATTCATACCTTGTGCTCCTCCTCCATGATTCTTAGCATCAAGCAAGCATACGTGAGTGCGTTTACCTGCGTGCTTTCTAGATAGACACATTAACTTCTCGGAACTCAAATGATAATACCTTTGCCATTTGATCCGTTAACCTCAAGAATCTTAATGCTTGGAAAACAAGCATCAAGTGTCGGACTCAAATGATGATGAATTCACCATATGACCCGTTTAGACCCATAGTTCATGATACTATGTTACCCAAGTTTTTATTATGGTTCAAGTGACACTAACTTGACCCATTTAACACCATGCTTAACGGCTTCATTCAAATGCTTTCATTTAGATTAAAACATCATTTTCACATATCTTTATTTATTGACCCGTTTGATGGATTTCACCATTTGGTTATAACGCATTGTCTTGATTAAGGTCATAAACCACGTTTTATATTGAGTGCACATAAGGCGACCCATTAATAGCTTCTACCCCTTGGGGTTTATCTTTATCACACATTCAAGATTTAAGACTAATGTCACAACAATTAAGCTATGTTATAGTACATTGGTGTAAGTAAAACTTACTTCGCATCCATTCTTGTTTCCATAAGTATTCGCCTTGCATCCGTTTGACCCGTTTGCTCCCTCTTGGTTGTACCTAACTTGGGGATGAGTCAAACTTGTCTATTAGAATACATAATATGGAATTTTGTTCACTATCCATAACATCATGTATTCATTATCATTTCTAGCTAAATCCATAGCCATTTTCTTACATGTCTAGTTAAGATTAACTCATCTAGGCATTTCATCAAACACTTGGTGTGCATCCACCAATATACTTAGTTTTCAACATTCTAAGTTTAACCAAAATATAGCCATGTATCTAATTATTATCATAACAAGATATTTAGGCATTTCAACTAAATTTGATCATCATAACAACTCCTAAGAGTCACCCAAGACTACTAATCATGTGTGGTTTCAACCTAGAGGTTAAACCCCAAATCTTACATATTCACATAATCATATGATCAAAATCAAATACACATATTAGTGTGATTTGTGACTGGATTATACATGTTTAAGGCTCCCCAAGACTAGGGTAACCCATATTAACCATCAATTCCACGTTTTTATCAAAACCCTAAATTTTCATAAGAATCAAAAACGAATATAACATCAATTTCTACCAAATAAAAGGTACCTTGATGTTCTATAAGCCTTAGATAACCCGTATCTTGCTAATGCACTGAAAAACCCCTTGATTTGGCTTGGATTCAAGCATGTTATTGTGTTTAGGGTTTGAGTCTTGAAGGAGATGATGATCTCCTGATCATTACACGCACACACACACATTTTTTGTGTGTTTTTATTGTTTTATTATTAATAAAACTCACTTTGTCATTTGGCAACAATGGTCCCTCAAGTTTTGGTCTCGGTTTGCTTTTAGATTATAGCATTAACTAGATTAGTATCTTGTAGTGGGTTTTAGTCTCGTTTTTATCCGTTGACTAAAACATCCACCGCTAAATTCGCTTTCGATACTTTATCAATTACGCCTAATGGTGTATTTAGGTGAAACAAGATTTTGGGGTGTTACAACTCTACCCCCCTTAAAGAGGTTTCGTCCCCGAAACCTTTCTCTTGTAGTTGTTTTGGTTATCATGAGGAATTTTAGTATATCCCCAAACCAAATTTTAGGACCACTCGCTGTTTTGTCGTTTTAATGCCTCGTCACCAATTAGTATTATATACCTAGGGCTATCATCCCTTTACTCGGCTTTCTAACCTTTCGATTATTATATGAAAGCCTTAGCTTTCATAATGTGACTTCAGTTACTCTATTCTTTCGGTTAACTAGGGGCAATACCTACATACTTACCCCCTACCCGACATCTTAGCTACTTATGTTCTTCATAGGTCTTCCTTAGGTCTGTAGACTATCCCCGTCTACCATTATCCCGAATGATGTAACAGTTTAAGGGGCCATTCTATCATGCACCTTAGGGCATCTACTGTAATACTTGGTTGTAGCATGCATATGCATACATGTCTATGCTTCTATTACTAACAAGTAATTTGTCTTGGTTTCCAAGACTAGCTCGGCTTTTTAACATAACCGTTTTCTAGCTTCTTGGATTCATCCCCGAATCCAACCCTCGTTTCTTCTTGGTTTGCTATAATGTTATAAACAAACCTTGCTTTACACTAACATTTTCCTTTCTTTGGCTAATCCTTATTTTAAGAATTTGCCATTTATTTGTTTTGCCCAAGTTCCCGTTTTGCTAACTCGATTGGTGGTCATTGCCCCAACCGACCCGTTTAAAGACTTTTGAGTTTTAGATTTCAAATCGTTTATATATATTTAGAACGCTTAGTTTCTAAAAGTCCTTTTTCTGATTACCAATCTCAATATAAATTGATGTCGGTTTCCTTTTTATAAAACCTGGTGTTGATTCGGCATTACAACGTATTTGTATCGACTAATCTCTTATTATCACGGTGTGCATCGGATTGTAATAACTACGCAATCCGACTGTTATCATAATTTGCTTTAAATCGTACCAATGATACAATCTAATGTTATTGCAGTTTACACCCTTTTTCATCCTTAACCCGAGGGTTGAAAGGATTACTGATTTATCACGGCCCAATCCCGCTGTTTATGTCATGATCCAGAGATTCACGACTCACCCGAATGTGATTATGACTCAACCCTTGATTAAGGTTCAAGTCCCTCTTTACGAATTTAAGCTTCTATAAAAGTCCGAGTTTAATTATGACTTAACCTTGATTAAGGTCCAAGTCTGTTTTCAAGCTAAATCTATTTATGACTTAACCTTGATTAAGGTTCAAGTCTATTTCCAAGCTGAATCTCTTTATGACTAAACCTTGATTAAGGTTCAAGTCAATCTTTGTATTAACCCAGGATAACTTGTATCGTATATTGCCTGTTTTGCTAGCCCAGCGTATAAGTTGGTGCCTCGCTCAAGGTCTTGCATGGTTCGCATCCCTACCGTGTTAGACAGTGGACTACGTCCAAACGTTCCAGTTTGTTGTCCTCTTAGCTAGCCCAGCGTATTAGCTGGTGCCTCGCTCAAGGTCTTGCATGGTTCGCATCCCTGCCGTGTTAGACAGTGGACTACGTCCAAAATCTCCTGGCACCTCACACTTACCAAGCCTTTGTCACATAGGTTGTATATGTATTAATCATAAGAAACCCATGGTATCATATGTTTAACACTTACCTGGCCAGGGTAAGTAATTCGCATATGGTACGCACAGACTTATTATAATTAAGGCATCACACCCTATGCAAACAAATTTTCAGCTCATGCTTGTGCCCCCTATTTTATTTGGTAAAACCCTTCCTTGATAAATTATTCAATATTAGGTTTTTACCTTTATTCATTAAGAAAAAGCGATTTGTTTTTCAATTTAATAAGCTTTGTGTGATCATACTCATTGGCATGATCACAACGCCTTTCTAAACATTAGTTTGGGATGATTACCCCCAACCCGGTCTCGATGTTCAAGTTAAGTTGGTGCATTGATCGTTCATTATCGTGAACTATGCACCTTTCACATTTTTTTCTATTGCTTGCATATGCAATTACCACTCTTCAGGTGATAATTGCATACTAATGCACCTACTATGGTTTCGAGCATGTACCTGTTTGATACTTGCCCCCATGTCCCCTTTCGTTACTGATCCATTAGCCCGAGTCGTTACTTGATTTGGTCCTTAGTGAGCATGCTATCAGCCGTGCTCCCAAAACCTCTACAACCTTGTTTGGTGAATCATTTGATCCTCTCTCGATCAAATAAGATGTTATCATCCCTGTCACATTTATAATTTCAATTAATTAGTAACATGACATTTCAGTATTAGTATGCATCACTGCAATAGTGATGTTAGAGTTCTCCTATAAGTCTATTGAAGAATCAAAAACAATTGCATGTCTTCAACTACTCCATATGGACTTATTTGGGCTTGTAAAGATCATGAGCCTTGGTAAAAAGAAGTACTGCTTAGTCATCATTGATGACTACTCAAGATTTACATGGGTATTCTTCTTATTTTCCAAGGATGAGGCTGCTGAAATCATCAAGTTCTTCATTCTACAAGTAGAGAAGCAATACTCTCTACCTGTCAAAACCATTAGAAGTGATAATGGGACAGAGTTCAGGAACAAAACTCTGGATGAATTCTATTTGTCTAAAGGGATTATTAGACAATTTAGTGTTGCCAGAACTCCTGAACAAAATGGTGTGGTAGAAAGGAAGAACAGAACTTTAATAGAAGGAGCAAGAACAATGTTAGTTGATTTTGGCCTACCTTTATACTTCTGGGCAGAAGCAGTTAACACATCATGTTATGTTCAAAATAGAGTTCTTGTTGTCAAGAGACATTCAAAGACTGCCTATGAAGTTCTTCATGGCATGAAGCCCCTTATCTCCTTTTTCAGGGCTTTTGGGTGTCAATGTTTCATCTTGAACATCAAGGAATCTATTTCAAAGTTTGCTGCCAAAGTTGACTCAGGTTACTTTCTTGGTTATTCCTCAACTAGAAAAGCCTACAAGGTTTTTAACTCAAGAACCAGGATAGTAGAAGAAACACTGAATGTCAAGTTCAATGAGTCAAAACACACTCTCATTCCAGCACATCCTGCTGAACTCTTTGACCTTGACAACTTCCATTTTGAACCTGAAAAGACTGTCACTTCATCCAAACCTACTTATTATGGTGATCAAAGGTTTGCTGATGAGGATCCAGCACCATGGACTCCTCAAACAGTCATTAAGTCAACTTCAAAACCATCAGAAGTTTCACAAACTTCTGATTCAACAAATACTGAAGGCCAAACTCAAACATCTGCTTCAGCACCTGCAACTACTGAAGACACTGAAACTGTTGAACCCGATATAATAGACCTCAGTAGTTTGTTTGAAGAACATGAGCCACCAACACCTGTCAGTGGTTTACAACAACTGATCGAACACAAAGACCATCCACTTGATCGAATCATGGGTGATATTGCATCAGGTGTTCTTACAAGAAACCAGCTTTCCAACTTTTGCCTATTCTCAGCATTTATTTCACAGTTGGAACCAAAGAAGTACCAGGAAGCCCTCAAAGACAACAATTGGGTGCAGGCAATGCAAGATGAATTGCTTCAATTCAACAAGCAACAGGTTTGGGAAATCTGTCCCTTACCATCAAACAAGCAACCAATTGGCACAAGATGGGTTTTCAGGAACAAACAAGATGAAGCTGGTATTATAATAAAAAACAAGGCAAGACTGGTAGTACAAGGTTACACTCAAGAAGAAGGAATTGATTATGATGAAACCTTCGCTCCAGTTGCAAGGCTTGAAGCCATCAGGTTATTTCTGGCCTATGCCATTTCCAACAAAATAAAAGTTTATCAAATGGATGTCAAGAGTGCATTTTTGTATGGAAAAATCAAAGAGGAAGTGTATGTTTGTCAGCCACCTGGGTTTGAGGATCCTTCTCATCCTGAGTGGGTGTACAAACTAGACAAAGCTCTTTATGGGCTCAAACAGGCTCCAAGAGCCTGGTATGATACTCTTTCAACCTTTTTACTCAAAAATAACTTCACAAGAGGTGCCATTGATAAAACTCTTTTCATAAAACATGTTGGAAATCATGTCTTACTTGTTCAAATATATGTTGATGATATCATTTTTGGTTCAACAAACACAAAATTGCGTGATGAATTTAAGAAACTCATGCAATCAAAATTTGAGATGAGTACAATGGGAGAACTGCAGTACTTTTTGGGACTGCAGATTAAACAACAAACAAATGGAACTTTTATACATCAATCAAAATATGTTAAAGAATTATTAAACAAATTTTCTTTACAAGACTGTAAATCATGTTCCACTCCCATGACACCAACTACACAAGTTGAACCAGATGATCAAGGAAAACAGGTTGATCAAACCATGTATAGATGTATGATAGGTTCCCTTTTATATCTAATTGCTTCTAGACCAGATATTATGTTTTCAACATGTGTCTGTGCTAGATATCAATCAGCTCCTAAGGAATCACACCTTATTGCAGTCAAAAGAATTTTCAGATATCTGAAAGGAACTCCCACACTTGGAATTTGGTATCCTGCTTCAATCAATACCAAGTTATCAGCTTTTTCAGATAGTGACTATGCAGGGTGTAAAATGTCAAGAAAATCAACATCTGGTGGTTGTCAATTCTTGGGAAACTGTCTAGTGTCCTGGCAATCAAAGAAACAAACATCTGTTGCAACTTCAACTGCTGAAGCTAAATACATTGCAGCTGCAAGTTGTACATCACAGATACAATGGCTCCAATATCAACTTCTTGATTATGGAATCAAAGAGACCAAGACACCATTGCTTGTAGACAGCAAATCTGCCATTAGCATCATTCAAAATCCTGTTCAGTTTTCAAAGACTAAACACATTGAAATCAGGTATCATTTCATAAGAGATTGCTATGAAAAAGGCAAGATTGAAGTGAAACATGTAGCAACAGCTAATCAAATAGCTGACATTTTCACTAAACCCCTTGACACATCAACATTTCAGAAGTTAGTATCCATGCTAGGGATGCTAAATTTGTAAGTGTTTCTCTTTATTTTTCTGCACAAATTTTTTATTTTTCACTTACATCTGTTTTCAAAAACTTGAAAAACTTCTGAAAAGAGAGAAACTACTGATGAACAAAACATCAGTATAGGGATATTTCTAAAAAGTGATTAACTTCTGATAAAACAACCTTCAGAAGTTATGAATAAAGTATTTATAAAATGTTTCTCATCAGCTGTTCAAAAACTGCTGAAGATAAAATGGGAACTACTGATGAAGATAATTCTTCATCAGCAGTTTAGTCAAAAAGGGCAAATCTGACTTTTCCCATCATCAGAAATTTGACCTAGTCGGTTTATAACATCTGATAAAGAGATTTTTAACCTAGGCAGTTTAAAACTTCTAATAAAGAAGATCCAAGCGGTTAAAAACTTCTGATAAATATCTTTTTTCAACACTTATCCATTCAAACACAAAAATTCCCTCCTTCTCTCTCAAGAAAGCTCTCAAACCCCTGAACCTGCAACACAAACACTGTTCGATTCATCAACACACACAAACCACATGGCTTTAGTTCTTAAACAGGGACACAATCTCAGAGCCTACTTAGAAAAACAAGAAGGCCGGTCCCAATACGATGAGATCATTGATCTCGTCATCAAATCCCAATATTTCACCGCTCTCACCATAGACCCACCAATACATCCTGAAACTCTCAATGAGTTCTGGGCTAATGCTGAGACAGTGATGGTGGATGATGAAGTTATCTCCCTCAACTCAACAATTAAAGGGAGACAAATGGCCATCACACCGGCCATACTTTCAAACAGACTGGGGTTGAATGATGTAAATGCCCCTGAGAAGTTTGACAACTCTGCAATCCACCTAACCATGACTGAGTGTGGTTATCAAGGTACTCTCTCACAAGCTACTATCTTTAAAAAGTATTTTGAACCAAAATATAAACTTTTGTTTCATTATATTATTATGTGCTTGAGTCCTAAAACAGGGTCTTATGACCAGATGCCCTCAACCTTTCAACCAATATTTCATTCCATTGTGAATGAAACAAATTTCAGGGCATCAAAACTTTTCTTTAATGAGTTGGCGTTACATCACAATAACACTAAGAAAAAGTTTTTGTTATATCCAAGGTTCATTATGCAATGCATAATATCTGAATTGGGTAATGAGGTGCTTGTGGGTAAAACTGAAATTTTAAAACCCTTAACCTCACAAGCATACTCAAGGCACAACAAACAGGCTGCCTGGCCAGAAGATGACCAAGCGGAACTAGAACCAGTCCCCATGGAACCCTCATCTTCCAAACCTACTCCACCAAAGGCCAAGAAACCCAAGATACAAAAACAAAAACCCACCAAACCTAAAAGAAAAGCTGTTCAGGAGGTTGAGATGCCTGAACAACCTATTGTGCAATCTGCACTTGTTAAAGATGTGACTGAAACATCCTCTCAGTCTCATCCATCTCAAACCCCACCAAGAGCACCAATAACAATCCTTTTCAAAAGAAAAAGACTTAAGAAAACTATTCCAATAGATTCCTCTTTTGAAACTGCTGAACCCACTGCCCAAACTACTGAACCAGCACCCCAAATTTCTGAACCAGACATTGAAATAGCCAAACTTCTCTCTGGGCTAAAAGAAAAAGTCCCATCTACACATGTCAGTCCCCATCAACCACATAAAACAGGGGACATAGCCTCAGAAATTGACATGGATGTGGACACTCAAAGCCCTAACCAAAGAGATGAGGATGAACCAGAGTCTCTAAGCCCAAACTTAGAAACTTTTGGTACTTTTGAGGCTGCTACTACTCATTTACCACCCAGTGGTGGACCTGAGGACAGAAGTAACATAGCTAAGACCTCAACTGTGGCAACTACTGATGAAGGCTTAATGCCTGAGGTAGGAAATCCTCTGAACCAAGAACAAGAGGTACATGAGACAACTGAGTTGGGCTCAGCTCATGATGTAACTGATACAGTCCTCATTGAGGATGTAATCAGGGATTCAGATGATTCCATTGATTTGGATGATGTTTCAAAACACCAAACTACTGAATTGACGGCTACAAGTGAAGGTCCTGCACCTGGTGTCTCTAAGCTCAAGAAGCTAGTCACACCATCTCAGGTTAAAGCCCACTCAATCCATGATTCCCCTAGAGTGGCATCTTCGGTAAAACAAGAAGATCAACCAAAAACACACTCCTCACTACAAATGCCTACCCAATTCCCTGGGCACACAAGCATAGACATGAACCAGCTATGCAGCCCAGATGGTCCCCTGTACCACATGATGAACACTCTCATCATGAATCACTTCCAAACATACATAGCTAACTTGGAACTGTCAATCAAGAACCAATTTGGAGTGATCAAGACAAAGATGAACGATCTGTCTAACAAAATTGACTTCAACAGCAGACAGATTGCTACTCTTACAGGTCAATTCTCCCAACCCTCAACTTCAAAACTTGATGAATCCAAAAAGGGGAGAAAATTAGGGAACCTAAGGAGTCATTCGAAGCCAGGATAAGGGCAAGAGTGGCTATCCTTGAAAGAGATCAGAAGAATCAAGCCAGAAAAGAAAAACTAGCCCAACAATTTGGTGTCTCTATTCAAGAAATAGAAGATGCTGAAAAGTCTGATGAATCCCAAGGGCACAATGAAGAAACCTCTGATGGCCAAAGTTCTGATGAAGAATCAGAAAGTACTGAAGACAATCCTTCAGTAGTTGACAAACCTTCAGAAGTTGTCAACCCATCAGAAGTTAACACTTCCAAGACTCAAACTGCTGACCCTTCCAGATCAACTGCTCCTATTCAACCAACCTCTGTTCCTATCAGGCCTACTACAACAGTTACCACAATGACTGTGCTAAACCCTTCTCCAATCTCTCAATCAGCAGAATTACTTGAGAAGAGTTTAGTGGCAGCCCAAAAGAAGGCCAGAGAAGATCAGATCTGGAAAACACTGGAAGAAAGGGATGACTTAGATCTAAGCCATGAAGAAAAACTTCAGGCTTATGAAGCTGAACTCCAAAGGCAGGCTAGCCTAGATGAAATTGCTGAAGAAGACAAAAGACATCAACTGATGTCTTACATTACAAAGAACAGCAAAATCAAAGCCCACACTTTGAAGAGACTCTCTGTGGAAGAGCTGACAAGAAGAGCTCAACTTATTGCAGATAAACTTGCAACAAGTAAAGACACAAAGGCCAAGAGAGCTCAGATGATAGAAGAACTGGTAGCAAATGGTTATGGTTCAAAAGCCTCAGTGTCCAAATGGAAAGAAGAAAGATTGGTGGACACATATAGAAAATACAAGGCTACAAGGGCTGCTAATCCAGAGAAGTTTCAAACTGCTGAAGCTTCAACTTCAGTTGTTAGAACTTCTGGTGTTCAAAGAAGACCAGCTACACAAAGAAAGAAATCAGAGGAGAAAGTAAAGACTGATTTCAGAATGGTACTACTAGAAGGTAGTACAGTAGTCCATTCTGATTTTGACATAGAAGAGAAGCCTCTGCTCACACAATTCAGGGATCCTTCCACCTTTGCATATCAAATCCAGAAGACCATCACAGACAAACTGCACACTAAGGTAGTAACTGAACATCATTTACCAACATTTCAGATACCTAATGTGATGCAACAAGAACAAGGAAGTGAGTCCCACCTGAGAGTCACTGAAGTTGAAAACATTCAACACTCAGGAGAAACCCAGGGTACCACCATGGTTCCCTACACTGTAGACTTTAACAAGTCTATAGTACCAATCATCATATGGTCCTTTACTGATAACAACTCAGTACTTGTGACAAGAAGAGATCAGACAAGCAGGGCATATAGGTCGATGAATGAACTGAAGAAACTATCAACCAAAGACATGCTTACAATCCAACACTTAGAACCACAGAAAGGGTCTCTTACTGATGATCAACTGAACTAACTCAAGAATTCCATGTTCAAAGGAATATGGAAAATTGTGAAGGACAGAAAAGAACAATAAGGAATTAGTAAGGTTTTGGCTTCATCAATCCAGGGGGAGATTGTTAGGACAAAAAGGATTGGTGAAACCACTTTTGCAAACCTTAGTCTAATTCACTTCTGTCAAAATACTCTAAGTATAGAACTGCTGAAGAAGAAGGATCAAACTGCTGAAGAAGAGATTCAGAAGTGCTGAAGAAGAAAAGTCATCAGAAGTTCTGAAGTTCAAACCAGACACTTCTACTGAAGAACTACTGAAGACAAACTACTCATCAGTAGTTTGTCATCCATCAGTACTTACAGAAGATCTTTTCCACCGCCTTTGTATATCAGTAGTTTATTACTTTAGTATTTCTTTTTGCTTTATGTACAAGTTCCAAGACTGCAACTTGTTGCAACTTGTTTCTGAACTTGCTTTTGGCAAGGTTCATGTATTTGTAAAGTCTATAAATAGAAGGGTTCATCCCTCTGTTTTAGACATTGATTTTAATACAAGAAATCCTTCAACACTTATTATTGTTATTTCCATTTCGTGTTTACTGAGAATCTATCAAAGTGTTTCATTCTCATTCAATACTTAGATTCTCAATAAACACTTTTCATTTATTAGTTCTTGAATCCAGGGGGAGTAATAACTCATGTTGATAAGTGTAGCTTTAAATTTATAAACATTCCGTCGTGCTATCACTCATCAAGAACTTGCTAAACACTTAAGTGTCAACTAGCAAGTTCAACTAAAAGAGCAATATACTGATCCAACAGTTGATGTAGTATGTCCATTTCTTCTAAGTCATCACTACTGAAATTTTTTAAATCATCCATTATAAAACACATGTTTTCAGTAGTTTGATTGTCTTCTTCATTGTCATAACCTGGATATGACCTTTCTGATGAGATCCCAGTGGTTATGTCAATGTGGTCAAAATATCTAAAATCATTTGGACAAGAAGGTGAGTCTTGTCCTAAAAGTGTTGTACTACCTGGAACATAGTCATCAGCAGTTTTGCCAGAATTTTGTAACTTTTTATTTTGATGTATTTCTCTTTCAAAAGTTAACAATCTCCCATGTAATTTTGTAAGAGTGAGGGAGTTAAAATCTGGTCTAGATCTAAGAACTATTGAGTAAGTTTCCCATTTTTCTGGTAAAGACCTTAAAAATCTATGAAGCGTAGATACTGTTGTATAGGTCTGACCATTTAACTTTAACTCAGAGATTAATGAGGAAAATCTTTCAAATTGTTGTGTCAAGGTTTCTCCATTAATGTGAGTAAATGTTTCATATTGTTGAGCAAGAATTTCTCTGGTGTTGGCAATCACCTCTTCAGTTCCGCCAAACTGTTCTTTTAGGCAGTCCCAAAGCTCTTTGTCACTTTCACAATGTAAAAGTCCAGAGTAGATGTCATTTGGGAGAGCCATTTCCAACATAGAGAATGCCTTAGCATCAAGCTCAAGTTTTAAAAAATCTTCATCAGTATAGTCTTTTAGGTCTTTTGGAATTTCTTCCATAGTTTCAAGATTTACATTTACTGGTTTATGAGGTCCATACATGACAGATCTCCAACAACTAGTGTTGGTCTGTCACAGAGTATGTGCCAACCTTTTCTGCCAGATATTATACTCATTTCTAACCAGCATAGCAGGTATGGTGGCAGATCCAGTATTATGAGGATCCATTTTTTTTGAGAATTTTGATTTGTTAAGTTTTTCTCAATGGAACGGTTGACTAAATGTGTTACAAGCAACAAGTGTGTAGTGAGTGAAGCAAGAGAGTAATAGCTGAAATAGGAAAGCAGTCTGTGTCCCTAAGTGATTGTCCATGGCCCCTATTTATACAAAAATGAAATCAACTAACAATCCTACAAATCCGGGATAGCTAGCGCCTGGTATTCATATCCGTTACCTTATCCATTCACACGTTCTCTAACGGTCAGCAACTACTACTCTAAAATTCAAGCAAAAGACCAAGTCTTTAGCAAGTTCATTGAGGCAGACCCTGCAATTTAAATCAAAATCGACAAGGACTATTAGTCATTCTCAGGATGCATCACATAAATATTACACAAATATATCCCGAGCATAGCACTATCCTAGATTCAATAGAAATGTCCTAAGATTTCTAACACTAACACTTACGTTACCTTGGTTTGATGATAACTCGTGCTCCTTGCCTAATAGATTATGATCCATTAGGTTATTTGAAACATTACATGTAAGACCCAACCCATTATAGGACAAGTAATTAACATCTAATTCAGTTTGGGTCCGAGTTAAACGCTCTTTTTTAAAACCATATTTGCACGTCTGGATCCTTGGAAGATCCGCACGTGATTTTATTAATTTGACATCTCTAAGCTTGACTACTATACACATTACATAATCACAACATAATTGTTGTTTTACTAAAATGTCCCACACGGCGTGTGAGATGACACCACATCTTTATCTGAAATAGCGATCTTAGTCTCGAGTGTGTTCGGTTTCGTGCTAGGTCCGTTGCGGGTCCGGTTCTGCTCCTTAGACATGCCTACCACAAATACACACGATAAAAGGTTAGTATTTGGGATTAATGGGTTAAATCATTGCAAATCAAACAAAAAAAAATTATATTTAACCCGCAGTAAGCTATGGTCAAAGAACCGTAGCTTACGGTTCACACTTTTTTGTTTATATACCTCACCGTAAGATACGGTTCTCAACCCGTAGCTTACGGATCATGCCAACAGATCATATTGCTAATTAGTGTTGATGCACGTTTTGCGACTAATGCTTTTGGATTGTACATTCTAAGTTGTTTATGTGAAAATGTGGGGGCGAATGTGGGATTTCAGGAGGTCGAAGGTGGAAAGATACAGGGCGAATGTGAAGACTGATACACTTGTGCTGATTCGAACTATTGTCAGGGTCAAACCTGCACATTCGACCCTTACGGGGGGCGAATATGCAGGCCTATATAAACTGAAATGTTTGTTTTAACTTTAAACTTTTTGTCATTTTTGTGTCTGGTTCGATCTGTATTCTCTCTAGGTTTTCAAGAAAAGTCTATAACTTGTTTATTTCATCTTAAACCTAAATTGTAAACCTTTATAACATTGTTTATAAATTAACTGGATATTGAAAAGGTGAATTTGCGTGTTTGATTCGATTACTATCATTTTGTAACTGATCTAGGGATTCCGCACATAGATTAGTAGACTTGTTTGATCAACTAAACTTGTTTTGTCAAAACGATCCTCCACAATTAGGAACCGTAGCTTACGGCTCTTGCCCGTAGGCTAAGGTCAGGAGCTGCTGAATGCTCCGATTCGCCCGCATAAACGATCTCAATTTCCCTGTTATCTAACCAACCTTTGGCTGCACTTTTCTTAGGTTCTTGACCATCCCTAAGGAACCTTGGGGACGTGTTTAACATCATCTTTAACACACGTTTAAGGTATTAATTCACATGACTAATAACCCATTCGGTTCATCACAACTTGTAGCATTTTTACACATTTGACACATTAAGGATTATAGATTAATCTATATACAATTAATCCAACCCTGATAACCATTTTCTCAAATCCGGGCACTCAACACTGCCCGGACTTGTTTATACCATGAATGACCATTCACGAAAACTCTAAGCTAACCAACCCAAATTGATCCGTTAAGGGCCATAGGTTATGAGAAACATATTTTTACCAATCTAGAGTTAAGTCAACTAAATTCTTAACTCATTTAACATATATTAAAAAAAACTCCATTTTCCGCTTCTAACCAAAAATAATGTCAAATTAAAAGTGTTAAGACCTCAAAAGATTTTCTGCATGTGGCAAACCTGCTAGCTGTCAACAATTACTCATTGACAAAACAGCCGCAAAAACCACATCAAACGATTTTGGAAAATTCTTGAAATTTTACTAAACATTAATTATTGTATTAGCAAGATTCTGGCAAAAAAACATGCTTAAATAAAATGTTTAAGGCCACCAAATAACCTCTGCAAGTGGCAGACCTGTTTGATGTCAACAACTATTTTTTGACAAAACAGCCACAAAAACCACATCAAACGATTTCAGAAAAATCTAGAAAATTTACCAAACATTCATTACTATATTAGAAAGATTTTAGCCAAAACTCATGCTTAAATAAATGTTTAAGGCCACCAACGACCTCTGCAAATGGCTGACTTGTTTGCTATCAACATCTATTTTTTTTACAAAATAGCCACAAAAATCGCATCAAACGATTTCAGAAAAATTTAGAAAATTTACCAAATATTCTTACTATATTAGCAAGATTCTGGCCAAAAATCATGCTTAAATAAAATGTTTAACACCACCAAACAACCTCTGCAAGTGGCGGACCTGTTTGTTGTCAACAACTATTTATTGACAAAATAGCCGCAAAAACCATATCAAACGATTTCGGAAAAGTCTAGAAAGATTTCCAAGCATTCATTACTATATTATCAATGTATTTACAACATCTTTTAGTTACGAAGAGACCTATTTGAGTCCAAATATCCTCACCGACACTCGGATCCCTCAAACCACGGCTCTGATACCACTTGTAAGACCCTACCCATTATAAGATAAGTATTTAACAACTAACTCAGTTTTGGTCCAAGTTAAACACTCTTTTTTTAAAACCATATTTGCACGACCGGATCATTGGAAGATCCGCACGATATATTATTAATTTGATATCTCTAAGATTGACTACTATACACATTACATAATCACAACATTATTATTGTTTTACTAAAATGTCCCACATGGCGTGTGAGACAACACCCTATCTTTGTCCGCAATAGCGATCTCAGTCTCGAGTATGTTCGATTTTCTGCTTGGTCCATTGCGCGTCCGGTTTTGCTCCTTAGACATGCCTACCACAAATACACACGATAAACCTTTAGTATTTAGGATTAATGGATTAAATCATTGCAAATCAAACAAACAAAAATTTTGAGATTAACCCGTCGTAGGCTAAGGTCAGAGAACCGTAGCTTACGGTTCACACCATTTTGTTTATATACCTCGCCGTAAGCTACGATTCTCAACCCGTAGCTTATGGTTCATACCAACTGATCATTTTACTCATTAGGAACGGTAGCTTACGGCTCCTGGCTGTAGGCTACAGTCTGGAGCTGCTGAATGCTCCGATTCGCCCGCATAAACGATCTCAATTTCCTTGTTAGCTAACCAACCTTTGGCTGCACTTTTTTAGGTTCTCGACCATCCCCAAGGACCCTTGGGGACGCGTTTAACATCATCTTCAACACACGTTTAAGGTATTAATTCACATGACTAATAACCCATTCGATTCATCACAACTTAAAGCATGTAACATCCAGCCCCTCTTACCACCAATATTGTCCGCTTTGCCCTCCCAAAGCTCACGGATTTGTTTTTGGGTGCCCCAGTGGAGACTTCCCAAGAGGTCACCCATCCTAGAATTTCTCCCACCTGAACACGCTTAAATGTGGAGTTCTCCTCTCATCCACTAACATTAAGCCCCAAAACGCGTTGGTGATTTAAGAGGCAAGACATTACTTATGAACCAAGGATCTCTCCTGGCCACGACCGATGTGGGATTTTCTTGGGGTGTCACATTCACCCCCTGTTAGAGTCTCATCGTCCCTAATGAGGTTAGAGTCTCATCGTCCCTGATGAGGTATGCACCCAGCATCCCGAACGGCACAGGAGTGGCTCTGATACCATCTGTAACATCCGGCCCCTCTTACCACCAATATTGTCTTCTTTGCCCTCCAAGAGCTCACGGATTTGTTTTTGGGTGCCCTAGTGGAGACTTCCCAGGAGGTCACCCATCCTAGAATTTCTCCCACCTGAGCACGCTTAACTGTGGAGTTCTCCTCTCATCCACTAACATTAAGCCCCAAAACGCGTTGGTGATTTAAGAGGCAAGACAATACTTATGAACCAAGGATCTCTCCTGGCCACGACCGATGTGGGATTTTCTTGGGGTGTCAACAAAAATATGGATTGTTAAATGAATCCCAAAGAATATTCAATAAAAATTTGGGAGTTTAACTCACTAATTTAGTATTTTAAATAATTTAGTTTTTGTGACGCACAATCTGTCCTAAAAAACGCAGATTGTGTATTATGTGTTTATGTGACTATTTGGAGTCTTATGTGGTATGTAATTGACGTGAACTTGAATGGACACTTATATGAGATACATATGAAGTGTAAAACTGATGATAACCAACATATTCACCAACAGGTCCGTAGGGTTTACTTATGCATGTAGAATCGTTAGGTGTCACTTACACGGTTTTGAACTTTTAAACGTCTTGGACAAACGGATTATATGGTGTAATGATATTACACATATACTCACTTAGTAAGACATGTAATAGGGAGTCGGTAGCACACCCTACTTTAAAATTTGGATTCACTTGCTTGCATACTAAGGTGAGTTTCACTACTCTTTTCTCAAAAGCATGCGTCTCGGGGAGACAACTTACTTACTGTACTAGTCCAGGTTTTGGACTACTATTTTTATCTCGGGTTTTTGGATGGGTTGATTCCTGGGAGGAATCGGACCTTGCTAGTTTCACACTCTGTGTCCTTGATGAACTAAACTACACTCTATCACGGAAGTCCTTCATTATTTACCGAATGAGTTGCTGGGTGGCAAGCGGGTTACTAGTTGATAGCGCTATTAGGTTTGACAAACCTCACACCGTGCTTGGAGCCGGGCGTGAACTACGACCTTAGATTTTATCATTGTTGATAGGCAATGATGGGAGGCAAAAACCAGCTCGCGGGGCGAGTGCATCGTTTAAATAGCAATTCGGTATATCCTTGTTTAGTTATCATGAATGGGTTAGCTACCCTTGGCATACCCTGAACTACTGGTACTTGGTTCTTGGTTTTGGTTGTTGACTACTACATTTGGGTTTGGGAAACCTAACTACTATTTCTTGGTTTGGGAAACCTACACTTTTACTTACCTTACTTTGTGAACTCACCAACTTTATGTTGACACACGCTAGCATGCTTTTGCAGGTCTCTAGGTTCGGAGCACGATAGGACATGCATCATTGTGTCAAGGGTTGTGAACATTATTTAACTTATACACTTTGCTTTACATTTAACGGTTTTATTTGGAGCGCGTTGTTTTGCGCATGAACTTAAACGATTATGTTTGATTTACGCTTCCGCAACTTAACTAAACTTTTTGGTAAACGCTAAACTTGATTTTCAATAACGAACTAAATGGTTTGGGCATTTAGAGTCGTTCTTATGACTTATGGCTATGGGATCCTGGTATGTCACGCGCCTTGCGGTATAAACCCCGCAGTGGAAATTTGAGGGTGTGACAGATTGGTATCAGAGCCACTCCTATTCCGTTCGGGATGGTGGGTGCATACCTCATCAGGGATGATGAGACTCTAACAGGGGGTGAATGTGACACCCCAGGAAAATCCCACATCTGCCGTTGCCAGGAGAGATCCTTGGTTCATAAGTAATGTCTTGCCTCTTAAATCACCAAAGTGTTTTGGGGCTTAATGTTAGTGGATGAGAGGAGAACTCCACAGTTAAGCGTGCTCAGGTGGGAGCAGTTTCAGGATGGGTGACCTCCTAGGAAGTTTCCACCGGGGCACCCAAAAACAAATCCGTGAGCTCTGGGTGGGCAAAGCGAACAATATTGGTAGTGAGAGGGGCGGGGTGTTACAAAGCATTTTTACACATTTAACCCATTAAGGATTATAGATTGATCTATATACAATTAATCCAATCCTGATATTATAACAACCATTTTTCTCAACTCCAGACACTTAAGACAGCCCAGACTTCTTTATACCATGAATGCCCACTCACAACAACTCTAAGCTAATTTACCCAAATTGACCCGTTAAGGACCATAGGTTATGGGAAACATATTTTTCCAATCTAGAGTTAAGTCAATTAAATTCTCAACTCATTTAACATATATTAAAATAAACTCCATTGTTCGCTTCTGACCAAAAGTCATGTCAAAGTAAAAGTGTTAAGACCTCGAAAGATTTTCTGCAAGTGGCGGACCTGCTAGTTGTCAGCAACTACTTATTAAAAAACAGCCGCAAAAACCACATCAAATGATTTCTGAAAAATTTAGAAAATTTAGCAAACATTCATTGCTATATTAGCAAGATTCTGACCAAAAATCATGCCTAAATAAAATGTTTAAGGCCACAAAACAACCTCTGCAAGTGGCGGTCCTATTGCTGTCAACAACTATTTTTTGAGAAAACAGCCGTAAAAACCTCATCAAACAATTTAGGAAAAATCTAAAAAATTTACCAAACATTCAATACTATATTAGCATGATCTTGACCAAAAACCATTCTGAAATAAAATGTTTAAGGCCACCATACAACCTCTGCAAGTGGTCATCCTGTTTGCTATCAACAACTATTGTTTTGACAAAACAGCCGCAAAAACCACATCAAGCGATTTCGGAAAAATCTAGAAAATTTACCAAAAACTCATTACCATATTATCAAGATTCTGAAAAAAAATCATACTTGAATAAATTTTTTAATACCACCAAACAACCTCTACATGTGGCGGACCTGTTTGCTGTCAACAACTATGTTTTTGACAAAACAGCCGCAAAAATCACATCAAACGATTTCGGAAAAATCTAGAAAATTTACCAAACATTCATTACTATATTAGCAAGATTCTGACAAAAAATCATGCTTAAATAAAATGTTTAAAACCACCAAACAACCTCTGCATGTGGCGAACCTGTTTGTTGTCAACACCTATTTATTTACAAAACAGCCGCAAAACCACATCAAACGATTTCGGAAAAATATAGAAAGCTTACCAAACATTCATTACTATATTAGCAATGTATTTACAACATCTTTTGGTTACTAAGAGACTTATTTAAGATAAGTCACTTACCTTGGCCACAATTTGATCATTCCTTGACCCGTTAGCTCATTTAATCCTCCGCCTAGCTTGACAAGATCAACTTCATTATACTCAAGATAATTCAAGTTAGTCATTATGTCAATTAACTAAGATATATCATGAGTTTTCATAGTTTTATTCAAACTCATATTCGGGTCAGTTTAACTTTTAGAAGTCAAACTAGCCTTTTACATGTTGTGTGCGCTAATCATAAAGCAATAGTCTTAATTATGAACCATCCCTTCTATTTATTATATTAAATTTATTAAGTTTAGTGCACATTCGGCCTCCTAATCATTATTAGGCAACTCATTTCATCATAAAGTGTGCTTTTAACATAATATTTATTCAACATTACTAACTAGGCATTTTCACAAACACTAAGTATGCATAACTTTACCATCCTTAGTTATTCCAATTACTAGTTACCTAGTAAGTAACCAATTCATGAACTCATCATCAAAACATCATTTTAGCCATTATGTTTAGATATTTCCAATTTCAACTTGCAATTTTACCAACATATAATATTCATTCAATACATATTGAATGCAATTCTTATACAACCCATGCCTAAAACATCGATTTTCTACTATTTTAGTAACATCAAAGTTACTAATGAAAACTAAAATAATCATATTTGCATACAAGCAAGTTTATAGCAATTCAACTCATTCCTAAACCATTAAGAATGATCAATATCACTTAACATCACTAATAACAAGAATTTAACATGTTTTGCTCAAAACCCACATGTGGGTTTCGAATTCTACATAATATTGGGGGTTAGGGTTCTTAACAAAGCTCCAAACCTTGTAGATAACCCTTTATTTGCAACACATCAAGTCTACTCTCAAACCCCTTGTATCTCTTCTTCAAATTAGTGGGACTAGGTCTTCTTTTAAGGATCAAGAAGCCCCTTTGGGGCTGCTCACGAATTGCACCCAAATGGGTGTTTTTGCTCTTGACCCTAATTTACTCTTTTAGTTCCTCAATTTACCCCAACGTTATTTTTTTTTATAAAAACTAATTACTCAAGTTAGTTTCTAACATTATTTGCTCATGTATATAAATAATAACATTAACTAGGTTCTTCCCATAGTAGAACATAACCCGTATTCTTATCGTCTAAGCCCCATTTTATTATTTTGTTAATCATGCATAATGGTGTAATTAAGTGAAACAGCTTTTTGGGGCGTTACATTACAAGTTTCATAGTTTCATTTGCACTTGTTGTCCCACATAACAGCATTCACAATTACATGAGTACGGCACATCTATCTTTATTTTGGTTTATCTAGACATTCGTTTAAACACTTGGTGGGAATTATTTACTACCATCTAAATTTCATGAATAACTATATCATAGCAATCACCATGAGCATAATTCATTACTAAAATCCAAATTCTCATAACCACACATGATTCCACCAAGTTAAGACCCATTAAAACACAACTCGATAAAACACAACTTGGTAGGCGTCAATTCTTAAGGTTAAATTTTAATACTTTAGGACCTCATGGTTCCACCATAGCCAAAATTATCATATCTAGCAAGTCAATATTCTTTCCAATTCAAAATCTATTACTAATGTACTTAGTAGATGCTATAATTTCACAGATTTAAAGGTGGTTCTTATCTATTGACAAAACCCATTTTCACATACTCAAGAATTTACATGATTCATAAAAATCACATAGGCATTAGTTACCTTTTGACCAATTTAGACATGTTTAAGGTTCCTTAAATGTGACACCCGGCATATTTAACATCTAAGTCTACCTTAGCGAGAAACGTTTATAAACAGACTTAACTGGTTAGTTGAGTCGGGTCAAGTTAGGATTGTCCAGGGTTCAATGATCTGGAGGATCATTAGGAGTCGTTTTGGTAATACACTAGTACCGGGTTCCGTTGTTGGTGACATTACATGAACTAATTAAGTATATGTGTAGATTATGGGTCGTGTGGTGGATTATATACATAGATGTGTTTAAATGATGTGTAAATGATTATCCATGCTTAAATATGTTAAACATAGACTAAGGTTGCATGCTCATGTGTTAAGATGTGTTAGAATGCGTTAAACACGACGAACTGGAAAACTAGGTAAACATGAGTTCTGGTTCGACCACTTCGAGTGGTCGAAGGAGGAATTTTGTTTGGTTCGACCCTTTGTAAATGTGCGAACCTGGGATGTGGAATTGAAAGAATTCCCTACGACCAGGACAGGGCTCATTCGACCCTGTGGAAGGGTCGAAGGAGGCTACCTTCGACCACTTACAGGGGGCGAAGGAGGATCAGTATAAATACTAAACTTTGTCATTTTTCACCATTTCACAAACCCTAACCGTCTCAAAACACTCTCAAACAATTTTAATCACTAAGGAAGGAGTTTTTGCTCTTCTTTTTCATAATCTAACCTATCTACAACATCTAAACAAGAATCCAAGGTGTGTTCTTGATCCTAAACCTTTTTAAAGCATTTTAATTCGTTTTCATCTAACCCTAATTGTCCGGATCTATTGTAAGGGTGTTTTCATGATTAAAAACCTTTTAAACATCTTTCTAAATCAAAACCTTATCACTTAAACATAGGTCCTCATGATGATAAACATATGTGAATTGTGTATTATGTGGTGTTATGTGTTGTTCAATGATTTGCTGCTGTATCTATGATAGAAACATGATATAGGATTGTTATTGATGCTAGGTTATTGTTGTTTAGGGTTAGGATTTGGATAGATGGTGATGTTATGGGTATTTTGGGGGTTTTAACAAATCTAGCCTTGATAAATGATATTTATGATCAATAGAACTAATAAGGAGAAATCGAACACTCGATAAACTGAGCATTTTAAGTGGAATATGGATTGATTTCAAAAGTTTCCAAATTGGGTAAAGAATCCATGCATGATTGTGACATTTTCATAATTCTTACCATTTTGGGAAAGGGCTGAAATGGACGTATTATCGGGAGAAATCGATGGGGTTTTGTAGGGATAAGTTATTCATGCTTGACTGCTGTGTTTGATGATGTTTCGAGTTGTTTTGAATGTGTTTGGGGCGTTTTTATGAAAATTTGCACAACAGGGGCGAACCTGGACTCCTTCGACCGATCGAAGGTGCGAAGGAGAGAATCCAGGGTCGAACCTGGGTTATGTTTGGGCGAACGTGGTAAAACGGGCGAACGAGACATCAAACGGTCGAACGAAACATAAAACGGGGGAAGGAGACTTAAAACGGGCGAAGGAGACTTAATCTGACTGCTTCGACCGTTCTGATGCAGAAATGAGATTTTTGATACAAACTAAGTGTTTTATGCTTGAACCTTGTGTGTAATCTATGTGTACTTGATTAGTTAGGGTAATGGGTCACGAACGGGATGTCGGGTCGGTCTAGTGTGTCGGTTAAACATTTAAACACGCTTTAAAACATACTTGGTTACGATCTGGACAATCGGGGACTAGATAACCTTATGGTTATTAGTCGGAACACTTATGTGAACATTTTGATAGATCTCCGGTAGAGGGATTATCAAGGGCTTAGCACTTTTACTTGTAACCGAAGAACACTATCTAAGGTGAGTTCACGGCCCCACTTTTACTGCTTTAACTTTTAGGGGAGAAAAGATGCGCTAAACTATTTTGGTAACATATTTTTTTTGAAAGGCAAATTTCATTCAAACAAAACAGGTTATCTCCAAGCTAGAGATAACCACAACCACCAAAACATTAGGTTACATTAAAACGGCACCAATCTTGCCAATCAATCCTATCCTTCTTAGATCTACTATTGAACCACAGAAAACTAATCGCTTTAACATCTGCTAACATCTTCGTCACGTGAACAGTTCCTTGCTTGAAAATAACCTCGTTCCGCGTCATCCATAGCTTCCAGCAAGCAATAATTAAAATACCATATATCATCTTTTTCCTCGAAGAAGATGTAGAAGTGTGATCCACCATCATTAAAATGTCTTGTACAGAAAAAATAAACATCGGTGGCATATGTAACCATAGCGCAATACCCGCCCACAGACCATTAGCTATCATACAAGCCGTAAAAACATGTTCTACGGTCTCTTGTGCCTCACCATATAACCGACATAACCCATCACCCATGAAAATATTCCGTCTAGCTAACGCCGTACATGTCGGAAGCCTATCCAAAGAAGCACGCCACATAAAGATATTACACTTATTGGGGAGCCATTTACACCACTTAAATCGAAATCCATCAGACACAACATCCGCACTACGAAGCCATTTACGTGTATCACAAACCGTATACGCCCCATTCAACCCACTATTCCATTTCCACGAATCATTATTTTGATTCAAACTCGTCGTAGATACCATACTATGGTTTTAACTTTGCATTGCTATACGATCTTTTAAAGTCCCGGGGAAAACCATGAATGTGCGGGGATGCACAACGGGGGAAATGTGGATAGATCTATTGGGCGTGACCTTCCCCACTCGACGGCTTGGAGGGCCGGGCGGGTGCATATTGTCTCGAACTGGTAACATTGGTAACATGCTGAACATTCGGGCTGAACATTGCTAAACATTGCTAAACGTGTCTAGTAATGGTTTTCCAATCGTAGTAGCAATAAAACATACACCTAGCTAGCGTACTTGGTAACATTGATATAGTATGGACATGGTAACGTTTTGGTAACACATGGTAACATATTGAACAAACCTGTGAACTCACCAGCATTATATGTTGACATCTTTTGGCATGTTTTTCTCAGGTCGCTAAGGTAGCAACAAATGGAACTAGGCGCACGGGTCTGCATTGGCGTCTAGGTTTAGATCATGTTTTGTAATAAACACTCGGTACATTTGGGTCTATGGTTTGTAACTTGTCTAACGCTTCCGCTACTAGTTTGAGTTTATGAAAACTATGTCCTTTGAATGTTATGTATTTTCATATAGAGTTGTTTATTGTGACCGTTGACTTGGATCCTGGTTTGTCATGCGCCTCGCGGTAAAACTCCGCAAGTGGAAATTTGAGGGTGTGACATTAAAGCAAGAGCAACACCTATTAACCATCAATTTCACCTTTACTAAACTCAAGATTCTCACCATGTTCTTACATGATAAAAATATGAATGTTAAACCAAACAAAGGTTACCTAGATGATTAGGGGCTCTAAATGATTCGTTTTAGTCTCATGCGTGGATTTATCCTTTAGTTTTAAGTTGATTTTAAGCTTGAGATTGTGTTTTAGGGTTTAAACATGGGTATGGGGTTGGGGAAACGATCTCCAACTCGCATAAAAATGGGGCTTTTGATCGTTTCCCTCCCTATTACCCCAAGTTAACCCAGATGACATTATTAGCCCCTCATGTGTGATTATTAATATTTAGTCTTCATTATGAAACTAACTTTGTTACTTTTCTAATGCTTTTCTTTAGTATTTTATCTAACCTCGCTAACGAGATTGAAATTTGCTAGCTTCACTTTTAATTAATATAATTTTAATAATTTCACTTTTGTGCCACGTAGTAACATCACACACATAATATAAAGTTTGGGGTGCTACAATTCTCGAGTTGTATTTTATTCAAATCAATAAAACAAACAAAGGCAGTGTGATTTTTGTCACCTCCTGAGGTTTTGTGCCGACAATCTTACAAAATCAAGAGCTTTCCTCGTAATATCTCATGTCCTTTTTTGTTTTATTGCTTATTTACATTTCAATATCCCAATCATATCATGATATTCTCATTCTTCCTTTACTTTTATTCCAATATCTTAACTCCATATTCTCACATTCTAAAATAATTATCAATATTCCAAAAAGCACACTAAAGTTATTTAAGTAGTTTTTTTTATCAAAGGACACTTCAATTTCGGTTTCAGTCGGGGCTCAAAACCGAACCAATCCATGCAAACCCTCTTTGTAAATGCTACATGTATGTGGCAAATAGACATTTTGCAGGTTGTCCCACATCCAAATCTTTAAGAAACTAGTTTGTGGTCATGACTTATAAAAAAGGCAAATGAAGGTAAAGTAATACATATAAAAGTTCAATGGGTTCTTTTCTTATAACTTTTAACCCACTTAAGGTTTTAGTCAAAGTATAAATTTGAAGCCAAAATTAGGCCCTATTTATTGGGTCTCTTAATCACACCATTCAGAGGTGATCTCTTGTAACACCCCAACCGATGACGAAAACATTAAGGTATCACGTAGTGACGATTGTTCAATAGCTCATGAACTAAAAGTGTAAATATTGATACATTGATTAAATAGTTTATTACATTGAAATGAAATACAACGATTCTAAATGCCAACTAAACTGAAATACAATGAATCCAAAATCTAAGTAAAATTCCAAAAGCTTAAAATTCATCTCATAAATAACCTAAAACATGTACGAAAATAGTATATGTCAATACAAAATGTATTAGTGAGCATACCCTGTTTTGAATACATATAGTAGAAAAAGTGTTTAGTAATTCATGTGCGGTACCATTTGCAATTATATAATAAGTAGTATCTGTTCAAAATCAACCCTAAGAATCAAGTATCAAGAATCAAGAATAAAAGCATTTTTTTAGTGTAATGAATCACAAGACAATGACAAAGGTCTCTCAGCAGAGTCACAAGGGGTATATACCATAGTACTATTCATTGAAATGCAAGGCCGCAAAAAGGTTAATGATTTTGACAAGTCATAGGCACACAAATTAACATCAAGCAAACACACATGAGAATTGCATTTAGTGAAAGAATAACATTTAGTCATAGTGTACATGAATAGCCCCAAAAGAGTAAAACATAAAAAGGGGAAAAGATATACTCACAGTTTGTGAAAGCGATAAAAATCCAACTTAAGCTGACGTGAGTTAAGAAATGAGAATTCCGAATAATTCTACCTATAATGTATAAGAATACTAATAAATGGAATGTCTTAAAAGTCTAAGGTATCTAGGGTTCTAAGGCATTAGGGTTCACTAAATTGATTTGGGGAATAGGAGTTTTTACGATAAATCAAATTAATACAAAATTTGTATATCAAAGTCAATGTGACAAAGTTTATAAATAAGATTAGGTAATATACTTATTACCAATTGAATATTTAGTAAAAAGGTAGTTCCAAATAATTGGGGCAAAGTAATTGAATTAATTATTTTAAAAACTATAATTGTAAATAATTATAATAATTAGAAATAATTGAACAAGTAAATATAAGTTATACAAGTGAACTGAATGTTGAGGATTATAATTTTCAAACATAAAATATTTCTGTTTTATAAAAAATAATTTATAAAACAAATTTTATGTATTATGAATTAATAAATGATTTATGTACTTAAATAAACATAAATAAAACTAAAATGCAAGATATGGCTCAAAAATGATGTTTTTGTGAAAAATAAATAAATTCTGGTGAAAAATGATTAAAATAAATTTTTCACAATTTTTCTCAATTATTTGCATTTAAAACTGATTTAATGGGTTTAAATCATGTTTAAATGGTTAAAAATAGGAAAATCTATAAAAATTAATCATTTTGTTCCAATAAATTAGAATTAAGTTTCTAATGTAAATTAATAATTTCAAAAAAAAATTGAGATTAAAATCATTAAAAATGAATTTTTAATCAATTAAATATGATTAAAACAAATTAAATTAATAAAAAACGTGACATTAAATTATTTTCCAGAAACTAAAATATGATAATTCTCTTTATGGTGTCAAGATACTACACCTAAGCTTTCATGATTTTTAGAGCAAAAATGAATTTACTATGAATATTATAAGTTTTATAATTATAATAATAATCTAAAATGAATAAATAAAACAATCAAAAAAATACGAAAATGTGATGGGGAAGCCTGGGTTCTAACCCGGGTCCCTACTCCAACATAACACACCTCGACCATTGCACCAGGATCTGATTTGTGTTTATAATTAGAAAAACAAAGTATTAAAAGTGTTAAGTTTCAATTCATCTTCTTCCCCATTTTAAAGCTTAGAACCCTAACCATAATTCAAAATCAACAAACCCGATTGCCACAGCTATAGCATCTGAAACGATAGGGCTTTTGATCCTAGAACAACACTAAGTAAACTGGCACAAGGAATTTTGACTTACAAGATTGATTTGCGTTCGAAAATGCGAAGACAGATCCGAACATAAAATCCTTTATTAGAAAGCTTCTGGTCACGATTAAGTGTTTATTGTCGCGGGTTTAGATTGTGTGAAGCGTCAGGAACAAATTACAATGATAAATTTATAGTTTTGTTTGACAAAAATCGATCGTTTAAAGCTTGTTTAAAGATCGACGGTTACACACTAAAACTTGAATTTATCATGCTTTAAACCGCGTTAATGGTCGTTAAAGGACTTGGAATAAGTTGTATTATGAATGAGAAACGCCTAAAAATGATAACAACGTTCATTTAATGTTTATTAAAGCCGATTTAAGGCTTTCCGTAAAAATATTCCGGTGACCGGAAAAGATGGCCGGAAAACCGTGACAGGGAAGATAGGGAGAATAGATTTGAATTTTTGATAAATGGCAGAAATGGTCCTTTAATGTTAACTAGGTTAGTTTATAAGGATTTTTAGTTAGTTTTTCCTTTTAAACTTAACAAAACTAACTTGGTTTTAACTTAAACTTTATAATACCAACCTTAAAACTTTAATTATCCAAAAACTTAATAACTTTGCATTTTTTTTATAAGTTTTTAACTAAGAGTCTTGATATTTCACATAAACTTTTAAAAATCTTTAAACATTTAAATTTAACCAAACCAAATAACTTCAAAATGAAGAATTAAATAAATGTTCAACTAAAATAGAGTTTCGACATATACATCTGATTAAAACGTAAGCATGATTTATACAAAATGAACTTGATAATATCAAATTCGATCTTTTCATTAAATTAGAAAACGATAAAAAAAATACATGGACTGAAATAGGAACATTTGAATATATGAAGGACTACAAATGACAACTAGTTAAAGATGAGGGTGGCGGTTGTCACATCTCTGACCGTGTCACACCCTCAAAATCCACTTGTGGAGTTTTACCGCGAGGCGCATGACAAACCAGGATCCAAGTCAACGATCACAATAAACAATCTAAATGAACATATGCAATTTCAAAAACATAGTTTAAAATCCCCAAATACAGCGGAAGCTTATTCTCAAAACATAATCCAAAAGTAACCCAAATATTCAATGTTTGAAAACCATGCAATCCTAACTAGACGCCGTGCAGACGCGTGCGCCCTAGTTCCGTAGTGCTACCTTAGTGACCTGAGAAAACATGTAAGAGTTACGTCAGCACAAAAATGCTGGTGAGTTCACAGGTTTTGTAATCAAAGTATCAAGTTCAACCTATCCATACTATATCAATTTGTAAACCAAGTATGCTAGCTAGGCGTATGTTTTGTTACTACCACGATTGGAAAACCTTTACTAACTCGCAAACCAGATGTTGTGCTCGAATAGTAAACCTGTTCCTGTTTGAGACAATATGCACTCGCCCGGCCCTCCAAGCCGACGAGCGGGGTTGGTTACTCCCAATAGATCTATTCACATTTCCCCGTTGTGCTAACCCGCACATTCATGGTTTCCCCGGGACTTCCAAAGATCGTATAGTAAACCATAGAAACCCATAGTATGACAGTTGTTACCAAAACATAAGTTTAACACATGTTTTCTCCCCCAAAAAGTGAAACCAGTTAAAAGAGGGGCCGTAAACTCACCTTAGATTGCGTTACTTCGTAATACGAATAAAATCAGCAAGCTATGTTAGCCCCGTAAGGCGGCGACCTAACATATGACAGTTACAAGTAATTAGACTAATAACCCGTAGGTTAGTTAGTCCCTAGATGTCCAGACCATAACCAAGTTCGTTTGAAAACACTGTGACTGTTAAATTAACCCAATGTACAAGACTTGACATCCCATTGGTGACCCGAGACTCCCCGTGTTATACTTGCACTCTCAAACATACAATCATGCAATCACACATAACATACGTTAAAATTCAACAAGTTGTAGCACGTAGTTCAAGTATCTCATAAATAAGTCTGAGCACATGTTACCAAGTTATTAGGTATGTTACGGGGTTCCTAGCATGTTCCTAGGTATCAAATCGGGTCTCGAAATGTCAAAATACACTTACAGCAGCAGTAAGGCGATTAGGAAAAGTCAACTAGCGATTATGAAAGTCAACAGGCATTTAGGAAGGCTAATCGCCTATACTATAGGCGATTAGGGTTATATGGTATGCAAATCAGGAGTTTATAGGCGATTACGTCGTAAGGCATGCAATTCAGGGCTTAACTAGCATTTAGGATCGTAATCACATGAAGTAAAGGCAATTAGGCCCCTACTCGCCTATACTATAGGCGAATAGGATCCCATATCAGGCGAATAGCCTCCTATTCGCCTATAGCATAGGCGAATAGGATCCCTACTCGCCTTTAGCCCAGCTGTTCCAGTTTTTCGCGCGTTTAACACTCCAAATCAGATCCAGAACGTGTGTAAACATCAAATATCAATCAAACAACCATACCAAACATATCTCAATCAAAATCCTTCGTTTAACCTCGTTCTATCAGCCCTGCATGCAACCATGTATCCCAAAAACAATACACATAGCATGAAACATCACATTAACATGCATAACCGTAACCCTAATGAACAATTACTCAGATTTCATGAACATGCTATCATCATCAATCTGTAACTACCTTAATATCATGCTAACAATCCTTCTTGAATCACAAAAACCCTATCTTTTAATTATAAACACACATACAACATGCATAATAGTTAGAATCCAATTAACAACGATTATTAACGAATTTTAGAAGACACATACGTTTATAAACAGGTCTGGACCATTAGGGATTCAATAAAACATTATTAAAGGTTGCATGAATGAAAACCACACCTTAGATTTATGATAGATTGATGTAATAGGCTTGAAATCTTGTGTTTTGATCCAAAATCGTGTTCCAGAGGTTGTGTGTGTGTTGGGGCAAGTTGTGGGACGACTAGGGTTGTTAATATGAAGTTTAGGAGGTCAAGTATTGCATTTATAGTCGTTCTTAGTCGTCCAACACGTTATAGGCGATTACGCAGCAGCATCAGGCGAATAGGGATGCTAATCGCCTTCCCTATAGGCGATTAGCCTGCTATTCGCCCCCAGCATCTCCCATTCGCCCTCCCTATAGGCGATTAGCCCTCCCTAATCGCCTATAGGGGTTGGTTCTGCGTAATTTGCGCGTTAAACCCCGTTTTAACATATGTTAACACCTTTTCACATACCAACAAGTCACATAATGATTGTAAACACATAATACTTGCAAACAAACACATTCACACTCGTTCACCAATTCCCGAGACTCGAGACTTGTATGTTCCCTATGCTCTGACGATTCTACGAACCGTCACCCTTTGTACACTTGGTTAAGGACTGACATCTAATGAGCCTCTAGACTAACATCTAATGATCCTCTATACTTAACTAACAGTTCCCGAACCGTAACACGACTCGACTAACCCAGTTAAGTATAATCTACGCGTGACTCGCTAAGGTAGACTTTCATCTAGACAGCGTTGTTAACCAGAATTTGCCGGGTGTCACAGACCGATTCAGTTCAGTGTCGAACCATTCAGTATCCTACCATTGCTGAATGAAAACAAAAGACTGCAGAGCCCACACCTCTCCCCACCTCTCCTCACTGTCCTCCCCACCTCTTCCGTCACCGCCCTCCCTATCTCCATTGACCACCATCCTCCGTCCTCTCCTCTTGCTTCGCCTCGTCCATCTCCTCCCTCTTCTCCCATCTCTCTCGACTTCTCTGGTTATGTGAGTGTGTGTTTTGTGTAGGTTAAAGAAAAAAAGAAAAGGAAAGAGTGACAGAGAGAAATGTGAGTGTGTAACTGTGTGTTGTGTTTGTGTAGGTTGAAAAAGAAAGAAAAGGAAACAATGAAAAAGAAGAGAGCAGGTTAGGTGTGTATGTGAAAGAAAAAATAGATTCTTTGTGTTTTGTGGTGTAGTGCGTGTGTTTGTTTTATTATTATTATTATTATTATTATTATTATTATTATTATTAATTATAATAATAATAATAATAAATCAGTGAGATTTTTATTGATAATAATAGTTAGGGATAAAATAGTAATTTTGCATACTCATTCACAGATACAACCATTACTGGTTCAGCACTTACTGATTCAGAGCCTATTATCTATTCAAACCTCTTACTGTTCGGCACTTACCAAACAGCCCCTTAATGTTTCTAAACCTAAGTTAGGTGTTTGGTTATTAACCAAAATTAACTGAATCATCGATAACTAAGAAACTGTTTTGGTTAGGTACCATTTTTTTATTAACTAGAATTTCAGTTACGGTTAAGGTTGTGGTTATGCTTATTGAGCTAAAACGGCCAAAACCGAAGTATTGACCCTAATTTTAACAATAAATATACAATTTGCATCTTTTTTCAAAAAAATTAAATCAAACAGAACTCACAACCAATGTATCTATACTACTATATAGTGCATTCTAGATGGGCAAGAAGGTAATTTAACTTTATTATAGAAGGATATTATTGTAATTTACATCAAATCATTAATACATTATTTAATGTAAACTTCTAACTAATTAATACTTTATTTAATAAACTTAAAATTATAATTAAATGAACTAAATGCATTTTCTCAACAATAATTTTTATACTTATAAATAAAAAATAAGGTAGAAATACATATATAATTAGAATAAAATAAAATTAAAGAAATTTATAAAAACAAAATAAGTAATAGTATTATGTTATTATAATATAATTAAGAAGCAAATAAATAGACTTAAAGTTATCTATTTCTAAATATCATACCATTGACACGACACATAAAATTGAAAATATTATATTCTTTAAATTAAAATAACATTATTAATTATGGGTAATAAGAGTAAGTTATTTAACATTTTATCAAATGCATTATATTTCTTTAAATTAAAATAGCAATATTTATTATGATATGTAATAATATTAAGTTATTTAACTGTTTATCAAATGTTTAAAAACTATAATTTGTTGACTAAATCAAACTATAGATTATACTTCATTTTCTACCGGCGACCCTAAAAAGCATTGTATTACTTATTAGGAACATTATATAAAAAAAATTACGCTTGCACAGAATATAATTTGAAGGTACGTGAGGAGATGAGTTCGTTGTAATTATTACTAGATATTCAGATTGGTTTAAGTTCTCTATTCGTGCTTCCGAATAAATGAATTATTAAGACTAAACGGATATTGAAGTGTTTTTTAAGAAACCTATATTTCAACATCTTTGACAACAACAGAGAGAAAAAAATGACTCGAAAAATGTCCATTATATTAAATTAGCCTAGAGATAACTCATTTATATTCTTTAAATTAAAATAACATTATTAATTATGTGTAATAAGAGTAAGTTATTTAACATTTTATCTAATGCATTATATTTCTTTAAATTAAAATAGCAATATTTAATATGATATGTAATAATATTAAGTTATTTAACTGTTTATCAAATGTTTAAAAACTATAATTTGTTGACTAAATCAAACTATAGATTATACTTCATTTTCTAACGGGGGCCCTAAAAAGCATTGTATTACTTATTAGGAACATTATATAAAAAATTACGCTTGCACAAAATATAATTTGAAGGTACGTGAAGAGATGAGTTTGTTGTAATTATTACTAGATATTCATATTGGTTCAAGTTCTCTATTCGTGCTTCCGAATAAATGAATTATTGAGACTAATTGGATATTGAAGTGTTTTTTAAGAAACTTATATTTCAACATTTTCAACAACAAAATAGAGAAAAAAACAAAGACTCGAAAAGTGTCCATTACATTAAATTAGCCTAGAGATAACCCATTTTTTTTCTCAAACCAGTTTGGGTTTAAAACAAGTTTAGGTTCTTTTAAGTTTTTTGGCCAAATCGACACGGGCTAGAAACCACGATGGACCAAAAATATACCAAACCTCCTAGAACCGATTGGCGTTGGGGAAAACTAAAGAATTCTTTTTTTTTTTTACAATATTTTAGTTTTAGGTTTTTTTTTATTAGTGTTATTTTTACTATTTCGTTTACATTTCCATTTAACTTTCCTTCAAAATTAGTTCGTCCCGCTGCATAGCGCGAGATCACTTCTGGTACAACATAGCATAACAATTACAACATTTAACTTTGAGACGTAAAACATTTGATACTAATAGCTATTAAAACAATTAAAGATGCAACAACCACAACATAAACTTATCTATATTGGTTTTACTAGTCTGATCGAATAAATTGGATTTTAAAATTGGAGCACCAGTGAACATTATAAACTAACCAAACTGAAATAATAAAAAATGATCTGTTTTGGAATAACCTTAACCAAAAATTTGCTGGTTATGGTATGACTCAAAACCGAACCAAATCTTCTTGTACACACCCGACTAGTATATCTCAAAGTAAAGTTACATGATATAAATACAAAATAACTTGTAGCTTAAGAGTATTACGGTATGTATTAAGATGTGTTAGCAGTGGCGAAGCTTGACCCGAAGGTTCGGGGGTCGGAAGTCACTAGTTTCGGGAGGTCGAAAACCAGTTTCGGGGGTTCGAAACCCTATATTTTCAAAATTTTCTATACGAATACTATATAATCGGAACTTCTGCGCACTACTAGAAAAAACATATTTCTTGACGCGCATTGCGCGTCATAAAAGAGGGTTTATGACACGCAAAAGAAAGTCATTATAGGCATGGTCATAAAATTAATATGACACGCTTTTGCGTGTCATCCTTTTATGACACGCATTAATGACACTCTTTCATGACACGCGTTTATGACACGCCTTAATGACACACGTTTACGACACGCTATGCGTGTCATCTTTTTTGACAATAAAAAGAAATAACAAAAAATCTATAAGCTATTGATTTAACCTGGATTCATATATATATATATATATTTATATATATACACACACACACACACCCCAAAACAATCTATTTCATAATCATAAGTCAAATATACTAACAAAATTTTAAAATTAACAAAAAAAATATTGTGTCGCTACAAAATATAACCTAAAAATAAAGGCTGCCCGAAACTCAACCATCTTTCCCGCATTACCCGAGTATTCGTCTTTGTCTTCCCCAACCTGAGAAAAAAAATAAAAATAACACATTAAAATAATCAAAGGCGTCCTCAAATAGAAACATCGAATCAGTGTCGACAACTATCATCTTATTTGATTGCAACTTTGCCTGCTGATTTTGAGCTCAATGTGCGAATCAGTTTCGACAACTTTTATCTTATTTGATGACTTAGATGAAAAGTTTGTGTTATAGTTAAATTTTTGTTTAAGTCGCTATATATGTACTACACTATAATTGAAGATTCTAACTTACAAAAACATTGCTGGGGCGAATTGCACATGTAAGGAGCCCATCAACGTCATTAGCGAGCAAAACATATGCCTCTGCTTGAGCTTTAAGTTCACTATACAAATCTTTAAACTGTGCTACAACAAAGCATTACACACACCACTTAAAACATTTGGGAGAGAGAGTATACACATCCACAAAATTTAAAAATAGAATATCTGCAGAGAGTCACATACCTTTGAAGAGTACAATAATGTCTGGCAGCTTGTATGGGACTGGAAACATAGTCTGCTGAATTCTGAGGAACAAGCTGAACTGGATCAGTTTTGCAACTGCATAACTGTTCCTGTTCTGTCTGATGCGGCGGATAAATGGGTTTGGGGCACGGGTTGGGACTGCAGTTTTTCTGTGGGGGGCATCAAGAAACAGATTCAGTCAGCCAGGTTTGAGGCGTCTACCTTCGTCGTCGAAAAATGCTCGTGGGTTCCTAATAAGGTAATAATTTTAGCGTGGCGGGCCGAGCAAGACAGAATTCCAACTCGTAGTGCGTTAATGAAAAGGAACATAAATGTGGGCTCGGTATTATGTCCATTCTGCGGTGATCATGAGGAATCTACAGAACATCTCTTCGTATCTTGCGGCTTTACTTTGCATCTCCGACACGCATTAACAACATTTTTGGCACCTAAATAACATATAAAAAATAGATCAATACACCAAAATATACAACAACATATCTCAAATTGAAACACAGTCTAATTTATAGTAAAGCGATGATATAACCTTGAACAATTACTGAGTAACCAGAATAGAGACTGAAACTAGATTTCTCCTAGCATACTATCTTCTGTACAAATTCTTTGACAGCTGGATCGTTAAGCTCCTTGCTACCTGAACATAAAAAAATGAAAACGAACAAAAAGCTTATAAAAAATCATATAAATAAGTTTATGAATGTCACCTTTAATGCCAGATCCTTGCCAACTGTGGATTGATATTGAGTGGGTCCTTCTACCCATTTGCCGCATTCTAGACAAGTTTTCTACGACTTTCAGCCTAGTGGAAGCATTCTACCCATTTGCCGCATTCCATTTTAGCTACTATTTTTATATATTTCACCCATTTTTGATAACATAAAACTATTCGTAAGTAAATAGGTTGAAATTGTAGCCTCAACAAACAACTAAAGACAATTTTGAAATAGAAGACTTATCGCGAGTGAAGAGTACACAATATCCAGCTGTTTAACTACAACGTCATTGGTTGCATCAGATAGCTACGCTTTGTAGCAAACATCATATCAACATGGGTCAAATCCAAAAGTCAAAGCAGTTTAATAACATCAATTAAATAAAAAACAAGAGTCAAATCTATCATTTCGTATTATAATTTAGAAAGATAAAACGGAACAGATACATGATGAATGGAAAGGTATAAATAAGAGCCAAAGAGCATATATATTCATAACCAAATCTAAAATTCGCAGAAAGAGAAGAAGCAAGCACCCATGAGCCATTGACAGGATGGTTAAGTCACCATTGCACCATTGCTTCTAAAGAATACAGACTTGCAAACTTAGAAATAGGAAACATTGTTAAGCTAAAAGGCAATGTTTGTATAATAATATAAACAGAATCAAACAGTGGGCGATTTAAACGCAATAACGGATAAAATAATATGAAGAAACACTTGCAGAAATATTTCGGGCGGCGATTCAAAAAGTCCTCTTATTATGAGATGTTACTTGATGTTCAAACCAACAGTACTGGAACCATTAAAAAATAACTATAGGATTTCATGATTAGGTTAAAACAGTCCCCAATTCCTATATCTAAGGCTCCATACCTACTAAATCTATTCATCAACTAAACATAGAAATAATACTCATCATATTTCAACGAAATCAATTTAATTTACACCTATAAACATCAAACTTGGTTCACCCAGCAACTAACAGTTCTACACTCGCATATTTATAAAAAAGAAAAAAGACGGATGAAACCCTAGAAACAACAAAGAGGCGGAACGACGTCGTAATAATAAAAATAATAAACAGATCGAAATACAAAGACAAAGAATGAAAAAAGGGAAGGATTTTACCAGAGTGATTACTGATCTTGTTGAGCTTCAGCGGAGAAACGAGGGAGGGGTTTCAGGTGTGAAGAAACGAGGCGAGAGGTCTCGGATAAAGTGATGGAGACGGTGGAGGGGTCGAAGAAACGAGGAAGGGGTTTGAGGTGTGAAGGTTTGGTTAGTGAGCTACTTAGATGTATGAATGAAAAAAGAGAGATTAGAATTTAGGGTTCTATGGAGACCATTCTCAGAAAGAAGGAGGTGGGTTTTGATCGATGGGTTCATTGTTTCTATGTTAAATCTTTTAGAGTGGGAGCCAGGGCGGGCCATGGGGGGAATCAAATTTGTGAAATGTTTATGTTTATGACACTGTTAGATGACACACGCTTTTCTATTTCGTCATCGTTTTTAATTCTTGACATTGCATTCTTGACACGCCAAAAAGCGTGTCATTATTTCACCAGATTTTTTAAACAATGACACTTTTTTTATGACACACGCTTTTGAGTGTCATTAATACGCGTGTGTCATAAAACGCGCGTCAAGAAACCCACTTTTTCTAGTAGTGGCGCGAAAATTCGGGGGGAGGGGGGGCGAGCTGCACCACTGTGTGTTAGAAAGATATTTATCCCTATAAAATTGAGAGCTCAGGTACCATAACTGTCGTATTAAACAAAACTAGTAGGAATGCCCGCGCATTGCGGCGGGTACATCTGTTTTGCGCCTCGTGCATCGTGTTTGTTGGTTATTCGTTATGATGAAATAGAAAACAACGATGTATAAAATATATGTTATTAAAACTTGAAACTCATAAGTAAATCTTCTGAATATTTTAAATGGGTACATTACAATAGGCCGTACTATTCCTTGCAACACCCTTAGATTGGCCCACGTCCTTCGGTGGGACCCTTTTATGTATCTCGAAGGCAGATAAGTATACCATCGTAGAGTGGTGCTTAGCGTAGTGAAGTGGTGTTGTATCTCTTAATGACCATAAGATTGTAGTGGAAGTGATTTAATTACTAAAATGCAGTTTGTAGTGTGCAACGTATTTTTATTATTTTAGGGCACCCGCGAGATGCAGCGGTGTCAATGATTTGCATAGATACTCTCGTTTCATGTTAATTTGACAAGTGTCGTAAGAAATATATTGGACCAAACAAATTAGTAATCAATATAGTAAAAACTACCAAATCGACTGATAAGAACTTGTCTTCTTTTGGATAAGTAAACAATTGGTGACTTTGTGAGATCAGAAACTTAAATTCTATTCCTAGAAGCTTATAGTAGCAGAGAAAACAAAAAAACCATTGAGGAAGATGATGACGTTGCTCATGAAGTGTCTTTACCATATTTGCTTGTATAAACGTCAAGCCTACATATATCACTCACTTTAATGGGTTGAAACATATCATGGGTTGGGTGTGTTGGCAAACTTCAAGCCTACATATTCATTTGTGTGCAGAAGTGTCACATCATACCATCCTGCAACCACATAAATTTAAAAAGAAGATATAAATACATAATATATGATGTAATTTATTTGCTATAAACATTGAAAGATATGTAAGTTATATATGTGAAGAGCCACCACATTATTTATGTACCAAATACATGACCACTATTTATAAGACTACAATATTTTTACAAACATAATAAAGACATTGAGGTTATGAATGTAAAGAGCTTTAGTCACCACATTATTGTTAATTTCCTCATCAATTTTATAATTATGTTTAAATTAATTTCTTCAACAATTTAATATTTAGGTAGAAAGACAATTTTACCCCCTAAATGACTTCAATAAGCATTACTATAAGCAATAAATGTTGTATTTACTTAAATTTTATGGGTATCCTTCATTGATGCTTTATAATATACTAGTGGGGTGCCCGCGCGTTGCGGCGGGAACACAATATTTACTAAAAACAAAGTAACAACAAAAATAAATATGTGATGATAAATGCAAACAATGGTAGGGCACGTGTTATATGGTCTTATTGCCTCTTACATGAGACAAAGAAGGACATCATAGACTCATAATGAAGGCTTGACACGATGACCAAGCTTCGATATGCGTGTAAATTTTTGATTAACATATAGTAGTGTAAAGTTGGAAAAAGATAAGTTTATCATCTCCTATTATTGTTTTTAAATTTTGTGGGTAGCCTTCCTAAATACTTTATAATATAGTATAGATATAGATAAAGGCATTTTAGGAATTCTCTATGGCTAACTCTTATAGTCATGTATGTACAAGTATTGTCCACATCGGTTGCTGGAAAATTTTAATCATTGTATCATCCACAAGTAAGGAGAAAATTTAAACTATTGTATCTTCCACATCTTTAGTTACTACTAAAGATTTATTGTCTTTATTGTTTTGAATGATATTGTTTTATTGTTTAAGTTAAAAAATTTCAACTTAAACTACCGGCTCGATTACTACGAATTTATTTTAATCTATTTTTGCATTTTTTATTTTAACTCTCATGTTTATATAAACTAAACATAGTTGATTCATTGTTTTACTCTACAAATATGTAGTAAGCTTCCACCATTCCATACTATATTTATATCTCAAATTATAGACATTGTTTAGGTTCAGAAATATTCAACTTAAACAACTGACTACGATAGTTCCATACATCAATATATTATTTGATTTTTTTCTATGAACTTTCTAAATATAAAAATACAACCCTAGATATTAACTGTATAAAAGATTATAAAAACAACAAAGTATGGATTGGTTGGGGGCGTAAACACATAATGTTTGCAAGAATATTGTTTTAATGGTGAAGAAAAGGTTACCTTAAGATCGATATCCTATATTTCACAAAAAATTGAACGGCCAAATATATCATAACGGCTATCCGCAATACTCTCGAACACAAAATCTCTTATGAATCTACACAACAAAAGAAAATGGTTCATTGATTGTTTTAATGGTAGAAGGAAGCCATAAGATATTAGTAAGAATAAGGCCCCATAAAGGTATAGTCACTAATAACTTTATTATTTCATAATCAACTTAATTGTTAATGTAAAAAAGACAACTTCACCCTTTTACTACATTCATCAAGTTATTGTACTATATGCATTATATGTTGTAATTACTTAAATTTGGTTGGAATCCTTCTCTCATGCTTTATAATATAGTATAGATACTAGTAGGATGCTCGCGCGATGCGGCGGGGAACACAACACTTAAAGGTTGAGTCGATCCAGGGCTAGCTCAAGTTTGATTTGCACTTCAGACCGAGTTGGTTTGGGTTGACTCTAATTTAAAATAAAGTTGGAATCTTAAACTCGAGTTCGGCTTGATCAAAAAGCAAGTTGGTTTGCTTAACTTGATTTGATTAGACTTTACAACTAATTTACCATGAGGGTCAAACATATAAATTATTCTTGCCAAAATGCTAAAAATAAAACTTTTTCTAATTAGCCAAAGGACTAAGTATGCATATTACACAATTTATTAACTCTTATAAGAGCTTATATATACTAAGAGACTCTTACATAGGGAATCTCTATTAATGTTTTGCTTCAGAAATAAGTTGATAATTGTGTCAAAACTAAATAATAAACTCCGACATTTGCATTTTTGTTTAACGAAGAAAAAGCCGAGCCAATTTGGTTGAATGCTTGTTTATGTTTGCGTGAGATCCAGGTCAATGTTCAAACTGTCCCACCCATGTCATCTTTTGACCCAACGTGGGCTCGGTTACCTTTTGCGCCATCACCTGCAATACAACCACTACCTATGCTTACCATAGTATATCTAACCAATTATTATAGTTTATAAGTTGTAAAAAAAGATGAAGATTATAAAACAGTTATAAGTTGTAGGAGTTAACAATTTATAAAAAAAATAAGAGTAATGAGGGTTATAGTTGCTTTAAACTACGTTAATAAGATATACCAATATTAGATACAGTAAAACTTGTGGACATTCTAAACATTTCTATATATAAATAAAATATGAATTTTATTTGGTAATCTAAACCTAGATAAGCAATGTATATAACTTTACATACATTTAGTATTGTCATGTAATTATTATTGTTGTTTTGTTAACCTCTTCACTTCAATATCAGCCTTGCCTTTCTTTGTTCTTTGTACGTGATATGATGAAGACAACATATATAGGGAATTATAGTAACTTTTACTCGTAATAAATGTTAACGAATACAAGGAAAGTTAATATATTTAGTTTTGTAACAATAATATGGAAGTCATCCATGTCGGTACGTTCTAATTCGAATGGGTGTGAATTAGATTAGAGATTCAAATAACAACATCAAACTACCACAAATCGTCCTAAATGCTAGAGTTCCATCATCACAAACATACATGCGAAATCAAACAAACAACGAGCTTAATCATTTTACAAAACGAGAACGTTTTTATTTCTGTTACGTCACTGACATGTGTCATGATGCACGAACTTTCCAACATTGTCCACAATTTCCTTCGTAATACATTTCGCTTCACATATTGCGTGTTTCTCCTTTGAGTTATATCTCAATCATGAACATGAGTTGCTAAAGTTTATCACAAGATGCTACCACTTCTCGTATTCTCAATGGTTATTCTTAGCAACGACTATAAAACGTATTTAAATATAAAAACAAAGATTATAGAGAGAAAGATAGGATGGAAAATGAGAGAGTTCTTTATTAATGAGTTATACCAAGTACAATAAGCTTCAATTTATAGGGACATAACATTAATACAAATTTAAAGGTACATGGGAGTTAGAATATATATATAGTCGATAATACATATGTTTATAACAATGAAAACATGTAGTATGAGTATTAACAAGAAACTCAAGTTATATGGTAAACCTTAGAAACCCAATATGTGGCTAGAATTAAGCCACATCATCATGATCCAAAATCAATTTAATAATAACAAAAGGGTAAGGAGGTAATTTCACCTCTAGCATCTTTTGCAACCCCCATATGACACTTCCCAATGCACAGGTACGATTTGTACCTCTTCTCCCACTTCCCCATGCTTCACCTTTCCTTTTGACAACTTGCAATATTATCATCTTCAATCTCCTAAGAATTCCACCATTATCATTCTCTTTAACCTCTAAAAAACCCCACTATTTTACATAACTTCTTCAACCTTTCCATGGATTTTAACATAGCTTCTTTCTCTTACGTTGTGGATCATGACTTACAAAACTCATCACAATTTATTTTGTCTTCTAATTAGTCATCCCCCAACATGGATCGTGAGTTAGAGATGCTAGAGGTGAAAGGAGGAAGCTTCGAAGGCTTCTCTTACTTTAGTCATCAAGGCTATATACTAGTTTGATTTCACTTTTTTATTTGGTTGTATCTCTCACACTCAAAAAATGGCAAGGAAATCACCACACCTCCCACTCAACATATGATGAATCTCAAGTTCGATAACAGATCTGGGTTTTTTTAAATCCTTTGGTTTTTTGCATAAGAAGACGGATCAAGTTCGATGACAGATTTGGGTTATTTTTTATTTTGTTGTAGTTCTAACTTTCATATTATTCTCTTTTTCATAATAAGATCAAGATATTCAATTATTGATTCTACTTATCACAATTTGTTCTTATCTTATTTTTTTGGCATTCAAAATTCTATTTGGTTTTTATTTTCTGGTGAATTGTGCTTATTAGATTAAAAATAAATAGAATTTAATAATTATTATATAATTATAAATAGAATTTATTTTCTGGTGAATTGTGTTTATTAGATTATAGATAAAACTTTACAAAGTTTTTTAGATTTAAAGTGAGATCTAACTAGTAAAGTGAGATCTAACTTATATATCCTTGAAATTGTAGATTTAAGCACTAAATAGTTGTATAATAAATTATCCTCAGTTAACACATGTTCACATTTGTACCCCGGCTAACATGTGTTACTCCTGTTTAGTATGTTAGATGATGTGTTGGTCACACCGGTTAATATCTCATCTATTGTTTTACAGTTGATAACGAAGACCCCCCACTGGTTAACATATGTTACCAAATAACACATGGGTAGGTTTTTGTGTGGTTCAATAGTTTGTAGTGATACTTTGTAATAACGCGTGTTAATAGTTTGTATATTTTATTTCTCAGTAAACTTATGAAGTAAAAACTTATGAAGGAAGCCGAGAAAAATATGTAGAAAAACTTTTTAATAACGTTTTCTTTTTTTGTACTCAATGTATAGAGTTACTAGATTTATTTTGTTAAAGTGGTTAATAGTTTGTAATGATACTTTGTAATAACGTGTGTTAATAGTTTGTGTGCTTTATTTCTCAGTAAACTTATGATGTGAAAACTATAGGGGTAAGCAAGACAACAAAAAGGCTGACAAAATAAACACAAGTTTAACATATGTTACCAAATAACACATGTTAACCTGTTATGCAACATTAATACATGTTAACCATCCATGCAGTTCATTTGAATGTCATGGGTAAGTTTTTGTGGGGTTCAATAGTTTGTTACTAAAATAACACATCCAACATTAACACATGTTACCCTTTACATGCAGTTCATATGAATGTCTTGGGGTAGGTTTATCTCTTGTTCAATAGTTTTTAATGATAATTTGTAATAATACGTGTTACCAAATAACATGTGTTAACCTAATGTGTGTTAATAGTTTGTATGCTATGTTTACTTATTTCTTTTGTAAACTTATGAAGTGAAAACAAGAGTTGTAAGAAAGACAAAAAGGTTGACAAAAGATACAGGTTAGATAACACATGTTAGCCCTTTATGACCAACTAACACATGTTAACCTTCCATGTAGTTCATTTGAATGTTATCGGTAGGTTTTTGTGTGGTTCAATAGTTTGTAATGATACTTTGTAATAACGTGTGTTAATAGTTTGTGTGCTTTATTTTCTCAGTAAACTTATGAAGTGAAAACTATAGGGGTATATGGGGGCAACAGGTTTAACATATGTTACCACACCACTCATACTAAGAAATGTTAGATCTTCTCATGGGTATATGGGGGCAACATGTTTAACTTTTATCAGATTAGATTAACACATGTTAGTCCTTTATGACCAGCTAACACATGTTACCCTCGTATGCAACATTACCGCATTATTTGTACTTGCCCCATTATAATAATATTTCTTAAAAGAAAAAGTAGGAGAGAGGAGAGAGAATGGTGATGTTTGAAACATTATAACAATATGTTACAGGTTTAACATATGTTACCACACCACTCATACTGACAAATGTTAGATATTCTCATGGGTATATGGGGGCAATAGCTAGGTTTAACTTTATCAGATTAGATAACACATGTTAGCCTTTTATGACCAACTAACACATGTTACCCTCGTTTGCAACATTAACACGTTATTTGTACTTGCCCCATTATAATAATATTTTCTTAAACAAAAAGTAGGAGAGAGGGTGTGACATGATCCATTATAATAATATTTTCTTAAACAAACAGTAGGAGAGATAAGAGAGATGGTGTGACATGACCCATTATAATAATATTTTCTTTATCAGATTAGATAACACATGTTAGCCCTTTATGACCAACTAACACATGTTACCCTCGTATGCAACATTAACACATTATTTGTACTTGCCCCATTATAATAATATTTTCTTAAACTAAAAGTAGGAGAGAGGGTGTGACATGACCCATTATAATAATATTTTATTAAACAAAAAGTAGGAGAGAGGAGAGAGATTATGTGACATGACCTATTATTAAATATTATAAATGTGAAAAGAAAGAGGATGGAGGAGAGAGGAGAGAGAATGTGTCATAACTTTTCTGAAAAATGTGCCATGACTTGTGATATGATAGAGAAAGAGTGTGTCTTACACACATATTTCTCTTCCCAAACTACCCTTGCATGTCCTTTTAAGCATTAAAATAATATTATATCTAACATCAAGTACAAAGAATGAATCCTATCCATTGATTTAAAGAGATGGATGGTCTAGATGGAGTTTCCAAGGTTTACCATCTAAGGGTGGGTTTCCATTATATCTCTTCCCATGAAAACATTAATATAAACCTAATGACATATGAGAGTTAGAATATGTATAGTCACCATAATGTATATGTCTATAACAAAGAAATTTAATTATATCACAACTCATTTTACTATCTTTTTATATTATCAATATTATAATTAATGCTAGATGAGTTTTAATTAATATAATTTAACAATATTGTAGAAAGACTATTTGAACCTCTAACTAACTTCATTAAGGTGTTGTACCATAAACATAAAATATAATAATTACTTAAATTTGGTTGGTATCCTTGCCTTATGCTTTATAATTTATATTTATACTATATTATAAAACATTTTTCAAGGACTTCTTAAAATTTAAGAGGTACAAGTTTGATTCCTTATGTTACAACACACAATGCATATAATAACTATTTTTTGAGGGTAAAATTGTCTTTTAAACACCATATTTAATCAAAAGATAATCAAGAGTCATGAGATGTTTATGTGACCACATAACATTCAATTCTACAATTATTTTAAAGACATTAAAATAGAACACATATAAAAAATAATTCATAATATTACATGTTTTGTTATAATCTTTATATAGAATTTGGTACTTTATAAAAGTTAAAGTTTTATAAACCTGATAATACTATATAGAAAATTGAGTAATTAATAATGAAAGCCATGTTTAAATCATGAGGTAACGATTTAAATTCTGAAAGTATTAGGTATATATGGCTAATCTTATCTAAACTATACGGTCGCTGGATTATATGATCGGAGAAGAAATATTATGTTTATAATGAATTTCGAACAAAGATATTAAGAAATATTCATATAAAAGGAGTGGACAATAACATAAAAATAAATTAATTAATAATAGTGGGTTCAAGTCCACATTTCTAGCTCAAGTAAAATTTTCGGTTATTTATTGAAAACCAGTTGGATTGATGTTCATAACCGATTAACCAAACTGGAACAAATGAATAATTGAAACCAATCGGTTTTCGAAATATCTTAATCAAAAGTTTTGGTTATGACTCGAAACCGAGGTAAACCTAACAACTTGTACACAACCTTAAAATTACCAATTAGGATGATGTGGTCTCCGCTGCAACACGCGGGCACCCTACTAGTATAGTATAGATTATAGTTATACACTCTTATACTTAAAAATGAAAAAAAAAATTCACTTAAACACCTACTAATTATAGGATTTTCAATTTTGTAGCATGTGTAACATAACACAAATATTTTGGACAAAAATTCATACGCTTAGAAAATAACAATAAATCAAGAAACATAATATTTAAACTAATAAAAAACCCCAACTACAAACTTTACACGATACTCATGAATATAAATATTATATAAATAAGCATGATCTATTCATCTAGTGATAGTGGTACGTCTCCTTATAAATGTGAGGTTATGAGTAACGTGTAATTATTAATTGTGTTAAAAATGGTTTGTCCTTAAAAAACATATTTTATTAACATGATTAATTACTTTCTGGTTAACAATAAATAATCATTGTTTATGAATTAAAGAAGAATCGATACTTATTATTTAAAAAACATAATGCTTTGAATTTAGACAATTTTGAGGTAGGGGGTCTTGTCCCTTTATTCATAAGTGGGGATTTTTATATGCGTAAATTCCTGTGAAAAGAGGGGCACAATTGACAATTTACTAGCCGTGATAAGTGATTTCAGACAATAAAGAAATGAAAAAAAAAATATGAAAGAGATGTTGGCTACATTTAAAAACATACACCTTTCTAGAGTACCAAAAACATCTCTCTCTATATAATAATAATAATAATAATAATATTTACATATTTATATTTTATTCACTCACATACACAGAAACACGTATATTCATAGAGGAAGGTGAATCAATAGTGTCAACTGTTTAAAGTTAGCTTTTACTTTTTTTTTTTTTTTTTTTAGATAGAAGAACCTGATCCCTCTCTTTGATGTGTGAGTGGGTGGTGTTATTCCTACCCTAATCTTCTTCACAAACTTAATTGTTTTGACAATCTTGTTCTTAATCTCACAAACACAAGTTCACAAGGATAAGGTTTGCTTGATAACTACATGGTTTCTTAAGTTGGTTTTCTTGTTCACTATGGTTTTGTCATTTGTGTGTGAATTTTCACTTCTTGGTGTGTGTTTTAACTATTAAAAGCTCTTCCCTTTTTAGTTCCACTCCTTTGTCTAGATGGTTTCATCTCCAAGATTTGTTTAAATCAAGTTTCATCAACAAAAAAAATATTAAAAAATGAGTGTTTTTTTTTGTTTTACAATCTTTAAATATTGTCTCTTGAGGGTTTTTTGTAATTTGGTGAATAAGTTTTTTAGTCATTTAAACATAGACTAAACTGTTCACTAACTACACCCTTTGAATCAATCCTCTTTGTAAATTTCCCTACAATTAGATCATGGTGTGGTTGCAACTTCAACTTTGACTTTGACTTTCTTGATTTCAAATTTGTGGTCAAGTTTTCTTTGAGAAAAGTTACAATCTTTGAAACCCATTTTAGTTCAAGGTTTGAACTTATGTTGTTATATGATGTTAAGGTTAGTAAATAATGGTGGTTAAATAATTTTTGTTCTACATTTGTAACTTGTTTTATTTGAGAGATTACTATTTCACCACACATAAAATAACAATTGTTGAAGCTGCTTTTCATGTATAAAATTTATATCTTTGGTTATGGGTTGTCTTGTACTATATATGCCAACTAATGTAGTTCCTTGCTTGTTGAGTTGGATTCTTTAAAAAGAAAGTTATTATATTGCAGCTTAAAAATCACATAAAATATGGTCTTATTTTGCAGGGTTTATGATGAAGTCATGGGTTTGAACAACTTTAACTTGGATGAATAATGATTTAAACAGATAAGTGGGGTTTTTAGTTTTGAAATTCAAGAGAGAGAGAGAGAGAGAGAGAGAGAAAGATAGAGAGAGAAGGGTACTAGTGTGTCTTGTTGTATATGCTGGAGGCCAATTGTGATTGTGAAGGGTCAGTTTTTGAGGAGGAGAGTTGTTGTTGTTACTATTCATATAACATAACAAGACACAAGACTGTAAATCCATATATTACCAGCAGATGATATCCATTGATGATGATGATTCACCATCAGATCCTTTATCATCTCATCAGCAGCATAACTCTCATGATCTCAAGATTTCTGATATAGATCTGAAGTCTACAGTAGTCGCTCATGATCTTGATGACTCCAACAACCCTCTGCCAGATTTTTCTATAAGGTAAAGAAAACTAACATATTTAATATTATTATTATTATTATTATTATTATTATTATTATTATTTTAGTGGGTCAGATCCAGTGTTAGCACAGCAGGCTCTCTTGGCTCATATTTCATGAAATCGTCATATTAATTTTGTTATATGATTTCATGCCTAGCTTTTTGTTCTTGAATTAGTGTTTTGATTTGTTAATATGCAGCAGTTGGTATTTGTATGGTTGATTGAATCTTGAATCTTTTTAGACAAAGTTTAATGCTTATTTGTTATGTATGTAGGGATTATGTTTTTAGTACAAGGAATAAAGATATTTCCTGTAATTGGCCTTTTACTTCCAAAAGTTTGCAACTTTGCTTGAAACATGGAGTCAAGAATCTGTTGCCACCTTTCCAGTCTCTTGATTCTTTGAGGAATAACTCATCTTTAGGCATTAATCCTGTCACCAATTCCATAAGTCATCAATCCAGACCCATCAAAGATATTGAAATTAGTGCAAGTTCAAGTGGTTCAAAACAAGATAAAGAATCTCAATTTCATCTGCAACCACACTCGGGTCAAACAAAGTCAAAGGATAAACCACCTGCTGCTTGTCAAAATGCATCTACTATGACATCTAAAGTTTGTCCAGTGTGTAAAGTTTTCTCCTCATCTTCAAACACGACACTAAACGCGCACATTGATCAGTGTTTGACCGGGGAGGGGACTATGAAATGGTCAGAGAGTCCCAAAGTTATTGTCAAACATAAAGTCAAACCAAGGAAAATGAGGCTAATGTTGGATATTTACAAAACAGCTTCACATTGTACAGTTGAGGAACTCGATAGAAGAAACGGTACCAGTTGGGCTACAAATTCAAGTTTTGCTGCTCAAGAATGCCAATTTCAAGAGGAAGAAGAAGACGAGCCAAGGCTGACTAAAGTCAACCCTGTGGTTGCTGATAATGAAGGTGATGTTTATATCGACTCCAATGGAACAAAGGTTCGCGTCTTGTCTGTCCCAAAAACAGGTTCATCAGATAATCACGGAGGTCGAAAGTCATTGATCATGAGTAAGAAGAAAAACAGCCTTTATAAGAAGAAACCTCACAAAAAGTATTTGAAACTTAGCCAAAATGCTGGAAAATTATGCTTGCCAAAGCCTCAGGTATGTTATTTTTGGATCTTGATCATGTGTTATATAAATTTGTATGATATATTTGTTGAACATTTGGATTATTGATGAACAGGCAAGAAGCAGGAGTCTGAAAGAAGATGTTCTGGCTGAAATTTGCAGCAAAGATGAACAATCCAGAGAGAATAAGCGAATCGTCGATTTGGGGATTATAAGGCCGGCATGGGCATGTTCTAAACGAACTGGTGTGTCTAGAAAGCTCAATGGAGAGGTTCGAAAGGTGGACTTAAGATCTAATCCAACGAAAGATTCAGTTGTTGATAATCATGACAAATCTTTTTCAGAATTTGATTTGGCTTCTTCGCAAAGTGGGTCGAAAGTTAGAACTTCGTTAACATTAATTAAGCAGCAGCGTATAAATCTAACAACGGATTGCAGAAAGGAAGACACCCATGTGAATTATGATGATTTATCTCAATCCCAACATTCTGATGATGACAATTTGTCTCAATCCCAACATTCTGATGATGACGATTCGTCTCCATCCCAACATTCTGATGATGATGATGATACTAGATTAAATGTTGGCAAGTTTTCATCTTTAAGCAAGAATGCATCATTCCCTGTTGTCAAATTCTGTTTTAAAAGGAAGTTTTCAGCTGTCGATGAATCTCGAATCAAATTTGTTGGCAGGCTGTCTCACAGTTGTTCAAAAGAACAATGTAGATTGGAGTCTGCAAGGAAGAAACCAGAAACAAAATCGATCACATCAAAAAGCAGCACTTCAAATAAAGAATCTTTGGTTGAGACTGAAACCGCTAATGTTAGAAATGAGACAAGTTTTACGGGTTTAAGCACCTCTTTTGATCCAACCCATGAGCTGTATCAATGTTCCACCAACCGCGCTCTAAATGATGCTGATAATTACTTTCAAGAAATTGAGCCGATACCAATCCCCGGGCCACCAGGGTCCTTCTTGCCCGCTAGCCCGGGTGGAGAAACAGTTTCTCAAGTACAAGCTATTAGTGTTCATACAATTGATCAGCATTCCATGTCCAATTCAACTGTCTCTAATTCAAGATCTAGCTCTACGTATAATAAGAAACCACCGCTGTTTAATGGTGACACAGAATCGGGTCAATCTCACGAGAGATTCAACAACGATCAACCTTGTTGCTGCTCGAGAAAGGAGACTGCTTTGAACTGTGATCAAGACATGTACTTTTTAAGGAAACAACCGGTTGAGTCAAACACGAGTACCCCAAGCAGTTTTAATTATGGATCTGACATGTTTTCGGTATGCAACTACCCGAATTCATCACCGGCTGATTCCACTATTAGTCCTTCAAAACCCGTCCTCAGGTTAATGGGTAAGAACTTAACCGTGGTCAAGACCGACCAAGATGAGTTTAGACCACCACGGTTAAGTCAACGACCCGCGAATTTTAGCCAATACCAAAATGATTTGGAGTCCCAACATTTCAATGCGAATCCACCAAGAAGTCATATTGACTTGGGGCCTAAATACCTTGGGCCCGCAAGGTCCCATGGTGTCCATAACGGGCTCGATTCTCAATCAGTAAATGGAAGAAATGTTTATAGTGGTGCCACCAGCACCAAGCCCGTTAAGGATATCATTATCCTCGACGATTCTCCTGAAAATGAAGATGACAATACTATGCGACACAAATTCTTGAAAGGCAATTATGGGCAGATGAACCCGTTATATACAATGTACTCATCAAACAGTCGCGTTAACGATGGTTCATTGGTGCTTCGTGGTAGCACTTATCAAACATCTTCGGCTAACGGAGACGCTGCTAGCAAGTGGAATATAGGATGTTCAACAACATATTATCCTCCTACCTATCCTTAGTGTATTGATGCTTACTATGCTACATGCAGATGAGTTTTTCATTCGATCAATCTCTTTTATATATTTTCATCATTAGAGTTTTAAGAAAGTTTTTCGAGGCTTAAACTATACCCAAATCACTATTTCATGTGTTTCTTAATATATATTTGGTCTTGAAACCAAAAAAGATATCTTTATATACCTATGATCACTATTTCATGTGTTTCTTGAAATATGGTATTAGAAATGATCAAGAAACCAAAAGGATATGATTATTAAGATTATCTTTAAACATTGCACATGCATGCATATGTATGTATGTATGTAGATCGAATACTTCATCATTTGGTGCTTGATATGATATGATGTGTGCATGAAATATAGCCGTTTCAACATCATTAGGTGAGTAGAGTTGAACCACTACTAGTATATGTGAATAAAGTGAATGAAAGTAAACAGTTGGACCACAATGAAAAGTCGTTATCTATGGTACTTATATTACAGGTGAGACTGATTATTATTAAACTTTAAGGTAATGACAGAATTTCAAAGAGCTTATACATTTAATTATTTTTTTTTGGGTAAAACAAAGGTAGTATACGTATACATTGTGTGGGACATGAAATATGAACAAGTTATGTAGAGTATGTATGGGGTTTGATGGGAACGTGTATGGTGGAGTTTGCATGGTGAGAGTAGGACACTTTATTTATATCAAATCACTAATAAATAAACGGGGTTGATGCTTGTGGACCCATCCTCCACGTTATTAAAATCAATTTTAAATGTTTAACAACTCCCAACTCATTATATTGTATGTTATTTTCTATTAATTAATAAGTAAAGTTACAAACGAATGTCAAGATTTGAGCTTTACTCTTTTAATTTTTAATTTTTAATTTATAGAGTTTGAACTTTATTTGTATTGTTTCGGGCTTTATTTTTAATGCTCGGGTTAGGCGCTTAAGTAGTTTTTACTTCTAAACTCCTCGAGGACTTGAACTTGGTTTTCAATTATTTATTAAAGTTCAAGCGCAACTCTTACTTCATTATTTTTTATTATTTATTACGTATGTTTTTAAGTTTGAAGCAACCAAGAGGATAATTTTTTAGTCGAGGATAGGGCTATGCAACGGTTCAGAACCGGACCGAATCGAACCGAACTGGAACCGTGAACTGTTTGTTCCAAAATATGAGAACCGGAACCGATAATTACTAAACGGTTCGGTTCCAGAACCGGGTGAAACGGCTCTCATGAAACGGTTCTAGACCAGAACCGGTTGTCAATAAAATCCTAAAATTAACATTAACAATTAAATAAAAAAATAAACAAAAACAATGATTTTTCTTAAAAAAATTATCAACAGTTTGTGTTAACCATGGTTACTAAAAGTATAGCAGTTTACGTATCAAAATATGTTTTGTTCGGATCAGATCATTCTTTTTATGCAGATTAAACGGGTCAGAACAAGTTGTGCTGACTGCTGACCATCACATAAGGCAATACTCTACATTCCTACCAAGTAAAACAATTTAAAAGTGTTAAGAACTATAAAGAAGGAAACAACACATTCTATTTCAAACTAATAATAGAATATTTAAATATTTAATTTAATTCAAAACGGTTCTAACGGTTCTTAACCGGACCCGTCGGTTCTAACCGAAACCGAACCGGGAACCGATTATGCCAAAATATGAGAACCGGAACCGGAACCTATAACATTAATTCAGTTCGGTTCTAGCGGTTCCGAGTCGGTTTCACGGTTTTCGCGGTTCGAAACCGTTTATTGCTCACCCCTAGTCGAGGACTTGAACTTGGATTTGTAGTCGGCTTGTTGATCATGGTCAGTAACAAGTGAACAAAAACCACCACAACATAAAAAGGACAAAAATACAAAAATAACCCTTCACCTTATGAAATTGACATTTACACCCCTAAGCTGTTTGAATACTTTGCAAAATGTCATTTTCAACCTCTTTGAGCTTTAACTTTTCAAATTTACCCACTATACTTTTGTCATTTATGCTAAAGGGAAAAAAAATCATTTTCTCACATGGTTATTGTTGTGTACGTGTATGTATAAATTCAAGTTTCAACGCAATTTTTTTCTAGATACAAGTGGGTCAAATATAATGCGTTTTACTGCTTATTTTTATTCACGTTTTAGTTAATCTACATTTTTGTCATGTGTGTTGGTATAGATTCATGATTCAATGTAACGATATAACCACCCTCTGGCTTGAGAATATGTATTGCTCTTTATAGAATAAGTATAGTATGAGTGAGAGAAGAGAATGTAACATGATTCCACCTCGAATGAGTGTGGTATTTATAGCTGGAAGGTTGGAGAAGGATTGGATGAGTTGTCACCATCAGGAATATCACCCCTCTACTCCTCACATCGTGTCCGCAGAGGTGGGAGTACGTCCGCAGTCCTATTGGTCACACATCGCTTTCCGGATGTACTAGTTGTCTTGTCTGTGTCAACCGTTAGTTGAGGTTAAGGTGGGTGCGGATCCGCAACGTGTGATCGGTCGGATGTTGTTGTCACTTGTACCTCCTATTTCGTCTGCAATAACCATTAGGGGAGACACCTGGTAAAGTTATATGTAACACCTTGATGGCGAAAACAAAACAACAAGAAATAAAATGTTGATTTATTAAGTTTAGGTCCAAAGTCCTATGTGAAGCATCAGACAATAGTTGTTGACTAGTGGGCTTATGTGGACCAACAATAATTAATGTCCACGGGGATGCATCCGTGAAGTAGCAAAAAGCTTTCATTTTGTTCTTTCAGTTAACAAAGCCATCTCCAGATTTAAGCTTAGGAAGTCTAGATGTCGATCCTAGTTCAAGTTAACTTCATTCAATGATGTTTGAAGCCATTTTAATCGATTAAAGTTATACTTATGTGACTGTCTCCTAAAACAGAAAATCGAAAAATGTTACAACTAGTAAACAATCAAATGCCAAGCAAATTATGGCTTTGAGCTAGAGTGTGGCTAGTTAAAAACTGTTGATCATAGATCAAATCACTAACTTTCGTTAGCTGATGTGTGTGAAAGTGTTAAATTGACAAGAATGAGAGTGTCGACTGTCAGTGTGTTGAAATCGAATGATTAGTCGACTAGAGAGTGTCGTCGAGAGTGTTGACAATGAACTTTTCAGATGATGTTTTGGATCCACGTCATCTCTTCTTTACATAAACAAGTCATTGTCACCTAAATTGTCAAAGTCACCAATTTCTTAAGAAAACTTCAAAAACCACAACAAATTTTTACTCCCAAAAAGAATCACTAGGAAACTTTTAACCCCCATATCTGAGAGTTTTACATTAAAAAGTTTGAAATTTTACTACAAATCGGATCTCAAAGTTAGATTTTTGTAAACTTTGAAAGCTTTTTAAAAAAAATTCACGATCAAGAGCATCCAGGCTCGTGTACCAAACTATAAGTCCCTAAACGGTGATCTACAATGCTAGTGATTGTTTCTCAACAATAATCAGATTCAAAACACTTAGTTACTAAGCTTTTGAACCCAAAAGGTGATAGAAAACTCAAGAACATAATGAAGAGCATGAAGATTTAAACAAACTTTAATTGATTTCAAATAGTAAACACACAAAATGTATTACAATAGCTTCTGGTGACAAGATCTGATTTCTACCTCTAACGAAACTCTCTAATACGAATTTGACAGAGTAAGGGCCAACATGTTAACAAATGAGGTTCACAAGTTGGGTATTTATAGGCAAACCTTGAGTGTCAACATGTGTGTTGTCGACCCTCAAGTGTCGCTAATGCACATGAATACCAAATTTTGTTGACGACAATCAAGATTTTGACACTTATAAGTGTGACAACACTTGACTGTTGACTACCTAAACCAACTAGTTGACACTGGGTTGTCGACCGATCAACCACAAAACAAAAAATCAAAGAACTAAGCAATCGATGCTTGCACACGACATAAAAACTTAAATAAACAAAAAGTCTTGATCTTCAGTCTCGAACTTCCACAGCAACCCATTTCTTTATCGGTATACAACGGTTTAAGTCAAACCCAAGACATATCATGTAACCTGTTATAACTCAAAACTGTTTTGACTAAAACCCGTTTTTAACACGAACCTATTTTGGCTCAAGCCAAAATAACCTATTTTATGTAACTTGTTCTGACGCGACATACTCCTCCGGCTCGACCAATACATATTATTAAATACCAAACATATTATTAAAAGAAAAAAATAAAAGAAATTTAAAATTTTAATATAAATTTCAGCTAATTAATGATCCAACTAGCTTCAACTCGAACCAAAATAACTCTTTTTATATTACTAGTTCTTGTAACACCCCAACCGATGGCGGAAACATCGGGATGTCACGTATTGATGATTGTTCAGTAGCTCATGGTAAATAATAAATTTCATTAAATGATTTAAATAAATTACATACAATTGTTCTACAAGAATTTGTACATCAAAATGAATAATACTATGCACACATCTTCAAGCATTAACTCAATCTTCAAGCAAGTATAAATGAAACATGTTAAGTTTGAAAATATTTTGGGTCAACAAAATGTTGGTCAGAATACATAGGTTTTTGAATAAAATTGATAACAATAGTCTGTACAACAATCACAGTTGTATAATGATAGAGTATGAGTCCGACATGTAACAATGCGTCTTTGTACAATCAAACCTTGTGTCGACTGATGACTAACTCGCAAGTTAGTTAAATGTTGTTACTGTTATCGATCATCCTTGAATTTATGCGAGGGGATGGGTTTGTCAGACCTATAGCCCTATAATCTAAACAGGCGGCTTGATCAATGTTAATGATTGTACTGTGTCTTTTTGTTACAGTCAAATGATAGAATGATAGTGTAATTGAATCACAAGTAAGTATGAGTAAATGATAGTATAAAATGTTTAAACATGTTTCACCCCAAAAATGTAAAAGAGAAAAGGGGCTATGTAAACTCACCTTTGTGTTAGAATGGAGACCCTTGTTATAAAAGTAAATGTGGCTCGTGTGTATCCAAAAATCGCCCTATTTCAAGGTAACAAATAAGTGTTGGGGAAAACTTAATAAATCTAAGTTTTCTAGTCTAAAATGTGCTAGGGTTCCTAATTTGGGGATTAATAATTGATTTATGTTTAAATATGAATAATTCAAATAAATAACGAAATAATAGATATAAATGTTTTCTGACCAGTATTAACTAAAAGTGGTTGAATTTATAATGTAGTAAATGTGAAAATAATTTGTATAAAATTATTTTCCTAATTAATGAATATTTATATATAAATACTCATTTGACAAAATATAGACTTAATATTTAAAAATATTAAAAATTTATATTTCTGATCTAAATGGTTAATAATAATTTATGTGAAATTTTGATGCAAAAATAATGAAAAACAAATTTATTATCATTTATTTATGATTAAAATAGCAAAAATTGATTAAAAATATTAAATAAATGATTTTTCAGAAATAAAAACCTTTTCTGGAATGTTTATTGTTTTATAAACTTAGAATAATTTTTGTGGAATTTAATAAAATCGTCTTGATATTTTTATAGAATTTTATAATTATAATTGAATAAACTTGTGATATTTATTATATATAATAAATAAAAGATTTTTGAAAAACTAAAAATTGTATGATAAAATTTTTTATTAGAACGTCATAAAATAATTTTTGTAGAATTTATAAAGCATTTCTAGTGTTTTAAAACTGTTTTAAAAGTAATAATAAATGTATAGGTATAAAGAGTTTTTTTTTTTTAAAAAAAAAAAAAGGTTTGCATATGCTAGGAATCGAACCCGGGCCCTTGGCCGGTTCGTGTGTTTTAAATCACAAGCCCAGACCAGTTGGTCTGGACCCTGAGAACGATAATATCTGATTTTAATTATTTATATAGGTTACCTGTTTGGAATTTATAAATTGTTTTAAAAACAAACGAGTGAGACGGGGCTCGAACCTTGATACTGGGGCGGTTCACGTTTTAATACAAAAGACAAATACCAACTGATCTACTGATCAGTTGGTGATAAACTACCACGCGTTTAAAATTTAAACAATAGCCTGCACAATGGTTTATCCCCAAATTCTAAATAACGAACCCTAACCATCCAAACTTATAATTGAGCATCCAAATTATTCGATTCATAAACTATGATATGGGGCTATTGTATAGGACTCAGAATCGTCCCATAAGGTGGGTTTAATTGTGACTAACCTTGGACCGAAGTGCTAGGTGCGAACCATAAAGAAGTCGAACAAGAAAGCTTAAAAATCAAACGAATCGCTGTTTGTAAGTGGGTTTTGATACGTGGGTTTTGATCTTCGGCATTGTTAAGCTATTGAGGATGCATCAATTTATAATAATGTTGCATATTTGGAAGGTTTCTGCGTTTGACTCGTCAATGGTCAAAGGTGCGAAATATCAAGCTTGTATTGAGCTGTGATTGCGAAATTTCTATCAATTACGAGGTTTTTATGGCTGATAATTACTTTCCTAATCTCGCTGAAATCAAATGGTTTCCAGATTTGCTCCAATGCTTGGTCAAATTGGCAAGGTCCAAAAGTCAAATCCTTCTTTGTGGTGAGCAGCGAACAGGAAGGAAAACAAGAAAAAGAATTTTAAATTTTTAGGCCGGGTCATGTGTTCAGCTGTTGGGCTTCCGTTTTTGGGCTGGACTTAATTCTGGGCTCCGAAAATTAGATAAGGAATAGGTTTTATGTTTTGGTTTGGTTAATAGAAGAAGATAAGGATGTAATACTAAAGTCTAGACTTTTAAAATAATAAAAATCTGATTTATTATTATTATTATTATATATACATTTACATATATATATATATATATAAGTTGTGAGTTAGGAAAATAAGGACTTAGGTACATTGGTATAATATTAATGATAAAGATGTAAGAAAAAAAATAAGGGTATTAAAATTTGGGGAAAATTTTGCGATGTTACAATCTACCCTACTTTTGGAAACTTCGTCCCGAAGTTTATTGAAAACACAGGGTTGAAGGTGATTGAGTAGAATTTAGGACAAGTGTGGTCTGGAAAAATTTTGTGTTGAGGCACGACATGGATAGAATAAACTGTTTCATATAATTTGGATAAGAGATGTGTTATGTGTGAGTTGATTGACTAAGTGATCTACCAGATAACTAGAGTTCATAATTGGTTATTTACTGTAACCTTGATAGGATTTTACACTACCTTAACGTACCTGTAAATTCATGATTACGTTCCAGACCGCAATCACCAATTTACCTTACATTAGGGTTTTGTGTCCTTCTATGACTCTACCGATTGTTGAGCAGGTTCGATAATCCCCACCAGTCGTGGAGCACGTTGTAGGGCCTCTCCCGACTGTTGAAAAGGCCTAATGACCTCTACCAATCGTTGAGTAGGTTCGATAGCCTCCACCAGTCGTGGAGCAGGTTGTAGGGCCTCTCCCGACTGTTGAAAAGGCATGATGACCTCTATTAAATGCAGCATTTATTATACACATAGATTGCAAATTGATAACATGTTTATGCAAGCAAGTTTATAAGTATAACAAGCACAGTATATGAGTTGTAGTTGTATAGATTTAGATAATTAGTTCACATTCAAATAATCATGCATTCAAGTGTTATGATTATACCATGTAAACAAATCTCAGACAAAAATTTCAATACTAGAATTTATTACTTGAATCAAATAGCGTCAATACATAGAATAAAGCAACCAATAGTAAAATGGTGGGACTTGCTGCTAGGTAGCTGGAGGGTCTTGATCTCTGTTTAGTTTAGGGCATCGGTTACGGAAATGATTTGGGTCTCCACATTCATAGCACTGACCATAGTTGTATCGATTAGGATTAGCAGCCTGAGCAGGGTTGGTGGGTTGATTGGCATTAGGGTTTGGGGTCTCGCGACATGTATTGACTAGATGGCCATACTTACCACAATCGGTGCACAAGCGACACGCTGAAGCAGTGGGATGATGTCGGTTGCATGTGTTACACAATGGATAGTTTCCTATATAAGGTTTCTTGTTAGAAGCTTGTGTAGTGAGGTTGACATCAGGATCCATGGCCTTACGGTTCTGGTTCTCAGTAGTTACCGCGGCTACAATACTTGCTTTCTCGCCTTTCTGAACTAAGGTACCATTCTTTACGTGATTGTCAGTTAAGGTAGCTGCTAGATGTTTGGCCTCTTCGAGGGTAGCAGGATTCCTTCCCCATACTGTGTCCTGAATCTGCATGGGTAAACCACCGATATATTTCTCAATGGCCACCGGTAGCGGAGTGACCTTATGTGGCAACAACAGACTGAGCTCATGGAAGCGGGTATTATAAGCAAGGTTTTCCCCACTATCCTGAGCAAGGGTGTGGAACTCGTCCTCTAATTTCTTGACCTCGTTATGTGGGCAAAATTCATCTCTTATTATCTCCTTGACTTGATCCCAGGTCATAGTAAGTGCAACTTCAGCTCCTCGGGTGCGCTTTTCCTCATTCCACCAAGTGAGTGCTCGTTTGTAAAGAACACTCATAGCATAACGGACCTTAAAGTTATCGGGACACTCACTGTTAATGAAGGTATTCTCAATATCCTCGAACCATTGTAGGAGACCAGTAGCTCCTTTATCTCCACTGAACTTAGGGGGATTACAGGAATTAAAGTGCTTAAGAGTGCAAGCTGGGAGACCATTCCCGTTTCCATTCCCGTTTCCATGGTGGTTTCCATTACCGTTTCCGTTGTCATTGCCGTTGCCGTTTCCATTACCGTTCATCTGTATGACTTGAGCCAATAAGTTAGGAACCAGAGTCGCGATCTGCTGTGCCATTTGTTGGGAAATGATCGCAGCCAGTTGGGCATCAACACCATTGTTGTTGTTGTTGTTGTTGTGGTTATGGTTGTGGTTGTTGCTACCTTCCTCTTGATTTCCACCACTGTTATTGCGAGTGCTGCGACGTGGAGGCATGATCTGTAGGAGACACAATGAAGGTTCAATGAGACATGAATGAGGTAATATAAGGAATGTAATCATTTATCCATTTATTAAAACGAATAAACGAAAACGTTGACTTATCAAAGATTCTAGATTCTAATAACATAGTGAAGACATGCTTTAGCCTATAAGTGAACACTCATCCCGTAAATTCCCAGGTAGGCATCCGGGTCCCTCGTCTGATTGGGATATATGCGCAATGCCAGCCTAGACAGAAAACTCAGAATGCAGGCGTTCACCCTTCCAGATTGCACGTGTTCGTTATTAAAATCTAGAATTTCGACGAGATCTCAAGGTGGTTCAGGCTAAACCTAAGGATTTTGTTCTATTAGTCTAAGAGTAGATCCAATGATGGAGAGCAATCTTCTTGTAAGGATTAAAGTAGGGATAAGAAGTGAGAGGGAGATAGAGATTAGAAACAGGTAGGGTTGCAAATAAAAGGAGCAAGTACTGATTATAATCCTATGGTTATAGACTAGATTATTTTTCTAATAACCTAATTCCCTATAACCATGGCTCTGATACCAATCTGTAACACCCCAACCGATGGCGGAAACATCGGGATGTCACGTATTGATGATTGTTCAGTAGCTCATGGTAAATAATAAATTACATACAATTGTTCTACAAGAATTTGTACATCAAAATGAATAATACTATGCACACATCTTCAAGCATTAACTCAATCTTCAAGCAAGTATAACCTGAAACATGTTAAGTTTGAAAATATTTTGGGTCAACAAAATGTTGGTGAGAATACGTAGGTTTTTGAATAAAATTGATAACAATAGTCTGTACAACAATCACAGTTGTATAATGATAGAGTATGAGTCCGACATGTAACAATGCGTCTTTGTACAATCAAACCTTGTGTCGACTGATGACTAACTCGCAAGTTAGTTAAATGTTGTTACTGTTATCGATCATCCTTGAATTTATGCGAGGGGATGGGTTTGTCAGACCTATAGCCCTATAATCTAAACAGGCGGCTTGATCAATGTTAATGATTGTACTGTGTCTTTTTGTTACAGTCAAATGATAGAATGATAGTGTAATTGAATCAAAAGTAAGTATGAGTAAATGATAGTATAAAATGTTTAAACATGTTTCACCCCAAAAATGTAAAAGAGAAAAGGGGCTATGTAAACTCACCTTTGTGTTAGAATGGAGACCCTTGTTATAAAAGTAAATGTGGCTCGTGTGTATCCAAAAATCGCCCTATTTCAAGGTAACAAATAAGTGTTGGGGAAAACTTAATAAATCTAAGTTTTCTAGTCTAAAATGTGCTAGGGTTCCTAATTTGGGGATTAATAATTGATTTATGTTTAAATATGAATAATTCAAATAAATAACGAAATAATAGATATAAATGTTTTCTGACCAGTATTAACTAAAAGTGGTTGAATTTATAATGTAGTAAATGTGAAAATAATTTGTATAAAATTATTTTCCTAATTAATGAATATTTATATATAAATACTCATTTGACAAAATATAGACTTAATATTTAAAAATATTAAAAATTTATACTTCTGATCTAAATGGTTAATAATAATTTATGTGAAATTTTGATGCAAAAATAATGAAAAACAAATTTATTATCATTTATTTATGATTAAAATAGAAAAAAATTGATTAAAAATATTAAATAAATGATTTTTCAGAAATAAAAACCTTTTCAGGAATGTTTATTGTTTTATAAACTTAGAATAATTTTTGTGGAATTTAATAAAATCGTCTTGATATTTTTATAGAATTTTATAATTATAATTGAATAAACTTGTGATATTTATTATATATAATAAATAAAAGATTTTTGAAAAACTAAAAATTGTATGATAAACTTTTTTATTAGAACGTCATAAAATAATTTTTGTAGAATTTATAAAGCATTTCTAGTGTTTTAAAACTGTTTTAAAAGTAATAATAAATGTATAGGTATAAAGAGTTTTTTTTTTTTTTAAAAAAAAGGTTTGCATATGCTAGGAATCGAACCCGGGCCCTTGGCCGGTTCGTGTGTTTTAAATCACAAGCCCAGACCAGTTGGTCTGGACCCTGAGAACGATAATATCTGATTTTAATTATTTATATAGGTTACCTGTTTGGAATTTATAAATTGTTTTAAAAACAAACGAGTGAGACGGGGCTCGAACCTTGATACTGGGGCGGTTCACGTTTTAATACAAAAGACAAATACCAACTGATCTACTGATCAGTTGGTGATAAACTACCACGCGTTTAAAATTTAAACAATAGCCTGCACAATGGTTTATCCCCAAATTCTAAATAACGAACCCTAACCATCCAAACTTATAATTGAGCATCCAAATTATGTGATTCATAAACTATGATATGGGGCTATTGTATAGGACTCAGAATCGTCCCATAAGGTGGGTTTAATTGTGACTAACCTTGGACCGAAGTGCTAGGTGCGAACCATAAAGAAGTCGAACAAGAAAGCTTAAAAATCAAACGAATCGTTGTTTGTAAGTGGGTTTTGATACGTGGGTTTTGATCTTCGGCATTGTTAAGCTATTGAGGATGCATCAATTTATAATAATGTTGCATATTTGGAAGGTTTCTGCGTTTGACTCGTCAATGGTCAAAGGTGCGAAATATCAAGCTTGTATTGAGCTGTTATTGCGAAATTTCTATCAATTACGAGGTTTTTATGGCTGATAATTTCTTTCCTAATCTCGCTGAAATCAATTGGTTTCCAGATTTGCTCCAATGCTTGGTCAAATTGGCAAGGTCCAAAAGTCAAATCCTTCTTTGTGGTGAGCAGCGAACAGGAAGGAAAACAAGAAAAAGAATTTTAAATTTTTGGGCCGGGTCATTGTGTTCAGCTGTTGGGCTTCCGTTTTTGGGCTGGACTTAAGTCTGGGCTCCGAAAATTAGATAAGGAATAGGTTTTATGTTTTGGTTTGGTTAATAGAAGAAGATAAGGATGTAATACTAAAGTCTAGACTTTTAAAATAATAAAAATCTGATTTATTATTATTATTATTATTATTATTATATATACATTTACATATATATATATATAAGTTGTGAGTTAGGAAAATAAGGACTTAGGTACATTGGTATAATATTAATGATAAAGATGTAAGAAAAAAAAATAAGGGTATTAAAATTTGGGGAAAATTTTGCGATGTTTAAGTTCTTACGTGACATACTACCCGACCGGCCAATACCTAATATTGAATCTTCTATCTATATAATAAAAGAGTAGACTCGGTCGAATGGAAGCCTTAGAGAGGGTCCTCATTGGATACAACTGAGAAATGGAACTCCGAAATTTAAGTATACAAACCGTTTTTTTTTCATTCTCCAAAACATAACTCTTCATTTCTTCCTAACAAAGCTTTCTATCCTCCTTCTTCATTTTGCATAATTTTTTATTCTTCACAACCGATTTAAGGTAATCATCGACCCTACTGTTCTAATGTTGATTCCTATTATTATTTTCACTTCATTTTTATTCTTAACACTATTACAAGTATATCAATCGGATTTAGCAGTGATATTTATTCGGATTGAATATTGAATCATTCATTTAATAATTTTTAACAGTGATATTCATTCATTTCAATCATTCATTCGATATTTCTTAACAGTGAGATTCATTCGGAATGAATATTGAATCGTTTTTTTAATACCATGATAAGGATTTAAACTGATTTTGAAGTTTAAAATTATAGATACTATTAACCAAGTAAATAAACCGGACACATATAATCACAAGAGTGTTCCAAGAAATTTATCAATCGGATTTATTCATTTGAATGATTCAATCAATTTTTTTTAGATACATATTCCATCAGATTTAATATTCAATCGGATTTAATCATTTTATCATTTAAAAAAAATCCGATTGAATAACACTGTTAAAAATATCGAATTAATGAATATAATCACAAGAGTGTTTCAAGAAGTTTATCAATCGGATTTATTCGGTTTTAATCATTCTTTTGAAATACCGATTTTTTTAAATACTGATTTTTTTAGATAGATATTGATTCTGATTTAATCATTCATTTGAATGATTCAATCAATTTTTTTATATACATATTCAATCGGATTTAGTATTCAATCGGATTAAATCATTCTATGTTTTAACATTTAAAAAACATGATTTGATCCGAACACACAAACGCTATTATGTCTTATCATAATGGTTCTCAATTCTTCAAGGTTTTTCATGACCATTCGTCAATAGTTTTGGTATGTTTGATATTTTTATGTTCATATGCCTATTTAATTTAAAAAAATGGTTCTTTCATTTTTAATGTTGTTTTTTACGTGCCTTTCCAGACTGTGCCGAAGGCCATGAACAAATATATGTTTTTGTTAATTTGATGGAGGTCAATTCTTTGACTTTATGTCTTTGAGTTTGATTGTGCTAATTTTAAGCGTTGTTGACCAATTCACGTCAATTACCAATTCTTCCATTTTTATAATTCAACTATATAAATAAATATTCCTACTCGATCAGAATTGTTCGAGACACAGTATTCCGATTTTGCAGAATTGTTCAAAACACAACAATACTATATAAATCTTACCAAATAATAAAATCATTTAATCGTCGTACCAATTTTAACAACGAAATTAAATGATAATATAAATTTTCAATATGTTACTTTCTGTTATAGAAGTATTTACTTCCGTCACAATTAATAATGATTACTAATATGTGTAAGGCAATTTGAAACGCGGATGTTTTTAATGTCATTGATTTGAATGATTGATTATGATTTTGATGTTATTTATTAAGATTTTTAATCTTATTTATTGATATTACTAATATTACGAATTTCCGTTTAATATTGTTGACCGACTTTCAATTTTATATTACGACTTTCCTATAATCAATTGTCATTAAACGATAATCAGCATCATGATTTCAATAAGTGTGCTAATTTTAAGTGTGCTAATTTTAAGATGTCAATAATAATTTGTAGATAATGGGTAAGGCAATTTGAGACGCTGATGATTTTAATGTCATTGATTTGAATGATTGATTATGATTTTGATGTTATTTATTAAGACTTTTAATCTCATTTATTGATACTACTAATATTACGAATTTACTTTTAATATTGTTGACCGACTTTAATTTTGATATTACGACTTTCCTTTAATCAATTGTCATGAAACGACAATTGATACTTAATCAAACGACAATTTTGAACCTATTTTAACAGCGAAATTAAATGATAATATAAATTTTCAAAATGTTACTTTCCGATAAAAATTATTACTAAAGATGTGTAAGAAAATTTGAAATGTGGATGTTTTTAATGTTATTGATTGAATGGTTCATTATTAAGATTGTAGCAGTTTAATGTTATTTATTGAGAGTTTTAATGTTATTTGTTGACATTAATAAGAATTTTTAAATTCTGATTGGACTTTATTGCAATTAATAAGTTTTATTGAGATTGTAGCAGTTTTAATGTTATTTATTAAGAGTTTTATTTATTGACAGTAATAATAATTTTTAAATTCTGATTGAACTTTATTGGCAGAGATGAATGTATATCATATAATTATTACAAAAATTATAATTTATTAATTAGCTTTTACTTTAAATTCATTTGTAAATAAATGATAAATTCCTCAATCATCTAATTGTATATAAATAAAATAAATTTTGTCAGTAATTAACAGTTTCCTAAAATATATACTATATTCAAAATAATTTTCAATCATATTAATAATATTACGTATTTATTACTATTATTAATTTATGTCATTATTACTGTTAAATATATTTAAAATACGTATTTATTGCTATTAATAAATTCAATCAATCATTCAATTGTATATTAATAAAATAAATTTTGTCACTAATTAATAAAATAAATTACATCTTTATTAGTGTTAAATAGATTTAAATTAAGTTTTTATTACTATTAATAAAATAAATCAATCATTCATTTTTATATTAATAAAATAAATTTCAATTATATTAATATATTACGCCCTTATTACTATTAATAAATTACGTCTTTATTACTGTTAATTGGATTTAAATTACGTCTTTATTACTATTAATAAAATAAATTCATCATTCAATCGTATATTAATTTTTAATCATATTAATAATATTACGTCTTTATTACTATTAATAAATTACCTCTTTATTACTGTTAAATAGATTAAAATAATGTCTTTATTATTATTAATAAAATAAATCAATTATTCAATTGTATATTAATAAAATAATTTTCAATCATGTTAATAATATTACGTCTTTATTAATAGTAATAAATTACGTCTTTATTACTATTAGTAAAATAAATCAATCATTCAATTGTATATTAATAAAATAAATTTTGTCATTAATTAACAGTTTACTAAAACATATACTGTATTCAAAATAATTTTCAATTATATTAATAAATTAGTAAATAATTTAAAGGTTAAGTTAACTTTTTCTCATCCATTTATTACTATTAATAGTAATAATTATTACAATTATTAACATAAAGAATAAACGTAACATCAATATAACAGGTACCATATGCGGCTCCGCTTTCATCACTTTGATCCCCAAGGTAAAATCGCCTTTGGGTCTCAAAGATTACCGTCCTATCACTCTCATTGGGATGATTAGCAAGGTCATTTCCAAACTCCTTACTAATCGCTTAAAGAGGGTTTTGGGCAAGGTTATTTCAGACTCTCAATCGGCTTTCTTATCGGACCGATTCATTCTTGATGGCCCACTTGTGGTGAATGAACTGTTGGAATGGCTGAAAAAAGAAAGAAAAAAGCGTTTCTTTTAAAGATAGATTTTGAAAAAGCCTACGACAACGTCAACTGGCATTTTTTTATTATCTATGTTGAATTAAATGGGCTTTCCGCCTTTATGGTGTAGGTGGATTAAAGGTATTCTTGTCTCAAGTCAAGCGATGATTCTTGTCAACGGGTCGCCAACATTCCAGTTTAAAAGCGAGAAGGGTCTTCGCCAAGGCGATCCCATCTCTCCTTTTCTTTTCTTGATAGTCATGGAATGTCTTACGTGGATGATGGAGAAGGCGAAAAGTATTGGAGAGTTTAAGGCCTTAAATTGGCGGATGATGTCGATATTAGCCATCTTTTCTATGCAGATGATGCCCTTATCATGGGAGAGTGGTCTATTAATAATCTTCAATGCACGGCTCGTATTCTTAGACTTTTCTACTTATGCTCGGGTTTGCAGATAAATATTCATAAGTCCAATTTGTTTGGAATAGGCACGGAAGACATTAAAGTTGATAACATGTTGGAAGTCTTGGGTTGCAAAAGAGGTATTTTCCCGTTCGTTTATTTGGGTTTAAAAGTGGGTGCCAAAATGTCTAGAATAAATGATTGGACTTCGGTGATCGATGTGGTACAAAACCATTTGACCTCTTGGAAAGCCAAACATTTGTCTATTGGTGGGCGTTTGATTTTAATAAAGTCGGTTCTTCATAATTTGCCGATTTATTACCTATCTATCTATAAAGCCCCTAAGGCGGTATTAGAGAAAATTGAGTCGATTATGAGACATTTTTTGTGGGCTGGCTCGAGTGTAGAAAAAATGATAAATTGGGTCGCTTGGGATATTATTTCGAGCCTAAAGAAGTCGGGAGGTTTGGGAATCCATAAATTGAAACATGTCAACGATGCGCTTATTCTTATATGGACATGGCGATTCAAAAAAGATGGTCCAAGTCTATGGAAGAAAGTTATTTTAAGCTGTCATGGGTCGAATAGATTATGGACAATGCTCCCTTGTTCCCCTTCGGCGAGAGGTTGTTGGAAAAACATCGTCAAAGTAGGCGAAAGCAAGTTGAGAAATGGCAGCTCTCTTAACTCCTTTTTTGTTGGTATAGTGGGGGATGGGTCCTCAATAAATTTCTGGGCTGACTCATGGCTCTTTAATGAGCCGCTTCGTCAAATCTTTCCTGAGCTGTTTAGACTTGAGAAGCGCAAATGGTCGCTATATCGGATAGGTTGGAAGTGATTAATGGGGTTAAAACTTTACATTGGGAATGGACCACTGCTCCCACGACCCCTCAGCAGATTGCAGACTTGTTTACTCTGTTGTCGGCAATTCATGACTTCGAGTGGAAGGGCGGCAGTGACAATTGGAGGTGGGCGGCAGACAGAAGTGGTTTGTTCACGGTTAACAGCGTCAAAAAGCTGTTAATCTGTGATGTTCAGCAGCCGAATTCAGTTCAATTCAATTGGAAAGGTTGGGCACCTTTGAAGTGCAAAATTATGGCTTGGAGGGCGTCTTTGAATCGGCTGCCAACGAAGACAGAACTGATAAAGCGCGGTGTTCCTCTGCTGGACAGTTGGTGCATCTTCTGTAATTCGGACGAAGAGTCAGCGATTCATTTGTTTACTGGCTGTGTTTACATGGCAGAGATATGGTCGAGGATAGAAGCTTGGTGTCGTCTTTCTCCTACTTTTATCTTTCAGGTTTCGGATTTTTTTGAGGATTCCAGATATGCAGAAATGTTCGAAAAATAATAGATTCATACTGAAAGGTATTATCATCACCACTATTTGGGCGGTTTGGAACGAGCGGAATGACAGAATCTTCAAAGATAGAAGACATCGTGCGATTGACACAGTTGCGACTATAAAGAGTACTTCGTATTTCTGGATTAGGAATCGTTCTAGATTTAAAAACATAGATTGGAATGCTTGGTGTACTTGTCCTTTGAATCTTTTGTAGTCGTCTTTTGCCCGTTGGTCCTTGCTTTGAGGACCAATTGTGGCGTTTTTTGTTGAATGAAATTTATCTTTCAAAAAAAAAAATATAAACAATCCTCATTTGTCATGAAACCCTCGATCATTAATAACATTCAAATTATTTCCAAAATTATAAAAAAAAAAAAACTCAATTAATGATAACAGAAAGATTCATGCAATAATTTTGTAATCAAAATGTATTTAATAAATATAATTTAAATCTATTCTTTTAATAATTAATATAATTTAAATCTACTTAACAATTTCCTAAAATATATAGTATATATTCAAAATAATTTTCAATGATATTTATATACATATGATAAACAAAACTCAATAGGTACACATGGTATTCCCTCATTCAAAGTTCCGTTTTAATCACCTCCATATTGTGTCACGTGGCAAAGCCAGAGAATTTTTAACAATTATCATTTTTTTAAAAACAAAAACCATTCATTAAAGATACTAGGTGAGATCTCATGTGGAAACACACGGGAGGATCAAAACCTGCTTTAAGCCCAACCAATAGACTGCCTGCACATTAACCAACCCTTATCCGCCCTACGCTAACCACTGACACGTCAGCAGACCAAACCCTGCAAAACATTCCATCTATCGGTAAAAGAAAATTTGTACTTAGTAACGTCTGTTCATTTCACAACATCAGTTAATAATACACTGACGCAATAGATTGTTTGTTACTAAACGGTTTGTAATTCAACGTCTGTTCGTTTCGCAACTCTGTTCATTACATCAATTCAACGGTTTCTTTTGAACAGTTGTTGCATTAACCACCGACTGACCGACACGTCTATTCGTTTGGGGGAAACAATTCTCATTTATCACAATTATTAACTTTCCTAATTTTTTAAAACATTCTTCGCTTATACTCTTCCTTTTAAAAAGCTTTCTTCTCTTACAGAATTTGAATGATTTCATCACATTGGTTATCCCTCACTAGGGGTGAGCAAAAATAGGTTCGGACCGAAAAAAAACCGAGACCCGAACCGATTATATTAAAAGACCGAACCGGTAATGATAGATGGGTTTTTTTCGGTTCCTAGTATTTATGTTTTATCAGGTCGGGTCGGTTCTCGGTTTTTTATATGAATACCAAGATGTTGTGAACAGAACCGAAAGTTATAAAAATTGTGGGCTCAACTCAGGTTTACCTACAATAACATTAGATTAATATGGGCCCAGTCTTGTAACTTTAAAGTTAACCTACAAAAAAATAACAATCACTATTATTTAGGGGTGTACAAAAAGCTCGCGGCTCACTCGAAATTCGCTCGAAAAAAGCTCGCTCGAAAAGGCTCGTTTTGTTTTCGAGCTAAGCCGAGCCGGCTCGTTTTGTAATCGAGCCGAGCTCGAACCAGGGGTGTTCAGCTCGTGGCTCGGCTCGATGGCTCGACAAATGGCTCGACTCAGGCTTGTATATGTGTAATTAATATATAGATGAAAGTAATATATTTTAGCTCCAAACGCAATTCTAAAATTCAAATTTTGAAAGCCCCGCTCATACTACCTATCTACCTCACTTCTTCATATTCCAATAAACCATAACTTAGAAAAATAAAAAATATACATGTGTAATTTTATTTAATTTTTGTTTTGTTTTTTATTTTATAAATATTTATAAAAAAATAACAAGCTGGCTCGAGCCAGCTCGACCTAAAAAACGAGCCAAGCCGAGCTGGCACGTTTAAGTTCGAGCACGAGCTCGAGCTTAGCCTGGCTCGGCTCGGCTTGACTCGACTCGGCTCGTGTACAGCCCTACTATTATTGGATTCTTGTTTTGCTCCTGTATGATACAACCAAGCCAACCTTTATTTTTAATTGATTTTTGTGCGACTCCATCCCAGGTATATGATCTTGCCGATCACTTCTTTAAATATAAATTAGATTTTCCTCTTAAATCTCAACGATATAAACTTCTCAACAATCATAAGTATTCATAATGTATCTTCTTCTAAAAAATTGATGTACACCCTTATGATGTGCAAATTTTTTGAAGCTTATAACTAAATTTTGTTCATTAATTTTATTTGGTTTGTTTCTTATTTGTTCACTTGGAATTTATTTTCTAAATCCATTTCATTACTTATAGATAAAAAATCATGCCTTAAAGAAAATGTAAAAACCAAAATAAAAAGTAAAAAAAATCAACTAAAAAACAAAAAACTAATTAACCTGTGACAAGTTCGAGTTGTATGATCAAGAAATTGGAGAGAATGACCAAGGATCTATCAACAGAAGGTGCATCTTGATCTTTATATGTCGGTTCGGGTTATTGCTTTGGGACCGAAGGAACCGTAGGATAAGGAACCGATGACCGACCCATGTTTTATAGTTTCATTTCGGTTCCAAATATATATGTTGGTCGGTTTTCGGGTTGGGTATATTACGGGCCGGGTCGGTTCTAGCCATTTTCTCATCCCTATCCCTCACCCTCATCCTATTCTTAATCACCAATATTTGCTAATATCTTCATTATCCTCCTCTTCGATTTCTTCTTCTCCATTGCAGTCGATGTGTTCAATGATAAGATGAAGCATCTTCTTGGCTCCAACTATAAATCCGACCCGCTCCGGATCAAAGTTATAACTCAATGTTATATTCATTTTGAAAACCCTAACTTGGACTCACAACCGCTTCTTCTTTATGAATAACTCCGTCTTCAATGTTTGTCACCAAGATTTGATTACATCTTCCAGTCCATCATTGTTATCCACAATCTCCTACAAAACCCCAATCAACAAATCCATGAAACTTCAATCTTCATGTCTACTATAATATATTAATCTTTCCATCATCTCTGAATCTTTAATCTTCAACCACTAAATCTTTAATCCCTCATTGATCATGTTACTATTGTTGGGTTGGTTCGAGAATAAGGTTAGTTTTTATGCATTTGTTTGAGCAATTACGGATGTTATCATTTATTATTCTTGTTGGATCTGTGAGTTTACGATTGGATTTCACATCAGTTGCTATGATCTTTGTAATATCTTCAGTGGTGTTATGAGCATCACTTTTAAATTTTAATAAAATATTTCTATTAATTTTTGCTTGTTTAGACTGCTCGGGTTTGGATTCTGGATCATTCGGTGTTTGATTAGGTGGCTTTTAATACTTGATTCTTTCCAGTGACTTTGGTCCTTGATATTAAGGTACGATTTTGTTCCAATGATTTATGAAATTCTAATTAAGCATTTTTATATAGTTCCAAGTGCTTTGGTAGTTCAATTTTAGTGGTTCTCACATTTTTCAATAGAAATTATTCAACTGGTTTCATTCTTTACAGTATGTTTTTTCTGATGACGTCTGTTCAAATTCGTTTTAGAGTTGTCTGATCTGGTCATGGTCGTATTCGAGGTCACATTCCATGGAAGCTTTAATGGTGGTCATTGTAATACACGAGTTTCTTCATATCGATATATAGGATGGGCGATTATTAGCTTCAATCCCAGAGACAATTCACCTCACCGTAAGAGTTTCTAATCTTTTTTACTTAGTTGTTCATCAATATTTCCCATGCTCATGTTATGAATTTCATTCAATATACCTCTAAAATGATTATTAGGTTCAGTTATAGATAACTAATTTCAATTTATGTCCCCTAAAGAGATTTTTATATTATCAATTCAAGTTTTGCTAGGCTTGATTTTAAGTTTAGTTTTTGAATCAATAATAATTTAACTAACTCTAGGTCTGTGACAACTCGGGTAAATCTCTCTTTTGGTTTCTATCTTTTGTTTGTTCCCTTCGTTATTTCTTTTGTTCTTTTGGTACTTGTGCAATTTTCGGGATGAAAATTCTTTTAACGTGGGGATGATGTGATACCCGGCAAATTCTGGTTAACAACGTTGTCTAGATGAAAGTCTACCTTAGCGAGTCACGCGTATATTGTACTTAACTGGGTTAGTTAAGTCGGGTTACGGTTCGGGAACTATCGGTTAGTCTAGAAGATCATTGGATGTTGGTCTAGAGGTTCATTAGATGTCAGTCCTTAACCAAGTGTACAAACGGTGACGATTTGTAGGATCGTCAGGGCATACGGAACATACAAGTCTCGAGTCCCGGGAATTGGTGAACGAGTGTGAATATGTGTATTTACAAGTGTTATGTGTTTACAATCATTATGTGACTTGTCGGTATGTGAATATGTGTTAACATATGTTAAAACGGGGTTTAACGCGCAAAACACACGAAACCAGCCCCTATAGGCGATTAGGAAGGCCTAATCGCCTATAAGGGAGGCGAGTAGGCAACATTAGGGGCGAGTAGGGGCTACTCGTGTGCCCTAGGGGGCGAGTAGGCCCCAAATGCCTGAACAATCATGCGATTAGGATTCCTAATCGCGTGTAAGGGCTGCATAATCGCTAGTTACGTGCTGGACGACTAAAAACGACTATAAATACCATACTTGACCTCATAAACTTCATTATACAAACCCTAGTCGTCCCATAACCTGCCCCAACACACACAACCTCTGGAACGCGATTTTTGATCAAAACACAAGGTTTCAAGCTTAATCCATCATCCTTTTACAAATCTAAGGTTTGGTTTTCATCCATGCAATCTTATAAACGTTTTTATTCAATCCCTAATAGTCCAGACCTGTTCTAAAACGAAAAAGATTTCTGAAAATCGTTTATAAGTGTTGCTAATCGGATTTTAACTAGTATACATGTGTTATGTGTGTTTATGATTAGAAAGCTAGGGTTTTTATGATTCAAGATGAAGGATTAACATGTTATTAGGATTAATTCATAATACTAATAATATTATGATGATAAAATCTGAGAATTGATTATTAGGGTTATAGTTACGCATGTTAGTGTGATGTTGCATGCTATGTGAATGGTGTTTGGGATTACGTGATTGCATGCAGGGCTGATAATACGAGGCAAAACGAAGGGTTTTAGTTGAAACATGTTTAGGATAGTGTTTGGGATGATATTGGGTAGTTACACACGTTCTGGATCTGATTTGGAGGGTTAAACGCGCGAAAAACCGGAACAGCATGCTTACAGGCGATTAGCATCCTAATCGCCTATGTTAGAGGCGATTAGGAGGCTAAATGCCTGTGTTATAGGCGAGTAGGGCCTAAATGCTATTAGATACATGCGAGTAGGGCCTAAATGCTAGTAGTTACATGTGGTATAGCCTAAATGCTAGTAGTTACATGTGGTATAGCCCTAAATGCTAGTAGTTATATGTGGTATAGCCCTAAATGCTAGTAGTTACATGTGGTATAGCCCTAAATGCTAGTAGTTCATGCGATTAGGGTTCCTAAATGCTAGTTGACCAACCTAAATGCTAGTTGACTTTTCCTAATCGCGTGTACTGCTGCTGTAAGTATAAATTAGCATTCCGAGACCCGATTTGACATGTAGGAACATGCTAGGAACCCCGTAACATGTCTAATAACTTGGTAACATATGTTTGGATGTAATTCGGTGATACGTGAACTATGTGCTATAACTTGTTGTGCGTTAACGTATGTTAAGTGTGATTGCATGATTGTCTGTTTGAGAGCGTAAACATAACACGGGGAGTCTCGGGTCACCAATGGGATGTCGAGTCTTGTACTTTGGGTCAGTTAAACAGTCACGGTGTTTTCAAACGAACTTGGTTATGGTCTGGACATCTAGGGACTAATTAACCTGCGGGTTATTAGTCTAAGTACTTGTAACTGTCATATGTTAGGTCGCCGCTTTACGGGACTAGCATAGCAGCTGACTTTACTCGGGTTAAGGAGTAACGCAACTTAAGGTGAGTTTACGGCCCCTCTTTTAAACTGGTTTCATACCTTCGGGGGAGAAAACATGTGTTAAAACGATTATTTGGTAACTACTGTCATACTATGGGTTTCTATTGTGTACTACACGATCTTTGGAAGTCCCGGGGGGAACCATGAATGTGCGGGTTTGCACAACGGGGAAATGTGAATAGCGCTATTGAGATTGACCAACCCCGCTCGTCGGCTTGGAGGGCCGGGCGAGTGCATATTGTCTCAAACAGGAACAACAGGTTACTTTTCGGGCACAACAACTGGTATGCGTGTTAGTAATGGTTTTCCAATCGTGGTAGTAACAAAACATACGCCTAGCTAGCGTACACTGGTTATCGATTTGTTATAGTATGGACAGGTGGACTTGGTACTTGGATTACAAAACCTGTAAACTCACCAGCATTTTTGTGCTGACGTAAACTTTTACATGTTTTCTCAAGTCGCTAAGGTAGCACAATGGAACTAGGGCGCACGCGTCTGCACGGTGTCTAGTTAGAGTTGCATGGTTTTACAAACGTTGAACATTGGTTTATTATTGAATAATTGTTTTGAATAAGCTTCCGCTGTAAACGGGGATTTTAAACATTGTTTTGAAATTGCATTATGTTCATGTTAGACTTGTTTATTGTGATCGTTGGTTTGGATCCTGGTTTGTCATGCGCCTCGCGGTAAAACTCCGCAAGTGGATTTTGAGGGTGTGACAGATTGGTATCAGAGCCAATGGTTATAGTGAACTAGGACTGCATGTAGAGTCTAGTCTATAGCCGAGTCGCACACACTAGACGATCACATGGTACTAAACATTATGGTGATTTACGTATGGTCTTGTCGGGGTGTCTCTAAATCATTGGGTTTTTCTACGTTACATCATCCGTTCTATCATATAGGTCGGGTTACTTAATTTCTAGGCGGTATAGTATATTGGAGTGAATCTTGTACTCTTGAGATTTGTCCAAGGCTCGGACATCTCCCTTTCATACTCCAATAGAAACACTTGCCATAAACTACCGTAGTATTACGGTGTATAGCTAAGAGTCCATGTTCGGTGATTTGAACTTTGAACTAGGAGAACACTTGGAGGACCATGTAGAGCGGTTTATCATTTTGGGTGCACACAAAATCATAAACCGAAATGCATGGAAGCCCGGGTGAGCTCTGGGTTTGAAGGGATAGTCCTGGATTGGATCTAGCTTTGATCTTGTGAACATTAGTGGTCATCTTTATCTGCGAAACTAAATTTTCTCGTTCCTTCTGCCAGAATCATGTCTGGAGTACGAGGAGGACGTGGAGGTGGTCGCAATGGTGGACGTGGTGGTGGACGCGGTGGTGCTGGTGGTCGTGGAGGTATTAACCTATCGCAGGCTGATCTGAACAACTTGCTCCAAGCTGCCTTCCAGTTAGGGCACAACGGTGGTGGTAAGTTGATTTATCCATTTTCTTTGCCTCATTGGTGAACCTTGTTTACATTCGTCGTGATTCCTCACGCATTTCATTTCAGGTGGTCCTGTTAACCCACCCCCACCCATGTGTACCTACAAGATGTTTCGGGACCGTAAGCCCCAGGAATTCTCTGGCACTGAGGGTGCGGTGAGCTTGCTTAGGTGGCTGGAGAAAGTGGAGTCAGTATTTCTGATGTGTAACTGTCTCCCAGAAGATCGGGTTAAGTATGCTGCCGCGTTATTCCAGGATGTGGCATTGACTTGGTGGAATGGCATCACCCAGAATATGGGTATTGGGGAGGCGTATGCTATGCCTTGGGAGAATTTTGTGCAGCTGCTGAAGCATGAATACTGTCCGAGGGAAGAGGTGCAGAAACTAGAGCACGAGGTGTGGAACCTCAAGATGACTGGGTCTGAAATTGAGAAGTATACTGTGAGGCGTAACGAGTTGGCCGTACTGTGTCCTGATCTGCATGTGCCAGAGTACAGGAGGATTGAGCATTATGTCTCGGGATTTGTACTGGAAATCGCAGGGTTAGTGGCTGCGGGAAATCATCCTACATACGCAGAGGTGGTCCGATCGGCTCATAGGATGACCAACTTAAAGGTGAATGAGGGTATTTTGCCTGCGAAGGGTTCGACTGTTAAGGCCCCAGAGAACAACAAGCGCAAGTGGGAAAATGACGGGAAAGGATCTGGGCCAACACAGCAGGGTAAAAGGTTTGATAATGGGGGCTCTTCTTCTTCGGGTAACAAGCAGGGTGGTTATGCGGGGAAACTGCCCAAATGTAACAAGTGTGGACGTCACCATCAAGGGAACTGCGACAGTAACCGTTGTCATCGCTGCCAGCGAACAGGGCATTATGCTAAAGATTGTCGGGTTACACTTCCATCGACCCAGGCCCCGACTAATAGCTCAGCTCCGACTACTCAGGGGACTACAGGAAGACAAGGATGCTACAACTGTGGTGACACTGGGCATTACAAGAAGGATTGCCCAAAGCTGAAGCAGGGTGGAAACAACGGTAATGGGAACAACGGGGGCGGCGGCAGAAATGCACGTGCCTTCGTCATTGGAGCCGCTGAGGCTAGACAGGATCCTGACACAGTCACCGGTACGTTCCTTCTCAATAATCGTTCTGTTAGTGTGTTATTTGATTCTGGTGCCGACAAGAGTTTTGTATCCATGGAAGTTAGTCGACTGCTAGATGTAGTACCCGTACCATTAGAGACTAAGTATATTATTGAGTTGGTTGACGGGAAAATGATTGAAGCTACTAGTATCCTTCGGGAGTGTCAATTAGAGTTGTCGGGTTTATCGTTCCCCATCGACCTTATGCCGGTACCATTGGGTAGTTTTGACGTTGTGGTAGGAATGGATTGGTTGTCTTTGTATCGCGCGGAGATTGTCTGTTACGATAAGATTATTCGGATTCCTCTCCCTGATGGAGAATTCCTTTCTGTGTACGGTATCAAGGGTGGTGTTCCGCTAAACATCATCTCTAGCTTGAAAGCCCTTAAGTGTCTTCGAAAGGGTTATCCAGCCGTTTTGGCACTTTTATCTGTTTCCTCTGGTGATGAGAAGAAGATCGACGATATTCCAGTTGTACGCGAGTTTCCTGATGTTTTTCCCGATGATTTATCTGGTCTTCCTCCTCATCGTCAAGTCGAGTTAGGTATTGATCTTGTGCCAGGGGCTGCTCCTATTGCTCGGGCCCCTTATCGTCTTGCACCTCCCGAGATGCAGGAATTGTCTAGTCAGTTACAGAAACTCTTGGACAAGGGTTTCATCAGGCCAAGTTCTTCCCCTTGGGGAGCCCCGATTCTATTTGTCAAGAAGAAGGATGGAAGCTTCCGATTGTGTGTGGACTACATAGAACTGAACAAATTGACCGTCAAGAACCGTTATCCTCTTCCACGTATTGATGATCTATTCGACCAGCTTCAGGGTTCTAGTTATTATTCCAAGATCGACTTGAGGTCCGGTTATCACCAGCTGCGCGTCAGGGAGGCTGACGTTGCAAAGACTGCCTTTCGAACACGTTATGGCCATTTCGAATTCTTGGTCATGCCTTTCGGTCTTACGAACGCACCGGCGGTTTTCATGGACTTGATGAACCGCGTTTGCAAACCATATCTGGACAAGTTCGTCATTGTGTTTATTGATGACATTCTGATCTACTCCAAGAACAAGGCCGAACACGAGGAACATCTGCGGTTAGTTTTGGAACTCTTGCGACGGGAACAACTTTACGCCAAGTTCTCAAAGTGTGACTTTGGGTTACGCGAAGTTCAGTTCCTAGGACATGTGGTTAATGAACTAGGAATTCATGTCGATCCAGCTAAGATCGAAGCGATCAAGGACTGGGGAGCACCAAAGACGCCAACTGAGGTGCGGCAATTCCTAGGCCTTGCGGGCTACTATCGTCGTTTCATTCAGGGGTTCTCGAAGATTGCTCAACCCCTGACCACTCTCACGCAGAAGGATAGAAAATTCGACTGGGGTGAACCACAAGAGTCAGCGTTTGAAGAACTAAAGTCCAAACTGTGTTCTGCTCCTATTTTGTCTTTACTTGAAGGCCTTGATGATTTCGTTGTTTACTGCGATGCTTCTATTCATGGTCTCGGTTGCGTGTTGATGCAACGCGAGAAAGTGATTGCGTATGCTTCTCGTCAACTCAAGGTGCACGAGAAGAACTACACCACCCATGACTTGGAGTTGGGTGCCGTGGTATTCGCGTTGAAAATTTGGAGACATTACTTGTACGGTACCAAATGCACTATCTACACCGATCACAAGAGTCTCCAACATATTTTTGACCAACAACATTTGAACATACGACAGCGTCGTTGGATTGAACTTCTGAACGACTATGATTGTGCTATTAAGTACCATCCTGGCAAGGCGAATGTTGTAGCAGACGCCTTGAGCAGGAAGGAATCAACTAAACCTCGTCGCGTTCGGGCGTTGCAGCTCACCATTCATTCATCCTTACCTGATCAACTCCGTTCTGCCCAGTTAGAAGCTTTGAAGGAGGAAAACCTTAAAGCTGAGACTATGCACGGTGCCGACAAGCACCTCGAGCGAAGGCCTGATGGCCTGCACTACTTCGCAGAACGCATATGGGTTCCTTTATTCGGGGGACTTCGGGAGCTTGTCTTAGATGAGGCTCATAAGTCCCGGTATTCTATTCATCCTGGTTCGGATAAGATGTACCAAGATCTGAAGGTGCTTTACTGGTGGCCAAACATGAGGTCGGATATAGCCTCATACGTGAGCAAATGCTTGACCTGTGCTAAGGTCAAGGTGGAATACCAAAAACCGTCGGGTCTCTTGCAACAACCTGAAATTCCGGAATGGAAATGGGAACGGATTACCATGGATTTTGTCACGCAACTGCCTAAGTCACCAAGCGGGAATGACAAGATATGGGTGATTGTCGATCGGTTGACGAAATCAGCCCATTTCCTTGCTATCAAGGAGACCGACACCATGGATCGTTTAGCTCGTCTTTATTTGAAGGAGGTTGTTTCTAAACACGGGGTGCCAGTTTCTATTATCTCGGATCGTGACTCCCATTTTACTTCTCACTTCTGGAAGTCTTTACACAAGGCTTTGGGTACCCAACTAGACATGAGTACAGCTTATCACCCACAGACTGACGGTCAGAGTGAGCGTACGATTCAAACTTTGGAAGACATGCTGCGGGCGTGTGTAATCGATTTTGGTAAGGGTTGGGAAGCTCATCTACCGTTAGTAGAATTCTCGTACAACAACAGTTATCACACGAGCATCAAGGCGGCTCCGTTCGAAGCACTGTACGGACGAAAATGCCGTTCTCCTCTTTGTTGGGCTGAAGTGGGTGAGAGCCAACTCACTGGGCCTGAACTAGTGTACGAAACTTCGGAAAAGATCGTACAGATTCGTAACCGGTTGGCAGCGGCACGGGATCGACAAAAGAGTTATGCTGATCAGCGTCGCAAACCATTGGAATTCCAAGTTAACGACAAAGTACTTCTAAAAGTCTCACCATGGAAGGGCGTCATACGCTTTGGAAAGCGTGGCAAACTCAATCCGCGGTATGTCGGTCCATTTACGATCCTGGAACGGATTGGACCGGTGGCATATCATCTTGATTTACCGACGGAGCTCGGTAACGTACATAACGTCTTCCATGTGTCCAACTTGAAGAAGTGTCTGGCTGACGAGTCTCTCATTGTTCCACTGGAAGAGATCAAGGTTGATGATCGTCTTCGGATTGTGGAAGAACCTGTGGAGATTCTGGATTACAAGATTCGTAGCCTACGTCATAGCAAGATTCGCATCGTTAAGGTTCGGTGGAACTCGAACCGGGGACCGGAGTACACGTGGGAACGGGAGGATCAGATGAAGTCTAAGTATCCTCATCTCTTTCCTAAGGAAGCGTTCGAGTCGAGACATGTCTCTTCTGCAGCTGAATGAATCTCGGGGCGAGATTCCTTTTAACGTGGGGATGATGTGACAACTCGGGTAAATCTCTCTTTTGGTTTCAATCTTTTGTTTGTTCCCTTCGTTATTTCTTTTGTTCTTTTGGTACTTGTGCAATTTTCGGGACGAAAATTCTTTTAACGTGGGGATGATGTGACACCCGGCAAATTCTGGTTAACAACGTTGTCTAGATGAAAGTCTACCTTAGCGAGTCACGCGTATATTGTACTTAACTGGGTTAGTTAAGTCGGGTTATGGTTCGGGAACTATCGGTTAGTCTAGAAGATCATTGGATGTTGGTCTAGAGGTTCATTAGATGTCAGTCCTTAACCAAGTGTACAAACGGTGACGATTTGTAGGATCGTCAGGGCATACGGAACATACAAGTCTCGAGTCCCGGGAATTGGTGAACGAGTGTGAATATGTGTATTTACAAGTGTTATGTGTTTACAATCATTATGTGACTTGTCGGTATGTGAATATGTGTTAACATATGTTAAAACGGGGTTTAACGCGCAAAACACACGAAACCAGCCCCTATAGGCGATTAGGAAGGCCTAATCGCCTATAAGGGAGGCGAGTAGGCAACATGAGGGGCGAGTAGGGGCTACTCGTGTGCCCTAGGGGGCGAGTAGGCCCCAAATGCCTGAACAATCATGCGATTAGGATTCCTAATCGCGTGTAAGGGCTGCATAATCGCTAGTTACGTGCTGGACGACTAAAAACGACTATAAATACCATACTTGACCTCATAAACTTCATTATACAAACCCTAGTCGTCCCATAACCTGCCCCAACACACACAACCTCTGGAACGCGATTTTTGATCAAAACACAAGGTTTCAAGCTTAATCCATCATCCTTTTACAAATCTAAGGTTTGGTTTTCATCCATGCAATCTTATAAACGTTTTTATTCAATCCCTAATAGTCCAGACCTGTTCTAAAACGAAAAAGATTTCTGAAAATCGTTTATAAGTGTTGCTAATCGGATTTTAACTAGTATACATGTGTTATGTGTGTTTATGATTAGAAAGCTAGGGTTTTTATGATTCAAGATGAAGGATTAACATGTTATTAGGATTAATTCATAATACTAATAATATTATGATGATAAAATCTGAGAATTGATTATTAGGGTTATAGTTACGCATGTTAGTGTGATGTTGCATGCTATGTGAATGGTGTTTGGGATTACGTGATTGCATGCAGGGCTGATAATACGAGGCAAAACGAAGGGTTTTAGTTGAAACATGTTTAGGATAGTGTTTGGGATGATATTGGGTAGTTACACACGTTCTGGATCTGATTTGGAGCGTTAAACGCGTGAAAAACCGGAACAGCATGCTTACAGGCGATTAGCATCCTAATCGCCTATGTTAGAGGCGATTAGGAGGCTAAATGCCTGTGTTATAGGCGAGTAGGGCCTAAATGCTATTAGATACATGCGAGTAGGGCCTAAATGCTAGTAGTTACATGTGGTATAGCCTAAATGCTAGTAGTTACATGTGGTATAGCCCTAAATGCTAGTAGTTATATGTGGTATAGCCCTAAATGCTAGTAGTTACATGTGGTATAGCCCTAAATGCTAGTAGTTCATGCGATTAGGGTTCCTAAATGCTAGTTGACCAACCTAAATGCTAGTTGACTTTTCCTAATCGCGTGTACTGCTGCTGTAAGTATAAATTAGCATTCCGAGACCCGATTTGACATGTAGGAACATGCTAGGAACCCCGTAACATGTCTAATAACTTGGTAACATATGTTTGGATGTAATTCGGTGATACGTGAACTATGTGCTATAACTTGTTGTGTGTTAACGTATGTTAAGTGTGATTGCATGATTGTCTGTTTGAAAGCGTAAACATAACATGGGGAGTCTCGGGTCACCAATGGGATGTCGAGTCTTGTACTTTGGGTTAGTTAAACAGTCACGGTGTTTTCAAACGAACTTAGTTATGGTCTGGACATCTAGGGACTAATTAACCTGCGGGTTATTAGTCTAAGTACTTGTAACTGTCATATGTTAGGTCGCCGCTTTACGGGACTAGCATAGCAGCTGAGTTTACTCGGGTTAAGGAGTAACGCAACTTAAGGTGAGTTTACGGCCCCTCTTTTAAACTGGTTTCATACCTTCGGGGGAGAAAACATGTGTTAAAACGATTATTTGGTAATTACTGTCATACTATGGGTTTCTATTGTGTACTACACGATCTTTGGAAGTCCCGGGGGGAACCATGAATGTGCGGGTTTGCACAACGGGGAAATGTGAATAGCGCTATTGGGATTGACCAACCCCGCTCGTCGGCTTGGAGGGCCGGGCGAGTGCATATTGTCTCAAACAGGAACAACAGGTTACTTTTCGGGCACAACAACTGGTATGCGTGTTAGTAATGGTTTTCCAATCGTGGTAGTAACAAAACATACGCCTAGCTAGCGTACACTGGTTTTCGATTTGTTATAGTATGGACAGGTGGACTTGGTACTTGGATTACAAAACCTGTAAACTCACCAGCATTTTTGTGCTGACGTAAACTTTTACATGTTTTCTCAGGTCGCTAAGGTAGCACAATGGAACTAGGGTGCACGCGTCTGCACGGCGTCTAGTTAGAGTTGCATGGTTTTACAAACGTTGAACATTGGTTTATTATTGAATAATTGTTTTGAATAAGCTTCCGCTATAAACGGGGATTTTAAACATTGTTTTGAAATTGCATTATGTTCATGTTAGACTTGTTTATTGTGATCGTTGGTTTGGATCCTGGTTTGTCATGCGCCTCGCGGTAAAACTCCGCAAGTGGATTTTTAGGGTGTGACAAGGTCCGTAGCAAAAATCATTGGATGAAAAATCTTTGCAAAATTTTTGATTCACACATCAAAGGTAATTTTCTTCTTCGTATTCTCTTGATTGTATTAATAATTTCAATATCTAAGTCATTGAATAAATATCACTCAACCTTTGCTCCTTTGTTTCTCTTGATTGTATTATTACTTCTCTACCTCGGGTAATCTTCTTCATAGTTGTGCTTCAATTTCTAAGTTCTGCAATGTTTTGGTTCGATTTTTCTATTTTTTTTTTGTTTTAGTAATTCATGTATGTGTTATTTAGATTCAAATGAAAACAGGGTTGTTATTTCATTGGTTTTTTTTTTATTTCTTCTTCTAACCCATTGTCTACATTTTCTCCGGATTATATCTATTATGTAGGCCACTCGGTTCCCATCGTTTTAGATATAAGGTAATATTTTTTGGATTTTTTTATCTGTTTAAAATTGCTCATGTAGGTATTCTTTGATTGTAATATTCTTATGGTTTGATTCCCTTTTCAAATTATTTTTCATCTATTAGGGTGAAATCCAAAACCCTAGCACTCATTATTTCTCTGTTTCAATTCAGGTGCATCAAAGGTTGAAGACGATCTACAGAATTAGCCTTCCATTCCTCACATTTCTTCTTCTGAACAATAATACTCATTATCATCTTCATTCTGATTATGTTATTTTTCTTTCAAAATCTCAGCTTATTCCGTTTGTTTTTTTTATTACACAAATGTGTCAATATCTATTTTATTTTTATGTGCTTATCTATAATAAAGCATTTAATACAAAATCTTAAATGATCTAAATATTTAAAAAACAAATTAATGTAAGTTAAATATGTTAAATATTACATCTACTTTCCTAATATACTTAAATTGTACCAATTCATAATTTAGGTTAAAATTTTATCAAATAAGTTACAAGTTAAACTTAAAAATATTTGAATATTAAAATTTTCTATTTAAGTATTTAATGTCAAATTTTAATACCTATAATTTTTATTTTTAAATTTTGGTTAATATTAAAAAAGTTTAAACTTTTGAATTTAAGATAATTATGGTTACATTTAGAATTAATTATACAGTTAAGTCAAAATTTTGAATGATTTGAATATTTTAAAAAATCAAATTTGTTACTTTAAGTTAATAATGGAAATTATTAAACCTACTTATTATCAAATAAATTAGAGATTTCTAAATACATTTAAAATTTAACAAATAATAGTTTAGTTTATAAATTTCTCAAATAAGTTACAAGTTAAAATTCAAATTTTGATTACTAGAATTTGAATTGATAGATTTTAATTAAACTTTATACATATTCAAATATTAAATATTATATTTAAGGATATAATTTCATATTTTGATATCTATAATGTTAATTTTTAATTTTTTTAAGATTATAAAAAATTCTAAATTTTGGATAATAATGGTAATAATAAGACTTAATTATAACATTTAATTCAAATTTTGAATTATCTAAATATCTTAAAATTTTTCAAACTTTGAATTTAAATTAATAACTGAAACAATTAATCCTACTATGACCATTAAAATAGAGATATTATAATTAGAGATTTCTTAATATATTTAAAATTTAACAAATAATAATTTTGATTATAAACTTCTCTAATTAGTTACAAGTTAAAATATAAATTTTGCTTACTAGAATTTGAATTGATAGATTTCAGTTAAAATTTATAACTATTCAAATATTAAATGTTCTATTTAAGTATATAATTTCAAATTTCAATATCTATAATATAAATTTTAAATTTTTTTAAAATTATAAAAATTCTGAATTTTGAATTCTAGATAATAATGGTAACAATTAGACTTTATTATAGCATTTAATTCGAATTTTGAATGATTTGAATATTTTAAAAAATTTCAAACTTTTGAAGTTATGATAATGATTGTAACAAACAATCCTACTATTACCTTTAAAATAGAGATATACTAATTAGATATTTCCTAATATATTTAAAATTTAACAAATAATAGTTTTAGTTATAAATTTCTCAAATTAGTTATAAGTTAAAATCCAAATTTTGAATACAAGAATTTGAATTGATAGATTTCAGTTAAACTTTATAAATATTCAAATATTAAATGTTCTATTTAAGTATATAATTTCATATTTTAATATCTATAATGGTAACAATTAGACTTAGTTATAACATTTAATTCAAATTTTGAATTATCTGACTCAAATGATGTCTTACTTTTAACATTTTATTAGAAATATTTTTCGCTACATTTATTTTTTACTATATAATACTCCTCAAATACCATCTGATAAGAAGATTCCAGTGAAGTTCCAAAGGCGTCAATTCCCAATATCCGTATGTTTCGCAATGACCATCAATAAAAGCCAAGGACAGTCTCTATCGAAGGTTGGATTGTATTTAAGAGACCTCGTATTCTCACATGGCCAACTTTATGTCGCATTGTCAAGAGTTAAAAGCAGGGCAGGGCCCAGTGATGAAATTACTTATACTAGATAGTGATGGGAATGTCAAAACTAAAACAAAAATTTTGGTGTATAAGAAAATATTTAGTGATATTTGAATAACATGTGTAGTCCTTACTTTTAAATTTTAATAAAATATTTCTACTATATTTTTTTTATATGTTTTACTGCTGCAAATAATTGTTAATTGTTGAACCGCGTGTACACATGGGCAATCACCTAGTTACTAATATAACGACTTTCATTTTAATATTGTTAAACCGATAAACGTAAAAACGTTTTACGTTTTTGTTACTTTATGGAGGTCAATTCTTTGACTTTATTTATTTTTCATGTCTTACAATGCCCTTATTAGTAATTAGTAGCGAAATTAGTAATGAAATATCATTTTACGTTATCACTAACAACATTAACTAAAAGGCGATTCATAACATTAAAAAACCTCATTTGTCATGAAATCCTCCATCATTGACTACATTAACTAAATATCGTTTCAGTGATACTAAGAATAAGAATATTATGTCTTTAATTTAAATATCTTTGACAGATTAACGTTATCTTATTATGTTTACAAAGAATTATCCTTTAATCAATTGTCATGAAATGCTAACCGTCATTGAAGGGATAGGGAGCCTAATCCGAGAGGAGGCGTCCCTATCCCCATAAACAGGATCCTCGCACCAAGCTATGGCGCAAGGATCCACTTGCGCGCGAGCAACACAACAAGCAGCATAGTGCGCTAAGACAGCTGATAAGCAAAAAGCTACGTCTGATAAGCGCGTACTGCCACGCGTGGAATCTTCCCTTAACACTTTTAGTACGAGGTACAGAAGATAACAAAAGGAAGATTTATAAGGATCTGTGTCAGAGTACGCGCGAACAAGAGAAGGACATGTGGCAAATAGTACAACTACTGAACGGCTCTACTGTACCCATGCTGCCCACCATGATGCCATCCACAGTGACCAACAGACATACCTCGCCAACTGTCAGACGTCACATCAGACGCCAGAGGCAGGCCCAGCCACTACAGCAAGGACAGCATCACTGTTCACCACCCGGAGCTTGCCACGTGTCCAGCTATAACAACGAACACACTGTAATATGACGTCATCAACAGTAATTGGCCGTTTCCCGCCATTTTCAGGAAGGGCATGGACTTGGGCCTCAACTGGGCCCAAGCTGACGACATGTCCCATGGGCCTCTTCATTCGGCCCACAACTATGCCTATAAATAGGAACATACTTCTTCTTGTAAAGGCATTCAAAAATTAACCATTGTAGCACATACCATTCTTGTAATATTCCTCTCGTAATAATATTCCGGCAGTTACAGTGGACGTAGGTCGTTTCCGACCGAACCACTTACATCTCATGTTTACACTCACTCCACACACACACACTTCACACTCACTAAATCTCCTTACGGGTTAACCAGCGAGGTTTGGGTAAAGGATTAATCTTGACGTGACATAAGTATAAACCACTCGGGGATTAGTCATAATCACCGTGTTACTTATTGTTTCTTCTTTGGCGCCATCCAACGGTTAGAACAGCTTTATTCACTCATCTTTTAACCCACCCATGGCTGAACCCAACCCTAACACTTCTGTCATTAACCAAACCGGGGACGTCGATGCTCAATCCCCGGAAAACCAAACCACACCACACACTATCATCAAAAAACCCACTTCACGACTCGAGCAGCCGGATCTCGAGATCCGTGACCTAGGCTTGGACAACGACAGTGACGGCGGTTCTGAGGAAGACCCAGAGCAGTGGCTCCTTCGTCAGAACGCCAAAAACGCTGCAATATATCAACGCAAACTCTTGCAACAAGCCAAAAAGAAGGGTAAAGCCCTCACTTATCACACCCCGTCAAAAAAGGGGTACAAAAGGAAAGACTCGGCCACTCACGGTGATGGTTGCAGCGGGGAACTCGGCGGAGACGCCAGGGTTCGGGGCTGCGCGAAGTCACGTGACGAACCGGACAGCTATGAGTCGTCTAGCAGCGACTCTGACCACAACGGAAAGAAACATAGTCACCGTTCGCGTCACAACGACGAGGACGATGACTTGGTCAAGCCATTCAGGCCAAAAGCTTTTGCCGAGAAATCAAAATTTGTCGCTCGCATAGCGACAGCCAAAATCCCAAGGAAAACTAAGCTTCCTAGCAGCATCGGTAGATACGATGGCCTGCGTGACCCGGACGACCATGTGCACGACTTTGAGTGCGCAGGTATGTCGGTAGACTGGCCCGTTCAGGTCTAGTGCCATTTGTTCGCTCAGACTTTAACCGGCGCAGCCAGGGTCTGGTTCGACAACCTCCCCGCGGGGAGCGTCAAGGACTTTGACGACCTCACCGATAAATTTGGTAACCACTTTTCGCACCTGCGCAAGCACAAGAAAGACAAGGCGCATATTCTGTTATGCCGCCGATATGACCATGAATCCATCGAGGATTTTATAGTTAGATTCAACAAAGAGGCCTTGCAAATAGGCTATGGGGAAGAACTTACCTGGGCAGCGTTCATACACAACGTGCGCAGCCCAGAGCTAATGAAGTGCCTTACAGGCAAGGACGGTATTCCGGAGTCCTGGGATGAACTCATCCACTCCGCGAAAATATATGCCTCCTCCGAGAAATCTTTCAACCAGATGCACGGCTTCCAACCACAACACCATAATAATAATAGCAATAAACACAAGAACAAGTGTGTTTGGAGCCGCATCTCGGGTACCGCCGACAAGGGAAAATACTCCCTCGCGGGCGACGCCCGTCAACTCATCAGCAATAAACAATCGCGGGACCAACGTGGACACTCAAAGAAAAACCACGATTGGACCCCGTTGACAAAGACACCATCTCAGGTCATGAAAACAGAACAGGTCACGTTGAAAGAAGCCAACCCTTTGGGAAACGAAGGAATGTGAACCGAAGCAAGTTCTGTGAGTATCACAACAACTTCGGTCACCTCACAGACAACTGTTATAGCCTGAAGATGGAGATTGAGGCCGCGCTGAAGTCGGGTCAGCTTGGTCACCTGGTAAAGAACGTCCACCGCACTGGCAAGGGTAACGCGGGTGACGAAAATCAAGGGGAGGGGTCGCGAAAGAAAATCCGTGACCTCAACACTCATGCCGCCACACTCATCCCTCGTCATCACTGCAACATGACTAGGCGGGGCAAAAACACCCAGCACGGTCATGCAACACACCCCTCACAATGTTCACTCCACTCGGTTTAATATCTGGACTAGCATATAATGCGCTAGTATTATTCACTCAAAAACCAACATGTAACTCTGTTATCATAGGCTTGTATAACAATCACACCTCAACTGTAGACAATACACATATCCAAAGGACTTACGGGTTTTGAGCTTAGGGTAAAGGTAGTGAACGTTTAGGCTGAAAGTGGCTAAAATAAAATGGTGAAACAACTTGAATGACAATCCTTATTCACGATACTGCTAATAATCACAACTTCGGTCATATTCAACCTATAACACATACTTTTATTTTTTTCTTTTTCTTTTTCTTTTTCTCTTTTTTTTTCTTTTTTTTTTCTTCACAACTTAACATAGATCAACACTTAAACATAAACATCAACATAAAAACAATGGATGTCATCAATTTCTTAAACAACAGCTAACGGGTCAATTTGGGTAACTTTATAGGTTTAACAAACGAAATGGTGTAGGCTCAACATGGGCTACTAAGGGTGATTTTAGGTAAACAGGTAAACACGAAACAAATAAAGGTGTCAAACGAAAAAGAATCCTAAATCGCCTTTGTCATGTATGTGCATATCTAGTATACAACCTCAGCATGTATCAAATCACACAAGTTCAGCAACAGAGAAACATTTGGCCTACTCTCAACAAACGAAAATGTATATAATTAATATATCATCTAGTAGGCTCAAGATCTCACCAAAGTGGGTAAATGGGTTGCCGATGTGTGCATTTATTTATTACCAATAGCTTGTTAAACCTAGTCAGGCAATTCTAAACTTTTTTTTTCTTTTCTTAAAAACACCTGCTGAAAACGGTTCATATTACTTTTCCACAAATTAGACCATGACTAAGGACCTACTGCCAAAACAATCAAGAAACAACTGGTATGTACTGAAAGACCTGCTTTATGTCTGATTAGAATCCTTTTTTGGAACAATTGCAAGACATTTTCAATTTTTTTTTTTTTTGAATTTTTTTTAGACTCAAGAATAAATAAAAACGACGTTTCCCCACCCCCACACTTGAACGACACATTGTCCTCAATGTAAGATAGGGAATAAAATAGATCAGAAATAAAAATATATATAACAACAATAAAAAGGAACAGACTCCCCTGGATATAGGTAGTGTGCGCATGAACCTCTTCAGTTCCTCCCAATCAAGCCGTATAGCATTTCATTCGCGGCCGATAACATACCTGAAACTAAGACTTCACAAGAAAAAAATAAAAACATAAAATTCTGGGATGCCTTATACACCGATGGTGTACAGATCTATCCCGCCTGAATGGAGATTGAGTACAGGCGAGGTTATCTGATTGCAAAGTTAAACTCCAAGCATTCCCAGAAATCAAAAGAGACTCAAAATACAAACTAAAAATAAAAGAAAAAAAATAAAAAATAAAACAAAACATATAAATATACAAAATATACAAGAATCATACCTGATGTTCAAGGTGGTCTAAGCGCGCACTTGCCTACCGAGTTTCCAATGTATGCTCGGTAGTTTACATGCCAAATAAACAGTTGTTTAAAGATTGGCATGCGAATTGGGCGCTTTGGATTGTTGGGGAAGAACCATCTCACTAGCATTTGCCCGATGTCATGTAATCTCACATTCCTAATGTTCACATTTGAATCTTCATCCCGAACCTTGTTTATGAAGTTAATCAGTGCGGGATGAGATTTGTGAGATTCTTGACAAAGACCTGTAACACCTGCATCAATAACGTCAACAACCACAACCTTTTCTACTTGTAACTCTTCAACAAGTGAAGGATTTGGTGTGGTATTAGTCTCCACAACCTCATCCCTAACTTGAGAATAGTTTCTGATATCATCAGGTAAGGGAGACATAGACTCTGCTATATCTATCCTTGCCGATAACACCTCACATTTCAAACTTAAGTACTCAATTCTTTGTTGAATTGAGAGGTTGGGTGATGATAAATATTCCTCAATCTTGGATAACATCGATTCTTCTTGAGCAAGGTTATTTTCCTCCTCACTTTGATATGTCATCTCTACACATTCGTCTTCATCGGGAGGAATTTGATACTGATCCTGATAGTAACCTGAGAAAGGTGCCTCTTCGGGTTCATGGTTATAGTAACTATGGTCATTTTCTTGACATCGAGTTGCCCGGTACCCCGACTTACACATTTCATCCCAATATTCTGGATCACTCCAAAATATTGTGCAGTCTTCATCCCTATGTATTTGCCCGCAACAAAAACAATAAGGATCTACCGGTGGTAAGGGTTTTGGACAATCTTTACAATCTTCAGTCCAGTGAGCGAAACTTCCACAACTATAGCATGGTTCATTGTCTTCATCAACCCAATTCATGGTGTTCTACACCTGTAAAAGAAAAACCTGCACAACTAGAACACCCAAAGTGAAATCTATTAAAATTAAATAACACTTTTATATATATATTTTTTGATTTTTTAGATTTTCTATTTTTTTTTTCAAAACACTAAATAAAAATACAAACAAACAATCAATGTAATACTAAGCGCACTAGCTCCCCGGCAACGGCGCCATTTTGATCGATGTCGTTGGGTCGGTCAAAAATATAAAGATAAGTAGTATATGGAAGTTGAGTCGTCTCCACAGGGAATTGGTGGAAAGAGTAGTTTTGTAAGTTAACTAGTAAATTAAAATCTAATTACTTTGTTTTTTTAATTGAATTTAAGAAGTTGTAACAATAATATAAACGAATTAAACCCCTCCAGGCTTCCGGTTAATGATCCACCATACTCTTGTTTAAATGATTGGATACTACATAGACATAGTTTTGTTGGACGGTTCAAATCAAGTGATAACCGAACACAAGTTTTTAATAATAACCTGTATAATTCAATTACCAACCCACATGTATCAATTACCCTCCCAATAATCAAACTGCTCACGATGCAAGAAAACCGAATGCGAATGATTAAAAGATAAGTAATTGAAACACACATAAATTGTTTAAATGATTAAAACCACAAATATTCTTCAAGTGAATGAAAAACAATCCAAGAACCAAATCAAACAAGTTTAAAGGTTTCACAAACGAACCGTGCACCCGGAGGTGGATATATAAAGAAACTAGCCACTCATCTTCATCATAGGATCTTCAATGGATGATTGGAATAATGATTGCATGAAAGGATTGATTGGATTGAGGTTTGGGATGATAAAAAGTGTGTTTTTGAGGTGAAAAACGGCTAGGGTTAAGTCCTATTCGTTTTGGGGTTGAAGTTATCTTTAAATAGGGTAAAAATCCTTCAAATTCGCAACTTTTCCGACCCCCGGCGCAGCCCTGCGCCCCACCTGGCGCAACCCTGCTCTGGGACCAAAAACTTGCTGACCCGCTCAAATTTTAGCGCACACCAGCGCTGGTTATTGGAGTCTGGCGCAACCCTGCGCCTCCCCAGCGCAGCCCTGCTCTGGTTACTGATACGCGTCCGTTTTTGCCATAAAATCTTCGTTAGAACTCCGTTTTCTTCGATTCTTGTGGCCACGTCTTCTATTTCAGAGCTTTATCACATCATCATTTAATATCTTCATTTAAAATCCATTTAGTTTCTCCAAAATTGCATCCAATCCGCTCCAGCTACCTGCAATCCAACTCAAACTCAAAGTAACCATGTTTTATGATATAATTCACTTAAAAACACATAATTAACTATATCTTAACATGGAAATCTACCCTCTCATCACACGGGAAGCGCACCCGCATGCAACCACTTGATGACTCATGGAAGGAGGCCGATGTCCTCATGCCAAAAGTCAGAGGCGGCGCCTCCTGCACAGCCCCACTCGTCATAACCGCAGTCTTCGGACATTACCGCACGCGGTACATGTTCCTAGATGGCGGCAGCAGCACAGACATCATGTACGAGCAATGTTTCCAACAGCTGGATACGGAAGACAAAGCGAAGCTCGTACCGGTCAATGAGCCAATCTCGGGCTTCATTCACGAGACCATCATGCCGCGGGGCATGCTCTCCCTGCCAGTCACGTGGTCCGTTGGCACCCATGAACGCACAGAGATATGCGACTTCATGGTTCTGCCAACCACCTCCAATCATGACATACTCTTGGGTCGGGAAGGAATCGCGCGCTTTAACGCCAACCCTTCAACGACGCACGTGATGGTCGGCTTTCCAACCAAGACAGGCATCGCCTTCATCAGAGCCAACAAAGACTGCCACACCACTGAAACCGCCAAGCCCCCAAAAATGGTCAAGACAAATGCCCGCACCGAGCCGGAAAAATGGGCGCTAAACCCTAAATTTCCGGAGCAAATGGTGGTCATTGGCCATGAAATCTCCGAGACCATACGCAATCACTTGAAACAGCTTTTAATCAGCAATATGGATGTCTTCGCGTGGCAACCGGCGAACATGGTCGGTGTCCCCCGCGAAATAGCGGAACACAGGCTCATTGTCTATCGCTCCGTAGAACCAATAGTACAAAAGAAGCGCAGTATGGGCCCGGAGAAAACAAAGGCCATGAACGAACAAGTCACCGAGCTGCTCAACGCGGGCATCCTTCGCCCTATCAGATACCAAACCTGGGTGGCTAATCCCGTCATGGTCGCCAAAGCTAATGGAGGCTGGCGCATGTGCGTCGATTACAAGGATATTAACAAGGCGTGTCCCAAAGATTGCTATCCTTTGCCAGAAATCGATCTAAAGGTGGATTCTCTCGCCTCGTATCGGTTCAAGTGTTTCCTAGACGCATACAAAGGTTACCACCAGATCCAGATGGCTAAGGAAGATGAAGATAAAACAGCATTCCGCACAGACACGAGCATCTTCTGTTACACCAAGATGCCTTTCGGTCTAAAAAATGCGGGCGCCACATACCAACGCTTAATGGATACGACCTTCATCAATGAGATCGGCGTACGGCTTGAAGTGTACGTCGATGACCTGGTAATCAAGAGCAAGGAAGAAAGTGGCATGCTTCGAGACATCCAACAAACGTTCAATCAATTACGCAAAGTGCGCATGAAGTTGAACCCGAGAAAATGTTCATTCGGGATGGAAGAAGGCAAATTTCTGGGCGTCATTGTAACGCGGGATGGTTTCCGCGCCAACCCAGAAAAAGTACAAGCTATCGAGAGAATGCCTTCTCCCGCTTCCGTCAAAGAAGTACAGACACTAATGGGCCGCCTTGTGGCCCTAAACCGATTCTTGTCCAACTACGCTTCAAAGTCGTTCCCATTCGTGGACACTTTGAAGAACTGTTTAAAGAAGAGCAACTTCCGCTGGACCCTAGAGGCGGAATCAGCATTCCAGGCAATGAAGCAGTGCCTAATGAACCTTCCGACACTAACAGCGCCGCTTCCTAAAGAACCGCTCACACTTTACCTCTCTGTCACGGAGTGGGCGATAGGCGCAGTTCTAATGGTTGAACGTAAAGGAGTGCAAACACCAATTTATTACATCATCCGCACGCTGTTAGACGCAGAGACAAGGTATACAATAATGGAAAAGTTGGTTCTCGCACTTGTCCATCCATCCAGAAGGCTGCGTAGGTACTTCCAAGGCCACCCGATAAACGTCCTCACGGACTATCGGATAAATAACATTCTCACCAAACCCGAATTGTCTGGCCGTCTGGCAAAATGGGCCATTGAGCTGGGGGAACATACGATCAATTACAAACCCCGGCCCGCAATTAAAGGCCAGGTCCTCGCGGACTTCGCCACGGAGATACCTACAGACCAAGTCCAAGAATGCAAAGCAGAAGAATCACCCGCACCGGCGCACAACCTGTCGCAAAAATGGTCCTATACACGGACGGGGCCTCTAACGACGACGGCGCCGGCGCAGGATTATGCCTCATCAGCCCAGATAAGCACGAGTTTACATACGCCATCCGCCTCGACTTCAAAAGCACAAACAACGAGGTGGAATACGAAGCGTTGCTGGCAGGCCTCCGCATTGCGGAAAAAATGGGGGCCAGGCACGTGGAGGCACACGTGGACTCATTACTTGTCGCGCGACAGATCAATGGATCCTATGACGCAAAGGATGAAACCATGGCCCTATACCTGGAGCAAGCCAAGCAACTCATGCGACGGTTCGACTCATGCACCGTCGAACACATCCGGCGCAGTGAAAACAAGCCAGCCGATGCGCTGAGTAAAATGGCATCCACGGTCTTTGCACATATGGCCAAAGAAGTACGAGTTGAGGTCCTTGAAATACCATCTGTCCCGCCGCGACAAGTCAACGTCATCCAAATAGGCAACGCGTCCTGGATGACCTCAATCAAAGCTTTCTTATCCTCCGGCATCCTGCCTGACGACAAGTCAGAGGCTCGGAAGATCCAGCACAAGGCTTTACAGTATCAACTTGTAGACGGTACCTTGTACCGTCGCTCTTACCTAGGGCCGCTACTGCGCTACGTAGACTCCGCAGACGCCTCCCTCCTCCTCAGAGACATACATGAAGGAACATGCGGGCTACACGCCGGCCCAAGGATGGTAGTAGCGAAATTGATGAACGCAGGGTACTATTGGCCGGGCATGCACGTGGACGCGGTCAACGAGTTGCGCAAATGCGACAGTTGCCAGCGCCACACTCCGAATACCTTGCGCCCCAAGAACAACTTGGTGCCTGTTACAGCGGCGTGGCCGTTTCAGAAGTGGGCTATCGATTTGGTCAGACCATTCCCAACAGCCCCAGGTAACGTAAAATACTTAATCGTCGCCATCGACTACTTCACCAAGTGGGTCGAGGCAAAGCCTCTAGCCAAGATCGACGGCGCGCACGTCAAGAAATTCCTCTGGGAGTTCATTATCTGCCGATTCGGCCCGCCGATGCAACTGGTCAGCGACAACGGCACACAATTTGAAGACCAATCCCTCCAAGAATGGTTGGCTCAAATGGGTGTAAAACAAATATTCACATCAGTTGCGCATCCGCAAGGTAATGGTCAAGTGGAAAGGGCCAATCGCACAATAGTCGAAGGCATCAAGACAAGGCTCGGAACCAAGAGGACAGGGTGGGTAGACGAACTGCCGCATGTTTTATGGGCCTACCACACCCTCACAAAGACAAGCAACGGTGAAACGCCGTTCAGCTTAACATATGGTTCCGAGGCGGTGATTCCCGCAGAAATGACTTGCCCTACCGCGAGAGTATTGATGGCCGAAACAACAGACAATGACAAAGATCTCCGCATGAACCTTGACCTGCTGGAAGAATGGCGCGATCTTGCGGCAATAAAAGAGGCCAGATACAAAACTCAGTTGGAACAATACTACAACAAGCGCGTCAAAGAACTCACGTTCAAGATCAGAGACTACGTTTTCCGCAACAACGAAGCTTCTAACGCTGAAAAGCCCGAGAAACTAGCTCCGACTTGGGAGGGTCCATACAAAATACAAGAAGTGTTAGGCAAAGGCGCCTACGCGTTGGAAAGACAAGACGGTACCCCCATCCCGCGATCTTGGAACGGCGCACAATTGCGACGCTGTTATTTGTAAACTTGTAACATGGCTACACATGCCATACTATCAATGAAAAAGTTTCATATATCTGTGTTTCTACTTGTTTTTTCCGCGCCAGGGTCTTCAAGACTTAGGCAAAATCATGTCGGACCAGAACTGCAGACCAATGAAGTAAAGCAAGCCTTCAAAACGCGCCTCGGGCGCGTCGGGCTTATACATCTTACACTTGGGCAGCGCATGATGGTCTTCAAGACAGATTTACTTGTCGGACCTACGAACCCGCAGAGCATGTGTGCGAACATAAACCCTTGTCTTCTAGAGCTGTAAAATACAGCTCGGACAAGAGGAACACGCGCCACACAAAACGCGGCTAAAGGTCTTCTAGGCAAGGCTTCTACGCGCCTAACTCGGACTCAATGGCACAAGTCGCGCTCTGCTACAGTCTTCAAGGCAAAAGTACAACACTTAGATGCCGGACTGTCTAGCCCAGCGCGCGCCCTAACTTATACTTACACACCGGGTGACGACTTGGTTAAATAAGTAAGGTTAGAGCGAGAAAAACGCGATATAACAAACTGACAATTTCATTAAAAGAAGGGACTTAAAAACCCTTTATATTTACAAGTAAATTACAAAGAAAAATTCAAATACAGCGCCTACTCGTTATGCGCTCCGGAAGTGCCCCCGCCAGAAGCCCTTGCTAGCTCGTCAGATTTGTCGAAAAAATACTTCAGGGCAGCAGGAGGATCCGCGTTGTTATTACAGTCAGCAATCACTTGGAGAATGGGGAAGTCAACCTTCTCAAACCTGACCAACTCCGCCTCATACTCCTCCTTCGGCGGCTTCCCATAGTGTTCCGCGTCCTCAATCCGCCTATCATTCTGAGCATGCAAGAAACCATCTGCGTAACCCTCACCGTACCCATAAGCCTGGGCGGCGGCGGCTATGGCGGCAACTTGATCGCCCAGCTTGGGCTCCTGCCAGAACCTTTTAAAGAGCTAAAGGGAAAGCAAAAAGTTAGCAAATCAATTGCAAAAAACAAGTATCAGTAACAAAGAGAGCATAAGAGCTTACCCCATTCATTCCATCCGTCATTAGCCAATGGATTGAATTCTGCATCTGGGTCTGGGCAGAGACCGCTTCCTCCAATAAGTGTTGGGCTGCCTAACATTCCTTGACGGCCGCAACACGCGCATGATCAGAAGAGTCAAGGTCTCGCTCCAGATCCTCCTTAGCGTTAAGGATTTGGATCCTCTCCTGCTCAAGAAAGGAGACGCGCTCAGTAGCTGCAACAAGAGCAGCATCCTTGAATTCAAGCTCCTTGCGCATCTCCACATACTTAGCGGTCCTTTCAGTAAGGACTGTGCTCTTCTCTTCAAACTTGCGGGTCACCGCCCGCCTCTCTTCCTGTGCCTCGGCCAGAGTCTCCTTCAAACGCATTGTTTCATCATTGGATTTCTTCCAAGACTCTGACCATCGGCGCCTCTCTGCAGCGGCATCCACCTCAAGTTTCGTCACCTTGGCTTCGGCCTCGTGAGCGCGGCGGCGATATTTCGAAATCTCAGCCTTGAAGGTAGCCTCCTTCTCAGCAAGGCCTGCCTTCTCCGCCTCCAACCGCTCAATATCTCGCCGGACCGCCGCATCCCGACGACGAAGCAAATCCATCAAGGACAGTTGAGTCGCCTGGTTTACGCATAAAGCAGATATGAGATTAGGACGACTCAACAAATCCTGGTGAGTGCGCTCATAGGGAGGCACCACCTCGCTAACAAATTCCAGGGCGGCCAGGGAGTTAGAGAATAAGGTATTCTCCCTGATCGCCCAGCGAGGGCGCCAGATGGCGTCACCACCAGCCCAGCAGGAACCATCGTAAGTTCCCGATGGCTCCTCACCAACCCTAGAAGACTCACGCTGAGTTTGGCGCGAGCCCTCGCCAGCACCGGCAGCGCCCTGCTCCAAAAGCGCCCTCTTGAACCCATCAGATTCACGTGTCATCTCATGGGCCTCAGCACCAGCGCGCTCCCTCTCCTTGCGCTCCTTTAGCAGCCGCGCCTTCTCTTCCAAGAACTGCTGCTCTTGGAGACGAAGACGCTCTGCCTCCGCCCGCTTTTCTGCCTCAGCCTTTTGTTTGGCCTCATTGGCAGCAACAATCTTCGCAGCCTCAGCCCTCTGAAGGGCTTTATCGACTTCCGCCTGCTTCCTCGCAGCAGCGGCTATCTTCTCAGCCTCAGCCCTTAGAAGGGCTTCATCGGCTTCCACCTGTTTCCTTGCTGCTTCTTGCTCCTTCCAGAGCCTCTCCTCCTCCACCCTAGCCGCCTCCGCAGATGGAGACGTAGGAGGAGGAGTAGGGATGATTTTGGGCGTAACTGGCAAAGGAAAGCAAAATATGTTAAAAGAACTTGAGAATAAAAAACTCTACAAAGCAATAAAGCGTTACTTACAGGAGCTTTCTTCTTTATCAGCTTCTGAAACAGAGGCTGTCGAGTCGGGGCAGCGCTAATCCCCACAGAAAAAACCGGGGCGCTCCCTCCTTGATCTCCAGCAAAGAAGGCGGCCTTCTGCTTACCGGCGTCCTCAACAACCGTCTCAGGAGCCGCCACTGAGTCAGGGATTTGGGTAACACCCTCACTCCCTTCCCTGCCAGTCGGAGCAGGGAACACCTCTTTCACAGCAGTCGCGCTGCTAGACACGGCGCTGTCCGGACGCGCCTTCTTCCTCCTCTCCAGCTTGGAGGACTCCGCCTCATCCTCATCTTCTGAAGGCGGCCCGTCTTTTCGGGTCGGCGCCCCTTCACAACCTCGATACTTATGTTTCCGCGGAGCGTGTTTCCAAAAACGCTAGTGACGAAGGGATCCAAGGACTCACCGGTTGTATAGTAGGGTTTCGGCGCGCTGGAGAAGTCAGGGTAATAAAAGCGGACAACAAACTCCTCCAAGCAGGAAGCTTGACCCTCCGCCACCGGCCTCCACTTAATGCCCTTCTCCTCGCGGGCGGCGTAAAGCTGGAACTTGTTCACACCTGCAACAATAAACAGTCAGGAAATTGCACTAAAATCTAGAGGAAAAAGAAAGTACTTACCCTCTAGTGCAATGTAGGGCTCTTTGCCCGCGCGGATACCAAGGCGGCTCATCCCCAGAAGGAAAAAGATACCCTATATTAAATTCTTGAACTCTAACCTGGTAGCGTTGGAGGTGAGGGTAACGAACCAGGCCTGCTGCTTGTAGTCTTTCGGCACAGCCATGTCAGCTATGCGTTGTCCATCCCCAATAACCTTCCAGGGGAGACTAATGGGGATCACTCCCCTCTTCACAAAGAAAAACTTTTCCTTCGCCCAATGCAAGGACTTAGGATTATGGGTGGCCATTGGCGGCACCCTTGGGCGCGGCTTGAACAAGAACCACATCTCGTCACGCGCCATAAAGTAGAAGACATTGAACCGCTAACGGTGGGCTCAATGTCCAAGGCGCAGCAAGAGGCCTCGAAATGTACTAACCTCAACAGCCCGAAGGCGGTTAGTTGTGTGGGCCCAATGCCGTAAGCCACCATGGTATCAATCTGAAAGCGGGTACACGGCAAGCGAAACCCACACTTAGAGAAGTGGGCTTCATACAAGGCTAGCCGACTACTCCCCGCGGAGAGGACAGTGCTAGTTGGAGATGGAAGGGTAGGCTCCCACTCCGGAAGGATATTGTACATGGTGCAGAACTGGGTAAAGGACTCCTGACTCCAAACACAATATGTGTTGGACATCAGTTACCTCTCCTTTATCTTGCCATGTTCGATAACCACCTCCTCCTCCACAACTTCCTCCACAGCCGGCTCCCTCCTAACATCTTCACCGAACAGAGATGGACTTACAGGCACATCAGACATCTTAAAGATTAAAACAAAAAAGAAGAAAAATATCAGAATCTGGAAAACATGACCGGAAAACTTGAAGATTCGCCGGAATCTTCAAGGGAGTTTGAAGAACACAAGAAAACTTCCAATGAAGAAGAAGGAACAGACAAACACAAAGAAACAGAAGAAAAGATGTTGAAGTTTCAACAATGAATCTTCAAGATCAAGAAGATCTATGAAGATTAAACGGAAACTTCAAAGAAGATGGTGGCCGGAAAATTGAGAGAGAAAGGAATGCAAGGAATAAACGAAAGAAGATTATGGGAATGTAACCGTTCACATAAGCCTCAACGAGACTTATATACCCACTGCATTAATGACAGTGGGACCCACAAAGGATGAATCAACCATCACACCTTTTCAAATTTAAAGAACAAGATGACGCCACGTGTCAATGGTGTCAACAGACGGACCAGATCATAAGTGGAAGATAGCTTTCTACTGAACACGCGCCGGATGAACGACACGTGTCAACAGATCTCACACTTTAAACAAATTGGGCGCGTGAAAGCCCACGCGCCTGACAGGAAGCACGTGCCTACCGACACGTGGCATAATCTCAACCACGAAGACAAAACGTCAGGCGCGTAACGTCACACGCGCCTGACACCAGACGAAAGGTTGGAAACTGCAACAATGATGTGACATGTCTCAGTCTACACGACAGACAACAACCTGACACGTCAGCAACCATTAAACTTCCATCAGAAGGAACTGATCATTCGACCTCCAGGCGCATTAACTTCAATTTATGAGAGACAAATTGAATGCCAATGATTTGAAATTTATTACAACTTCAGACCCGCATTAACCACCAGCATGCATTCAATCCCACGGCGCAAATTTGACGTAAAAATTACTAAAGACGTTCCCCGCCCAACTCTTGCACAGGTACAGCGGAACACGTCCTTCCCAGCGTCAATCTGACGTAAAATTATAACAGACGTTCCCCGCCCAACTCCTGCACCGGTACGGCGGAGCACGTCTTCCTCGGCGTAACTTTGACGTAAAAATGAAAAAGACGTTCCCCGCCAAGCTTTTCAACATCCCACGGCGAGGCACGCCCAATAAATTTCAATAACCACGAGCAGATGAGCTCTCATCCGCGACTACATATTTTGAGTCTAGCGCTCCACCTTCTCATCAACAAGCAGGAGAAGCCCTAGACTAGGGGGACTTGAAGGGATAGGGAGCCTAATCCAAGAGGAGGCGTCCCTATCCCCATAAACAGGATCATCGCACCAAGCTATGGCGCAAGGATCCACTTGCGCGCGAGCAACACAACAAGCAGAATAGTGCGCTAAGACAGCTGATAAGCAACAAGCTACGTCTGATAAGCGTGTACTGCCACGCGCGGAATCTTCCCTTAACACTTTTAGTACGAGATACAGAAGATAACAAAAGGAAGATTCACAAGGATCTGTGTCAGAGTACGCGCGAACAAGAGAAGGACATGTGGCAGATAGTACAACTACTGAACGGCTCTACTGTACCCATGCTGTCCACCATGATGCCATCCACAGTGACCAACAGACATACCTCGCCAACTGTCAGACGTCACATCAGACGCCAGAGGCAGGCCCAGCCACTGCAGCAAGGACAGCATCACTGTTCACCACCCAGAGCTTGCCACGTGTCCAGCTATAACAACGACCACACTGTAGTATGACGTCATCAACAGTAATTGGCCGTTTCCCGCCATTTTCAGGAAGGGCATGGACTTGGGCCTCGACTGGGCCTAAGCTGACGACATGTCCCATGGGCCTCTTCATTCGGCCCACAACTATGCCTATAAATAGGAACATACTTCTTCTTGTAAAGGCATTCAGAAATTAACCATTGTAGCACATACCATTCTTGTAATATTCCTCTCGTAATAATATTCTGGCAGTTACAGTGGACGTAGGTCGTTTCCGACTGAACCACTTACATCTCGTGTTTACACTCACTCCACACACACACTTCACACTCACTAAATCTCCTTACGGGTTAACCAATGAGGTTTGGGTAAAGGATTAATCTTGACGTGACATAAGTATAAACCACTCGGGGATTAGTCATAATCACCATGTTACTTATTGTTTCTTCAATCATCATGATTGCAATAATCGTACTAATTTTAAGCGCCGTTGACCGAATCACGTAAATTACCAATCCTTAAATTTTTATAATTCAACTATATAAATAAATCCGACTTATTCGATCAGAATTGTTCGAGACACGATATTCCGATTGTGGAAGCATTGAAACAGGTCAAATGGATAAAAGGTTGCCTGATAAAAAACCTCCCATTTTGACATATTATTCAACCCATCCACGTTGCTATCTTTACTCCTAACGAGTTTCTCATGTGGGTTTAGTATTGATTTTTCACCGTGGTTTTAGCTTGATTTTTAGGTCATTGGTTATGAGTCAAACGGTCAAAACGGTTCAGGGTCTTCTGGATATATTTACCTTAAATTCTTGATGATACGGATGGCAAAAAACCCGAGCCTGACGGGTATACCCAAAACCCGAAGCATTTGGGACGGGTATACCCGATACCCGACAGGTATGGGACGGGTTTGGTATTGGAAAAAAAAATATTTCGCGGGTATGGGATGGGTATGGTATTAGGTGATACCCGACCCAATTACCCGAAACATATATACCGAAGACTTTTAAGTTTTACATATATCTTTTCTTAACTATTTTTAGAAATGTTTCATTCTAATAGATTCATTTTTTGAAAAATAAACTTTTCGTCTAACATATATATTCTAATACATTATTATTTCTATTTATATGCTATGAAATATAAAAATAGTTTTCAAAATTCATACTATAATATATATTTACACTTTAAATGTTTCAAAGATTATTATGGTGATGATCATATATATGTTACTTATTACAATTTCATATATTCTAGATTTTTTAAAACATAAGCTATAAAAGAAAATAAAAAAATATATATACATGAAAATACCAACGGGTATACCCGATACCTGCGGGTATGCTCTATACCCGACGGGTAATACCCGATAAATACCCTACAGGTAATAGGACGGGTATGGTATGAGATTTTATAACCGGGTATGGGTATGGTATTAGCCAAACCCGACCTATTGCCATCCCTACTTGATGATAATAAAGTTACAATGTCAAATGTCTTTCTTTTCCTCACCAGAGTTTTTTTTTTTTTTTTGACAAATTTTACTGTTTTGTAATTCTAATGGTTCAGGGATCCTATAAGTGGACATAAATTATTTTCAAAGCCACAAGTTCCAAATCGTCTTGCCATATCAAACCGTGTTATAGAAGCTAAAATAATTTTAGAGAGTAACATTGCGAACTTTTATCCAAAGAATTAGGCTGTCCCCATCTGATAAGAAGATTCCTTTCATATTTAACAGAAGACAATTCCCTCTTACTTTATGTTACGTCAATGACAATAAATAAGAGTCAAGGACAAAGCCTATTTAGGGTAGGTCTGTATTTGAAAGATCCTGTTTTTACACATGAGCAGTTGTATGTCGCTGCCAAGTGACAAGAGTAGAGATGGCCTGAAGATATTAATATTGGATAAAGATGACACGGTTAATAATAAATAGCAAATGTTGTCTATAAAAAATATTTTGAAGTTTGTGAATAAGTATGCGACCATATTTTGCATAAATCATTTATTTTTTTTATAATTTTTTGGTTGTATGATTTGTTAAACTACATTTATTTACTTTGAATGTAATCTTCATTTGCATGCTGTTACAATAAATATACGTTTATTCATTTCATTATTTGTTTTTAAATCACGTCTAATCAAACATTTGTTGATTCATATATCTGTTATTGGGTAACAATAAACTTTTTTATGATAATTTACAATCAACCAAAATTCATACGAATTGTATTACATAACTTTCAATAAATAAAATTTGCATACTACAATCTTTATAGAATTTTTTCATTTGACATGGACATGTACCGCGTGTACACGTGGGGCTCTAACCTAGTAATAAACATATTATTAATAGAAAACGAATAAAAGGAACTTAAAATTAAAACATTAAACTTAACTAATTAATGAACCAAACTCGTTTTGACTCGAACTAAGATAACCCTTTTTGTGTGACCTATTTTGCCGCAAAACACAAAAACATATTTAAAAGACTATAGCTACCCGATTTCAGTCAACAGCTAATTTTACTAAACATACCCTAAATATTCTAAACTTTGATGTCTAAAGTTGTACTTAAAGATATTGAATTTGATATCCATTTAAAGCAACATTTAACCGTTAAAAAAATAGTTGCTCGCAACAATTCATATAGATTCATATTAATTAATATTTGAATAATTAGGCCAAAACTTTATAAATTCTCAAAAACCATAATGTCATAATTCAATACAACCTTCTCCATCTAACTAATTAAAAACAACCTACCTAAGAGCGTTCACATCCCTCTATCAAATCTTCTCCATCTCTAAAAATTAAAAAAAAAAAAACATACTAAAAACACTCTATATCTCATCTACCATTTTATACTCCATCTTTATATTTAAAAAAAAAAAAATCCATCTTCTAGCTTTTTATACATAAAAAGCTACTATTCACCCTTATCAAATTATTGTGAGTGTATTTTAATGAGGAATATAATAAAAAAGTGTTTGTCAGTAAAATCATATTTTTTAAAATTTATCTCTCATTTTAAAAACCCCTCACATCCCATCCATTATATTTATCTTTAACTTAGAGCATTCTTATCCCATTCACCAAATCTTATCCATCAAATTACACTAAAAATCACTACTCCACCTCTAAATCTTCTCTCTCCTAATTAAAATAATAATACTTTTTCATACTTTTATCATTATATTTTCTCTCTCCTCACTCACAACCACTTCTAAAAATATTAAAATATGTTTAGGGGTGAACAGTAACTTTTCATATTTAGGGGTAAAAGTGTTTCCACCAAATATTTTTTATATCATTCACTCACAACCACTTACACTCACCCCATATAATTTGATGAACACACTCACATATATTTGATGTCCGGGATGTGAATGCTCTTACTCACAAACACTTATTTTATAATATTTCTCGTTATAATGCACTCACAATAATTTGTGTAGGGTGAATAGTAACTTTTCATATATGAAAAGCTATGATAACTTTTTTTTCATAGGGTATAAAATGATAGATGGGTTGTGATGTGTTTTTAGTAGGTTTTTTTAAATTTTGAAGATAGGGGAAGGTTTGGTGGGTGGGTTGTGAATGCTCTTATAGGGTATAAATGGTGCAGGGGATGTGAATGCTCTAAGAATAAAGGGTGTGTGGCTCGGCAAGCCCAAGGTAGGGGCGGCGACACCGGCCCCCAGGCCCGGCGTTGACATGGGCGGCAACCACAAGCCGGGGACGATAATCCGACATGTGGAGAAGACCGTTGAACGATCTGATTTTTTTAAAAATCAATTTCCATTTTCCATAATTATAAATACATCTCTTCCACTCTCACTTTTTTAAACCAAATCTCTCAAACTCTCTCAATATATTTAAACAAAATCAATCTTTATAAAAAATTCCAAACCCTCAAACAACTATGTCTTCTTCATCTTCTTCGTCGAGTTCTTCATCTACACACGAAGCCGTAAATTTTTTTATAAATGTCGTGGCACAAGCGGTGCAAATCATTGCCGAGGAAGAAGGAGAGGAAGTCGACTCGGTACCACGAACTAGGCAAGCGGCTATAAACAGAGACCGAGAGGGTTAGTTTTATAAATTTTTTAGATCATTTATGTTTATTATATTTTTTTTTTTTAAGATTGTAGATGTTTATTATATTTAAATTTTTAAGATTGTAGATGTTTATTTGTATTTAAATTGTTTAAGAATGTAAATGTTTATTGTATTTATATTTTTTAAAATTTATGTAGGTGTCCATGATAGATTGGTAGCCGATTATTTTGCCGACGAACCCTTGTACTCGGCGGCCTTGTTTAGGCATAGGTTCCGAATGAGTAAGAGACTGTTCTTACGTATAGCCGATGACGTGGCGAATTTTCACCCATTTTTTACCTTGCGATACGATGCTTGAAAAAAAAGAGGGTTCATCACCATACAAAAATGCACAGTGGCACTTCGGCAACTAGCGTACAAGACTGCGGCCGATGCGTGGGACGAGTATTTAAAGATGACGGAAAGAACTACACGAGAATGTCTGTACAAGTTTAGCAAGTGTATGGTGAAGCTTTACAGAAAGAAATATTTGCGAAAACCAAACTCCAGTGAGGTCCAACATCTGTATCAGTGTTACCACCAAAAACATGGTTTTCCAGAAAATGCTCAGAAGCATTGATTGCATGCATTGGCCTTGGGAAAATTGCCCGAATGCATGGCGCGGAATGTTCACATGAGGGGATCATGGACATCCATCAATAATCTTGGAGGCTGTGTGTTCACAAGATCTATGGGTTTGGCATGCTTTCTTTGGCATTCCTGACTCGAACAACGACATTAATGTCATTAACCAATCAGAGGTTTTTGACAATGTCATAAAAGGAACCGGTCCGAATACCAGGTTTACAGTATCGAGGGTGGAATACAGGCGCATGTATTATCTTGCTGATGGGATCTACCCACCTTACTCTATAATCGTTAAAACTATTCACCACGCGTACAATGAAAAAAGAAAGAAATTTGCCAAGTTTCAAGAGGCGGTAAGAAAGGACATTGAACGGTTATTTGGAGTTTTACAATCAAAATGGCACATCATTGAAAACCCAACACGTATGTCAACCCCAAAAAAGTTGTGTTACTGTATGTATGCTTGTATCTTGTTGCATAACATGATACTCGAAGACGAAGGCGCGGCCATCTGTGAGTATGACGAGAATGCCCCGACGAAGAATACTGTTTCTGTTGACCCACATCAACAAGATTTAAACGAGTACTCGTTACATAACGAGTCCACGCATCAAAATCTTCAAGCGGACTTGATTAAATATATTTGAAACAACGGACAACAGTAGCTTATTTGTAATTTTTTTTTTATGTCAAGTAGTTTAATGTAATTTTAGTTGTGTTTTTTAGTAATGTTTTTTTAATGTAATATTAACTTTTTAATATCAATTCTAGAATATTAATTAATTAAAAAAACAAAAAATAAATAAAAAAGGGTGATGATAAACAAACTATGATAGTGTTTAGTGTTGTGTGTGTAGAGAGACTATCAAGTGTTTTTCAGCTAGTATCAGGTGTTTGATAATGTGTGAGTGTCCTATTTTTGTTCATCATACCCCTATATATAGTTAAACGAAAGTAAATAATGAATCTCATGATATCCGCTACTTAGTTATGCTTCTTGAATGATTCAGGTGACCATTTGAGCTGTTTCAACTGAATTAGTCGTTGTTATAGCTGTTTCCTGGTTTTTCGCCTTGCATTCAACACGCGTTGGTTACACTTTGACCTATTCCTTAAGCTTGGACTTGAGTTACGCGTACAACTCCATCATCTTCAGCTTCTTTGAATAAGTAAGACAATGTTGTCGTTGGGAAACAATTATAAGTCTTCATCATCGTATCATAGTACCTGCAATAATATTTAAACAAGATAATTCGTTAGTCTATCATCAGGATGCACATATGTCAGAATGTTGTTACATCCTGAAGTCTGCTTAGTTCTTTATTATCCTGAGGATGTCATATAGAATACTTGAGGTAAATCCATCTTCAAGATTTTACCACCAACAATCATACTCGAAGACGAAGGCACGTCCTTCTGTGAGTATGACGATAATGCCTCGGCGGAGAATACTGTTCCCGTTGACCCACATCAACAAGATTTAAACGAGTTCTAACGAGTTCACGCATCAAAATCTTCAAGCGGACTTGGTTGAATATATTTGAAACAACGGACAACAATAGCTTATTTGTATTTTTTTTTATGTCGAGTAGTTTAATGTAATTTTAGTTGTGTTTTTTTAGTAATGTTTTTTAATGTAATATTAACTTTTTAATATTAATATTAGAATATTAATTAATTAAAAAAACAAAAAATAAATAAAAAAAGGGTGATGATTCTCCTAACTTAATACCCTTGGTCCATAATGGCGATGATGCTCTCATCCCTTGCTGATATGACAGCTGAGAAAGAGGATTATCATCCATGATGAGCCTCCTCCACACCCACTAGCCTAAGTCGTTAAAACTTAGTCCGAAAGTAACACATTTAAAATTTAAAAAAATAAATAAATAAAGTAAAATAAAATAAATTGCAAAGGTGTACACCCAGTAATGCACAACACGTTCCCAAATCCCAAACACCCCATAACCGTAACAGTCAAACCCCAGTCCATCAACACCACCACTACAATGACGTCACCAACCGCCACCTACACCACCATCCCAATCTCCGGCAGTGACGTCATTTTCCGATCCATCCAAAACCTGTCCTCCTCCCTCGCCCTCCTCCGGCCCTGGCCTGACTTCCTCTCCTCCGCCGCCTCTTACTCCCTCCCTGACTCCCTCCACCACGGCGCCACCCGTCTCCGCCTCAACTCCAAATACTTCTCCGTGAATTACGCCGTTATCCTCAGCGCCTGCACCGTCATCTCATTAATTGGAGACCCTAAAACCCTATTGATATTATTATCACTCTCAGCCCTATGGCTTGTGCTTTACTTTTTCCGTGAAGACCCCATGGTTGTGTGGGGGCACCATGTACATGATAAGTTGGTGACTGTTGGGCTGGTGTGTGTCACTGCTGTTGCTGTTTGGTTGGTGGGGTTTGTTGGGAATCTGTTGATCGGTGTTGGTGTTGGGGTTTTGATATGGGTTGTTCATGGTGTGTTTAGAAATACTAGAGGGGTTTATCTTGATGAAGTTGATGCTGTTTCTGATGGCTTGATCTCACCTACTCAAGTTTCTTCCAGTTAGGCTGGCTTCTTTTTTTTTTAAAATAGTTTTGATAGTGAGTTGTGTGAGAGTGATTAATTGATTGGTTTTGGATTGTTGTGAGGTTTTTATTTGTAAAGTGTGAGCAGATTGATACTTGTGGTGTTATATCTTTTTATTTTATTTTATAAATTTGATCATATGTTTCTACTTTGTTGTTATGTTCATAATGTATATGTTCTTAGAGCTAAACCTCATGTTTAAGCACCACTGTTGAGGATTTGAACTTAGACTGGTGTGTGTAAGAGACCCTACCGATATTAGTAAGCAAGTGAGCCAAATGCTTTCTAGCCGTGGAAAAAAAAAAAGAGCTATATTTAATGAAGTTTTAACTATTCAATGAATCTGAAATCTTTGAAATGTATTCCTCTGAATCTGGACTCCATTACTCCATGTCTAAGGTTAACTATGACCCATTCATTATGATGTGAACCAACATTAACTCGTATGGCTTGTATAATCATTATGGGCCGTATGATGTGTCAATATAACACGTCATGTGACTAGTTTTCGCCTGTCATATTGCTCATATCTCAATGGGGGGGTGTCTTCAGCAAATGTGGCTTGCTGTCATTTAGTGAAGAACAATCAAACACTTCTAGCTAGGTGATGATTTTTAATCTTGTTTTAAGATTGTACATAATGTAACAAAATTGTACCAAAAGTTGAGCAGAATAATGGTAAAACTCAAACAACACTGTAGATTAGTTTGTGGGAAAATTGATGATCAAAAGCTAATCTTTATTTATTATATCTTACTCCTCATTCTAACTAATTTTGCTAATGTTTCTTGAGCAGCCAAAGTTTGAGGATGATTATGGCCGAGCATAACGGTCCTGATACTGATGCATGTCCTGCACAGCTCTTCACCGTTGTCAAAATGGCCACCTCTTAACAGCAATTTCGCTCTCGTTTCCAGTAATGCAGCCTTCAAAAGTGTCACGTCTTGCCATACGTATTCATCAACTCTCTGGTGCGAATTCATCTTCTTTTTCCAGCAAAGTGATCCATGGCACCAGTCTTGTATTTGGGAAACAAACGATTTCTCCACTTCTTCAAGAACATTTGTGCAGACTTTTAGTAGCTCCAAAGATGAGCTGCATCTTGAAAAAGTGTTGAATGCTCTGATTGCTAAGGGTAGAGCGGTTTTCTTGATGAAAAGAACCATATCGTGGGCTTTTAGTTGGACTAACGGTGGCTCAGATTTGTACCCAAATACTAGAAAAGCAGAAGCCCAAAGGTGGTCCGAGTTCAAGACCGGGTTTCCTGTCTTTCTTATGCCTTGAATAGTTGCTTTGGCTGTGTGTAAACCGCCCTTTAGCTTTGCAAAAACTTGAGTTATCGGGTGGAACAAAATACAGCATCCAGGGTGTCGATTTGCTCTCTTAGCAAGCCCCAATTTGACCAACACATGGGCTGCATCTTCTTCACTTTTAGAAGTTTGACTCGAGAGAAACCCTGAACAACAAAACAAAGTCATGCTTGCACACCTGGCCCATTTCTTGAACGGGTTGGCGGAACCTGTTATGCTGCTTGCAGCTGCAGCTAGTAAATTTGCCGAAATGGGCAATGGCGCAAACCAACCGCCAACTAGAAGCATCTTTGAGGCAAGAACATTTCTAGTGCCGTTGTCTTCGTGCAAAATAGTTATGCAAAAGATCAAAACTTTGAGTAGGAACTTGTTGTTTCTCCAAAACCCTTCATCAAAATGGGTTGGAATTTCCTCTAAACGAATATGATTTATGGCTTCAAAGAGGGTCGAGGGTGCGATTGCAAGTTCAGAAAGCAATGATCCAATCACCGACAACCCGAAGCTCAATCTCCCCAAGTTCTCATCAAATTTGATCAAAATATCAGTTTCTTGAGCAGGGTATTCTTTCTTTCGTCTTCCTTTCATTAACAAGATTGCATCTTTTAGCGGCAATGGTTGAAGGTGCGTAACGTCAAAGCTCATCACTCGTGGGAGTCTAGTTGTGATAATAACATGTGATCCACCTGTGTTTCTTGGTATCAAATCATGCAAATCTTTCCCTTCCCACCAATCCTTTTCGGTTTCAAGGTTATCAATTATCAGTAAATACGGCATATCACGAAATAACTCCTGTTTTACCCTTTTGAAAGCTTCTGCTTCTTGCTCATCGAAGCATCTAATCCTCCCTCTTTCTTTCTCTTCATCTGCACTTACATCTAACCCGAGACTTATGGACAAATTTAATATATTCTGCCTGAAATACCTTGCTTCCCCGCCTACCCATAAAACCATTTTGTATCTTTGAGCATACCTGTGTGCAAACTCTAATGCAACTTCTGTTTTCCCCATTCCTTGACCTCCATTGATGCACACAATGCTGCTTCCAAAACTCTTTGTTTTCTTAAATTTTTGTCTTTTCATTGAATTTGGTTCAACCCAGGTTTCTGAATTTGGTTCTCTACAGTTTCCAACTTCCAAACTTATAAACTTTCCATCTTTTACCCCATCAACTTCACTTTCGTCTGCCCGACATCCGAAAAAAGCCATTTCAATATCCGCCAGCTCGTTCTCTCGACCTACAAATAATCGGTTTCTTGGAAACGGGATTTCATCCACAATTTCGATTTCTCTTTCGGCTACACTCATTCTTCCAAGTTTACCCCTTAAAATCCCTGCTGTTTTCGACACACATAATCGCCAATTCATCTCGTTTGCTTCCACCTTCAGCTCGTTCGACTTCATCAACCCTTCGATCGCTTCTTTGCATTCTTTTCTGTCTGAATTCCGCGCAAGAAGATTTGTCACTTCTTTTAAATCAGTATCAAAGAACATTGGAATCAGATTCTTTTTCTGAGCAAAGAGTCTGATCTCTTCTAGACTTAGATAACTTAACAGGCTATCTTTACTAACCACCACAACCCCAAATGTGACCGAACAAATAACTCTATCAGCAATCTCATGACTCTGAGAATCCGAGTATTTCGCTCTGTCAGCAACAAAACAAGCAATCCCTTGAACCTCTAGTTCTGATTTAAGCCATTTACAAAACCGAACCAAGTTCGGGCTTTGCCCATGGTATCCTATGTAAACATCACAGCTTCTTAGCTTCCCATTAGCTGGTGAAACAGAACCTTTCTGGAATGAAACCCGGGGGACCGGAAAAGAGAACGAGACACGCGGCCCTGTTGCATTGCTAGTATTGCTGTTACTGTTATTAGTGTCATATACGGGGACACAGTTGACAATTTTGAGCTTAGTTTCGTCCGAAAAATCGTATCTTTCGGATGGGGGCGTGCGGGAAGTGCTAGGGATATCAGAGCCAGAGCCAGAGCCAGAGCCAGAGCCATAGTAGGATAGAGGGGTGGATGGGTTAGTAAATGTAGTTGGTGTGGTGGCAGCTGTGGTGGTAGTAGCTGTGTCGTTTTCTTGGTTGTCTCGGGTGGCTCTAGGAGATATGTAAGGGGACTGCAGGGCTGAGACAAAGGCTGAAGATGGTGGTGAGACTAAAGATGGAGAGTTATATGGTGATGAAGATATTACTATTATGTCTTTTGTGTCTGTGTTGGATGTTTTTATGGTCAGATTTGTGGTGGCTGATGGTTCTTGATTCATAGTAACAGAAAATGTTGTAAATATGTAAAGATTGGATTTTTATTCAAGAATCACAATAATATTCAAAGGGTATGTCAATAACATTCAAGAAATCAGCTTCTTCTTCTTCTTCTTTTTTTAATCAAGATTGAAAGCAAGAACAGAAGTTAGATTCCAAATTGCTAAAATATATGCTGACAGAAATGTAATAATAATATAAAAACAGGATTTAAACAAATATGTGGTGGTGATTGTGATTGTGATTGTGATTGTGACTGTGATGAATGCAACAGTAGACTTTATGAGCAAAGGAACAAGGGCTTACATACATTCATACATACATGTGAAACAACACATCATCTTCTTTCATTTGTGGGCCTTAATAGGTCAGAACTCACAAGTACCTCCAAACCCCACAACTTTTAACAGTTTCTTGAAATGAGGTACAACACCTAAAGCTGAAGGTACAACTTTGCCTTGAAATCTTGAGAGCATAAACTCAGAGAGAAAAGAAGACTATTTCTCTTTCATGGAGATGGTAAGACCAAATGGGTTAGATCCACAAGGTTTTGAATGTATAAATATTGGCTTAAAAAGAAGGTGTAGAGAGTGTATTAAGGTGTAAACAAACCATTTTTATTGGGTTAGTCAATTTCTTTTTGTTTCATGTGCTGTCTGTCTAGTTTACAATTCAAAAATTGTGGAAAATTACTAAACTAGACACAGATATTGATTGGAACCTAACATGGGTTTTCCCAAAGATTGGTCAGAAAGGTAATTTTAAAGGAAAAGCAAATTATTATGTTTAAATAATTCTTGAAAATAAAATATCATTGTTTGTATAAATTAATTAATAGTTTGATTCCTTGGCCAGCCAGGATCAGGTCCAGGGTAAATGTTAAAATTTGGCTCCCCTTTGTCTGACATGTGTGTAGTGTGATGGAAAGTACAGTGTTTATGGATTTGAATACATGTATGATCTTTTAGTATGGATACTTTCCCCTACCATTAATTATGCCTTTTCAATGTACCAAATACCAAATAAGTTAGTATGCACCATACCCTTACATTTTCTTTTTTATTATTTTTCTTTCTCCAGGCAGAAAATATTTTATTTCTTTCTTTTATGTTTTAGATAACTTAGACTTAAAATAAATAAAATTATTACTAAACCACACTCAATTATTTATAATTTATTGTTGTTATTGTAAAAGGAAGATAATCTATCACATATTTTATTGAGTAGGAATGACCATTATGGTATTTTCAACTCCTTTTGTCTCTCTAGCAAACTGCGAATAGTTTGTCACCTTATTTTTCCCGTAGAATTCCATGGAGTTCCTTAAAGGGGCGGGGTGATTCCCCTAAACTTTCTTTTTAAACAATTAGTTTTTGAAAACAAAACAATTACAAATAAAAAGATTAATTTAACATTTCATTTAAATAAATACAAATAAACAAATAACATTACATTAAAAACCACACTAAAAACTACATTAAAACATCACGTACTAAGGACCCTCCGTAGTGAGGTTATAATGGCGTGATAATTAGGGGTGAGCAATAAACGGTTCCGAACCGCGAAAACCGTAAAACCGACCCGGAACCGCTAGAACCGAACCGAATTAATGTTATAGGTTCCGGTTCCGGTTCTCATATTTTGGCATAATCGGTTCCCGTTTCGATTTCGGTTAGAACCGACGGGTCCAGTTAAAAACCGTTCGAACCGTTTTGAATTAAATTAAATATTTTAATATTCTATTATTAGTTTGAAATAGAATGTGTTGTTTCCTTCTTTATAGTTTTTAACACTTTTAAATTGTTTTACTTGGTAGGAATGTAGAGTATTGCCTTATGTGATGGTCAGCAGTCAGCACAGCTTGTTCTGAACCGTTTAATCTGTATAAAAAGAATGATCTGATGCGAACAAAACATATTTTAATACGTAAACTGCTATACTTTTAGTAACCACAAACTGTTGATATTTTTTTAAAGAAAAATCATTGTTTTTGTTTATTTTTTTATTTAATTGTTAATGTTAATTTTAGGATTTTATTGACAACCGGTTCCGGTCTAGAACCGTTTCATGAGAACCGTTTCACCCGGTTCTGGAACCAAACCGTTTAGTAATTATCGGTTCCGGTTCCGGTTCTCTTATCTTGGAATAAACGGTTCGCGGTTCGGTCCGGTTCGGTCCAGTTCTGAACCGCTGCACAGCCCTAGTGATAATGGCCATAACGTCGAGGTACACCGTCCCAGAGGCGCTAAGGCTAAATTTTTTTGTCTCCCGTGATACTTTTCACACCGGGTTGTGTGAGAGGGAGGGAGGGAGAGGGAGATGTACAGTTGTGTATATAACCCCCATATCAGCTATACCCTCTTGTGATATATCTAATTGTGGTAAGTTAATGCTAGCGTGGTGCGTATCATAATTCCGCAATTATAAAAGCACATCATAATATTTAAACTTTTCATTCATTTGATGATAGTTCTCGTGGTGCTCCAGTGATATCATCATCCATTCATCTTTTAATATCATATACATGAGGAGCTGTTTGGGAGGATCTGTCTGATTAAGTGTTGAATTATTAAGAGGGTTTGAATGGTTCAGCATCCCTTATTAGTTGAATGGTTAAGACCTTAATGGAACCATTCAGATGTTTTTTTAGTTGAAATAAACACTCTTAATGCTTAATGATTAAGAGGTTTATTAAGAGGCTAACAAACACCCCCTTATTGAATCATATGACACGTAGAGTATGTTTCTAATCTAGGCAACATACATTACTTGTGCTAGAAGTCGAACTATAGCTAGTGGCGAAGGTTGAGAGACCGAGGGGTCGGAAGTCACCGGATACTATATAACTAATTAAAAAAACAGGCGGTCGAAACCCTATGATGCAGTTTTGGAAGCGCATCAAATGGCTCAAAACAAATTGTTAATCAAAGACTATAAAAGAACCAAAAGGTTCCATGAACAAAGTTCATATTAATTCTTATTCAATCAAAAACTGAATAACAATAAAACCTAGACCCCATTATATAGTTGGGAATTACAAGTAAATAGGAAACTAATAAAAGATAAAATTAGGAAATTCAAAATTTAAATAAATAAAAGATAATACGGATGCTCCTGCATCATACTCCCCGTCTTCGAAAAAAAACTCGTCCCCGAGTTTTGCCTTCGGACCAAAGCCACCCGGGTCGAAGGGGATATCAAACCGATTATTCACCCGACTAAACAACTCAACTCCACAAGTCGCCTCACTTGACTCTTCACCTGTACCACCTGGGTCAAATGGAGCATTATGTTGCTTCCTAGTCACTATCGGTTTGACCCGCTCAAATAGTTCAAGTAATTGAACTCTAGCACAAACAACTGTTTGCTTTTTAGAACTTTCCACATAATAACCGTACATCCCCTTTGATTTTGTTGGACTATGCACAACACACCCACCAATTAATTCTAAATTAGCCAAAATTGGCCCATCACAACTTTGTAAACCCGCGTAAGATTTTGCATTCATCTCATTTAAATTGCCATCAGGCATTTTGATTGGGTCCTTATTTTGTATAGCATCACGACGGGTGGACCCCTCCACTATAATTGCTAAAATTTGAATTTGCATATACTTAAGAGATAATACCTTGTGCTTATCAACATTCAAACTTTCCGTATTTTGTGAAACGTAGAATCCTTCCACGATTTTTTTCCTGATACTGCGCTGACCTTGCAAGAGATCCAACCGGAGATTCATCACCACCTCTGTCGATGCAACACCAACACTAGTCACTGCCCCACCACCGAAAGCCACAACACCACCACCATTTTCTACTGTTCTAACACCTTTAACATTACAAACTTTGGAACCAGATTCATCACTCGTTAAGTTCTGATCACCACTAGTAAACCAAGAATACCAATCATCGTCCCCGTATTCATCGAAACAAGGAGGTGACGGATAAATAACGCTACAATTCCCTGGATACTCCTCCTTCCCATAGTTCTCATCCCGGATGAAAGACTCTGAGTCGGTTTCCAGAAACTTGTAACCATCGTAGTCTTCATGATGCTCCTCTTTCCCAACGATCTCATCCCGGATGACATCTTTTGAGTCAGTTTCCTGAATCTTACGATCTTGCGAATCGAACATGATTTTATCGTTGCCTCGGTCGGCGATTCGACGAGAAAAAGCATAGTTCTCTTCACGCAGAGCCATTTGAAAACCAAAGCTCTGATACCAACTGATGCAGTTTTGGAAGCGCATCAAATGGCTCAAAACAAATTGTTAATCAAAGACTATAAAAGAACCAAAAGGTTCCATGAACAAAGTTCATATTAATTCTTATTCAATCAAAAACTAAATAACAATAAAACCTAGACCCCATTATATAGTTGGGAATTACAAGTAAATAGGAAACTAATAAAAGATAAAATTAGGAAATTCAAAATTTAAATAAATAAAAGATAATACGGATGCTCCTGCATCACCCTATATACCAAAAAAAAAATCTATACGAATATTATATAATCGAAACTTATGAGCGAAAATTTGGGAGGGGGTGGTCGGGGCCCCCTATAGCTCAACAACTCCTTAGGCTATCCGGAGTGGGGGCGGGAGAGGGGCGGGAAGGGGGGGAACACCACCGCCATACCGGCGTGGAGGGGGGCGGGGGGCAAGTCACCGGCGTGGGGCACAAGCTCGGGACACATGGCGCTTTGTTATTGGTTAGGGTTTTTTTTTTTTTTTTTTTTTTTTTAACTTTAACACAATATAATATTATTTCCTTCCCCCCCCCCCCTCCCCCCTCTTCCCCCCTTCCACTCCCCACAATTTCCCCCCCCCCCCCCCTACAAAAGTCTCACAAGTGCCACATGGCGCTTCATCCCCCTCTTCGCCCACAACCAGTGTGTGCAGTGATTCAGCGAATATTGTCTATCATCCCTGGAAAGTTGTCTTTCCTTTCATGTGCGAGATACAATAGTTGTAAGCCGCTGGACATCGGCCTTCACAAATACTTAACATAATAATACTTTTGCCAAAGTAATCTAGGCATTCATTCATGTGAAGTCCTTTCAGACATTGTGAGGCTCATCATGCGAGTCCAAAACATTCATGTATGCAAGTTTTTGAATTGCCGAAGTACACTTTTGTAACGGGGAAAAACTTGTTTTCCAGTGGCGGATCCAGGATTCCACATCAGCGGGTGCATAAAAAACAGGTTGGTAAAACACTAGACGAAAGTCCAAAACAGTTAAAACGGATTTGTTAGAAAGTGTTACATAAAACGTGTAGCAAGTTGCAGGGAACATAAGAGCATTTTAATCGTAACAAGTGGCCAATTTATTTTCCGTTATCGCTCATGGTTACGTATTTAACATGAAACACTTATATAACGTGACACAATACATGTAATGTTTACATAAGTATTTACATAGATGAGCTCTAGTGTCCTCTATAAGAATATATTTTTGTATAGTTAATGCACGCTTGGTTAAAAAAAATATAATAATAATAAATAAAAAATAATTCTCGTTGATCTATAATTGTGGTACACAAATGAAAATTTATAAACATACTAAAAGCTGCACAATATATTTTTTTTTTTTACGTTTTGGCAAATTGAAAGGTTTGAGTTCAAGCAATTTAGAAAAAAAAAACAAAACAAAACAAAAAACAAAATGATTTTTTTATGGTTTATTCTATAACTTTTATTAAACTAAAAGGGCTTTGTTATTCCCAAAAATAATCTCTTACTTTATTTACTTCATCTTCTCCATCCAAACTACTTCCTCCATTAAAATAACTTTCATTTTCGCAGGCTCATACCAAGAATAATCACCAAAACATTTGGTTTGCTTCTCTTTTTTGTCCCGATTGTGGATGTCATGGGGTCCTAACAAGTATTTTATAAGGTGCCTTCTTAAAAAGAAGTAAATATTTTGTTATGTGACATGAACTGAGGGGGTGCCTAGCCACCCCCTGAACTACATATGAATCCGCCCCTGTTGTTTTCCAACAAGTGTCGTAACCTTTTTGAAAAAATTCAAAGTATACCACCATGTTACGCACTATTTGTAGGAATAGTTCTTTCAACATCCGAAACCCGCTTTCTAGAGTTAGGGTCGTAGGTTGAATTTTCGGCGAAGTAGTCTTGAACAAGACTTTTATTTGCACTTCATAATAATGAGCTTAGAACCATATCAAGCTTGTGTGGTTCTTGCACACAAGCTTGGGAAGTGCCGATGAGACTTCAAAATTACAACGGTTCGTGTCATCGGATGAGGAAACGGAACTTGATGAAGATGACGAACTAAAAGAGAGTAATACATTAAAAGATCTCTGACAGAATAGAGAGGAATTTGTAATTTTAAAAGGATTGTTTAATTTGTGTAAAAATGATTTATTTAGTTGGTTTATATAGGAAAGATAGAAAAATAACATAGAGGTTTTTTTTTTTTTTTTTTTTTTTTTTTTTTTTTTTTTTTTTTTTTTTTTTTTTTAACTCCAACGGCTCAATTCGTTTATCCTGATCTTTATATAGGAAAGATAGAAAAATAACATAGAGGGTTTTTTTTTTTTATTTTTTAACTCCAACGGCTCAATTCGTTTATCCTGATCGGGAGTTAGTCACCTGAGTCACACAGAGCGGTGTTCCCGAAACCTCTACTCAGCCACCAGGGCCGGCTCAACTATTTTGGAGGCCTAAAGCGAAATAAAAATTCGGGCCCTCCAATTTTATTTTATTTTTGGATTTATATTTTTAGTTTTTATTGGGGGGGGGGGGGGGGGGGGGGGGGAATTAATACTTAGGGTACATTTATTGATAAAGAATGTAATTTTTAGTGCTCTATAGTCTATATATTGTCATGTTCAGGTGTTTGGAGTAATCATTGGTCTGTTGAGGGTTATATTGTAGACATAATTCTTCAATTAAAATTGGACTGGATTTTTTGGTTGTTTCAAAAAACAGTAAGCATGCCTTATAAAAAAAAGTTATAGTTATATGGAGGAGAGACCTTAAATGGTAATGGTTGGATGGTTATAACACATACTTAAAAAAAGGGAATGGAACAGAGATTCGAACTCAGGTCAACTAGTAAGAAAAACATAATCCCCACCACCACACTACAATTACACTCACTGATTACATCATCAAAGTATCTACATCTACATCTACATCTACATCTACATCTACACTCTATATAATAAAAGAAAACACATGAGGGACACATGACACTCCCTCATGAATTCTCTCATTTTATTATTTAATACATTAAACGCAAATTTAATTATAATAATTGATTTGCAAAACCATGATATAAGTTTATTAAATTACATTTTAGTAATTATATTAATAATCATAGTTGTAACTGAAATCATTAATAAAAGAAAACACATGATTCTTTTTTATATAACATATTTATATTTATGTATTATTAACTTTGACTTTAAATCATGTACCTTAAATTAACCCATTTTTAAAAATTTTAATTTGTTATTTTAAGTTTAAAATTAATTTTGTTACAATATTTGACAAATGATTATTAAGTTTTATTATTTTGGTCATTGTTTTAGATATTAAACTATGTTCAGCAAATTTATATGCTTAAAATAGTTCAAAAGTCCAATAAACAAATTAATAATAACACAATGCAATTAGTCAAGCTTTTTGTGAGACTTTTATATTGTTCAAAATAAATAAATAAAATAAATCAATCAATCAACATTAATCGATTTTATCTATAGTAATAAAAGACAGCACATGGAGTACATAGAACTCCATTATAAAGCCTTCCAATTTATTATTTCAAACAATACATTTATGTTAATTTGTTTCTTTATTTAATAATTATTACTTATTCAGTTTTTATTTGTTACAACTATAATTATTAATATAATTACTGGAATTCAGCTTAATATATATATATATATATATATTCTATGTTTTGTAAATCAATTAATATAATTATATTTTTATACAAAATTAGAAATAAATTAATAGACATAATATGAAAATGTTTATGAACTAACAAAAGTAATCTTTATTAAAAATTATTTATTTTTTAAGATAATGTATTTATATGTTATTGAATTTAAATCGTGTACCTTAAAAACGTGTTTTTAATATGTGGTCTTTCACTCTAAGTTTAATACTATATTTCTTACAATATGCCAAACAAATAAAATAAAACAAATCCATCCACATTAATTAAATATTTGATTCAATACAAAACTAAATATGTTTGGCTATTTTCGTATTATAATAGCTTGATATATAAAATACATTTTATATATGAAAAAACAGGTTTAGGATCCTGTACAAAGTACATTTTTCATGAGAAGTGTGAAAAGGACTAAGAATTGACATGTAGACAACAATCTAAAACACAATACAATGTATTATAGTCATTAAATTTAAAAAACAGCTAAAACACACTACTTAACGCTTAAAACACACTGCTAATGTTCTTAGCATGGTGTTTTAAGTTTTAATCCTAAAATACATTGTTTTCGGGTTTTAATTGTTATGTTTGATGTTTTTATAGGCAAAACAATCCAAAACATCACGACTATGTTCAAAAAATGATGCCTAAGTATCAATTTTTAATCCTTCTCACACTTCTCACAAAAAAACCACTTTGTACACGATCTCGACCCTGAAAAATCATTAATTGAAATCTTCATTGACTTTGTTTTTTCAAGTTACTTCAATAGAGAAATGCAATATCTAAACAGTCTTTGCATTACTAATTCGTTTCAATCTTTATTTTCAGGCTATTAATTTACACAATCTTTTTTTATAATACAATCAAATTGAACCAATAAATGTCATTATGTTTAAGGACCTTGATGTTATAAAAATAATGATTATACACTCAAGGTTAGAAATATTTTGGCTTTGAGGAAACTTGATGTCAAATTCCAAAATGAACAATACTCGATTGGGATGGTTTAACGGATGAGGACATACTTTTAAATGAATTTCATTTTTTTATATCTTATCCTAAATAGATTTACCTTTATTACTTTTTTATTTTTGTTTTGTTTTGTTGTACCTGCAGTCTAGAAGGTAATAGCTGTGTATGAAAGATATATTTTGGAATGTTTGAAAAAAGTTTTATGTGAATAAAAATGTTTTTTACATGAAATCATTTAGGGGTTGATGAATATTTAATACTTTTTCGGTTGTACAGGAAACTTTTTTTATTTTAAATAAAATATGTAATCTAATTTTTCTTAATTATATTTTAAATTTATATATAATATATATAATTTAAATTGTTCAACCCGTGTATCACACGGGTACATAACCTAGTTTATAATATTCACAAATTTCTATATTCTAAATAAATGGGTGCTAAATATTTAGGGGCTCAAAGCCATAGCTTTAAAATAATTGGGCTTGGGCCAGCCCTGTCAGCCATCAACCCCTTTAGTGTGACAACCTGCACCCTTCACTTTTCATAAATGTGCATAATTGGTTCCTCAACTATTTCAAAATTATCATTTATAACCCTCGTATTTTAATAGGACCAAAATTCACAATTTAATAAAACTTATATTTTTTATAAGTAAAAGTATACACGTTTTATACTCACATCTACACCCGAGCACTGATGTATTGTAAAATACATCTATTTCCAGTGTAGAGTTTGTATAGTTTTTGAGTCGTTTAAATAGTGTTTTTATTAGTTTTAGGCTTGTACTGGTCTATTTTATTTATTATAGGTTCTTATAGATTTTTATTAGCTTTCTGTCATTTTTAGTACTTATTTATTTATTTTGTATTTTGTAGGTGTTCATGGACGTTGGAGCGTAAACGAGCAACTTTGTTCAAGTCAAGAACACCCGAGTCGAGAACACGGAGTCATACTACTATATAATAATAATAATAATAATAATAATAACGAAAAAAGAAAAGAAAAAAGAAGTCAACGTGACTTGGGTCACATTCCCAAGCCCAAAACAAAACAAAACAATATGAATTATAATTTACCCTAATGATTATAAAAGAGGGGAGCTGGACAATTATTAGGGGGAGCCGCATTTATTTTTCTTAGGAGAAATTCTTGGGGGAGGCGCAAGTATAAGGGGACATCGAGCATAGCACAGTGGCGAAAACAAATATTATTAAGGGGGCAGGCCAGGGATCAAAGGTTGTAGGCCAGCGATTATTCGGGTGTCAATCATTCGGTGTTTTCGTTCCTTTATTATCTTTGTTCTATATAATGATTGTTGAATTTTTATTTGGCTTTGTTTTTCTTTTCAAGATGATTTGTGGCTAAAACTTTTATAGCTACCTAGACCAAGACAAATAACTATGTTTTGATTTGTTTTTTAGTTTCTATGGTTTTTGGAATGTGTTTTGGATTTATGATTCAGTAAAGATTTTGATTTCTTTAGATCTAGTGTATGTGCGTATCTATTATTTTTTGATTGTCACTTATTCACTCCACTTGCACTTTTGTGAATGTCTTTCATGTATGAGTGCTAGTTAGGTTGCAGACTTTGTGTAGCAACTAGTTTATGGTCAATAATCGCGAGTTTACCATAGGAGTGATATTTGGTGGTTAGAATATTTTAGGTATTCTTCCAAGTTCAATAGCTGTGAGGTGAGGGCTTGTTGGTATGTCTAGGTTGTTAGATTGCTAGGTTAGAGGCTTTGTAAGAAGATCTTCCTAGTTTCCCTAGCATTCCTTGTTGGCCAAGTCTTATCAGAAATATTGTAGTTACCCCTTGCACTTTCGGGTGTATTGTGACTTTCGCGCTGTGAGGTAGACTGTCTAGCAGGTACTTTAAGATTCGAGTAGGTAAGCCTGTAAGGGTAACCTCTCAACCGGTGGTTTAACGGCTTATAGGTAACCTTAGGTTTCTCCTTGAGAAGGGTCGAGGGTCCTCTAGTTTATCCTGTAAGTTTAGTATTTTAAGATCCCGGTTCCACACCAGTTCCATAGCCATTAGAAGCTTATCATTCATGTGTAGGATTCTAGCCTAGGTAGTGCCTTCCCATCATCTGATCCCAGTTGTGGTTTTCAGTTTATGTCTATAGTTTATTTAAGTTATATTTTATTTATTTGTATTAGTTTGTTAGAAACCCCCCTTTAAGCAACAAAACATATTTAAGTCAGTTTGTAGATAAGTAATCGAGTCTAGTTTTCGTTTTCCAGTAGAGTCTCGTGGGTTCGATACTCGGACTTACTTTAGCTGTACTGCACTGACCGGTACACTTGCCGGTTGTGTGGTTTAGGTTTAGAGAGTCTTAGTTTATAAATTTAAAACTTAGAGTGTCTAGTTTAGGTTAATTTAGTTAGTTTTTATTAAACCACTTTGAGCACATCAAGTTTTTGGCGCCGTTGCCGGGGACTCTTGGCGATTGCGTTTACTAGCTTTGATTACACTTATCTGCTACATCTGTGCTACTTATGTTTTGTGTTAAGTCTGTCTTTTTGTATAGTGAGTCGTAGGAGTCTAATTGTTTGTGTATTTTAATTTCTGTCGAGTCTGTAAATATGTTTGAAATTTGTGGAGGACCCTATTTTACCGTTAGATTTCCACAAAATGCGGGGTCCTCTACACATTATTGTGCTAATTCCTTTGTGCAGCCGCAGCCATATTATTCACAGGGTTGTCATACATATCATTATGATGACTCGTATCAGCAGCCACATTTCAATCAGTATCCTGATCAATTTTCTGGAAGTAATTCTTGTGAGAATAGTGGTAATGATTGGAGTAAAATAGAGAGTCTGTTGACATTATTAGTTGCGAAAGATGCCAATACCCAGAAAATGTTAGCAGAGCACGACACCATCCTGAAAAACCGACAGGCTGCTATTTTAGATCTTCAACGAACAATAGAAGACATTGCTAGAAGGTTAAAGGAAGAAGAAGAAAAAGAAAAGGTTCAGCAAGAGCAGCTGCCGAAAGTCGGTTATACATATGATGAGGAGGGCAACTACCTCGGGTACATGAACGCTCGAGGGGAGTTGTTCCCAACGTTTCCAGAAGAAGGGAAAGAGCCGATCATGGAATACGCAGATGAGTCAGATGAAGAGATCATCCCAATCACGGAGACGAAAATGGACATTGAAGTCCCACCTCCGGTGCCACAGGTTACTATATATGATTTTGGGAGTGACTCTGATGAAGAGGACGACGAAGAAGAATGGGCGGCGTATCAGAGGTCGTTAGTGCAGAGGGAAGTGACTGAAGAAGAAGTGGAATTGGGAGATTCCATTGATATGATGTTTGGTGTAGAGGAAGACAATAAGGTTAGTGAAACGTTGTTGTCTGAAGAGGATGAGTTTTTAGATCTAGAGTTAGATGGTTTACCTGTTTTTGAAGAAGTAGGGGAGTCTGATCCCGATGGAGATATGGCATACCTGGATGCCCTACTTGAAGGTGAACCTACAGACATGACTGAACCTGCACCAGATGAAAGAAATAAGTGTGGGGATCATCCCATGGAAATGGTGGTAGAAGAAGCGCACCATAGCTGGCCCGTGGTATTAGTAATAGATGGAACTTCAAAATCAACAACACCACGGGAGAGGGCAAGGAAGAGAAAAAGAAAGGATCGGAATCGGAAGAGGATCAACGGCTGGCACGAGTTGGAGAAGAAGAAGCCAGTGAAAGTCAAGCACGATCAGTCTTCTTGCTACATGCCACGCATCTGGTTCAATCCAGGTAAGTTTAAATTTTGGTGGTCTGACCCGTTAAGAATGCTTAGATTATTTTTCAATTCCACTAATAAATATTCAATTGTTAACGAGGACCGGGTGGAATTAAACGGGTTAGATCGGGTCCAGATAAAAGAGAAGCCCCCTGATTAACTTTAAGTGTGGGGAGGCTCTGTAGAGTTTGTAAATTTATTTTTATACTTATTTTTTTTAGCTATTCATTTTTTTATTTGTGGTCCGTCTTTCGATAGTTGTTCATAGGTTTTTATCTTTCTATTTTATTTTTGTTTTTGTGTCTTTGAGTCTGTTTGCAGGTTTTCGTGTTTACCTGGGTGGATGAAATTTCACCATGAGCGGATCCCATGTATTTATCTTTATATATATTTTATGATTGGGAGTTTTGGTAGAGGTTTGGGTAATGAAAAATATTTTTTTCTTAAAAAAAATAAAATAATAAATAGTCTTTCTGTGAAAAAAGTCTTTTCACGTAATGTGAAGAGTCTGGGCTGATCTGTTCGCCTTATGCGACCAGCTATTACCCCGGAAGGTTATTTTTTTTTCTCTTGCAACGCGTGTTGTGATCACCAGTGTCCTTCACGTTGAGCGAGAACCAATTTTTTTTCTTTCTACCCATTTGGTTCTACTACCATTCACCGCCATTTTGCCAAGCAGGTACGTCTTCTTGTTTGTTGTTATATTATGAGTCTAAGTTAGTAGTTTGAGTCTTTTTATTTTTGTGTGGTTCGGTATTATGCTCGGGCTTTGTTTGTTTCGTTTTGCGCAGGTTTGGATTGCACCACCCGTACTCAATCTCCATTCGGGTGATTCCGGAGCTGTTATTATTTATCAAGGCAAGCCCAGAGTTTACCATTACGTCAGAGCCGATCGCGAATGAAATGCTATACGATCGAGCTAGATTGGACTAGAGTTTTTGGAGCTTACGCGTTATTTTAGCAGCTAAGTCATTTCCAATTTGCCCTTATTTTTATAATTTTTGTATTCGGAATTTATTCTTTTGTTTTGAGTCGTTTCCTATTCCTACATTGAGGGCAATGTAAAGTTTAAGTGTGGGGATGGGAAACTGTCGTTTGGTTTGTATATAGAGTCGTTTTGAGTCAAAAAAAAAATTAAAAAAAAAATCCCTGATTTTGAAGTTTGCATTATATAAAATATGGAAAATGATAGGTAAAGTTAGGTGTCCGGTTTTCAAATAGTATGTATAATAAGAGATTAAAATTGATTGAAAACGTGTCTGATTTGGGATATGTGGGTAGGCTCGGCCGGTAGAAAGGTTTCCTTTGAAAAGTAATAAATTAATTATGTTAGGCTATGTTGTGGGTTCTTATCTAGGAGAAACGGGGAGACCGAAACCGCCAAAAATAGTATAAGAAGCACCGTTATAAGTAGAAAACCGTTAGAATTTCTAATCACTTAAAAAAAATAGAAATCAAAGCAAAAATGCTGAAGCTTAAGGTGCCTGGCCACTGGGATAGCGACTTGGATTGGTCACACCCTCTGAGTTAAGTATGCTGAGATGAAAAAAAAAATGCTGAAGCTTAAGATGCCTGGCCACTGGGATAGCGACTTGGATTGGTCACACCCTCTAAGTTAAGTATGTATAAAAAAAAAAAGAAATAAGTGATTTTAAATTCTCTTGGTTTTTTACATAAGACGGTTGGGAAATGGTCAATTGGTCGTTCCTTTGGTTTCATAAGCTTGAGGCGGGATTAGGAGGAACCGTGGCTTCCTTAGAGTGAGACCCTAGATAGACTAATCTACATGAACTTAACTTAAATAAAAGGGGGCTTGGAAACCGGTTTGGGTTTAAGAGGATCAGTATACCTGCAATCGCAATCAACACGTTAGTAGATTATAAATTAAGTAACCTATGTTTTGAAACCGGATGTAAGCCTGACTGTGATTCCATAGCATAATTCTTTTTCAGGGATGAAAAAAAGATAAGTGTGGGGATATTTGATGTATTGTAAAATACATCTATTTCCAGTGTAGAGTTTGTATAGTTTTTGAGTCGTTTAAATAGTGTTTTTATTAGTTTTAGGCTTGTACTGGTCTATTTTATTTATTATAGGTTCTTATAGATTTTTATTAGCTTTCTGTCATTTTTTAGTACTTATTTATTTATTTTGTATTTTGTAGGTGTTCATGGACGTTGGAGCGTAAACGAGCAACTTTGTTCAAGTCAAGAACACCCGAGTCGAGAACACGGAGTCATACTACTATATAATAATAATAATAATAATAATAATAATAATAATAAAGAAAAAAGAAAAGAAAAAAGAAGTCAACGTGACTTGGGTCACATTCCCAAGCCCAAAACAAAACAATATGAATTATAATTTACCCTAATGATTATAAAAGAGGGGAGCTGGACAATTATTAGGGGGAGCCGCATTTATTTTTCTTAGGAGAAATTCTTGGGGGAGGCGCAAGTATAAGGGGACATCGAGCATAGCACAGTGGCGAAAACAAATATTATTAAGGAGGCAGGCCAGGGATCAAAGGTTGTAAGCCAGCGATTATTCGGGTGTCAATCATTCGGTGTTTTCGTTCCTTTATTATCTTTGTTCTATATAATGATTGTTGAATTTTTATTTGGCTTTGTTTTTCTTTTCAAGATGATTTGTGGCTAAAACTTTTATAGCTACCTAGACCAAGACAAATAACTATGTTTTGATTTGTTTTTTAGTTTCTATGGTTTTTGGAACGTGTTTTGGATTTATGATTCAGTAAAGATTTTGATTTCTTTAGATCTAGTGTATGTGCGTATCTATTATTTTTTGATTGTCACTTATTCACTCCACTTGCACTTTTGTGAATGTCTTTCATGTATGAGTGCTAGTTAGGTTGCAGACTTTGTGTAGCAACTAGTTTATGGTCAATAATCGCGAGTTTACCATAGGAGTGATATTTGGTGGTTAGAATATTTTAGGTATTCTTCCAAGTTCAATAGCTGTGAGGTGAGGGCTTGTTGGTATGTCTAGGTTGTTAGATTGCTAGGTTAGAGGCTTTGTGAGAAGATCTGCCTAGTTTCCCTTTCAACTCTTGCATATCAAGTTAGATCTAGGCTTCAATAATTACCCCTTACACCTAGTGTAGTGAGGCTTTCGCGCTGTGAGGTAGATTGTCTAGCGGGTACTCGATCATAAGAGTTAGATAACCTGTGAGGGTTTGTACCCCAACCGGTAGTTTAACAGCACAAAAATATTCTAGGGTTTCCCCTTGAGAAGGGTCGAGGGTGTCTAGTTTATTCTTAATGTTTAGTATTTTAAGATCCCGGTTCCAATTCAGTTCCATAACCATAGAAGCTTATCAGGCATAGTTAGGAGTCTGGTCCAGGTAGTGTCTTGTCATCATCTGAATTCGGCTCAGCTAAGTTCGTGTCTCTAGTTCAGTTTAGTAAATTTTAGTTAACCTTTATTTTATTGCAATTTATTTTTCAGTAAAACCCCCCCTTTAAAATAATAAATTAATTTAATCAGTATTTAGGATAAGTAATCGAGTCTAGTTTTCGTTTTCCATTAGAGTCTCGTGGGTTCGATATCCGGACTTACTTTAGCTATACTAGAGTCGATAGGTTCACTTGCCTGTCAGTAGTTTAGTTTTAGGGAGTCTAGAGTATTACTAGGTGTCTAGTTTTACGTTTAATTTAGTTATTTTTATTAAACTACTTTTAGCACATCAAGCACGTATGTTTTAGACCTTGATACTCAAAGCCCTTAATTTTCGGTCTTAAAACAACTTAGAAACCGAAGGAAACAAGTCCAGAACTTAAAACTGATTAAATTAGAAAAAAAATTTTTTAGCTCTTGCGGTCCGTGGAGACAGTCAATCAGTCAAAGTCCCAGTCAAAGTCCTAGTCAAATTCCTAGTCAAAGTCCTAGTCAAATTCCTAGTCAAAGTCCTAGTCAAATATTCAATTCATCATAAAACCTTACTTTATGGTGTTGACCAATTTTAATGGCTAATTGAATCAAAAACTAGTATAAAAACCCACCTATTACCCATTACACTTTGCACCTCTAATTCAATTGTTTCAATTCGATTAAACTCTCCCTCATACCTTTCTTCTATAGTATATTACTTCTACATTTGAAGCTTTTATTATAAGCTCATGTAATTGGCGAATTGGAAGCTTAATATTTTTTTTCCTATTCGGTTTCTTTTCTTCTAAATTGGACTAGTTTCGTTGTTGAACCTTTGGATTCTCACGCTCGCTTAGTCATCTAGTCATTTAGCGAATGTGAGTACTTCCTATCCCCTTTTTGCTTTTATTCATTTTTGGGGTGTTACATGTACACTTATACAAATTACAAATACAAGTTCACATTTTTACAATACAATTCTAGTACTATGTGCATTTGCTTACAAACGTGCTTTATGCTTAGACATTACATGTAAATACATTTGTACTTAGTGAAATCATTAACATTGTACAAGCTGACCTTAACATTGGATAGCGCTATTGGATTGACAACCCGCCTAGGTTGATTCTCCCCCTTTTTCATCGGAGAATCCGTGGTCATTGTTAAGTTATTATCCATTTAGTGGATAAGTACACCGCCGTTCATTTAGTACATTTATACAGTCACAGGTTTGATTTCGCTCATTTGTATGATACATAGTTTACATAATTGCACTGTAGCTTTGCACTTGAATTGTATAACATTTTCCAACTTACTATATGTATTAAATCTAGGAATGCTCACCAACATTTCATATGTTGACAAAGCTTATTTTGTACATGTTTCAGGTGCAGTTTGATCTTAGTACTATAGCATTGGACTTTAGTGCTTGTTTTTAATAAGTTATTTCAAATTTCATGTTTCGTTCAGACTTTTGTATTTTTTTTCCATTTCATCTATGTAAGACAATTTAAATTATTCAATAATATATTTACATTTTAGTACCATGTGCTTTTGAACAATCGTCACTACGTGACACCTCGATGATTCCGCCATCGGTTGGGGTGTTACATTTAGGGATTCCACTCCGTCTACACTAACGCTTGTAATAGTAATTTGAAATAATCTCAATGTTTATCTTATATCTTACATCTAATAAAATAAACCTCCCTATGTACACTTGACACTCCCACATTCAACCTTCAATCTAGACACCTCCATATTGTGCCACATGGCATATCTATGTAATTTATAAGAATTTATTTTTTTTAAAATAAAATATCATTAATTAAATCACATTAATAACTTTCCTATTTACTAATCATAAGTCAAACAATATTCAAAAACAATATTCAGGTTCATTCTTTCTCTAAACCCTAGAACTCCATCCTGCACCGCTCATCATTCTGTCGCCTTCATCTCCTCTCTCTCCCCCCCCCTCTCTCTCTCTCTAGCATCTGATCTGATCTGATTATGTTTGAATATCTTCAAGTCATAACAAACGATAAGTGTTCCTCTGATTCAAGGTTGGATTATCTTTATGATTTTTACATTTATTTTACGTTTTTTGATTTAATAATATTCTGAAACCCTAACTGTGATCCCAATTGTAATCGACCAATCCATGGCAAAATCATTGATCCGAATCTATTGGTTTTGTTGCAGGTATTCATCTGAATCTATTGTATCTGCTTGCTCTCTCGCTCTCCATTTTCATTTCTTTAAAGATGTACAATGATTGCACCGCAAAGTGTTGCAGGTACTGATGTCAATATATCATTTTATCTTATTCTTATTCTTCTTTATCATCCAAATTTATTTATTTCTTTGGTTAAATTCCTTCAATCACGATCCGGTTTATTCATTCCAAAATCGTATAAGGAAAAAAATACCTACAATCAAACCACTGCCTCTGTGTTTATTCATTCCGGTAAGACAATCGTTTCATTTCTCTGTTTATGTATTTTCCGTTTGATTGTTTTCTATTGTTGCATTTGTTATTCATACATAAGTTACGGTTTGTGCTTTGGGGTTTTCTATAAAATTTTATATACTCGATAAGGGATGTTTGTTTTTCATTATAGTTTCTTATGGCTTTCAAGCATTTTACCTTTTCGTATTGTTAAACAGGCATCAGTTTGTTTTGTTTGTTTGCATCGTGTATGTGGGTTTCTTATGTTAATCAAAGAAATTGACTTTGAGATTTTGTTAACAAATATGCTTATCATTACATACTATATCAAATCATGTTCATTTGCTATAATTATATTCTTAGTAGCCTTCTAAACATAAAATAAGAATACTATGTCATTTCTAAAACTAAACTGTTACAATTTTTTAAGTTATAAATATCAGATTTTATATTTCATCCAAAAAATTTTGAAATTTAAAAATTTAGAATTTTTAAATCTTCAATTAAAAAATATAAATTTCGTAACCTACAAAATCTTTTAATGTCAAATTATCATTTACTTAAAATAAATCAATCATGCTTAGATTTGTTTACATTACTTAAAATAAATAAAATTTGTTTACATTACTTAAAATAAATAACATTTGGGTTTCAGAATTCATTGTATGCTTAGATTTGAACATTTTGCTGAAACCCTTTTCAAGATGACTTTCTTGAGTTCTGTCATCAAGACTAATTGCATAGGTCTTACAATATGTTAAATACCAATGTTATGTGATAAAGATGTTTTTAATCATTGTTGTTTCTTTAACTTTATTATAGGCCTCACGGGACCGTGGGATACCGATAATCAACACTTTGTTCTATAAGGATCGACACACACTCATATGACCAAGGGTGGCTGTTGAGTTTTGAGATCTCTATAAGCATTCAAAGATTTATGATCTTTTATCAGGTTATGCAATGTTAGTTGTTTAGGTTTGTTTTGAGAACTGAAATAACTTGTGATTTATCTTCTTTTTTTAATGGTTTTTTCAGACAACTTAAACCAACCGTATATACATGGATAAAGTGCCTTATTTTATTGTTATTCCTATTGACTGTTATTTTTGTCTACAAGTAGGTAAAAAGGTTTCAGAAATAAGAAGTGGAGACGACAACGCCTTTAGGTTTTCTCGCAATGGGCAAATGGAACTTGAGTCTAGAGATGCATTCTTCTTTGGCCATTCACGTATCTTCTATTCAACCATAAAACTCCATTCTTTGCTAGCTGGATTGTTATGTTTTAAGCTCGATCATTATTTTAAGATTTATAGTCGTATTGTATTTGTTTTTGAGTTTCTTAAGCTCATGTTTGTTAAGGACATGTAACAAGTGTCACAAAACATGACATCAACTCAAAATACTCAAAGTTTATTAATCCCAACCCAGATTACAAACCCTAAACTATTACAAGATCTGAAACAATACAAACAACTCTCAACTCTCTGAATCACAACAACTAAACAAAGACTAAGACTAAGAAATCATCAACAGATTCAAGATGAATCTGTTAGGAACCCTAATCGCCTAGATATTACAGAGAGAAAGTGAAAGTAAAGGTGATGATGAATGAATGAACGAGAGAGACTGAGAGAGCTTTTTATATGAAGCTCTCGAAGCTTCTCACCGACTCAGCTAATCAAAGGCTGAAATTAACTAAGATAGAAATGATCCAACGACCATAAATAAGTCTCGAAACAAATATCTGCCACTTGCACGTATGGGCCGGACTTGGAGATTGAACAAAATATATTGGGCTTGGGCTCCAACAATCATAAGCTTATAATGACTAAAGCTTATAATTACTAAATAGTTAGCCCAATATTAATAACCCAATAGATAAGTCTTGTACATCAACATGATCAGGCTATCTACTTGGCAACATGTCTACTCTACTCGGCAACATATCTACTCTACTCGGCAACACTGGTACAATCAACCCAATCATCCATCCAAAGCATAAACCTACACACAAACACTTATGCAACATATTAGAGTACCAATTATATCAAAACATATCTATGATTATTAGATTGAACTTATAATGTGCTCATTTTAACACCCCCCCTCAATCTAATAACCAAATGGGTCAAACATATTGAGCTTTTTGCACAACTCATGATGCTGACCAGGACCAAGTCCTTTTGTCATTATGTTAGCAACCTGCTGATTAGACCTAACATCATTTGTTTTTATTGTTCCTTTAGAAATCAAGTCTCTTAGAAAAAATAAATCTATGCCAAAGTGTTTAGTTTTATCAAAAAATACTGGGTTTGCAGCAATGGATAAAGCTGCCTGATTGTCACAAAATAAAGGAACTGGTAATTCTACCTTTATATTAAACTCAGACAACAGACTCAAAACCCACATGACTTCACAAGCAGTAGCACATAAAGCCCTATACTTTGCTTCAGCAGAGGACCTAGAAACAGTAGGTTGCTTTTTACTTTTCCAGGAAATCAAACAAGTTCCTAAGAAAATACAGTAACCTGTGACTGATTTCCTGGACTCAACACACTTAGCCCAATCTAAGTCAGAATAGGCCTTTAGACTTAGACTAGAGCTTTTGGAAAACAAAATACCTTTTCCTGGACTACCTTTTAAGTATCTTAAAAGTCTCATTGCAATTTTAAGATGACCATTTAAAGGTCTATGCATGTATTGACTTAGAAAATGCACAGCATAAGATATGTCTGGCCTGGTATGAGACAAATATATCAATTTACCAACTAATTGCTGATAACCAGTTATGTTTTCTATTAAATCATTGCTATCATTACATAAATGAGTAATAACATGATTTGGTTCCATAGGACTATTAACTGGTTTACAAGCAAGCATTCCATATTCAGTCAACAAATATATACAATACTTTCTTTGAGACATACAAAGACCTTGATCACACAATACAATTTCAATTCCAAGAAAATATTTTAATTCTCCTAAGTCTTTGATCAAAATTTTTTCTTTTAAACACTCTTTTACTTTCTTTATTTCATCTACAGAATTCCCAGTTAAAACAATATCATCAACATACACCAATAATACAACAATTAATGAATTAACAGTTTTAACAAAGAGGGAATAATCACATTTGCTTTGAACAAAACCTATACTAACTAAGACACCTACCAACTTTTCATTTCACATTCTAGGTGCCTGTTTTAGGCCATACAAAGACTTTTTTAGTTTGCACACTTTATTTTCTAGATTAGAATAGTACCCATCAGGAAGAGACATATACACTTCTTCATGTAAATCCCCATATAAAAAGGCATTATTAATATCTAGTTGAAAAAGTTTCCAATCATTTTGAACAGCCAATGTCAAGATAATTTTAACAGTAACAAACTTAACAACTAGAGAAAAAGTCTCATAAAAATATATTCCCTCCTTTTGACTATATCCTTTGGCTACTAACCTAGTCTTAAACCTTTCAATTTCACCAGTGGATTTATATTTTATTTTATATATCCACCTACAACCTACAACACTTCTACCTTTGGGTAAATCAACTAATTCCCAAGTGTTGTTTTTATTTAAAGCCTCTATTTCTTCATTCATTGCTATAACCCAATTAGGATCACTAATAGCTTGTTTGAAGGTTTTAGGCTCAACACTTTTATTTAACACATAAGCAAATATTTTGTTACTACTAGACAAGTTAGAGTAATTAACTACTTTTTCCAAACCATATTTTACTTTTCCCTCTATTACAAAATCATCTAATCTTCTAGGGAAAGTAGAACTCCTTTCTGACCTTCTAACTGTGGTTTGTAAAGTACTATCATTAAGATTACCCTCAGAACTGGTTGAATTTTCATTGTCATACCTCACATGTGTAGCCCTATCAGTCTCAACACTTCCCTTTTCCTGCCCTGAACTAGACTGTTCATTGACATTCAAGGGAATGGATACTGATTGCTCAACATCATGTGTATCTGACTCTAACCTACCTTGACCCCTTCCTTCATCATCGGGTATCTTTGAGTGTTCAAGTGCTTCTGTTTCAAATTTATCAAAAAAGTTTGTAGAGTTTATATCAGAACAAGGATTATCATTATTATTTTCAAAAATTGTTTTTTCTTTAAATGGAAAAACAGTTTTAAAAAACTTGACATCTCTAGAATAAGAAATTATCTTAGTTTCTAAACTGTATATTTTATAACCTTTCTTTTCAAATGAATATCCTAAAAAAACACATTTTTCTGCTCTACTTGTTAATTTGTCAGAATTGTTCAAAACAGTTGCAAAACATAAGCACCCAAACACTTTAATGTGACCTAAGAAGGGTTCAAAACCATATATGAGTTCATAAGGAGTTCTACCATCCAGCACAGAAGAAGGAGTCCTATTAATTAGGTAAGAAGCAGTTAAAATACACTCAGTCCAAAACTTGACAGGTAAATTACTTTGAAATAACAATGCCCTAGTAACATTTAACAAATGCCTATGTTTTCTTTCAACTACTCCATTCTGCTGTGGTGTGTAAGCACATGTGGTTTGATGCAAAATACCTAAGGTCCTACAATAGTTATTCATTTGAGAATTTACAAATTCAGTACCATTGTCACTCCTTATACATTTTACATTTTTGTGAAACTGATTTTTTAAAACAGTTACAAAATCTTGAAAATTATAGAAAACCTCATTTTTATGTTTCATTAGACACACCCATACAGCCTTGGAGTAATCATCAACTATGGTAAGAAAATATCTAAAACCATCCCTACTTACAATCTTATAAGGACCCCAAACATCAAGATGAATTAAATCTCCTAATTCAACTGATTTGTGATCACTTAAAGGGAATGGTTCTCTATGTTGCTTTGCCTTGTGACACACATCACAAGGAGCATCATGAATGTTAAACTTAACTCCTATAACAGGTTCAAGTTTCTTAATTACAATATTAGATGGGTGACCAAATCTAGCATGCCATAAATCAAACAGACTACTACTGTTACTACCAACCTGATTTGACACATAAGATCCACAACAAAAATAAAACCCCTCTAGTTGTTTACCAGTCACCAGGACTTTCTTGGTTAACAAGTCCTGTATATAACAATTGTTTTCATCAAATCCTACATACAACTTATTATCCTTAACAAGTCTATGCACAGAGATTAAATTCACACAGTACTCAGGTACTACAAACACATCATGCAATACAACACCATTTGCTAGTTTCAAATTACCAATTTTAGTAACTAAGGCTTTAGTTCCATTTGGATGTCTTACTTGTATATTTAACTCAGTTACATCTATGAAATCAGTTAAATCATGTTCACTAGCCATAATGTGTTGATTATCCCCTAAGTCTATGATCCATCCCATTTTAATTTTAGAATTTCCAATGTTAAAACAAAAAATAGGTTTGATAAAAGAGTTTGAACAAAACACATCAATACTATTACCTGAAACATTACAACTTTGAGGAGTATCAACAGATTTCTCACTTATCAGACTAAGCAGTTTAGCCAATTGATCACTAGTTAAAGAAGTAATAGGAACATCAGTTTTATCACTTAACACATTATTGCTTGCAGCAGCCTTTTTGCCAAGTGGGTATGCTATGACTTTTGAGTCAAAATGAGTAAGTTCACCCTACCTCATATATGGGTCAAAGTGATTTTTTCCATCAAAATTACTTAAAAAGTTTCAGTTGTTCAACCATTTTTTTTTGAAATATATGGTCATTTTTTTGCTTTTGATTATACTTTATCTTGAAGAAAAACGATTTGTTATACATTCCAATACCATGCTAACAAGTACCCATTTGGTTACCAGTTAAACTATTCTTGTGATTTCTGTTGCTTTCTCCGGTAAGCAATAACTATACAAACCACTTGCAAAATCCATTTATATTTCAGCTGAAACTTTTTAATTCTTACTTACAATAACTATAGTATGTTGTTTTTCACTTAACAGGTTATGTTTTAGATCTGCCATTAAGTAACTATCGATAGTTGATATGTTAAATTTTTTTACCGTTTTACACTTAGGTAATCAGTTTCGTTGATAAGATAAAGTTCTCCTTGTCACCATCAAAATCTACAGATCGCCTGTCAACTAATGTGGCCGGAATTCCACTTGATGAAAGAAATTTGGTAATCTTCGATTCTTTGTTGCTTTTAGTGTTGCATATTTTTATGTTTATTGAAATCTTTTGTGCATTCAGATAATAAAGGCCTTGAGTCTATACCGCAAGAAGACTGGAAGTGAGAAATATATTTGGGTAAGACATGTCAAATTACATGAATTTTTAGCAGTTAGATCATATGTAGGTGTTGATATCTATAACTAGAGGCAAACACAGGTTCTGTTTGATGTGAATATGCCCAACTTCCCATGTCTATAACAAGAGAGTTGTGTCTCTTCATGCCCACAAGTTTTGTTTTCCCTAACACCGGCCTTCCATCTATGTTGTCTACTACATTATGAATAAAATAATACGTAATAATACAACATTTTAAAAGTTTTAATCAATTTTTAATACCCTTTTTGTTCCTTATGGCATGAACTTAGGAGTCTTACTAAAGCGGGTCAAAACCGGTGACTTGGGTGACTGGTCAAAACTGGTGATCTTTTGTTACGGGTGGAGTGGAGTTTGGTAAAAAAAACACTTTGATTCGTGATTAATTCACTTTTTTTTTTTTGTAAATAATTAGTTGTGCCAATATTAATGCAAGAAATATATCGTCTTATTAAATATTGTAACTTTCTAATTTAATGATTTAGGAGGTTTTATATGTCAAAAATACACCTTTGTAGTTTTGACCCGTTTAACTATATGCTATTGGTTTACCAGTTTGACCCGTTAAAGATAAGATAATTGGCCCATTATGAAGTAAATGGTACAAGATTGCCACCTCTAGCATTCACTTAATATGTTTTGTGGCAGATTCATTTTGATAAAAGAGTTCCAACCGGGTCTTGGCTTGGTGGTCGAAGTGGTAATGCTGCAATCGCTCTTTAGGCAGCAAATCAGTTCAGTGGTGGTCTAGCCACTGAAAAAGAACGCCTAGAATGGTCCGGTGAGATTGGTTCAGATGTTCCCTTCTTCTTCTCCAATGGAACCACCTATTGCACTTGTAGAGGTGAGGTACGTATTATCAAATGATCATGTTGCTATTTTCTTATAAGATATAATAATTTCAAGTATATGTATTCGTTTAAAGAAAGAATACTTAGACCTAAAAAACTTTGTGTATCTATTCATTTGCTAGAACTTAGTATAATCTAAACATGTTTTAATTGTCTTATGCAGGCCTGATCACATATACTTAGTCGCTAGCAGGTATTATTGTTAGAAGGATGTGAACTCATACGTGATCTATGATGTACATGTTTATGTCTATGTTTAGTTATTTAAGCAATGACAACACTTAAAAGTTTCAAATCATTTGTGTGTGATTATGAAGAAGATAAAGACATGTAGGCATGGCAAATGAAGAACTTGACAAGCCTTAAAAGAACAAAATCTACATAATCTGTTGTTAAGGTCTATACTGCCCAAGGATGATGCAAATATAAGAGATGACATTTTGGAAGATTGAGCAGGTGAACACAATTATTGATGATTAGAGTGTTTTTTTTTAGCGTAACGCCATATCTTGGTTATGAAATTTATATGTTTGATTTGCAACATGTACTACATGGAAGAGGTTTCACTGTTTCGATGGACATCTTTATAATATGATAGTTTAGATTTTTCATACAAATATTAAGAAATGCTTCCTTGAATCTAACCTTTGATACTTAAATCACACAAGGAATGCGTGATTTGAGGTGGGAATTCCATATTCGAATATGAAAGGATTAAAGGTCAATTTTTTCACTTTTGCTTTTTATTTTATCTTGGCATGATGATGGATTTTTATTTGATCATGCAACAAAGACATACCTGCATGGTAATTTTTTTTTTTTTTTGTAGGAAGCGAGTGTTGCAATATTCAGGGCATATATATATATATGGAAAAGTCGTTTATTAAATTTCAAATTTGAAGACATGAATACACAATTAGGAAACCGCATGTTCAAGAAGACATGAAATACACAATTAACATATATGTGCGGCAGAAATTTCCTTTGACTCTCCTTTTCACATGTGTATTCCTTACTTTTAAATTTTAATAAAATATTTGTACTATATTTTTTTTACAGGTTTTACCGCCAAAGAATTATTATTTGTGAAACCGCGTGGCAACGCGAGCAATAGTCTTACCTAATAAAAAAAAAGTCATTTATGTCACATGTCATTATATTAATCCAACTTCAATTTTATCTATTCTCTTATTAGGACACATGGCACAGTATACTAATTTTCTTTTTTTCCCTTTTCTTAAAAATAAAAAATATTAAATGTATAAGGTAAAAGATCCTAAATTTGGAAGTTATTATGTCAATCACCTTCTTCCAAAAGAAAGCTATTTCATCTTCCTCCAGTTTGTCAAAACCCTAAGACAACAACATGTCTTTATATTCTCCATCTTCCCTCATCTATAACACTAATACGTTCCATCTTCCCTCATCTATAACCCATAAGTTATTCGACATATTTTTTGAAATCGTATCTTCAGTTTAAAAACAACATCAACGAAACATTACAGGTCTGTTTTTAATAAAGTCAAAATAGTTTGTTTTTTTTTTCTTTCTTAAAATCGAATGTTATAGAAGTTTTCTTAAAAGTCTTATTTTTTTTAATAAAAATAGTATTTTTTAAATACTCTGTTTTTTTTTGTGAAAATCGAAATATTAATAGTGTGTTATTTTTTTGGGAAAATGGCCAAAATAGCCGTATTTTGCACAAATAGCCCTCTCCACCCTCTTTGGAGAGACGGGACACGGCTCCCAACGAGCCTGAACCCTCTTCCGAGAGGCTTCCCATTTCAGCCAACAGAGGACCGCCATGTGTCGTTGTTGATCCCGAGACAGACCTGAGACGTGAGACAGACCTGAGACGTCTCCGGTGACGTCTCAGAGACGCCTCCGGTGACGTCTCAGAGACGCCTCCGGTGACGTCTCAGAAGACGTCTCCGGTGACGTCTCGGAAGACGTCTCCGGTGAAGACGAAGAACAAGAAAAAACAGTAAACTTCGTCGGAGAAGACGGAGAACAAACCGGAGAAGACGAAGAAACAAGAATCAGTACACCTCTCTTCGGTAACCAACCAGATCTGTATCCGGTAGCGTATATTATTCAACGTCAAACTCAAAGCCCACACAAAACGACCGCATAACGACCGCATACTTTCTCTCCAAGTCACCAGTTAATGGAAAAACATGGGATCGGTATTATCATCGTTCTGGGGAGATGCTAAACAAACCCCCAACGAAGGCGATGCGTCATCGGGTGAATCACGAGTGATCGAATTCCATTCGTTTACAAACGACGGCAACATCCAAATCCGGTTACCGCTTTATCGGCAACGTCTAGTTCCGGTTACAAATGACGGACGAAGACGATTCCAACGTGGGTTCCCCATTGTTATGGCGGAGCATGAGTCCACCGGATAGTCCGGTCAGGTTTCCCAACACAAGAACCTTATCACCTTCGTCAAGAGCTCAGGAGATCGCCAGAGGTCAACGAGAGATGATGGAGATGGTCGAGAAATGTGTCATGCATTGAAATCTTGTACTCTTCGCATCCACAGATGTACATGGGTGTTCAGGAGAGAGAGAAAGAGGGTTCAGGAGAGAGAAAGAGGGTTCAGGAGAGAGAAATGTCTGTCTCGGGATCAACAACGACACGTGGCGGTCCTCTGTTGGCTGAAATGGAAAGCCTCTCGGAAGAGGGTTCAGGCTCGTTGAGAGCCGTGTCCCGTCTCTCCAAAGAGGGTGGAGAGGGCTATTTGTGTAAAATACACGGTCAACGGGCTATTTTGATCATTTTCCCTATTTTTTTTTTCATAATATCGAAGATTACAGATATGAATGTTATAGATGTTTTCTTAAAATCAAAGATATGATTTAAAGCTGTGTTCGTAATCCTATATTAAATCATATTTTCATTGATTTTTTTATTTGCTTTAACCGATATAAAAGTTTATAGATTTCTTCTTCATTGTATTCTCAAAATCATGTCCTCCAGGTTGTAATAATCTTTTTTTTTTTGGTAAATTTAATGAATATAATATAATAGCACTGTTGAGTCGGCTACCATATATTATTAAGTAAACTAGTAATTTTAACAGCCGCACGTTGCGGCGGCAACATCAAAATGTAATGTAACTCAAATTTATGAAGTCGAATGAAAACGTCTTGTTCTTAACAAAATTTTCGTCAAAACTTAGAGTAATGGAATAAATAATTTGTGGCTCAATTATTTGAATTCTATTAGTTGTTGTACCCCAATTTGCGGGTCCAAAATGTTTTAAATTTTAGGTGCATTTAAATGACAAACAACAATCCATTGTTATGATGGATGTTGCACAAATCTCGCCAAAATAACATGAGCTTTTAATTCCCTATTTGCTTTTTAAGTATTCCAGTGGTTTTAAGTTTATTGCTACCCACCATTTACAATATTATGTAAAAAAATAACATAATATTGTTAGTAGCCGAGAGAAAGAGCAGAAAAACTTTCAATTCCCTATTTTGTATCAGATTTATCGGGTTTACAATATTATGTAAAAAATTTGAACAAATAACATTATAACCCGGGTTTTGAACCCACACCATCCCAATATCCCAATAGCAAGTAAACAATCTGACCACCTAGCTACTACCATAACATCTTATCAAGTTTAGTAACTAATAATACTTATTCGAAAAAAAATAAGACATAAATCAAAATCACTGTTCAAAAGCTTTGATTGTGTGCCACGAAAACTAATTTATTTAAAATACTTAATCAACGAATTAAACTCCCAAATCTTTACTAAATATTCTTTGGGATTCATTTAATAACTAATATTTTTTTTTTGTCTCAAAACCAAACACAAAAATTATTAAAATTCGTTCAACACATCTATGTCCAGAAAATCTTCACAACAGGTCAGTTTAGTAGAAAAATTCCCAAAAATTGTGTATTTATCCAAACGGGATGAATCCACTTGGAAAAGTCAAGTTATTCCAATTTTAATCTACTGTAAAAATTTCATAACCTATTTCTTTATAAAACTCGAGTTATAACGATTTAAAGTTAACTCAGTTTGTTAATCCGAAAATCTGATATGACCTTTATTCAAAGAAAATCCCGAAAACTACTCAAACGACGTCCAAATCACTCGATTTTACCCATTATGAAAAGCTAAGATCAGGTAATATAACCATGCAAATAAAACATCAAAACCATCATGTTAAAGTCACGTAATAGACCCTACAAGTTGACCTAAACATTCTGTCCAGATTTTAATCATGCATAAACCCTTATTTAAACGACTCACGTGTGCATATAATCGATCAAAAACAATCAACAATCATTACAAAACATTCATAAGACCTAGAAAGATCAGAACCTATCATAATACATGCAAAATCATAAACCCTAATGATCAAAACATCACCAACTTGCGCAACAAGTAATCTATCATATCACTAATCGCCTATCATCATGTTTAACCCGTTAAATCTTCATAAACTTCAAGTTTTAATCTTTATAAAAAGGTCTCAGACCTGGACAAACTTAGTTATAGGGTTTTTATAACATAATAAGAAGATTAAAGCATAATAGATTAAAGATTATACCACAAGCTCTTCGAAACAATCAACCGAATGCTCTTGAAGCTTCCCAATCGATGTTCTTTCGCCTTAGCAGGTGTTTTGGGGTTAATATTTCGTAAATAGGGCAGTGGGGGCGATTAGGGTTTGAGTTTAGGTGATACAAGAGACTTAAGGTTGCTTAAATTGATGTTTAAGTCGGTTTGGTGTTAGCAAATACCCGCGCGCGGCCGCTCGAAGGCTGTGAGCGGCCGCTCATAGCACTTCGGCCCGCGTCGGGTTGCCTGCTTCGTCGTACAACGTGTTTTTATCGATGTTTTCGCTATTTCGGACCGTAACAAGTGTAACCCTATGTGTTAAGACCCCAACCATCCTAATGGTCCACCTTTAACGATTTTTATTAACGTATTCGGTTTAAGTTCACGTAATCGCATACGGTTTGCACATAATTTCATAGAGTATCACAAAAGTACGTAATTGCAATCAATCTCAATCCATTAACTCACAATTATTAAACTTCATTGTTCACCAACATCCGAGGTTTACTAATCAAGTATACAGTCTGGTAATTCCTCGAATTACCACTTCATGCAGTTATTAACCTATAACTGTGCAATGTGTGTCCTATCTAGCTAACCCTAGTTAAGTATAATGCAAGGAATGTAACTAGAGTTTAGTTAAAGTGAGAACCTGAAATTGCGGGGTATCACATATAATACAAAGTTGATAGAATTCGAAATATACTGTACAACCATCTCCTTCGTTGCAACAAATGTGTAACTATTAACGAGTACTAAAACCCTAAAGTATAAGATGATCCAGAAGATACACCATAATAACTTGCTGCACTATTTGGTTCAACACTTGAAACAAATACAGTCTGTGGTGCTACACTCACACCTCCACTTGGAATGGCCGAAGATGATGAACTAGCATAGTAAAGTTCTAGATTCTGAGGAATCAGGGATCTTTTCGCCTTCAGTCTCTCTTCCATGTCCTTCTTTTTCAGCTTCTGAATGAATTCATTGATGGTCCATAATGGAAAAGAATCCTTATCTCTCAACACTTCTACATGTTGACTCCAATAGGGAGGCAACGCATCTGTAAACTTTTCAACAACCTCAGACATAGGATAAATGATTTCATAGTTAGAAAATTCAGATAACAAATGGAAAAATCTAGGAGTGAGTTCTTTCAAACTCTCATTTCCAAGATAGCTAAAGTTCTCAAACTCTTTCTTCAGCTTTTCAATTCTTAGCTTCCTAGTCTTCTCATTTCCATCATTTCTACTCTTCAATGCTTCCTAAAGCTGCTTGTAAGTAGAACATGGTCCAAACTGATGTAGTAGATCAGTTGTCAACGCTTGAGATAACTATGAGTATGCTTTCTTCCCAGCCGCATACTTCTTCTTTTCATCATCCTTAATATCATCAAGTGCTACTAGTGTGTTCGAATTCTCAATCATCGGTGGCACATACCCCTTCACAATAATTTGCCACGCTTCACCACCATCTAAACCCTCAAGATGAATCCTAAAATGCTTCTGCCATGAATGATACTCGATCATATCCAATATCTTTGGTGGTCTATTCCCATTTCCCGTAGAAAGGTCATTCACCAAAGTAGTAATGGCATTTGTGGTCTGACTTTGCACTGCTGCAGCTGTTGCGACACCCTAATAATCTGGAATTTGTTGTGGAGGAGGTCTAATAGCGGGTTGAGTTAATCCTGACACACCCCAGTAATTCAGCATTGGTTATGGTTGTGTATTTCCCCGTTCAGCTGCTATAGCCTATGGGTTCATCGGTGTTTGTTGTGGTTGGTTCATAACAGTCTGGTGTTCATAGATAATCCTCAAATGTTGTCCATGATGTATAAAATTTCAACACTTAGAAAATTCTGAATCTGACAAACTAGTTCGGGTAGTCGTGAGGTCGAATGAACAATGATCAATTGGTTCGACCCAAGTAATCAACACGAATGAATGAGTAATAACTGATTCGACCTATTGAAGAACCCGAAGGAAAAACTAACACTCGAATGAAAGTTTCTAAGACAGATTCGACCCCAAATAACATCCCGAATGAACAATCTAAAAACTGATTCGACCTAACTCAAACTGATTCGACCCGACCCATTATGGAAATCAAATTTTCATCAAAAATCAACAATTTTGATCTGATTTTCCAAAAAGTTGTTGAATTTTATTGTAAATGATTAGGTTTTGGTTCGGATTGAATGTAGAACAAGTTTTGTGAAAGAATTTTTTATTTTATCCGTAAAAACTAGCCCAAATCAATAAAAAACCATTGTTTATCAATGTTCATGCAAAACAACAACAATTTTGATGATTTTGATCGAAAATCTAAACAATTTGTATCAATTTGCAGTCGTGTGATTGAGCACAAGCTCTGATACCACTTTGTAGGATCGATTTATCATAAAGAAACAATAATATCGCAGGAGTTGTTATGAAACAGGTGCGGAAACCCTAATTCTCATGCAAAATGATAAAAATCGTAATCAGAACATGTTAAAGTTCAATTTCAAATCGTTTTCCATTAATATTAATTAAAGATAACAGTTACAACTCGATATTAATGAAAACCATGACTTCCAGAACCTTTCTACAAAACACACACAAACACACTGGCAAGTGAGCAACTACTTACAACTAAAAACAACTCAAAACTATATATAGACGATTTCATTCGACCCATTACAGGTTCGAATGAACTCGTTCGATCCATCGAAACATCGAATCAAACAAATAATCTAACAAAAACTTCATTCGACCCTTCTGATCTTCATTCGACCTCTCGTAACGTCGAACCAACTTATAAAAGTCCAAAACTTATCATCTTCATCTTTATTATGTGAATACGAAAGCGATAGACACAATTTTGCATCTACATATTTCTCGGAAGAGCATCATCAGCTATTGATTTACGAATACATGCCAAAACGAAGCTTGGATATTTATTTATTCAGGGGTATGTCATGTTTTCTACGATGATTTGATTGATTTCTAAAGTTACAAACATGGATGTTTCGACTGCTGATGTTTTTCTTCAACAGGAGAACTTCCTTGGGACATTAGAATGAAGGTTATTCTTGGTGCTGCAAAGGGCTTACCATTTCTTCACAGACCCGCAAACAAAATACTTTTTTTTTGAGATTTTAAGACACTAAATATTTTACTTGATTACGTATGTTCGTGTTCTTTGACTTTAAATCGTTTCCCAGGTTGTTTATCAAATTTGTGCTATCTAGAGAGTTATATGTCGATCGTTTCATTTAAACGGGATTTCAATGCCAAAATCTCAGATTTCAGATTTGCCCGTGAAGGAACCACCAGCGATGACATCCATGTTACCACTTGGCTGATGGGGACGAACAGTTATGCTGCCCCGGAATTTTTGTCAACTGGTATACTAATGTATTTTTGTACCTTTTCTACTAACTTGTGATTTTATATAATTAAGCTACGTTTGGTTTGTTCTATAATACCTAAATTTGATCATTATGCAAGACTAGATTTGCGCTCTGCAAAAAAGTTAAATTTACTATTCATGTTTTTATAACAAATAATATTAAAATTAAGTGTAATCTTATTTAAATATGATCTTATTAAATTATTTGAAAAAAAGATGATATTTGAGCCCTTAAACATTCAAGTTTTTTTTTTATTAACATTTGGATAAAAGACATTTCACTAACATTCAAGCTTTTTTAAAGATGATGTCTTTTGATACTATTTGGATTGTGTGATTCAATTGCTGTCACACCCTCAAATTTTCATTGCGGGATTTTTACCACAAGGCACGTGACATACCAGGATCCTCATAGCCATTAATTACAAGAACGACTCTAAATGCCCAAACCATTTAATTTGTTTCCAAAAATGAAGTTTAATGTTTACCCAAAAACTTTAAAGTAATGCGAAAGCATAAAGAAAGTATTAAAGTAAAACATCCTGCACAAAACATCGCACCCGAAACCAAAGTAATGTAAATTAACCAAAATAAGATTTAATAATTTTTAACACCCAATGACACCAATGATGGATGCCCTAACGTGCTTCGTACCTAGTGACCTGTAAAAGCATTCTAGCGTGTGTCAACATAAAGTTGGTGAGTTCACAAAGTAAGGTAATTAAGAGTTCAAGTTTCCAAAACCAGTAGCCAATAACCAGTAAACACTAGCTCAGTGTATGCCAAGGGTAGGTAACCCATTCGTGATAGCTAAACACATGAAGTACCGAACTATTATTTAAACGGTGCACTCACAACTGTGAGCAATTGTGCCTCCCATCATTGCCTATCAACAATGATAAAGTCTAAGGTCAAAGTTCACGCTCGGCTCCCAGCACGGTGTGAGGTTTGTTAAACCTAATAGCGATATCAACAAGTAACTCGCTTGCCAAAATTCGGCAACACAGTTGGTATAAGTGAAGGACTTCCGTGATAGTGTGTCGTTTTGTTCATCAAGGACAAAAGTTGTTAAACTAGTAAAACCTAATTCACACAAGGAATCAAAACCCGATCCACACAAGGAAACAAAGTATCCCAAAACCCGGGATAGTCAAGTAGTCCCAAACCAGACTAGAAAAAGTTAAGTAATTTCAAAACCTGAAATTAAGTTGTCTCCAAACCTGAGATGCATGCTTTTGAGAATAGAGTAGTGAAACTCACCTTAGGTTGCATTGAGTGCTAAATCCAAATCCAAACAAGTAATAGAGACTCGCTACCGACTCCTTATTATATGTGTCACTATGTGAGTACATGTGCATACACAACACACAACATGACTCGTTTGTCCAAGACATTCAATGATGTGAAATCGTTTAAGTGACACCTAATGTAACTACACGCACAAGTAACCCTAAGAATCCGTTGGTGAAGATTATGTTATAATCAGTTATACACACCATATACGTTTCATACAAGTGTACACACAATTTCAAGTCATAACCAAGTCATACAAGCCTTCAAATGAACATTTATACACAAAAGTCATAATCTGCGTTTTCAGGGCAGATTATGTGTTGTCAAAACGATTTTATGAAAAATACTTACACAACATAATAGCCTCCAAAACTTTTACTGAACATCCCTATGAGTCCAGTTGTTGGGCCACTATTTTTGTTTCATGAGAAAAACACATTGAAACAATTATGAAAAATCGTTTACTACAGCTAAGTTCTGACAAAATTATGAAAAATCATTTACGAGAGAAACTCTTAAAAGTCATGGATTCATCATCGTGTATTCATCCAAACATGATGAATCCACTTGGAAAAGCCGAGTTATTCATGTTTCCATATACTGTCCAAAATTCGTGACCTAATTCCTTGTAGAACTCGAGTTATGGTCGTTTAAAGTTGACCCAATTTGCTAATCCGAAAATTAGGTATAACCCATGTTGGTAATAAATTCCAAAAAACATTTTAAATGATATCCAAATCAAGAAAACTTGCACATTCTGAAAACCTAAGATCATAACCAATATGCTAGAACAAAGTAACAATCAAAACAAACACTTTAAAGCCACGTTACTTCTCCTACAAGTTACTGCATACAATATGTCCACTTTTAAACATACCAAAATCTCATCATTAACAAACCCTAGACTCACAATATTGGTTAAACAAGATTATAGACACATCATACAACATATTCATAACATATAACAGATACATCATGTAAGATTTATCATGAATATTGTAGGAGGATCGAATTTGTCAAAAACAATTAGTTTGATCAAACAAGTCTACCAATTCAGGTGCGGAATCCCTGAATCAGTTACGAAATGATAATAAAATCTGCAAAACACACAAATCACCTTTAACATTCCTTTTCATTCATAAACATACTTGATTAACTTTACAAAACCTTGTTTATAATGATAAAATCACAATACAGACTCAAAACAAAACCCTAGGGAGAAAACCAGATCGAAGGAGGGAAACAAATGACCAAAAACTTTAACTTGAAAATGAAAATCAACCTATATATAGCCTGCACATTCGCCCCCTGTAAGGGTCGAATGTGCAGGTTCGGCCCTTTGTTTGGGCGAATCAGCACATTGCTCTACAAAACTCTTCCTTCGACCTGTATCTTCTACCTTCGACCCATTTAAGTCACCATCGACCCTTCTTAGTTCCACATTCGACCTTACGATTTTAGCAAAACAGAATTGAATGCGCAATCCAATAGCACTAGTCGCAAAACGTGTATTAACAAACTCCCCCTCGACTATTGCTTGGATTGCTTTTGCCTTCGCTCTTCATCCATCCGTTTATTCATCAACTTGATGCGCAATAAGGTCTTCTTCTCTTTCGTCATGACTGGTTCAAAAGTTTGTTTCGGTTTCTTCTTTTCTTTCGTAATCTTCACAAACTTCCCCAGTTTCTTGTCATAGTCGCATCCCGCATTAACATCCCAAGCGAAACACAAGCATACCACCCGTTGGTACTTCAAAGCTTGCTCGATGTCCTTCTCTTCACAGTAAATTGGGTTGTAATACAGCATAATAATGTCTTCATGTGAGCAGTTTATCAACCACATTGGATCAAATAAATGTATCTTCTTGAATTCATCTCTCCCATCTTTCAGCAAGATAACAGCTTCTGCAGTCTTCCAGTCATAGTACCACCACATGAAATCTTTTGAAAAATGTTGTGGAATAGGCATCAAAGAAATATGTTTTAACACGGTCGGTGGTTTATACTTTAAAGTCACCTTGTTCAGCCTCGTTATCTGATCTTTGATCTTCTTATGAACAATCCTCTTCGGATACTGTGGGGTGAACACATCCCATTTTGTTTTGCTCTCTCTGGCCATGCGATCTGCAAAATAGCCAACTGCATCATTGTTCACAGTTTCTCCTGACAAAGTATGTCGGCAGACGTCGCGTACAGCCCAATAAGGTAGTGTTTTGATGTCATGGAATCTGTTGAAATACAGAATTCCTTTTTCCCACTTCACTGCAACACACCTTAGCTGTCTTAGGTATTTCCACCCGAGAGCTCTTCCTTTGAATAATTCGTTGAGAAATTTATAAAAGCCTCCCTGAATTCCAGTCTTCGGTCGGTTGGCTTCTTTTTCTTTCAGCTTCCTGAACAAACTTTTCAGATCGTCAGATTGTTCAACAGTTGGTTTCTGACTTTCTGAGTTCTTGAAGACTTCATCAACGAACTTCTTACTCTTTTCACATGCAAGTTTCTCAGCTTGGCTTAACATTTCTTCAGAAAATTCAGGAAATGCAGAATCCTGTTTATCTTTGAAGTATTCTGGATATTCTTCACTGGTAATATCCTCCATCTCAACATCTTCAAACACTGGAGTATCTCTATCATCAGAGTGATTTCCTGCTTCTTTCTCAGGAATGTTAGGAATCTGGTTCTCACTCATCAACTCTTCAAGAGATTTTCCAACTTGTCTAGCCAATCCTCCAAGTATTTCTTTAGAAATTGCTGCAAAAACTTCACCGTCTTCAAGATCAGGATCATTATATTCAAGCTCAAATCTCATGTCATCTGATTCAAATATTTCTGGAAACTTCCCGGTAAGCTCTATCGTCCAAACTTTCTTTGTCAACATCTAACGATATAACTTTTTGTCTTCATCAGATAAAGATCTGATCTTTTCATTCCAGAAAATATCATCATCATCAGTGTTACCACCAGGAGCTTTCGAACTTGATTCTCCTACATCTTTACTAGCATCTCTCTTCTCATACTTGTACTTATCAGTATCATCGTCATCGTCATCATCATTATCTGCAGAACTGTTATCATCTCCAGAATCATCTCCTGAACCATCTTTATCATCACCATCTTTCTTCTCAGGTGCATCACCGGCATCCTGTTCTAAATCCTCATCATCCAATGATGTGAAAACATTTAAGTGACACCTAATGTAACTACACGCACAAGTAACCCTATGAACTCATTGGTGAACATTGCGTTATAATCGGTTATACACACCATATACGTTTTAAACAAGTTTACACACAAGTTCAAGTCATAATCAAGTCATACAAGCCTTCATATGAGCACTTATACACAAAAGTCATAATCTGTGTTTTCCGGGCAGATTTTATGCTGTCATCATTAACAAACCCTAGATTCACAATATTGCTTAAACAAGATCATAGTCACATCATACAACATATTCATAACATATAACAGATCCATCATGGAAGATTCATCATGAATATCAATCTCTACAAACCCTAAATCATCAATATTCCCTAACATGCAAGTTTCATTCAATATACCTCATAATAATCATATAACCATGCTATTCATCCCCTTAATCCTTGTCTAAGACCATGTTTATGCTATAAAAAGTTTTCTAGACAATCGAGTTTGCGGTGTTTTAAAACATAATTAAGAAGATTAACACAAATGTTAAGATAATATACCCTAAGCACTTCAATCAAGCAAACCGAACACCTTTAAGCCTCCCGAATGGAGTTCTTGAGCCAAAGCAGATGTTTGAGAGGTATAATATTTTTATGGGGGCTGTTATGGTCGATCAGGGTACTGTTATAATGGAAAACTAGGTTAAAAATCGACTTTTATAACAAAAATTCGCCTTGGGGCGATCTGGGCTTGGCCTGGTCCTTTGGGCTGGGTCTAGTCTTATACATTATTATTATTTTGTTTTGTTTTCTTGTTTGAGCCTTTAATACTCAAACCAACACTACCACTATCCCAACCCAATATTTTGAGACCCGAGCTATCATGTCGGTTCGTCAGGTTTTGGTTACGCGTTTCGTTAAATAATCATAATTATATAAAAATTCCCAAATAAATGCGCATAATCTCATAATTGCAAATAATATCCAACGAAGCATTCCACAACTTTTCGTTTTATCAGTACACCAATGTTCGGGGTTCAAGACTCATGTATATGATCCAGTGATTCCCCGCATTACTGTTGCGTGCTGTTATTAACCGATAACCGTGTACTGTGTGATGCACTTAACTAATCCAAGTCAAGTGCAATGCCATGAACTATCATGTAAGTTAACTAAAGTTAGGTTAAACTATTAACCCGAATATGCGGGGTGTCATAATTGCGCAATATGATACCATAATTGATGAACTACACAATATTAAAACTTTCCATTAACAGATGTTTCCAGATTTTGATTCCCCGTACTGTTATCCACCACAAGTTCTATGAGTCTAAGAATTTTTCACCAACCGAGCATCTTTGAGATAAAATCCTTTCCTTATCATATTATTAAACGAATATATACTGCAGCTACCTTCCGAGAATACTCAATTACATGCATGGGGCATTCTTTGAGTGTCAGACGAAATGACCCAGGTATACATTCTACTACTCAAGCCTTTTTTCCATCAATATGAAGCTAGAATCAGTGATTCATGTCATAATATCTTGTTCTTAATTTAGTGGCAACTACGGATGCAAACCATCCGGCTCATTAACGGACCGGGGAGGAAATCATTCAATTGAGGAGGCTTCCATTTATAGATCTTAAAAAAGCTACAAGAAACTTTGAGACACAGCTTGGAAGAGGTGCTTTTGGAATTGTGTACAAAGGGCGCATCGTTGAAGTTGATGTGGCTGTCAGAAAATTAGATGACGACAGTAGACATGGAAACAGGGAATTGGAGGTAAGCCTTTATTTACTATCATCAAATAATTCATTGATTAATATAATTCGTTCATTTGTCAATGCGTGTAGATGGAGGCTAACTTTTTAGGAAAGTTAAGGCACAAAATTTAGTAAAATTAGTAGGATATTGCTTGGAAGAGCATCATCACATATTGGTTTACGAATACATGTCAGAAGGAAGCTTGGATATTCATTTATTCATGGGGGTGTGTCATGTTTTCTCCGATGATTTGATTGGTTTCTAAAGTTAAAAACATGGATGTTTCAACTGCTGATGTTTTTCTTCAACAGGAGAACTTCCTTGGGACATTAGAATGAATGTTATTCTTGGTGTTGCAAAGGGCTTAGCGTTTCTTCACAGTCCCACAAACAAAATACTTTTTCGATTTTTTAAGACAACAAATATTTTACTTGATTCCGTATGTTTTTGTTCTTCGCATTTAAACCGTTTCCTGGGCTGTTTACCAAATGTGTACTATCTTGAGAATTATCTATCGATCATTTCCTTTAAACATGATTTCAATGCCAAAATCTCTGATTTCGGGTTTTCCTGTGAAGGACCCACCAACTAATGTATTTTTGTACCTTTTCGACTAACTTGTGATTTTATATAATTAAGCTACGTTTAGTTTGTTCTAAAATAGCTAAATTTGATCAATATGCAAGACGAGATTTGCACTTTTCAAAAAAGCTAAATTTACTATTCATATTTTTATAACAAAATAATATTTAAATTAAGTGTAATCTTATTTAAATATGATCTTATTAATTTATTAAAAAATATGATATTTGAGGTCTTAAAAATTCAAGTTTTTTATTAACATTTGGATAAAAGACATTTCACTAACAGTCAAGCTTTTTTAAAGATGATGTATTTTTATACTATTTGGATGGAGTGACTTAATTGCGCAATGTGATACCATAATTGATGAACTACATAATATTCTAACTTTCCCTTAACGGATGTTTCAAGACTTTGATTCCCCCACACTATTATCCACCACAAGTTCTATGAGTCTAAGAATTTTTCAACAACCCGACATCTTTGAGATAAACTCCTTTTCTTATCATATTGCTAACCGAATATATACTGCAGCTACCTTCCGAGAATGCGAAAATATTCTAAAAATTTTCGGATTCGGATTCGGATAGTGATTTTAAAATTTTTTGGATATTTCAGAAATCCGAAAATATTCTAAAATTTATAATTTTTATCACATATCCGAAATATCCGAATATCCGAAAATATCCAAAAAATATTCGAAACTATCTGATATATCCGAAAATTTATACATAAAACATATAAAATAAAATAAGTCATAATAAAATTGGATATTTGGATATCTGATTCACTATCTGATCGGGCATCTGAAATTTTGGATATCCGAAATTTCGGATACGGATTCGGATAGTGAAACTAGCTATCCGAAAATTTCGGATATTAGAAGGTTTTGAACACCCCTACAACTCAAGCCTTCCTTTGATCAATATGAAGTTAGAATCAGTAATTTCATGTCATCATATCTTTTTGTTAATATAGTGCTAATTACGAATGCAAACCGTCGGGCTCATTAAAGGACCGGGGAGAAAAACTTTTAATTAAGGAGCTACCATTTAATGATCTTAAAAATGCTACAAGAAACTTTGAGACACAGCTTGGAAGAGGTGCTTTTGGAAATGTGCACAAAGGGCACACCAATGAAGCCGATGTGGCTGTCAAAAAGCTAAATGACGATAGTAGACAGGATACAGGGAATTGCATGTAAGCCTTTGTTTACAATCATCAAGTACTTCTATGATTAATATAATTCGTTTATTTGTTAATGGTTGTAGATGGAGGTTAAATTTTTAGGAAAGTTAAGGCACCCAAATTTAGTAAAAGTAGTAGGAAAGTTAAACAGGATTTTAATGCCAAAATATCTGATTTCGGGCTTGCCCAAGAAGGACCCACCGACGATGACAGCCATGTTACCGCTAGGCGAATGGGGACAGACAGTTATGCTGCCCCGGCCTTTTTGTCAACTAGTTTACTAATGTATTTTAGTACCTTTTCTACTAACTTGTGATATAATATAATTAAGCTACGTTTAGTTTGTTCTATAATACCTATATCTGATCAATATGCAAGACTATATTTGCGCTCTTCCAAAAAGCTAAATTTACTATTCATAGTTTTTATAACAAAATAATATTTAAATTAAGTGTAATTTTATTTAAATATGATCCTATTAAATTAATTAAAAAAGATGATATTTGAGCCCTTAAACATTCAAGCTTTTTTATTAACATTTGGATAAAAGACATTTCACTAAAATTCAAGCTTTTTAAAAGATGATGTTTTTTTGACACTATTTGGATTGTGTGATTCAGTTGCGCAATGTGATACCATAACTGTTGAACTACACAATATTCAAACTTTCCCTTAACGGATGATTCCAGACTTTCATTCCCCCACATTATTATCCACCACATGTTCTAAGAGTCTAACAATTTTTCACCAACCCGGCTTCTTTAGGATAAACTCCTCTTTTATCATATTTTTATCCGAATATATACTGTGGCTACCTTCCGTGAATACTCAATTACATGCATGGGGCATTGTTTGAGTGTCAGACGGAACGACCCATGTATACATTCCACTACTCAAGCCTTTCTTTGATTAATAAGAAGCAAGAATTAGTGATTTCTTGTCATGATATCTTGTTTATAATTTAGTGCCAACTACAGATGCAAACCGTTCGGCTCATTAAAGGACTGGGGAGGAAAACTTTCAATTGAGGAGGCTTCCATTTAATGATATTAAAATAACTATAAGAAACTTTGAGACTAGGGTTGTTCAAAACGCTTGGCGGTCGCCGATCGTTCGGAATTTGCTCGGAAATTGCTCGCTCGATTTTCAGCTCGGTTGTAAATGAGCCGATCGGCTCGGTTCGGTTTGTAAACAAGCCAAGCACGAGCAAAGGTCCGCTCGGCTCTATATAATTTTTGTTAATTTATTATATATATAATTATATATATACGTTTTAATTACAATTATATTTATAGTTTTATACATGCCACTCTATTAGGTTTGACTCAATATATGCAAATATACAATTATATTTATAGTTATTGGCCGAGTCAACCCAATGATAACTAAAACTAAGTTTAATTGTAAAACTCTAAGTCGTGAAAAAACATGTTTGACTTCCTATTCCCATTAGTTGTCCACCATCAATCATTTCCAGCTATCAACCTACGCCACAACACGACAATCGTTTTATGTAGTATGTTCATTATCTCACTGGCCTCAACTAGAGCCTCATTCTCGAATGGTGAACCTCAGTCATCAATAGGAAGCGAGAATATTAAAGGAAACATCCCAATTTTATGGTTGGCTAAAAACACTCGCCGCTCAAAAAAATGTGCGCTCGGACAATGCTCGCTCGGTTTCTGGATCGATTGTAAATGAGCAGATCTGCTCGGTTCGGCTCAGCTCGTGAACAGCCCTATTTGAGACACAGCTGGGAATACATGCTTTTGGAATTGTATAGAAAGGGTGCATTGATGAAGTCGATGTGGCTGCCAAAGACTAATTGACGGTGGTAGACAAGGAAATAGGGAATTGCAGGTAAGCCTTTATTTAAAATCATCAATTACTTCATTGCTAAATATAATTCCTTCACTTGTCGATGCTTGTAGACGGAGGTTAACTTTATAGGAAAGTTAAGGCACCCAAATTTAGTAACATTAGTAGGATATTGCTCGGAAGAGCATCATCAGCTATTGGTTTACGAATACATGTCAGAACGAAGATTGGATATTCATTTATTCAGGGGGTACGTCATGTTTTCTACGATGATTTGATTGGTTTCTAAAGTTACACCCATGGATGTTTCGACTGCTGATGTTCTTCTTCAACAGGAGAACTTCCTTAGGACATTAGAATGAAGGTTATTCTTGGTGCTGCAAAGGGCTTAGCGTTTCTTCACATTTACGTAAACAAAATACTTTTCTGAGATTTTATGACAATAAATATTTTACTTGATTCCGTATGGTCGTGTTCTTTGACTTTAAATTGTTTCTCAGGTTGTTTATCAAATTTGTACTATCTTGAGATTTATCTGTCGATTATTTCATTTAAACAGGATTTCTATGCCAAAATCTATGATTTCGGGTTTGCCCGCAAAGGACCCACCAATGATGGTAGCCATGTTACCATTTGGCGGATGAGGACAGACAGTTATGCTGCCCCAGAATTTTTGTCAACTAGTATACTAGTGAATTTTTGTACCTTTTCTACGAACTTGTGATTTTATATAATTAAGCTACGTTTGGTTTGTTCTATAATACCTAAATTTGATCAATATGCAAAACTAAATTTGCGCTCTTCAAAAGAGCTAAATTTTCTACTCATATTTTTATAACAAAATATTATTTAAATTAAGTGTAATCTTATTTAAGTATGATCTTATTAAATTATTTAAAAAAAAAAAAGATGATATTTGAGCCCTTAAACATTCATGATTTTTTATTAACATATGGATAAAAGACAACTCACTAATATCCAAGCTTTTTTAAAGATAGTGTCATTTGATACTATTTGGATGGTGTGATTTAATTGCGCAATGTGATACCAAAATTGATGAACTACACAATATTCAAATTTTCTTTTAACGAATGTTTCTAGACTTTGATTCCCCGTACTGTTATCCACCATAAGTTCTATGAGTATAAGAATTTTTCACCAACCCGACATCTTTGAGATAAACTCCTTTCCTTAGCATATTGTTAACCAAATATATACTGCAACTACCTTCCGAGAATACACAATTATATGCATGGGCGTTGTTTGTCAGACGGAACGACCAAGGTATACATTCTACTAGGGGTGTTCAAAAATATCCGAATCTGAAAATCCAATCCGAAATATCCGATATTAGAATCCGAAACTATCGGAAAAACCAGACATCCGAAATTTCTGATATCCGAAATTCGGATATCCGAATTTTCGGATTCGGATTAGGATAGTGATTTTAAAAATTTTCGGATATTTCAGAAATCCAAAAATATTCTAAAATTTATAATTTTTTTATCAGATATCCGAAATATCCGAAAAATATTCAAAACTATTTGAAATATCCGAAAATTTATACATAAAACATATAAAATAAAATAAATCATAATAAAATCGGATGTTCGGATATCCGATTCACTATCTGATCGGACATCTGAAATTTCGGATATCTGAATTTCGGATATCCGAAATTTCGGCTACGGATTCGGATGGTGAAACCAGTTATCCGAAAATTTCGGATTTCCGAAGGTTTTGAACACCCCTATATTCTACTACTCAAGCCTTCCTTTGATCAATATGAAGTTAGAATTAGTAATTTCATGTCATCATATCTTTTTGTTAATATAAGTGCCAACTACGGATGCAAACCGCCGGGCTCATTAATGGACCGGGGAGGACAACTTTCAATTAAGGAGGCTACCATTTAATGGTCTTAAAAATGCTACAAGAAACTTTGTGACACAACTTGGAAGAGGTGCTTTTGGAAATGTGCACAAAGGGCGCATCAATGAAGCCGATGTGGCTGTCAAAAAACTAAATGACGACAGTAGACAAGGAAACAGGGAATTGCATGCAATCCTTTGTTTACAATCATAAGTACTTCATTGATTAATATAATTCGTTTATTTGTTAATGGATGTAGACGGAGGTTAACTTTTTAGGAAAGTTAGACACCCAAATTTAGTAAAAGTAGTAGGATATTGCTTGGAAGGGCATCATCAACTATTGGTTTAGGAATACATGACAGAACGAAGTTTGGATATTCATTTCCGAGGTCGTTTATCAAATTTGTACTATCTAGATAATTATCTGTCGATCGTTTAAATTAAACAGGATTTCAATGCCAAAATCTCTGATTTCGGGCTTGCCCAAGAAAGAACCACCGATGATGACAGCCATGTTACCGCTAGGCAAATGGGGACAGACAGTTATGCTGCCCCGGCCTTTTTGTCAACTGGTTTACTAATGTATTTTAGTACCTTTTCTACGAACTTGTGATTTAATATAATTAAGCTACGTTTAGTTTGTTCTATAATACCTATATCTGATCAATATGCAAGACTATATTTGCCCTCTTCCAAAAAGCTAAATTTACTATTCATATTTTTATTACAAAATAATATTTAAATTAAGTGTAATCTTATTTAAATATGATCCTATTAAATTATTTAAAAAAGATGATATTTGAGCCCTTAAACATTCAAGCTTTTTTATTAACATTTGGATAAAAGACATTTCACTAAAATTTAAGCTTTTTAAAAAATGATGTCTTCTGATACTATTTGGATTGTGTGATTCAGTTGCACAACGTGATACCATAATTGTTGAACTACACAATATTCAAACTTTCCCTTATTGGATGATTCCAGAATTTCATTTCCCCACATTGTAATCCACCACAAGTTTTAAGAGTCTAACAATTTTTCACCAACCCGGCTTCTTTAGGATAAACTCTTCTTTTATCATATTTTTAGCCGAATATATACTGTGGCTACCTTCCGCGAATACTCAATTACATGAATGAGGCATTGTTTGAGTGTCAGACGGAATGGACCATGTATACTTTCGAGTACTCAAGCCTTTCTTTGATCAATAAGAAGCAAGAATCAGTGATTTCTTGTCATGATATCTTGTTCATAGTTTAGAGCCAACTACGGATGTAAACTGTCCAAATCATTAAAGGACTGGGGAGGAAAACATTCAATTGAGGAGGCTTCCTTTTGATGATCTTAAAAAAGCTACAAGAAACTTTGAGAATTGAGACACGGCTCGGAATACGTGCTTTTGGAATTATATAGAAAGGGTGCATTGATGAAGTCGATGTGGCTGCCAAAGACTAATTGACGGCGGTAGACAAGGAAATAGGGAATTGCAGGTAAGCCTTTATTTAAAATCATCAAGTACTTCATTGCTAAATTCAATTTGTTCATTTGTCAATGCTTGTAGACGGAGGTTAACTTTATAGGAAAGTTAAGGCACCCAAATTTTGTAAAATTAGTAGGATATTGCTCGGAAGAGCATCATCAGCTATTGGTTTACGTATACATGTCAGAACGAAGCTTGGATATTCATTTATTCAGGGGGTATGTCATGTTTTCTACGATGATTTGATTTGTTTCTAAAGTTACACAAATCGATGTTTCGACCGCTGATGTTTTTCTTCAACAGGAGAACTTCCTTGGGACATTAGAATGAAGGTTATTCTTGATGCTGCAAAGGGCTTAGCGTTTCTTCACATTCACATAAACAAAATGCTTTTTTGAGATTTTTTGACAATAAATATTTTACTTGATTTCGTATGTTCGTGTTCTTTGACTTTAAATCGTTTCTGAGGTTGTTTATCAAATTTGTACTATCATGATAATTATCTATTAAACATTTCATTTAAACATGATTTCTATGCCAAAATCTCTGATTTCGGGTTTGCCCGTAAAGGACCCACCGGTGATGGCAGCCATTATACCACTTGGCGGATGAGGACAGACAGTTATGCTGCCCCGGAATTTTTGTCAACTAGTATACTAGTGTATTTTTGTACCTTTTCTACGAACTTGTGATTTTATATAATTAAGCTACGTTTGGTTTGTTATATAATACCTAAATTTGATCAATATGCAAAACTAGATTTGCGCTCTTCAAAAGAGCTAAATTTTCTATTCATATTTTTATAACAAAATATTATTTAAATTAAGTGTAATCTTATTTAAGTATGATCTTATTAAATTATGTTTTTTTAAAAAAAAAAAAGATGATATTTGAGCCCTTAAACATTCAAGCGTTTCTGTTAACATAGGGATAAAAGACAACTCACTAAAATTCAAGCTTTTTTAAAGATGATGTCTTTTGATACTATTTGGATCGTTTGATTAAATTGCGCAATGTGATACCATAAGTGATGAACTACGCAATATTCAAATTTTCCTTTAACGGATGTTTCTAGACTTTGATTCCCCATACTGTTATCCACCACACGTTCTATGAGTATAAGAATTTTTCACCATTCCGACATCTTTGAGATAAACTCGTTTCCTTAGCATATTGTTAACCGAATATATACTGCAACTACCTTCTGAGAATACTCAATTACATGCATGGGCGTTGTTTGAGTGTCAGACGGAACGACCAAGGTATACATTCTACTAGGGGTGTTAAAAAATATCCGAATTCAAAAATCCGATTCGAAATATCCGATATCCGAATCTGAAAGTATCTGAAAAACCGGACATCCGAAATTTCTGATAGCCGAAAGTCGGATATTCGAATTTTCGGGTTCGGATTCGGATAGTGATTTTAAAAATTTTCGGATATTTCATAAATCCGAAAATATCCGAAATATCCGAAAAATATTCGAAACTATTTGAAATATCTTAAAATTTATACATAAAACATATAAATAAAATAAATCATAATAAAATCGGATATTCGGATATCCGATTCACTATCTGATCCGACATCTGAAATTTCGAACACGGATTCGGATAGTGAAACTAGCTATCTGAAAATTTTGGATATCCGTAGGTTTTGAACACCCCTACATTCTACTATTCAAGCCTTCCTTTGATCAATATGAAGTTAGAATCAGTGATTTCATGTCATCATATCTTTTTGTTAATATAGTGCCACTACGGATGCAAACCGTCAGGCTCATTAAAGGACCGGGGAGGAAAACTGTCAATTAAGGAGGCTACCATTTAATGATCTTAAAAATGCTACAAGAAACTTTGAGACACAGCTTGGAAGAGGTGCTTTTGGAAATGTGCACAAAGGGAGCATCAATGAAGCCGATGTGGCTGTCAAAAAACTAAATGACTACGGTAGACAAGGAAACAGGGAATTACATGTAAGCCTTTGTTTACAATCATCAAGTACTTCATTGATTAATATAATTTGTTTATTTGTTAATGGTTGTACATGGAGGTTAACTTTTTAGGAAAGTTAAGGCACCCAAATTTAGTAAAATTAGTAGGATATTGCTTGGAAGAGCATCATCAACTATTGGTTTAGGAATACATGTCAGAACTAAGCTTGGATACTCATTTATTCACGGGGTATGTCATGTTTTCTATGATAGTTTGACTGGTTTCTAAAGTTACAAACATGGATGTTTCGACTGCTGATGTTTTTCTTCAACAGGAGAACTTCCTTGGGAAAATAGAATGAAGGTCATTCTTGGGGCTGCAAAGGGCTAAGCATTTCTTCACATTCCCAGAAACAAAATACTTTTCGAGATTTTAAGACAGCAAATATTTTACTCGATTCGGTATGTTCGTGTTCTTTGACTTTAAATTGTTTCCTGGGTTGTTTATCAAATTTGTACTATCTTGAGAATTATCTGTCGATCATTTCATTTAAACAAGATTTCAATGCCAAAATCGCTGAATTTGGGTTTGCCCGTGTAGGACCCACCGGCGATGACAACCATGTTACCACTAGGAAAATCGGGACAGATAATTATGCTGCCTCAGAATTTTTGTCAACCGTATATTAATGTATTTTTGTACCTTTTCTACAACTTGTGATTTATATAATTAAGCTATGTTTGGTTTGTTCTATAATACCTAAATTTGATCAATATGCAAGACTAGATTTGTGCTCTTCAAAAAAGCTAAATTTACTATTCATATTTTTAGAACAAAATCAAATTTAAATTAAGTGTAATCTTATTTAAATATGATATTATTAAATTATTTTAAAAAGATGATATTTAAGCCCTTAAGCATTCAAGTTTTTTTTATTAACATTTGGATAAAAGACATTTCACTAACATTCAAGTGTTTTTAGAGATGAAGTCTTTTGATACTATTTGGATGGTGTAATTCAATTAAGCAATGTGATACCATAGTTGATGAACTACACAATATTCAAACTTTCCCTTAACGGATGTTTCCAGACTTTGATTCCCCCACACTATTATCCACCACAAGTTCTACGAGTCTAAGAATTTTTCACCAACCCGACATCTTTAAGATAAACTCCTTTTTCTTACAATATTGTTAACCGAATATATACTGCAGCTACCTTCCAAGAATACTCAATTACATGAGTAGGGCATTGTTTGAGTGTCAGACGGAACAGCCCAGGTATACATTCTGATACTCAAGCCTTTCTTTAATCAATATGAAGTTAGAATCAGTTATTTCATGTCATGATATCTTGTTCTTAATTTAGTGCCAACTACGAATGCAAACCGTCTGGCTCATTAAAGAACCGGGGAGGAAAACTTTCAATTGAGGAGGATTCCATTTAATGATCTTAAAAAAGCTACAAGAAACTTTAGGACATGGATTGGAAGAGGTGCGTTTGGAATTGTTTACAAAGGGCGCATCGATGAAGTCGATGTGGCTGTCAAAAGACTAAATGACGACAGTAGACAAGGAAACATGATATTGCAGGTAAGCCTTTATTTACAATCATCAAGTTGTTCATTGATTATTATAATTCGTTCATTTGTTAATGATTATAGACGGAGGTTAACTTTATAGGAATGTTAAGCCACCCAATTAGTAAAATTAGTAGGATATTGCTTCGAAGAGCATCATCAGCTATTGTTTACGAATACATGTCAGAATGAAGCTTGGATATTCATTTATTCAAAGGGGTATGTCATGTTTTCTTTGATGATTTGATTGGTTTCTTAAGTTACAAACATGGATGTTTCTAGTGCTGATGCTTTTCTTCAAGAAGAGAACTTTCTTTAGACATTAGAGTGAAGGTTGTTCAGTGCTGCAAAGGTCTTAACGTTTCTTCACTGCCCACAAAAAAAAAAAATACTTTCCTGAGATTTTAAGACAACAAATATTTTACTTTGACATTAAATAGTTTCACACGTTGATTATAAAATTTGTACTATCTTGAGTATTATCTGTCGATCATTTCATTTAAACAGGATTTCAATTCAAAAATCCTTGATTTCGGATTTGCCTGCGAAAGACCCACCGGCGACGACAGCCATGTTACCACTAGGCGGATGGGGATGGATAGTTATGATGCCCTGGAATTTTTGTCAACTGGTATACTAAAGTATTTTTGTACCTTTTCTACTAACTTATGCTTTTATAAATTAAGCTACGTTTAGTTTATTCTATAATACCAAAAATAGTTCAATATGCAAGACTAGATTTGTGCTCTTCAAAAAAGCTAATTCGACTTGATGTCTTCTTCCCCAACTAAAATAACATGGCCTTGAACTTTGTTGTGTATCACTGATTTGTTATTGGAGAAATCTACACGAGCATTCTTCCAAAACTCCTTCTAATGGTCTTTATAGATTATGTGTGGCAGACTAATAGCATATAAAAGCCTCGATCACTTCAGAACCTCTATGAATTCCCTGAAAACCGCATACTTATCATTAACATCCGCTAAGAAAGCACAACAGTTGTGTTTCGGCTCAAACATGAGGATTTCTGTTCCAATAGACATTTCTGAGATGAAAAACAAGGATTAGCTACATTTTCAACACATCTAACAATCAAATAATGAAATGACCAATTTTGCAAAAACGGATTAAACTTGTATATTTGGAAAACTTCTAGTCCTATTCACATGGTCGGGGTTGCGAATGGCAATTTATCCCATACGAATGGACCTTTTAAAAACTCATTCGCATCCACAAGTGTGCGAATGGACATCTGTTCAATTTTGAATTTTCAATCTGTCGATTTGATGTTGTTAAACCCATGAAACTTGTTTCAATGTCCTCTTATATGACCGATTAACCTTCGCATAACATCAATTTGATCAATAATGTTGTTTTCGATGGTTTTAAACTATTCTAGGGTTCAGCCAAATCAATAACCGATTTTAAACTTGTTTTAATCACTATAAACCCATATTCTCCCCCTACAACCAATGATAAACAAGACACTATTATAAAACTAAGTGATTATTGGTCAAAAATTGATGTATTGTCCAATGTTAGGGTTCGGTTGATAAAACCCCAATTTAGAACGAATTCACGGTAAAAAAACTCTCCAAATTGCACCCATGGATACCTGCAATGACGAAGAACGCAATGGTAATGGCTAAATTTCAAGTTGAAAAAATCCCCCTCAAAGTGTGTATGTGTGTAACAGTAGAGTAAACTGAGAATAATGATGGGTCAAAATGGGTTTTCTGTTTATATAGGAATCCCATTCGCATAGTGTGACCATACGAATGCGTTATGATGTGGAAATCAAACTCATTCTAACACTTGTAATCCTATTCGCATGAACTGAACTGAACTATACGAATGAAGAATTTTGGACTCATTCGCATGCACGATGCTGCGAATGACCCATATCCACTCACTGAATTTACCAATTAGCAAACTTTGATCAAATTTTCCATTTTAACATCATTGATATGCACAGTTTGTCAAATTTTTAAATGTTATGATTTTGTAAACTTTTTAGCCCTAAACTCATGATTGGTATTTCTGACAGTCAAACTTCTGAAAATGATTATTGTTGGTGGTGAAATCCTCAGGATGGATTTACCTCAAGTATTCTATGTGACATCCTTAGGATAGTGAAGGACTAAGCAGACTTCAGGATGTAACAACATTTTGACCTATGTGCATCCTGAGGATAGACTAACAATTCATCTTGTTTAAATATTATTGTCTGTATATCCATTCGATGATGGAGACTTATAACTGTTTCCCAATGAAAACAATGTCTTATTTAGTCAAAGAAGCTGAAAATGATAGAGTTATACGTGCAACTCAAGTCCAAGCCTAAAGAATAGGTCAAAGTGCAACCGATGCGTGTTGAATGCAAGGCGAAAAACCAGGAAACAGCTAATACCAACGACTTACTCAGATGAAACAGCTCCAACGGTCACCTAAATCATTCAAGGAGCATAACTAAGTAGCGGATATCATGGGATTCATTATTTACTTTCTTGTAATTATATATAGAGGCATGATGAACGAAAATAGGACACTTACACATTATCGAACACTTGATACTAGCTAAGCAAACACCTGATATTCTCTCTACACAAACACAACACTACACATTCGCTTGTAATCATAGTTCATTCATCATACTTCCAAAGTTGTAACACTTTTCACCATTTTAATATTAACAAACAAGGCAGGGGCTTAGACTCCTCCCGAGGTTTTGTGTCGGCGATCATCAAGTGATCAAGGGCTTTCCTCATACATTGAGTGGTGTTGGCTTGTTTTCTTTCATTTACATTTAGTTACTTTAGCCTAGTGTCAGATAATTACATCCTCAGGATATAACTATCCATCCTGAACCATACCTTTGCCATCATAAGCATAGTTGTCATATTGTTATTTCTTTGTCATTATAAACTGCCATCTTGGAAATAACACTAAGTTTTTATCATATTTCACACATTTAGCACTCTACCTCACTTTTACTAATTTGGAAAACAAAATTATTTCTATTAAGTAATTTTTGACCAAAACAATTATCATCCCACATCGGCTATCGAAAATAAGATAGAAATGTAAAAATTTTGGATTTTCTAAAGTTTAAAACACACCACAAATGTTTTTGAGTTTTTCATCAATGCTGAAAATTAAAACGAAATGTAGTATGTAAATATATACAAGTATTCAACTTTTTGTGATTTTCCTGTAAGAAGATCATTTAAGTTTTTGAGAAATCTATTCACATCATTGTTCTTTTTCATTAAACTTTATAGACACTGAGACTTGGCAATTGCTGATATTGTTGTCCACATAAGCTCACATGCAAACCATTGTGTAACGCTATAAAATGATATGGATTAGGTGTATTAATAACTAACTTGCTATGGTTCCCACACATACGACATACTCCCGTACCAAGGAATTTGCATAAAGCTTCATCGTAATGCTTAATTATATTGTAGTTATCCGTAAGTTACAAGGTATGAGGCACAAAGGTGGCAGGTCAGCAAATCAATACTGCAAAGCAACATGTGCATTTAACCAGGGCGAGGCTTATATCAAATATGATTTTCATCATAGATTTGATACGATACATTAGATAATCTTTGATCATCTTCATACATTTTAAGTTCCTCATTCGATAACTTGGGATTTGGCATTTTCGGCTCTTTTAAGATACCCTGACTAAATCTAGGTCCGTAAATCAATACGACAGAAGATCAGTCAGGCCATCCTAGATAACTATCAACATAACGACCCGAAACCTCTGATTTTTGCAACACTGTCAAATGAAATTACGGTACCAAGACCATATGCCCATGAGGTGTTCATCCACATATCAAGTAGTTCGTTATGTTTGTATCACTAAGGCATACATTACTAGGTTCATGAAACGTATCAGCACATCACTCAAAGACATCACATGTCACTTTTATCATTACAAGTATTTAGCATGTGATAGATCCCCACTGATGTATTATCATCTCCTCTTTTTCTCTAGGAAAAATCATTTTGAGTTTTTCTAATTTTTATGGTTTTTCAAAATTTTCAATGTTTTTGGTTTTTCTGAATAGAACTCCCCTAGGAATTAAAAACATATTTTTGGATTTTTAATTTTTCAAGAGAAAAAATTGATAGACCGATGAGGATTTAATCCTGCTTTTCCTTGATACCATTGACAGATAACAAAAACTCAAACCGTGGTTTGTCAAGAGCTTTTGTAAATAGATCAGCATGTTGGTAATCAGTGTGGATCTTTACCATGTCAATCAATTCTTTGGCATAGAAATCCTGTATAAAGTGATAATGGATGCGTATATGATTAGCCTTAGAATGATGAACAATGTCTTTTGTTAATGCAATGGCTGCTTCATTATCTCAATGAATAGGGGTTTTAGGAAATTGCAAACCGTAGTCGCGCATTTGTTGTTGAATCCACAGAACTTGTGAGCAACAACTCGAGGCCTCCACATATTATGATTCACATGTTGATAATGCAACTGACGTCTGCTTCTTTCATTTCCAGGTAATTAACCTACTCCCCAGAAATTGACGTCCAACGATTGTGGATTTCGCATCAATATCGCAACCACCAAAATCTGCATCACAAAAAGCAACGGGGTCAGAGTTATCATTATTAGGATACCTAATCCGCGTGATGGACAATCCTTCAGATAACGTAGGATTCAGTTGACTGCGACAAGGTGAGAATGTTTCGGCTTCGACTGGTATCTCGTGTAAAGGCATGTAGCGAACATTATATGTGGTCGGGATGCAGTCAGGTACCTCAAAGATCCAATGATGGCTCTATATGTGCAAGGGTCAACGAGTTCACCCTTAGCATCAACTCCAATCTCGTGATTAGGTTGAATGGGGGTGACAACAGGTGTTGAATCATCCACCTGGAATCGGCTCAAGACTTCAGAAACATATTTTATCTGGTGGATGAAAATCCCTGACGATGTCTGATCCACCTGCAAACCAAGAAAGAATTGCATCTCTCCCATTGAGCTCATCTCAAACTTTTCCTGCCTGACCTGCTCAAATTCCCTGCAAAGACCTTCGTTAGTCGAACCATATATAATATCGTCCACATAAACCTGTACCAGGAGTAAATCACCCTTTGTTTTCTTCGGGAACAGGTTTCAGTCAAGTTTTCCTCGTTTGAAACCTCGAGAAAGCAAGTATGTGCTGAGCATTTCGTACCACTGACAAGGGGCTTGGTGTAAAACATAGAACGCGTTGTTCAGCTTATAGACCTTATCCCGGTGGATAAGATCCTCAAAACCCGGTGGTTGCCCAACACAAACTTCTTACTTTACCACACCATAGAGAAAAACGCTCTAGATATCCATCTGATACACCTTAAACTTCATATAAGATGCGTACACAAGAAACATCCGAATGGCTTCTATACGTGCGACTGGTGCATAGATTCATTGTAGTTGATTCCTTCAGTTTGATAAAAACCTTGAACTACCAATCAAACTTTGTTCCGAACAATCACTCCATGATCATCCTTCTTACACTTGAAAACCCATTTAGTTCCAATTTTCTTTCTTCCCGTTGGTAGCTTGGTTAAGGTCCAAACTCCAAGCTTCTGAAATTGTTGAAGTTCTTGTTGCATCGTGTCCACTCATGATTCGCCATTCAAAGCATCTTTGTATTATTTTGGCTCTACGTGCGAAACATAACAAGCAAATGACCAATCATTTTGTTCACCTGATTTCGGAATTTTAGAATAAAGGGCTAGGGCTCCAATGTTATCATTTGATGACGTTCACCTTAATTGACCACGAGTCATCACGCTGCTACCAAGATCACCAATAACTTGTTCTAACGGATGACACTGTTGGTCCGAGATTCCGGATGTGCTGGAATAGGAATCACCATTTGAACATTAAGATTTTCTACTGAATCCAGATCATTACCCACATTAGAAGTAGAAGGAACATCTGTAGAAACAGGCGGATTTGGGTTCACTTGAGGTGATATGTTATTCTGATTCAAGACTGCTTCACTAGTAACTTCTTCATTGTCTTCCGACTCTGAAGAATCCAATGTATCAGAAACATCTTGAAAAACTTCTTCTTCATTACCAGTAGTATTGACATCATTAGAAGCTGTGGCATGAGGAGTTACGGTGATCGGACGCACTAGTGGTGAACTGACAGCGTTTTCACACTCTTAATATAAACGTAAAATAGCTTCTTCAATCAAGCTTTCTAGATTGAATGACTCAAAGATTTCTTTGTAGTCAAACATTCTATCGGGACTAGCGCTGGGAGCATTTTGTGTGTATCTTTGAACATCAACATTAGAACATTCTTCTGCACATTTGGTCCTTTTGTTGAACACCCATTTTTTTTAGGAATGGCGTGTCCAACAAAATATCCTTGTCATCTTTAGCTCCAAACTTTTCATTGGTCTGTAACACAGTGCACGACACCCCCAATGGCTCTAGAAACTCTAAGTTTGGCTTTCGGCAGTTGAGAAGCTCATAAGATGTCTTTCCAAACTTCTTCACCATTAACACTCAATTCAAAGTGTAACAAGCTGCATGAATCACTTCACTCCAGAAAATAACCGAACGATTTGAACCAGCAAGCATTGCCCTAGCCGTTTCAACTAACTGTTTTTATTTCACTGTGTGTTTAGAATAAAAGTATCGGTGCGCCGCATTATTTGAATGATTATGAACTCTACCCATGACCATCATAAGGATCAACAATAGCGTATGGATTTTATGAGACTAAAACTATATATTTTTTTAGCAAATACACTTGTATAGAATAAAAATTTAGTTCAATATTATACATATACACATTTCACACATGGTGAAAATGACAATTCCTACAACTAACACTAGTATAGACTCTTAAACTCTTGATAGTGACTTGACACTCCGCAATCATATGTATACACAACCATGACTTCATATACACACACATAGGCCAAGTACAATATATATCTATATTACCATGTGATTATATATAGTTGATGGGGAGTGGGGACAAGACAATGGACTTGTGTACACACACATATGTATGCGTGTATATATATATATATATATATATATATATATATATATAAACATGTGTGTATTATAGATAAGAAAAATCCTACACACTAGAGACAATGACAACTCAAACAACTGATCCTACATACATACATACATACATACATACATACATACATACATACATACATACATACATACATACATACATACATACATACATACATACATACATACTTACATACATACTTACATACATACATACATACGGTTTCACACACCAAGAAACAACAAACTTGATTTCTCGTGCATGTGTCACTTTCATGAATAAGACAAAAGCCACAACTAAGCCTACATTATACCCTTTTAGGCCTTACCATCTTCTAAACTCTCTCCCATGCAAGATATGATACCAAAAATACAATTAGCATGTGCCAAAAATCAAATTCATATTCTCATGCTTGAAATCGGCTAGGATGATGATGTTGTAAGGATCCTTCATGCTTCATGAGATGTCATTATCATGACACCTTAACTTGCACCAATAAAGCATCTAATACCTTCTATCTTGAACCTAGTTACCTTACCATAATTAATCACCTACACAACAAAACAATCAGCGAAGTTGTATGATGGCATGAAGTTGAATGACAACTAATGGACTTGCATAATTTTGGAAATAAACACTACCTAGCTTTCCCTAAGACAATGACATCCTTTCCTTGCAACTAGCCTATAGAAAGGGCCTTACCTTCACTCAAATTTCTTGCACCAACACCTCATAACTAACCTCTCATAAGCACTCTCTTCCTCTCTTCTCTTGCTCTCACACACTCCCAAGTCATACCCCTATTCCCTTTTAAGCTTCAAGAACTCAAGATTAGGAAGCTCGCTTAGAAGCTGAAGGTCCAAGCATTCGATCACATTCTTGCACCAACTAGGTACATTTTCAACTCACCATTACTTCTAGTTTTATTGACCCTCTTGTTACCCGACCCTCGACCCCTAGTTGTCTAGTAATCGACCCTATCTTGCATATAAGTTAATGATTTTCTAAAAACATTGTCTTGTTTATTGTTGATTTATTTTGGAACACACACATGTACACTTATATATAATCGCATGTAGGCATATCACCCACATCATGATTATATTTTATAAGCCACACCCGGCTTTAATAGTTGTCAAGGAACCGATTTTTGGATCAAAACATACACGATCACATATAATGTTGTGCATATTCAAAACTCTCGGATTACACAAAACAATACACTTTACGAGGTACAATCTAGATGCACAGTAATTATCACCTGCAATGGCCCCGCATATACATGACAAAAGGGTCCACAAGTCGGGTGAACAACTTGTATGGTAAATGACAAGTATACAAAACTTAAGATATCTTTGATGTTATAGTTATAGTAAGAACCTGAAATTGCAGGGTATCACATTATAGGTGTCCTTTGGAGCTTGGGATCGCTCCATAAACACCATAATCAAGAGAGAAACAACCCGAATCCAACCAAATCCCGTAGAAATCTCCATGCAACCTTCCACCATGTCTTGTACACAAACCCAACCTTGTGAGCTTGCTGTATCAACCATGCTAGGCTAGATTTCTATTGGTGTTTGTCACACCCTCAAATTTCCACTGCGGGGTTTATACCGCGAGGCGCATGACATACCAGGATCCCATAGCCATAAGTCATATGAACGAACTCTAAATGCCCAAACCATTTAGTTCATTTTCAAAAACCAAGTTAGGTTAAGCCGCGGAAGCGTAAACCAAAATTTAACCCTTTTAAAACCATGCGCAAAACAACGCGCCCAAATTAAAATCATATGAAAGAAAATGTAAAAGCATAATATGTAATTTAGGTGTATGCCCAAGACCCCAAATGCAGTGAACTGTGCAGTGCTTTCTAATCCTGGCACCGGAACCTGCAAAAGCATGTAAATCGTGGGTCAACAAACAATGTTGGTGAGTTCACTAAGTAAAGTAAATGAGTATGTAACTACGCTAGTTTCCAAAACCATGTAAACAAGTAATTGAGTTGGTTCCAAGACCGTGTAAACACTAGTTCATCGCATGTCAAGGGTAGCTAACCCATTCATGATAACTAACACCGATATACCGAACTGCTGATGTACGTGTAGTCACAAACGTGAGCTGCATGCCTTACATCATTGCCTATCAACAATGATAAAATCTGTTAAGTTATAGTTCACTCCCGCACTCCCCGAGCCGGTGTGAGGTTTGTAAGACCTAATAGTGCTATCAACTAATAACCCGCTTGCCATAACCCGACAACTCATTCGGTATGTGAAGGACTTACAGATGATAGAATTGGTTTAGTTCATCAAGGACACAGTTTGCAAACTAGCAAAAACCGACCCACACAAGGATCCATAGCATCCCAACCCGGGATGTGTAAGTAGTCCCAAACCAGACTAGAAAATAGTAGTCCCAACCCGGACTAGAAAAGGTTAAGTACGTTGTCTCTACCCGAGACGCATGCTTTTGAGAAAAGAGTAGTGAAACTCACCTTAGGTTGCACGTGAATAATCCAAATTCCTCAAACAGAAATGAGCTACCGACTCCCTATTACAAATGTCACTAGGTGAGTATATGTGCATAACCAACACACCATACAACTCGTTTGTCCAAGACTTTTAAAGTTCAAACCGTGTAGTGACACCTAATGACTCTACATGCACAAGTATGTCCTACGTATCCCGTTGGTGATCATATTGATTATTATCAGTTTTATACCTCATACACATCTCATATAAGTATTCATGCAAGTTCATGTCAAATAAATACCATATAAGACTCCAAATAGTCACGTAAACATTTCTTACACAATCTGCGTTTTCAGGGCAGATTGTACGCTGTGAAAAACGAATTATTTAAAATACTTAACGAACGAATTAAACTCCCAAATTGTTACTGAATATTCATTGGGATTCATTTGATAACCCATATTTTTGTTTTGTCTCACAACCAAACAAAAAAATTATTAAAATTCGTACAACACAGCTATGTCCAGAAAATTTCCACAGCAGGTCAGTTTAGTAGAAAAATTCCCAAAACTTGTGTATTCACGCATACAAGATGAATCCAATTGGAAAAGCCAAGTTTTTCCAATGTGGACCCACTGTCCAAATTTCATAACTTAACCCTTTGTAAATCTCGAGTTATGACCATTTAAAGTAGACCCAATTTATAATTCCGAAAATCTGATATGACCTTTAAACTTATAAAATCATGAATACATATCAAAACAAGTCCAAAACGCATGATTTTGGACTTTTTGAAAAGCTAACATCATAAGTTATGTTTTAGCATCAGAAAACAATCAGATTACACCTGTTATACACCCTATAACAGCCCTACAATTCGTCACAATGAATCTGTCAGAGAATCAGAATTCTAATAACATGCTTCTCATGAACCCTAATCATTCTTATTAACCCATAATCATAAAATAACTCATATTAACATAATTCAATCCATATTATCACATTTAAATCTATGTATTTACGTACCACATACCCTAGATATGATTTCTATCAACAATACTCATCAACAATCACAACAAACATCCAAGATATCCTACATACATTGATTTGCGATTTTAACATGAATATTTCTTAGAGTTTTTACAACTTTTCCAGCCTTAAAATTCATCATATAACACGTAAAACACATACCTTGAATTGCTAAAGTCCTTAAAATCTCAAGGTAGCACCCGAAATAGCTTGAACTAGTGAGAAATCAGTGAAAGATTGAGGTTGAGAGAGAGTTGTGGGGGGTCTCCTTGTCCATGGTGCAAATGGAGGTATTAGGGTTTGTGTTTATTTTTTTTTAAATAACACACCTAGGGTTGAGTTATGGGCCAAGGTTTCGGGCTCTAGTGATTTTTATCAGATAAGTGAGCCCATTAGCCCTATCTAACTCTCGAGATTAATCCCGACAATAATAATCATACTAACTTGTATAAAACTACAGTTTTATTAATTCATATTATGTTTATCATAAGTGCACATATCTCATAAGGTTTACGTACAAGTTAACTAATACGTAGTAATTCACATAAGCATGCAATTCACATACACGTGTTACTTCACATTCATCAACACTCAATAGTTCATATAATCATGCATGTTTGATAAATCACCAACGTTCGGGATACAGGACTCGGGTGTGTGTCAATACCAAAACCTTCCTAGTTATAACGTACGTTAATATCATCTAACATATGTTATTATCTCATGACATATCAAAAGACCTTCTTAGCTAACCCTAGTTATGCGTTTAGTCACGAAGGTACATGCAAGTTAACTAGAGCTTGTTGTATCAACCATGCTAGGCTAGATTTCTATTGGTTTTGCTAGGGTGATGATGGAAACTTGGTATAAATTAATATAGTTTATCTTTTATTTAAAAGTGGTGTCTTGTGTTCTTAATAATTCTTTCTATTCTAAGCTTTGTTTAATGAGTTAATTAATAAATCACTTAGTCTTTGGTCTTGTGGATGTCTTAATAGGAAGTAGGAGGACTCATGAATGTTAAGGTCCAAACCATTTTTATAAATATTAAAGCAAAAACCTGTGTAAATTCAGCGCTAAATTATGTGTACTCTCAGACACGTCAAGCGCCATGTCTCCGATCATGTGCCCGGAAGCTCCACTATCAACAATCCAAAGACTTCTAACAGGGCCAGCTGGAACTCCCTGCACCAAACAAAAATTGATTAGTTCTTACGGGGGACCCAAGCCTTTGTGGTCTTGGGTCTCTGAGTGACAGTAAATGTAGCATTCAGAGAATCCTTTGTCTCACAAACCTTCTTTTTTGAATCATCCTTTTTTCGGAACATTCAAAACTTCATTACGGTTCTCAATAGGTTTCTCTAAAACTTTCGTTTTAGGAACTTCTTTCGATTGAACCTTGGAAGTTGAGCTTGAGGCACCAGAAGAACCCTTAGGTGTCCAAGATTGTTCCGATCGTCTCAAGATTCTGACTTGTGTTTGAAATTTTGGTTTAACATCATCATATTTCTTAGAAACGATATTTGGTGGAACATTCTTTGGTACCTTGTCTGATTTAACAAACATAGGTCTAGCTTCAGACTTGACAGCAGGTTTAGAATAAACCTTTTGCCTATCATTCGCCGAGTTCACCATAGGCCTCTTCATTCTCTTATCCAAAGCAATTCGATTACGATTGTCATAGACAATCGGTTGGTTTCCTCTTTGTGGATAAAATTGATTTTGAGAATAAAATTGTCTTTGAGGATAAGACTGTCTTTGAGGATAACCAACATACAAATTTCACTGTTTTTGTTTGCACTCAACCTCATGTCTCTTCATTCTCTTATCCAAAGCAATTTGATTACGATTTTCATAGACAATCGGTTGGTTTCCACTTTGTGGATAAAATTGATTTTTAGAATAAAATTGTCTTTGAGGATAAGACTGTCGTTGAGGATAACCAACATACGAATTCCTTTGTTTTTGTTTACACTCAATCTCATGCTTCTTGTGTCTCCCGTATGGGCAGTGAGCAAGTAAATGCCCTCTCTCCCCACACTTGAAACTGGCACGGTACTCTTCAAATGAGTTATTGTCATGATGATTAGCGAATGAGTTCACTGGGTATTGATCATCAATACACTTTCGCCTTAAACTCTCAGGAGCGGACTCCATTGAGTAAGTGGTTCAACAAATCCGTTAAATTTGTTCTTTGGTTCGACAAATTTTGTAACATGAACCTTTGGTGGTTTTGAGTTATCTCCATATAGTCGCTTAATCAATTCAGGTGGAATGTCATTGGTTCTTTCAGATTTTGGAAACCAAATAGTGCTTTCATGCCAAATTTTATCAATTTTCGAATAATTTGCGAACTGTATGGGATAATCCTCATCAGAAATTATCTGATCGGATTCTTCCATCCAATAAAATACTTTCACCGGTTTGTCACTTGATTCATTTTTCTCAGATTGCTTAAATTATTGATTCTGCTTGTTTACAACTTTTGGAGGATGTTGAACCTTAGGTGTTGAATAACACTCATTGGTTCGAATATGATTTTCCAAAGGAATATCAACATTCTTCCTAGGTTCCTCATCCTCTGACTCAGAATCATCAGTTACAGCAACTCCTCCCTCATCATTCAATCCCAAAATCGGTCTCACATCAGAATTTGGATCTCCAACACTAGAAGTGTTTGATTCGCTCTCTGATGTGGAATCCGACTTTACTGAACTCTTCGGTGTCACATCATCAAGATTGTGATTTTCAAATAATACCAAGGATGGAACAGATTTGTAGTTTGCACTGGATTGAATGTTTTCTTTGACTGATTCTTCAACAATGTGATCTAAAACGTAGGCCACATTGTTGTAACTCTCTAATTTCTTGTTTACTTTTTCAGAAAAAACATTTAATTTTTGCCATTTCAAGTTTAGTTTCTTCAATTTCATTTATATAGTTGTTAATGGAAATCTGATTGTGTGAAAGTGTTTTTGTTAATTCTGAAACATCTTTCTTATAGTTGTCTAATGTTTTGTTTAAAGCTCTCTCACTTTTTCGATAAGATTCGATGGTGGTTTTAGCACTATCAAGTTCATACATTAAGTGCTTAATCTCACCTTCAAGCCTATCTCATTGACCACAATATTTATCTGTAGAAGATGAGCTAGAACTTACCGGGTTTGGTGAATCTGTCATGGCCATTAGAGCGAAGTAAGCTTCCTTTCTTACGAATAACTTGGAGGAATAAACTTTCGTAAAAGCGTCATCCACCATGCAAGACTTCTTTGTCATCATAAAATCCACTTCAGCAAGAAGTTGCTCAACATCATCATCAAGTGAATTCACACTTGCTTCCGAATCCGATTCGCTTTCAGTGTCAGAATAGATAGACTCTTGAACTTCAGAGACATCAGCAACAAAATTAATAACTATTTCTGAAACTGCTTCTTCAATAACTGGTTCCTTTCTCGAAAACAACTTCTGGAACCGCCTCTTCAACTATCTCTTCAATCACCATCTTCTCATAAACTTTCTTTTCAATAACTTCTTTATCAACTATCACCGACTCCTCACTCACCACTTCTTGCGCAAAACAAGCGACATTTCCACCAGTGACCTCTTCAACACCCAATTGCATGTTGTTCCAATCAAACCCTTCATCATGTTGGATCACCAAAGCTTGGTTCTCATTTTGCTTTTGAGTGTTTGGTGTATTCATGGTTACAATGGTTCTATCACAGTTAGGTGTAGTTTGAGTTTGGTTGGATGTGGATGGTTGTCTTTGAGTGGTATTTTGGGAGGTGTTTTGTCGGTTTTGATAGTTGTTGTTTTGGTTTTGAAAAGTAACTAGGTAATGGGATTGACAGTTTTGGTAATTTGAGTTGAATGGATTTCGGTTGCCTTGTTGTTTAGGTTGGGTACACTCTCGAGCACAATGTCCTTTGGTTCCACAGTTAAAGCACGTCACTTTCGCCTTGTTGAAACCATAAGTAGTATTTGGCGAAGTCGCAAGATCAGTTCTACTTGTTTTCTCAATAAATTCTGTTGCCTTTCTCATAACACTTGCAAATGCCCATTGTATGTTAATCAACTCCATTTCTTCCTTGTCGATTTGGGCATAATCTTCATTTGTCATATTATTGTTTCCAATCTGACTAGCAGCAAGTCCATTATATGAAGCAACCATTGTCGAAACTAAGGCAATATGTTGTTCGGCTACTTCAAATGCCACATTGTTCATGTTAGAAGTTTCTAACATGATCGGACTTGAGCTTGATGAGACTTGGTTCATCACCGGTGTAGCTTGATGTTGTGGTTGTGTCATGTTCACCGGTGATGTTCCATAATAGCTAGAAGCATGCATTGGAGGTTGAGTTGGTGTGTAAGATTGTCCAGATGACACACCATAGTAGCTTGCTGCACTAGTTGGTTCAACTTTTGACACAAAAGCTGTTTGTGGTGAAACACTCACACCTCCAGTTGGAATAGCAGAAGAAGATGATCTAGCATAATAAATCTCGGGATTTTGTGGAATCTGTGCTCTCTTTGCTTTCCTTCTTTCCTCCATCTCCTTATTTTCCAACTTCTGAATAAACTCGTTAATAGTCCAGTAAGGAAAGGAATCCTTCTCTCTTAAAACCTCAACATGTTGTCCCCAATATGGTGGCAACGAATCTGCAAACTACTCTACAACCTCATTCATGGGATAGACAATCTCATAGTTTGACAATTCAGATAGCAAATGAAAGAATCTTGGAGTAAGTTCTTTCAATGTCTCATTTCCCACATAGCTAAAGTTTTCGAACTCCTTCTTTAGCTCTTCGACTCGAATTCTCCTAGTTTTCTCATTCCCATCATGCCTACTCTTTAGTGCTTCCCAAAGCTGCTTCGAAGTAGCCCATGGTCCAAACTGATTTAACAAATCAGTTGTTAAAGCTTGGGATAACTACGAGTATGCTTTCTTCTCAGCGGCATACTTCTTTTTCTCATCATCCTTTAGGTCATCAAGTGCTATTGGTGTGTTTGAGTTTTCAATCATTGGTGCTCTATAACCTTCTCGATCATCTGCCATGTTTCCCCACCATCTAATCCCAAACCATCAAGATGAATCCTAAACCTTTTCTGCCATGAATGGTATTCACTCATATCTAACATCTTTGGTGGTCAGTATCCATTTCCAATAGATAAGTCATTAACCAAAGTTGTTATGGCATTGGTGGTTTGGCTTTGAACTGATGTTGCTGCTACAACTCCCCAATAATCTGGAATTGGTTGTGGGGGAGGTCTAACAGCGGGTTGTGATGAACTCGATACACCCCAGTAATTCGGTATCTGTTGTGGTTGTGTGTTTCCTCTCTCAGCTACAATGACCCAAGGGTTCATAGGTGTTTGTTGTGGTTGAGTCATAACAAGTCTCGGTGTCATAGGTAATTCCCAAATGTTGTCCATGATGTACGAAATCCCAACACTTAGAAAATCTTGAAAATCAGCAACTTAGTTCGACCAGTTGAAGGGTCGAAGGAATGAAAATCACTTGGTTTGACCTCTGGTAACAAGCTCGAATGAGTATCTATCAATCTAGAGCTTGGTTCCACCAGCCGAAGGGTCGAATGAACAAAAATTAATTGGTTCGACCCTGAGTAACAAGCTCGAATGAGTAACTATCAATCTATGTGACTCGTTCGACCTCTAAGGAACCTCGTTCGACCTATCGAAGACTCGAATGAACAACAAACAAACCGATTCGACCTCTAAGCACACTTGATTCGACCTGAAAGGAATTGATTCGACCTAAACTTGACTCCTTCGACCTAAATTGAAGTTGGTTTGACCCAGCCCGTTTGAAAAATCAAGTTTTCTTCAAAAATCAACAAATTTGATATGAATTTCCAAAAAGTTGTTGAATTTCAATTAAATTAAGTAGGTTTTGGATCAGATTGATAGGAGATCAAGTTTTGTGAAAGAATTTTTTACTTTAACCGTAAAAACTAGTCCGAATCTATCAAAACCCATGTTCTTTGGTAGTTCATGCAAAACAGAAAAAATGTAGGTGTTTTTCAAGAAAAATCTGACTGATTTGTATCAATTTGAAGTTGTACGATTGAGCAATGGCTCTAATACCACTTTGAAGGATCGGTTTATGATAAAAACATACAAAGATCACACAAGTATCAGCAAATCAGGTACGAAAACCCTAATTTACATGCAAAACGTTATCAATCAAGATCAGAACACGTTAAGATCCATTTTCAATCCGATTTTCATTAATATAAAAGTGATAATCGTTACGCAGACCAATACTAATAAAAATACACCTTTAAAGAACTTTCTAGACACACCTTAGAACACACACACTAACTCTCTAGACCAAATGACCGAATGTTAAGTTGCAAAACAACTTAACCATATATATAGACTGACCATTCGACCCTTGCAGGGTTCGAATGGACCCGTTCGACCCTTCGCAGGTTCGAACCAAAACTTGATTAAACATCAAAACCACAATCGACCAAATAAACTACGTTCGACCCTATATAGATTTCCATTCGACCTCCCGTAAGGTCGAATGGGTCATCAAAACTTCAACATCCTCAAATCTTCGACAATCTTTGTACAATCCGAAAGCTACAGCCACAATATAAATCTACAGAAGAAAAATAAATAAATAAAAACCAGCCCGTCTTGGATGTTTTCTGGAGGACGGGGACGGTCCAGGGGGGCGCTGTTGCTCGTCCTTAACAGGCAGGACAGGCCAGGGGACGATCCCCATACCGGATAGCCTAAGAAACCTTGAAAAGAATATCATAGAGAGAGAGATAGAGTATGGGAGAGAGAGAGGTAGACGTTGATGGTGACAGGGGAGGGGTTCTTGGTTAAGCATGTGAAGTGGGAAGCAGAGAAAGAAAAAAGAGAAATGAAAACCTTTCCTACTTTCATTCACATGAAATGGTTATATGATGGTTATCCCTTTCCTTTTGGTCAATCAATAATTGTAACTTTGATACATAACTTTGTGAACAAAGAATCGTACCATATAACATGATTAATTATGCCATTGATACATAATTTTAATCCGTTCAAAAACAAAATATACATGGATAACTTCATCTTTTTTCAATATTAAATGATGGCTTAATAAATAATTTTATAGAAATTCTTTTTGTTTACGTCCTAATTAGTTTTTATGTGTAGGCCGATTCAGTTTTAGAGTTTTACATGATCCAGAACAACCATTTTAATTTTTTTGCGTAAGTCAAACTAAACACATGTTGATATCATTTCAGTTATACTACCAAATTAGTTATTTAGTTTCCTCCTTCGGATGCTAACGATATTGTATTTAGGTTCCCTTTCAATTGCTATACTGATGTGTTGCAAAACACATCTAATTTCCTATGTATTTTGTAGTCATTTTAGAGTTTTTTTATTAGAGTTTTAGTAGTTTTAGGCTTGTACTTGTCCATTTTATTTATTTTAGCGCTTTATTAGATTTTTATTAGTTTCGTGTCGTTTTAATTATGCATTTATATATTTTATTATTTTATAGGTGTTTGGAGAAAATGAGCTCAAAACGAATGAATTTTAATCAAGACACCAACACTTGAGAGCCGGTGTTCATAGACGTTGGAGCGTAGACGAGAAACTTTGGTCAAGTCAAAAACACCCGAGTCTAGAGCACCAAGTATAATACTATCTATAATAATAATAATAAATAATATGGACTTAAAGTCCATCTCGTGAGTTAGTATCACAAAGAAAAAAGAATGGAAATGTGAGGGCCCAAATAAAAAGCCCTATTGGAGCAGCCATACGTGAAGTGGAAGGATGGATTAAAAAGGGCACTTTTATCACGAAGACATTAGCCGCCACAGGGAGGAGAACAGTCGCACCAAGGTTGTGGACGAATAGCAGCACTTCAAATAATTTTTAGGGGTTAATTGAAGGTCAGGAAGGCTTGGTACAAGATTAAAGGCTCGGGTTTGATCACTAAACGTTATAGTTTTTATATTTATTTACTCCGTGTTCATAAATATTTATACCATGAGTTTGTGTTATTTTGAACCTATGTTTTTATCTTTTTCCATGTTAACGAGTAGCTAAACATTTAAGCTACCTAGGTCGTGTTGATGAATACTTAGCATTTTTTATGACTTTCGGATTCGTTTAATTATATAATTGGCTTATGTTTTGGTAAAGATTTAATTGTGTTTGGTTATGATGCGTATGCGTATTTAAGTCTAATTTATTATCTTTGATAGTTCCACATGTGTCTTGTTGAATGTCTTTCAGTTATAGATGCATGTTAGGTTGCCTGCTTTGTGCTTGTGACTAGTTATGGTTTTTGACGTCTAATTCCATAGGAACTTGATTTGAGAGTTTAGAGGGCTTAGGTATTCTGCCATTCCTTGAGACCGGGAGGTGATAGGGTGTCGGGTTGTCTAGATCTTTAGGTATCGGGTAGAGGTGAGACCGGGAGGTGATCCTTGCCTAGCGTGTCTTTAGATTCTTGTAATTCCGAATTATTTCCAAGCCAGTTAGATTACTTCTTCACATTTTTGGATGTGTTATGACTAGCGAGACCGGGAGGTGAGCGAGTCTTTCGAGTACCTTAGCATTCCCTAGTGAGGTGAGTCCGGGAGGTGATCCGAACTAGTAACCAGTGATTTACACGTCCCTTAGGATTTTCTGAGAGGTGTTAGTGAGACCGGGAGGTGATCTAGCATGTTTTAGGAGTTTCTTGGGTCGGGCGTATCTTTAGGAAACCTGGTAGCCAATCCATTATTCGATTCCGAGAGTTGTGAGTCTGCGGGTAGGATTCTAGACCTAGGTAGTTACCTTCCACATTATCTGAGTTCGATCCAGTGTTCTTAGCTTTCTGTTTTCGTCTCTGTGTTATTTATTTTAATTGTTTTTATTTTATTTGAATTTAGCTTATAATTAATTCTTAACAATCCAAATTAATAGGCTAGGAGTCGACAGAGGTTTAGTACCGAGAGTCGCCATATTGTGTCCACGGTTCGATATTCCGGACTTACTTGCTCTGCTACACTGCGACCGGTACACTTGCCGTTAGTGTGTGGTTTTGGAGGTTTTTCCATTTTTAAAACTTGACCGATCTATTAATACACATTTCACACATCATATACCAAGTTTCGGTACCGTATGAATTGAAAGATACCAACCAAATTCCCCGCCCGCCCCGTCATGAAACGCGGGCATAAACCCTAGTTTATTATTATAGATATATTAGTGATGTAATATTTTATTTATTTTACTTTTATTTTTTATTATATATGATATTAAAGAGATGACACTCTTTATTTTGTTAACTGCATCGGCGGCGTACTATGCTAACGTGCACCACCTCTAATTTGCTAATATGTACCATTAGTTTTTTGAACATTTTTTTTGTAAAGCTTATTTTTATTTTTATTTGGTACCTAAAACTATTTCCCCCTTTTATTGGGATAACATGGTATTGGGTACTCGTATTAAAACGGTACTTTCGGTATCGGTATAGCAGTGTTTTTCTTTATCGTGAAAAACTAAGCTATTATTGTTTTAATATCAGTACCAATACCTTATTCGTTTTCATAGTTTTCTCAACCTGATAGTTTAAAATCCATTGAAAATAGAACTATATTAGCAAGTACCGGTTCGGTATTGTATAGTGATATTTTTATTTATTGTGAATAACCAAACCAGTACTGTTTTCATATTAGTACCCATACCATATTTGTTTTTGTAGTTTTCTGCTTCGAAACATACGACATTCAAACAGTGTCCCGCAAGAACGCAAATGTGTAACCACGTCCCAGGGCAATGGGCGGGTAACAACAGCATTAAAGAATTTTTTTTTCTAGATTGTCTTCTATAAACAACAATTACCTAAAGGGGGACGGGGCGCCACCCGAATTATCCACAGGTATCAAGTACTAGCACGGTATCACCGCCGTCATACACGTTGGTAGTGGTCCCGTGGGGGGGGGGAGTTGAATTTCGGGGTCGTTCGACGCATCCTTGTGGCAAACCACAAGGGCCATTTCTTCTTCTTCGGTCCACGAGTTCATTTTTGTGTGTGTTTGGTTTTTTAAATCGTGGTAAATTGTGACTTTTAACCCCACGGTTTGACCACTTTATATACAACGACGGTGGCACTGTTAAGAATTAATTCGCTGACCGTTTAGGTGAGTTAATTCACTTTACTCGACGGTTTCCAAGATAAAAACTTAAATTTGGCTGACCGTTTGGTGGAACGGTTGAAATAGTAATTAAATGTTAAAACCGTGTAAAAATGTAAAAAAATAAAAAGTTTGGGTATGTAAATAAAAACAAATAAAAGAATCAGTAGAGTGCTGTGACAAAGTAGGATTAGTTAGAATCAATTAATAGGAAAAAAACACTAGAAGCACCCCTTTCTTCCTAATATTATTTTTTAATGCCCATTAAACTTTTAACAAAACAGATGCACCGGGTGAAGCACAAAACGTAAAACACTAGTGTACAAGGAAGTGGTGGTTACATTTAAATCCACAAATAAATAGTTAAAGTGGTAGTTGCTAGGACACTTCCCAATGACAAGAAGCTTCAACGCCCGCCACTAATCCCTTCCCTCTCCGTCTCCATCACCGTTACCGGCAACCAACACCTAATGGCGAATCTGTTAAAGATGATTCTAGAATCAGCAAATCGTTTAAATTCGATTAACGTCAGCAGCTCCAACTCAGCCTCATCGTCAGATTCCAACAGCTCAGTTTCAACGGACATATCCGATTCAGATCAGATTATTATGTCGTCAACCGGAGAATTCGATCGAATCCCTCTGGATGTGTTTATGCAAATATTAAAATTGCTTGGACCTAAAGAGGCTGCTAAGCTGACAGTTATTTGCAAGTCGTGGAAATTGATTGTTTCTGATAATATGCTATGGATATTTTTCCTTCAGAACCAGCAGGATCCCTGGGACTCCAAGTTTTTCGCCGAAACTAGTTTAAGATCCGGTTATCCTCTTCGGTTAGTTTACTTTCATGGGATAACTTTTAAAAACAATATTAATAGACTCCGCTATTAAGAATTATCTATAGGAAAATGCACATGGAGTTTTACCAAATTTTACTTGTCAATTCTGATTGAGAAAATTGAAGTCGCAAAATATTATAATTTATAATTACTTTGGTCCGGTAAAGGTTCATATGTAGAAATTAGGAATTTATTGAATATAGAATAAAAATTTATAGCTCTGACATGAGTATATATATAATAAATTGGCTACTTTTGATTGTTTCTGTAAAAAGTTCAAAACATCCCGGGGTATTTTGATCATATATCATTGCCAGTTTGATATAAACAACAGCTACAATGTGGAGGCTTTGTGTGAGCACTACTCTAGGTTTAGGTACAAACATAATTATATTAACTTTATTGGTAGTCATTGCTTCTTTTTAGTTTTTCTTTCTTCTCTTTGGTACAACCCCGCTTCCGGTTAGGGGTGTAAATGATGCGCAATGGCTCGAGAGTTACTCAGGATCGGATCGGTAAAAAGTTCGAACGAGCCGAGCCTTAACGAGCCCAAGCTCGAGCTTGAGCTTGAAAGATGACTCGTTTAGTTATCGAGCCCGAGCTCGAGCTTTTCATACAACAACCGTTTAGGCTCGCGAGTCTAAACGAGCCCAAACAAATTTTATATTATTTTTATTATTTTATTTATAGTATACCTACTATTTAACATTGGCGAGACGACGCTTTGGCTCGTTTATGCTATCGAAGCGAGCTCAAGCCGAGCTTTTAGCTCATTTAAAATTGTTCTAAAATTATTTCAAATCAAGCCAAGTCGAGCTTTTGGGTTTTACTTTCGAGCTGAGCTCGAGGTCAAAGTATTAGGCTCGAACCGAGCCGAGCTTCATAAAAAAAGCAAGTTGCGGTGTGCGCATATAATGTATATGTGCGTGGAACCTCGCGCGTGCGCCGGGGGTCTCACTGCAAGCAACCTCTCTATTCCTGCAGGGTAAAGGTAAGGCTGTCTATATCTTACCCTCCTCAAACCCTACATTTTACCATTGGTGGGATTAACTGAGTATGATGATGATGATTTCTTCTCTTTGGTGAATTCGAATTTTGTTAATTGGTCATTGTATATGTTTTAATCAAATGTAAAACGGATAAGTGTTTGTTTACATGTTTTAATGTTTGTGTTCCTTGTCACTGTGTTTTAGTATTAGTAATAACGTGTGAGCCTGACATTCTTGGTTTGTGATTGCAGGACTTATCCTTCTCAGATGCAATCATTTATGCAGATTTATGGTCAACGGGCACAGGTTCGGGGAGCTATTATCATTGATGGTATGTATCTATGTTATCATTTCTTATGCGTATGTGCATGCGTCAGTCTCATGCACCGGTTTGTCCTTTTTACTCTCTTTTTACATTAGTAAGGCGCGCAATCAGATCTTTTTTTTTTCGTATCTTGTAAATGGGACCCAAAAAATGAAAGTGAAGAGTGTTAAAAATGAATGTTAGCTGATTATTCTAAAGTACTTAGTTGTTTACTCTTATCCTTAATAAAGGTGGTTCTGGCTATTGCAAATTTGGTTGGAGCAAATATGATTCTCCATCTGGGCGGGCTGCAACATTTTTGGTAAGTGGCTGCTAGTGCTTTATCTTTGTTGCAATAGGACTTAATGTGGTGTCTTTGAATTTACCGCTGAAGTCTATTTTCTTGATTTTTACATGCTAGAAGAATCTACTCCCGTTATATGATATGTTAACAAGATCAATTATATGTGTAGGAATTTGGAAACATCGAGTCTCCAATGTACTCTAGGTTTCGTCATTTTCTTGCAACTATATATAGCAGGTGTTCGTCATTTTTAACATATTTCCCCACAATCTCAGTCTCACTACTTACTTGGCACTTCAAAATATAATTTGAGTTTATTTTTCTTTATATGCATCTGAGGCTTTTCTTAATGTTATAATCTGCAGGATGCAGGTGAAATCATCTACGCAGCCAACGGTTGTCTCGGTTCCGATCATCCAGTATGGAAGTATGCCTTTATTCATTTTGTATCCATTGTGTGTACTTTTGTAGTCTGTTCTCTCTCTTTTTTTTTTTTTTTTTTTTTTGACAATTTACTAATATTATAATCTACTTCCATACTGTTATTTTTCAAATATGTTTCAGATACACAAGATGATAAAACTGCTAGACGCAAACTCAAAGAAGCCATCTACTCTGCTTTGTTTGATATGAATGTTCCTTCAGTCTGTGCAGTTAGCCAGGTTTGCACCTACTTTTTGCTCACATAACAAGAACGCATATCTGCAGAAATACCCTTAATGTTCGTGTTGCATGATATGCAGGCTACTTTAGCTTTGTTTGCAGCAAGAAAAACTTCAGGAATTCTTGTCAATATTGGTTTTAACCAAACATCTGTTGTACCCAGTATGCTCTCTCTTGGTCTTTTCATCATCCTAATATCAGTGTTTGTAAACATTATCATGTTTCATATTTTGTAATCTGGTCGCCATAGGTGTCTCTTTGAATCTACTGACAGTAATGTTTTTGTGCAAGTGTGGAATCACTTTAACCCTTTTGTTTTGTGAACTCTGATTTTATGTTTCTAGTATTACATGGTAAGATAATGCATCAAGTGGGTGTGGAAGTGATGGGATTTGGAGCTTTGAAGCTTACTGGATACCTCCGGGAGCAAATGCATCAGAGAAATCTGAATTTCTCCTCACTATACACAGTTCGCACATTGAAAGAGGTATATACCCTTATATCATTTGTTGAAGTGGCTAATGTTTTCGCCGTTTTTTCCCAAGATTTGACCAAATTTTCAAGCTTACAATAAGTTTTAAGAATTTGATCAAATTCTATGATTCAGTCAAATTCTCACACTTGGACATGAGATTTGACTATATTCTCTCGCCATAAGATTTGAGTAAATTCTTGAGCTTGAAAGGTTTTTTTTTTTTTTTAAATTTTTGTTCAGGTTATTTGGGAAGTTGGGGGTATTATTAAAAAGTTGAAGTCCTATTTAAAGTTCCTAACCTGAAATCAAACCGATTACCTAAATAAATATTTTTGGTTTCACACAAACCTGGATTACTTGAATTCGGTGACCAAATTGTTAATACCTGAAAACGACCACCACTATACCTAAATGGATATAACTAAAAGAGTCACGCTCACAAGATTTATTTGAATTGACTACTAGCAGACATTCTGTTAAATTTTGCATTGAATTCACATAACCAATCCAGCCCAACTATCGAGATCATCATGTGAAAATTATTGCATTAATATTCCAGCATTAAATTGACCTGTTGTATAATTAAGTAGATCCAAATTGACCTGTCGTACAAATGAACTCGTAAACATTTGTTTTTCACCGAAATTGACCTATTTCTTTATGAATGTGTCGGGTGTGTTTTAGTTTCCTTGAATTTTACATGCAGTTGTATAATAGAGTTGAATTAACTTGCAGAACCTTTGTTATGTTGCACTTGACTATGAAGCAGAATTGAGGAAGGATACTGAAGCATCATATGAAGTTCCTGTTGAGGGTTGGTTTACCCTCAAGCAAGAGCGTTTTCGAACAGGAGAGATTTTATTTCAGCCACGCATTGCAGGATTGTATGTACATATATCCTTGATTCTTTTTTATCTAGCAAGTTAGTTGATTTGAGTTGTGTTTTATATCAAACTGATCATAACTGAAACTCAACATTTATTTAAAATATTTGATAACACTATTTTTTAATCACAAGTAACATTTTGATAAGTTATTAAATAAAATAAATGGGCAAGGCCTGAACCCTTTATCCACTTCTATTATTATGACAATTGCAGGAGTGAAAAGGGATTGCATCAAGCTGTGGCACTTTGCATTGAAAATTGCCATGAGGCTGGGTTAGCCCCTGATGAATCTTGGTGCACGACCATTGTCTTGGCTGGGGGTTCTGCTTGCTTACCGGGACTAGTAGGTATAAATTTTTTTATTTTGTTTTTTTATTTGTAAATACATTTGATCTGTAAAAGGATGGGGAGAGGGGGAGTTCAAGCGCCTAATTCCTTCTAGCAAAGGTCTGGGTTTGAGTGCCAGCTTACACAGCACCTTTCACTACCTAATCCCACAGGTTCATAGGGTATTAATGGAGCCCGTGATTTTTTCTGGTGTCTTGTTTCTTTTTTTCAACTTTGTATTTCCCTGGTGCAGAACGGTTAGATAAGGAACTACATCTTCTTCTTCCCTCGTCCATTTCCAATGGCATACGTGTGATTCCACCTCCATATGGTGCAGATTCTGCATGGTATGGGGCCAAACTCCTTAGCAATGTAAGTTCTCGTACCACTTATAATCGAATTAAATACATCATGGTCCTAGTTTAACCAACGTCTAAGGTTTAAAAGTAAAATCATTTCACTTTTATTAAATTCCATGCACGTTTTCCTTGGAATGCAGTTGAGCACCTTCCCAAATTCCTGGTGTGTTAACAAAAAGGATTTCCGACCCAAGTCCAGAAGAAACTTCTTATGGTGAACGTATGCTCACATCATAAGCCATCGATATATATGGGTTGACTGTTAATGTTTTGTATTTGTGCAGATTGTGTATAATAATATGCTGGGCAACACAACTCCGTAATAATAAGCCTTCAATAGACGAATAATGCTATCTAGACTGAATTTGCAATTAAAGTAAAGTTGCCAATTTTGTCCATTTTCTCACTGCCAAACTTAGTTAAAAGTTATCAAAGTCTATATCAACTGATACAACTTTATAAATAGTTTTATTAGTAGATTACATGGGTCATATGGTTTGTTGTAATTTCACCTTTTTTCTCTAGGTTTCTGAAAGTACGGATAGTCTCATTGTTCGCAAAGTTGTCGCGCCTTTTGTTTCTGCTTGTAATGGCACAAAAATAAAAATCGTAATGACTTTGCAAATAGTGGAGACGATATCCGTATGTTGTGAAACCTAGTGGAGACGATATTCGTACGTTGTGAAACCTAGATACGAAAGATCAATTTTTGACAAGCAATGGGGACGATATGTTGGATACCGATTCAAGATGATCAATCTTCTAAGAGACTAGAGAAGAACAAAGACAACACTGGAGCCAATTTTCTGATGTATAATTCAAAAAACAAACAATGAAAGCACCATTGTCAGCATAGTTGTTGATAGCGAATAGCGGAAAATAGCGACGGACTACCGATATGCAACGTAGCGATAGCGATGAAATAGCGCCCGCTATGTCGTAAATAGCGATCAAGTAGTAGAAATTTTAACATATATTTCATATTCAAAATATTCATATATTGTAGCAATTAGAGTTAACAAAAAAAATCAACAAAAAACATTCCTACACCACCAAAATAACTAAAATACGCTATCACAAATCATCTAACTCTTCATAGTACGGCTCGTCGTCCTCATCATCATCATCTTCTTCATGATCCGATGTTGGAACAAAATCTTTATAAGCTGCAACATCATTTTCTTCTACATCCACATCATAAGTATCATCATCTTCATCTATTAGACGTCTTCTACGAGGCCTTGAGGTCGATGTTGAGGTGTTGGCACCGCTTTTACTAGTACTAGCATTTCTTCTTGTATAATAAGCCGGCTCACCCGCCCCGACAGCCGTCGCTACATGACCATATGTCAAATCTTCACCCTCATGGACCGGGGCATTTGCTTCATCCTCTAGCTCCTCTAAAGCTCCCCTCAACCACTCATTTGGATCTTGTAGATTTACATCATCTAGAATAACCGGGTCAATAGTATCACGCATATCATACCTTCTTCTTAGAGCCCGATTATACTTGATGTATACAAGATCATTTAGCTTTTCTTGGTCAAGTCGGTTTCTTTTTTTGGAATGAAGCTACATAAATAAAATTTAATAAGTTAATGACTTATTTATATAAAACAATAAAACACTAAATAAGATCTCCTTACGTGTTCAAATACGCTCCAATTGCGTTCACACCCTGAAGAGCTACACGTTAAACTAAGCACCTTGATCGCAAACTTTTTTAGTGTCGGTGCCGATGCTCCGTATTGCATCCACCACTCAGCTAATTTAATAACAAAATATAAGTAAGAAACTTTCTGGAAAAAATTATATTTAATATTATAACATAATATAAAGTTTACCAGGTGAAAGTTGCTTTCTCATCTTTTCTGCCATAAAAGATCCAAGAAGCCCTTCAGCACGTCGATATAACGGGAGCTCGGTGTGAATCTGTATATGCTCTTCTTCAGTTAATGTCAACTTTTTAATGCACGCATGTAAACCACCTACCAACTCAGCATTATCATCCTCCTTTAGGTTTTTGTAGTACAAGGCCGGATTCAAGTAATATCCAGCAACATGCAAAGGTTGATGCAGCTGACAATCCCACCTCCTATCAATTATTTCAAAAACATCTTTATACTTTCGAACTCTTTTTTTGAAAGAGGCAGCAATCAACTCCTTTGCCCTATCCATAGCCTCATAAATATAACCCATAGGAGGCTTTCTCTCTCCATCAACCAAACGCAACACTCCTAGCAATGGGTAACCGACTTTCACAGCAATATTTACATTGTTCCAAAACTCCGGAAGCAATATAATATTAGCTATTTGCTTACCCCTCGATTCATTTGAGAATTTGCTTTTGTTCCACTTTTCGGAAGTGAACATCTTTTTTAACTTGTTCTTGTTTGATTTGAAACAATTGAGGGTGATGAAAGCGGTGGCAAATCTAGTCTTTGCGGGCCTAACCATGTCTTTTTGCCCGGTGAACTCTCTCATCATGTTTAGTAGCAATGTACGGTTGTAGATGTAAGTATTCACCGCAATTGCCCTTTCGAGAGTTTTTTTTTAATAGGGCAATTTAAAGATATCTTCAAACATCAAGTCGATGCAATGGGCCGCGCAAGGAGTCCAATATATGTGTGGATATTTTTGTTCCACAAGTTTACCCGCGGCTACATTGTTGCTTGCACTATCTGTCACAAGTTGAATGATATCTTGAGGCCCAACCTTCTTGATGAATCGGTCAAACAATTCGAACATCTTCTCACCTACGAGAGTGTTAAGTTTTTCATCTTTAGTGAGTATTAAGTCAATGTTGTTAACAAAACAAAAAATAGTTAGCTGGTTACCTGTGTGAGAGTAGCTAGAGGCGTCGACCGACTCAATGAACATACTTCCCCGAGGAGTGTTTACTAGGAAGTTAATTAAGTCCCTTCCTTTCCGATCCCTCCATCCATCGCCATCAAAGAACACCCATATGTAGACTTCTCAACCTCATTATCATGCATAATTTTTTTGGTATGTTCCATCTCTAGTTTTAACATTGGAACACGTACTTCATGATAGGTAGGGGGTTTCATACCGCAACCGTATCTACCAATGGCTTCAATTGCGGGCCCCAAACTATCATACTTAACTGCATTGAAAGAAAGGCCAGCATCATACATCCAGCGTGCAAACTTTTGCACTGCGTCGAGCCTTAGCTTCTTTTGTACATTATTGTATTCTGCACTTCCCACTAAATTCCCCCCTTTCTTCCCCGATGTAACCGATGGCTTGAACATTGAATATAATGTGCCTTTTCCCTTTTTTATTAGGTTCGTTATCCGATGACATGGGCCTCTTACCCTTTGATGGAGCTTCTTTACTGTTACCAGGGATTTCATCTTCATCATCTTGTTCTAAATCAACAACCTCGTCAAAATGCGGTATGCTATTCATCGCTTCCTTTGAACGTTTCTTTTTCTCAAAATGCTCCTTAAATAGTTGTTTCACATCAGCAGGAACCTTGGGACATTTTGCCACATCCGGGGAATCCCAAGCAAGATGATGCTTGTGTCTTGTAATCCCGGCTTTTGATACAAAAGAACAAAAATTGCATCTCACCGCGTTTTTTGTTCCTTCTACTAAAGTCCCGTAATTCCAACCTGGATCAACCTCCTTTTTGCTGGCTGTTCTGTTCAGAAGTTATTGTTAAGAAAACGAAAACATAACATCAGAAAACAAAAACAAAAATAACATAAGAACAGAACAGTAACTTCTGTTTAAAACAGAGCAAAATATAAACAGAATATAAACAGAACAGAACATAACATAACAGAAAATAAACAGAACATCAGAAGTTATTGTTTGTTCTCATTCTGTTTGTATGGCCATTCAGATTCTGTTCAGAAGTTATTGTTTCTGATGCATGAACAGAATATAAACAGAGCATCAGAAATGAAAAAAAGAACATTGCTGGAAGAAGATTACGAAAATAAAATTAACATTAGAAAATCATGAACATGATGATCAGAAAAGGAAAATAAAAATAACACAGAAAATCATGAACATTGATGACGTGTGTCCTAAAACGACAACGTCCAGACCTCTCGTCAAAAAGATAAGCAAAATAAGTTTGATTAAGAGGTTGCCTGACTTAGTGGAGCTGATATAAGGCAGCTGACCTGCCGTATAGGAGCCTCAGGGCAGAAAGCAAACAGTAAAATGTCTTGGAAATGTAAAAAGGGGATTTTGGCTTATTGTCTTTGCAAGGGACAAAACATCACACAGCTCCATACCTTGTATTGGGAAAGATAAAAGCTGAAAATATCCCAAAAGGGAAAAGTCTCACTGCTGGGAACTAAAAGAGGGTCAAAATACATCCAGGTATGATAGGGAAGCTACCCTGAGGGAGCTCCTGGGCAGAATTTGACTGCCTATATAAGGAGACCCTTGGGTAGACATTCCACACACACACACTCCTCACTTCTTCTCTCTACTCTTATACTCTCTACTTCATTAATTCCCAACTCCAAATGAATATGTACTTATTCTCACGCCGGAGTCCAAACGCAGGAGGCTCCCTCCTGCGTTAAGGCTAACGGTGTCTGCTACCTTTGTGCAGGTCCCTTCCAGGAGCTTGAAGACCCCCATTCTCAGAACCAAATCCAAAACCTTAACTGAATCCAACCTTAAAACCTAAACCTTAACGTAATATACCCTTAACCTATAATCCTAAGCATCTCCTAACCTAATACCGGTCATTTTCCTTGTTGTAGCAACAAGTGGCGCCCACCGTGGGGCTGTCGCTACTTTGAACAAATTGTTGAGAGTCTCTACAGTCCCATTTGTTCCTAAGTAACCTCCTTTTGTGATGACTGGTGGAGATAACCGCCTAGGAGGGGGTCTTCCAGAAACTCCGGCCACTAGCCACACCTCAGGTGATGCCTCTGGCCGTGAAACGCCTGGAACGGACGGACAACAAGTCGAACCGTCTCTAGGGGACATGCTCAACTTCCAAACACCGCCATCCTCAAGGGCTGTTAACTCGTCTCCTAGGGACGACTTGTTGTTTCCAGTTGAACGAATGGATATCACCCCGGAGGGAGTACGAAGAAATTTCTTGCAACTCCGAGACCTCCTGAATGGTTATGTGCGAGAGGAGAGGTCCAGAGGAGTCAGGGTCAGGTTGTCCTATGACGAAGAGCCTGTTATCACCCTCTCACCTAGCCCTCCGTTACTGGGAACCACCACCTCGCCAGCAACCCAGCGCGACTACGCTAACCATCACCCCTACTTGAACAGCCGAGGGGACATTTACCCAGGAGGAGGAGGTCCTAGCAGCTCTGTGCTCTCTCCGGGGACCTCATTACCACTTTCCTATGAAGAAGCTTTAAGATCGTTACCGTTGGCCAGCAGTGCCGTATCCACCTCCCTTACGGGAGCAGGAAGTCTTGCCGGAGGATCCGTCGTTCCTCCAGGAGCTATATATCCTAATTATTCACAGTCTCAATACTTCCCCATATGGCCGGGAGGATATCCCTGGCAGTATCCTTCGCCTTTGAACCAAGTACCAGCAACTCCCCCTGTGGGAGGGCAAGGTCCCATGACCTCCCAACCTTTGGTTCAAACTCCTGTAGCTGAAGTTAGAGCAGAAACTACACCTTCTAAGCCGTACCGACCTAAGTCATTGGAATGCTTTGCTGAACACATCGCTCATTTCGATTTCCCCAACAAGATCAAGATGCCGGCTAATGTGAAAACATATGACGGCACAGAAGACCCGGATGACCACTTGAACGTCTTCTCCGGGGCAGCCACTGTAGAAAAATGGAATGATGCCGAATGCTGTCACATGTTCATGCAGACCCTGGTAGGGCCAGCTCGCCTATGGTTCAGTGGCCTACCGTCTCGGAGCGTCTCTTCGTTTGATGATTTAAGGAGAGGTTTCACCTCAAACTTTAACCCCCTCAGGAAGTGTACCAAAGATGCCGCCATATTGCATCAAATCCAACAAGGGGAGCATGAAAACCTCCGTAGTTTCATCGAAAGATACAAGAGGGAGGGTCTGCAGTATAGTGGTGCCACCGAGAAGATCCGAGTGTCGGGATTCATGGGAGCCATTCGTCCCAAGAAGTTACTAAGAAGATTTCATGAAGATGTTCCCCAAACCATGGAGGAGGCTTTCGAAAGAGCAGAAGCCTTCCTCAGGGGAGAGGAAGCACTAACTCGACAGGACACCAGGAAGAGGGATCGAGGAAGCTGGAGAGACAGCTCAACGAGCTCCCGGAGGCCTCACTTTCAACCCTACAATGAAAGACGATCAGGGAGATCCTATGACAATCAAAGGGGGGAAGAAAGACGACGGTCCCCAAGATCAGGAAGGTACCATGACAAAGAAAAACAGGTTTTCACTGTCCTCACTAAGACCCCTCAGGAGATACTCTCCACAGAGGAAGTCAAGTACACCTTCCGACCCCCCAGACCTCTGTCTAAGCCAGCCAGCAAGAGAGATGCCAGTAAACATTGTGCCTTCCACAATGATACGGGGCATCACACAAACGATTGCTACCAGTTGAAGAAACGGATAGAAGAAGCTGTTAAGTCCGGGGAACTCGCTCACCTGATCAAAGACATCAAGGGGAGGAGAGATGAAGGGAAGAAAGATAAAGAGGTCAACATGGTCAGGCTTGAAGGAAACCAGCAGGTCAAGAAGGCTCGAACCGAGCCCTGGAACAAACAATACATCTGCCTCCCTCCGGCTCCCGACGAACTGATAGTCACACCCGTGATAGTGGAAGCCGAACTTGATGGTTTCCCTGTGGACAGGGTATACATGGACGGTGGAGCCTCATCAGAGGTGATGTATGAACGATGCTTTGAATCCTTGAGCCCGGAGATCAAGTCCAAGCTCAAGCCATCCGACGCCTCGCTGGTGGGTTTCTCAGGGGAACGAGTACATCCCCTAGGGAAGCTCACACTTAGCGTCTGTTTCCGAGACGGAGACTTATCAAGGACTGAGGAGCTAACGTTCTCCGTTATCAGGTACCCTTCAAATAACATTGTCATCTTTTCACTGTCAAAGACAGAAGAGTTGACTTGCTCTGTTATCAGGTACCCTTCAAGCTATAACGTTCTCATTGGAAGAATGGGAATCGCCACTTTCGGTGCGGTCGTATCCACAACTCATGGCTTAATGAGGCTCCCCACTCCTAATGGAATTGCAACCCTGAAGCCAACAGCAGAGGCTCTTTTGATAGCCTCCGTGGAAGAGAACAGAGGTTCCAAGAGTCCGGAAACACCAAGCAATGGTCCCATCCGGGAGGTTAGCATTAATGCTGCCTGTCAGGAGCAGACCATCAAAGTAAACAACCTGCTTCCCGATAAGGTTATGAGTGAACTAATTAACCTCTTGCAGGATAGTCAAGACGTGTTCGCTTGGTGCCCCGGAGACATGACAGGTGTCCCCAGAGATATGGCTGAACACTCTCTCAACATAGCTCCCTCATACAAACCAGTTGTCCAAAAGAAAAGGAGCTTGGCCCCAGCAAGGAGCCAAGCTGCTTGTCAGGAGGTGGAAAAACTGGTAGAAGCAGGCATCCTAAGGGAGGTTCAATATCATTCGTGGGTGGCAAATCCGGTCATGGTTGCCAAGCAAGACGGATCTTGGAGGATGTGTGTCGATTTCAAGGATCTCAACAAAGCCTGCCCTAAGGATTGCTATCCCTTGCCCGAAATTGATTGGAAGGTGGATTTTCTTGCCGGCTTCCAATACAAGTGCTTCTTGGATGCCTACAAGGGATACCACCAAATTCAGATGAAGCAAGAAGATGAAGAAAAGACAGCCTTCCATACCGACAAGGGGATCTTTTGCTATAAGAAGATGCCCTTCGGTCTGAAGAACGCGGGAGCCACCTACCAACGGTTGGTGGACCAAGCTTTCTCGAAACAAATTGGAAGGAATATGGAAGCTTATGTGGATGACCTTGTCATCAAGAGCAAATCTGGGGAGGCCATGATCCAAGACATCCGGGAAACGTTTGACAACCTTCGAAGAATAAACATGAAGCTCAACCCTGTCAAGTGCTCCTTTGGGTTTGAGGAGGGGAAATTTCTAGGCCACATTGTTGGAAAACAAAGCATCAAAGCAAACCCAAGCAAGGTCCAAGCAGTCCTTGACATGAAGTCTCCTACCACAAAGAAAGAAGTGCAGAGCCTCAACGGTAAAATTGCTGCCTTAAAACGTTTCTTGCCCAAGTCCGCGGAAAGATCCTTACCTTTCTTTAAAACACTCAAAAACTGTGTCGATAAAAAGGATTTCCGGTGGACAGCTGAGGCAGAGGCCGCCTTCTTGGAACTCAAAAAACACATAGCTTCCCTGCCTGAAGTGGCAGCCCCTGAGGTAGGGGAAGTAATAACAGTTTATTTATCTGCAGGAGCGGAGGCTGTGAGCTCAGTCCTCTTGGTTGACCGAGGAAAGGAACAAGTCCCAGTGTACTTTGTCAGCAGAGCCCTCAAAGATTCTGAAATTAACTACACTCCCATAGAAAAGCTTGTATTGGCACTCGTACACACCGCCAAGAGGCTCAAACGATACTTCCAGGCCCATCCAATGAAGGTCATCACAGATCAGCCCATACGAGCCATCTTAGAAAAACCAGAAGATTCGGGGAGGTTAGCCAAATGGGCTATTGGCCTAGGGGAACACAAGATAGAGTACCTACCGAGAAGGGCTTACAAGGGACAAGTGTTTGCTGATTTCCTTGCTGAGTTACCCTACCTGCAGGCAGATGAAGAAATGAACGAGATCGAGGAGCAACCTGATCTTCAGGGGAAATGGTGCCTTTTCACTGATGGAGCCTCAAGTGTAGAAGGTTCCGGGGCTGGTCTTGTCATCAAGGACCCTCACGGAACCGAATACACTTATGCCCTCCGTCTGGACTTCCCCTGCACCAACAACGCTGCTGAATACGAGGCCCTACTGGCCGGGTTGCGACTGGCAAAAACAATGAAGGTACAAGAGCTAAAAGTCTTTGTTGATTCAAATCTTGTGGTCAAGCAGGTGAATGGAGGATACACAGCCAAAGAACCCTCAATGATTAGGTACAAGGACAAGGTCAAAGAACTCATCAAAGAATTCAAAGAGTTCTCATTGGAGCAAGTGTCAAGGACTAAGAACAAGCAGGCAGATGCCCTCAGTAAGCTGGCTTCCTTGACTTTCGCTCACCTTACCAAGAAGGTCCTAGTTGAGGTGTTGAAAGAACCATCCATTGATGACAGAGAGGTACAAGATGTGGTAACCGAAACAGACTCCACGTGGATGACACCCATAATGTCCTACTTGAAGGAAGGGAAGCTGCCAGAAGACGAGCTGGAAGCTAAGCGGTTGGTCATAAAGGCGAAGCAGTATGTAATCGAAGATGACAAGCTCTACAAGAAGGGGTACTTGGCACCCCTACTAAGATGCGTGGGCCCTAACCAGAGTAACTACCTCATCAGGGAGGTACACGAGGGCATATGTGGCATGCATTCTGGGCCACGGTCCGTGGTATCAAAGCTCATGAACTTGGGCTACTACTGGCCCACCATGCACAAGGATGCCTCCGAAACAATCCGAAGATGTGAAGCCTGTCAGCTACAAACACCGATCAAGGCCAACCCCAAGCATGACCTTGTCCCCATTATCTCAGCATGGCCCTTCTACAAATGGGGGATGGACATTGTGGGTCCCTTCCCGCAGGCCGCAGGAAAATTGAAGTTCCTTCTCGTGGCAGTAGACTACTTTACCAAATGGCCAGAGGTTAAACCATTGGCTACCATCTCAGGAAAACATGTGATAACCTTCGTATGGGAGCAAATAGTCTGCAGATACGGCCTACCAGGGGAGATGGTGACAGACAATGGGAAGCAATTTGCCAACAAACCTTTCAGCAGCTGGTGCTCCGAGCTAGGCATCAAGCAGGTCTTCAGCTCAGTAGCTTACCCCCAGTCCAATGGACAAGTTGAGCGGATGAACAGAAGCATCGTTGAAGGAATTAAAACGAGACTAGGGAGGTACGGCAAGAAATGGATTGATGAGCTCCCCAGCGTCTTATGGGCCATAAGAACCATGGAAAAGACAAGCCATCAAAGGACCCCATATAGCCTCGTCTTTGGAAGCGAAGCTGTCATACCAGCCGAGATAGGGGTAAGCTCAAGAAGAAGTACTCGCCAAGATGCTCACCACAATCAAAGGGAGGTCCTGCTCAATCTGGACCTACTCGAAGAATCAAGAGACCAAGCCTCCATCAGGGAAGCAAGGTACAAAAAGAAACTCGAAGCATACTACAACACAAGGGTGAAGAAAGAGGCCTTCAGGCCAGGAGACCTCGTGTTGAGATGCAATGAAGCCAGCAAGCAGCAGAATGTAGGGAAATTGGGTCCCCGATGGGAGGGTCCCTACGTCGTAAAAGAAGCCCATAAAGGGGGATCCTATAAGCTAGCTGATCCTAATGGCAACATGATTCCAAGACACTGGAGTGACAAGCATTTAAAACGTTTCTATGTTTGAAAGTTGTAAACGTCTCTTTTGTACCATCAAAGTTATGATGAATGAATGAATTATGTTTCAAATTATTAACTTGTCGCTTATCTTATCAAAGGGTGAGCCCCTCCAAACCAGGCTCCATGGGATCCGGCGCTATACCTACCCATGAAACGGGGATGAGCTCCCAGGCCACAACTGCTCAACAGGTAACAAGGCTAAGTAACCTTCCTGTATACAGGGTGAGTCCCTAATACAATCCACGACTCCATGGGACAAGTCCTTAGAAGGAATACCTAAACCCATGAAAGAGGGTGAGCTCCTCACACCAAGACAGCTCCCACATGTTCACACTTAATAGAAAACGAACATAACACTAAAAAACCGTTAAAAAAAAAAGTTTAAAACATAAACGAAAAAAGCTGATAGGATGAGCATTGCATCGGTTCCTTAGCTAAGTACCCTAAGTTGGATGACTGCAGCATTCACCTTTGGGAGAAAAGTTAAAGACATTGCAAACACTATGAACGACAAGTAACAGAGTCAAAACAACGAAACAATAAACATAGATAAAGCATCACCCCCTAAAGGGGGGAGCATTCCATTAAAAGATAAAAGATTAAAAGCCCCAAGGGCTGAGTACAGCATAGTTCGGTTACAAAAGACATGCTAAAAACTTGAAAACATAACTAAGATAAGTCACGGGGTAGCTGGGTCTTCGGCTTCATGGGTGGCAGCATCCTCACCAGGGGGAGCCAAGGCTCGGTTACCAACATCCTCATAAAGGCCCTCTGTGTCAAGACCGGCAAAGGGATCATCTTCGCTAGAAGGAGGGAGAGACTCAACCTCCAGAGCTTGTAGGGGGGAAGGACTCTCAAATACCTGCTCTAAATTTGGAACCTTGGAAGAACTAGCAGGTTTCATACGTTTGGAACTACCCTCCCCACCGTCAGCTCCCTCCAGCATGATCATAAGAGGCCTTTTTGACACATAAGAGCCAAACACTTGGTCGGCCACATCCTTTTTAAGGCCTTCCGGCTCCAAATCTTGAAGGAAGGAGAGAGGCTGCTCAGAAGCCTTGGCAATAGCAGAGATATAGGGGTAAGTTGCAAGCTCCATTGCCTTCACAGCATTCACAAACTCATCACCGGAAGAAGGCTTAAAGGATGGCAGCTCTTCAAGATCCTGACCCTCCCGAGCCGCTTTAAAGCCGGCTTGAATCCCTCCATGGCGACCGAAAGCTATGGCCTTTGCATAAATGTCAGCCAGGGGAGCATTAAACTCTTGGGAGTGCAGGAGGTTGGTGACAAAACGAGCTACCCCCTTGGAGACTAACCACTCTTTCTCTTCGGTCAAACGGTCCACCTGGACTCGAAGCTCTGTTCCCACCCTCTCCACCGAGGCCAACTCCTGCTTAACTGCCTGACGTGCCCGAGCCAGCCAACCCCTCCCTCTCCTCTGCAACTTTAGCCTTCTCATCATGAAGACCCTTGAATATCTTCTCAAATTTTTCCTTCTCTAAGCCAAGCTGAGTCTTCGACACAGCCAATTCTTGAACCAAGTCCTTCTCCCGAGCAGCAAGCTTGGTCAACTCCTCCCTCGCCTTCACCAACTCGGCCTCATGCTCTTCAAAAAACTCTTCCACTTGTTCCCTCCTTGCCATCAACTCACCCCATCTGGCCATACCATCCGGGAACAAAGATAGGAATTGCCCGAAGTGATAATACATCTTCTTCATCACGTCCCTGTCTGTCCATTCCTTGTGAAGCTCTCTCTCAGCATCTGGAACACAATGGTCTATCAGATCACGGCACACGGAAGCTTTCTTCAACAAATCAGTAGGCTTAATGTCCCAATCTGGCACAAACACTCCTTCAACAGGCTCCTGCTGGGCAGGAGCATCAGAAACATCTTCAACGGCAGCTTTGGAACTTTCACCACCTTCAGCTGGCAATAACTTTGAACTTGGACTTGGGGCAGCAACGTCCTTGGGCTTCTTGAAAACAACATCGTCTTTCTTCGGGGAGGATAATGTCAGCTTGCCCTTCCCAGGGGCAGGGGTATACCCCAACGCTGAAGAAATCAGAGAAGAATCTTCATCTTCATCTCCTAGGACCAAGGGCACAGCAGTAGAAGCCCCCTGACCCGAAGAAGCAGTTTGAAGTCGCTTGCTGGAGCGACGGGCAGTAACAGACCTCTCCACAGAAGGCTCTGTAGCAGCAACAGACGATGTGATCACACTTGTGTACACTCCCTTGAAACGAACATGCTCAGTCTTCACAACAACATTCTGACCCTCAGCAACACTCCGAACCTTGAATTTCACATCAGCAATATCATCCAAAGCCAAATAATCCAAAGTGCTCATCTCTGCAAAAAAGACAAAAGGGTCAGACAACATAACAAGGATAAGGGTACCAAAGAGGAGACAGGGAGACACCTACCCTTCCCACCATGATATATCACCGGGTCAGTCCCAAGATCATCCCAGTTGGCACTCAAACCCACCATCACCAGAAAATCCTCAGGAAAGGTACGAAGACGGGTAGGAAAGCCACGCAGCTTCTCCAACAACACTTGGTCGAGAGTACCAGGTTCAGGCTCCTTCTCATTCAGGGGAGCATCCGAAGATCTCCGAGGAGTTTTAAAAGGTAGGAAGTCAGAGTTTAAGAAAAAAAATTTGTCTTTCCAGGAGGAAACAATCCCGATGACACTAGAAATGAGAGCCGGTTCACATTGAGTCTTCTCAATAGTAAACCAGTTCCCATTTTTAGCCAATCTGAAAAACCGCCGGTACATGGCCAAGGAAGGCTTATGACCAAGGCAGCGACACACTATCTCGAAGTGCAAAATCCTTGCAACTCCGGACGGGCACAACTGATCAAGGGAGAGTTGATGATATTCTAAAACATTAAGGAAAAAGGTGGAAAAGGGATACCTAAGGTTACCCTGATCAAACTGACGGGTATACACCGCCACTTTGCCAGTAGGAACGGAGGTCACAGGGGTTTTCCCCTTTGGAACAGTAGGATTAAAAGACAGAGGAATACCGATCTCGGTACAGAATCGCTCAACATCGGACTTAGATAGCCGAGTAAATTGATTTGCGAGATCAGTTTTCGACATAATGAAAGGCAAGGTATGACAAAAGAGAGAAGTTACTTACCAGATTTATAGGGAAGAAAAGAGGATCGCCGGTTGAGAAATAATCGTGGGAGAGAATGTGACGGTTTTCTAGTTTAGGAATGAAATGGAGAAGAAAGAGGGTTTATCTCTTTATAAGAGATTTAAAATTTGAATTTAATGGCATTTAACGGTTATCAAGGGAAACCATCATTCAGCTGTCCTAGGGGATGACGTCAGCCTAGACCCTTGTCATGTCAACAGTCGCCTGGGACGGCTGATGGGACACTCGTCTGCTCTCTAGGAAGTAATGGTGGATAGCCATATTAAATTAAAAAATCAGGCCATCATGACAAATGCAAGGCCAAAAGCTTGCACGAAGTTTGATGAAGGAAAAAATAATAAACCAACGCTCCCATAAGGGAGCCAGGGGTTTGAAAAAATTACCCGGTGCTAACCTCAGCTCGAGCAGCGTTACCACCAGGGAATAAGACAATAAACAAGTCACAAGCACTTCTAACTTCTTTACAAATGCTTATGACTGGGGGGCTGATGACGTGTGTCCTAAAACGACAACGTCCAGACCTCTCGTCAAAAAGATAAGCAAAATAAGTTTGATTAAGAGGTTGCCTGACTTAGTGGAGCTGATATAAGGCAGCTGACCTGCCGTATAGGAGCCTCAGGGCAGAAAGCAAACAGTAAAATGTCTTGGAAATGTAAAAAGGGGATTTTGGCTTATTGTCTTTGCAAGGGACAAAACATCACACAGCTCCATACCTTGTATTGGGAAAGATAAAAGCTGAAAATATCCCAAAAGGGAAAAGTCTCACTGCTGGGAACTAAAAGAGGGTCAAAATACATCCAGGTATGATAGGGAAGCTACCCTGAGGGAGCTCCTGGGCAGAATTTGACTGCCTATATAAGGAGACCCTTGGGTAGACATTCCACACACACACACTCCTCACTTCTTCTCTCTACTCTTATACTCTCTACTTCATTAATTCCCAACTCCAAATGAATATGTACTTATTCTCACGCCGGAGTCCAAACGCAGGAGGCTCCCTCCTGCGTTAAGGCTAACGGTGTCTGCTACCTTTGTGCAGGTCCCTTCCAGGAGCTTGAAGACCCCCATTCTCAGAACCAAATCCAAAACCTTAACTGAATCCAACCTTAAAACCTAAACCTTAACGTAATATACCCTTAACCTATAATCCTAAGCATCTCCTAACCTAATACCGGTCATTTTCCTTGTTGTAGCAACAAACATGATGATCAGAATAGCGATGAACATTGCTGATCAGAATAGCGATGAACATTGCTGGAGATTGAAGTCTTGAACATGGAAGAAGAGAAGAACAAAAACAAGAGTAAGATTGAAGATTAAAGATTAAAGATTAGAGAAGAACAAACCTGGAAGAAGATTCTGAATTTTGGAGAGTTGGGGAAAGAAAATCGTAAATATTGGAGGTGGGGCAGAGTACGTGTAAGACTAAGGCGCTGTTTGTTTTTTCAGCAGGAAAATGTCTGCAGTCTGCAGACCACATCTGCAGGAGAAGAGGTGAACCAAAGGTCTGCAGTCTGCAAGAAGAAGACTGTTTGTTAACGTCTGCAGGCTGCTGAAATAAACTGAAATTTAAATAAACTGATTTTTTACAGCAGTCTGGTGGTGGACCGTGGTGGTGGTAGTGGTGGACCGGGGTGGTGGTCGACGGTGTTGGTGGTGGTAGACAGTGGTGGTGGTGGACCGTGGTGATGGACGGTGGTGGTGGACTGCGGTAGTGGATGGTGTGGTGGTAGACAGTGGTGGTGGGTGGGTGGGTGGTTGGTGGTGGACCGCGGTAGTGGTGGTGGTGGGTGGTGGTGGTGGACGGTTGTGGTGGTGGGTGGTGGACGGTGGTTACGGACCGTGGTAGTGGTGGACGGTGGGTGGTGGTGGAAGGTGGTGGTGGTGGGTGGTGGTGGTGGTGGTTGTGGGTGAGGAGAAGAGAAGAGGAGAAGACCTCAAAAGACCTTGAAACAAGTCTGCACCAAGAAGAGGTCAGGAATACCTTTTTGAGTGAAAGGTCTTCCAAAAAACAATCTGCAGACCCCAAACGTCTGCGCGCGTCTGCGCGACGCAGACAAAAGAGGTCAGAAGTGCTTCTAAGGAAAAAACAAACAACACCTAAAGGTTTATGGGAATAAATAAAACCTAAAACATGCCTATTTATGGTAAAAATAAAAAAAAATAGGGTCGCTATTGAACCACTACAGCCCCGTTAACCATCAAATAGCGCTGAATAGCCGCTACGCGACGCTATTCGCGATCGCGGGCGCTATTCTCGCTATCGACAACTATGATTGTCAAATATCGATTCGAGTTGAACAATCTCTCAAGAAACTAGAAAACAAGAGAGACCATACTTGGGTGCCAATTATCATTCAATAAAAACGAGTCCTTTTATAGGCACACAAACATAACATGAGGAAAAACTTGATCAACATGAAATAAAACCCACTAACCATTACTGGTTACTTTACTAATGGAAATTAACTTAACGAACGGCTCATGCAGTGAAAGAAAAGACTCCTTCTACTTCATAAAGGGTTTCTGTACTAGCCAGCCCCGGCGATCACTGAATCTCCACAGCACCATTTGAATGTGTACAACATAACAGGGACTGGAACACCTGAAGAAACCATCAGTTTTTAAACCTCGCTACCCATTCGCATCCATATAAATTTCATCCAATCATCAAAACCACAAAGGATTCTTGTAAGACCACATGAATAGCATAATTAATTACAGACCAACAACATTTTTACACACAAAAACTTTAACAACAGATCTAATATGTGTGGTCGCCAAGTCATTTATTTAGCCCTTATAAAGATACCAATAAATAACAATCATACAACAATGTGAACGAATTTCATCCGGGTATACTCGTGGTTGATAAATACAATATTAGAAACTCAGACAAACTTACAAATTCAGAGAATCGCTTTTAACCCATTAACTTCACCAGAACAAAAATATTAGGTATCCCACAACGAACGTCAACAGAACAGGACTACGGATACTGTGGCAGTTGCTTGAGTCAGCCGCAACACTGTTCCTTCCTGCTCCTGGTGCTAAAGCAGGGCAGATCAGACCAACTTTGTCATCCCGACACAGACTAGAAAAGAGGCCAGGTGGGTAGTTCCCATAGAGGTTAATGTAGCTGAACATTGTCGATGAACATTCATTTGTCAAGTCATTTAGGTCATCATTATAAGGGCAAGCAAAGTCTTTGAAAGCTTGACAGCAAAGATCAGCAGGGTATCGTGGTCCTTTGCAACGGCTTGTGATGATTGTGTAATTCATGAACTCAAAGTTTACCGGGCAAGCTGCAGTTTAAACAAACCAAATTTATCAAAAGCTCAAAATCTATTCAATGAACCTCCAAATTGTGCCAAAAATAATATTAAAAGGGGAAAAAAAAAAGCAAAGTTAGGTTCGGAATTTCAAATTTCAACTCAGAACCTCTCAATAACCATGCTCCCAAACCCTAATTCAGAGATCAGTCGCGGTGCAGCAATAGGGCTCAATAGTCAATAGTCATGCTCCTAAAGCCTAATTCAGAGACAAGTTCTGTAAAGGCAGTCCAAAATAAGGGATACGACTCTAGGAGTGTTTGGGGTCCAATGTGGCTTTTTTTTTCCTAAAAATTTTGGGCCAAACCATATCTATGATTTTAGATAAATACAAACCGAACTGGCCAGGTCGATCAGGTAGGAGGTTTTAGAGGTGTGACTCTTGCCGGTTTTGGACACAATGTTTCAAACATTCGACTGGTTTATGAACAACCCTAGAGATGACCGATTTTAGTACTCAAATTATTGCTGCTATTATGATGAATGGGTTAGTTATATATTAGTGATACGATCTTCTCTTTCTACAGATCAAATAATGGCGGCAATATGATCAATAATAATAATAAGTTAAATAGAAACAAATAAAAAGGGGAGAAAATAAATAAAGAAAGGAAGATAGATAAAAGAACAAACGTTTCTTAGCCTGAAGAAGGTTTCGTCCGATTGGAACATCAGAGCTGAAAACAGCATCTGCAAACACACGATTGCAAAATAAAGATGAGAAGTAAAAGGAAATGAGGATTATAAATGAATGTAGCAACATACATGCATACAGACAGACCTGAAATGGAAAGCTGAGAGGAGAAACATGTGGAGACACAGCATAGCAGAAGGAGAAAGGAGAGTGCAATCTTCATGGTTGCAAAAATTGAACAAACACAAATGGATTAACTGTTTTGTTCTTCAATCATGCACCAGAGAGAGAGAGAGAGGAGAGAGAGAGAGGGAAGGACAGCAGGATCCAGCAATGGTAGTGGGTGGGCAGGATGAACTAACTTTTTGATTTGTTTTTTTCCTAACACATGGGTAATGGCGGTTAAATTTTGCAGGTGAGAGTCGGGTTAATTTGGTGAGTGAAATGGGCATTAAAAAGGCAACGGGTGTAATGATTGGTGAAATTTGATGTGAGACATTTTTTGACATATAACATGTGGGTCACATGCCATTTTATATTATTTTTTTAATTTTTAAATAAACAAACTATTATTTAATTTAAATATTTAACTAGATAAACATAAAAAAATTACATTAATTCACTAAATAAAAAAAATACATAAAATAAAAAAAACGATCATCCTAAAAAAATACAATCTAAACATTAATATTATATTTTTCCATGATTTGTTGCTTGCGAAAGTTAAATAAAATTAGCGCCTCGTTTGTGAGTCCCTCAGACGACCTGTTGATGAACTCGATGTCCTTTTCCAATTGACGCGCCTCTTGAATCTCGACGAACTTCTTGTTTTCAGCGGCCCTCTATTGCATGGTCTTCAACCGCTTTGTTCCAAGGTCTTGTAAACTTTCAAGACGTCAATTCATCACCTCAAACTCGTCTTTCAGGTCGACACCCATCGAAGACGACTCCGCACGTCCACCCTTTCGCACGCTTCTTCTTCATGGCGGTCGAGGCAACTCTTTTTCTTCTTCATCACCCTCTTCATTTAAACCCACGGTCTGAGCATCCGAATTTGGCGTGTCTGGATCAATCGAAGAAGATGTTTTCGACCGTTTGGCTTTGCGCCTACCCCCGTCATGCTTGGTACGTTTGCCCATTTAGGGCTTCCCTTTAGAAGCTCCAAACACCTCATGTACGGGAATGTCCCACGATCGGCGTTGTACTCCTCCAACGGTCTCGTCAAAATATCAACATCGCCACGACCACTACCCCAATTATCATACAAACGTTGATAATATTCTTGAAACACATGACATTTTTTATTGATGTCCGTCCACTTTCCCGAAACCAAGTCTTTATCCCGATATCCTCCTCTACCCATCGCGTTGAAAAACGTCTCGCGAATCCTTATCCAAAAGAGAGGTAAATTTTGGTAGTTTGCTACAATATATATATATATATATATATATATATATATATATATATATATATATATATATATATATAGGGTTAGGTTCACGTACAAATAGCTTTTTCGTACGAACTGTACGAATCAAAGGAAAAAACACGCGGGGTCGTGTATAACTAGAGTAATTATATAATTACTCTAGTTATACTCTAGCTATATAACTAGAGTAATTATATAATTACTCTAGTTATATGCGGCCCGCGTGTTTTTTTCTTTGATTCGTACAGTTCGTACGAAAAAGTTGTTTGTATTTGATCTTTTGTCTATATATATAAAACATATATTAGTATACAAGTTTCGGTTTTTAAAAAAAATAAAAAATTACGAATTTTTAAAAAAATACAAAGTTACGGTTTAAAAAAAAACATACCAACTTCAGGATCCTCCGAAATGTCTAACCACACTCGGGCGAGCGCGAGCTCCTCGTCTTTGGTCCATGGATGATACGCCTTTCTTGTTTTCTGTTTGGCCGGCTCTCCCTTTTTTTATGCGACCGTTTTTTGGGTTGGGAGCTCTCGGGTTGCGTCTCCAGTACTTGCTCGGGTTCTGGTTGAGACCCCGACATACCCCCAACGCTAATATTCATATTAGCGTGTCCCATGGGACCTTGGAAGAATTGTTGGGTCATGTTTAGTAACTGCGAAAACCCCATGTTGCTCGTGTCCAAATCTTAAAAGTTATACGGTTGTTGAGGTTGGGTGGTATTTGGGCGAATAGCGTTTGAGTTGCCCGGGCGAGATGGTACACCGAAAGGTTGGCGGAATTGTTGCATTTTTTGATTGTTGGTTTAAAAAAAAAAGTAGGATTGTATAAAAAATTTGGTGAGGTGAGTGCAATTGGTAGTGAAAAATTAAAAAGGTTAGAGGTTATTTATATAGGGTTAAAATAATTAAAAAAAAATTGAAAAAGCCCAACGTCTAGTTTTTTATCCGTTGAGAAAAGTGACCGTTGCAAAAAAAAAAAAAAATTTAAACAACGCCACGCGGCAGCCATTGATTGGCCAAAGAAAAATTTGGTGTGAGCGAAATATTTGGCGTGTGTTGGGTCTGCTGACCTGAAGAAGAACAGATGATTGAAAAGCCAAAATATACTAACAGTTGATCCACATAAATAAACAGCCTTTACAACCTACTCTTCCTAAAAGACTGTTGACCCTAACAACTGATCCACCCAAACAACTGCTATGACAACTGCTGCTACAAAGGACTGCTGGATAACAACTGATAGAGAACAACTGCTGACTAAAGGTCTGATGAAGAACAACTGCTGATCAAGTGCTGAAGACTAAAGGTCTGTTAGAGCCAACAACACTTAGGCTCCAACAGATGATACAAGACCATCAGAGTTTTCCTCAACAGTAGTTTACCTTACAGTGTTTTGTAATATAACAGTAGTTTGTATAGGGCAGATGTTTTATGTTGTTATTCTGTTAGAGGTCACTATCTTAGGTGACGTTAGCCTAGGTCACCAATGGTTTAGATTTGTCTATAAATAGAACAGTGCTTGTACTGTTCTATTGGTCACTCACAACATTCTCTCAGACAAACAATCACAGAGTGATCAGGCTGAGGGGGAGTACTTGTAATTGATTGTAATCTTTCAATATAATGAAAGCTTTCGATTAAGAAAACATTTATTCCTTTTGTTTTGATTATAGTTTATCATTCCGCTGCACTTTCCATATATATTCACTTCATTCATTTCTCATTCTACTTTAAACAAATCAAAACAATCAAACTCAGATCCTAACAATTGGTATCAGAGCTTGGTCAATTAAATTCGATCTAATCAATCAATTTAATATAAACAGATCAGCTCACAATTATTGATATCGTTTGTTTGTCGGATTGAAAACAGAGTAATAGTTACTTTCGATTCAACCGCTTATAAACAGACTTTGTTTTCGAAAAATCAGAGAATGGCTTCAATCAATCACGATCCACACAACACTGGCACGAACAACAAGCCACCGATGCTTGATACAAATATAAAATAACATCATAGAATGGGGCCCAAAAAAGATTGGGCACTAAGCCCATGCTTTAGTAGACTTATACTTTGGCCAAAGTTTAGTTTTGGTTATGAACAAAATTAACCAGTCGGAAACCGAACCAATTAACCAGTCGGTTAATAAGATTATTTAACCGTTGACTTTGGTTTTGGTTGAGGCTAATAACTGAATTGAAGCAAAACATTCATACACGTAAAAGTAGTTGTGTTTCCCGCCGCATCGCGCGAGCAGACTACTGGTTCAATATTACAAAACTTACAATACAAGTTGTCGCATTCTGGCCAAAGTGTGATGATTGGATTGGCATGAGCAACATAAGACGAGGGAGGGCCTACAATAGACGTTGAAGAAGCATGTAGGCCAACCACAAAACAGTGATCCACCACCCACACATACAAGTTTTGTTTTTACCTGTGGCGGTCAGTAAATCCTTCTTTCCTTCCTTCCTTCCGAAATCTTCAATCAATCAATCAATCTGTACAGTATCATCCAGTTGATTGAATGAATAATAATAATAATATACTACTACTGCTACTGTACCAATCCATTGGACCTTCTCTTATTCTCAATCTCAATCTCTTCCTGAATAATCAATCACATCTACCAACCACCACCCACTCCGATCTCCTCATTCTTCTTGTTGCTCTTGATTTCTTCACATAGATATGTCTTCTGGTAGGTTTATGGCTTATTCTCCTTCTCCCTCTGCCCCTCATCTCTCCGCTGCCTTCCTCGACCAAGACAAGTACGCCCCTTTCCATCTGAATCTGATGCATTCTTTCTTCTAATTCTTATTCTTACTTTGGAAAAGAAATAGTTTTATCTGATGCATAATTTGTTGGTTATGTTTCGGTTGTTACGTAGGAATATGTTTTATATATCTGATGATTTGTTGATGGTAGATGTTGTGAATATTGTCAAGTGTAGTCAGTCTAGTTAATGTTATTTGTATGTTTATAGGTATTTATCGGAGCTACTGTCTGAGCGCAACAAACTTACTCCCTTTGTGCCGGTCTTGCACAATTGTTATCGATTGCTGAATCAGGGTGAGTAGCAGCCTTTCATTGCATTTTCCTTCTACATTTTTAGGCTACAAAACTTATTGATTTCAATTTCATTGTTAACTTAAGACTGAAACTCTGATCTGATGCATACTTATAACTAACTCATGTGCTTCCAAAGCCGTTGGAGTACATTGCCAGCCAAATACATCTGATTAACTGAGTCTCAATTTTGTTCTTGAGGATGTCACTGTTCGCATCTTGATAGTTAGTTGGCTGAGTCATATGTCACAACATGAGTGATGCGATAGGAAGTAGAAAGAAATGATCATTTTCTTCTGATCAAGGAACAAGTTCTAACTTCTAACACGTCTGCATCTTTAATTTGGCTCTAAAATCTTCAACTATGTTTGTTTAAATATGTAATAAAGATAATCAGGAACAGGAATTTATTATGCGTTCAAATACATGTCCCCTTATGACTATATAACAGTAGATTTAGTCTGTCAACACTTCCAGTCTAATGCTAAATAGCTTATGAGTGGAAAAGAGTTCATCTTTCAACATGCATAGAGATCTTCAAATATGTTCTCCCTGTAGTAGTTCACATCGTCCTGCATCAGGGACTGCCATAGGGAGTTGCAACATTCTTTGGCCATGGGTTTGGAAAAGAATCTTCAAAATTTAATATTATAATTTGATTCGGATAAAACATGATATCTTTTTGACCCTTCCTGGAGTTCTAGCTTAGTCAATTGGTTAATCTTTGTATTTTACTTTTCTTTTCGGAACCTGTTTGTTTAACTTTTTTTGTTTTTGTTTTTAAGCTTAAATGTTTTGTTAAAGGTTGTTGGTTTTATAGGGGACACATTGGTGTACAACTGACACCCAACAAACCACCTCGTGTGTCGATATTTGTGGTGACTACTAAGTACTGACTACTACTTTGTTAACTGCTAACTAGTACATGTTGTTCTTGAAAAATGACCTTTTTGGAGCAGAAATATTGCGTGTAACCACGCTTTTGGAGAATGCATCAGTTTTAGATCAAAGTGGGCTTGAACATGCTACCCCCCTGGCTTCAGGTGGAATGTTTTCAAATGGAGGAGCTAACATGAACATGAACAGATGGACCTCACCACTTCAATCAGAAGTATGGATACTAACCATTAACATAACCTCTTTCTTACTCTAATTTCTTACTTACTGCTTTTTAGAAGCATTCCTGACTTGCTTTTCATGCTAACTGCTTTGACTTGTTTACAAATTTTTCTTATGTTATCACAGGTAGTTTGCGACTAACATCATTCATATTAACCTCTTAACGTAGCCACTGTTAGATAGCTAACCCAACCCTTTATTTAGGATTAGGATATCACTACACTGTCTACATGTTTGTAGTTTTATGTATATATGTATCCTACCTATATTGGTTACAGATTGGGTTACATTTATTTGATGGAGGGGACTTATCTTGAGACTTTTGTTTTTTATGGGTTTCTGATTCTATCAAGGTCTAAGATTTCTTGGTGAAAGAATCACCGTGGATGCATAATGGGTCAACACACAGTTATATGAGCCTTCCAACATTGGTTTGCAGCCATACATTTAATTGCTTAATATGGGCCTTCCATTAGAACAGATCATATGTTCTCCTTTCGTATCGTATTGAGAATTTTTACTTTTTAATTGATCTTGATTTAAACTTGGTATTCCTGTATGTTACTATAGCCAAACAAAATCACAAATGTACAACCCTTGAGTTTAAAAAAAATTAAAATTAAGAAAATTTGGAATTCTTCTGTGCAGATGTCAGCTTTATTGCAGCCATCATCTGCACAAAGCTGGCTTGGTTCGCAAGGCAGTTCGTCTGGGATCGTAGTTAAGAAAACAATGAGGGTTGATATTCCTGTGGCCACATATCCTAATGTAAGTTCATTTGTTGTATTTTGTTACTACGCCTTGAATACTTGTTGATTCTATGTCTTAATCTATGTTACTGTTGCTGAACTTGTAGTTTAATTTTGTTGGACGGCTTCTTGGTCCCCGTGGGAACTCTCTTAAGCGAGTGGAAGCAAGTACTGATTGTCGTGTTCTTATCAGAGGACGTGGAAGCATCAAGGATCCAGCAAAGGTAATAAGTTAAGAGGTCCCAGTTTCTACTTGTTTAGAAAATGGGTCGATTTGGGCTGTTTTATCTCAAACAAGTGAAATGAGAAGATTCGCTAATAAGGAACAAGTCAAACAGGTAGAAAAACATCCATAATATGTCTGTGAATGCATCAAGTCTCTTAAAGAATTAAGGTTTTTGGACAAGAAGTGTTTCAAACTGACCCGACCTAGTTTTGACTTTTGACCCATCACCCAACCATCCATGTTGAATTAATAAAAGTGGTCGGCCACGGAAGAATCTTGAATAGATATCAGTCGTTTTAAATTTTGTCATAGTCAAGCTTCAACTTTTCTTCTGCATGTTAATTGTTTGGTTTATAATGTAGGAAGAGATGATGAGAGGAAAACCAGGGTTTGAACACCTGAACGAACCTCTTCACGTACTTGTGGAAGCAGAATTACCTGTTGATATAATTGACGCCCGTTTAATGCAAGCACGTGAAATACTTGAAGATCTGCTCAGACCTGTGGTATCATCTTATTCCCAAAAAAAGATCACATATTATATTATATATTGAATAAAATGATTTACAAGATTCTATGCATTAAATATATATACTTTGGGTGACTTTCGGTCCGTTTCCTTCTAAGCTACCCTTTTATAATAAGTAAATGGGTCGAAAGTGTTACTTTTTATCCTTCTCAAGGATTAGAATTGAAGACGTGTTGTGCGTGCAGGAAGAGACTCATGATTTCTATAAGAAGCAGCAACTGCGGGAGCTTGCAATGCTGAATGGCACCCTACGTGAAGAATCGTTTCAAATGTCGGGTTCAGTTTCGCCGTTTAACAATAGTCTAGGGATGAAGAGAGCAAAGACCACAGGATGATGAATCTTGACGGATACTACTGGGGTTTCAGAGCTTAGCATATATATATGGCATATGCATTGCCAAAACAAACCGCATCTATGGTTGTCACCAACAGGCATTGGGCCACTGGATACTGTTTGCACCCTTCCTAAGTGTTAGTATATGAGATATGAGGTTTGTCTGTCTTCCATATGCAGGGACGGGATGGGTTAGGTTTGTGTGTGTGTGTGTGTGTGTGTGTGTGATAGAGAGAGAGAGAGAGAGAGAGAGAGAGAGAGAGAGAGAGAGAGAGAGAGAGCTTGTTACTCAAGAGTTATTGTGTTATCTGTGAGAATTCTTATATATTGGCTTGTAGTTTTTAGGCAAGATTCATGCCCTATTGCGCGTGTATTCCGACATTTGTGTTGGTGCAATGTTAAACTCATAAATTTGGACTTTCTTTGATATCTATTTTTAACCCGAATTTATGGGCCCCACAGATTTTTTACCAACTACTGGGACCCGAGCACATCCTATGTTTAGGCAGGAAAATAGTGGAAGCCTTGGTTTCAAACAAATACGAAGGTTTGTAGTTAGGTGTGTGGTGCGGTCGGTCTATCTCGGCCCAGTTATAAGCCGAACACAAGTCACGTTGGGCCTCAGTGTAAAAGCAAAATGTGTTGTCTGATAGATAGAAGCAACAAGTTCCAAATTGAAAACTATTTACTTATACAAACAAACGAAACTACATAAACAACCTCTTGGCTTGGTCGTGTCACTCACTCTTCTGCAGCCTCTTCTTCTTCGTCGTCAATTCCAACCCATTTAGTGAAGGCAAAGAGGAACTCCTTAAAGTTCACCATTCCATTTTTATCCCAATCCATTTCTTCTGCACACATACATGCATAACGCTCAGGTTAGAGGTAGTCGACTATTTTGGATTATTTGGTTATATCATTTCAGACGAGTAAACAAGCCGAAGGCTATCTAAAGTCTATTTATACTAGGGCTGGCATAACAGGTTACACGAACCTGTTAAGACACGATAAGACCTGTTACGACACGTACACGATAAGACACAACATGAAACAGGTAAACACGAACACGACACAAAAATAAACAGGTCTTAACGTGTCGACCTGTTATAGACACGGAACCTGTTAAGGCCAAACACGAAACCTGTTAAAATCGTGTAGGTTCGTATCAGGTTATCGTGTTCGTGTCAGAATTGCCAGCCCTAATTTATACACCTTCATTATCGTAATAATATACAATTGTAATCATAATTTAATCAATTATTTATATAAAAAAAAGTATATAAAAGGGTCAGGCCAGTTGGGCTACTTTCGACCCGTGCTAAAACTAACTACTTACCCACCCCAATTGCCACCCCTTTTGGTACCTTGGAACTACAATTACAAAAGAAAGAAGGAAGAAGTTACCGAATCGTTTCATGGCTATGCGCCCGGAAGATCCCTCCCCAGAAGTAGATTCATTTATTGCATGAACCATCTCGCTCTTGCTAACATAACCATCCTTATTTTTGTCCAAGAACACAAACGAGTCAACCAATGTTTCAAAAGTGGCTTCTAGATCCGGAATCTCCATTCGTGAACTCTATATGAATGTTAAGAATGTAACAAGATGAAAGCGCACACACAAAAGAAAAAAAAAAGTTGATTCAAGTTATGTTTTATCTCCTGTTGGTGGTCCAATAGAGAACGGGTAGAACACGTCGAAACTGCCTAAATCAATTTTGAAGCATAAAACCTCCTAATTCATTTTATTCTGAAAACCAAACTATTACAAGAAGACTAAAACTTATAATATCATATCTGACACAACTATCAAGTTTGGGGTTGGTCAACCCATACTAAAACATTACTAGTTTTGCGCAACCAACAGAAAAAAAAAAAAAAAAAAGGAGCAGGTAAAAGACCAAAAGGATACAGAATGACTGGAAACAGAATCTTTCTTGAGAAGATAAACAAGAGAGAGAAGCACAATGAACTCCTTATAGGCTATTCCCATGTCCTTGTTCATATCACATTCCTCAAATAGATCATTAATTTCCTCATCTGTGAAATCTATTTCCAGCTTACGGAAGCAATGGTTAAGTTCTTTTGGATCAATTGACCCGCTTTTATCTTCATCTATTAATATTTGTACAATAACAACACAACGTTAGAAAAGTAATCCATTGGTCAATATACCAAATTGTTCATCTCCTAGCTTTTCAAAAGGATGAGGTGTACCGAGGCAATAGGCTCCCTGGAGCTAACCCGTGAGGCGCAAGGGAGTTTTTTTTTTTTATATTTTCTTGTAGGTTTTTATAATCACGTACCTAAAACTTAGATAATAATAACCTCTATATATGACTTAGTATATAAAAACCTGTTTTGAAGCTATACGTAGCACAAAATTTTGCCATCTACAAGAGGCACTCTCAATCCCATTGTCTGAGAAGCGATGAACAACCTCTCACGCCCAATCGCACTTTCTAAAACTAAGATCATATCATGTACTTACCAAATTCTTCAAATATAGCCTTGCACTTCCTTAAACCGGCGTCAATTTTGGGGAATTTCAAGAGTATGGTATTGAAGGATTTCATGGAAGTTCCTTTAGACTCTCTCCTACGCATTGTCTCGAGGATTTTGACTTCAAGCTTGGTTGTGGTAACCGAAGTGAAAGACGAGTCATCACCCTTGGTCAAGATACCACCCATTGTCTACTATAAACCAAACCACTGTTAATAGTAGTATAAAAACAAAAGCAACAGTAACTTCACCTATAGTAAAAGCAGTCAAACACGACCCTTAAACAGCATAAGTCCAGCATCATAAACAAACACATATACAAATTCAGATAATAAATCTATCTCATGTGGATGTGGAATTCAAAGGGTAAACAGTTTGGATATGCTGCTAAGCTATCTTACTTTACTTATCCCTATTCCTGTTTTGAACAACAATTTACATATTTGTGGGATAAAGATTGGTTTGTTTAAACACATATTAATGTTGTAAATTAACATAATAAATAAATAAATTAGTTAAATAATTGTGAAGAAAAGACAGAAAATTAAGAAAGCAAAGAGCAGCAGCAAGTGGATATGAATAATAAAATAAAATAGTAAAATAAAAGTAAAAAAGATTGGAGAAAGACAAAAAATGAAAAGGGGTTTGGATGGATCACTTACAAAGTGAGGTAAGCACAGGAGAGGAGAGGCTGTGAATCTGAAAGGAAACAAAGGCAGGACTGGAGGAGATCTCAGGGTGGATTTATGATGCTAGTTGTTGATGATTATTATTATTAAACAAAACAGTGAATGAATTTAATTTAAAGAATAAAAATGGTGTGGTGAAGCGTGCGTGGTGGAAAAATGTCAACCTTTGTCTCTCTTTGATTTCATAATATCATGTGTTATTTGTTTTTTTTTTTTTTTTTTTAGAAAAAAAATAAGTGGGTGGGATTTTAAGAGGATCGAGTGGGATATACGGAGCTCCAGGTTTTATATAATAAGACTGTTTAGTAGAATCCTTACCATTAGCCATTGGGGTGGTGGCCCAATGGTAGCTTCTAGAAACACCTAAGGAGGAGGTTATGGGTTCAAGTCTCACAAGGAGTGAAATTTGCTGTTCAAAAAAAAAAAAAGTAGAATCCTTATCAAATCAACATCACTCATTTATTAATTTGACTAGTTGTATAAAATCACGTGCGTTACGCGTTTTACAATCGAGACTTAGATGAGGTGTTGATCAATAAATGAATTATACAATCGAGATTCCATTTTGGTTATAAACGTTAAAAAAAATAAAGAAATCTACACATAAGGTAACACATGAAATTTGTAATGAAATTACATAATATTATGTTATTTATATTAATCGTATATAATATAATAAAATTTTTAAATAAACTAATATGAATCAAATAATAATGAAATTACATAATATTATATAATATAATAATGAAATTACATGATATTAATAATGAAACTTAATAATGACCCATAATATTAATAGTATATAATATATGAATATAATAATATTATAGTTACTATTCATTATGTTTAAGTATTAATACTATATAATATAATATGCACCAATAAATAGAACCAAAATTAGTGGGTACTAGATAGTTTTAATTTGTTCAATAATTCAAATACGAAGGAATTATAAATGACTTTTGAGAAATTGACAAGCACTAAAATTAGAATTTGTGACGTATTCCGTTAAAAAAATAATTATGTTTGGTTTAAATAACTAAAAAAATGTAATGTAACAGGTTGTGACAAACGTGATACACTTGGCCACTTGGGGTGGCTAATTAGAGCATAAATATCTTGTTTAAAATTCCACACTTGCCACCAACTACAACAATTTCGACTTATTTTTCCTTCAACAATTACATAATAGCTTTGGCACCTATGTTTTCGTGCCCCTTTTTTTTTCTATTTTTTTACTAATACATATATATAAATGATTTGATAATGGATAACAAAGAGGGCTGGTGGTGGAGTGGTTTGTCATGTGTGTTTGTATCTTGAGGGCTCAGGTTTGAGTCTAGCTAAAAGTGTTTTTTAAGCTTTTTGGTAATTATAGAGGCTTTTAAGGGTATGTTGGTCATTTCATAAGTTTCCACGTTTCTTCCTTCCCTCTCTTTCTTACACGTAACTGCCACTGCCTTTTTAATTTCTCTGCTATACACACACGTATATATAACGCCCACCATAGTCTCTCTCTAATCTCTAGGTTTACACACACGCATGCATTTGTTCCCTCTCTCTAATAATCGGCGATCATACTCTTTGTCTAATAACCTGTGATCATACTCTGTCTCTAATCTCTCTGTAAGTCATATCTCTCTCTCCCTCTCTCTCTCTCTCTCTCTCTCTCTCTCTCTCTCTTTCTAGCAGATGAGGGGTGGTTTGGGATCTGAATGGGTTTCGTGATGAGGGCGGTTTGGGATCTGAATAGACGGTGACGAAGAAGAGGTGGTAACGAAGATGAGTAGGCGTGGTTTACAGGGTTTCGATGGTGTTGGCTTCAATGATGGGTTTGATGATGGTCTTTCGTCGCTGTGGATGTTGGGGTTCGGTCATGTAGCTCTACACGGTGGTAGTTCGTGGTGATGGTGGTGTGTTGGCTGTAGACGGCGGTGGTTGGTGGTTGTGAATAGATCCTCCGGTGAAGATTATTATTATTATTATTATCATCATCATCATCATCATCATCATCATCATCATCATCATCATCATCATCATCATCATCATCATCATCATCATCATCATTATTTTATTATTTAGTTTAAAGATTGATGTGTGTTGTAGGGGAGGAGTCTAATGACGGTGGTGGTTCTACGATCACGGTGGAAGATGAAGATGAAGAAATGTTGTTTTCAGGTTTTCGATGGTGGTGGGTTTGGTGATGGATTCAATGGTGGTGTTTCGTGGTTGTCAACGGTATATTGTTAATGCAGTTTGTTTTTTTATAGTTTAGAGATTTGGTTATGTAGGTTATTATTGTGGCGCTTACCGCCTTTGTATGTTTTCTTTTAATCGTGTAGGTTAGTGGTAAAATGTTGCTGTTGATGTTGATTCCGGCCAGGCGTATACGCCTTCTGTTAGGCGTTGGTGAAACAGGAATGTTGGTGTTAAAGATGGTTCGCTGGCTACACCGCCTTCTCTGGTGTTATTGTTGTGGGCGTGGTGGGATTAGGAATGGTCATAATGATCATTGGGTGATACTTTAATTGAATGATTGTGATTGTGGGGAGAAACATTTGCTTGATAATGCGATATTGAAGGTGCAAAATGACTTGCGGAAAGTCAGCCTCAAGGATATGGCTGTGCAATTTCTTATAAGGTATTTCGCTTACCTTCTATTGTTGTCTATTATATTTTGTTATTGCTATTTTTTAAACCGTGTGGATGACTTATGGTGGACTTGGCAGTTGGGTTCAAGATGGTGGCGAGGAATGAGCAGGTTGGGGTTACTATGTTTGAGGCCTCGGGCTTTTAGGTATATTGCCATCCATCGTATATTGATGTATTGTAAAATACATCTATTTCCAGTGTAAAGTTTGTATAGTTTTCGAGTCGTTTAGATAGTGTTTTTATTAGTTTTTGGCTTGTACTGGTCTATTTTATTTAGTATAAGTTTTTATAGATTTTTATTAGTTTTGAGTCATTTTTAGTACTTATTTATTTATTTTATATTTTGGTAGGTGTTCGTGTGGACGTTGGAGCGTAAACGAGGAACTTTGGTTAAGCCAAGAACACCCGAGTGTAGAGCACCGAGTTATAATACTATAGATAATAATAATAATAATAATAATAATAATAATAATAATAATAGATAAAAAAAAAGAAACTCAAATGTGACTTTAGTCACAAAATCGGAATACTATTCTGGTGAAGTTACAAGGACGGATAACGAAGTTTTTCATCACAAACTTGCCGGAAAAATGTAGTGGCAAAGATCTAGCGGATTTTGTACGTCCGTTAGGTGAAATCTTTGATCTCTACATTGCCCGGAAACGTGATAAGGTCGGAAACAGGTTTGGTTTTGTGTCAATGATCGATGTGAAAGATATTCAAGAAATGGTGAGGCTTTTGTGTCGTATCAAGATGGGGGATTATAGTTTGAAGGCTAATGTTGCACGTTTCACGCTGGAAGAAGGAGAGATCGGGAATAAGCCGAGAGAATATAGGAAGATGGAGAAAGGGGAGACGTCATCGAAAAACACTAGAGAATGAGGGTACTCTGGATCTGGTACGTTTAATATGGGAGGGAGATCCTTCCAGGAAACTCTAATAGGGAAGAAGGATGCTGAAAAAGATACTAAAGTGGTGGTTATTGAAGACAGGGTAGTGGCGTTTCATGAGTCTCATGGAAAAGCTATTATTTTCAGGATGTTAGATCTAAATGCACTTAAGAGGATCAATGTGACGTTGAAATCGCTCCATGCTGATGAAGGTCACGTACAATACTTGGGCGGTTTGTCGGTTATGGTTACATACAAGGATAATGAGACGGTTAAAGAAGTTATTCAGGCCGCTAAAGAATTGATTGGAAACTTCTCTTCGGTTTCGTTGTGGGTTGGACAATCATTAGCGTATGAACGTTTGGCATGGCTGAAGATTAAGGGGATACCATTACAGTTAATGAAGGAGGAGGTTCTCGTGAAGGTGGGAGAGAGGTTTGGAATTATAGTTCATAAACCACCGAGATCGAATGAGGATGCTGATCTTTCATATGATTACTTGGGGGTGATGGTTGGAGATGCAAAACAGATTGCGGAAGAAGTGATTCTGATGTGGAGGGGGAGAAGGTTTCGGATCTGGGTGTCGGAGGAAGCGGGTGACTGGGTGCCGGAGATGTTTGAAGCTCCGGTAAGGGATGAGTCTGAGGTGAAACAGTCGCAATCGGAATCAAATGATGGTCATAATGAAGAAAATTATCACGTGGAGGATGAGTTAGTCCAAGAGAATCAAGGATGCAACGATAAAGATGAGGACACCGGTGCCGGGATCATGCCGGAGGTTGAGATCGGGAACGTAACTGAATCGAAGATGGATTTGGAAGGTCATGATGATAATTTAATGCAGGAGAAATTTCAGGAAGAGGTTATTGGTGATTTCTTTATTCCAGGAATGGAATTTAATTTTGACATTAATGATAATAATTATGGGGATGAGGGTGAATTTACTACGGTAATTAGTAAAAGAAAAAAGAAACAAGGTTTGGATTGTAATACGGGAGTGGGCCGGTCCATTATTGAATACTCAAGCAGCCTGGAAAGAGATAAAGTGGGCAAGAAAATTAAGGGCCCAACTGGTATAGTGGGCTTGGATCTTAACAATCAAGAGTTGGAGGAAGGGCAGTTTGGTGAATTTGGGAAACATGAAGGGCATAATAGAGATTCGAAGGAGGAGAGTGGTATTAACTATCAAAAGAACTCTGCTGATATGGGCTCCTCTAGATCTGACAGAAGAAACATCAAGAATATACACGATACAAGTGAGAAGACAAGCCATAATAATCAAGAGGTGATAAATAAAGAGATCGATGCGACCATCCGAATGGGGAATAAACTCGGTGTCCAGCTACAAAGACATACAGAATTGGCACAGGAGGCAATTGAAGATGAAGGGGTACAGTTGGGGGTTAAATGAATGCTCTCTCCATAAACATTCGTGGAATTAGGGTTGATGGCAAGGCTTCTTGGTTGAGAGGTCTGCGAAAAAGGTATGAAGTTAATTTCATTGGTGTTCAAGAATCTTTAGTTTCTGATGTTACTAGTGGGGAGATTTCGGCTTTATGGGCAGTGGTGGTTTTGGTTTTGATTTTGTTGATGCTTCGGGTCGTTCTGGGGGCCTGATTAGTATTTGGAATGATAAAGTCTTTCATAAAACTGGGGATGTCAAAAATCGCAACTTTCTGATGACAACTGGGTATTTAGTAGAGGATGGTACTTGTCTGAACATTTTTAATGTTTATGCCCCGCAACGGGCAGGTGCTAAACGTGCTTTATGGGATGAGTTATCAGGGGTCATAAAGGGTTGTCAAGGGCTGATTGTTTTATTGGGCGATTTTAATGCTGTTAGATATCCAGAAGAGAGGAGAAACACCAAGTTCAATCAGAGTATTGCGGATGATTTTAATGGGTTTATTAACAACTTGGAGTTGCAGGAGTATTGGATGAGGGGCTTTAAGTTTACTTTTCTTGCAGGAAAAGGGACAGACCATAAGATGAGTAAAATAGACAGGCTATTAGTTTGTCAATCTTTTTTCAACAGATGGCCTTCGGCGTGTTTGAGAGCATTGAGAAGGGAAGTGTCAGATCATTGCCCTTTGCTTTTGATGGTGGTAGATTCTAATTTTGGAGCTAAGCCATTTAGATGGTTCAACTCGTGGTTAGATAGAGATGATTGTGAACCGATGATCATTAAGGCTTTAGAAGAATGTGAATTTGAAGGCAACCCAGACGATGTTATTCGTAATAAGCTAAGTTTTCTCAGAAACACGTTAAAAGTTTGGTGGAAAAATAAGGTTATTATGGAAGGGGAGGCAATGAAGAATTTGAAAGATGATTTAGAAAACCTAGAAGCGGCTCTTGAATACAGAAATCTGGAAGAAGAAGAGGTTTGGGTTTGGGAGGAGTGTAGAAAGGGGATCGATCAGATGAACATGCGTAATAACCGGGATCTTAAACAAAAATCTAGAGTGAGGTGGGCGATTGATGGGGACGAAAATTCTGCTTTCTTTCATGGTGTTGTTAACGGGAGAAAGGCTTCTAATAATATTTCGGGTTTGATGATAAACGGGGTATGGATCTCTAAGCCGAACTTGGTTAAGAAAGAGGTTTTGTGTCATTTCAGGAGCCATTTTGAAGATAAATGTAAAGATAGACCGATTATTGTATGTGACAATCTGAGAAAGTTACAAGGTGCGAGTGTGGATGAGTTGATTGCTGATTTTACGACAGAAGAGATTAGGAAGGCGGTTTTTGATTGTGGTTCGGATAGAGCCCCAGGTCCGGATGGTTTTAATTTTAGGTTTATCAAACACTTTTGGAGTTTTTTTGAAGATGATTTCGTGGGGTTGTTGAAGTATTTTCATGAAAATGCTGAGATTGGTAGGGGATGTAGTTCATCATTCATTACGCTTATTCCCAAGTCTAAGACTCCGGTGGGGTTAAAAGACTATAGACCGATTAATTTGATTGGGATAATAAGTAAAGTTATTTCTAAAGTGATTGCGGCCAGGATTAAGAAAGTCATTGGAATGGTGATTTCTGATTCGCAGTCGGCCTTTATTCAAGGTAGATTCATTTTAGATGGTCCGCTTGTGGTTAATGAGACGATTGGGTGGCTAAAAAAGGAAGGAAAGAAGGCATTCATGCTAAAGCTTGATTTCGAAAAAGCCTACGATAATGTTAATTGGGGATTCTTATGTACAACGCTGTCACAAATGGGGTTCCCGGATAGATGGTGTTCTTGGGTTTTTGGTATTCTGAAGTCGGCCAGATTTGCGGTTCTGGTAAATGGTTCTCCAACTTTCGAATTTCAATGTCATAAAGGGATGAGACAAGGTGACCCGCTTTCACCATTTTTATTCTTGGTAGTCATGGAGGTGCTTCATTGTCTATTAGATAAAGCGGTGGAGATGGGCGAGATTAAAGGTGTGTGTATTGGCAGGAACTCAAAGATTATTTCGCATTTTTTGTATGCGGATGATGCTCTGATTATGGGGGAATGGTCAAAAGATAATTTGGAAAACGTTGCGAGAGTGCTCCGGGTGTTCTATTTATGCTCAGGCCTTAAATTGAATATTCACAAATCTTGTTTGTATGGTATTGGGGTTGAGAATGATGAAGTTGAAGACATGGCTAAGGTGCTCGGTTGTAGGGTAGGTGCTTTTCCTTTTGAATATTTGGGTATTAAAGTGGGTGCGAATATGACTAGGGCATGTCATTGGGGGCCGGTTATAGATTCGATACAAAATAGATTGTCTAACTGGAAGGCGAAAACGTTGTCGATGGGGGGGAGATTTACGCTTATTAAATCGGTTTTATCGAGCCTTCCTATCTATTATCTTTCGCTTTATAAGGCTCCGGTTAAAGTGATTGATCATATGGAGCGGATAATGCGTGACTTTCTGTGGTCGGGTACGGATCAGGCTAAAAAGATTCATTGGGTTTCTTGGGAGGTTGTTACGTCTTCTAAGAAGGATGGGGGTTTGGGAATTACTCGGCTGGCAGATGTTAATTTCGCTTTGCTGTCCAAATGGGCGTGGAGATTTGTTAATGAGGAGGCGGCATTTTGGAGAAAGAGTATAGAAGCCATTCATGGGGGTAGAGGGTGTTGGTGTTTTTTACCCCTTCGAAAGGCTATTTCAGGGGGCTGGAAATCGATTGTCACTGTTTTAGAGTCAAGGAGGATTCAAGATAAAAATATTCATCAACTCATTAGGGGTGTTATGGGGAATGGCAATAGAATTGCTTTTTGGTCAGATCATTGGATTGGAGATAGTCTTTTGAAACATAGGCTGCCAAATTTATATAAACTAGACAAAAGTAAAAAGTGCAAGGTGTCTAATAGATTGGAGCAAGGTCATAATGGTGTTTTGTTCAAAGGTAACTGGTATAGATACCCGGCTTCGGTGGCAGAACTTTCGGAGATGCAAGATTTGGAGAGACTGCTGGCTTCGATTCAGTTGGGGACGCATAATGACAAATGGGTATGGTCTGATGGGCTGACAAATGGATTTACGGTTAAAGGTCTTAAAGCGTTACTGAGGCGTGATCAAACATCTTCTGCTGCGGTGAAGTTTAAATGGGAAGGATGGATCCCTATAAAAGTGAACTTAACTTCATGGAGAGCGAATAGGGACCGGTTGCCGACTAGAGTGGCATTACAAAGAAGAAGAGTTGCGGTCTCAGATGGGAATTGTCCTTGGTGTTTAGTGGTGGCCGAAGACCTCAATCATATTATGGTGGGTTGTCAGATCGCTTTTGGGACTTGGAATGCTATTTGCAACTGGTGCAAATTAATGCCTTTTTTTGCGTATGAATTTGAAGACTTATTAATGCTTTACAAAAATGTGCATAATGGTAAATGGAGGAAAAAGATCATTCGAGGCATTATTATGGTTACGGTATGGGTCCTGTGGAAGGCTAGAAATGGAACGATTTTTGAAGGCAAGACGATGAAGATTGTGGATTTGGTGGCTGAAGTTAAATCGAGAACTTTTTTATGGTTAAAATATAGGTCTAAATTCAAAGATATTGTATGGAAGGATTGGTCTAAATATCCCTTGTATATGTGTAATTAGTTTTTGGCGGCTCTCGTTTTTGAGTGCTTGCCGGTTTTAATGAAAGTTTATGTTAAAAAAAAAACAAAATCGGCCCAAGGCCCACCTCAATTTGGAGGGCACGATTTCTTGTGGAGGAGGGATATTAATTAGAAAACGACACACATATTAATAGGATGGATCGATGCATATTATTGGGATAGGACTTTGAATCGCAAAAAGGAAAAAGGGGGCACGACCAAGAAGCCAGACGACTAGACGGAGCTTTGGTGATTTTTGGAGACGGAGAAGGTCCGGGGTGCACTAAAGATTAATTATTTGAAGACCCGGTGGTTTGTTTTATCGTTTTTATTTATTTAGAGACATGTTTATTATTGTTTTTCGAGACGTTATGACTATGTTTCTAATTATAATTATGAACTAGACTTTTATGGTTGCTTAGGTTTATGAACTAGACACGTTTTATGCAGTATTTAATGATTTTTGGTTTTTAATTTGATGTGTGGAATTACATGATTTTAACTTTTACTGTTGGATTTGATATATGTGTGTTGGTGTTAATTTTATTTGAAGTTTGTTTATTGGTTTTGTGGAGCTAGGCATGTAGAGATACCCCCTAGGTCTAGAAATCAATCTAGTTCGTCAACTTAGGTTAGCGTGCTAGTATTTGGAGTTGGAGTACGACACAAGTATAACAAACTAATATAATAAATTAACTAAGACGTGCAGTCCATTCTTGAGGGTGAGAAATCTAACTCGAGTTTGCTAGGTAACTAACTAGGCATTGTTCGGTAGTTGACAAGCGCTAGGGCGGGAGTCGCTACTTGTCCGTGTTTAGAGTTTTCCTAGGTTTTCTTCAGTAGAGTTTAAGTCTGGTTCATAGTTTGAGGGTTTTAATCCAGGAGAGGTTTTAATCTGATTTCTGTGGGATTTTGGTACACTAGGGCGATCCGGATCCATCTTAGCATTTCTACACTTGTCCCGCCTTAAGTCTAGTGAGCTATCTTTGACAGGAGGTTTATTAGATAAGAATAGGGTCTCAAGTTAATTACCAGATTCAGGATTTATTGCTAGTGTCTAGGGATTTTACCTAAGTAACCAGCCTTCTTCCTATCTGATTTCTCCAAGCTCCTAGTTCCTATAAGCAGCTAAGGTTATTTTATTTATATTTAGTTTCTTTTAAGTTTATAATTAGTAGTTTAAAATACCCCCCATTTAAGTATATATTTATTTAGGCTAGTATTCGGTAGAGGTTGTGATCTAGAGTTGCATTCGCGTCTTTGGGTTCGATACTCGGTCTTATCTGTTTACTGCTTTGCGACCGGTACACTTGCCGTGCGTGTGTAGTTTTTAGGTAAGTCGTTTTAATTAAAGTTTGTGTTATTTTTATATATACATTTACACACATTAAGTTTTTGGCGCCGTGCGTAAATGTATCTCTGACGAGCTACCACCATGCCTTTCCTCATACATCTCAGCTTGTAGACGATCAGACCGACTTTTTATTCTATCTAGTGACTCAGATGTTGCAGGGTTAAACCACCGGTTAGCCTGTGGGTATGAAGGCTGGTGTGACTGGTATGGCTGCGGCTGCAAATACTCGATAAAATAATAATCCGTGGAATACCCCGATGAATATGAATGAGGGCATCTTATGGTAAAATGGGGTCCTCCGCAGATCTCGCACATGATAAATATATATATATATATATATATATTACGAATAAAAAATAATAATAATAAGAAATAAAAAAAATAAAAGCAAAAATTATTCACAAAATAGTAGACCAGAAACTTTAATTAAAACGACTTACCTAAAAACTACACACGCACGGCAAGTGTACCGGTCGCAAAGCAGTAAACAGATAAGACCGAGTATCGAACCCAAAGACGCGAATGCAACTCTAGATCACAACCTCTACCGAATACTAGCCTAAATAAATATATACTTAAATGGGGGGTATTTTAAACTACTAATTATAAACTTAAAAGAAACTAAATATAAATAAAATAACCTTAGCTGCTTATAGAAACTAGGAGCTTGGAGAAATCAGATAGGAAGAAGGCTGTTTACTTAGGTAAAATCCCTAGACACTAGCAATAAATCCTGAATCTGGTAATTAACTTGAGACCCTATTCTTATCTAATAAACCTCCTGTCAAAGATAGCTCACTAGACATAAGGCGGGACAAGTGTAGAAATGCTAAGATGGATCCGGATCGCCCTAGCGTACCAAAATCCCACAGAAATCAGATTAAAACCTCTCCTGGATTAAAACCCTCAAAATATGAACCAGACTTAAACTCTACTGAAGAAAACCTAGGAAAACTCTAAACACGGACAAGTAGCGACTCCCGCCCTAGCGCTTGTCAACTACCGAACAATGCCTAGTTAGTTACCTAGCAAACTCGAGTTAGATTTCTCACCCTCAAGAATGGACTGCACGTCTTAGTTAATTTATTATATTAGTTTGTTATACTTGTGTCGTACTCCAACTCCAAATACAAGCACGCTAACCTAAGTTGACGAACTAGATTGATTTTTAGACCTAGGGGGTATCTCTACATGCCTAGCTCCACAAAACCAATAAACAAACTTCAAATAAAATTAACACCAACACACATATATCAAATCCAACAGTAAAAGTTAAAATCATGTAATTCCACACATCAAATTAAAAACCAAAAATCATTAAATACTGCATAAAACGTGTCTAGTTCATAAACCTAAGCAACCATAAAAGTCTAGTTCATAATTATAATTAGAAACATAGTCATAACGTCTCGAGAAACAATAATAAACATGTCTCTAAATAAATAAAAACGATAAAACAAACCACCGGGTCTTCAAATAATTAATCTTTAGTGCACCCCGGACCTTCTCCGTCTCCAAAAATCACCAAAGCTCCGTCTAGTCGTCTGGCTTCTTGGTCGTGCCCCCCTTTTCCTTTTTGCGATTCAAAGTCCTATCCCAATAATATGCATCGATCCATCCTATTAATAGGTGAGTCGTTTTAATTAAAGCTTGTGTTATTTATATATATACATTTACAAACATCATATATCAATAAGCTAAAACGCGTATTGAGGTTGATATGCCTCATGTGCCTGAAGTCGAAGAATAAAAAATGTACTTTTATTTATAATCGTCTTTGGTGTTTATGTTCTTAGATGGCATTTATCTTACATGAATTAGGTATCTAAGGGACATACAAGTTACAACTCGCCTCTTTGTTTTGCTGTATGTTTGCGTCATGATTCTAAATTGAATTGTTATAATCCAACACTCAATTAGAGTTCTATGTTTCTTTACAAAAAAATTGAGTGTAGAGGCATTAGGGTGTTTTTTTATCTTAAAACGCCTAGGTTGTCGAGTCATATCGTCCTAAGGAAAATGCTTGGTTATCATCCCAGGCTAGGAATCAGTCCAGCAAAGAAGGCGAAGTAGAGATGGATAAACTAATGGAAGAACGCGAAGAAGGCGAAGTAGGCTGGGAATCAGTCCAGCGAAGAAGACTATGTTAATGATAGTTGACTGCTGTGATTGGTGATGTTTTGTGATGTTTTCGGACCGTTTAGATGCGTTTTGGTGCGTTTTATGAAGTTTTGCAGCAAAGGGTCGAACGTGGAACTCATTCGACCCTTCGTGGGGTCGAACGTGGCTCAAATGGGTCGAACGTAGCTTCTGGGGGTCGAACGTGGCTTCTGGGGATCGAATGTAGCACCACAGGGTCGAATGTGGGTGCCTGGGGTCGAATCTAGGTGTCTGGGGTCGAATTAACACGTGTTAGGGGCGAATTAACATATGTTAAGGTCGAATAAACATATGTTACGGTCAAATAAACATATGTTAGGGTCAAATAAACATGTGTTAGGTCGAATGAACTTGCGAATAGGTTAAATGAACATCATGGGGGTCGAACCAAGGGTCCATGGGTCGAACCAGAAGCCCTTGGGGGCGGACCAAACCTAGAATTCTTCCGGTTCGACCTTACGACTTCGTATATGCGATTTTTGATGCAAACTAAGTGTGTTATGCTTGAAACTTATGTGTTAACCTTATGTGCTTGATTAGTTGATGTAATGGGTCACCAACGGGATGTCGGGTCTGTCAGGTGTGTTCGGTTAACGTTCAAACGCACTTTTAAACACGCGTAGTCAAGATCTGGACAATCGGGGACTAGTTAACCTTCGGGTTAGTAGTCAAAACACTTATGCAAACTTATTGATAGGTCGCCACTAGTTGGGGCTATCGAACACGTGTCGGATTTCTTTTATTTGAAGACGCAACCTAAGGTGAGTTCACAGCCCCACCCTTTTACTGTTTTCATACTTTTGGGGGAGAGACATGCTGTACAAACTTATACACTTACGAACTTATAAACTTACAAACTTATGAACTTTTAGACCAACATATTACATTATATCGCATGGATACTTAGTGACTATTATTTCATCTCTAAAGTCCTCTCATGTCTTAGTGAACCATTAATATATGGATACATAGTGGGGAAAGTGTGAATGGATCTATTGGGCCTGGCAAGACCCACTCGGGCCGACTGGAGGTCGGTGGCGGGTGCATATTTGTCCTATATCTTACGGCACCGGGTGATGAACCGGTGACGGGTTTGAGGCATCCTTGTTGTTCAGTAGTGGTTCACGACACTATAGTATCATGTAACGATGTCTAGCAAGCATCAGGTATAGATGTAAGGATTGGGTGGTCTAACCTTTAAACTTTATCTAACCAGGGTTGTTTGGTCAGGGACTTATAGACTTTATCTGACCAGGGTTGTTTGGTCAGGGACTTATAGACTTTATCTGACCAAGGGTTGTTTGGTCAGGGTTTTACAAACATTATTTGACCAATGGTTGTTTGGTCAGGGTTTTACAAACATTATTTGACCAAGCGTTGTTTGGTCAGGGTTTTACAAACATGATTTGACCAGGGATGTTTGGTCAGGGTTTTACAAACATTATTTGACCAAGGTTTATTTGGTCGGGGTCCTATGAACGATTATTAACTGGGTTTTTCAAACATCGATTTGTTAGGGCGTTTGGGCAAATCCTACTTTTGCAGACCTAAAGCTCTGTGACTCACCAGCATTATGTGCTGACGTTTTTAGCATGTTTTCTCAGGTCGCTAAGGTAGCAGCAGTCAATAGGCGCACGGTGTCGCACGACGTCTAGGATTCATTTGCATGGTTTCAAACATTGTCAATCTTTTGGTTTCTCATTTACGAGACGTTTATGCTTCCGCTGTAGTTGATAACACTTTTGAGCTTAATGAATGATTTACGTTTCTTCCGTTTAGATTGTTGTTTATTGTGACCGTTGACTTGGATCCTGATGTGTCACGCGCCTCGCGGTAAAACCCCGCAAGTGAAATTTGAGGGTGTGACATTGATTTTGCTAAATATGCAAAAGGCTGTCGTTGAACTATTATGCTGAATGAATGTGATCCAACAATCTGGGAGGCTGAATACACGTTATATTTGTTGTTTTTGCCTTTTTGAACTCTTATAGTGTCACGTGTTTTTTGCTTGATACAAGATTTTGGCTGCAGGTTGGTTGTGAAAGGCATACAAGCAACGCGACATTAACGAGGTACATTTGAATGTTAACCTTACTTTATTTTCTTTTTCCATTCTTAGCCGGTGTAGGGGCATTAAGGTGTTTTTATCTTAAAACGCTTAGGTTGTCGAATCATGTCGTCCTAAGGTAAATGCTTGGTTGTCATCTCAAGTTAGGAATCAGTCCACCGAAGAAGGCAAAATGGAGATGAATAAACTAATGGAAGAATTCTATAAACACTATTGAAGACTAACCTCGAACTACTAGGATAGATGCATGCAACATGAAGGTATATTTTTAAGATGATCTTCGCCATAATACAAAAGCCAAGATGGAACCAAAGACTAAAGAACGCTATAAACCAGAATACAACATGTTTATGACGCCGTTAGCAAAGGAACTAACAATCTGGAAGGCTAAATACACGGTATATTTGTTGTTCTTGCCTTTAGTACTCTTATAGTGTCACGTGTTTTTTGTTTGATACAAGATTTTACTGTAGGTTGGATGTGAAAGGCATACGAGTAACGCGACATTAGCGAGGTACATTTGAATGTTAACCTTACTTTACTTTCTTTTCGTTTGTTTAGTCAGTGACAGGTATATATGATGCTATTAAGTGTTCATTAGTTCTGTTTATGCGTAGATTTAAGCATGCAAAGGTCTTTGCAACATTTATCCAAGTCGAGTGGCTGTTGTTCCTGTGTCTGAAGATTTGTTAAGGGTTGTGGAAGAGAGAGAGAGAGATGTCAAAAAGATTAGAAAGAAAGTCTTTGATCAATGAATATTTGATTTGGGACAACTCATTCTGTGCTTGAAGCTACAGTGGTGTTAAGAGTTGTGGAGGGAGAGAGCGGAAAAAGAGAGAGAGAGAGAGATGTCTGTGTCTGTATGTAACAAAAAGATTAGAAAGAAAGTCTTTGATCAATGAATATTTGATTTGACACAACTCAGTCCATGATCGACTTGGCACGTTTTATTCTAATGTAGATATGATGTTCATAATGTAGACATAGTTATTGCAAATGTTTAGTGGAATTGTTTAGACATTCTAGTTAACTATTATAAACTTTCACCTCATTATTAGGGGTGTTCAAAGTCAGATTATCCAATTTTCGAATTTCGGATAGTAAATATCGGGATCTGGATTCGGATAATCCAAAACTTAAAAAAATATATACATTCCTCTTATATATAACCTAAAAAATAATAAAATAATAAAAAAATAAAAACACAAAAATGATTATTTAGTATTAATAATTCAAAAAAATAAAAAAAATAAAAAATGGCTGATATGACATCATATGACGTCATCCATAATGCACATGTGCAATTCGCTGTTATATATACAGAAATATACCGTATGCATATGTGCATTTCACCATTAAATCACACTTTTGACTAAATTGTCAATTACCATAATTAAATGATTATTAAATGGACGCGATACAAATATATAAGGGGTCACAAAATTTATTCAATGGTCATTAAATGGACGCAAAGTGAGATATAAAATACACTTGAACTCGTCAATTGTTTAGTCATGCATATTATAACATAAATTGAAAATAAAACACGTGTATGATAACAAACATGAATAAACTTAAAACACCTCTATATAAGAACTATAAAATAAGAAACGTGTACTGCATGCACATGTGCATTTAACTAATATAGTTAGATTTTTTAGTGGTTTAACTTTCATGCTTATTTTTTAGGTATGGTGGGATGGGGGTGGGGTGGTGGGTTTAGGATTTTGGGTTTTGGATGGCGGGGGTTGAATTATAATCATGCACATGTGCATATGTTAATTTCATTGTCATACCAATTTACATACGTTAAAAATAATAATTACAAACATAATCAACCACAATATAAGGCCACCCAAAATATACATATGTGCATGCATCATCCTTCAAATAACAAAGTTTTTATACCAAGTTGTTTTTATCATACAACTACATGTAGTTTCTACAAAATGTATTAACTCAATAAAACAAACGATAACAAAAAAAAATCCATATTACAAACCAACTATGTTAACCACCTACATACAAACTTCTAATTATCTCACAACTTCACGTTCATCAACCTTACAAAATGTTAAACCAAACATACATTACACAAAATGTTATACCAAACTTCTTTGTTTGTTCGACAATTTCCTTATCCCCAACCAAAGTTGATGTGGTGTAACGCGTGTTCATTTCGAACGCCAATTTGCTTTTTTCATAACCTTCTTTTGAGTTTACTTCATTGCCACCGTTTTAACACTCTTTGATGTTTTTTTCTTTCTTGTAGTTGCATCTGCATACACATTTATCAAAAAAACACATGATTATACCATGTGTTATATTTTTAGAATGGTTATATTTTTTAACCCCGAAATGCTCCCGAGATAAAACCTAGTTAGTTATATTGAATTAACAATGAATACATTAAGAAAAGGGGAAATTGATTTAAATACCGAACTATCACCTATTGGCGGATAATACTCTCAACTTTCACTTTGGCCATTGACACTCCCAACTTGCAACTTATTTTCTTCCATCACCTCAAAACTAACGGATGTCCAACCTGATTAGTCTTCGTGGCAAAAATACCCGACACGACACAAACTAAGAATATGCATTTGAAGTAAATAAATATAAATAAATTAATTAAATTGTAGTCAACAGTTGAGAAATTAACCTACATTTTTAGTAATCAAATCTAACCTCATACATTCAAATCAAATACTTTTATTCACAACAATAAACCAATAAATAGAACAGTTAACAAAAAATTAAATCTCCCTATATGTAATCAATCGAATAACACAAGCCGTGTCACTCTTCTGGTTAATAATATCAAAACCCAGTCGAACAAACACACACTTGCTATCACTGGCCCATTTATATCCCAATTCATTAATCGGACCAACATGCTTCATTCCAATTCCAATTCTAATTCCAATGTCAAGAACAGACCATCAACTTGCAAACAGGAAGAACCAAACCCGAAACCAAAACAAGCCCAATCGTGACGCAATACCTACGACACCATTCAACAGGTCTCCACTTGATCTCCACACTCGAACTTTTCATCCTCTTCCCATTTCCGGGCTCTTTCGACAGATCAAAACTCACCCCTTTCATCCTCAACTCCTGAATGCACCTCGTTAAACCCCGATTATCGCTTTTCTCCCTTTGAATCTCTCCATTCACTTTCCAATAACCATAAAGCTTCATTTGTACCAGTACCACCATCACTACACAAAACGCTAACGAACTAATCATGGGCACCCACCATTTTCCACAAACAGAAGAAGAAACACCCGAATCATTATTATTATTATTATATGACCCGAATAAAATCGTTAAAAAAAGGCCATGAAACGCAAAGAAAAAGAGGCAAAGTTGGAACACTTCTCTCCTTAGAGTATCCAATCGTGTCTCTTTTCGGGCTATTCTTCGGCCCGAAAGATCTTCTTCCCTTTGTAAAAGCTTTAGGAGCAGTAAATGGCCCGGGGAATCGGATATTTCCATTAGCGGATGGTCTTGAACCGCGGCGATGGCGGAAATGAGTTTCTTGTGATGGTCTACGGAATCCGGGATTTCGATGAGATGGTGGTCCAGATCATTTGTATCAGCCATTGTTGAAGCTGAGGGAGAGAGTTCGTGAAATGAACAAAAAAAGAAAAGTGAGATTTGGGGTTAGATTCGGGAAGAATAAGGTGAGATTCAAGTGAGGATTTGTTGGATATTTAGAGGGTTGTCAGTCAACACTACACTTGAGATGTAACGGTCTTTTTCCTTATTTTTTGATTGCAACGGTCGGATTTTTTTTGGGTTGGATTAATTTATAGTTTACACCCTCATAGTTTTGTAGTTCTGCTTTTTATCACTATAATTCATGATTTGTTGTTAAAACACTTTTTTTTTTCGGAGACAGGTTTTTTTATTTGACAAAAATAATATATATGTTTATTATATATTTTATTTTTAAATATTTAAGCAATAAGAATGATCAAGGTGTCAATGTATTGGTTTTTATTTGTTAAGTGGATATTTAAAAGCTTGCTATTGCATATTGTTTAGATGCTACTTAAACTCATGTTACAAAAATAAAGAACTTTGACTCCGTTTAATAGTCGATGTGGATGTTTCATGTTTGGAATATTTATGTATAGGGATAATTAAGGAATTAGGTTTTTTTTTTTTTTTTTTTTGAACCCAAATTTATTTTATCATACAAAATGTCTAACGCAAAGCTCAAAGAAAATATATATTTTCATAAACTCAAACTTCCTTTTTAAAGGATCTCATCGTAACAAGAGCTCCATAAAACTAGGACCACTACTTGAACATGTAAACATGGTAAACAACTATTTTCTGACCCACTAGTACATAAATGACTAAACATAAATAAGGAAATAACCCAATTAAACTAAATATTAAAGAACATCCAGCAAATTGACTCATGGACTATATGCATGGAACTTCATGGACCCACATAATATTCTTGACAATTAGAACTTGGTAACTAGGCACATAACAATCACATTTTTTTTTTGTGTGTGAAATTTCTAATTCTAGAATAGTAAATAAATAAGTAGTTTCACTGGCATGCGGCAAAATGTGTTAAGTTAATAAGAACTATGTTGCGAAGTAGGTAGTGTTATCGGATACAGGAGTTTATGATTTTAGTGTTTTGACAAGTTATAAGGTTTTAAAAGTTCTATGAGACAAGGATATATAGAGAGAACTTAAAAATAGACAAATTTCTAATATTTATAAACCATATGTTACTCAAGATTCGGTTGTTTTTAGTTATTCAAAATTTAAAAAGAGTAAATTCATGTGTAGCATATTAGTCAAAAATGATAAGCCGTCTATTCCAGATAAAATTTATGGTAGGCTTACGAACTTTTTCTTCGCCTACTTAGTAGTCTTTATATGTTTCATTCTTGTTTAAGATGAAGCTATAGCTGCCATTGGGGTTTGGTGGCCCAATGGTAGAAGCCAGTGGCGGATACAGAAATTTTTTGTAGGGTGGGCACAATACAAATCGACCAAAAATGGTTAGGAAAAAATTTGTAAATAAATCAACACAAACATGCAGTATATAATGTTATTTATAGATCTCCCTTTTGTGTATAAGTAAATAGTGGAGTAATTCACGTTATTTAACAAAAACCACCAAATAAACGAGTCTCGGACTGCATTAATTAGCTTATTTAGAAAGTTAACTGTTAGAAAAATAAAATTTTTCTTATATAATAAATTAATTAACTTTGTTTTCCGAACGGTTTAAAATAAAATAATTTAGAAAGATAAAAAAAAGCAATAAATTTCTTATGACAATTGACTCAAACATTTGTGATTCATTATAGCTTTAAAACAGTATCTCTGGTCTAAAAAAACAAGAATACAAAATTAATAAAGACTGAATAATTTATTACTACATGTCTTGTACTTTATCAAAATAGCAGTGACTTTTTAACCAATAATTTATTCTATATCTTGTACTTCATCTTCTTCATTTTTCCTTCCATCTCACCATATCTTAAGGTTATTGATCGGAAAAGAAAAACAAGAACCAATCTTCACTCATCTTTCATATTACACTATTACTAATCTACATGAGGAAAGTTGAAGGGTCAAACTTCAACATAGTTTATCCGTTAACAGTTAAATATCCCGATTAACAAAATCTCCGATCTGCCATGTACGGTGGGCACTTGCCCACCCTCGGTTGTACTTAAATCCGCCACTGGTAGAAGCACAGCTTCTAGGAACACCTAAGGGGGAGGTCATGGGTTCAAATCTCACAAGGAGTAGAAATTTGCCGTTAAAAAAAAAGATGAAGCTATAGCTATAGTGCTATACCAAGATGAGTTGTGTCTTATAAGAGAGGAGGAATATGGGTAGGCCTAGATTGACTTAGGATGAGAGGATTAGAAAAAGATTTACTAGAGTTACACCGCTTTAAGGACATAGTTCAGGATAGAAGCTTGTGGAAACATATGATTAAGGTTAAAGACTCTTAGGTTAGGTCATATGAGTTTTTAGATGTGTGATAGGAAATAAGACTTCACACACTTTTTTGTTGGACTTTACTGTGATTGTCTCCTTGTGCTTTATAGGTTGTTTCTAGTTGTATATCTTTTTCTATTTTTACAGTGTACTCTTACACTATCTCTTTGTTACTGATAGTTTAACTATCTTGTTCTAGTTTTTTTTTTTTTTTTTTTTTTTTTTGGGGGGGGGGGGGGGGGGGGGGGGGCTTTGGAGCCGAGGGTCTCTTTGGAAGTAACATCTCTGTTCCTAGGGATAGAGGTAATGTCTGTCTACATCCCACCTTTCTCAGACCCTACCAATAGTTACACTATTTGTGGGATTTATCGGGTATGGGTATGGTTGTTGTTCTTAATAATCAAGACATTATGTAGCCTACTAGACGCTTATAAATTCTCACTTCTACAAATGAATCATATTAGAGAAGAAATATTGTTATACTCATTAGTTGTTCGGAGATTTCAATGTACCAATTTGTCAAATTGAATCAGGAATTTCAATAACTTAACATAGCACACAAAGCCTTGATGGCTTGATGCAATAAATACCTTGGTTAGAAGAAAAAATAGTGAAGCCAATGCAAAATTATGTCTATCATATTTAGTCGACTCAAAATCAGATTAAAACCCTAACTTTTACTATACACTTGAGGATATATTGTTTAAAGAAGTGACTAAAAAGGAATGGTTAACATGGTCGGTTCAGCTCCCCGAAGCTATGATGCACGGGGGCGCCTATTTGGGTAGAGTACACGTTTCAGAATCGCGTGGGGACGAAAACGCGTATGGCACGGCTAGGAAATGTTTCTGACCCGTTTCTGGTTATGGGGAGACGTTTCCCCAGGTTTCCTAAACGTTTCCATTTACTTTTAGAGTTTTAACCCTTTTAATTCCATGACCTCCGGCGATGATTCCGGCACTGGAGCTGCAAGATCTGCCATAAAGTGAGAGGAGGAAGAGATGAAACCACGAAGAAGAAATGTGGCTGTGTAAATGAGTTTTTAGCCCTTTTAGGGTTTAAATAAGCCAGGCATGTTAACATTTTAACCCATCTGCATGTTAACATTTTAACCCCTCTATCTTTCGCTGTTTTACATTTATTTCTTAAAACTTATAAATTTTTACATTAAAAAAATTAAAATGAGTTTGTGTGCTTAAACATTTAACCTCCTCTATCTTCACTAGTTTAATTTTGGTCCATAAACATATAAATTTACCCACAAAAACTATAAAATTAACATTATAAAATACATAAACTATTCTTTAATATATTTCTATTTTTTAATATTTTTTTATTGACGTACCCATATTTTGGATTTTTGAGTTTTGCCATTCCCCGTTTCCGTATCGTCCCCGTACCGGTCCCATACCCGTCCCAATGCTACATAGGCACGGAGTAATCTTCAGGTTTTCACCATACAGCTTGATGAATATTGTTGGAAGTTTATGTGTTTATGCAGCAATTTGTAGGCATGAAGGCGAACCGTTGCAGTTTCCAGGGACGAAACAGGCGTGGGAGAGCTATTATAGCACGTTGGATGTCTTAGCCGAATATATTTTATATGTATTATTTTATTGTGATCTCTTGTATAATTAGGAGATTATTGTTTATTTTAGATAGGATCATTGTTTCCTTATTTGTAGCTATAGTCGGTTCATTGTATCCCTTTATAAAGGGCTTATGATACATCGGAACTCGTCCCTCCACCACCGATCGTCTGGTCATTCGATGCATGTGGTTGTTTCGCCACAAATATCATTCGGATGGGTCATTGGAACGATACAAGGCTCGTTTGCTTGTTAATGGGAATTCTCAGACTGTTGGTGTTGATTGTGATGAAACTTTCAGTCCGATTGTTAAACCGACCACGATTCGGATTGTGTTGTCCTTTGCTGTTTCTAGATCTTGGCCTATTCATCAGTTAGATGTCAAAAATGCGTTTCTTCACGGTCACCTTAATGAGACTATGTTTATGCACCAGCCGCCCGGTTTTGTTGATCGTAGGTTTCCTAATTTTGTTTGTCGACTAAATAAGTCGCTTTATGGCCTCAAACAGGCACCTCGAGCTTGGTACACCCGCTTCGCTACATATATTATGTATCATGGCTTTAAGAGTAGTGCTTGTGACAACTTTCTTTTTATTTATCAACGTGACTCTTCGAATGTTGCTTATTTATTAATCTACATGGACGACATTGTTCTTACAACATCCAATCAAAAGTTACTACAGGAAATCATTAGCACCTTCTCACGAGAGTTTGCGATGACTGATTTAGGCCGATTACATCACTTTCTTGTTATTCATGTTGACCAGATCAAGAATGGTATCTTTTTTTCTCAGAAGCGGTATGCTCGGCATATTATTGCGCGTGCGTCCATGACAACATGCAAATCGTGTACAACACTAGTTGATCTTTCATATAAACTTAGTGCTTCTGACGGTCCACAATTTTTGGATCCTACTTTGTATAGGAGCCTTGCTGGTGCTTTACAGTATTTAACATTCACACGGCCCGACATTACATATGCCGTACAACAGGTATGCTTATTTGTGCACGATCCACGGGATGCTCATTTCTCTTTTATGAAACGGATAATTCGGTATATTCAAGGTAATGTTGAGTATGGTATTCGTATTGTTAAGTCACCCACACAGTCCTTAATCGCCTACTCTGATGCCGATTGGGGTGGGTGTCCCGACTCGTGACGTTCCACTAGGGGTTATTGTGTATTTTTGGGTGATAACCTTCTTTCTTGGTCTTCTAAACGCCAACCTACAGTTTCTCGATCCAGTGCTGAAGCAGAATATCGAGTTGTGGCTGAGGTCACATGGATACGAAATTTATTATTGGAATTACATAACCAACTTCGTCAGGCATCTATTGTTTATTGTGATAATGTTTCCGTCGTGTATTTATCTGAAAATCCTGTTCAGCATCAACGGACGAAATATATTGAGATCGATATCCATTTTGTTCGGAAAAAGGTCCGCGTGGGTGATATTCGTGTTTTACATGTTCCGGCTGCTTTACAATATGCTGACATTTTTACGAAGGGGCTCTCAAAGCAATTCTTTCAATCGTTTCGGTCCAGTTTGAGTGTTTGTTCTCCTCCCGTTCAAACTGTGGGGGAGTCTTAGCCGAATATATTTTATATGTATTATTTTATTGTGATCTCTTGTATAATTAGGAGATTATTGTTTATTTTAGATAGGATCATTGTTTCCTTATATGTAGCTATAGTCGGTTCATTGTATCCCTTTATAAACGGCTTATGTTTTGATCAATGAGATATACAGATTATACGAATTCTCACAGGATGCTGACTTGATTGCTGAGCATCATACTTGGGCTGCAGTTGATCAGTATGTGAAGAACGAAGCTGGAGGAGGTTGGAGGGTGGTGGTTTGTGGATGTTGTGCTTAGTAATGGTGATGTGTTTAAGTGGAAGCATTTTTGGAAGGTTTTGGCTGAGAAGTTTGGGTGGAGAATGGTGGATTGCAAGACTGCAAGAGGATGGGGAGAGGAGGAATTTAGTGATATGATGAAGGATAAAGGCGGTGTTTGGGACGCAAAAAGGGGCTATTACCGACGAAACTGGAGGAGGTTGGAGGGTGGCGGTTTGTGGATGTTGTGCTTCGTAATGAGGGTGTGTTGGATGTGATGAACAAGAGAAAGGAGCATGGGCATAGTCACAGGATTCGCTAATCTACCTGCGTACCGCGAATCCAATCGTGCGTATCGGAATCGGGTACATTCGCGTACCGTTCGCATAGGATTCGCGATCTGATTCGTAAAATTGAGCGTACCCGATTGTGTAGAATTTCGAACCAAATATCACAGATTCGCGTACCGGATTGTCGAATTCGCTGTCTAGATTCAATGCGATTCGCGAATCGGAATTAAATGCTTCAAAATATGCAGCAATTATGGTGACTATTCGCTTACCATAGCTAGATGAAGAGTCTATTGTGTCCTTATAATTATGAACTTGGTTAGTTTGTTTTATGTTTTTGAACTTATAATTATGAACTTTGTTTTGGATTATGATTATGAAATGTTTATTGGAGTTATTTGAAAAAAAATATATATTGTATAATGTTTAGACACGATACGGCGTACCAACTTATAGGGTACACCGTACCGCGTACCGAATTGGCGAACCGAATGAACCTACCCCCCTCGTACCGAATTTTAGAAATGCGCGAACCACGTACCCGATTTCGTACCACGAACCGGAGCGTACCGCGATTCATGTGACTATGAGCATGGGTTTATAGGGTTTCGGAACTCGAAATCATATTTCGTTTCTTGGATTGATAAGATAAAATGCAGCAAGATTGTTCCTTAGATCTGTTTGAACTTCTCTTGTATGATATTTTATAACTGGAATCATAATAAAGAATCGTAAGTTAATCCTTTTGACCCATTCCCATGATGCAGCTATACGAGAGGTGGGAAATGTGCCGGTCCAAAATGGTTAAACGGGTTAACTGGCCAATTTTAGCAGTTTCTCCATGTTGAGGTAACTTAAAATGCTTCCATTATTAATATTTTACCCACCAGAACAGTTATTTACCATCACCCTAAGATCTATGTTTTAACATATTCGTTTTTTATATAGTCAGTTTTATATGTATATATAGTTAGGTTTTTATATGATTTGTATAAAGGTAATATTATTATTTCAGTAAATACTTTAACTTGGTAAATTGAATAGTTTTGAAGGTTTTACATTTTTAGGGAGTTTTGACATGTGTTCTAAAAAAACAAGGCTACCTTTTCCTTGCAGATAAATTATAGCTGAAAATGAAACAAGTCAAAATCATTTTTTGTTTTTAGAGAAATGATATTATTACCATGATTTAAGAATGTTTTTGGCGGACTAATCACTTAGGACCAACTTGACCCGACCAGGAGGTGGGAGTGTATGAATTACATAATTGCATTATGTACATGAAGCATTGAAGTGTTCCCCCATGTTTTAATGATTTCTTCTTCTTGTCGAATAAAATGAGCTTCAAAGACTAAACATGCTAAATTAAACAACAAAACGCCTCAAATAGACCTAAACGCCTTCACCCATTGACCCCGTCCAGGTAAGTAAGTTTTCCAATGCTTTTTCTCACCTTTTATAGACATAATGTCCTCTGTCTCTTTATTAATCTCAAGATGTGGAAACACAACCAAAGAACACAAAATATTGTCTATATATACTACATAAAAGGAAATACAAACAAATCTATTACAAGCCAAGATAAATCAATATACATATATATAATTTATATAAATAAAACTGAACATGAAATTTAGCTCAATTTAGCCATAATGAGACCTTCTAGTGATCCAATGAATCCAACAGCTGACACAAGAAAGCAACCACAGCTGAAGGTTTTAAGGGCAATCCATTTTCTTGACCATGGTAAAATCTTTCTTTGCACAAAGTACATCTCCACCGGGAAATACACGACTAACGGCCAAAAGTTTAACGCCCCCAACACCCCCAACACTTGGTTGAAATATGGAAACAACATTGCTATTCCGGTTGTGGACACAACGTATAACGTTCTGAAGCATAGCCTCAAGGGATTCAGTTGAAATGTTGTTACTAACGGCAGCTTCAGTTGGTAAAACCCATTCACAAAATGACTCTCGGGGTATCTATCAGAAAACCATGTTTCTACATTTGCAAATACTGGTTGGCTGAAGACCTGTGTAACATATGCACAACGAACAATTCGGAAAGTTAGTGGAAGCTTATGTGTTTGAGTTTTGACCCAAAACTAGAGGTGACAGTTTCGACCCTAGGTTAATCTGGGTTCATCTTTTTTCTCTAACTTAAGAGGAAAAGGGCCGAACGTGTTGAAACTTGAAAGTCATTCAGTGATAAAGAAGATTAGATTGTCTGTGTAATAATTAATATATCTTTGCGAACCACATTTATAAGACGAAAAAAAAAATTGTGATGAAAAGAATGTTCGGAAGTCAGACCAACCAGTTTCGACCCACACCCAAAATTATGCATTTTGACCCAAACCCATTTGATCTGTTACCTAACTCGCTCATTTTATCACCTCTACCCCAAGACTAGGAAAAGAGGTGTGGCACCTGATATCCGCCAACAAGATGAAGAATGACACAGGCATTGGCTACGTCAACAAGCCAATAGGGCTCATAGAACCCGAACCCAGTCAAAAGATTGCCTGGTGTGTTGTTTCCAAAGGCTGCATACCCGAAGCTCCCGCAACATAAATAGAATAAGGTGGTGATAAGGATTGCAGACCTTGAAGCTTTCTTCATGGTCTTGGTTTCAGATGGTGGTTTCAATGTATCCTTCATTAAGAATTCAATTAAGATTTTTAGTTATTCGATAAAAGATTATGCAACTTTGAGTAAGCCCATTTAAAAAATGCACCTGAATTTCTAAGAGAATTATTGAGTATGGATAAGCGAAAGCTATGTCTCCAAGACCCTGAAAAACTAGCCACACTTTATCAACTGTAGAAGCTGCTGGGACTCCTCCAATGCTCCCCTTAATCTCCCCATTTACTGAAACTCAACATAGTATTGTTGGAAAGATTAAAAAAATGTAGCAATATCAACCATATATTTAAACGGGTCATTTAAGGTTCTATTTCTTTTCTAATAGGCCAAACGGGTAAACTAAGAATGTAAAAGGTCGCATATTTTACGCGTTTTGACCTGACCCCACTTGTTTGGCCCACATATTTTACGCGTTTTGACCTGTTGCCCAACTTGCACGTAATTCATTGGGCATTCCCAAATGTAGAATGCAAATTTAAGACCTCAAGATGAGCCTGAGAAAGACTGAAAACAACCGGACAAGCAAGATAGGCGTCCTTGTTGGAGCTGTACCAGAAAATGGCATTGACTATCTGACTTGTCCAGTTGTTTGTGTGTTATCTAAATGAGGATTTAGTAATATTACTCTTATGTCCCATAACTTCTTACTAATTACCAAATGGCCCTTGTCGAATACTCATGGAAACATTTACCCTTGTTAACTAACTAAGACTGGTTAAGAATTCATTGATAGATCGTCATAAAGAAGATTTTGTTTGTTGTTCGACTAATGGTTCTATGTCTAAATAGCCAACAAGCAAGTATTTCTAGTTCATCTTCCAATTCAGATTAGACAACAAACTGATCCTGCACTTAATGTGCTGATTTTTCATCAACACTCCCAATGTAATAAGAATAAAGGAAAACAAGAAAATAAAGAAAGATCAAGGGAACGTGTACCGATAACATTTGCTAAACCGAGCCCCAAACCGATGGTAGAATAAGCAAATGACATTATGGCAGCAAGAGCAGACAACCATGCCATGTTATGAAAATTGGGTATCTGAGACATGAGAATTTGCACAAACCCAAACAGCAGCATATAGATGTTGCCTGGATATGCACAACCAGCATCATGCCCTTGGTCATGGTAACAATTCGATTTCAGTATTGCCCTGCATCAATATCATAAGCTGATAATATATATATCCCATAAATTATGAAAGATTACATATCCAATATTTATGAATGAATCACCTCATACTAGTAGCAGTAGCAATGGTGTAAGCAATATCATTCCCATATAAACTCTCATTTAACAATACTGCACATATCCATTGGCTCTTCTCCCCTGCATTATAAAGTTAACCCCAAAATCTATTTGATGCCATTGAGTTGAGACGCTACTATCTGATCCAAGAGTTAGCCAACTTCTACTTGGACCATCCACGGCCAACATAAATGATCCAAGTGGTATTACGGGGCCCATAAGCAAGCAAGCAGTGTACACAAAGGTCTCGGTAAGCAGCCGAATGTCATCACTCTGGCTCAGATTTCTTCATATAAGAATTTTCCTTAATTTAAATGATTTCCACTCTTTTTTTTTTTTTTTATAAGCGTAGAAACATGTAAATAACTGATTGCATTGATTTACGCGTCTATTTATGTTCAGTACTCACTTCACAGGTTGTAACTTGGAAAATTTGACAATACGTGCCAAATTTAGAATTGGCTATATAAAAGTAGCTAATTTATGTGCTTCCGCTCAGCTGCATAAGTATCAGTTCACAGCATGGTACTCCACTAGCATAAACTTTATGCACCCACCAAGTAGTGGATTAATAAAATAAGCTACTACTAATAATAAGCGATGACTTGTGGGTGATATTGAATGAAAGTAGGTTAAATACTGACCCAAATAATAATTAACAGCTTGCAAAAAGGAAGCATTCCGATGGTGAGAGTGAGGTGACAAGTAACAATCGGAAAGAATAGTAGTGGAAACGAGGGTAACAGCAGCGAAGACAAGGATGGCAGGAGGACCAAACAACCATCCAATCTGAGCCAAGCTCCATCCTAGGGATAACACTCCAGCCCCCATAACTCCAGTTATTATATGCGCCATCGCCGTCCATACCGTCCCTGTCCTCCATTTCCATCATATTCCAATAAAACAGGAGGACATTGCTTAATAATAATAATAATAATAATAATAATAATAATAATAATAATAATAATAATAATAATAATAATAATAATAATAATAATAGGAAGAAACCGGTTCTGTGTGTGAGGTGTAGGGACTCTTGATCAGATGATGAGTTGGAGCATTGAAGTAAGGGAGATTGATGATCATTTGTTGTGTGGTTCGCCATTTTCAAGGTATGAATTCAAAATGAAATGAGGCGTGTGAAAATGGAGGTCTGGAAGAGACGAATGATTTTATAGTGAAAGCAACCAGTAGATGATTGTTTGAGAAACCCAGTACGTGTCTTTTTTTTTTTTTTTTATATATTAGTTATCATCATTACGTACATGTTTTTTATTCCGGGGTTGAGAGGGATGAAAGGGATGTTTCCACATGCTATACGATACCTAATTTTATTATTACTAGGTTAGAGACCAATCTTTATTGGGTGAACAAATTTTTAAATAAAATATTTTACCGACTAAATAAAATTAAACAACTTTTATAAGGAGTTTAATTTAAAGTTTAAAACATAACATAAAAAATTAATGAGAAAATATAGGGTACAAAGTATCCATAATATAAAAAGTGTAGAAAGTCACTGGACCTGTCAATTTAACCTAACCATAGTTAAACCACGATTAACCTATTTTCTTCTTTCGTGATCTAAACTTTCAGAACATAAACCTAACCCATTATCCTTTGAAGCAAACGTTTATTCTAACTTCATCCGATCGAGATCTGACCACCACCACCACCACCAGTGGCGGAGCAAGGGTTTTCTTTTACTGATGTCACTTTTTTTGAGTGATCGAGTTTTATCAACTTCAAGTTAGAACTTTCAGGTCGGGTCAAGTTAAGTTTTTATCATAAAGTTCCAATCAAGAACAACACAAATTACTTCAGTTTCCCATCTAAATACATCCAACAACCCCTAGTCAACAAATAAAACAAACATATCAAGATCAACCTGAACAAACTCTTTTAGATTAAAAAAAGGATTAACGCATCCTAGTTTTAAGTTTAATATCTTAAACTCAAAAGAAGAAACTATATAGAATTGGAAATCTATGAAATTGAAACAAAGATGCAATACATTACCGTTCAAAAAAAAAGATGCAATACATTAACCAATCAAAATACCATTAAAATCATAATAAACATGTTTGTATATCTAATAACTGGAAAAAAGCAACCTGATATTGTTATGAAACGATGAAAGGTTCGCTATATATTAATTGAGCATTCTTCTAACTAGTCCTTGGAAAAGCCACGCAAGACGAGTAATTTTTTTATTAAAGTAAAAAGTTTAACCATTTGGGGTTTGTATTTTAGTAAAAGAAGTGGACCTTTATAGCTGGGCTTAAACTTAAAAAAGCAAGAAAAAAATGAAAATAAAAGGAGCCAAACCTGTTTCGAACAAGGGTGGATTGATTTGGATAAACAGGTATAACCACTCCTGCCTTGTTTCCTTTTTGTCATTTCTCACGAAAATAATCTTTATGATGTCACAGTTCGAAAAATCATTGGGGAATCAACATTATATATTATACGCTCTGTATAAATTTCAAAACCAATGCTGTCCCATGACCTCCATTCCAATGCACATTGCTCCGCCCATGACCACCACCATCATCATCATCAAACGCGTCCTGCAGCTGTACATCGTTCGCATTTGATTTTATTTAGAGACTCGTAAACTTCACAGTTGAACAAAACATAAAATGAAAAATTAACGGAAGATATACATAATACGATATTACTATATGTAACTTGATTAATGAATTAAAAGAGAAACATAAATTCATGTTTCTAATTCACGATCTCCAAAACTAGTCAATACATTAAATATGAATACAAAAACTATATCTAAATATAATAATCCAAATAAAGATATTTAAGAGTTGGCCGTCTAATTACACCCTTAAAATGAAAAAAAAAAAACATTGTTAATATAAAAAAGGCACTTTGAGTAACATATCTGGATCACTGCGAGGTAGAACAGGCAAAGTCGCAAAGATGATGTATATCAGCCTTACCCATGCTCATTCTTCAATTTTTAATAAGCATTATCAGCCTTTTGCTTTCATCGCTAGCGGATTATGATGCCATGTCTTGGTGAGCTAATAAAAGAGTGTTGATGTTGTGATAGTGTAGTGTGAGCACTTGTAGCTGAAGCAGGGGCTAGGAAGCCTACATATATGACTTATGTTATAGATACGACCATAGATAATCTGTTAAACACTTGAACCCAATTAAAGATTTATTAAAATTACAAAACAACAAACACTTAAACCGAATTAAAGATTTAGTAAAATTACAAAACAACATACATCATTCATGAACTCGTTGTGGGAGGCCATCCTTTCAATGTCATGTTGTTATCTCGTTGATTTGATCCTTTAAAACGAACCTTAGATAAATGAGTTTAAACATTATTTGGGAACACTTGCATTCTCTATTTTATGTAGTATATCTTTTTGTAATGTAAACCAATTAACTTGCGATTCTATATCACAGATAGTCAAATCAAAAGCCAACTCCCAAAACATCTCGTTTTTTTAAGCAATAAGAAACTTTCGGAAAAAGATCTGTGTGTAATTCAAATGTTCAATTTTTTTGAAGGATCTTTTCTTTTGTAATGCATGAAAAATATCAAAATCGGTTTACAACAAAAAGTGTATACAATCAATTGGTGCTTATATGTAATGGAATTGCAACACAATACATATTGATCACTAAAGTCGATATCTATACGTAGTGTACCGGTACTCACCGATGCAAATCATGAAAGTTGCTGATGGTCCATGCCAACCTAGAACTTGAAGAGGCATACTACCAGATGTACACCATGTAACATTGAATGAAAAAAATTAATTTACACTAATCATAAGTGTATACACATGATGAAATACATAACTGGTATTTGATGTTTGAGGCCATATTTTTTTTCTCGCTAACTATGACGTTTAACCCATTGGCAATAACATAACCGAAATTATCCCTTTAAAGATTAGACATACCTCCTTTATTATCACAACAACATGTAGTTTTAGATTGAATCCTGCTTTAAGAAGACTAAACTTGGACCAAAATGAACTTTTTGGTTACCTTGAATACACCTTAGTAAGGTCCAACAGTAACCATCAGAAGGTGGGTTTACACACTCAAAATGGGAATTAAGACTTGAATAGATCTGCACAAGATGGTGACTAAAGATTAAGAATTTGCTAATACGACGTAAAAAGAACAAACTGCAGATACAGAGTGTTCTTATTTCATGGTATGGGCAAGAGATTAATGTACAACACATTTTGTCATTTTGACATGTTTCTCCACATAACCAAGCAGGACCCACTATTGTACATGTGATAAAGTGCACAAACAATTTCCTTAATCACTATATTTAGCCCAGGACAAACCACCACATGTTAATATAGCAACACACACCTCATCTAATGCTAAATAAACATGCAGAAATGAAAGCTCTATTTTAGCAAAACCATTGTTAAGATCAAGACATGTTGTATACATTGGTAGCAAAATATGCAGATTTGGTGGTTTGGTAAATGGTCGAGTAATTTTGTATAGGTTGCCCCAAACCACTTTTTGTCCAAATTTGTATCACTACTGTCCCCATATGTAGAGTAATTTTGTAATGGTTGTTTAAGCATTTTTTTTCTTAAAAAAAATAATTTTAACAATGTCAATTTCCTGAAATAATAGCGATTTTGATGACAGACTATTATAAACATGTATATTGTTGTGTTAAGTGTTTTTCAAGCCATGTATGCGCGTAGGATCGTCTAAAAAACAAAGATAATGATCAAACAATTTCATTTAGGTGCGGAATCCCTGAATTGATCACAAAATGATAATAAAACTAGCAAAACACAGAAATCATCATTAACATAATCATTTCATTCATTTAGATAATCAATTACACATCAAAATGTTGTTAATAATGATTAATCACGATTACAGACTCAATAATAACCCTACGGAGAAACACACACTGGGAGGGAAAACAAAAGGTCAAAAGTTACATTCAAAAAGTTGATTCAGCCTTATATAGACCTGCACATTCGCCCAAATGACTTGGTCGAATGTGCAGAGCATAAGAATAAGAATACGACACGTTGGTATTTGCTTGCCTGTTCACTATCTTTCGCTTCGCAGTAAATTGGATTACAATAAAGCATTATGATGTCTTCATGCGAACAGTTGATTAACCACATTGGGTCAAAGATGTGAATCTTCTTGAAGTCCTTTGCACCATCCTTCAAAATGATAATAGCTTCTGCAGTCTTCCAATCATAATACCACCACATGAAATCATTTGAAAAGTGTTGTGGAATCTGCATCAGTGGAATGTGTTTCAACACATTCGGTGGTTTATACTTCAAGGTCACCTTGGGCATCCCCGTTATATCATCCTTCTCCTTCTTATTAACTATCCTTTTAGGATACTGTGGGGTAAACACGTCCCATTTCATCATACTCTCTCTGGCCATCCTATCTGCAAAGTAACCAACCAGATGGTTGTTCACTGAAGCACCTGACATTTCATGTCTGCAGATATCTCTAACAGCCCAGTATGGTAGTTTCTTGATATCATGGAATCTGTCAAAGTACAGGATTCCTTTTTCCCATTTCACTGCAACACATGTCAGCTGTCTCAAGTATTTCCAGCCGAGAGCTTTTCCTTTAAACAAATCATTGTGAAATTTGTAAAAGCTACCTTGAACTTCAATCTTTAGACGGTTAGCTTGTTTTTCTTTAAGCTTCCTCAATAGTTCTTTCAAAGCATCAGATTGTTCAGTATTTGGCTTTTGACAATTTGGAAACACTTCTTCAACAAACCTCTTACTCTTCTCATGAGCAAGTTTCTCAGCCTGGCTCAATAGTTCATTAGTGAATTCAGGAAATCCAAAATCTTTGTTATTCTTAAAGTATTCGGGATATTCCTCGCTAGTAATATCCTCAATCTCCACTTCTTCAAATACTGGAACGTCTCTGTCATCGGAGTGATTACCTGCTTCTTTCTCAGGTATGTTTGGTATCTGGTTATCACTCATCAACTCCTCCAGAGATTTACCAACCTGTTTTGCCAGTCCTTCCAATATCTCTTTCGACATGGCTGCAGAAACTTCTCCGTCTTCTAGATCAGGATTGTTGTATTCCAACTCAAAACGCATGTCGTTTGACTCAAATATCTCTGGAAATCTACCAGTCATCTCGATCGTCCAGACTCTGTCAGTCAACATCTGGCGATACAGGTTCTTGTCATCATCAGATAAAGATCTGATCTTCTCATTCCAGAAAATATTATCTTCGTCAACAGTACCACCAGGAGCTTTCGAACTGGATTCTCCTGTGTTCTTTCCCGATCCTCTCTTTTCACACTTATACTTGTCAGTGTCATCATCATCATCATCATCACTGTCAGAACTAGAAGAGCTATTACCTTCACCTGAATCATCTCCTAAACCACCATCAACACCATCTTTCTTCTTCTTTTTAGGAGCATCACCGGTATCCTCATTCAACTCATCATCCTCTTCTTCTTCTTCATCAGATGGTTCAAAATCAACTTCTTCTTCATCACGTTCTTTATCTTCTTCACCAGCTTGTAATTGAGGAGCTTTAGAGTACAAGTCTTTAATCAGATTATTCATACTCTTGTTGTCTGCTTTCAGCTTCTTGTTCTCCTCTTTCATAGTAATGTACCTTCTGGTGTTTCTCTGCTCATGCTTTAACAACTTCTTGTTCTCTTTCTGAAGTTGTTTAATCTTTGCTTCCAGAGCTTCATGATTCTCATGTGACGATTCAACAACATCTAACATCTTTCTGTCATTGCTTCTCAACTGTTCAATCTCTGCTTGTTGCTGATTAATAATCTTCATCATGTCAGCAAGCTTCTGGTTAACTGCAGTCATCACATCACTATCTACAGTAACCTTAGGTGTTGAAGCTTCAGCAACAGGAATCTTTCCTTTCTTCAACTTCTTCAACACTCAATCCAAAGCATCATTGAAAGCATCAGTTGGCAATTCAGTATGTTCAGCAGCAGATTATGTCTTTTGTTTCTTTGCTGCTGGGGATGTGATGGGTGATTTAGAACTAGATGCTGCAGGCAATTTCTTTCCAGCAATCAGATGCTCAATATCTCTAGCTCTTTTCTCCATTGGTTTCACAACTTTCTCTTTCTTCTTGTATAGTGGTTTCTTCTGTTTCTCTCCTGTTTTTTGCGATCCTACAAAATCTTCGGATCACAATCCTAAACCTTCATCAGTCTCATCCAATGCAACAGAACTTTTTGTTCTTTGCTCTTCCACAGACTTGTTAAGACTTTCAGACTCACCAGCCACAGTGGCCTTGGGCGTGGTGCTCTTTACAGTCTCATTCTCTGAATCCCATCTTTCATCTTCTTGTGTCTCTTCAGAATAAACAGACACTTCATCAACTAAATGTAAACCCTTTTTGGCTACACTCTTCTTTCTTCTAGAAACCTTCTTTTGTGTGGGTTCTACATCATCTTGTTTTTTCTTTACCTTTCCCTGTCTTTGCACCGACGTTCACTAGTTGTCGCTTTCTCTTTGCCACAGGATCCACTGGACATAAAGGATTATCTTCATCTGAATCACTGTTAGCATGCCTAACTTCATTCTTTCCTGGATCTATATACCCTGGATTAATCAGATGACCAAACAAGTTCTTGTGAGGTGGTCTTTCATTCAACGGCACACCCTTATAACCTTTCATTCTAACAAGCGTGTTCAGGTTCATGTGATCCTGTACAACAATCTGAGTAGGATCTCTTCTCAATTTCTTGTGCTTCTTATCTAATATCATCTGCAGGAATCTTGGATATAGCAGAAATTTCTTGTTCTTCAAATCTCTAAGTGATTCCAGCATGTGTTCAAGTATCATACCAGATACATTGAACGGCTTGTTCAAGATAAGAGCAACCATCAAAGAGCTAATACTCTTTCTCATAACATCATACCCTCAACTCACTGATCCAAATACATGCAACATGACGTGAGCGAGATACTTGAACTGAGGGCATAGCTTCCCTTTGTGTAATGAACCATCAGTAATCGGTACATTGTACTTCATTCGTAAGAAGCACTTTCTCTGTTCAATCCATGAAAGTTCTCTTGGATCTGTCTTCTTATCTTGTAGCCTCAGTGCTTCTCTAATATCATCTTCAGATACAATCACGAGCTCCCCCTGAATCGTACTTACAACAGCAGATTCATTGTTCCAGTGATCCATCTTTGCATTCTTCCAAAACTCTTGTTGATGATCTTTATAAATGATGGCGGGGGTAGCAAGGGCAACTATCACACGGCTTCTTTTCAAGAAATCTACGATGCCAGTGAATTCTTGGTGTTTCTTTAGATCTCTCATGAATGCACAGCAATTGTTTGCTGGTACAAATGGTAATTCTTCTATCTGTTCCTTTCCAGCTGCCTGTTCTGAAGATCTAGCGGGAATATCAGCACTTTCCTGTTCAGACATGATTAGACTGCAAAACAAAACAAGAAAACATGTTAAAAATGGACAAAATAATCAAAACTTGAAATTTTTGATTTTAAGATTCTACATTCGACCGTTCGATGGTACGAATGTGAAAATAAAGGTTCGAATGTGGAATTAAAGGTTCGAATGTGAAAATCAGTTTATAAAAATGTACATTCGACCGTTTATTTCCACTTTCGACCGTTTGAACCTCTTCATTCGACCAAAAAGTCACGTTCGACCGTTTAAATTTGGGCAAAAGAAGACTGTTCATCTTCTTCAATATCAGATTTTGATTTGGATCGTTTTAACATGCCATTTTGATTTGAATACCCTCTAATATGGCCGATTAACAATTTCCAATCAACAATTTTGATTATAATCCATTGTTTATGTGTTTTTAATTAAAAAAACTAGGGTTCGAAGGTTTTAAATCATCAATTGAACAATCTGTTTAGTTTTAAACCTTGTTTTTCGTTTATTCTCCCCGTAAAACACATGAACAATGAAACCTTAACACAAATTGTGACAATTAACAGTTAATAATCATAGTTTGATCTCAGTTAGGGTTTGGTCAAAAAATTAAGGATTCTGAATTTGTTTGTGGATGATAACCTGCAAATGATGAATCAAAATGATCAGCAAAGCAATACGAACACAATGATATGATTTTTGTTTCACGAGCAACAAGATCACTTTATCACAGAAATTTGAAAAATTTTGAATATGAGGGTCGAATGTGCAGATCTGGTATATATAGGCTCCACATTCGACCAAGCAACTAGGGAGAATGTGAAACTTTTTCCACCTTCAACCCTATTGAAAGGTTCGAATGTAGAAAAAGGGTTCGAATGTGAAATTAACACATGAACACTCACATTCGACCGTTTGAAAGGTTCGAATGAGCAGTTAAAATTCTACCTTCGACCCAACGAAGGGGCAAATGAAAAATGGAATTTTTGAAATTTTTTTACCAAATCTCAAAATCGAGTCCCGTTCAAAATATTTTTCAACGTTTAAGCATCCGACATTCATTGTTTCTCATTTAAAGATGACAAAACTCAAATGGTCCATCATGTTTTAGAAAATCATAACCACCATCAGCTATCAAAAATAAGATAGAAATGTAAAATCTTTTGGATTTTCTAAACTTTTTGTTAAAACACACCTAAAATCTTTTTGAGTTTTATATTTTTGACGAGAAATGTAAAATGCATAAGTGTAAAGATAAAGTAGTAAATGTTTTGTGATTTCCGATAAGGAGATCATATTAGTTATTGAGAAATCTGATCACATCGTTGATCTTTTGATTTATTATCATTAAAGACAATGTGTGGTCTGGCAACTGCTGATATTGTGATCCACATAAACTCTCATGCAGACTGTTGTGCAGTGCTTTAGACTGATACTATTATTTATAGTATAAATTCAATTGTCTGTGGTTCCCACACACACGACATACTCCCGTATCAAGAAGTAAATGCACAAAGATTCATTGTAACGCGTGATTATGCTTTTGTCATCTGTAATTTACAAGGTATGAGGCACAGAGGTATACAGGTCAGCAAATCAATGCAACAAAGTAACTTATGCACTCTACCAGGTTGAGGGCTGATATCAATCATGATTTGCATCAATGATTGGATACGATGCATTAGATAATCTTTGATTATCGTCATACATTGAAAGTTCCTCAATTCGGTAACTTTAGGATTTGGCTTTACAACACTTTTATAAAGATACCCTGTCTGATCTAGGTCCGTAATGACTTACAGTAGAAAATCAGAGAGGCTATCCCCAGATAACTAATAACATAACGACCCGAAACCTCTGAATTTTGTACAAATACCATATCAAACGAAATTACGGTACTAAGACCATATGCCCATGAGGAGTTCATCCACACAACAATTCGTTTGATATGTATGTATCAGGCACGCAGTAATAGGTCTACGAAGCCTATCAACACACGCCTTATATTGCATTACACTTCTCTAGCATGTGTCAGATCCCCACTGATGTACTATCATTTTCCCTTTTTCTCTTGGAAATCATTTTGGAATTTTCTAATTTTTATGGGTTTTTTTTTTTTGAATTTTTCAATGTTTTTTGTTTTTCTGAAAAGCAATAAAAACTAAAAACTAAAAAACGATAAACTGAGGTGATGATTAGTCTTGTTTTTCTTTTACACCATTAGCTTTTAAAAGATATTCAAATCTTGATTTATCAAAAGCTTTGGTAAAAAGATCTGCACGTGGATTTTGACCATATCGATCAACTCTTTTGCGTAACAATCACGGATAAAATGATATTTGATCCGGATATGTTTAGCTTTAGAGTGATTTACTAAGTCTTTTGTTAATGCAATTGCGGCTTCATTATCACAGTAAATAGGGGTTTTTAAGAAATTGCAAACCGTAGTCCACCATCTGTTGTTGTATCCAGAGAACTTGTGAGCAGCAACTTGATGCTGAGACGTATTCTGCTTCACATGTGGATAAGGCAACTACGGTTTGTTTCTTGCATTGCCAGGTCACGAGCCTGCTCCCCATAAACTGGCATCCAACCGTTGTGGATTTGCTGTCTTTGTCACAGCCACCCCAATCTGCATCACTAAAAGCAATTACGTCAAAATTATCAACATTAGGGTACCAAAGTCCTCTCGACATATAACCCTTCAGATATCTAAGGATACGTTTGACAGCTGCAAGATGACTCTGTTTCGGCTTCGATTGATAACGTGCACAGAGACATGTGGCAAACATTATATCTGGTCTGGAGGCGGTGAGGTATATCAGAGATCCGACGATTGCTCTGTATGTAAAAGGATCAGTTAGCCCCCCCTTAGCATTAACACCAATCCCGTGACTAGGTTGTATCGGGGGTATCCATCGGCTTTGAATCATCCATCTGGAATCGGCTCAAGACTTCAGAAACATATTTCGTCTGGTGAATAAAGATCCCCGTTGGTCTTTGGTCCACCTGCAAGCCTAGGAAAAACTGCATCTCTCCCATCGCACTCATTTCGAACTTTTCCTGCATAACACGTTCAAAATTCTCTGCATAGAAGTTCGTTAGTAGAACCAAAAATAATGTCATCAACATAAATCTGCACTAGAAGCAAGTCATCCCCTATTCGTTTTGTGAACAGTGTGCAATCTACCAAACCTCGTTTGAATCCTTTGGACAGAAGATACGTGCTCAGCTCCTAAAACCATTGCCTTGGAGCCTTGTGCAATCTATAGAGAGCTTTGTTTAGAACGTAGACCTTATCGCGGTGAATAGGATCCTCAAAGCCTGGTGGTTGACCATAAAGAAACACGCTTTTAACGTCCATTTGATACACCTTAAATTTTTTATAAGATGCAAACGCCAGAAACATGCGAATAGCTTCTAAGCGTGCAACCGGTGCATAAATCTCGTTGTAATCGATTCCTTCAACTTGATGAAAGCCTTGTATGACTAATCGAGCTTTGTTCCTAACAATCACTCCTCTATCATCTTTCTTACACTTGAACACCCATTTTGTTCCGATCTTTTTCCGTCCTGGAGGTAAATCTGTCAGTGTCCACACTCCCAGTTTCTGAAATTGTAATAACTCCTCTTGCATAGCCTCTACCCAAGAGTCATCCAAAAGAGCATCCTTGTATGTCCGCGGCTCTACCTGCGAAAAATAGCAAGCAAAAGACCAGTCATTTTGAAATCCTGATTTTTGAATTTTGGCATATAAAGCAAGAGCGCCAAGGTTTTCTGGTGAGATTGCATTCCTCAGTTGACCTCTCGTCATGACACTGCTACCAGGATCACCAATAACCTGCTTGATCAGGTGAATTCGATGTATCAGAGATTCTGGATAATCAGGTACTTGCACTCCCGTCTGAGTAGTTAAATTCTCTGTCGAATCCAGATCATTACCCAAGTTTGATGATGAAGCACCATTTGGATTTGGGTTCACTGGAGGTGTCTCTGTAGCAATATCTGGAACAGCTTCACTTGTTACATCATCGTCATCTTCGGATTCCGATGAATTAAGAGTTGTGGAAGCTTCTTGAAATACCTCTTCTTCAACTACAGGAGCGTTGGTATCATTAGAAGTTGTTTGAAGGTTTACAGTGATCGGACGCACCAACGGTGATGTCACTGCGTTTTCACACTCGTAATATAATCGTAATACAGCCTCTTCAACCAAGCTATCTAGATAGAATGATTCAAAGAAGTCTTTGTAATCAAACATCCAGTCTGGACCGCTACCCTGTACATTCTGAGTATACCGCTGCACTTCAACGTTAGCCCACTCCTCGACCTGACGAGTTCGTTTGTTGAAAACCCGTTTGAGCGGGGTTGCATATCCAACAAAGAATCCTTCTTCAGCCTTTGGTGCGAACTTCTCAGATGGATTAAGCATTGTACACAGAGCTCCAAACGGTTCTAGATACTCTAAGTTCGGCTTTCGTCTATTCAACAGTTCATAAGAAGTTTTGCCAAACTTCTTCACCGTTAAAACACGATTAAGAGTATAACAAGCTGTGTAAATTGCTTCGTTCCAGAACATTACTGGAAGATTGGAATCCGCAAGCATTGTTCTTGCCACTTCAATTAGAGTCCTGTTTTTACATTCTGCGACACCGTTCTGTTGAGGGGTATACGGAGCACTGTATTCATGATGAATTCCTTTGTTTTCACAAAGAACTTCCATCTGTGCATTCTTAAACTCCGTCCCATTATCACTCCTAATTCTCTTGATCTTGAGACCATAGACATTTTCCAATCGAGTGAACAAAACTTTCAAATTATCAAACGTGTCGCTCTTATGATGCAAGCACATAACCCATGAAAATCTAGAATAGTCATCTGTAACCACAAGACAGTACAATTCACCAGCATGACTTTTACGCTTGACCGGTCCGAACAGATCCATGTGCAAACGCTCAAGTGGTAGTTCAACTGAATTGACTTTCTTTGGCTTATGGGATTGTTTGTGTTGCTTTCCTTTCTTGCAACTCATACACTTTTCATTCAAATGAAAATGTTTAACATTCAGGCCTGTGACAAGTTCATTCTTTACCAAATTATTCATCTTTCGAAGATGAATGTGTCCCTTCCTCCTATGCCACATGAATGATTCTTTTTCAGTAGCCTTGGAGAGGAAGCACGTGACTTGTCCTTGTGTAGTCATGGCTTTTGACATGTTGAGAATGTACAAATTGTTCACTCTCGGTGCTTTTAACATCACCCACTCTTTTGGTAAAATGAATCCCGGCTTGAGTATATAGCAAGATTTGTCATCAAAGAATACCGAAAACTGTTTATCACAAATCTGACTGACACTGAGCAGATTATAATCAATTTGCTTCACGTATGAAATTTTCTCAAAACTCACTATCCCATTACTTACACTACCCTCCATGGTAACGTATCCACCCTTATTCCCGGCAAACGCTACATAACCTCCATTAATATTTCTGATACCAAACGGTAGCGATAAATCCCCTGTCATGTGACCAGAAGCTCCACTGTCAACAATCCAAAGACTGCTCACAGGGCCAGCTGAAGCTCCCTGCACATATCAAGTAAACGATTAGATTTTTTGGGGGACCCAAGCCTGCTTGGTCTTGGGTCTTTGAACTTTGAGTTTCAAAGATTCTTTCTCATAGACAGATTGATTTGAATTGATCTTTTTCTGATCAATTAAATCTTTTTCAGTTTCAGTTTTCACATTCTCTTTCACTTGAGAAGCTGAAGCACCTTGAGAACCCTTTGGTGACCAATACTGTTCTGAATGTTTCAAGACCCGGATTTGAGATTTTGGAGTCTCAACCGGTTTCTTTACTTCGTCTTTAAACGAAACTTTCTTGGTTACCTTCTCTGATTTAACAGAGATAGGTCCAACTGTTGATTTGACCACAGGTTTTACAGGAACCTTTTTCTTGTCAACAGTTGTGTTCACCCCTGGTTTCTTAAGAGATTTTTCAATGGCTATCCGGTTACGACGGTCATATGTCATCGAACGATTATCCCTTCTTTGATAAAAGTGATTTTGATTGTAAAAATGTGCTTGTTGAGGGACAACACGTTGTTGTGGATAACATTGATTATCGACTGGACGTTGATGATTTTGCTTCACTTCCACCTCGTGCCTTTTGTGCCTAACATATGGGCAGTGAGCAAGAAAATGCCCTCTCTCCCCGCATTTATAACACGCACGGTATTCCTCAAAGTTATTCTTAGCGTTCCACTTAGAGTATGAAGTGATAGGATATTGATCCTCCACACATTTCCTTCTAAGACTCTCAGGAGCAGGGTCCTTGGAGTAAGTCGGCTCAAGAAAACTATTAGCCTTGTTCTTTAGCTTGATAAGCTCTGTGACATGAACCTTCAGTTCTTTTGGAATATCCAAGTAAATTCTCTCTAAAACCTCTGGAGGTACATCATTTGTTCGCTCATGCTTTGGGAACCAAATGGTACTCTCCTGCCAAATCTTCTCAATCAGAACATAAACCTAACCCATCCTCCTTTGAAGCAAACGTTTATTCTAACTTCATCGATCGAGATCTGACCACCACCACCACCAGTGGCGGAGCCAGGGTTTTCTTTTACTAATGTCACTTTTTTTGAGTGATCGAGTTTTATCAACTTCAAGTTAGAACTTTCGGGTCGGGTCAAGTTAAGTTTTTTTATCATAAACTTCCAATCAAGAACAACACAAATTACTTCAGTTTCCCATCTAAATACATCCAACAACTCCTAGTCAACAAATAAAACAAACATATCAAAATCAACCTGAACAAACTCTTTTAGATTAAAAAAAGGATTAACGCATCCTAGTATTAAGTTTAATATCTTAAACTCAAAAGAAGAAACTATATAGAATTGGAAATCTATGAAATTGAAACAAAGATGCAATACATTACTGTTAAAAAAAAAGATGCAATACATTAACCAATCAAAATACCATTAAAATCATAATAAACATGTTTGTATATCTAATAACTGGAAAAAAGCAACCTGATATTGTTATGAAACGATGAAAGGTTCGCTATATATGAATTGAGCATTCTTCTAACTAGTCCTTGGAAAAGCCACGCAAGACGAGTAATTTTTTTATTAGAGTAAAGAGTTTAACCATTTGGGGTTTGTATTTTATTAAAAAAAGTGGACCCTTAAAGCTGGGCTTAAACTTAAAAAAGCAAGAAAAAAAAATGAAAATAAAAGGAGCCAAACCTGTTTCGAACCAGGGAGGATTGATTTGGATAAAAAGGTATAACCACTCCAGCCTTGTTTCCTTTTTGTCATTTCTCACGAAAATAATCTTTATGATGTCATAGTTCGAAAAATCATTGGGGAATCAACATTATATATTATACGCTCTGTATAAATTTCAAAACCAATGCTGTCCCATGACCTCATTCCAATGCACATAGCTCCGCCCATGACCAGCACCATCATCATCATCATCATCATCATCAAACTCGTCCTGCAGCTGTACGTCGTTCGCATTTGATTTTATTTAGAGACCCGTAAACTTCACGGTTGAACAAAACATAAAATGAAAAATTAACGGAAGATATACATAATACGATATTACTATATGTAACTTGATTAATAATTAAAAGAGAAACATAAATTCATGTTTCTAATTCACGATATCCAAACAAGTCAATACATTAAATATGAATACAAAAACTATATCTTTATATAATAATCCAAATAAAGATATTTAAGAGTTGGCCGTCTAATTACACCCTTAAAATGAAAAAAAAAACATTGTTAATATAAAAAAAGGCACTTTGAGTAACATATCTGGATCACTGCGAGGTAGAACTGGCAAAGTCGCAAAGATGATCTATATCAGCCTTACCCATGCTCATTCTTCAATTTTTAATAAGCATTATCAGTCTTGGTGAGCTAATAAAAGAGTGTTGATGTTGTGATAGTGTAGTGTGAGCACTTGTAGCTGAAGCAGGGGCTAGGAAGCCTACATATATGACTTATGTTGTAGATACGACCATAGATAATCTGTTAAACACTTGAACCCAATTAAAGATTTAGTAAAATTACAAAACAACAAACACTTAAACCGAATTAAAGATTTAGTAAAATTACAAAACAACATACATCATTCATGAACTCGTTGTGGGAGGCCATCCTTTCAATGTCAAGTTGTTATCTCGTTGATTTGATCCTTTAAAATGGACCTTAGATAAATGAGTTTAAACATTATTTGGGAACACTTGCATTCTCTATTTTATGTAGTATATCTTTTTGTAATGTAAACCAATTAACTTGCGATTCTATATCACAGATAGTCAAATCAAAAGCCAATACCCAAAACATCTCGTTTTTTAAGCAATAAGAAACTTTCGGAAAAAGATCTGTGTGTAATTCAAATGTTCAATTTTTTTGAAGAATCTTTTCTTTTGTAATGCATGAAAAACATCAAAATCGGTTTACAACAAAAAGTGTATACAATCAATTGGTGCTTATATGTAATGGAATTGCAACACAAAACATATTGATCACTAAAGTCGATATCTATACGTAGTGTACCAGTACTCACCGATGCAAATCATGAAAGTTGCTGATGGTCCATGCCAACCTAGAATTTGAAGAGGCATATTACCAGATGTACACCATGTAACATTGACTGAAAAAATTAATTTACACTAATCATAAGTGTATACACATGATGAAATAAATAACTGGTATTTGATGTTTGAGGCCATATTTTTTTCTCGCTAACTATAGACGTTTGACCCATTGGCAATAACATAACCGAAATTATCCCTTTAAAGATTAGACATACCTCCTTTATTATCATAGCAACACGTAGTTTTAGATTGAATCCTGCTTTAAGAAGACTAAACTTGGACCAAAATGAACTTTTTGGTTACCTTGAATACACCTTAGTAAGGTCCAACAATAACCATCAGAAGGTGGGTTTACACACTCAAAATGGGAATTAAGACTTGAATAGATCTGCACAAGATGGTGACTAAAGATTAAGAATTTTTTAATACGACGTAAAGAGAACAAACTGCAGACACAGAGTGTTCTTATTTCATGGTATGGGCAAGAGATTAATGTACAACACATTTTGTCATTTTGACATGTTTCTCCACATAACCAAGCAGGACCCACTATTGTACATGTGATAAAGTGCACAAACAATTTCCTTAATCACTATATTTAGCCCAGGACAAACCACCACATGTTAATATAGCAACACACACCTCATCTAATGCTAAATAAACATGCAGAAATGAAAGCTCTATTTTAGCAAAACCATTGTTAAGATCAAGACATGTTGTATACATTGGTAGCAAAATATGCAGATTTGGTGGTTTGGTAAATGGTCGAGTAATTTTGTACAGGTTGCCCCAAACCACTTTTTGTCCAAATTTGTATCACTACTGTCCCCATATGTAGAGTAATTTTGTAATGGTTGTTTAAGCATTTTTTCTTAAAAAAATAATTTTAACAATGCCAATTTTCTGAAATAATAGCGATTTTGATGACAGACTATTATAAACATGTATATTGTTGTGTTAAGTGTTTTTCAAGCCATGTATGCGCGTAGGATCGTCTAAACAATAAAGATAATGATCAAACAATTTCAATTCAGGTGCGGAATCCCTGAATTGATCACAAAATGATAATAAAACTAGCAAAACACATAAATCATCATTAACATAATCATTTCATTCATTTAGATAATCAATTACACATCAAAACGTTGTTAATAATGATTAATCACGATTACAGACTCAATAATAACCCTAGGGAGAAACACACACTGGGAGGGAAAACAAAATGTCAAAAGTTACATTCAAAAAGTTAATTTAGACTTATATAGACCTGCACATTCGCCCAAATGACTTGGTCGAATGTGCAGGTTCGACCGTTTAAGGTGGGCGAACCAAGACACATCTATCTACAAAACTTCCTTCGACCTCCTAGTGTACATTCGACCATTAGCTTCTACCTTCGACCATCCATATTTCCACATTCGACCATTCGACTAGAAACAAAACATTTTGTAATTCGCAATCCAGTAGCATTAGTCGCAATACGTGCATCTACAAACTCCCCCTCGACTATTGCTTGGATTGCTTAAGTCTTCGCTCTTGGTCCATCGCCTTGTTCATAAGCTTGATACGCAATAACGTCTTTTGTTCTTTAGTCATCACTGGTTCATGAGTTTGTTTCGGCGTTTTCTTTTCAGCATTCTGAACCTTTACAAACTTCCCCAATTTCTTGTCAAAGTCACACCTAGCATTCACATCCCATGAAAAGCATAAGAATACCACACGTTGGTATTTGCTTGCCTGTTCACTATCTTTCGCTTTGCAGTAAATTGGATTATAATAAAGCATTATGATGTCTTCATGAGAACAGTTGACTAACCACATTGGGTCAAAGATGTGAATCTTCTTGAAGTCCTTTGCACCATCCTTCAAAACGATAATAGCTTCTGCAGTCTTCCAATCATAATACCACCACATGAAATCCTTTGAAAAGTGTTGTGGAATCTACATCAGTGGAATGTGTTTCAACACTTACGGTGGTTTATACTTCAAGGTCACCTTTGGCATCCCCGTTATATCATCCTTCTCCTTCTTATGAACTATCCTTTTAGGATACTATGGGGTAAACACGTCCCATTTCATCCTACTCTCTCTGGCCATCCTATCTGCAAAGTAACCAACCAGATGGTTGTTCACTAAAGCACCTGACATTTCATGTTTGCAGATATCTCTAACAGCCCAGTATGGTAGTTTCTTGATATCATGGAATCTGTCAAAGTACATGATTCCTTTTTCCTATTTCACTGCGACACATTTCAGCTGTCTCAAGTATTTCCAGCTGAGAGCTTTTCCTTTAAACAAATCATTGTGAAATTTGTAAAAGCTACCTTGAACTTCAATCTTTGGACAGTTAGCTTCTTTTTCTTTAAGCTTCCTCAATAGTTCTTTCAAAGCATCAGATTGTTCAGTGTTTGGCTTTTGACAATTTGGAAACACTTCTTCAACAAACCTCTTACTCTTCTCATGAGCAAGTTTCTCAGCCTGGCTCAACAGTTCATCAGTGAATTAAGGAAATCCAAAATCTTTGTTATTCTTAAAGTATTCGGGATATTCCTTGCTAGTAATATCCTCAATATCCACTTCTTCAAATACTGGAACGTCTCTGTCAGCGGAGTGATTACCTGCTTCTTTCTCAGGTATGTTTGGTATCTGGTTATCACTCATCAACTCCTCCAGAGATTTACCAACCTGTTTTGTCAGTCCTTCCAATATCTCTTTCGACATGGCTACAGAAACTTCTCCGTCTTCTAGATCAGGATCGTTGTATTCCAACTCAAAACGCATGTCGTTTGACTCAAATATCTCTGGAAATCTACCAGTCATCTTGATCGTCCAGACTCTGTCAGTCAACATCTGGCGATACATGTTCTTGTCATCATCAGATAAAGATCTGATCTTCTCATTCAGAAAATATTATCTTCGTCAACAGTACCACCAGGAGCTTTCGAACTGGATTCTCCTGTGTTCTTTCCCGATCCTCTCTTTTCACACTTATACTTGTCAGTGTCATCATCATCATCACTGTCCGAACTAGCAGAGCTATTACCTTCACCTGAATCATCTCCTAAACCATCATCAACACCATCTTTCTTCTTCTTTTTAGGAGCATCACCGGCATCCTCATTCAACTCATCATCCTCTTCTTCTTCTTCATCAGATGGTTCAAAATCAACTTCTTCTTCATCTCGTTCTTTATCTTCTTCACCAGCTTGTAATTGAGGAGCTTTAGAGTACAAGTCATTAATCAGATAATTCGTACTCTTGTTGTCTGCTTTCAGCTTCTTGTTCTCCTCTTTCATAGTAATGTACCTTCTGGTGTTTCTCTGCTCATGCTTTAACAACTTCTTGTTCTCTTTCTGAAGTTGTTTAATCTTTGCTTCCAGAGCTTCATGATTCTCATGTGATGATTCAACAACATCAAATATCTTTCTGTCATTGCTTCTCAACTGTTCAATCCCTGCTTGTTGCTGATTAATAATCTTCATCATGTCAGCAAGCTTCTGGTTAATTGTAGTCATCACGTCACTATCTACAGTAACCTTAGGTGTTGAAGCTTCAGCAACAGGAATCTTTCCTTTCTTCAACTTCTTCAACACTTTATCCAAAGCATCATTGAAAGCATCAGTTGGCAATTCAGTATGTTCAGCAGCAGATGATGTCATTTGTTTCTTTGCTGCTGGGGATGTGATGGGTGATTTAGAACTAGATGCTGCAGGCAATTTCTTTCCAGCAATCAGATGCTCAATATCTCTAGCTCTTTTCTCCATTGGTTTCACAACTTTCTCTTTCTTCTTGTATAGTGGTTTCTTCTGTTTCTCTCCTGTTTTTGGCTATCCTACAAAATCTTCGGATCCCAATCCTAAACCTTCATCAGTCTCATCCAATTCAACAGGACTTTTTGTTCTTTGCTCTTCCACAGGCTTGTTAAGACTTTCAGACTCACCAGCCACAGTGGCCTTGGGCGTGGTGCTCTTTACAATCTCAGTCTCTAAATCCCATCTTTCATCTTCATGTGTCTCTTCAGAATCAACAGACACTTCATCAACTAAATGTAAACCCTTTTTGGCTACACTCTTCTTTCTTCTAGAAACCTTCTTTTGTGCGGGTTCTACATCATCTTGTTTTTTCTTTACCTTTCCCTGTCTTTGCACCGACGTTCACTACTTGTCGCTTTCTCTTTGCAACAGGATCCACTGGACATAAAGGATTATCTTCATCTGAATCACTGTTAGCATGCCTAACTTCATTCTTTCCTGGATCTACATACCCTGGATTAATCAGATGACCAAACAAGTTCTTGTGAGGTGGTCTTTCATTCAACAGCACACCCTTATAACCTTTCATTCTAACAAGCGTGTTCAGGTTCATGTGATCCTGTACAACAATCTGAGTAGGATCTCTTCTCAATTTCTTGTGCTTCTTATCTAATATCATCTGCAGGAATCTTGGATATAGCAGAAATTTCTTGTTCTTCAAATCTCTAAGTGGTTCCAGCATGTGTTCAAGTATCATACCAGATACATTGAACGGCTTGTTCAAGATAAGAGCAACCATCAATGAGCTAATACTCTTTCTCATAACATCATACCCTCAACTCACTGATCCAAATACATGCAACATGACGTGAGCGAGATACTTGAACTGAGGGCATAGCTTCCCTTTGTGTAATGAACCATCAGTAATCGGTCCATTGTACTTCATTCGTAAGAAGCACTTTCTCTGTTCAATCCATGAAAGTTCTCTTGGATCTGTCTTCTTATCTTGTAGCCTCAGTGCTTCTCTAATATCATCTTCAGATACAATCACGAGCTCCCCCTGAATCGTACTTACAACAGCAGATTCATTGTTCCAGTGATCCATCTTTGCATTCTTCCAAAACTCTTGTTGATGATCTTTATAAATGATGGCGGGGGTAGCAAGGGCAACTATCACACGGCTTCTTTTCAAGAAATCTACGATGCCGGTGAATTCTTGGTGTTTCTTTAGATCTCTCATGAATGCACAGCAATTGTTTGCTGGTACAAATGGTAATTCTTCTATCTGTTCCTTTCCAGCTGCCTGTTCTGAAGATCTAGCGGGAATATCAGCACTTTCCTGTTCAGACATGATTAGACTGCAAAACAAAACAAGAAAACATGTTAAAAATGGACAAAATAATCAAAACTTGAAATTTTTGATTTTAAGATTCTACATTCGACCGTTCGATGGTACGAATGTGAAAATAAAGGTTCGAATGTGGAATTAAAGGTTCGAATGTGAAAATCAGTTTATAAAAATGTACATTCGACCGTTTATTTCCACTTTCGACCGTTTGAACCTCTTCATTCGACCAAAAAGTCACGTTCGACCGTTTAAATTTGGGCAAAAGAAGACTGTTCATCTTCTTCAATATCAGATTTTGATTTGGATCGTTTTAACATGCCATTTTGATTTGAATACCCTCTAATATGGCCGATTAACAATTTCCAATCAACAATTTTGATTATAATCCATTGTTTATGTGTTTTTAATTAAAAAAACTAGGGTTCGAAGGTTTTAAATCATCAATTGAACAATCTGTTTAGTTTTAAACCTTGTTTTTCGTTTATTCTCCCCGTAAAACACATGAACAATGAAACCTTAACACAAATTGTGACAATTAACAGTTAATAATCATAGTTTGATCTCAGTTAGGGTTTGGTCAAAAAATTAAGGATTCTGAATTTGTTTGTGGATGATAACCTGCAAATGATGAATCAAAATGATCAGCAAAGCAATACGAACACAATGATATGATTTTTGTTTCACGAGCAACAAGATCACTTTATCACAGAAATTTGAAAAATTTTGAATATGAGGGTCGAATGTGCAGATCTGGTATATATAGGCTCCACATTCGACCAAGCAACTAGGGAGAATGTGAAACTTTTTCCACCTTCAACCCTATTGAAAGGTTCGAATGTAGAAAAAGGGTTCGAATGTGAAATTAACACATGAACACTCACATTCGACCGTTTGAAAGGTTCGAATGAGCAGTTAAAATTCTACCTTCGACCCAACGAAGGGGCAAATGAAAAATGGAATTTTTGAAATTTTTTTACCAAATCTCAAAATCGAGTCCCGTTCAAAATATTTTTCAACGTTTAAGCATCCGACATTCATTGTTTCTCATTTAAAGATGACAAAACTCAAATGGTCCATCATGTTTTAGAAAATCATAACCACCATCAGCTATCAAAAATAAGATAGAAATGTAAAATCTTTTGGATTTTCTAAACTTTTTGTTAAAACACACCTAAAATCTTTTTGAGTTTTATATTTTTGACGAGAAATGTAAAATGCATAAGTGTAAAGATAAAGTAGTAAATGTTTTGTGATTTCCGATAAGGAGATCATATTAGTTATTGAGAAATCTGATCACATCGTTGATCTTTTGATTTATTATCATTAAAGACAATGTGTGGTCTGGCAACTGCTGATATTGTGATCCACATAAACTCTCATGCAGACTGTTGTGCAGTGCTTTAGACTGATACTATTATTTATAGTATAAATTCAATTGTCTGTGGTTCCCACACACACGACATACTCCCGTATCAAGAAGTAAATGCACAAAGATTCATTGTAACGCGTGATTATGCTTTTGTCATCTGTAATTTACAAGGTATGAGGCACAGAGGTATACAGGTCAGCAAATCAATGCAACAAAGTAACTTATGCACTCTACCAGGTTGAGGGCTGATATCAATCATGATTTGCATCAATGATTGGATACGATGCATTAGATAATCTTTGATTATCGTCATACATTGAAAGTTCCTCAATTCGGTAACTTTAGGATTTGGCTTTACAACACTTTTATAAAGATACCCTGTCTGATCTAGGTCCGTAATGACTTACAGTAGAAAATCAGAGAGGCTATCCCCAGATAACTAATAACATAACGACCCGAAACCTCTGAATTTTGTACAAATACCATATCAAACGAAATTACGGTACTAAGACCATATGCCCATGAGGAGTTCATCCACACAACAATTCGTTTGATATGTATGTATCAGGCACGCAGTAATAGGTCTACGAAGCCTATCAACACATCACACAGACTCAAACACACGCCTTATATTGCATTACACTTCTTTAGCATGTGTCAGATCCCCACTGATGTACTATCATTTCCCTTTTTTCTCCTGGAAATCATTTTGGGTTTTTTCTAATTTTTATGGGTTTTTTTTTTGAATTTTTCAATTTTTTGGTTTTTCTGAAAATAAAATTTACCTAGAAACGTAAAACATATTTTTGGATTTTTGTGTTTTTCTGAAAAGCAATAAAAACTAAAAACTAAAAAATGATAAACTGAGGTGGTGATTAGTCTTGTTTTTCTTTTATTCCATTAGCTTTTAAAAGATATTCAAATCTTGATTTATCAAAAGCTTTGGTAAAAAAGATCTGCACGTGGATTTTGACCATATCGATCAACTTTGCGTAACAATCACAGATAAAATGATATTTGATCCAGATATGTTTAGCTTTAGAGTGATTTACTAAGTCTTTTGTTAATGCAATTGCGGCTTCATTATCACAATAAATAGGGGTTTTTAAGAAATTGCAAACCGTAGTCCACCATCTGTTGTTGTATCCAGAGAACTTGTGAGCAGCAACTTGATGCTGAAACGTATTCTGCTTCACATGTGGATGAGGCAACTACGGTTTGTTTCTTGCATTGCCAGGTCACGAGCCTGCTCCCCATAAACTGGCATCCAGCCGTTGTGGATTTGCTGTCTTTGTCACAGCCACCCCAATCTGCATCACTAAAAGCGATTACGTCAAAATTATCATCATTAGGGTACCAAAGTCCTCTCGACACACAACCCTTCAGATATCTAAGGATACGTTTGACAGCTGCAAGATGACTCTGTTTTGGCTTCGATTGATAACGTGCACAGAGACATGTGGCAAACATTATATCTGGTCTGGAGGCGGTGAGGTACATCAGAGATCCGACAATTGCTCTGTATGTAAAAGGATCAGTTAGCTCCCCCTTAGCATCAACACCAATCCCGTGATTAGGTTGTATCGGGGTATCCATCGGCTTTGAATCATCCATCTGGAATCGGCTCAAGACTTCAGAAACATATTTCGTCTGGTAAATAAAGATCCCCGTTGGTCTTTGGTTCACCTGCAAGCCTAGGAAAAACTGCATCTCTCCCATCGCACTCATTTCGAACTTTTCCTGCATAACACGTTCAAAATTCTCTGCATAGAAGTTCGTTAGTAGAACCAAAAATAATGTCATCAACATAAATCTGCACTAGAAGCAAGTCATCCCCTGTTCGTTTTGTGAACAGTGTGCAATCTACCAAACCTCGTTTGGATCCTTTTGACAGAAGATACGTGCTCAGCTCCTCAAACCATTGCCTTGGAGCCTTGTGCAACCTGTAGAGAGCTTTGTTTAGAACGTAGACCTTATCCCGGTGAATAGGATCCTCAAAGCCTGGTGGTTGACCTACGTAAACTTCTTCCTTGACCACACCATAAAGGAACACGCTTTTAACGTCCATTTGATACACCTTGCATTTTTTATAAGATGCAAACGCCAGAAACATTAGAATAGCTTCTATGCGTGCAACCGGTGCATAAATCTCGTTGTAATCGATTCCTTCAACTTGATGAAAGCCTTGTACGACTAATCGAGCTTTGTTCCTAATAATCACTCCTCTATCATCTTTCTTACACTTGAACACCCATTTTGTTCCGATCTTTTTCTGTCCTGGAGGTAAATCTGTCAGTGTCCACACTCCCAGTTTCTGAAATTGTAATAACTCCTCTTGCATAGCCTCTACCCAAGGGTCATCCAAAAGAGCATCCTTGTATGTCCGCGGCTCTACCTGCGAAACATAGCAAGCAAAAGACCAGTCATTTTGAAAACCTGATTTTTGAATTTTGGCATATAAAGCAAGAGCGCCAAGGTTTTCTGGTGAGATTGCATTCCTCAGTTGACCTCTCGTCATGACACTGCTACCAGGATCACCAATAACCTGCTCGATCAGGTGAATTCAATGTATCCGAGATTCCGGATAATCAGGTACTTGCACTCCCGTCTGAGTAGTTAAATTCTCTGTCGAATCCAGATCATTACCCAAGTTTGATGATGAAGCACCATTTGGATTTGGGTTCACTAGAGGTGTCTCTGTAGCAATATCTGGAACAGCTTCACTTGTTACATCATCGTCATCTTCAGATTCCGATGAATTAAGAGTTGTGGAAGCTTCTTGAAATACCTCTTCTTCAACTACAGGAGCGTTGGTATCATTAGAAGTTGTTTGAAGGTTTACAGTGATCGGACGCACCAACGGTGATGTCACTGCATTTTCACATCGTAATATAATCGTAATACAGCCTCTTCAACCAAGCTATCTAGATAGAATGATTCAAAGAAGTCTTTGTAATCAAACATCCAGTCTGGACCGCTACCCTGTACATTCTGAGTATACCGCTGCACTTCAACGTTAGCACACTCCTCGACCTGACGAGTTCGTTTGTTGAAAACCCGTTTGAGCGGGGTTGCATATCCAACAACGAATCCTTCTTCAGCCTTTGGTGCGAACTTCTCAGATGGATTAAGCATTGTACATAGAGCTCCAAACGGTTCTAGATACTCTAAGTTCGGCTTTCATCTATTCAACAATTCATAAGAAGTTTTGCCAAACTTCTTCACGTTAAAACACGATTAAGAGTATAACAAGCTGCGTAAATTGCTTCATTCCAGAACATTACTGGAAGATTGGAATCCGCAAGCATTGTTCTTGCCACTTCAATTAGAGTCCTGTTTTTACGTTCTGCGACACCGTTCTGTTGAGGGGTATACGGAGCACTGTATTCATGGTGAATTCCTTTGTTTTCACAAAGAGCTTCCATCTGTGCATTCTTAAACTCCGTCCCATTATCATTCCTAATTCTCTTGATCTTGAGACCATAGACATTTTCCAATCGAGTGAACAAAACTTTCAAATTATCAAACGCGTCGCTCTTATGATGCAAGCACATAACCCATGAAAATCTAGAATAGTCATCTGTAACCACAAGACAATACAATTCACCAGCATGACTTTTACGCTTGACCGGTCCTAACGGATCCCTGTGCAAACTCTCAAGTGGTAGTTCAACTGAATTGACTTTCTTTGGCTTATGGGATTGTTTGTGTTGCTTTCCTTTCTTGCAACTCACACACTTGTCATTCAAATGAAAATGTTTAACATTCAGGCCTGTGACAAGTTCATTCGTTACCAAATGATTCATCTTTCAAAGATGAATGTGTCCCATCCTCCTATGCCACATGATTGATTCTTTTTCAGTAGCCTTGGAGAGGAAGCACGTGACTTGTCCTTGTGTAGTCATGGCTTTTGACATGTCGAGAATGTACAAATTGTTCACTCTCGGTGCTTTTAACATCACCCACTCTTTTGGTAAAATGAATCCCGGCTTGAGTATATAGCAAGATTTGTCATCAAAGAATACCGAAAACTGTTTATCACAAATCTGACTGACACTGAGCAGATTATAATCAATTTGCTTCACGTATGAAATTTTCTCAAAACTCACTATCCCATTACTTACACTACCCTCCATGGTAACGTATCCACCCTTATTCCCGGAAAACGCTACATAACCTCCATTAATATTTCTGATACCAAACAGTAGCGATAAATCCCCTGTCATGTGACAAGAAGCTCCACTGTCAACAATCCAAAGACTTCTCACAGGGCCAGCTGAAGCTCCCTGCACATATCAAGTAAAAGATTAGATTTGTTGGGGGGACCTAAGCCTGCTTGGTCTTGGGTCTTTGAACTTTGAGTTTCAAAGATTCTTTCTCATAGACAGATTGATTTGAATTGATCTTTTTCTGATCAATTAAATCTTTTTCAGTTTCAGTTTTCACATTCTCTTTCACTTGAGAAGATGAAGCACCTTGAGAACCCTTTGGTGACCAATACTGTTCCGAACGTTTCAAGATCCGGATTTGAGATTTTGGAGTCTCAACCAGTTTCTTTACTTCGTCTTTAAACGAAACTTTCTTGGTTACCTTCTCTGATTTAACAGAGACAGGTCCAACTGTTGACTTGACCACAAGTTTTACAGGAACCTTTTTCTTGTCAACAGTTGTGTTCACCACTGGTTTCTTAAGGGATTTTTCAATGGCTATCCGGTTACGATGGTCATATGTCATCGAACGATTATCCCTTCTTTGATAAAAGTGATTTTGATTGTAAAAATGTGCTTGTTGAGGGACAACACGTTGTTGTGGATAACATTGATTATCGACTGGACGTTGATGATTTTGCTTCACTTCCACCTCGTGCCTTTTGTGCCTAACATATGGGCAGTGAGCAAGTAAATGCCCTCTCTCCCCGCATTTATAACACGCACGGTATTCCTCAAAGTTATTCTTAGCGTTCGACTTAGAGTATGTAGTGATAGGATATTGATCCTCCACACATTTCCTTCTAAGACTCTCAGGAGCTGGGTCCTTGGAGTAAGTCGGCTCAAGAAAACTGTTAGCCTTGTTCTTTATCTTGATAAGCTCTGTGAAATGAACCTTCGGTTCTTTTGGAATATCCAAGTAAATTCTCTCTAAAACCTCTGGAGGTACATCATTTGTTCGCTCATGCTTTGGGAACCAAATTGTACTCTCCTGCCAAATCTTCTCAATCAGAACATAAACCTAACCCATCCTCCTTTGAAGCAAATGTTTATTCTAACTTCATCGATCGAGATCTGACCACCACCACCACCAGTGGCGGAGCCAGGGTTTTCTTTTACTGATGTCACTTTTTTTGAGTGATCGAGTTTTATCAACTTCAAGTTAGAACTTTCGGGTCGGGTCAAGTTAAGTTTTTATCATAAAGTTCCAATCAAGAACAACACAAATTACTTCAGTTTCCCATCTAAATACATCCAACAACTCCTAGTCAACAAATAAAACAAACATATCAAGATCAACCTGAACAAACTCTTTTAGATTAAAAAAAGGATTAACGCATCCTAGTTTTAAGTTTAATATCATAAACTCAAAAGAAGAAACTATATAGAATTGGAAATCTATGAAATTGAAAAAAAGATGCAATACATTACCGTTAAAAAAAAAAAGATGCAATACATTAACCAATCAAAATACCATTAAAATCATAATAAACATGTTTGTATATCTAATAACTGGAAAAAAGCAACCTGATATTGTTATGAAACGATGAAAGGTTCGCTATATATTAATTGAGCATTCTTCTAACTAGTCCTTGGAAAAGCCATGCAAGACGAGTAATTTTTTTTATTAGAGTAAAAAGTTTAACCATTTGGGGTTTGTAATTTATTAAAAAAAGTGGACCCGTATAGCTGGTCTTAAAATTAAAAAAGCAAGAAAAAAAATGAAAATAAAAGGAGCCAAACCTTTTTCGAACCAGGGTGGATTGATTTGGATAAAAAGGTATAACCACTCCAGCCTTGTTTCCTTTTTGTCATTTCTCACGAAAATAATCTTTATGATGTCATAGTTCGAAAAATCATTGGGTAATCAACATTATATATTATACGCTCTGTATAAATTTCAAAACCAATGATGTCCCATGACCTCATTCCAATGCACATAGCTCCGCCCATGACCACCACCATCATCATCATCAAACTCGTCATGCAGCTGTACGTCGTTCGCATTTGATTTTATTTAAAGACCCGTAAACTTCACGGTTGAACAAAACATAAAATGAAAAATTAATGGAAGATATACATAATACGATATTACTATATGTAACTTGATTAATAATTAAAAGAGAAACATAAATTCATGTTTCTAATTCACGATCTCCAAACTAGTCAATACATTAAATATGAATACAAAAACTATATCTTTATATAATAATCCAAATAAAGATATTTAAGAGTTGGCCGTCTAATTACACCCTTAAAATGAAAAAAAAAAACATTGTTAATATAAAAAAGGCACTTTGAGTAACATATCTGGATCACTGTGAGGTAGAACTGGCAAAGTCGCAAAGATGATCTATATCAGCCTTACCCATGCTCATTCTTCAATTTTTAATAAGCATTATCAGTCTTGGTGAGCTAATAAAAGAGTGTTGATGTTGTGATAGTGTAGTGTGAGCACTTGTAGCTGAAGCAGGGGCTAGGAAGCCTACATATATGACTTATGTTGTAGATACGACCATAGATAATCTGTTAAACACTTGAACCCAATTAAAGATTTAGTAAAATTACAAAACAACAAACACTTAAACCGAATTAAAGATTTAGTAAAATTACAAAACAACATACATCATTCATGAACTCGTTGTGGGAGGCCATCCTTTCAATGTCAAGTTGTTATCTCGTTAATTTGATCCTTTAAAATGGACCTTAGATAAATGAGTTTAAACATTATTTGGGAACACTTGCATTCTCTATTTTATGTAGTATATCTTTTTGTAATGTAAACCAATTAACTTGCGATTCTATATCACAGATAGTCAAATCAAAAGCCAATACCCAAAACATCTCGTTTTTTTAAGCAATAAGAAACTTTCGGAAAAAGATCTGTGGGTAATTCAAATGTTCAATTTTTTTGAAGGATCTTTTCTTTTGTAACGCATGAAAAACATCAAAATCGGTTTACAACAAAAAGTGTATACAATCAATTGGTGTTTATATGTAATGGAATTGCAACACAATACATATTGATCACTAAAGTCGATATCTATACGTAGTGTACCGGTACTCACCGATGCAAATCATGAAAGTTGCTGATGGTCCATGCCAACCTAGAATTTGAAGAGGCATACTACCAGATGTACACCATGTAACATTGACTGAAAAAATTAATTTACACTAATCAAAAGTGTATACACATGATGAAATAAATAAATGGTATTTGATGTTTGAGGTCATATTTTTTTCTCGCTAACTATAGACGTTTGACCCATTGGTAATAACATAACCAAAATGATCCCTTTAAAGATTAGACATACCTCCTTTATTATCACAGCAACAGGTAGTTTTAGATTGAATCCTGCTTTAAGAAGACTAAACTTGGACCAAAATGAACTTTTTGGTTACCTTGAATACACCTTAGTAAGGTCTAACAATAACCATCAGAAGGTGGGTTTACACACTCAAAATGGGAATTAAGACTTGAATAGATCTGCACAAGATGGTGACTAAAGATTAAGAATTTGCTAATACAACGTAAAGAGAACAAACTGCAGATACAGAGTGTTCTTATTTAATGGTATGGGCAAGAGATTAATGTACAACACATTTTGTCATTTTGACATGTTTCTCCACATAACCAAGTAGGACCCACTATTGTACATGTGATAAAGTGCGCAAACAATTTCCTTAATCACTATATTTAGCCCTAACAAACCACCACATGTTAATATAGCAACACACACCTCATCTAATGCTAAATAAACATGCAGAAATGAAAGCTCTATTTTAGCAAAACCATTGTTAAAATCAAGACATGTTGTATACATTGGTAGCAAAATATGCAGATTTGGTGGTTTGGTAAATGGTCGAGTAATTTTGTACAGGTTGCCCCAAACCACTTTTTGTCCAAATTTGTATCACTACTGTCCCCATATGTAGAGTAATTTTGTAATGGTTGTTTAAGCATTTTTTTCTTAAAAAAAATAATTTTAACAATGCCAATTTTCTGAAATAATAGCGATTTTGATGACAGACTATTATAAACATGTATATTGTTGTGTTAAGTGTTTTTCAAGCCATGTATGCGTGTAGGATCTTCTAAACAATAAAGATAATGATCAAACAATTTCAATTTAGGTGCGGAATCCCTGAATTGATCACAAAATGATAATAAAACTAGCAAAACACATAAATCATCATTAACATAATCATTTCATTCATTTAGATAATCAATTACACATCAAAACATTGTTAATAATGATTAATCACGATTACAGACTCAATAATAACCCTAAGGAGAAACACACACTGGGAGGGAAAACAAAATGTCAAAAGTTACATTCAAAAAGTTAATTTAGACTTATATAGACCTGCACATTCACCCAAATGACTTGGTCGAATGTGCAGGTTCGACCGTTTAAGGTGGGCGAACCAAGACACATCTATCTACAAAACTTCCTTCGACCTCTTCCACAGACTTGGTAAGACTTTCAGACTCACCAGCCACTGTGGCCTTGGGCGTGGTGCTCTTTACAGTCTCATTCTCTGAATCCCATCTTTCATCTTCTTGTGTCTCTTAAGAATCAACAGACACTTCATCAACTAAATGTAAACCCTTTTTGGCTACACTCTTCTTTCTTCTAGATTCCTTCTTTTGTGCGGGTTCTACATCATCTTGTTTTTTCTTTACCTTTCCCTGTCTTTGCACCGACGTTCACTACTTGTCGCTTTCTCTTTGCAACAGGATCCACTGGACATAAAGGATTATCTTCATCTGAATCACTGTTAGCATGCCTAACTTCATTCTTTCTGGATCTACATACCCTGGATTAATCAGATGACCAAACAAGTTCTTGTGAGGTGGTCTTTCATTCAACGACACACCCTTATAACCTTTCATTCTAACAAGCGTGTTCAGGTTCATGTGATCCTGTACAACAATCTGAGTAGGATCTCTTCTCAATTTCTTGTGCTTCTTATCTAATATCATCTGCAAGAATCTTGGATATAGCAGAAATTTCTTGTTCTTCAAACCTCTAAGTGGTTCCAGCATGTGTTCAAGTATCATACCATATACATTGAACGGCTTGTTCAAGATAAGAGCAACCATCAAAGAGCTAATACTCTTTCTCATAACATCATACCCTCCACTCACTGATCCAAATACATGCAACATGACGTGAGCGAGATACTTAAACTGAGGGCATAGCTTCCCTTTGTGTAATGAACCATCAGTAATCGGTCCATTGTACTGCATTCGTAAGAAGCACTTTCTCTGTTCAATCCATGAATGTTTTCTTGGATTTGTCTTCTTATCTTGTAGCCTCAGTGCTTCTCTAATATCATCTTCAGATACAATCACGAGCTCCCCCTGAATCGTACTTACAACAGCAGATTCATCTTCAGATACAATCACGATCTCCCCCTATCAACACATCACACAGACTCAAACACACGCCTTATATTGCATTACACTTCTTTAGCATGTGTCAGATCCCCACTGATGTACTATCATTTCCCCTTTTTCTCCTGGAAATCATTTTGGGTTTTTTCTAATTTTTATTGGTTTTTTTTTTGAATTTTTCAATGTTTTTGGTTTTTCTGAAAATAAAATTTACCTAGAAATGAAAAACATATTTTTGGATTTTTGTGTTTTTCTGAAAAGCAATAAAAACTAAAAACTAAAAAACGATAAACTGAGGTGGTGATTAGTCATGTTTTTCTTTTATACCATTAGCTTTTAAAAGATATTCAAATCTTGATTTATCAAAAGCTTTGGTAAAAAGATCTGCACGTTGATAGTCAATGTGGATTTTGACCATATCGATCAACTCTTTTGCGTAACAATCACGGATAAAATGATATTTGATCCAGATATGTTTAGCTTTAGAGTGATTTACTAAGTCTTTTGTTAATGCAATTGCGGCTTCATTATCACAGTAAATAGGGGTTTTAAGAAATTTCAAACCATAGTCCACCATTTGTTGTTGTATCTAGAGAACTTGTGAGCAGCAACATGATGCTGAGACGTATTCTGCTTCACATGTGGATAAGGCAACTGCGATTTCTTTCTTGCATTGCCAGGTCACGAGCCTGCTCCCCATAAACTGGCATCCAGCCGTTGTGGTTTTGCTGTCTTTGTCACAGCCACCCCAATCTACATCACTAAAAGCGATTACGTCAAAATTATCATCATTAGGGTACCAAAGTCCTCTCGACAGACAACCCTTCAGATATCTAAGGATACTTTTGGCAGCTGTAAGATGACTCTGGTTCGGCTTCGATTGATAACGTGCACAGAGACATGTGGCAAACATTATATCTGGTCTGGAGGCGGTGAGGTATATCAAAGATCAGACGATTGCTCTGTATGTAAAAGGATCAGTTAGCTCCCCCTTAGCATCAACACCAATCCCGCTCAAGACTTCAGAAACATATTTCGTCTGGTGAATAAAGATCCCCGTTGGTCTTTGGTCTACCTGCAAGCCTAGGAAAAACTGCATCTCTCCCATCGCACTCATTTCGAACTTTTTCTGCATAACACGTTCAAAATTCTCTGCATAGAAGTTCGTTAGTAGAACCAAAAATAATGTCATCAACATAAATCTGCACTAGAAGCAAGTCATCCCCTGTTCGTTTTGTGAACAGTGTGCAATCTACCAAACCTCGTTTGAATCCTTTTGACAGAAGATACGTGCTCAGCTCCTCAAACCATTGCCTTGGAGCCTTGTGCAACCTGTAGAGAGCTTTGTTTAGAACGTAGACCTTATCCCGGTGAATAGGATCCTCAAAGCCTGGTGGTTGACCTACGTAAACTTCTTCCTTGACCACACCATAAAGGAACACGCTTTTAACGTCCATTTGATACACCTTGAATTTTTTATAAGATGCAAACGCCAGAAACATGCGAATTCAAATACTTCGGGTAATATCTAAGGTTCTCGCTTGACTTCTGATTCGTCTGCCAGAGATACTCCGAGTCATAACTGCTCCATCCTTTCAACTCAGACAGGTACCTGAACACATGCTTAAAATGGTTTTGGGTCAGCGATTACGCTGGTGAGTCCGTGCGTTAGTTTAAAAGGGTTTTTAATAAGGTTATCATTTCAAAAGCAAGTTCGTAAAGTTTACACGGTTCAACACATGGTGATGTACAAGCGACACCTCAAACCTAACACAGAATCTATCTACTGCCATTATAGATTCTCCTAGCAAAATACATGTCACAACGGCCCCATGGACCTTAGTGGAGGGTTTTCCGGGCTTCCGGATCCACTGTGTGTGGGGGTTTCCCCAAGTAGCGCTACCCACATATTAAGTGGCCCAATCCCCTGGGTTAATGAGTGTCGGTATGGTTATTCGGCAGCTACTATCTTGTCACATCAAACAGTTTATCAAAAGGAAGCATGCATTCACCCCAAAATAGTAAAACACGAAAAGTGGGGAAGGTACACGGGACTCACCTGGATAGCAATGCATACGAATAGGTTATAGTAACCGGAGCGTCCGACGTATCGTACGACTAAACTCCTGGTCGAATTCCTAAGTCGCCAACATTATTAGTCTTGGTTTTATTATCAATTACACGGTTATGTGTGGGGACGAGCTCGAGTGTATGGTTTCTAGTCTTTATATTAATGTCGCCTCTATTATCTAGATCCGTCTCATGTAAACATATATATTTATAGTGTCGAGTTAATTTCTTATGTCTAAGTGGTCAAGGTACTATTCCCTTAAATGTTCATATTTAGTGTTCATAGCTTATGTCTCGACCCGAACCGTATGCCACATTATTATGTTCAGGTGTTGTGTCTAATGTTTAGGTATCATTGTCCGATAACTCGTATGTCCGTTATTCTATATAGTATTAAGTGTCAAGTTTCTACCTTAATGTTTTCAAGTCCGAATACTATGTCATAATGTCCAACTCCTCATACAAATTCAAGGTATCAATCTAATGTCCAAACTATATTTGTCGGGTCCGTATCCTAAGCGTCTTTTGTCCTTGTTTATGTGTCAAGTTCATAGTGTCCAAACGTTTAAGATGTCGAGGTGAGGTTTATTCTTAAGTATTCATAGATCCGGGGGTCTCAAGTTGTGACAACTTCTATCCGCTTTTTGATTACTTAAGGTGTCCTTCCATTCCTAATTCCCTAGTCATATTATAATGCGTCAAGTCGAGTTTTTAGGTTTAATATGTATTCTTATATCCGATGTTTCAAGTATCGACTCAAATGTCAATGGTTCCTCGGTCAAGTCCAAATGTCCATACCAATAGTCGCGATACTCAATCTACTCCTATGTCCAAGGTTGTTAATACGCTCGTCAAGTCCCACACACAAGTTATAAATAGTTAGTTTATAATAAATATAATTATCGAGTCCTCGAGTTCGGTTATACCTGATGTCTCGGGTTATGGTTCGTGTTGACCGGTTGACTGCCTTGCTGACTCGGTACCGAGGGTTGACTTTTGTTGACCTGGGGTTTAACTCGTCTTCATAAATCTGTTCCTGGACCAGACCCGGACCTTGACCCAAGCCCACATATCAATAACCAACATCCTAACCTCTACAATTATACCAAATCGTCTCCAACACCCGAGCCCGCATATCCTTCACCCTCGTCACCACCTGTGACCACCCTAGCACCACCACAGACACCTTAAACCATCATTACATCGCCGCCACCACCGCCAACTGAGTCCACTGTAACATGACCATCTAGAACACCGCCTTCTCTATTAGCATCTAACCATGTTCCTGGCACGATTCTAGCTTTAATTAACCATACAAGCTATTAAAGAGGGTGAAAGATGGTCGGGTTTTACCTTGTGTTTCAATCAGAGACGAAGGTGCCGCCGCTGGACCACCCTCGTGGCCTTCTGTCCCGATGACAGATCCGGTTCTGATCCAAACCTCACCCGAACCACCGTCGTCTTCTTCTTCCTTTCTTCCTTTTCTTCGATCTCTGTCTCTCTCTCTCTCTCTCCTCTATTCTCTCTCTTGAACTCTACATCTCTCTCTCTATAATAGTGTTTGGTGAAGCAAGGTTGTGGAGGTGAGGGGGGTTGTGGGGTTGCCGCTGCCGGAGCACCACCGGAGGACCACCGCTACTGGCAGAGGAGACCCTCCGGTCTCCCTCTCTTCTCTGGCTCTCTCTCTCTCTAACTCATAGTGTGTGTGTGTGTTTATGAAAATGAAAGACACACTAAAGTGTGTATGTGTTATTATAAGAGGGTAAAGGGGTGGGTGTCAAAAGAAGGGGAGGACAAGTGTCCTCCTCTTGATGACTCACCCCATTCGATCGGGTACGATTTCAGGTTCGTTAACGCGTGCTAACTCGGTCTCATAACGTGCATTCTAAAATATTATTTATAATAAATGGTTCGGTTTTCAGTTTCGCACTTAACCGGCTCGCTCATTATTGGTTTTGGTTCGCTTTTATTACACGATAATAATATTATTATTCAAAAATTTTTTGGGGGTCGGTGCCGGGTTGTTACATTCTCCCCCCCTTATAAAAATTTCGTCCGCGAAATTATGGTTGGGGTTATCTCGTAGTTCAATTACCATACTCATAACGTTGTCAAGGTTATCTAGTTCTAAAGCATTACTAATAAGTGCGAACGTACAGTTGCATCGCTAGGTAGACAGATCATACTACAGGAAAATGGGGAAATAAACTCAAGACCTACCACGAGATCACAACCAACCATGTAGATAAGGGCTTTTATGCGGATCATACTATGTTTTTCCAAGATACGTTTGAGGCTCGTACGTACCACGGGGAGGCTTTAAACCTTTACAATTCTACTTCAAGACGAGAGTATGGCGATTGACTTATCGGATAGAGTGTCCAAATATAGAGAGGTTTACCAAATCAGTGGCTTGACAGTCATCAAAACAAGTAAATAAACAACGATGACATGGAAATCATGGAAACAGAATCCATAAATTCCTCGAGTGTTTGCTCGTTCGATTGCTTTTAAGAATGATCCTGTTTATTTCCTTATCAACCAATGGAATCAACACTATGGAGGGGGAGGAAAAGCATACGAATTGACGAGCGAAAGAAAACTTACCTCATGTTTGCTAAGTCGCCCATCACTTGGGCTTCCGTAAGGAAGTACTCTCTATACCGAGTGTTTCCCTTGCAATTTACTATACCAAACAACAATGAATTTAGCGTTCTTATTTTCTAACGAGTGAGTTTAACAAGATAGAATTTTCGGGGGACCTCAGTGTCCGTTATCTGAATGATATCTTCTGGTTTTGACCAGAGAGTTTCACTGGAAGAATGGAAAGATTAAATCTTATCTTTGTTTTCATAGCAAGAACATTGTCTCTGTAAGGGCTGCGATGTTCGATCGAAAAGAATAGATTCGTCATGGTTAACGATGAGGAATACCTTTGGTTTGATACAAGTGTTCGAAACTAGGAAACAGACTATGGTTTATTCTAGATCAGACTTCCAGTCTCATCCCTGACGTATCATCGGTGTTTATATATAGGGTGTACCGCAGCTAACCCACCACACCTTTGATACCCAGAAACGTACTGAAATTCTCTCTCGAGAAATAGGGTTTATTTTTGGATTGATTCCCAGTCCCGTTCCGGATGTACCATCGGTGTTTATATATAGGGTGTACCGCAGCCAACCCACCACACCTTTGGTACTTCAAAAACGAACTAGAAATTTTTCCCAAAACCTGCGTGGAATTTCATACCACCAAAACGTACCTGTATATTCACGATTACACTCCGGATCGTAACCATCGATTTACCTTACATTAAGGTGCTATGTCTTTTTACATAAATAACTTAGTTAACAAGGGAGGTTAAAAGTACAAAGATCAGTTATAAACAATGAAGGAGACAGATGGACGTTTTACTTGGTTGAGTTTAATGGTTTGATAACAAACGAAAAGTGTTTTCTAATGATGGGGAACATTTTCCTTAGGTTGTCTCTTGTCAAAACTTACTGATTCGAGGGTTTCTATGTCGGAACAGTTAATATGGGTGAAGATTTCATATTTCTTGCTAGCGTCTTGCCGAGATTTTCCGAAAGATTCTGGTATGAAGGATTGTAGATGGTTTTACACAAGTCATGGTAGAGGAATGTTTCGCACGTCAAGAGTCATTTGATTCGTTCAAGTTGAATAATCATGGTGGTAGGTACATCCTTGTCCAAGGTTTAGAAGGAAAATCGGCATTTTGGTTGGTATTCTAAAGATTTGAACAGTGGTTTGGAATGATCATTGAGTAATCTAAGGTTTCTTTAGCATTTACATATGGTTCTAAGAAGTCGTTCAATCCAAAAGGACTTAAACATCCAAAAAGCAATGAGCAACCGCCGAAATTTCTATACTCAAGTGTTATAAAAAGATTAAAAACCTGTGTACGAAAGTTCGTAGTGATAAAACTGAGTATGCACCAGGTTTCTGAACTGAATTAAGTGACTTTATTCAAAGATTTCACCGAAGCATTGAAGGAAGTTACAAGTATTGGTGTGATAGAGTCGAAAGAACGATGATGAACGGGGTCCAATCGTGTTCCTCAAGACGTTTCTTCAAGGTTTCGTCTTATCCGAAGCGTTTCACACGAAGTTTTGAATAATATATTTCGAGCTTCAAAGGAATATAAACTATGATTCCACAACTATATAGGTGTTATCTAGCGTTTACCCGGTGCTCAAGAAAAGGCGCTTAGAATGTTTGTTACATAAAAAGGAATTATCCTGGATAACTCGATCCAAGTGGTATAAAGGAATGATGAAGGATCACATAATGAGTTCAAGGCTACACTCCATCGAGTGAGAATATCATGGTTAGGAAACCAAGAAACACTCAAGATGAGGTGCATTATTAATTCGTTAGTATCAAGCCGGCGTGATTTACACAAGTTTTCGCATTCAGGGGTGTTAATCCGATTCTTACACTTATGATTTCTGATAAGATATGCCCGTAATGCCCTTGTGCCTGCGGATTCATGATTATGTTTGCAACCATAATCACTTGTCCGCCTCACTTAAGCATCCAAGCATATTCCTATCAAAATCATAATGTATTATCTTATACTTTGGATGTTTCGCAGTGTTGTTCATGTGCACATTGTATCGTTGGTTAGCAAGGTTCATCCTAATGTGTTCAGTACCCATGGTCAACTCGTCCGGTATCTCCTTGCTGCAACACTAGTTTGCTCGCCATGCTTCGGTTTTCCAAACCGGAATTAACTCTGTGGTTTCAAAGGTCAGGATCTTAAGGTTCACGGTTGAAGCCTAATGGTGTTCTTATTCGCTTCGATTGTTTGCTCTGATACCAACTGTCACAACCCGACCCAGGTGGGCCCGGTTGGAATACAGATGGTTACCAAAACATCACGCAATGCAAGCAGACATCGGAAGCAATGCATATATTACTATAAATAACTGTCTACATTTCTAAATACCGTACAATCTCTAATTCAAATACTTCGGGTAATATCTAAGGTTCTCGCTTGACTTCTGATTCGTCTGCCAGGGATACTCCGAGTCATAACTGCTCCATCCTTTCAACTCAGACAGGTACCTGAACACATGCTTAAAATGGTTTTGGGTCAGCGATTACGCTGGTGAGTCCGTGCGTTAGTTTAAAAGGGTTTTTAATAAGGTTATCATTTCAAAAGCAAGTTCGTAAAGTTTACACAATTCAACACATGGTGATGTACAAGCGACACCTCAAACCTAACACGGAATCTATCTACTGCCGTTATAGATTCTCCTGGCAAAATACATGTCACAACGGCCCCATGGACCTCAGTGGAGGGTTTTCCGGGCTTCCGGATCCACCGTGTGTGGGGGTTTCCCCAAGTAGCGCTACCCACATATGAAGTGGCCCAATCCCCTGGGTTAATGAGTGTCGGTACGGTTATTCGGCAGCTACTATCTTGTCACATCAAACAGTTTATCAAAAGGAAGCATGCATTCACCCCAAAACAGTAAAACACGAAAAGGGGGAAGGTACATGAGACTCACCTGGATGGCAATGCATACAAATAGTTTATAGTAACCGGAGCGTCCGACGTCTCGTACGTCTAAACTCCTGGTCGAATTCCTAAGTTGACAACATTATTAGTCTTGGTTTTATTATCAATTACACGGTTATGTGTGGGGACGAGCTCGAGTGTATGGTTTCTAGTCTTTATATTAATGTCGCCTGTATTATCTAGATCCGTCTCATGTAAACATATATATTTATAGTGTCGAGTTCATTTCTTATGTCTAAGTGGTCTAGGTACTATTCCCTTAAATGTTCATATTTAGTGTTCATAGCTTATGTCTCGACCCGAACCTTATGCCACATTATTATGTTCAGGTGTTGTGTCTAATGTTTAGGTATCATTGTCCGATAACTCGTATGTCCGTTATTCTATATAGTATTAAGTGTCAAGTTTCTACCTTAATGTTTTCAAGTCCGAATACTATGTCATAATGTCCAACTCCTCATACAAGTTCAAGGTATCAATCTAATGTCCAAACTATATTTGGCGGTTCCGTATCTTAAGCGTCTTTTGTCCATGTTTATGTGTCAAGTTCCTAGTGTCCAAACGTTTAAGATGTCAAGGTGAGGTTTATTCTTAAGTATTCATAGATCCGGGGGTCTCAAGCTGTGACAACTTCTATCCGCTTGTTGATTACTTAAGGTGTCCTTCCATTCCTAATTCCCGAGTCATATTATAATGCGTCAAGTCGAGTTTTTAGGTTTAATATGTATTCTTATATCCGATGTTTCAAGTATCGACTCAAATGTCAATGGTTCCTTGGTCAAGTCCAAATGTCCATACCAATAGTCGTGATACTCAATCTACTCCTATGTCCAAGGTTGTTAATACGCTCGTCAAGTCCCACACACAAGTTATAAATAGTTAGTTTATAATAAATATAATTATCGAGTCTAGCTTCAATTAACCATACAAGCTATTAAAGAGGGTGAAAGATGGTCGGGTTCTACCTTGTGTTTCAATCAGAGACGAAGGTGCCGCCGCTGGACCACCCTCGTGGCCTTCTGTCCCGATGACAGATCCGGTTCTGATCCAAACCTCACCCGAACCACCGTCGTCTTCTTCTTCCTTTCTTCCTTTTCTTCGACCTCTATCTCTCTCTCTCTCCTCTGTTCTCTCTCTTGATCTCTACATCTCTCTCTATAATAGTGTTTGGTGAAGCAAAGTTGTGGAGGTGAGGGGAGTTGTGGGGTTGCCGCTGCCGGAGCACCGCCGGAGGACCACCGCCGCTGGCGGAGGAGACCCTCTGGTCTCCCTCTCTTCTCTGGCTCTCTCTCTCTAACTCATAGTGTGTGTGTGTGTTTATGAAAATGAAAGACACACTAAAGTGTGTATGTGTTATTATAAGAGGGTAAAGGGGTGGGTGTCAAAAGAAGGGGAGGACAAGTGTCCTCCTCTTGATGACTCTCCCCATTCGATCGGGTACGATTTCAGGTTCGTTAACGCGTGCTAACTCGGTCTCATAACGTGCATTCTAAAATATTATTTATAATAAATGGTTCGGTTTTTAGTTTCGCACTTAACCGGCTCGCTCATTATTGGTTTTGGTTCGCTTTTATTACACGATAATAATATTATTATTCGAAAAATTTTTGGGGGTCGGTGCCGGGTTGTTACATCTATCATCTTTCTTACACTTGAACACCCATTTTGTTCCGATCTTTTTCCGTCCTGAAGGTAAATCTGTCAGTGTCCACACTCCCAGTTTCTTAAATTGTAATAACTCCTCTTGCATAGCCTCTACCTAAGCTTCATCCAAAAGAGCATCCTTGTATGTCCACACTACCGTTCTGTTGAGGGGTATACGGAGCACTGTATTCATGATGAATTCCTTTGTTTTCACATTGTGCTTCCATCTGTGCATTCTTAAACTCCGTCCCATTATCACTCCTAATTCTCTTGATCTTGAGACCATAGACATTTTCCAATCGAGTGAACGAAACTTTCAAATTATCAAACGTGTCGCTCTTATGATGCAAGCACATAACCCATGAAAATCTAGAATAGTCATCTGTAACCACAAGACAGTACAATTCACCAGCATGACTTTTACGCTTGACCGGTCCGAACAGATCCATGTGCAAACGCTCAAGTGGTAGTTCAACTGAATTGACTTTCTTTGGCTTATGGGATTGTTTGTGCTGCTTTCCTTTCTTGCAACTCACACACTTGTCATTCAAATGAAAATGTTTAACATTCACGCCTGTGACAAGTTCATCTTTTACCAAATGATTCACCCACTCTTTTGGTAAAATGAATCCCGGCTTGAGTATATAGCAAGATTTGTCATCAAAGAATACCGAAAACTGTTTATCACAAATCTAACTGACACTGAGCAGATTATAATCAATTTGCTTCACGTATGAAATTTTCTCAAAACTCACTATCCCATTACTTACACTACCCTCCATGGTAACGTATCAACCCTTATTCCTGGAAAACGCTACATAACCTCCATTAATATTTCTGATACCAAACAGTAGCGATAAATCCCCTGTCATGTGACTAGAAGCTCCACTGTCAACAATCCAAAGACTGCTCACAAGGCCAGCTGAAGCTCCCTGCACATATCAAGTAAACGATTAGATTTTTTGGGGGACCCAAGCCTGCTTGGTCTTGGGTCTTTGAACTTTGAGTTTCAAAGATTCTTTCTCACAGACATATTGATTTGAGTTGATCTTTTTCTAATCAATTAAATCTTTTTCAGTTTCAGTTTTCACGTTCTCTTTCACTTGAGAAGATGAAGCACCTTGAGAACCCTTTGGTGACCAATACTGTTCCGAACGTTTCAAGATTCGGATTTGAGATTTTGGAGTCTCAACCGGTTTCTTTACTTCGTCTTTAAATGAAACTTTCTTGGTTACCTTCTCTGATTTAACAGAGACAGGTCCAACTGTTGATTTGACCACAGGTTTTACAGGAACCTTTTTCTTGTCAACAGTTGTGTTCACCACTGGTTTCTTAAGGGATTTTTCAATGGCTTTCCGGTTACGACGGTCATATGTCATCGAACGATTATCCCTTCTTTGATAAAAGTGATTTTGATTGTAAAAATGTGCTTGTTGAGGGACAACACGTTGTTGTGGATAACATTGATTATCGACTGGATGTTGATGGTTTTGCTTCACTTCCACCTCGTGCCTTTTGTGCCTAACATACGGGCAGTGAGCAAGTAAATGCCCTCTCTCCCCGCATTTATAACACGCACGATATTCCTCAAAGTTATTCTTAGCGTTCGACTTAGAGTATGTAGTGATAGGATATTGATCCTCCACACATTTCCTTCTAAGACTCTCAGGAGCTGGGTCCTTGGAGTAAGTCGGCTCAAGAAAACTATTAGCCTTGTTCTTTAGCTTGATAAACTCTGTGACATGAACCTTCGCTTCTTTTGGAATATCCAAGTAAATTCTCTCTAAAATCTCTGGAGGTACATCATTTGTTCGCTCATGCTTTGGGAACCAAATGGTACTCTCCTGCCAAATCTTCTCAATCTTTGAATAATTGGAAAATTTGATTGGATATTCCTCGTCAGACATTATCTTATCGGATCCAATCATCCGATAGAAAATCTTGACGGGTTTGTCACAGGGTTCATTTTTCTCAACAAGCTTAACTAATTGATTCTTTCGATGAGCGTTAGCCATGGGATGCACAATCTGAGATGGTGACACAGGTTCATTTGTAATTATGTGATTTTTAGCAAGAATATCACACAACTTCTCAGATTGATCATCCTCAGAATCGGAATCATCAGTTACAGCAGTTACACCTTCATTGTTTAATCCCAAAATTGGTCGAACATCAGAATTTGGGTCTCCCACACTAGAGGTGTTAGACTCATCATCTGATGTTGAGTCAGACTTAACTGAGCTATCCGGTGTTATTGCATACAAAGTGTGATTTTCAAATAACACTGGAGATGGGACTGCCTTGTAGTTTGCACTACTAGACTGTGAAGGCTCCTCTATGATATAATCAACAACATATGCAATGTGCTTATAACTTTCGAGTTTCTTGTTGACCTTTTCTGCAAAACACTTGATGGTAGCCATTTCAATTTTTGTGTTTTCCAAATCATTGATATAGTTGTTAATGGCTAATTGTTTCAAAGATAAAGTCTTTTTAAGTTCTGAAATGTCTTTCTTGTACCCATCAAGCACTCTGTTAAACTCTCGTGCCTCTTTCTGATACGATTGACAGTTGATCTTAGCACTCTCAAGCTGAACCCTGAGTTGCTTATTATCCTCTGCCAATCGATCGCATGCACCACAATACCTCTCACTATTCATATCAAGATTAGATTCAGAACTTACCTGCTTTGGAGGCTCTATCATCGCCATCAGTGCAAAGTGTGCTTCCTTACCAGCAAAGAATTTAGAATAGTCGATTCTGGTACAAGCATCATCCACCATGCACGATTTGCGTGTCATCAGAAAATCAGCTTCAGCAAGCAGTTGGTCGATATCATCATCTAGTGAGTTAACACTAGCTTCTGAATCAGAATCACTCTCCACATCAGAATAAGCTGAATCATACTGTTCTAGCACATCAGTAACAGAATCAAGAATCAAACCCGACTTCTTTTCTACACAATCATCACTTTCTTCACTCAACTCCTCGATTTTCACCTCAGACAAATTTTCAGTCACCAATTCTTCTTCAACACATACCAGCTCATCCAAATCCATTTTCTGTGCAACACAAGCCACATTACCAGTGGTAATCTCCTCAACACCCAACTGCATACCCGTCCAATCAAATCCCTCATCTTTCTGTATCACCAATGCCTGGTTATGGTTATCTGATTGGGTTTGAGTGTTTGGTGTAGAAATAGGAATGATTGTTCGGTTTGGATTTTGTAGTGTTTGGTTTTGGTTCTGGTTTTGTGTAGTGGTTTGTCTAACAGTGTTGTTTTGTGAAGTGTTTTGGCGGTTTTGGTAGGTATTTTGTGGTTGAAAGCTTGAAATATTTGGGCTTTGATAAGATACCTGATTTTGGGTTTGACAGTTTTGGTAGTTGGTGTTGAAAGGATTTATGTTCCCTTGTCGTGCTGGCTGTGTGCATTCCCTCTTGAAGTTACCTTTCCCACCACAAATAAAACATGTCACTTTGGCTTTATTAAAACCATATGTGGTATTTGGAGAAGTAGAAAGATCAGTTTTGCTAGTTTTCTCAATGAATTCGGTAGCTCTCCTCATAACACTAGCAAATGCCCACTGGATATAAATGAGCTCCATCTCTTCTTTATCAATTTGTTAATAGTCTTCACTGGTTAAGTTGTTGTTACCAATTTGACTAGCAACCAGCCCGTTATAAGAAGCTACCATAGCAGACACCAATGCTACATGTTGCTGTGCAATCTCAACTGTAACATTGTTCAAGTTCGAAGTTTCCAGCACAATTAAACTCTGATTAGGTTAAGTTTGGTTCATCTGGGTTTGATTTATTTGAGGAATAAATGATTGTTGTTGAGGTTGATTTAGACTTGCAGAATAACAAGAAGCTTGTTGCAACAGTGAAAATGGTGGAATGTAAGTAGTAGTAGGGTATGATGATGGGGTATAAGATGAAGTTTGAGCAAGGTAATTAATGGGGGCTTTGGGTGGTTCAACATGGCTAGAAACACATGCAATGTGTGGAGCAACATTAGAACTGGAACTTGAACTAGCAAGAGATGAAGATGTACTACCATGGTATAGCTCTGGATTCTGAGGAACTTGAGCTCTCTTTGCCTTTCTCTTTTCTTCCATCTCTTTGTTTTCTAGCTTCTGGATAAACTCGTTGATGGTCCAGTATTGGTACGCATCCTTCTGCTTAAGTACCTCGATGTGTTGATTCCAGTATGGTGGCAATGCATCAGCAAACTTGTCCACCAGCTCTGACATTGGTATGTTAATCTCATAGCTTGAAAGCTCAGTCAATAAGTGACAGTACCTTGGAATCAACTCCTTCAGCGTCTCATTTCCCATATAGCTGAAGTTCTCAAACTCTTTTCTTAGTTCCTCCATTCTCAATTTTCTCGTCTTCTCATTCCCATCATGACAATTTCTTAACATGTCCCACAACTGTTTAGAAGTTGTGCAAGACCCAAACTGATGTAAGAGTTCAGTATTAATGGCCCGGGACAGTTGGGAAAACGCCTTCTTTTCCACCGTAAATTTCTTTTTCTCGTCCTCAGCAAGATTCTCTAACGGAATCGGCTCACCCGTGTTCTCCAAGATCGGAGCAACATAACCCTTAGCAATCATTTGCCAAGCTTCCGTTCCTTCTAATCCCATTCCCCCAAGATGAATCTTGAACTTGGTCTTCCATGTGTTGTAGTCTACCATTTCCATCAACTTTGGTGGACAGCTACCACTACCCGAAGATAAGTCTTGAATAAGAGTCGAAATCGCGTATGTAGTCTGAAAGTGTACCGCCGCTGCTGCTACTCCCCAATAATCAGTCATCGGTTGTGGTTGAGGTTGTGCAACTTGTTGGGGCATAGAACTAGTCATCGCCATATAATTAATCGGTTGGGATGGTTGACTAGACTTCTGAGCAGCTACCGACCAAGGATCCATGGTTGTATGTTGTTGTGGTGTTGTATTAGGTTGTGGTGTTGTAGGAAAATTCCACATATCACTCTGAAAATGATTAAACACGAAACAATTAGAAAAATTTCACAACAATTTCTACGTTCGACCCTTTTGAATGATCGCGTGGTCGAATGTGCAAATTAGTCCACGTTCGACCGTTTGATAAAGTTCGAATGTAGAAAACAACAGACTCAGTTCACTTTTGACCGTTTAAATCCACGTTCGAGCACTCGATTGGTTGAATGTACCAAATAAGGTCGAATGAACAACAACACACTATAACTTTCTAGGTTTGACCAAATAAAACTCCACGTTCGACCAAATAATCCCTGGTTCGACCTAAAACTCTCACTTTCGACCAAATCTCACTAGGTTCGACCCTTCATTTTGAAAAACGGTTATTCTTTAAAATCAGTTATTTTGATCAAAAATTTTCAAATGTTAATGAAATTTGATGATCTAATGCAGGTTTTGCTTCGGATTGGATTTGGAACAAGTTTAACCAAGAGAATTTTGAGTTTTATCCATGAAAACAAGTTCAAATCAATCAATTTAACACCAAATTCAGTTGTTCAATGAAAAACAGAAAGTTTTGATCAAAATTGGGTCCAAATCAGCTGTAATATTATCAATTTGTGGTTGTTTAATCCAAATGGCTCTGATACCACTTTGTATGCGCATAGGATCGTCTAAACAACAAAGATAATGATCAAACAATTTCAATTCAGGTGCGGAATCTCTGAATTGATCACAAAATGATAATAAAACTAGCAAAACATAGAAATCATCATTAACATAATCATTTCATTCATTTAGATAATCAATTACACATCAAAACGTTGTTAATAATGATTAATCACGATTACAGACTCAATAATAACCCTTGGGAGAAACACACACTGGGAGGGAAAACAAAATGTCAAAAGTTACATTCAAAAAGTTGATTCATCCTTATATAGACCTGCACATTCGCCCAAATGACCTGGTCGAATGTGCAGGTTCGACCGTTTAAGGTGGGCGAACCAAGACACATCTATCTACAAAACTTCCTTCGACCTCCCAGTGTACATTCGACCATTAGCTTCTACCTTCGACCATCCATATTTCCACGTTCGCCCATTTGACCAGAAACAAAACATTTTGTAATTCGCAATCCAATAGCATTAGTCGCAATATGTGCATCTACAAGCCAAAACAACCCAATACATCATTCCAAAATAAAAAAACATGATGCCTACATGTCAATTCTTAATCCTTCCTACACTTCTCACACAAAACAATATTCCTACAGGATCCTCTACCTATATATATACATACATATATATATATATAATAAAAGAATATCTAGGGTTGAGGTGTCACTTAACTAGGGTGGCGACCTCACCCTTTTCCAACCCATTTAACTTGGGGCGGTATAGGTGTGACACCCGGCAAATTCCGGTTAACAACGCTGTCTAGATTAAAGTCTACCTTAGCGAGTCACGCGTATATTATACTTAACTGGGTTAGTTGAGTCTTGTTACGGTTTGGGAACTGTTAGTTTAGTATAGAGGATCATTAGATGTCAGTCTAGAGGCTCATTAGATGTCAGTCCTTAACCAAGTATACAAGGGGTGACGATTCGTAGAATCGTCAGAGCATAGGGAGCATGCAAGTCTCAAGTCCCGGGAATTGGTGAACGAGTGTGAATGTGTTTGTTTGCATGTATTATGTGTTTACAATCATTATGTGACTTGTCGGTATGTGAAAATGTGTTAACATATGTTAAAACGGGGTTTAACGCGCAAAGTACGCAGAACCAACCCCTATAGGCGACTAGGGAGGGCTAATCGCCTATAGGGGAGGCGAGTAGGGTTCCTCTATGGGCGAGTAGGCCCTAATCGCCTATACTATAGGCGATTAGGAGCCCTATTCGCCTGATGCTGCTGCATACTCGCCTATAACGTGCTGGACGACTAAAAACGACTATAAATACAATACTTGACCTCCTAAACTTCATATTAACAACCCTAGTCGTCCCACAACTCGCCCCAACACACACACAAACTCTGGAACACGATTTTGGATCAAAACACAAGATTTCAAGCCTATTACATCAATCTATCATAAATCTAAGGTGTGGTTTTCATTCATGCAATCTTTAATAATGTTTTTATTGAATCCCTAATGGTCCAGACCTGTTTATAAACGTATGTGTCTTCTGAAATTCGTTAATAATCATTGTTAATTGGATTCTAGCAGTTATGCATGTTGTATGTGTGTTTATAATTAAAAGATAGGGGTTTTGTGATTCAAGAAGGATTGACAACATAATATTAAGGTAGTTACAGATTGATGATGATAGCATGTTGATGAAATCTGAGTAATTGTTCATTAGGATTACGGTTATGCATGTTAATGTGATGTTTCATGCTATGTGTATTGTTTTTTGGGATACATGGTTGCATGCAGGGCTGATAGAACGAGGTTAAACGAAGGATTTTGATTGAAATATGTTTGATATGGTTGTTTGATTGATATTTGATGTTTACGCACGTTCTGGATTTGATTTGGAGTGTTAAACGCGCGAAAAATCGGAACAGCTGGGCTAAAGGCGATTAGCAATCCTAATCGCCTATGCTATAGGCGATTAGGAGGCTATTCGCCTGATAAGATGCCCTAATCGCCTATAGTATAGGCGAATAGGAGTCTAATTGCCTTTTCTTCATGCGATTACGATCCTAATTGCTAGTTAAGCCTTGAATTGCATGCCTTACGACGTAATCGCCTATAAACTCCTGATTTGCATACCATATGACCCTAATCGCCTATAGTATAGGCGATTAGCCTTCCTAAATGCCTGTTGACCCACATAATCACTAGTTGACTTTTCCTAATCGCCTGTACTGCTGCTGTAAGTGTATTTTGACATTCCGAGACCCGATTGGACACCTAGGAACATGCTAGGAACCCCGTAACATACCTAGTAACTTGGTAACATGTGTTCGGACTTATTTAAGTGATACTTGAACTACGTGCTACAACTTGTTGGACTTTAACGTATGTTAAGTGTGATTGCATGATTGTATGTTTGAGAGTGCAAGTATAACACGGGGAGTCTCGGGTCACCAATGGGATGTCGAGTCTTGTACATTGGGTTAATTTAACAGTCACAGGGTTTTCAAACGAACTTGGTTATGGTCTGGACATCTAGGGACTAACTAACCTACGGGTTATTAGTCTAAGTACTTGTAACTGTCATATGTTAGGTCGCCGCTTTACGGGGCTAGCATAGCTTGCTGATCTTATTCGTATTTCGAAGTAACGCAACCTAAGGTGAGTTTATGGCCCCTCTTTTAACTGGTTTCACTTTTTGGGGGAGAAAACATGTGTTAAACTTATGTTTTGGTAACAACTGTCATACTATGGGTTTCTATGGTTTACTATACGATCTTTGGAAGTCCCGGGGGAAACCATGAATGTGCAGGTTAGCACAACGGGGAAATGTGAATAGATCTATTGGGAGTAACCAACCCCGCTCGTCGGCTTGGAGGGCCGGGCGAGTGCATATTGTCTCAAACAGGAACAGGTTTACTATTCGGGCACAACATCTGGTTTGCGAGTTAGTAATGGTTTTCCAATCGTTGTAGTAACAAAACATGCGCCTAGCTAGCGTACTTGGTTTACAAATTGATATAGTATGGACAGGTTGAACTTGATACTTTGATTACAAAACCTGTGAACTCACCATCATTTTTGTGCTGATGTAACTCTTACATGTTTTCTCAGGTCGCTAAGGTAGCACTATGGAACTAGGGAGCACGCGTCTGCACGGCGTCTAGTTAGGATTGCATGGTTTTCAAACATTGAATAATTGGGTTACTCTTGGATTATGTTTTGAGAATAAGCTTCCGCTGTATTTGGGGATTTTAAACTATGTTTTTGAAATTGCATATGTTCATTTAGATTTGTTTATTGTGATCGTTGACTTGGATCCTGGTTTGTCATGCGCCTCGCGGTAAAACTCCGCAAGTGGATTTTGAGGGTGTGACAGATTGGTATCAGAGCCAATGGTTATAGTGAACTAGGACTGCATGTAGAGTCTAGTCTATAGCCGAGTTGCACACACTAGATGATCACATAGTACTAAACATTATGGTGGATTACGTATGGCCTTGTCGGAGTGTCTCTAAATCATCTGACCTTCCTATGTTACATCATCCGTTCTATCTTAGGTCGGGTTACTTGCTCTCTAGGCAGTGTGGTATATTGGGGTAAATCGTGTACTCTTGAGATTTGTCCAAGGCTCGGACATCTCCCTTTCATACTCCAATAGAAACACTTGCCATAAACTACCGTAGCATTACGGTGTATAGCTAAGAGTCTATGTTCGGTGATTTGAACTTTGAACTAGGAGAACACTTGGAGGACCATGTAGAGCGGTTTATCATTTTGGGTGCACACAAAATCATAAACCGAAATGCATGAAAGCCCTAGTGAGCTCTGGGTTTGAATGGATAGTCCTGAGTTGGATCTAGCTTTGATCTTGAGAATGCTAGTGGTTACCATTAGCTGTGAAACTAAACTTTTCTCGTCCTTTCTGTCAGAATCATGTCTGGAGTACGAGGAGGACGTGGAGGTGGCCGCGCTGGTGGGCGCGGTGGTGGTCGTGGTGGTGGCGGTCGTGGAGGTGTAAATCTATCACAGGAAGATCTGAACAACTTACTTCAAGCTGCCTTTCAGTTAGGGCACAATGGTGGTGGTAAGTTGACTTATTCACTTTTGCCTCATTGGTGAATCTTGTTTACATCCTTCGTGGTTTCTCATGCGTTTCATTTCAGGTGGTCCTGTTAACCCACCCCCACCTATGTGTACCTACAAGATGTTTCGGGACTGTAAGCCCCAGGAATTCTCTGGCACTGAGGGTGCGGTGAGCTTGCTCAGGTGGCTGGAAAAGGTAGAGTCAGTGTTTCTGATGTGCAACTGTCTCCCAGAGGATCGAGTCAAGTATGCTGCTGCGTTATTCCAGGATATTGCTTTGACCTGGTGGAACAATATCACCCAGAATATGGGTATAGGGGAGGCTTATGCTATGCCTTGGGAAAATTTTGTTCAACTACTGAAGCGAGAGTACAGTCCAAGGGAAGAGATTCAGAAGCTAGAGCATGAGGTGTGGAACCTCAAGATGACCGGGTCAGAGATTGAAAAGTATACGGTAAGGCGTAATGAGTTGGCAGTGCTGTGTCCTGATCTGCATGTGCCAGAATACAGGAGGATTGAACACTATATCTCGGGGCTAGTACCAGAGATCGCAGGGTTGGTGGCTGCAGGGAATCTTCCTACATACTCAGAGGTGGTCCGATCGGCTCACAGGATGACAAACTTGAAGGTGAATGAGGGTATCTTGCCTGCTAAGGGTTCGACTGTCAAGGCCCCGGAGAATAACAAGCGTAAATGGGATAATGAGGGGAAAGGAGCTGTGCCAGCACAACAGGGTAAGAAGTTCGATAGCGGGGGTTCTTCTTCTTCTGGTACCAAACCGGGTGGTTATGCGGGGAAATTACCTAAGTGCAACAAATGTGGGCGTCATCATCAGGGGGACTGCGACCGTAATCGTTGCCATCGCTGCCAGCGACTTGGGCATTTTGCTAAAGATTGTCGGGCGACACTTCCATCGACCCAGGCCCCAAGTACTACCCCGGCTTCTACTGCTCAAGGAACTACGGGAAAACAGGGTTGTTACAACTGTGGGGAGACTGGGCATTACAAGAAGGAGTGCCCGAAACTGAAGCAGGGCGGGGATGTGAGGGATAGAAACGGTAACGGGAACAACGGGGGCGGTGGCAGGAATGCACGTGCCTTCGTCATTGGAGCCGTAGAGGCTAGGCAGGATCCTGACACAGTTACCGGTACGTTCCTTCTCAATAATCGCTCTGTTAGTGTTTTATTTGATTCCGGTGCCGATAAAAGTTTTATATCTATGGAAGTTAGTCGACTGCTAGATGTAGTACCCGTACCATTAGAGGCTAAATATGTAGTTGAGTTGGCTGACGGTAAAAAGATTGAAGCTACTTGTATCCTTCGGGAGTGTCAACTAGAGTTGTCGGGTTTGTCGTTCCCCATCGACCTTATGCCGGTACCTTTGGGTAGTTTTGACGTTGTTGTAGGCATGGATTGGTTGTCTTTGTATCGCGCTGAGATCATTTGTTACAACAAGGTTATTCGGATTCCCCTCCCTGATGGAGAATTCCTTTCGGTGTACGGTATCAAGGGCGGTGCTCCGCTAAATCTCATCTCCAGCATGAGAGCCCTTAAGTATCTCCGAAAGGGTTATTCGGCTGTTTTGGCACTTTTATCTGTTTCCTCTACCGATGAGAAGAAGATCGACGATATTCCTGTGGTACGCGAGTTTCCTGATGTATTTCCCGATGATTTATCTGGTCTTCCTCCCCATCGTCAGGTTGAGTTCGGTATTGATCTTGTGCCGGGGGCTGCTCCTATTGCTCGGCCCCCCTACCGTCTTGCACCTCCCGAGATGCAGGAGTTGTCTAGTCAGTTACAGGAACTCTTGGACAAGGGTTTCATTAGACCAAGTTCTTCCCCTTGGGGAGCCCCGATTCTGTTCGTTAAGAAGAAGGATGGAAGTTTTCGATTGTGTGTGGATTACAGAGAATTGAACAAAGTGACCATCAAGAACCGTTATCCTCTTCCACGTATTGATGATCTATTCGACCAACTCCAGGGTTCTAGCTACTACTCTAAGATTGATTTGAGGCCCGGTTATCACCAGATGCGCGTAAGGGAAGCTGACGTTGCAAAGACTGCCTTTCGTACACATTATGGCCATTTTGAGTTCTTGGTCATGCCTTTCGGTCTCACAAACGCACCGGCGGTTTTCATGGATTTGATGAACCGCGTTTGCAAACCGTATCTTGACAAGTTCGTCATCGTGTTTATTGATGACATCCTGATTTATTCCAAGAACAAGACCGAACACGAGGAACACCTGCGTTTGGTTTTGGAACTTTTGCGACGGGAACAACTTTACGCTAAGTTCTCAAAGTGTGACTTTTGGTTACGCGAAGTTCAGTTCCTAGGACATGTGGTTAATGAACTAGGAATTCATGTCGATCCAGCTAAGATCGAAGCGATCAAGGACTGGGAAGCACCAAAGACGCCAACTGAGGTGCGGCAATTCCTAGGCCTTGCGGGTTATTATCGTCGTTTCATTATGGGGTTCTCGAAGATCGCTCAACCCCTCACCACTCTTACTCAGAAGGATAGAAAATTCGCCTGGGGTGAACCACAAGAGTCAGCATTTCAAGAACTAAAGTCTAAACTTTGTTCTGCTCCTATTTTGTCCTTGCCTGAAGGCCCTGATGATTTCGTTGTTTACTGTGATGCTTCTATTCATGGTCTCGGTTGCGTGTTGATGCAACGCGAGAAAGTGATTGCGTACGCTTCTCGTCAACTCAAGGTGCACGAGAGGAACTACACCACCCATGACTTGGAATTGGGTGCAGTGGTTTTCGCGTTGAAAATTTGGAGACATTACTTGTACGGTACCAAATGCACCATCTACACCGATCACAAGAGTCTTCAACATATTTTCGACCAACAACATTTGAACATACGATAGCGTCGTTGGATTGAACTCCTGAACGACTATGATTGCGCTATTAAGTACCATCCTGGCAAGGAGAATGTAGTAGCAGACGCCTTGAGCAGGAAGGAATCAATTAATCCTCGTCGCGTTCGGGCGTTGCAGCTCACCATCCATTCCTCTCTACCTGACCAACTCCGTTCTGCTCAGTTAGAAGCTTTGAAGGAGGAAAACCTTAAAGCTGAGACTATGCACGGTGCCGACAAGCACCTCGAGCGAAGGCCTGATGGCCTGCACTACTTCGCAGAACGCATATGGGTTCCTTTATTCGGGGGACTTCGGGAGCTTGTCTTAGATGAGGCTCACAAGTCCCGGTATTCTATTCATCCTGGTTCGGATAAGATGTACCAAGATCTAAAGGTGCTTTACTGGTGGCCAAACATGAGGTCGGATATAGCCTCATACGTGAGCAAATGCTTGACCTGTGCTAAAGTCAAGGTGGAATACCAGAAACCGTCGGGTCTCTTGCAACAACCTGAAATTCCGGAGTGGAAATGGGAACGGATTACAATGGATTTTGTCATGCAACTACCTAAGTCACCGAGCGGGAATGATAAGATATGGGTGATTGTTGATCGGTTGACGAAATCAGCCCATTTTCTCGCTATTAAGGAGACCGACACCATGGATCGTTTGGCTCGTCTTTATCTGAAGGAAGTTGTTTCTAAGCATGGGGTGCCGGTTTCTATTATTTCGGATCGTGACTCCCACTTTACTTCTCATTTCTGGAAGTCTTTACACAAGGCTTTGGGTACTCAGCTGGACATGAGTACAGCTTATCACCCACAGACTGACGGTCAGAGTGAACGCACGATTCAAACCTTAGAAGACATGCTGCGAGCATGTGCTATCGATTTTGGCAAAAGTTGGGAAGCTCACCTACCGTTAGTAGAATTCTCTTACAACAACATTTACCACACGAGTATCAAGGCAGCTCCATTCGAGGCACTGTACGGGCGGAAATGCCGGTCTCCTCTTTGTTGGGCTGAGGTGGGTGAGAGTCAACTCACTGGGCCTGAGCTAGTGTACGAAACTTCGGAAAAGATCGTACAGATTCGTAACCGGTTGGCAGCGGCACGGGATCGGCAAAAGAGTTATGCCGATCAGCGTCGCAAGCCATTGGAATTCCAAGTTAATGACAAAGTACTTCTGAAAGTTTCACCGTGGAAGGGAGTCATACGCTTTGGGAAGCGTGGCAAACTCAACCCTCGGTATGTCGGCCCATTTACAATCCTGGAACGAATTGGACCGGTGGCATATCGTCTTGATTTACCGACGGAGCTCGGCAACGTACATAACGTCTTCCATGTGTCCAACTTAAAGAAGTGTCTGGCTGACGAGTCTCTTATTGTTCCACTAGAGGAGATCAAGGTGGATGATCGTCTTCGGATTGTGGAGGAACCTGTTGAGATTCTTGATTACAAGATTCGTAGCCTACGTCATAGCAAGATTCGCATTGTTAAGGTTCGCTGGAACTCGAACCGGGGACCAGGGTACACTTGGGAACGGGAGGATCAGATGAAGTCTAAGTATCCTCATCTCTTTCCTAAGGAAGCGTCCGAATCGAGATATGTTACCACTGCAGCTGAATGAATCTCGGGGCGAGATTCCCTTTTAACGTGGGGATGATGTGACAACTCGGGTAAATCTCATTCTTGGTTTCTATCTTTTGTCTGTTTCTTTTGTTATTCCTTTTGGTACTTGTGCAATTTTCGGGACGAAAATTCTTTTAACGTGGGGATGATATGACACCCGGCAAATTCCGGTTAACAACGCTGTCTAGATTAAAGTCTACCTTAGCGAGTCACGCGTGTATTATACTTAACTGGGTTAGTTGAGTCTTGTTACCATTCGGGAACTGTTAGTTTAGTATAGAGGATCATTAGATGTCAGTCTAGAGGCTCATTAGATGTCAGTCCTTAACCAAGTATACAAGGGGTGACGATTCGTAGAATCGTCAGAGCATAGGAAGCATGCAAGTCTCGAGTCCCGGGAATTGGTGAACGAGTGTGAATGTGTTTGTTTGCAAGTATTATGTGTTTACAATCATTATGTGACTTGTCGGTATGTGAAAATGTGTTAACATATGTTAAAACGGGGTTTAACGCGCAAAGTACGCAGAACCAACCCCTATAGGCGATTAGGGAGGGCTAATCGCCTATAGGGGAGGCGAGTAGGGTTCCTCTATGGGCGAGTAGGCCCTAATCGCCTATACTATAGGCGATTAGGAGCCCTATTCGCCTGATGCTGCTGTATACTCGCCTATAACGTGCTAGACGACTAAAAACGACTATAAATACAATACTTGACCTCCTAAACTTCATATTAACAACCCTAGTCGTCCCACAACTCGCCCCAACACACACACAACCTCTGGAACACGATTTTGGATCAAAACACAAGATTTCAAGCCTATTACATCAATCTATCATAAATCTAAGGTGTGGTTTTCATTCATGCAATCTTTAATAATGTTTTTATTGAATCCCTAATGGTCCAGACCTGTTTATAAACGCATGTGTCTTCTGAAATTCGTTAATAATCATTGTTAATTGGATTCTAGCAGTTATGCATGTTGTATGTGTGTTTATAATTAAAAGATAGTGTTTTTGTGATTCAAGAAGGATTGACAACATAATATTAAGGTAGTTACAGATTGATGATGATAGCTGAGAATCCAGTTACGGACCGAATTCATGGATCGAATATGCATAAACAACTCAGTTTCAGACGGGAGATTCGAGACGAGACAGAAATACACGATAACAACGTCATCACAGATTCGTATTACTACAGAAACGGTTACAGACACTGTCATCAGTAGGATAAACATCTATCTCGGGGCCGGGGGAGGTCGGGCATGACCTCCCCCTTGAGAGCATTCAAAGTACAAACTCAAATCACCAAATGAACAATAACACATGAGATTGCTATTTATAGTCCAAAACCCAAGTTCCACGTTCGCCCCTTTATGATGGTCGAATGTGGAGTATTTCCACATTCGCCCAGTTGATATGGTCGAATGTGGAAAACTTCCACATTCGCCCAGTGTAATATGGTCGAATGTGGAAAACTTCCACATTCGCCCAGTGTGTTTAGGTCGAACCTGGCTCAGTGTTTTGTCCTATATATTACAAATGCGTCAGATCCATAAAATGCCCTTATGGATCACCACAATCTCATGTAACAACATACAAAGACTCAACCCTAGTCTATTCGACAGTGACGTCCACAGAAAGTGCATCAACAATAGCATGTTGATGAAATCTGAGTAATTGTTCATTAGGGTTACGGTTATGCATGTTAATGTGATGTTTCATGCTATGTGTATTGTTTTTTTGGGATACATGGTTGCATGCAGGGCTGATAGAACGAGGTTAAACGAAGGATTTTGATTGAAATATGTTTGATATGGTTGTTTGATTGATATTTGATGTTTACGCACGTTCTGGATTTGATTTGGAGTGTTAAACGCGCGAAAAACCGGAACAGCTGGGCTAAAGGCGATTAGCAATCCTAATCGCCTATGCTATAGGCGATTAGGAGGCTATTCGCCTGATAGGATGCCCTAATCGCCTATAGTATAGGCGAATAGGAGTCTAATTGCCTTTACTTCATGCGATTACGATCCTAATTGCTAGTTAAGCCCTGAATTGCATGCCTTACGACGGAATCGCCTATAAACTCCTGATTTGCATACCATATGACCCTAATCGCCTATAGTATAGGCGATTAGCCTTCCTAAATGCCTGTTGACCCACATAATCACTAGTTGACTTTTCCTAATCGCCTGTACTGCTGCTGTAATTGTATTTTGACATTCCGATACCCGATTGGACACCTAGGAACATGCTAGGAACCCCGTAACATACCTAGTAACTTGGTAACATGTGTTCGGACTTATTTAAGTGATACTTGAACTACGTGCTACAACTTGTTGGACTTTAACGTATCTTAAGTGTGATTGCATGATTGTATGTTTGCGAGTGCAAGTATAACACGGGGAGTCTCGGGTCACCAATGGGATGTCGAGTCTTGTACATTGGGTTAATTTAACAGTCACAGGGTTTTCAAACGAACTTGGTTATGGTCTGGACATCTAGGGACTAACTAACCTACGGGTTATTAGTCTAAGTACTTGTAACTGTCATATGTTAGGTCGCCGCTTTACGGGGCTAGCATAGCTTGCTGATCTTATTCGTATTTCGAAGTAACGCAACCTAAGGTGAGTTTACGGCCCCTCTTTTAACTGGTTTCACTTTTTGGGGGAGAAAACATGTGTTAAACTTATGTTTTGGTAACAACTGTCATACTATGGGTTTCTATGGTTTACTATACGATCTTTGGAAGTCCCGGGGGAAACCATGAATGTGCGGGTTAGCACAACGGGGAAATGTGAATAGATCTATTGGGAGTAACCAACCCCGCTCGTCGGCTTGGAGGGCCGGGCGAGTGCATATTGTCTCAAACAGGAACAGGTTTACTATTCGGGCACAACATCTGGTTTGCGAGTTAGTAATGGTTTTCCAATCGTTGTAGTAACAAAACATGCGCCTAGCTAGCGTACTTGGTTTACAAATTGATATAGTATGGACAGGTTGAACTTGATACTTTGATTACAAAACCTGTGAACTCACCAGCATTTTTGTGCTGACGTAACTCTTACATGTTTTCTCAGGTCGCTAAGGTAGCACTACGGAACTAGGGCGCACGCGTCTGCACGGCGTCTAGTTAGGATTGCATGGTTTTCAAACATTGAATAATTGGGTTACTCTTGGATTATGTTTTGAGAATAAGCTTCCGCTGTATTTGGGGATTTTAAACTATGTTTTTGAAATTGCATATGTTCATTTAGATTTGTTTATTCTGATCGTTGACTTGGATCCTAGTTTGTCATGCGCCTCGCGGTAAAACTCCGCAAGTGGATTTTGAGGGTGTGACAATAGGTTTTCTTACCCGGCCCATTACCTTATTTTCTTACCCAAACACCCGCATATAAAAGTCTAATCCTGGTTTCTCACTCGCATATGTTTATTTATGGTTTATTTGACTTTTTATGTGTTTTGTGTGTTTTGGGGTTTAAATGACTTTTTATGTGTTGCTGATATACGAACAGAAGAGGATTCAGGGTTGCGGTATCCTTGAATCCTCAGGCATCCTTGATTATATGTCTTCAAGGTATGTTCTTTGGTTTTTTTATCTTCTTTTTGTTTTTCGCGACTGTTTTTTTAATTTTATGTTTACACTTCCTGTTTTGGTTTTGAATCAGGGATATGTTTTTTTCTGTTTATGTTTTGTAAAATGATCGGAACAAGCTTGGATATCAAAAGGTTCTCATGGAGCTTCAAGTTCATCTTCTAAACCGGTAAAAGAAATTTCTAAGACAAATGTTTTGGAAAAACCGGTCAGTGATAAGGAAAATGTTATTGAGAAAAAGAAGAAATCTTTGAATGTCTCATTTACTGATACTCAAAGACCGAAGACCAACATGGCTTGCGTCCTCCGAAAGAACTAATCATGTTTGTGATTGGTGCAGGGAGTTCCAGCTGGCCCTGTGAGCAGTCTCTAGATTGTTGACAGTGGAGCTTCCGGGCACATGACAAGAGATATGTCACTCCTTTTCGACATCAAGAACATCAATGGAGGGTATGTTGCATTTGCGGGAAATAAAGGAGGTTATATCACCATGGAGGGAACTGTTAGTAAGGGGATAGTGAGTTTTGGGAAGATTTCGTATGTCAAGCAGATTAATTACAATTTACTCAGTGTATCTCAGATATGTGACAAAAAGTTTTCTGTACAGTTTGATGAGAAGTCTTGCTACATTCTGAAACCCGAATTCGAAATACCTAAGGAGTGGATCACGCTTAAAGCTCCAAGAGTGAAGAACTTGTACATTCTTGACATGAGCAAAGCAACCATGACTCAAGGTCAAGTTAGGTGTTTTCTGTCGAAGGCTACCGAAAAGGAATCTATCATGTGGCATCGACGGATGTGGCATATTCACCTTCGAAAGATGAATTATTTGGTGAAAAATGGGCTAGAGAAGGGGTTAATGTGAAACATTTTCATCTGAATGATAAGTGTGTGAGTTGTAAAAAGGGAAAACAACACAAACAGTCCCACAAACCCAAGAAAATGAATTCAGTTACCATTCCACTTGAGCATTTGCATATGGATCTTTTTGGCCATGTCAAATGTAAGAGTAATTATGGAGATCCTTATTGTCTTGTGGTTACTGACGACTATTCCAGATTCTCATGGGTGATGTGCATGCAACACAAAAGTGAAACATTCAACAATTTGAAAGTTCTATTTACCTGATTGGAAAACATCTATGGTTTGAAAATAAAACGCATAAGAAGTGACAACGGGACGGGGTTTAAAAATTCTCAGATGGATGCATTATGTTAAGAGAAAGGAATTCATCATGAATATAGTGCACCATATACACCTCAACAGAACGGTGTTGCAGAACGCAAAAACAGGACTCTAATTGAAGCGGCTAGGACAATGCTTGAAGATTCAAATCTTCTAGTAATGTTTTGGAACGAAGCTATTCATGCAGCTTGTTACACTCTGAATCGTGTGTTAACAGTGAAGAAGTTTGGAAAGACTTCTTATGAACTGATTAATAGACGAAAGCCGAATTTAGAGTATCTGGAACCTTTCGAAGCACCTTGTACAATGCTGAATCCTACTGAAAAGTTTGGATCTAAAGCAGAAGAGGGTTATTTTGTTGGATACGAAACACCACTTAAACGCGTATTTAACAAAAGAACTCGTCAAGTTGAAGAGTGGGCGAATGTAGATGTTCAACGCTACACTCAGAATGTTCAAGGAAGTACGCCCGATTGGATGTTTGACTATCAAGATTTCTTTGAGTCATTCAATCTAGATAGTTTGGTTGAAGAGGCTGTACTATGATTATACTATGAGTGTGAGAACGCAGTGACTTCACCGTTGGTACGCCCGATCACCGTAACTACTCCGACAGCTTCTAATGATACCAATGCTCCTGTGATAGAAGAAGAAATTTATCAAGAAGCTTCTACAACATTAGATTCATCTGAATCAGAAGATGATGAAGTTTTTAGTGAAGCTATCTTAGATCATGCTACAGTACCTCCTCCAGTGAACCCAAAATCAAATGTTGCATCTTCATCAAATACGGGTAATGATCTGGATACAGCAGAAAATCTGAATGTTCCAGCGGTGATTCCTGTACATGCACATCCGGAATCTTGGATTCATCAGATTGATCCGCTAGGACAAGTCATTGGAGATCCTGGTAATAGTGTGATGACACGTGGACAACTAAGATGTGCATCATCATTAGAAAATATTGGAGCCATTGCCCTATATACACAGATTCATAAGACAGGTGAACAAAATAAATGGTTTTTTGCTTGTTATGTTTCGCAGGTAAAGCCGAGGACGTACAAGGATGCTTTATTGGATGAATCTTGGGTGGATGCTATGTAGCAAGAACTTCAACAATTTCAGAAACTCGAAGTCTGGACGTTGAGTGATTTACCACCAGACAGAAAGAAGATTGGTACTCGATGGGTATTCAAATGCAAGAAAGATGATAGAAGGGTTATCGTCAGAAACAAAGCTCGATTGGTGGTTCAAGGATTCAGTCAACAGGAAGGAATTGACTATAACAAATTCTATGCACCGGTTGCACACATTGAAGCAATTCGAATAGCTGAGCAATTACCTTCTTTCAAAAGAATTCAAGAAAGGTTTGGTAGACTGTACCTTGTTCACGAAAAGAACAGAGGGTGATTTGCTACTTGTGCAAATATATGTTGATGACATTATTTTTGGTTCTACGAATGAACTTTTATGCAGGGAATTTGAGAAAGTTATGCAGGAGAAATTCGAAATGAGTGCCATAGGAGAAATGCAATTTTTCTTAGGCTTGCAGGTGGATCAATTGCCAACGGGCATCTTTATTCACCAGACGAAATACGTTTCTGAAGTCTTGAGCTGATTCCAGATGGATGATTTGAAGCCTATGGATACTCCCATACAACCCAATGACGGGATTGGAGTTGATGCTAAGGGGGAGCTTACTGATCCCTATACTTATCGTGCCATTTTCGGATCTCTTATGTATCTCACTGCATCCCGGCCAAATATAATGTTCGCTACATGTATTTGTGCACGTTATCAATCGAAGCCGAAACAAAGTCACCTAGTTGCAGTCAAACGAATCTTTCGTTATCTGAAGGGTACTCCATCACGCGGGTTATGGTATCCTAAGGATGATAACTTTGACTTTATTGCCTTTAGTGATTCTGATTATGCAGGTTGTGATATTGACGCAAAATCCACAACGGCTGGATGTCAATTTCTGGGGAGCAGGCTCGTGACCTGGCAGTGTAAGAAGCAGACGTCAGCTGCTTTATCTACATGTGAAACAGAATACGTGGCAGCCTCGAGTTGCTGTTCACAAGTGCTTTGGATACAACAACAGATGCGCGACTACAGTTTGAAATTTCTTAGAACCCCCCATTCATTGCGATAATGAAGCAGCCATTGCACTCACTAAAGACACTGTCAATCATTCCAAAGCTAAGCATATCCGAGTTCGTTATCATTTTATTCGAGATTGCAATGCTAAAGGATTGATTGACATGGTCAAAATCCACACTGATTATCAAATAGCCGATTGTTTACCAAAGATTTCCATAAATCACGCTTTGAATTTTTATTACAAGCTAATGGTATAACAAAAAATCAAGATAAAACTCCACCTCAGTTTATCAAATTTTTAGTTTTATTTTTACTTTTTCAGAAAATCTGTAACACCCCAAAATTTCTAAACCGTATTTTATGATAATATAAGCACATAGGGCTTTCTAACTAGAAAATACTTGACAAAAGATGAGAGGGGCCACATTTGCCAAATGACCAAACTTGAGTTTGGTTAGTATTAAAAACAAAACATGGAGATGAACTCCATAAATCCCCAAATAAAGATGCAGTAGGTTATTTTGCTGATAAGATGAGTTGGGAGAGCAAAACGAAATGGAATTTTTTTAGGCCTCAATATCCTAAACGAATTGTTCATAAGAATGAAGTTGATCCTATTATAGGTTTGAACAAAGTGACTCTGAAATATAAACCTCTAGTTGTGATGAAAAGAATTCCTTTGATGCCAATTCAACAGCATTTCAACAAAGATTTTCATTTTTGGTACTATGATTGGAAGACAGCTGAAGCAGTAATTGTGCTGAGAGATAAAGACCCAAATGTAATGTTCAAGAAGATAAGAATTTTTTACTCAATGTGGTTAATTAATTGTTCAGCTGATGACATTAATATGCTATACTTCAACCCAATCCATTTTGAAGTTCATGATGTAGAACAAGCAATGAAGTTCTACAGAGTAGTCTGTTTTTGTTTTGCTTATGATGTAAATGCTGGATGTGAATACAACAAGTTGCTTGGGAAGTATGTGAATCTCAAAGAAGCGCCAAAAGAAGGTTCGCACAAAAGAAAACTTGAACCTGAAATGAGCAAGAAGCAGAAGAAGATCTTAACGACCAAACTGATGAACAAGACGCTCGACTATGAAAGACAACAATCCAAGCAATAGCCAAGGGGGAGTTTATTGATACACTATGTGTGGCTATCGCTTTGGTTTCATAATATTAGGCGTTTTTGTGTTGAAGATTGCTAATTTGAAGACACATTCGACCTGTCGAGAAGTCGAATGAGATTTATATGGATCGAACAAAGTTTTGCAGTTAATATATGTTTGGTTCGAGCTCCGTAGAGGTCGAAGTTTCTCATTCGACCAATACATGGGTCGAACGTGCAGGTCTATATATAGTTTAAGTTTGTTTGAAAGATTATTCAGTTGTGTCATTTGATTGTGGTTTAGGGCGTGTTTACAACAAAGGTCTAGAACGTCTAGTGTGTGTGTTTTATCATTGTAATCGAGTCTTTAACGTATAAACGTATTTGATTATTAATGATAAAGATTATTAACATGGATTTCTTTGTGTCTGATTGATTGATTATCATATTGCATACAATTTAGGGATTCCGCACCTGAATTGTTCTACTCGTGTGATACATTGCGTGTTTTTCATAAAAACGATCATTTACAAGTTCATACTCATTTTCAATGTTTGTTTATCATGAAAATCTTAGAGTGGTATTTTTCAATAAAAAGATATTATGTATGTGGGTGAGATCTTTTACAAATAAAATTAACCCAAGGTATAAATAATCAAATAATTATTATTTCTTAACATTTATGAACTAGAGTATAATTACAGTAAAAAGTGAGATAAATAATAATTGCTTTAGTGCTGGCATATTCACTCATAACTTGTATGCTCATACATGTTAGTGATGCTAACACATGCTAGTATATGCCCAACTAACAGGTGTTAGGGTCCATATGACATACGTTATTTTCAGTAAAACATATGTTTAGAATATGCTAACACATGCTACTGATGTCTTTTATTATATTATATATTTCATGAATATGAGGATAATTTTTTGGTATATGGATTTGGATTGGTTCTAATTTGATTTTTTAAATTTATTATTGTTAGATTTCAAACCCAATTAATCGTATTTGAGTATTTGTATTAACATAGTTGTAAAATTGAGTATGATACACTTTAGCACTACAGATTTAGTGTTGTTTATACACATGTTAGTGATGCTAACACATGCTACATATGCCTAACTAACAGGTGTTAGGGTTCATATGACATACGTTAGTATATGCCTAACTAACATGTGTTAGGGTTCATAAGTAACATTGCGTTATTTTTAATTTTCATGTATATTAAATTATATACATAACAAATTCCAAATTCGCCTTTATTCGCTTCTTTTATGTTACTCCTGCCAATTCTTGATGAGTCATCATTATAATTTATCTTAATCAATTTAGACACTATAACAAGAAACTCATTTACTTCAGATCTTAATATATATATATATATATATATATATATATATATTGTTTTTAAATAAAACATACATATACTTTAGTTAAAAAAACGAAACCATAACTAAATTTTTCGTTGACTTTATCTCAAAATAGGAAAGCAAACAACAACAACAAAGATCATGTTCGTTGCTTTTTGCTTTGGCTCGATGGAAACAGCATGATGCAACAACCATCACCACCCCTTAATAATTAAAACTTAACCCCCACCTAAACTCTTCCCAACCACTCTAATTACTCCCATTAATGCCCGACTAACTCACCCCACTTATAAATACCACTCCTCTCCACCCATTAATCCCTTGTTCATCCATAATCTCCCTAAAACACTCTCTAATCAGTAAGTTTATTGAACAAACTTTCTGAAAACATAATCAGTAAGTTCTAAGCTCAAACTTGCTCTATTCTTATAATTTTCCTTCTATTTTCTATCCAAAACTCCTTGGATAACCCTCTAGGATCTTCCCCATGTTTATCCACAAAAGTGTGATAAGGGTAGAGCACCTAAAAGAGGTCCCAAATGGGTTTGTTTTTTGAATTGTTTTTATGTCCTAACAAATGTTTATTGTGAAGGAACCAACCAAGTCTACTAACAATCTAATGTTAGGAAGATTTGTGCTATGGTATTGGATGACAAAGGAGAGTCAAGACTCATCCAAATCAGTCCCCAAACTTTACTTAAACATCTTAGCTATACTACATAATAATATAAGCATATACTTTCAAATTTCTATCTTACTAGCTTATTATTAATCTTTGGAAAGGTTTGTGGTTACACCCTACCTTACCAACTCTCTTGACCCTTCTTGTGCTACGGATTTATCCACACTAGAAAGGGGAAATCCCGTGTCCAAAACCCACGTTTATTCCATAGGCGAAGTGGTTATGACATGAACCTATCAAATGGATTCACATTCCTAACCTTATACCATCCGAATCATCTATGATGATTTTGTGCTTGGTCTAACTTATTCTCATGACCATCCGAATTACCTTAAAGGCGGTTTGTGTTTTGGTTTGCCTAAAAGGCTTGCATGACTCTCGTGAATCTATAATCTAAACTCGAACCTAAGACCCTCTAATTCTTTGATTCTAGTTAATCGGAGCTAAAGCTTAATCTTCCAAGACTTACTTTTTGGAACTCTATCAAAACGCACCCAAAGGTGAGTTCATACTTGTCCCCTTTTTACTCTTTATCCCTTTTGGGATGTAAACATGTATCATATGCAAAACACACTAATGCTTTCATAAACACACATGCTCAATCTATTAAACATACTTATATGCTACTTGCCATGCTTATGATTCTTAGATACTTGGACATAAATCATTAACTATTATTAGCTCACTTAACATGTATAGCGCTATAGGACTAGAACACAGCCCCCTTTATGGGTCATTGTTAAGATTTAAACGGCCTAACATGAATGTGTTAGGTATACGCTGTGGTACTCGTGGGTTTGAGTTATGTCTTTTGTATGATATGTATGTGCAATGCTATAGTATGAGATTTGAGTAAACCATTCCAAAATACTATGTATGTAAACCAAAACTAGTATGCTCACCAATACTTTATGTGTTGACGGATATTTTATTCATGTTGCAAGAAAAGCTTGATGAGACGATACAAGAAACATCACTTAGGATTCGGCCTTAGAAACAAACGAAACAATCTTTATTTTACTTCATGTTTAAGTTAATGTATTTTTCTCATGAACAAATTGTAGACTTGTTGAATCTTAGATACAAATGAAATCTATTTTAATCTATTATCACAATTTAGTGTTATGAAGTCTTTGAACAATCTATCACAAGTCGCGCCCCGATGTATTCCGCCATCGGTTGGAGTGTGACAGATTGTTATCAGAGCCATGACTATATGGAATTAGGAAAAATTGTCATGTTTGACCTAGACTATACCTAAGTACCTTTTTGACCATTCCTTTTATCATGCTTAATATACTTGTTCTCCCTATCTTGCTTCTACTCCATTCTCTTGGTCTTAAAAGTTTACCTTCCTATTTGTGGATGACTCTACACTCGAAGACGCTCGTATATCACAAACGAAAGAAAATCACCGAAATAGGCGTGAAACCCTCACTTTGGTGATAACTTTCAATCCGCGTAAATTCTTTGTGTTTTTTAAACTACACCAAGATAGGAGTGATATCCTCACCTTGGTGGAAATTTCACAATTTCTCGTTCTAGTGGACACTTACCAATTGAGGGTTAGAATTAATTTTCTTACCACGTTGGACAAAGTGTACAAACCACACTTAAAGAAACGACCTCGCTAAGATAGGAGTGAAATTCGCAACTTAGCGACTAGTTTCAATCCTTGATATTTTCTTTTAAATCTCGCCAAAGTCTCAAATTTATTAATGACAAGAAACATGTAGTAACTGGAAGGGTGAATACCGTTAACCGAAAGTTTCAGCGGGAGTATTTCCACCTATTAGGCAAAAGCATGTTTTCAAACTCAAAGGTAAATTCGAAACACTTTGGTTGTCGCCACACCACTAAACCACGACCCGATCAACCTACTAGTACTACCTCATACACTAAAGACAATGGATGGATATGCTCTGAGTGCAACGACCCAACCCATGTACACAACCAATGTCCAAGACTTGCCATGGTGATCTACAATGCTGGAAGACCCACTCACCACACTAAAAAAGATTGATTTTTCTTTTGTTAAAAAAAATTAGAATTTCCTTATGTAACGTATTCAAAAAAATTGTTCGGATGTGAAACTTTCTTTTTATGAAATACCATCGTTATCCTAGTTTACAATCATAATTTATCGGCCAAATTCAAACATCGCAAAACCCTTTTCTTCTCACGCACAAGCTTTTTCAAAATTTTTGAACAAAATTCTTCCTACTATTTCTAAAAGGATGCCTATTCTTCTATAAAATCCTCACTTTCAAACCACTAACAAATGTGTGCGTCGAGTCTGGATGACAAATAAGATTCTAAATGGTAAAAGTGTTTTAAAAAAAATCTTTTGTAAACAGGACTTGTGAGCAAAGACACGCTAAATCAAATAACCCACTTCTTTATAATTCCAAGACATTTTCTCTTGAAATTGCATCACAAGTCAAAATAGTCATCAACACCAAACTAAAATCGTCAATAAACTATTTTCCTCGCTTAATAAAATGGATTTTTCATAAATTAAACGACCATCTTCGATAAAACTTTTACACTAAATTTTCCCTCACTTCAATTAAATTTGTTTTTCTTTAACATCCAACGAACTAAATTCTTCTACCATCAAACTGAACCTCAGTCTTGAAAAGCTAAAATTTCTCGTGTACCCATAAAACTCAATTTGTAATAAACTCGAATTCTATGTTGCCCACAGTCAAAACATTTTACACGTGAACGTTTTCATTAAGGATCTTATTGTCTACTCTTTTGTTAGATTTTATACATCTGAATGTAACCACATACGTACAACTCTACACCATTATGTCATGAAACCATACATCTACGCCAAAAACATGTACGGTTAACAACATCAAAAACTTGCTTAATGCCTTTTCACATTATGTGTTTGCATGTCACGTTGCTTGCTATGTTTACAAAATCAAAACTGTCTAATGCCTTAGTTTAATGTCTTTTCCTTTGTGTATAAATATTTTATGTCCACTAGCGACCCACACATAACTAAAACAAATTATGTGGACCATGCGACAATTGGACTAATTACGGGTGCACACGTAATTACAAAAATTGGGTGTATGGAAAACATAACAAGTCCCAGTGTGTGTAACCTATCATGACTTGAATAACAACACGGATGAGGTATGATAACGGCATGGTGGATACGCCGCCGGTACATCCTATACATAAATGTCCTGTCATACTACCAAAAGTAGAGTTATTCGTGTCATGAAAAGTTTGGGTGTCGAGTTAAAATTTTGACCAACGCTTACGTTATTTATCTTTTGCGATGTAGTTTATGTTATAGTTTACTAGACTAATAACGCTTGCATTATTTATCTTTTATACATATTATAACCTTGTATTGAACCACACTCTCTACTATGCAAAATCATCCTTGTCGTGAATAATCTCTACTTGCAATCTCCATCAAACCTCGTTTCTTCCCCCGTACCTTTCCTTGCTTAATCAGCAATCCTCCCATTATTAAGAATCTCGTTCTAAGTCCCGTAAACTCTATCCTTAACCCCTTAAAGCATTCATAGCATATAAAACAAGATTTGTTCCTCACTTTTATATATTTCTTGAATACTTATTTATTGAATTTCAAAAACTAAATGACTGCTATTTATTTCACCAAGAACCTATTTCAACTAGTCCAACTTCTCGTCTATTTTGGTCGTCATCTCAACATTTTCAAGTAAAGTTTTTGACCTTGTACAAACCAAATACCTATTAATAAACCCTGCACCTAGTCACTCATTGTGCTCACACATTTACTATTACACTCAATTACCCAAGGACATTTTTTTACAAGTCAAAATTTCTACTACTTTTTCTGTGTTATACAATATATTTTTAGCTTCCCAAAAATTTTTACTATTTCGTATATGATATATCGTATATTTACTATTCTCACCAACATTTGTTTCATTAACCCCATACACAAACCTAGTTATGCGTACCCTTTTTCTGTCGTTATTCAAAAAAAAATGACGTAGTTGGTTAAACTTACAAATTCTACGTACGACCTTGGGTTAAATTTTAAAAGTATTTCTCTTACAAGCATATTATCACACAGTGACTAGATACAGTATCTGATTTAAGCATAATAAACTAACTAGTTTTTGTTCTTATTAAACCCATATCAAACCACTTACTTATTTTTCAAAATGTTGACTCTTCATTAAATTTCGAGACGAAATTTCCTAAAGTAGGGGAGACTGTAACATCGCGTTATTTTTACTTTTCATGTATTTTAAATTATATACATAACAAATTCCAAGTTCGCCTTTATTCGCTTCTTTTATGTTACTCCTACCAATTCTTGACGAGTCATCATTATAATTTATCTTATTCAATTTAGACACTATAACAAGAAACTTATTTACTTAAGATCCTAATATATATATATATATATATATATATGGTTAGGATACTTTGAAAACCCATGTGAGTTGTGAGAACCATAGGAACCCTTTTGAGCCATTGATCTTGATGATCCAATGGTTGAGATCGAATGATTAGAATTTTTTGCTTGACATGGTTTTTGAGTATTTTTTAATATAATAAAATGAATGAAAGGGTATTTGAGTAAAATGGCATGTGAGAGAAACAAATATATAATATCATATTTATTTTTTTATTCCATTATTAAAATAACCACATTTGTTTAACTTTAATTTATTTTTTTAATTCATTTATTTTTCTAAAAAAAAAATAATACATTCAGTAAACCCATTTAACTCAGACGTTTTTACACCAGTGTAAAATTTCAAAATTCTAACAATTTTACATATGCTAATTTGTCATCTCTCCCCATGTATGAAAACGTTTTTACACCAGTATAAAAAATTGTAAAATCTACCATACACAAGACTATTACAAACAAAATACATTGTATTACACTAGTGTAAATGCCCACGGTAAATGTATTACACCACGGTAATTGTCCACCAAAAAAACATCTATACATTGTATTACACCATGGTAAAATGCCCACCAAAAAACGAACATCTATACATTGTATTACACTAGTGTAAAAAAACCCCCAAAACAACATATATACCACAAACTTCTACAGAAAATACATGAGTGTAAAAAACCAAAACTACAAAAGATCTATACCTCAAGCATCTACACATTTCATCTTTTACACTGGTGTTTTTACATCATCATCTTCACAACATCTCCTAACAAAAACCCAAAAAAAAATAATATTAATAATTTTACACTGATGCACAAATAATATCAGAAATAATAATAATAACATAAATAATAATAATAATAATAATAACAGAAAAATAATAATAATACTAATAAATAATAATAATAATAACAACAGAGTTAATAATAATAATAACATACTTTCTCTTCATCTTCGTCACAGATCCACCACCACAGATCCACCACCACCGAGCCCCAACCACCGTCATCTAAATCTTCATCTTCATCTTCATCTTCATCTTCATCTTCAAGATCCAAAAACCATGCCACTCCCACTGTCTCCCACTGTCGTCACCCACCAACCATCGACCCACCACCAACCTTCATCAATCCACCACCAAAAACCACCACAGCCCCTCCACCACCAACCTTCATCTTCATCTTCAAGACCATCCACCCCTTCCACCCACAACCCCGTCCAAACCTAAAACCCACCCTCGAAAACCCCACCATTCACCATCGTCTCCACCACGTTCAGATCCACCACCAAAAACCACCACCCCTCCACCAAAAACCACTCCCCGTCGACCAGCAAACAACAGATCCGTCCACCACCACCTTCGAACCATTGAAAAACCTGGACCATCGTTCTCTTTTTAGAGAGATAGAGAGAGAGAGTGAAGTGTGTGTATGTGAGAGGGAGAGAGAATCTGATGTATTAATAATTATGATTATTGTTATTATTATTATTTAAAAAGGGTTAGTTGGGATGGGGGTAGGGTGGGGTGGGGTGGGGTGTTATTACTAAAATACCCATAATAATGGTGTACAAAGGACATTATTACCCTTAATTAAAAAAATACAAAAAGTTATAAAGCAGATTATGTGTCACTAGGTGATTGGTCTAGAGGAGTTCTCAAATTCTTGCAACTCAGGGGAGTTTTCAAAATATCCGGATCCTATATATATATATATATACATATATATATATATATATATATTGTTTTTAAATAAAACATACATATACTTTAGTTAAAAAAAATAAAAGGAAAGCATAACTAAATTTTTCGTTGACTTTATCTCAAAATAGGAAAGCAAACAACAACAACAAAGATCATGTTCGTTGCTTTTTGCTTTGGCTCGATGGAAACAGCATGATGTAACAGCCATCACCACCCCTTAATAATTAAAACATAACCCCCACCTAAACTCCTCCCAACCACCCTAATTACTTCCATTAATGCCCAACCAACTCACCCCACTTATAAATACCACTCCTCTCCACCCTTTAATCCCTTGTTCATCCATAATCTCCCTAAAACACTCTCTAATCAGTAAGTTTATTGTGCCAACTTTCTGAAAACATAAACAGTAAGTTCTAAGCTCAAACTTGCTCTATTATTATAATTTTCCTTTTATTTTCTATCCAAAACTCATTGGAGAACCCTATCGGATCTTCCCCATGTTTATCCATAAAAGTGTGATAAGGGTAGAGCACCTAAAAGAGGTCCCAAATAGGTTTGTTTTCTGAATTGTTTTTATGTCCTAAGAAATGTTTATTGTGAAGGAACCAACCAAGTCTACTAACAATCTAATGTAAGGAAGATTTGTGCTATGGTATTGGATGACAAAGGAGAGTCAAGACTCATCCAAATCAGTCCCCAAACTTTACTTAAACATCTTAGCTATACTACATAATAATATAAGCATATACTTTCAAATTTCTATCTTACTAGCTTATTATTAATCTTTGGAAATGTTTGTGGTTACACCCTACCTTACCAACTCTCTTGACCCTTCTTGTGCTACGGATTTTTCCACACTAGAAAGGGTAAATCCCGTGTCCAAAACCCACGTTTATTCCTTAGGCGAAGGGGTTATGACATGAACCTATCAAATGGATTCACATTCCTAACCTTATACCATCTGAATCATCTATGATGATTTTGTGCTTGGTCTAACTTATTCTCATGACCATCCGGATTGCCTTAAAGGCGATTTGTGTTTTGGTTTGCCTAAAAGTCTTGCATGACTCTCGTGAATCTATAATCTAAACTCGAACCTAAGACCCTCTAATTCTTTGATTCTAGTTAATCGGAGCTAAAGCTTAATCTTCCAAGACTTACTTTTTGGAACTCTATCAAAACGCACTCAAAGGTGAGTTCATACTTGTCCCATTTTTACTCTTTATCACTTTTGGGGTGTAAACATGTATCATATGCAAAACACACTAATGCTTTCATAAACACACATGCTCAATCTATTAAACATACTTATATGCTACTTGCCATGCTTATGATTCTTAGATACTTAAACATAAATCATTAACTATTATTAGCTCATCACTTAAAAATGTATAGCGCTATAGGACTTGAACACCGCCCCATTTATGGGTCATTGTTAAGATTTAAACGGCCTAACATGAATATGTTAGGTATACGCTGTGGTACTCACGGGTTTGAGTTATGTCTTTTGTATGATATGTATTTGCAATGCTATAGTATGAGATTTTAGTAAACCATTCTAAAATACTATGTATGTAAACCAAAACTAGTATGCTCACCAATACTTTATGTGTTGATGGATATTTTATACATGTTGCAGGAAAAGCTTGATGAGACGATACAAGAAACATCACTTATGATTCGGCCTTAAAAACAAACGAAACAATCTTTATTTTACTTCATGTTTAAGTTAATGTATTTTTCTCATGAACAAATTGTATACTTGTTGAATCTTAGATACGAATGAAATCTATTTTAATCTATTATCACAATTTAGTGTTATGAAGTCTTTGAACAATCTATCACAAGTCGCGCCCCGATGTATTCCGCTATCGGTTGGGGTGTGACATCATATGACGTACGTTATTTCAGTAAAACATATGTTTTAGAATACACTACACATGACAGTGATGTCTCATTATGTGTTTTGGAGAGGCCACCTAAAACGTGTTATCTTTTTTTGTAGGTGAAGAGATGTTTTGTGTTAAAGATGAAGATGGGTATCAAGAACGAAGTATAGCTAGATCTTTTTTATGTTGTTATGATAGTTTTTTATCATTCACAAATAATTATGTGTGTATGAAAAGTTTTTTGATACATTTTTAGTATTGATTGTAATGATCGTTTTTATCATTTCTTAAAAAAATATACATTTTATGTGTTCTTTTATTTTGTTCTTTTTAGTATATGTCTGTTAACACATATTAGCGATGTCTCACACGAGGTCAGAATTTTGTATCACAACACTAACGTACATTAATATTTGGTGCTGGAAAAAGTGTCAAAAAGTAGGAGAGATGTGACTTGACAAGGGTCAAATCAACCTTTTTAAACCTAGGATTCAGAAAATTAAATTATAAAAAATCAATTTAAAGTTACGTTAATGCCCTTAATCCTATATTTTATTAGAGTGGCCCACTTGTTTTGATTATTAAATAGAAATTAATTAAGGACTATTGATCAAACTTGATCAATGGCCACCATAGGGTTTGCAGGATTTTTCCAATAGATAGAGTTTCCATATTATCCACTACCTATATATATAGGCCAAGTATTTAATGAAAACCCAAAAATTTGAAGAAACCCATGGAAACCCATCTAGTGGCTCTAATTGTTCCACATCACCCCATTTGCAATATATTATTTTATGTCTTGAAGGGCATACTAGTCATTTTATCTTTCCCCCCATTTAAACATTTGAATCTTTTATTCTCCCTCCTATATAAAGAACACCCCTCTCTCTTTCACACACACACACACACTTTCTCTCTCCATCTCTCTCTCTTATCTCTATTAACAATCAGATCCATGGAAACCATCCCCATACTCCATCCACCACCATCCCCATCCTCCATCCACCATCAATCCACCACAGTCCCCATCCTACATCTCCTCCGTCGATCCACCACCGTCCCCATCCTCCATCCACCATCATCCACCACCGTCCCCATCCTCCATCCACCATCATCCACCACCATCATCCACCACCGTCTTTATGTCTTTTTTTTTTGTTACTTTACTCCATTGGCAGGAAGGGGCAAGAAAATAAAGGTCAGATTTAGTATTTTTAATCTCAAGCTTCTTATTCATGTCATTTTTTTGTTACTTTATTCCCATCGTCAAAAGCTTCTCCATTTGCTCTGTTTTTATCTTTTTACAGAACAAAGTATGAAAAGGAGGTTAAACAGAGTATGCTCTGTTTTCTGTTTTGGGAGATGGGTTAAAAGTAGCAAAAAATGTGGAACTTAAAGCAACCACATTTCATTACAGAACATTTATATGTTTAGGATTTTGCATCCCAGATGCTTGAAAATTAAAGAATTATTAATAAAAGGTTAATGGAAACAAGAAGCTGTGACATCCGGGAACCAAGCACACATTTTTATAGCTGGCTTTATTGTTTACTTGCTGAATTTCGGGACGAAATTCTTTTCAACTTGGGGATGATGTGACACCCCGCATTTTCAGGTTAAATACTTTTACTGAACTCTAGTAAACTTACATGTTCATACATGGCTAGATACTTAACTAGGGTTAGTTAAGTAGGTTAACATGTGTTAGAAGATGCTAACATATGTTATAAGTAGGAAAATCCTTGTTAAACACACAAATGAGTCCTGTATCCCAAACGTTGGTGAATTATGTGGCATACATAGCAGTAATACGTACAATTGAATTATGGTGAACATGAAGTACGTGCTTATGTGAATTACATGTTTTTGTGAATGATCGCCTAACTGAAAGATAATACGTAGATTATGTAAATTACGTGCGCAACATGATTAATATATTATGTAATAATGAAAACAATGGTTTCTATGCAATTTAGGGTGACTAATATTATTGGGTCCGGTATTGGGCTATAACATGATTAAAAGGTCAAGTTAATGGACTAGAAGGGCCCTAAAACCCAATTACTTGGGGAACAAGCAAGGCCCTCTTATAATTAGGAGGCAAGAAAAAGATAAAACCCTACTTCTTCTTCTTGTTTGTGCCGTGCGAAACCCCCACCCCCCTTCTCTCTTGGCTTTCAAGCAATCAAGTAATCTTTCACCTAATCAAGCTAGTTCGGGTTTGATTTCAAGGCCCTAGGGAGTTTAATCCTTCGCAAGGTATACATTCTTATGATTTTTGATGAATTATAATGATTGAAAAACTTTAAAAAGCCTAAAAATAATGGATATAGAATCGCATGCATGTATGTATAGGGATTCTTGAACGTTCTTGATGATTTGATGATGATTTGATGATGATTGTTATTACTAACCATGCTTAGGGTTTTCACATGATAACATATGTATTTTTGCTATGATTAATATGGTGTTTAATCAGTACTATAGGTGTTATACATGTATTAGGGATGTTCATGAAAAATTAGGGTTTGTAGATTACTTGGGATGCAAGTTTAAGATTCTGGCAGATTCAGTTGAACGTTTTGTAGGGGCTGTAATGGGTTGATAAATTGATTGTTTTGATGATTTCTTTGCATGATTGTAATTTACAAGGTCTTAGCTTCTCATAATGGGCAAAACCATCGAATTTGGACATCGTTTGAGTCGTTTTTGGAATTTTAATTGATTAGGGGTCATATCAGATTTTCGGATTTGTAAATTGGGCTAACTTTAAATGGTCATAACTTGAGATTTACAAGGAGTTAGGTTATGAAATTTTTACAGTAGGTCAATACTGGGAAAATAGAGCTTTTCCAAGTGAATTCATCTCGTTTGGATGAATACACAATTTTTAAGAATTTTCCTACTAAACTGACCTGTTGAGGAAATTTTCTGGACATAGCTGTGTTGTACGAATTTTCATAATTTTTGTATTTGGAATTAAGACAAAACAAAAATAGGTATTGTCTAGTGAATTCCAAATAAAATTCATTAAAAATTTGGGACTCTAATTCATTCTTTAAGTATTTTAAATAAATTGTTTTTCACAGCGCACAATCTGTCCTAAAAACGCAGATTGTGTACGGGGTCTTTAAGTGACTATTTAGAGTTCTATGTGGTATGTAATTGACATGTACTTGTGTGAAAACTTGTATGAGATGTATTTGATGTATTAAACTGATAATAATCACTATAATCACCAACGGGATACGTAGGACATACTTGAGCATGTAGAGTCATTAGGTGTCACTACACGGTTTTGAACTTTTAAAAGTCTTGGATAAACGAGTTACATGGTGTGTTGGTTACGCACGTATACTCACCTAGTGACATTTGTAATAGGGAGTCGGTAGCACGTTACTATTCGTGGAATTTGGATTTTCACTTGCGACCTAAGGTGAGTTTCACTACTCTTTTTCTCAAAAGCATGCGTCTCAGGTATGAGACACTTTACTTAACATTTTCTAGTCCGGTTTGTGACTACTTACACATCCCGGGTTGGGATGCCATGGATTCTTATGAGGGTCGGTTACTTTGCTAGTTCGCAATTGTGTCCTTGATAAACTAAACCATTTCTATCATCTGTAAGTCCTCACGTACCGAATGAGTTGCCAGGGTTGGCAAGCGGGTTATTAGTTGATAGCGCTATTAGGTCTTACAAACCTCACACCGGCTCGGGGAGCGCGGGGGTGAACTATAACTTAACGAAACTTTATCATTGTGGATAGACAATGATGTCAGGCATGCGGCACACTTATGTGGCTACAAGTACATAGCAGTTCGGTATATTCGGTTAGTTATCATGAATGGGTTAGCTACCCTTGACATGCGATGAATTAGTGGTTACACGGTGCGGGGCACCAACACAACTTACTTACTTACGTGGTTTTGGAAACCAGTGCATTTGCATATTAAATTACTTTACTTTGTGAACTCACCAGCTTTATGTTGACACACGATTTACATGCTTTTGCAGGTAGTTAGCTTCCGGTGCCAGGATTAGAAAGCACTGTACACTTCACTGCATTTGGGCTCTCGGGCATACACATAAATTATATATTATGCTTTCGTATGGTTTTAATTTGGGCGCATTGTTTTGCGCATAGTTTTTAAAAAGGTTTAAATTTGGTTTACGCTTCCGCAGCTTAACTAAACTTGGTTTTCGAAAACGAACTAAATGGTTTGGGCATTTAGAGTTCGTTCCTGTGACTTATGGCTATGGGATCCTGGTTTTTCATGCGCCTCGCGGTATAAACCCCGCAGTGGAAATTTGAGGGTGTGACAGAAGCTTTCTAATTTTTTTTTTTTTTTTTTTGTAAATAGATAAAACAGAGGCAAAAAGTAAGGAATTATTTAAGTTTTTTTGGCTGTTTTTGGTTGAAGAATAATGTGGAATTTGATGTGAGAATCCGGTAAAAGACCGAATTCACGGATCGATTAAGCGAAAACAACTCGGTTTCAGACGGGAGATTCGAGACGAGACCAAAACATACGATAACAAAGTCATCACAGATTCGTATTAATTCAGAAACGGTTACAGACACTGTCATCAGTAGGATAAACATCTATCTCGGAGCCGGGGGAGGTCGGGCATGACCTCCCCCTTGAGAGCATTCAAAGCATAAACTCAAATCTGCAAATGAAAACCAAACATGAGATTGCAATTTATAGTCCATAATTATAAAGCCACCTTCGCCCATTTAAGGAGGTCGAATGTGGAACTTTTTCCACATTCGACCCTTTCGAATGGTCGAATCTAGCTTATGATTATGGTCTATATTTACAAATGCATCAGATCCATAAAATGCCCTTTTGGATCACCACAATCTCATGTAACACAATACATGACTCAACCCTAGTCTATTCGACAGTGACGTCCACATAATATTGCATCAACAATCTCCCCCTTGGACGTTGCTGGCGAATCCACAAATCTCTTGCACATCAACAATCAAAATCACAGGTCTCCCCCTCAATACATGCACTAGTGCATTGAGTAGAAATACACTATCCTTCGTGAACCGACCAAGTAATGCACTACGGACCCTCAGCATCAATACGCAGGAAGTCAGCTAGACCACGTATATCATTTGCGAATTCAACGAGCCGCTGAATTACAACCAGATCACCTAGTTACGCCAATGTGAAGTTGACAATGTAATGCACTGCAGTCTCGTAGCATCTGTACTCAGGAATGTCATCTTGACCAAGTATATCACGTGCAATCCAACTAGCCTGATAAGACCTCTGTTAGAAGGATTCTATACTGACCGATCAGATATTCAACGTAACACGTAGGTACTACCACTAATTCACATCTCATATCTGCACTTAACCTTTGCATCACCCTTCACACCAACTGGAGAAGTCTAACTGTTAGTACCCAATTAAACATCTCAAATGTGACTATGTGCAAAACAATCCACTCAGACACTTGTACTTCTATGAAATTCTTCATCTGTGCTGACTGTGATTGCATTAACACGTTCTTCTCTTTAAATGTTCTTAAGTAACTTCATCTGTTCGACAGAATACTAGCCGTAGACGAGTGAATCAAGCAATCAGAAGTTTTCAGTAGGAACTACTGGTACAATTGTGGACTTGAAATGCTTCAGAAACTGAAGTTTTCTATAGGGCCAACAATAACAACCAACAGCTCTTGAAATTCTTCAGGACTGTAACCTTGAAACTTTCGTTGAATCTACGTGCCACGTGACTCCTACTGGGATCCCTCATTACTTTCAGAACATTGAGATCTCAGTCTTGAAATGCTTGTACATAACAACTTTGTTTGAACAAGTTCCTTCAATCACACTGGAACTGGGTTGACTGTTCTTCATCTTGCGGAATAAAATCTGTCTATTTTCTGGCCCATAATAGTCATTTGAATCGAATTATCATACTGTTGATTCTCATGACTACCCCATAATAAAACATTTCATCATCATCATTTCTTCAACAATTTATGTACACATTATCACCATTCTCCCAAAAATCTTCAAAAATTGCCAATTTTTCATTATCTATGTCGAAGGGGCGAAAGGGAAATAACACTACATTCGACCCCTGTGTATGGTCGAAGGTACCATGATTGGGTCGAACCAAGTTCAATTAAACATGACTAAAATTAAGATTCCACATTCGACCAGTCGTGAGGTCGAATGTGGATAACTTCCAGGTTCGACCGTTCTTATCAATTCAAATTAGCAGATTCGACCTTCAAAACCTACGTTCGACCGTTTACAAGCCACGTTCGACCACTCGTAAGTTCTAATCTACTGCACATTCGACCGTTTGCAGAAAACGTGTTCTTCTTCAATATTTTCTGCAAATCAGCCCATAAACACTCTAATTGTTCGAATTTGATGATGAAACTTGTACAGAAAGGTGCGGAAATGAAAACCTAACCCTCGAATTCACAAAAACATGGTGAAATCACATGATTTTGAGAACCCGGTAAAAGACCGAATTCACGGATCGATTAAGCGAAAACAACTCGGTTTCAGACGGGAGATTCGAGACGAGACAGAAACATACGATAACAAAGTCATCACAGATTCGTATTAATTCAGAAACGGTTACAGACACTGTCATCAGTAGGAAAAACATCTATCTCGGAGCCGAGGGAGGTCGGGCATGACCTCCCCCTTGAGAGCATTCAAAGCATAAACTCAAATCTGCAAATGAAAACCAAACATGAGATTGCTATTTATAGTCCATAATCATAAAGCCACCTTCGCCCATTTAAGGAGGTCGAATGTGGAACTTTTTCCACATTCGACCCTTTCGAATGGTCGAATCTAGCTTATGATTATGGCCTATATTTACAAATGCATCAGATCCATAAAATGCCCTTATGGATCACCACAATCTCATGTAACACAATACATGACTCAACCCTAGTCTATTCGACAGTGACGTCCACATAACAGTGCATCAACATGATGAATTTGTTATTTATATGATTTGGACCTAATTTGAACTCTATAGATGTGTGTGAATTAAAATCTGAAGTATGTTGTTTCATATGTAACACTGTATCTTTTTTCTTAAATATTCTTTTTAATCTAATTTTCATAAACCATATCAGTTAGCATGTTACTAAGGAAGGGTATTATATATTTTAATGGTTTGTTGTTATTATTGTTATTATTATTATTTTGTTGTTGTTGAAAAACACGTTTTTGTCTATGATGAGTTAAGCTTTTAAATAAAAAAAGTAGTGAATTTTATAAAAGTAAATTCATATGGAGTGTGTGCAATGGTACACATTTTTGTTAAGTTGCGTAGATACACATCTATGCAGTTGCATATGATACAAATAGTGAATTTTAAAAAGTAGTGAATCTATGTTGAGTATGAACACGTTTTTGTCGATGATGAGTTAAGCTTTAGAATAAAAAAAGTAGTTTTTGTTAAGTTGCGTATGATACACATCTATGCAGTTGCGTATGATACAAATAGTGAATTTTAAAAAGTAGTGAATCTATGTTCCGCATGATACACATCTAAGCTTTTGAATAAAAAAAGTAGTGAATTTTGAAAAGTAGTGAATCTATGTTGCGTTCGTTTTGTATGTAACAGAACTAAGTTGCAGTTTTTATAAAAAAAAAGTAGTGAATTTATGTTGCGTATGATACACATCAAAGCTTTTTGAATTATAAAAAGTAGTGAATTTATGTTGTGTCTGTTTCATATGTAACAAAACTAAGTTGCAGTTTTTATAAAAAAAGTAGTGAATTTTAAAAAGTAGTGAATCTATGTTGCGTATGATACACATCTAAGCTTTTAAATAAAAAAAAGTAGTGAATATATGTTGCGTATGAAACACATCTATGCAGTTTTTTATAACATTCCTCCTAAGTTAAGTTTGATAATTTTTGATAACTAAATGGATAAAACAATGTTTACTTTCAACATTAGTTGCATATGTTAATACGTGGGGGGGGGGGGGGGGGGGGTACATGTAAATTGATGATTTTGGTTTCTTTTTGCAGGTGAACATATTTGTTGCATTAAAGATGAAGATGATTATCAAGAATGAAGTGTAGACAAATTTTTTTTATGATAGTTTTTTTTTTTAGCATTTGTTAAGTGTAATGACCATTTTGATTGTTTTTAGCATTTGTAAGAAAACATTCTTGTGTACTTTTGAATGTTTTTTGTTTCTGTAAAGTTTTTAAGTGATTTTATACATTCTATCTGTTTTAACGTATGCAACAAGACATCACATATGAGACCAAAGTATGTGCAATTTTAATGTATGCAACACTACATATGTTACATATGTAACACGACGTCCTGACAGATTTAAGACAATGGTCACAAAAGTATGAGAGAGGTGATGTGACATGTGTCAGGTCAACTTGTCATAGATGCTTTTTCAGAAAAATGACATTTGTCCATTATACCCTTTTTGTCCACTAGTATACAATTAATGAATATAATAAGCTTGATTAAACAAGAGCCATTGATCTTAGAGATCAATAGCTAGGATGAGGTTTCCATGGGTTTCTTCAAATTTTTGGGGTTTTCATTCTAATATATCATTGTTTTGCTCTATTTAAATTTAGTTATTTGCAATAGATAATGGGAATGCCAATGATGTTGGATGTAATAATCAACTATGTTGGATCGTTGCAGAATCAAATTGAGGTAATTTAATTCTGCAACTAACAATTAAAACAATAAACAAACAATATTTAGAATTATTGATGAGAAAATATTTTTTAAAATTAATAGTACAGTTTTTCTCTTCTTTGTGCATTTTTAGTTTCTCTCCATGAAGCTTTCAGAAGCCAGCATGTTCTATGACCTATTGACCTCAACTCTACTGAATTGGATGATATGGCCCCTATGAAGGTGACAGATGGCTTTCCTAACTATCCTTGTTAAGAAGTTGTGTATCTTGTATCATATATATTGTTAACTAAATAAAACGGACAAAATTTTAAATATAACATTCTAGATTTGCTAATACGTTTCTAATATATTATAAATGTTACTTCCACTTACTGCATGGGATGAAAACTGATGTTGCAGGTAACAAATGGACATGAAGGACAAATGATGGAGAGGATTGTTGGAGAAGGGTATGGAGACTTTCCTCAATTTCAATCAACATGGTCTCCTTGAACGCCATTTAGGGGTTAAAATTGTCTTTTTACCTAAATATTAAATTGTTGAAGAAATTAATTTAAACATAATTATAAAATTGATGAGGAAATTAACAATAATGTGGTGACTCTTTACATTCATAACCTCCATGTCTTTATTATGTTTGTATCAATGTTATAGTCTTATAAATAGTGGTTATGTATTTGGTATATAAATAATGTGGTGACTCTTCACATACATAACTTACATATATTTCAATGTTTATAGTAAATAAATTACATCATATATTATGTATTTATATTCTTGCAGTATGGTATGATGTGACACTTCTGCACACAAATGAATATGTAGGTTTGAAGTTTGCCAACACACCCAACCCATGACACATATCAACCCATTAAAGTAAGCGATATATGTAGGTTTGTAAGCGTAAGATTTTGACTAAAACAGGATTAGATGATCATACAAGTTACAAAACCAGGTGCGGAAACCCTAGCTTTGAACAAACTGATATAAACTCAAATCAAAACACAATCAATATCATTTTCAAAGCTTTTCATAGATTAACTTTTGCATAAACTTGATTACAATCACAATTCAGTTAATCTAGATCAAATACAGACACTTTCAATCTAATCTGGAACCTGACCTCAAAACACACACAACTAATAACTCTCTTTTTATCACAAATACTCAAAATCTATTTATAATGTCTGCAGGTTCGCCCCTTTTCATGGTGCGAATGTGGACACTTTCCACATTCGCCCAGTGTGAATGGTCGAATGTGGAATCTTTCCACATTCGCCCAGTATGATTCTACATTCGCCCACTAATTTCTACGTTCGCCCACTTTTTCACTTTCAGCCCATCAGCACTTTTTAACACATGTAATCAGCACTTTTTAACACATGTTAACATTGTAGATCCAATCACTAGTCGCAATACGTGCATCTACAAACTCCCCCTCGACTATTGATTGGATTGACTTCATGTTTAAATCTTGGTCGTTTTCTGATTATCTGAACCTTCGACATTCTGTACCGGATCACTAGCTAGGGACATACATGAATAATGCACTAACAATCTCCCCCTTGGACCTAGCTAGTGATGTACCAAAGCAGAAAGTTATCAATTCTTCAAGTCTTGATTGAAAACTTTCCATTTTCATGCACGTTTGTGTCGAAGTTCCTATCTATCTCTCCAGTAAGCTTTGAAATCTCAGACAGACTCAAGAAATCTTGGCTTTGTCATTTGATGATCCAGAGATGAATATAGACGATAATCTTGATTTCTTCAATCTTCATCATTTCTTTAACCTCTTACTAACTTCTGTTGTTCTGGTAATCTTGATGTTCAGGTTTGGGTCTTGTTTAGTTATACACTTTGTCGATGAATCTTGAGTAGTGCACCTGTTGTATTTGATCCTGCAGAAAAATTTACTAAAAACTGCACAAACTACAACCGGCGTTAGACACGACAAAAATCTCGGAAGTACTCTTCACATTCCTTTTCACCCTCAATAGTTCTCCCCCTAAACTATACAACATTTTCAATATGTACCAGAAACTTGAAAATTTTGAAATCTTTTTCAACTTTTAAGTATCTGAGCATTCTCATACAGTATCCCAACATCGGTTATCGAAAATAAAGTTGAAACAAAACTTTTTGATTTTTCAAACTTTAAGCTAAAACACACCAAAAATCTTTTTGAATTTTCCAATGTAATTGCATAAAAGTAAATTCAACATATTTTTGTGAATTTTTCCGGTTAAGAGGATCATATCAGTATTGAAACAGTCAGTCATAACTCTTTTTGATAAATTTTCTGTTTTTGTCATTGAGCATCCTACAACCATTACCAGTATGTTTGTCCATTTAAACTCAAAATCATCATTCATTGCTCAGCACTTCAGATACATTATGATAATATTAGATACTGAAAAATCTATGGTCCCCGCACACGTGACACATTCCCGTATCAAGAATTGCACAAAGTTTCATCGTAACGTGTGATTATACTGTAGTTATCCGTTAGTTACAAGGTATGAGGCACAGTGGTGACAGGTCAGCAAATTAATGCTTCAAAGCGACTTATGCACTCAACCAGGGTGAGGACTAATATCAATCATGATTTGCATCAATGATTGGATACGATGCATTAGATAATCTTTGATTATCATCACACATGTTAAGTTCCTCATTCGGTAACTTAAGGTTTTGTCATTAAAGATCTTTTAATAAGATACCCTGACTGATCTAGGTCCGTAAATCAATACAACAAAAGATCAGTTAGGCTATCCCCAGATAACTTTCAATATAACGACCCGAAACCTCCGATTTTGGCAATCTATCAAACGAAATTTCGGTACTAAGACCATATGCCAACGATACGTTGATCCACATGATTATCAGTTATTGATTTTAAATTTATATCACCATGCTGAACTTTAAACTTTGATTTCAAGCCTACCAATATATAATTGTAGTGGCTACTCAATGTTTATCAATTGATTGAATTTTTTTAGAGTAGTCTGACAGTCCACTGATGTACTATCATCTCCTCTTTTTCTCCAGGAAAAACTCATTTTTGATTTTTTTTAATTTTTTTTATTTTGATTTTTCTGAAATTTTCTCCCCCTAAAAATCTAAAAATAAGCATATTTTTGGATTTTTAAACTTTTGAAGAAAAACAAAATAAAATGATATCCGATGCGGTTTACCCACTGAGTTTTAAAAACCATTTTCCACTCAGATTACTAGACTCATTAAGATTTTTCAATTAGCAAACCATTTTGTCGTATCTGTTATTGAAATCCAACACCTGAGAGCAATTGCAAGAGATTGCAACTTTTTCCGGCTTCACAGGTTGGAGACAGACTACAAACACTCTCCTCTCCGTTGAAATCATGTTTTCCTTCTTCAATAACCCTTCTTTGACCTTCACCTCTCCAATAAATAGTATGTATACAGATGCTCCACTATCAACTTATCAAAGAATAGCTAATAGGTCTGTCTGGAACAATCTGCACACTTATTAAACAATTAATCATGAGAGAGGCACCCATCCTTTCACAATGATGGGTCGTCCAAGGTCATCAATTCTCGGAACATCAATCCATTCTCCTTTTGAAAAATCAATTGGTCTTACAATGGATTGATTTGAAGTAGAAATTGCTATTGACATAGAAAGTGGTTTGGGTTTCCAAACACGTTCAAAGTTTATTTTAGATTTTGTTGAAATCGTTTTGATTTTTGACTTTTCAGGTTTCATGTTTGACACCTGCTTCTGAACTTTGTTTGGAATCTTCTCAGACTTAACTGATGAAGACCCAGGTTTAGAGTTATTCTTAGACATAGCCTTAGAACTCCCCCTTACCTTAGCAACCCGTCCACAATCTCCATTTTTATTCAAGGCAATTTTGTTACGATTGTCATACACAACTTGTTTCCCCTTTTGCTTCTTGATTGGTTTTGGGGATACAGGTTTTCTGACATTGCCTGAATTTCTAGCAAATTTCACTTCGGTCTGTTTCTGTTTAACATACGGACAGTAAGCAACTAAATGCCCACACTCTCCGCAGTTATAACAAGACCTATACTCTTCAAAATCACATGCATACCCGTCATCCCAATACCAATAGGGACAATGAGCAGCAATATGTCCAACTTCACCACATTCAAAACAGTTTCTCCATTCATAACCATGAGAATACTGTGGTGAATTGTTTCCCCAATAACCATCAAATCGAGATTTATATGAATAATCATAATAGTCATATGATCTAGATGAAAAATTTCTTGAATTCTTTTGATAAGAATTTTTCATCTGATCATTTCCTTTCGATTTGTTTGGTTTTGGTCCATTTACTTTAGGACCATTCTTATTTTCAACATTTTTCTTTTGATCCTCTTTATTCTCATGTTGGTTAGGACTGAGTTCAAAATGAAGATGATCAAATTGGTTTCTAAATTGATTTAACAAATCAAGATTATCAACAAAAATACATTTAAGTAGAGATTGTTCGATATTCTCAATTAGAAAATCTTTGTTGAAAATCAATTTGTCATGTCCTTCCAACATGTAGGATCCTTCAACTCCTTCAGGAAAACTGAATATGGGTTTTTCTTCAGATTCAGATTCTGAAGTTGTTTCAACATTTTCAGTTTTCTGTTCAAACATTTGTTTCACTTCAGAATCAGAATTAACAACGCAAGGTGTTGTTATTTCCAACTCTGATGTGGAAGTATTCTTTGAAACACTTTTGTTCATTTCTAACATTTCTTTCTTTAAAGATTCAATTTTATTTAACAAATCTTTTTCATTCTTTTCAAAAACTTTAATTTGGTTTTTACAATTTTCTAGTTCATTTGCTAGTTTCTGTTTGTCCTCAATAAGTGTCATCAATTCACAATTCAACTTGACACATTTAGAACAACTAGCACTTACCTCATCATCTGATTTATTACCATTATCAGATTTTGCATCACCATTTGAACTATCACTCTGTTCTGATGTACTTTGTTCTGAACTCGTATCAGAACTCAAATCACTCTTTGACAATTCACTGGAATCATCATGTCTCATTTGTTTGACTAAACATACAACATTCCTATGAACACCTTCTCTGTTAACACACTTGTTAACATGTACCATTTCATCAGTTGGTTTCGGTGTCATTGGAAATCCCCAAATGTTGTCAGCTTGAGAATTTTGTCTCTGTAATTGTTGTTGCTTTCTTTCAGCTTCGACTAGAGCTTTGATCTCCTCATCCGTTCTACATACGGCCATGTAATTAATCATTTTTCCAACAAAAATATCTCAAAAAAAATTTCTCAAATCAGGTCGAAATTTTTAGGCACTAAATTCTACGTTCGCCCCTGGTAATTCTACGTTCGCCCCTTTTGATTCCACGTTCGCCCAAAAGTATCAGCCGAATGTAGAATAAACACCAAAATGTAGAATATCAAAATTCAAATTCCACGTTCGCCCAAAAATGATTCACTTTCGTCCCTTTCTGATTCAGGTTCGTCCAAACAGTGTCAGATTCGCCCAGATCAGATTTTGAAAAACGGTTACACTTTGAAAAACGGTTATTTTGATCTCTGATTTTCAAAAGTTTGTGGATTTGAATGATCTTAATCAGGTTATGATTCGGAATTGATTTGGAGCAACTTTAATACTTGGAATTTTAGATTTTAACCACAAAAACAACTTCAAATCAATCAAAAACACTCAAAAACCATTTTCATGCAAAAACAGATGTATTTTGATCAAAAATATGTCCAAATCAGCTCTGAGTTTATCAAATTTGTTGTTGTATGATCCGTATGGCTCTTATACCACTTTGTAAGCGTAAGATTTTGACTAAAACAGGATTAGATGATCATACAAGTTACAAAACCAGGTGCGGAAACCCTAGCTTTGAACAAACTGATATAAACTCAAATCAAAACACAATCAATATCATTTTCAAAGCTTTTCATAGATTAACTTTTGCATAAACTTGATTACAATCACAATTCAGTTAATCTAGATCAAATACAGACACTTTCAATCTAATCTGGAACCTGACCTCAAAACACACACAACTAATAACTCTCTTTTTATCACAAATACTCAAAATCTATTTATAATGTCTGCAGGTTCGCCCCTTTTCATGGTGCGAATGTGGACACTTTCCACATTCGCCCAGTGTGAATGGTCGAATGTGGAATCTTTCCACATTCGCCCAGTATGATTCTACATTCGCCCACTAATTTCTACGTTCGCCCACTTTTTCACTTTCAGCCCATCGGCACTTTTTAACACATGTAATCAGCACTTTTTAACACATGTTAACATTGTAGATCCAATCAGTAGTCGCAATACGTGCATCTACAAACTCCCCCTCGACTATTGATTGGATTGACTTCATGTTTAAATCTTGGTCGTTTTCTGATTATCTGAACCTTCGACATTCTGTACCGGATCACTAGCTAGGGACATACATGAATAATGCACTAACAAGGTTTGACGTTTATACAAGCAAATATGATAGAGATACTTTATGAGCAACGTCATCATCTTCCATGATGAATTTTTTTGTTTTCTCTGCTACTTAAGCTTCTAGGAATAGAATTTAAGTTTCTGATCTCACGAAGTCGCCAATTGTTTACATATCCAAAAGAAGACAAGTTCTTATCAATCGATTCGGTAGTGTTAACTATATTGATTACTAATTTGTTTAGTCCAATATATTTGTTACGGCTCTTGTCAAACTAACATAAAACGAGAGTATCTATGCAAATCATTGACTCCGCTGCATCTCGCGGGTGCTCTAAAATAATAGAAATATGTTGCACACTACAAACTGCATTTTAGTAATTACATCACTTCCACTACAATCTTATGGTCATTAAGAGATACAACGTCACTTCACTACGCTAAGCACCGCTTTACGATGGCATACTATCTGCCTTCGATATACATAAAAGGGTCCCACCGAAGGACGTGGGCCAATCTAAGGGTGTTGCAAGGAATAGTACGACCTATTGTCATGTACCCATTTAAAATATTTAGAAGATATACTTATGAGTTTCAGTTTTTAATAACATATATTTTATACATCGTTGTTTTCTACTTCATCATAACGAATAACCAACAGACACGATGTACGAGGGGCAAAACAGATGCACCCGCCGCAACGCGCGGGCATTCCTACTAGTCTATATTCTATATTATCTTATTAAGGAGGAGTGATGACCAACATAGTAATTTTGTACACCATCCAACTATTATAACAACATGTACAAGTTAATCAAGCTTATATAATGAGGGTATAATTGGAACTTTTTGTACAATTAAGAGGGTGTTTGGGATTGAGTTTGGAGATGCAAAAGTGCTTTTGGTCAAAAGTGCTTATTGGCTTATGACTTTTTGAAAAGGAGTTTTAAAAAAGTGTTTGGATTAGCTTTTCGGATGAGAAACGTCAAAAAGTCAATAAATTGTTGTTTTTTAAGTGTTTCGCGTAACTTATTGTGAATATTGGTTGTATGGGTGGTATATTTGCAATTTTTTTTTCCAAAAGTCAAAAGCCAAAAGCCAAAAGCCAGGATTTCTAACTTTTCAAAAACAGCTTTTTCACCCTTAAAAGCCAAAAGCCAAAAGTCAAAACAGAAAGTGCTTTTGGGTTACACAAACAGCTTATTGACTTATTAGCTTTTTGAAAAAGCCAATAAGTCAATAAGTTGTTTTGAAACTCAATCCCAAACACCCTCTAAGACACTTGAAAGGGTAGCAATGTAATTTTATCTTTGATTTTAAGTTAAAACTTAAAAAGCCATTCCCTTTATACCCCTCTCATCCCTTCAAGTTCTTTCCTTGTCCTTTCATATTCTTAAACCCCCCAATTTATTTTCACACATTAAATTCAAAAAATCATTTTTTTTTTGTGTTTATCTCTTAAATCGATTTTTTTTTTTGTAAACCTACTTGTTTTATAGTTTATGAATGTTGAATTTTTCTATGTTATGTTGATTTGTTAGGTCTTTCATTTTCATTCTTTTGATATTAATCAATTATTATTCATATTTATTGTTATTGTATATTTATCTCTTGGATTACAGAATTATAAATTTTTTATTGAAGTTTGTAAACGAATCATGTGTCCGTATATACGTGAATTTAGTAATTTACTTGTTTTCTCATTATTTCTCGTACATAATCACAACTCGTAATCTGAATTTTTGATATTGTTTTAGGGTTGTGGAATTTTGGCGAGTTCATAGTCAAATTTACAAACATTTGTTGAATTTAAAAGTAGGAATGTTGAAATATGAGTTGCCTGACACAACCCATTTTATTTATATCATTATATTTTTTTACTGTTTATTCATAAGGGTAATATATTTTTTTCAATATATATATATATATATATATAGAGAGAGAGAGAGAGAGAATTGATGTGTTGCGAGTTCGCTATTAATATGCTTTTCATATATGTAGACACCGTTTCTTCTAGACATTTGCTTGGTAGAGTTTTGCTACTTTCTCAACCCATTGTATTTGTGTGTGTGCGCGTGTGTTCGATGCTTATTTGTCTGTGTAAGTTTTTTGTAAAAATTTGACTTTTATCAATGGATTCAATTGCATTTATATATGAACGGATCTTTATTTTTCGTCATCAAAGTTATGATTGATTGTCACACCCTCAAATTACCACTTGCGGGGTTTTACCGCGAGGCGCATGACAAACCAGGATCCAAGTCAACGATCACAATAAACGACACTATATGAAGTACGTAAACCTAAAAACATAAATTTCATAAGCGGAACCATTTAAAGAATTTAATCTCTGCAAAACAGTGTTCCCAAGTATCCAAGACACTTATTACAAAACGTGCACTAAAATCTAGACGCCAATGCAGACCCGTGTGCCTAGTTCCGTTCATTGCTACCTTACCGACCTGAGAAAAACATGCCAAAAAGATGTCAACATATAATGCTGGTGAGTTCACAGGTTTGTTCAAAATGTTACCAAAGTGTTACCATGTCCATACTATATCAATGTTACCAAGTACGCTAGCTAGGCGTATGTTTCATTACTACTACGATTGGAAACCATTACTAGACACGTTTAGCAATGTTCAGCATGTTTAAGCAGCCCGTATGTTCAGCATGATACCAATGTACCTGTTCGAGACAATATGCACCCGCCCGGCCCTCCAAGCCGACGAGTGGGGCAGGTCACGCCCAATAGATCTATCCACATTTCCCCCGTTGTGCAAACCCGCACATTCATGGTTTCCCCCGGGACTTTCCAAAAGATCGTATAGCAATATAAAGTTAAAACCATAGTATGACATATGTTACCAAAACCGTTTAGCGCATGTTTTCTCCCCCAAAAGTTAAAGCAGTAAAAGTGGGGCCGTGAACTCACCTTAAGTTGCGTTCTTCAAATATAAGTAAAGATGTTTAGCCCTTGATAATCCCTCTACCGGAGATCTATCAAAATGTTCACATAAGTGTTCCGACTAATAACCATAAGGTTATCTAGTCCCTGATTGTCCAGATCGTAACCAAGTATGTTTTAAAACGTGTTTAAATGTTTAACCGACACACTAGACCGACCCGACATCCCGTTGGTGACCCATTACCCTAACTAATCAAGTACATATAGATTAAACACAAGGTTCAAGCATAAAACACTTAGTTTGTATCAAAAATCTCATTTCTGCATCAGAACGGTCGAACCAGTCAGTTTTAAGTCTCCTTCGCACCTTTTTGTCTCCTTCGCACCATTTACAGTACGTTCGACCGTTTGATGCTTCCTTCGCCCGTTTATTCACATTCGTCCAATAAAAATCCCAGGTTCGACCCTGGATCCCTCCTTCGCACCATCGACTGGTCGAAGGAGGCCAGGTTCGCCCCTGTTGTATTATTTTTCCTAAAAACGCTTCAAACACATTCAAAACGACCCGAAACATCATCAAACACAGCAGTCAAGCATGAATAACTTATCCCTACAAAACCCCATCGATTTCCCCCGATAATACGTCCGTTTCAGCCCTTTCCCAAAATGGTAAAGATTATGGAAACATCACTTTCATGCATGAATTATTTACCCAATTTGGAAACTTTTGAAATCGATTCATGTTTAGCTTAAAATACTCAGTTTGTCGATTATCCAATCTTTTTCATTCATTCTTTTGATCATAAATATTCATGCATCAAGTGTTAATCCAATAAAACCCCCAAATATCAATATATCCAATCCTAACCCTAGACAACCATAATCCAATCATTAACAACAATCCTATATCATGTTTCTATCATAGATATAGCAGCAAATCAGTGAACAACACATAACACTACATAACACACAACTAACACATGTTATTCATTATGAAAACCTATGTTAAATGATCATGTTTTGATTTAGAAGATGTTTGAAAGGTTTTTAATCATAAAAACACCCTTAGAACAGATCTGGACAATTTGGGTTAGATGAAAACGAATTAGAATGCTTTTAAAAGATTTAGGATTATGAACACACCTTGGATTCTTGTTTAGATGTTGTAGATGGGTTAGATTATGAAAAAGAAGAGCAAAAACTCCTTCCTTAGTGTTTAAGATCGTTTGAGAGCGTTTTGGGACGGTTAGGGTTTGTGAAATGATGAAAAATGACAAAGGTTGGTATTTATACTAGTCTTCCTTCGCACCAACTCATTGGTCGAATGTAGGCTCCTTCGCCCCTTTCACAGGGTCGAATGAGCCCTGTTTGGTCGAAGGAAATTTCTTAATTTCCATTTCCCTGGTTCGCCCACTTGCATGGGTCGAACCAGACATTTTTATTCTCCTTCGACCACTCGAAGTGGTCGAACCAAGACTTCTTTTAAACTAGTTTTCCAGTTTGTCGTGTTTAACGCATTCTAACACATCCTAACACATAAGCATGCATCCTTCGTCCATATTCAACACATTTAGGCACAGATAATCATTTACACATCATATAAACATATCTATGTATATAATCCACCATACAACCCATAATCTACACATATACTTAATTAGTTCATGTAATGTCACCAACAACGGAACCCGATACTAGTGTATTACCAAAACGACTCCCAATGATCCTCCAAATCATTGTACCCTGGACAATCCTAACTTGACCCGACTCAACTAACCCAGTTAAGTTTGTTTATAAACGTTTCTCGCTAAGGTAGACTTAGATGTTACTAATATGTTTAAGCCGAACATGCCGTGTGTCACATCATCCCCACGTTGAAAGAATTTTCGTCCCGAAAATTGCGCAAAGCCCAACAGGAAAGAAACGAAAAGAACAGAACGAAAAGAAACTTACCGGATGTCACATCATCCCCACGTTGAAAGGAATCTCGACCCGAGATTCATTCCGCTTCAGCAGTAACATGCCTCAATTCAAACGCGCGCTTCGGAAAGAGATGAGGATACTTAGATTTCATCTGATCCTCTCGTTCCCATGTGAACTCAGGTCCACGATTCGAGTTCCAACGGACTTTAACGATGCGGATTTTACTCCGACGAAGGCTACGAATCTTGTAGTCGAGGATCTCGACAGGTTCCTCCACAATGCGAAGACGATCATCAACCTTGATCTCTTCCAGTGGTACAATGAGAGATTCATCAGCCAAACACTTCTTCAAGTTAGACACATGGAAGACGTTGTGTACACTACCGAGCTCCGCCGGTAAGTCAAGTCTATATGCCACCGGTCCAATCCGATCCAGGATTGCGAACGGTCCGACAAAACGAGGGTTAAGCTTGCCACGCTTTCCAAAGCGTATGACGCCCTTCCATGGTGAAACTTTCAGAAGTACCTTGTCCCCAACCTGGAACTCTAAAGGTTTTCGACGGCGATCGGCATAGCTCTTCTGACGATCCCGTGCAGCAGCCAAACGTTGACGGATCTGTACGATTTTCTCCGAAGTTTCGTACACGAGTTCCGGACCAGTGAGCTGGCTCTCGCCCACCTCGGCCCAACAAAGTGGTGCTCGACATTTCCGTCCGTAAAGAGCCTCGAACGGAGCTGCCTTGATGCTAGAGTGATAGCTGTTGTTGTAGGAGAACTCTACTAACGGCAGGTGGATCTCCCAACTTTTGCCAAAATCGATAACACATGCCCGAAGCATGTCTTCCAAGGTTTGAATCGTCCGCTCACTCTGTCCGTCAGTTTGCGGATGATAAGCCGTACTCATATCCAGCTGAGTACCCAAAGCCTTGTGCAGAGCCTTCCAGAAACGCGAAGCGAAACGAGAATCACGATCAGAGAAAATAGAAACAGGCACCCCGTGCCGAGCAACCACCTCCTTAAGGTAAAGTCGAGCTAACCGCTCGAGTCCATCGGTTTCCTTAATAGGTATAAAACGTGCCGATTTCGTCAGCCGGTCAACAATCACCCAAATCATATCATAACCACTAGGTGACCTTGGCAGCTTGGTGACAAAATCCATCGTGATTCGTTCCCACTTCCATTCTGGAACCTCTGGTTGTTGCAGGAGACCAGACGGCCTCTGATACTCCACCTTGACTTTAGCACAAGTCAAACATTTGCTGACATAAGAGGCTATATCAGCTTTCATGTTCGGCCACCAATAAAGTATCTTCAAATCCTGATACATCTTATCGGAGCCAGGGTGAATAGAATACCGGGATTTGTGAGCTTCATCCAGAACAAGCTCGCGCAATCCCCCGAACAATGGGACCCAAACACGTCCCGCAAAATAGTGTAAGCCATCAGTCCTGAGCTCAAGATGCTTGTTAGCACTGTGCATAGTCTCAGCCTTAAGGTTTTCCTCCTTCAAGGCTTCTAACTGTGCAGAACGGATCCGGTCAGGCAACGACGAATGAATGGTGAGCTGTAAGGCTCGAACACGGCGAGGGTTCGCAGACTCCTTCCTGCTCAAGGCGTCCGCCACAACGTTCGCCTTGCCAGGATGGTATTTGATGGCACAGTCATAATCGTTCAGGAGTTCAACCCAGCGACGCTGCCGCATGTTCAACACCTTCTGGTCGAAAATATGCTGAAGACTCTTGTGATCGGTATATACTTCACACTTGGTACCGTACAAGTAATGTCTCCAGATTTTCAACGCAAAGACCACTGCTCCCAGTTCCAAGTCATGAGTAGTGTAGTTCTTCTCATGAACTTTGAGTTGTCGAGAAGCATAAGCAATAACCTTCCCGCGCTGCATCAACACGCAACCGAGACCACGAATAGAAGCATCACAGTACACAACGAAATCATCAGTGCCTTCCGGCAAGGATAAAATAGGTGCAGAGCAAAGTTTAAGCTTCAGCATTTGAAATGCTGATTCTTGTGGTTCATCCCAGTCGAACTTTCGATCCTTCTGGGTAAGAGCAGTGAGGGGTTGAGCGATCTTCGAAAATCCCTTGATGAAACGACGATAATAACCCGCAAGACCTAGGAATTGCCGCACCTCAGATGGCGTTTTTGGTGCTTCCCAGTCTTTAATAGCTTCGATCTTAGCCGGATCGACATGAATTCCCAGTTCATTCACCACATGTCCTAGGAATTGAACTTCACGCAACCAAAAATCACACTTCGAGAACTTAGCATACAACTGCTCTTGTCTCAAAAGTTCCAAGACCAACCGCAGGTGTTCCTCATGATCCGCCTTGTTCTTGGAATAGATCAAAATGTCGTCAATAAATACGATGACGAACTTATCAAGGTAAGGCTTGCAAACGCGGTTCATCAAATGCATGAACACCGCCGGTGCGTTAGTGAGACCAAAAGGCATGACCAAGAACTCAAAATGGCCATAACGAGTGCGAAAAGCAGTCTTCTGAATGTCAGCTTCCCTGACGCGCAACTGGTGATATCCGGACCGCAAATCAATCTTCGAATAATAACTGGAGCCCTGAAGCTGGTCAAAGAGATCATCAATGCGAGGAAGAGGATAACGATTCTTGATGGTCACTTTGTTCAGCTCACGATAATCAATACACATACGAAGGCTTCTGTCCTTCTTCTTCACAAACAAGATAGGAGCTCCCCACGGGGAAGAACTCGGTCGAATGAAACCCTTTTCAAAGAGTTCCTGTAACTGGCTGGACAACTCTTGCATCTCGGGAGGTGCAAGACGATATGGAGCTCGGGCAATAGGAGCTGCGCCTGGAGTGAGATCAATACCAAACTCAACCTGACGATGGGGAGGAAGACCAGGTAAATCATCAGGAAACACATCAGAAAAGTCACGAACCACCGGAATATCCTCGATCTTCTTCTCATCGTCAGAAGAAACGTTAACAAGTGCCAGAATGGCCGAACAGCCCTTCCGAAGATACTTACGGGCTTTCATGCTAGAAATGATACTCAGCGGAGCACCGCTTTTCTCGCCACGAACCGAAAGAATCTCTCCATCAGGGAGAGGGATCCGAATAACCTTGTCAAAACAAATTATCTCCGCGCGATACAACGATAACCAATCCATGCCAACCACGACATCAAAACTACCCAGAGGTACCGGCATAAGGTTAATGGGGAAAGACAAACCCGACAGTTCCAAGCGACATTCCCTAAGGGTGTGTTTCGCTTCAATTTTCTTACCATCAGCCAATTCTATTAAGTACTTAGCCTCTAACGGTGTGGGTACTATATCTAGCAATCGACTAATATCCAATGATACGAAACTCTTATCGGCACCAGAATCAAACAAGACAGAAACATAGCAATCATTAAGAAGGAACGTACCGGTAACTGTGTCTGGATCTTGCCTAGCCTCTGCAGATCCAATGACGAAAGCACGTGCAGTCCTGCCTCCGCCGCCATTGTTCCCGTTACCGTTCCCGCCCCTCCCATTATCGCCCTGCTTCAGTTTGGGACAATCACGCTTGAAATTGTAACACCCCAACCGATGGCGGAAACATCGAGGTGTCACGTAGTGACGATTGTTCAATAGCTCATGGACTAAAGTGTAAATTTGAATACATTGATTAAATAATTTATTACATTGAAATGAAATACAACGATTCTAACTGTCAAATAAATTGAAATACAATGAATCAAAATCTAAATATAAATCCGAAAGCTTAAAGGATGCATCTCAAAACAACCTGAAACATGTACAAAATAATTTGGTCAATACAAAAATTGTATTGGTGAGCATACCCTGTTTAAATATATATAGTAGAAAAGTGTTTAGCAATTCATGTGCGGTACCATTTGCAATTATGTAATAAGTAATATCCGTTCAAAACCAAACCTGAGAAGAATGACTAACACATGACTAACCAACTGAATAATGAATTAACAAGACAATGACCAAGATTCTCAACAGAGTCTCAAGGGGGTATACCATAGTACTATTCATTGAAAAGCTAGGCCGCCCAGCGGTTAATGATTTTGACAAGTCATAGACACACCAATTATCATAAAGCAAACACACATGAGAATTGCATTAAGTATAAGAAATTGAAACTTGATTAATATATAAGTACATGAGTCACCCCAAAGTAGTAAAACGGTAAAAAGGGGAAAGATATACTCACAGTTTGCAAAAGTGATCAAAATCCAACTTAAGCGATCGTGAGATAAGTAATGGGAATTTCGAGGAATTCAACCTATAATGTATAAGAATACTAATAAGGAAATGTCTAAGAGTCTAAAGTATCTAGGGTCTAAGGCATTAGGGTTTGCTAAATCGATTTGGGGAATTAAAGTTTTTATGATAAATCGCGTTAATGTAAAAGTTGTACGTCAAAAATAATATATAAAAGTTTGTAAATGCTGTTTAGGTAATATAATTATTCCCAATTGAATATTTAGGTAAACATATGTTTTGACTAATTAGGACAAAATAATTTAGTTAATTACTTAAATTAATTATTGTAAACAGTAATCATAAATATTGAAATAATTGGCTAGGAGTTACACATCGATCCAACAAATGCTAATAAAGACATTCAACCATAAGAGTATTTCTATTTTATATAAAAAAAATATTTATAAAATAGATGTTTAAATTGTACAAATAAATAAATGTTTTATTATGTCTAATTAAACATAATAAGACTAATAATACAAGACACAATCCAAAAATACTATTTTCATAGAAAATGGATACTTTCTGATGTAAAGTAATGAAAATAATTTTCCCATAATTTTTATAAACTTATTTATATTTAAAACTGATTTAATGGTATTAAATCATGTTTAAATGATTAAAAATAGGAAAATCAATACAAATAAATGTTTTCTGAGCCAATAATTTTTTATTTCAGTTCTTAATGATTAGAAATAATTTATGACAAATTTTCATATTAAAATAATTAAATTTCAATTTTATATGATTTAAATATCATTAAAACCACATAAAATCAAAATAAAACACAAAACACTCTTAAAGGTAAAAGTTTCTATGAAAACTCAATCTACTTAATTAAAAAGGCTCACAATAAATTTTATAGAGTTTTTGTGACAAAAACCTATTTAACATGAATATTATTTGTTTTAAAACTAATTTAACAAATAAAATGAGATTACACATATAACCGTATCAAAGTAGAGGAAAAATGACATGAAAATTATTCTAACATAATGAAATATGTTTCTACCAATTTTTGTGTTAAAATACATTTAATACGATTTTATATGAATTAAACATGATTAAAGCATCATAAAAATAATTAAAAATACTAAACAGCCTCAATAAATTCCGAAATAATTTCTAAAACTTCTAATCAGTTATAGGAGCAAGTCTACCAAGTTTCATAATTTTTGTATAAGAAATGAGTGAGTTATGAATTTATAAAGTTCTATAAACTTTTAAATCAAAATCCCCAAATAATCTAGAACACCCTAAACCATAGATTATCCAATTGAAACCCTTAGACACTATAATTAACAAACTAAATAGAGGGCTATTGATCTATAAATATGAATAATGTATCATGCAAAAATAATCGGAAAAACTCACAACGTAGCTAATCCAATTTGTAGAAATAAAACCGAAATAGAACCCAAGATTAAGCTTCCAAATTCGTCAGAAAACAAGAACTAATGGATTATGCTTGGACCTTAAACGCGTAGGATAACTACTAATCTTGTTCAGAAATTTGGGAACTCAAAGAAGAATTATAGATGCAAATAGAAATTGGTGAAATCCGCGACAGGAATATAGTGAACAAATGATTTTTTTTTTCCAATATAATGCCCCCATGTGTGTCTATATATATATTTCAAATGATCAAGGTTAATAAATGGAATTTATGGTGACATAAAACAATTTCAAACAAACATAAGTATCAATAAAAAAAATGTTGTTTCAATATATAAATGCTCATAATTATTACTAATAAAAACTTGTTGAAACATGTTGAACCCGATTTGAGTAGTGTAGGAAAATAATACATAAGGTTGGCATGTTGACTTTGTTTGTTTCATAAACCGTTGAGTTTATAAAAAAAAACCATTTAACATCAAAACTTAACAACTTTCTATTTAGTTCTTTTTTTTTATTGATTTGAGCTTTACATTTTAGTTATGCATTCAATTTTCAATGTAGCAAAATTAGTTATTAGTTTTGACACTTAAAACAATTTAACTATTTTACCAAATTAAAATTCGGGTATTACAATTTTTTCCCTAAATGTTATTCCAAATTTATTAGAAATTTGCGAATGTTACAGAAATGTCCCGTGTCACCACAATGATAACACCCCTGCCTCCCCTGAGTCCCCTGAGTAGCAGGAGCAGGAGTAGCCGCAGGAGTCTGAGTTGGGGTGAGCGCCACCTTGCAATCCTTAGCATGGTGCCCCAACTGATGGCACCGATGACAACGAGCCCTATCACAACTCCCAGAATGATGAAAACCACACTTGTTGCACTTGGGATGCTTCCCAGCATACCCACCCGTCTTCGACCCAGAAGAAGACCCAGATGTATCAAACTTCTTTGCCGGCTGAGCTGGCACCACACTCTTCCCCACACTCTCCCACTTCCTCTTGTTCCCCTCAGCAACCTTCACAGCAGCACCCTTGGGTGGCAAAACGCCTTCTGCCACCTTCAGGTTAGTCATCCGATGAGCTGATCGGACAACTTCAGCAATAGTGGGAAGATTTCCGGCAGCCACCAACCCAGCAATCTCGGGCACTAGTCCAGACACGTAGTGCTCGATCCTCCTGTATTCGGGTGTGTGTAAGTCAGGACATAACACCGCCAGCTCGTTCCTTCTCACAGTGTACTCCTCAATCTCCGACCCAACCATCTTGTAACTCCAGACCTCATGCTCCAATTTTTGTATCTCCTCCCTTGGACAGTACTCACCTCTCAAAAGCTGCACAAACTCCGCCCAAGGCATAGCAATAGCCTCTCCCAATCCCACGTTCTGAGTAGTAGCATTCCACCACGACAATGCAGGCCCCTCAAATGTCGCAGTAGCATACTTCACCCGGTCCCCAGCAGGACAGTTACACATGACAAACACAGATTCCACCTTCTCTAGCCATCGGAGCAGTCCCACCGCTCCCTCAGTTCTAGCGAAGTTATGGGGCTGACAGTCCCTAAACTTCTTATAAGAGCACTGAGGTGGGGGTGGATTGGCACCAACACCTGAAACACGGTACACGAGTAAAACACAAACGAAAGGACACGAAACCCAAAAATGAGGCAAGGTCGACAAAAATCAACTCACCACCCATGGCATTAATCCCGGCCTGGAAATTAGTCATAGCCATGTCACTTGCTGCTGGAGCAAGTTGTTCAGTTCGGCTTGGGTCATGTTGATGTTCCCACGACCACCGCCGCCAGCACGGCCACCGCCTCCACCATGACGTCCACCACCGCGAGCACCAGACATGATCTAACAAACCAAGAAATCGAGAGATTCAGATTCACTTCCAGTGTCAACCACTAGAAATTTACAAGAGTTATCCTAGGGACAACTGCAGGACTATACATCCAAACTCGAAGTCCATCGGGATTTTCATGCATCCCAGTTTATTATTTCGTGTGCACCCGAAATGATAAACTGCTCTACATGGTCCTCCAGATGTACCCCTAATCTAGACCCCAGTCACCGAACATTGTCGCCTATGTAGCAATAGGTGCAAGTGTAAGAAAGCATGTGTGTGCTAGAACCAACAAATCAACCCCTCCTCCTTCAGTCCAGAAGAAGAAGACAAGAGTAGGTAAGAACCCAAATAAAAACGGATGATGTAACGGAGAAGCATGATGATGATGTAAGGACACCCCGACAACGTTAGTACATATCCCACTAATAGACCCAAAGAATGTGACCGTCTAGTGTGTGCGACTCGGCTATAGACCAGACTCTACATGCAGTCCTAGTTCACTATAACCATTGTCTCTGATACCAATCTGTCACACCCTCAAATTACCACTTGCGGGGTTTTACCGCGAGGCGCATGACAAACCAGGATCCAAGTCAACGATCACAATAAACGACACTATATGAAGTACGTAAACCTAAAAACATAAATTTCATAAGCGGAAGCATTTAAAGAATTTAATCTCTACAAAACAGTGTTCCCAAGTATCCAAGACACTTATTACAAAACGTGCACTAAAATCTAGACGCCAATGCAGACCCGTGCGCCTAGTTCCGTTCATTGCTACCTTAGCGACCTGAGAAAAACTTGCCAAAAAGATGTCAACATATAATGCTGGTGAGTTCACAGGTTTGTTCAAAATGTTACCAAAGTGTTACCATGTCCATACTATATCAATGTTACCAAGTACGCTAGCTAGGCGTATGTTTCATTACTACTACGATTGGAAACCATTACTAGACACGTTTAGCAATGTTCAGCATGTTTAAGCAGCCCGTATGTTCAGCATGATACCAATGTACCTGTTCGAGACAATATGCACCCGCCCGGCCCTCCAAGCCGACGAGTGGGGCAGGTCACGCCCAATAGATCTATCCACATTTCCCCCGTTGTGCAAACCCGCACATTCATGGTTTCCCCCGGGACTTTCCAAAAGATCGTATAGCAATATAAAGTTAAAACCATAGTATGACATATGTTACCAAAACCGTTTAGCGCATGTTTTCTCCCCCAAAAGTTAAAGCAGTAAAAGTGGGGCCGTGAACTCACCTTAAGTTGCGTTCTTCAAATATAAGTAAAGATGTTTAGCCCTTGATAATCCCTCTACCGGAGATCTATCAAAATGTTCACATAAGTGTTCCGACTAATAACCATAAGGTTATCTAGTCCCTGATTGTCCAGATCGTAACCAAGTATGTTTTAAAACGTGTTTAAATGTTTAACCGACACACTAGACCGACCCGACATCCCGTTGGTGACCCATTACCCTAACTAATCAAGTACATATAGATTAAACACAAGGTTCAAGCATAAAACACTTAGTTTGTATCAAAAATCTCATTTCTGCATCAGAACGGTCGAACCAGTCAGTTTTAAGTCTCCTTCGCACCTTTTTGTCTCCTTCGCACCATTTACAGTACGTTCGACCGTTTGATGCTTCCTTCGCCCGTTTATTCACATTCGTCCAATAAAAATCCCAGGTTCGACCCTGGATCCCTCCTTCGCACCATCGACTGGTCGAAGGAGGCCAGGTTCGCCCCTGTTGTATTATTTTTCCTAAAAACACTTCAAACACATTCAAAACGACCCGAAACATCATCAAACACAGCAGTCAAGCATGAATAACTTATCCCTACAAAACCCCATCGATTTCCCCCGATAATACGTCCGTTTCAGCCCTTTCCCAAAATGGTAAAGATTATGGAAACATCACTTTCATGCATGAATTATTTACCCAATTTGGAAACTTTTGAAATCGATTCATGTTTAGCTTAAAATACTCAGTTTGTCGATTATCCAATCTTTTTCATTCATTCTTTTGATCATAAATATTCATGCATCAAGTGTTAATCCAATAAAACCCCCAAATATCAATATATCCAATCCTAACCCTAGACAACCATAATCCAATCATTAACAACAATCCTATATCATGTTTCTATCATAGATATAGCAGCAAATCAGTGAACAACACATAACACTACATATCACACAACTAACACATGTTATTCATTATGAAAACCTATGTTAAATGATCATGTTTTGATTTAGAAGATGTTTGAAAGGTTTTTAATCATAAAAACACCCTTAGAACAGATCTGGACAATTTGGGTTAGATGAAAACGAATTAGAATGCTTTTAAAAGATTTAGGATTATGAACACACCTTGGATTCTTGTTTAGATATTGTAGATGGGTTAGATTATGAAAAAGAAGAGCAAAAACTCCTTCCTTAGTGTTTAAGATCGTTTGAGAGCGTTTTGGGACGGTTAGGGTTTGTGAAATGATGAAAAATGACAAAGGTTGGTATTTATACTAGTCTTCCTTCGCACCAACTCATTGGTCGAATGTAGGCTCCTTCGCCCCTTTCACAGGGTCGAATGAGCCCTGTTTGGTCGAAGGAAATTTCTTAATTTCCATTTCCCTGGTTCGCCCACTTGCATGGGTCGAACCAGACATTTTTATTCTCCTTCGACCACTCGAAGTGGTCGAACCAAGACTTCTTTTAAACTAGTTTTCCAGTTTGTCGTGTTTAACGCATTCTAACACATCCTAACACATAAGCATGCATCCTTCGTCCATATTCAACACATTTAGGCACAGATAATCATTTACACATCATATAAACATATCTATGTATATAATCCACCATACAACCCATAATCTACACATATACTTAATTAGTTCATGTAATGTCACCAACAACGGAACCCGGTACTAGTGTATTACCAAAACGACTCCCAATGATCCTCCAAATCATTGTACCCTGGACAATCCTAACTTGACCCGACTCAACTAACCCAGTTAAGTTTGTTTATAAACGTTTCTCGCTAAGGTAGACTTAGATGTTACTAATATGTTTAAGCCGAACATGCCGGGTGTCACATTGATTTTTTTGAATGCAATGTTGGTGTACGCTTTTTACAACTTTCGATGAAAGCACTACAATCGTTCACCCCATCCGGCTTATTGCAACATCATGATGTGCAATATGGGTTTATATGTGTCCTTCTACGTGCGCTTTTCGTTTGCCGTTGCTTCTTGTACCATGTGTCCATGTTTCAACTTTAGTACTTGGCAACCGGAAAGGGTTCTTCAACAAGTTAGCTTGCAACGTAACTAAACTAAGTTTTAATAGGTTCGACTCATCTTTTGTGATATATTCATGAGAGTCATAAAATACTTCACATGTGCATAACAAAAGCAATTTTAAAAATAACACGATGACATAGCGTGGGTAATTTTACTATATATATGCAACCTATATATGATTTTAAAAGTCAAATGTCAAAACTCATAAGCATATACTACTTATTTACTATGTTAACAAGTGAGCACGATCATGTTGTGGTAAGTTTTTACTACAACCTCTTTATCTGAGTTAGAGCATCATCAACAAAGAAAGTATCATGAGCAGCTGCATTTTTGTTTTTAAACGTTTTATTTGAAAAACAACTATTTGAAAAACAACACTGGGTGTAGGATTGGATCTGCATTTTTACGTTTCTTTATGTATTACAAGCTTTTTTTTAATCCCGCTGCAACGCGCGGGTAAACCCACTAGTACATTATAAAGGAGGAGTGATGTACAACATAGTCATTTTCACCTTCGTACAACTTAAGAAGCAACATGTACAACATATTTAAGCAAAAAAAAATAAGGGTATTATTGGCATAGTTGTGACAATTAAGACACTTAGGAGGGTAGATTAGTAAATTTAACATAATCCAATACCTCACATCCTAAAATCTTATCCCAAATATGCCCTTATGTCCAACTTTTAAAACACAAAATACAACTTAACTTATGATGCATCTTAAATGTGAGACCTTTCAACCCCCCATCTATATTATTATATATACTTCATTATAATCAATTTCTTGAATGCTAATAGTCTTTTCATAACCCCAAACAAAATCTTAGAGCTAATTTCATGCTTTGAAACATTCTTTTGTCCAAAAATTTTATGTTTTCATTAGACGAGAAGAGAAAAAATCAATGAGAAGTTAAGACGCTTGCAAGATATGGTTCCCAGATGCTACAAGGTATAAAGATATGAGTTAATCTTTATATACATATATACATTTTTTTTCTACTTGTTCATATTTTCTTTGACAATTACAAAAATTTATCTTCATAATATATTATTTTTTGCTCCATTTAAATGTATTATAGATACTTCATTATAATCAATTTCTTGAATGCTAATAGTCTTTTCATAACCCCAAACAAAATCTTAGAGCTAATTTCATGCTTTGAAACATTTTTTTTGTCCAAAAATTTATGTCTTCATTAGATGAGAAGAGAAAAAAATCAATGAGAAGTTAAGACGCTTGCAAGATATGGTTCCCGGATGCTACAAGGTATAAAGATATGAGTTAATCTTTATATACATATACACATTTTTTTTCTACTTGTTCATATTTTCTTTGACAATTACAAAAATTTATCTTCATAATATATCATTTTTTGCTCCATTAAAATTTAGTTATTTGCTATATACAATGGGAATGCCAGTGATGTTGGATGTAATAATCAACTATGTTGGATCGTTGCAGAATCAAATTGAGGTAATTTAATTATGCAGCTAACAATTAAACAATAAGCAAACAATATTCAAAATTAATTAGTACAGTTTTTCTCTTCTTTGTGCATTTTTTCGTTTCTCTTCATGAGCTTTCAGAAGCCAAGATGTTCTATGACCTATTGACCTCAACTCTACTCTACTAAATTGGATGATATGGCCCCTATGAAGGTGACAGGTGGCTTTCTTAACTATCCTTGTTAAGAAGTTGTTTATCTTGAATCATATATATTGTTAACTAAATACAACGGACAAAATTATAAATATAACATTCTAGATTTGCTAATATGTTTCTAATATATTATAAATATTACTTCCACTTACTGCATGGGATGAAACATGATGTTGCAGGGAACAAATGGACATGAAGGACAGATGATGGAGAGGATGGTTGGAGAAGGGTATGGAGACATTCCTCAATTTCAATCAACATGGTCTCGTTGAACGCCGTGGAATAGTTAACTCTATAAATCTATATATGCATGCTCAAATATAACTTTATACGTAAACTATATTTGTTCTAAGACTTTTAAAGTATTTGTTTATCTATTTAATGTTCTTGTTAAACGTTGTATGAAGTTTGGTTCACAATATTATTTTGCTTTCGGCAATTGTATATTGTTTAAGTTCTAATTCTAATTAATAAAATAAATTAAACACTAGCATAAAAAGAAAACAAAAACTTAACTATGTGTTAGTTACTTATGTTATTTGTGTTAAGAAATAAGAAATCAAAACGCCATAAATTCACGCTCACGCTAATGAATCAACCCGAATCATTATCTTCTATACTATATATTATAAAGCATCAGTGAAGGATACCCGCAAAATTTAAGTAAATACAACCTTTATTGCTTATAGTACAATGCTTATTGAAGTCATTTAGAGCGTAAAATTGTCTTTCTACCTAAATATTAAATTGTTGAAGAAATTAATTTAAACATAATTATAAAATTGATGAGAAAATTAACAATAATGTGGTGACTCTTTACATTCATAACCTCCATGTCTTTATTATGTTTGTATTAATGTTAAAGTCTTATAAATAGTTGTCATGTATTTAGTACATAAATAATGTTGTGACTCTTCACATACATAACTTACATATCTTTCAATGTTTATAGTAAATAAATTACATCATATATTATGTATTTATATCTTCTTTTTAAATTTATGTGGTTGCAGGATGGTATGATGTGACACTTCTACACACAAATGAATATGTAGGCTTGAAGTTTGCCAACACACCCAACCCATGACACGTTTCAACCCATTAAAGTGAGCGATATATGTAGGCTTGACTTTTATACAAGCAAATATGGTAGAGATACTTCTTGAGCAACGTCATCATCTTCCTCGATGGTTTTTTGTTTTCTCCGCTACTATAAGCTTCTAGGAATAGAATTTAAGTTTTTGATCTCAAAAAGTCACCAATTGTTTACATATCCAAAAGAAGACAAGTTCTTATCAGTCGATTTAGTAGTTTTAACTATATTGATTACTAATTTGTTTGGTCCAATATATTTGTTACCACGCTTGTCAAACTAACATAAAACGAGAGTATCTATGTAAATCATTGACTCCGCTGCATCTCGCGGGTGCCCTAAAATAATAAAAATATGTTGCACACTACAACTGCATTTTAGTAATTATATCACTTCCACTACAAGCTTATGGTCATTAAGAGATACAACGCCATTTCACTACGCTAAGTACCGCTCTACAATGGCATACTTATCTGCCTTCGAGATACATAAAAGGTCCCACCGAAGGACGTGGGCCAATCTAAGGGTGTTGTAAGGAATAGTACGACCTATTGTGATGTACCCATTTAAAATATTCAGAAGATATACTTATGAGTTTCAGTTTTTGATAACATATATTTTATACATCGTTGTTTTCTACTTTAACATAACGAATAACCAACAAACACAATGCACAAGGGGCAAAACAGATGCATCCGCCACAACGCGCGGGCATTCCTACTAGTATATATATATATATATATACTGATTAAGTGGATCCATTATTATAAACTAAAAAAAAAACTAGAAAGGCTTCATATTCATAGATTCACAAAGGACAATATTATCAACAACATATTAATCATGATGGAATTTTATAATATAGTTATCAATAAGCGATACAACAATTTATATAGGGTATATGGTTAATTATCATAACTCTTCATAACTAAACTTACTTATCGAATCACGATCGACACCATATATAACAATAAAATACATTCCAACATTGTAAGACTACACGGAGTGAAGGGGGAAAGAGGGAGTGAAGCACAATGTGGTACTTGTGGAACCCATATAAGAGGGGAGAATTGTGGGGAGTGAAAGGGGGGAGTGATATGTGGCATTTTGTATTTTTTTTTTATGTAATTAAAATAACTTTTATAATTAAAAACTAAATTTAAATTCATAATAATTAATATTAAAAGAAAATAAAAACCTAGAAAATTAAAAAAACATAAAAATCAACATAAAACAAAACCGAAAAATAAAATAAAAACCTAAAAGATAACAAATCACTTAATATTATATTTTTCCATGATCTCGTGCTTCATTTGTAGCGTCATCTCTAACTCTGGACCGTGGAGATGATCGGTGTTCATCGCGACAAATTTCATATCTTCGTGCTTTTCGCGCTGTTCTTTCATAGTCAACTTTTTTTTCAAAGGCTTCGCGAATGCTTTTTTTGTCCTCCAGCCTTTGTAGTTGAATTGTGTTGAATTGGACGATGTTGTCATGTATGTCGGCCAAGTCATTGCTGTAAGTACCTTTGCCCGATCCCGATCCCGAACCCGAAGCAGAGTACCTCTGCGGCCTCTTTTTAGACTTGTCTCGACCGGGTGAACGACTCAACTCCTCCTCGAACTCGTCATCATCCAAGTTAACTGCATCCTCGACTTTACGTTCACCCGGACGGTTATGAGATGCATTTGTTTTTGTCCTTTTGGACGAATTGGAAGCAGAGGGCACATCCGCCCATTTTGAATGGTTTTTTGCGATCTCCCAACAATGCAAAAATTTGAAATCCAAGCCCTTCTCATTGCGATAAGCTTTTAGCGCATTAGCTAGGCATTCGCCGTCCGTTTCACCGCTTCTTGGATAATTTCGAGCGTGATAATAATGACCCTTGAAGGCGTTCATCGCCCTGTTTATCTCTGTCCACTTGGACGAGAGACTATCGTTAAATCGATATATCTCTCGATCCATCAACTTATGGAACGCGTTGTTTATGTCGTCCCAAAAGTCGGATTTGTGGCGATTAATTCATACATAAAACGAAAATAAAAAATCCGTTAGTCATATATAGTGTTTAAAAAATAAATAATGTTTAAAAAAAATATAATGTCTAAAAAATATATATTGTCTAAAAAAATATTACAAATACCTTGAATCGCGTTTTTCGACTCACTTATCCACGCTTGCGTAATGGCAACCTCTTCGGCGGTTGTGTCCACTTTTGAGGTTGCCGGTTGGCCGCGGCCAACGCTTTCTCCTCCGGCGTCTTCTTTTTGTGAGTTCTCTTACTAGGTTGTTTTTTACCGGATGATGAACCCACAACATTTTCTTCTTGTGTTTTGGGTATGGTATCCGGTGGTGTTAAAGGAGTGAGTTGTTGTGAAGAAAAATTAGGAACGGGGGAATCGTTAAATGGAAAATTCGGATAAATCTGCCCACTAAGATAACCCGCGTAACCCGCGTAGTCGGGACAAGGTGATGGAATGGGTGGACAGGTTGGTACGGGACGAACCGGTGGCGTATTCGGGTTTGGGATGTACTGGTATGGGTTGTTCGGGTCAAAGCCTCTGTTGTATGGGTTCATTTTTTTAAAAATTATGTGAAGAAATGTATAAAGTTTGGTGGAGAAGGGTATAAAATTTGATGAGATGAGAGGTTGTGGTGAAGTGTAGTGTAGTGGGTGTTTTTTAATAAAATGGGGTTAAATATATAAAGTGAATTTTTTTTTTACCGTTAGATTTCAAACTGTATAATATTTTTTTTTCAAACGGTCAAATCAAAGGATGGACCAATCAAAAAACACCACGTCACCTTCACCCCCTCCCCCACGCCGGTGCCTCCCTCCCCGCCCCACCTCCCCCGCCCGTCCTCCAGGCCCATGTGGGCCGGTGTTTCCGCCGGTGGACTCATCCCGCCCCACCGTGTAATCTAACCATGTCATAAACCATCACTTATGTTTTCCACCACGTGTTCATCTTTATATGTGTCACAGAGCAAGTTTCCATGTGGGCCGGTATTAGTTGCCCGCGCTTTGCCATGGATGCGGCTGTTGTGTGAAACGCGGCGAGAGCTCCTGTTGCGTTGAGTGTTTGGCGGACGTGAAAGATCGCGCGTCGCTGTGGGAGCTCCTGTTGCGTGGAGGTTTCGTGGACATAAAAGATAATATTAAGTGATTGTTATTCTTGAGTGAGCTTCAAAAAAATACTCGCGGCTAAAAGCTAAAAGTTTGGTGGTCAAAGTTTGAAATCCTAAAAGCTAAAATTTTGGCCAAAGTGCAATGCAAGTTTAAAAAAGTTGCCTGGTCAAAGTTTGAAATCCTAAAAGCTAAAAGTTTGGTGGTCAAAGTTTGAAATCCCAAAAGCTAAAAGTTTGGTGGTCAAATTGGAAGAAAATAAAGTTAAGCTAAAAGTTAGTGGCCAAAGTTTTAAATCCTAAAAGCTAAAAGTTTGTTCGTCTAAGTTTGGTGGTCAAATTAGAAGAAAATAAAGTTAACCTAAAAGTTAGTGGCAGAAATAAAGTTAACGTAAAATTTAGTGGCCAATATATATATTAGGTGGTCAAATTGGAAGAAAATAAAGTTAAGCTAAAAGTTAGTGGCCAAAGTTTTAAATCCTAAAAGCTAAAAGTTTGTTGGTCTAAGTTTGGTGGTCAAATTAGAAGAAAATAAAGTTAACCTAAAAGTTAGTGGTACAAATAAAGTTAACGTAAAAATTAGTGGCCTATATATATATATATATATATATATATATATATATATATATATATATATATATATATATAGGAATAGAATCATTTGAGAACTCACCCCAGTTGCGAGAACGTGAGAACTCATCTGGACCAATCACCAAGTGACACACCATCATATTAGCATTTTTTGTATTTTTTTAATCAAGGGTAACAAATTCTTTATACACAACTAGTTAGGGATAATTTAGTAATAATAACACCCACCCCACTCAACCCCACCCCCACCCCACTTCAACTTACATTTAAATTAATGTGTTTGTTTTTTTAAAATCACAACCTCTCACCAGATCCACCTTCGTCTCTCTCTCTTGTCTCTCTCACATAAACAATTAATGTGTTTTCTTTTTAGAAATCATAACTACTCACCAGATCCATCTGTGATAGTTGGTGGCCGGTGGTTAATTTGTCGTTTGATGATGTCTTGGTGACGGAGGGTGAGGGGGAGGGGTTGTGGTGGGTCGATGGTGGGGAGGAGTTGTGGTGGTTCGACGGTAGTGAGGGTTTCGTTGGTGTAGAAGGCTGGAACAGGAAGACGAAGGTGGATCTGGTGGGTTTCCCGTGATAAATGTAGAGGGTTTCCGGTGATGAATGCAGAAGGTTTCCGGTAATGAATGCAGAGGATTTCCGGTGATGGGGTATTATTATTTATTATTGTTATTATTATTATTATTATTATTATTATTATTATTATTATTATTTGTTTGCAGGTGATCCAGGTGGTGGTCCAGTGATGGTGGTCTGCCTCTGAACAGGTGGGGGCAGGGGGCGGTGAACGGGTGGGACGATGGGGATGAAGATGACGATGGTATGGTATGTTGTTGCTATTATTATTATTACTAGTTTTTATCCTGGGAGCCTCCCGGGTTGAAATATCTAATATCACATATTATTATTATTATAAACAAATCTTTACCATAAGTTATCATATTCTAATATAAAAAAAAAACAAATCTCTGCGTCGGGATATAAATCTAGTGCCATTACAAAATATTATATAATGTTAAATGAATTCGAAAGTTTGTAATCGATCATTCTAAAAAGAACTAACATGAAATAAGGAAAAAAGTTATTTATTGAAATATCGAACACATTAGTCTAAGGGTTATGTGATGCGTTAAAAAATTCATGGGTATATGATCGGGTATATAGTTCAAGTATTTGGGTATGTGGTTTCGGGTAATTGGGTCGGGTATCACCTAATCCCAAGCCCGACCCGAACCCACAATTTTTTTGTAAACTAATCCCAAACCTGACACAATACCTGTCGGGTTACAAAAAATAGTCGTTTTTTTTTCTCCGTTTTTATATAGCACTATGGTACTCGTTGGAAAGATAATAAAACGCTCGTTAATTTAGTGTAATTTTTTTCTTTAAAAAATCTCGTATATAAAAGATATTAACGTTTAAAAGTTATAGGAGGATACATGAGAGAGAAAATAATAAAGGTTTAATATTTACATTTAGTAGATTAGGTATTTAATAGATTAGGTTAAACCATATTTATTCATTTTTTTAATTGGTCTAGAGTTGCCACATCACATCCTATGTGGCATCTCTCAAATGAGAGATTGCATAATATTATGACATGTATGATTATTAGTTTTGCAATATATATATACTAGTTGATTACCCCGGGAGGGTCCCGGGGTTGAAAAATCTAATTTTACGTGATAACCTATTGCAAATGGCTCAAATTAACTAACCACAAAATCTCTCAATCCTTGCATATTCATAGTATTCTAATCAGTAATAACTCATATTCCCCACAAAATCTAATTTTACGTGATAACATGAACACTTTGTGTGTTTTTTTCCTGTATGAACGAAACCCCACAAAAAATAGTCGATTTTTTCTCCGTTTTTTATATAGCACTATGGTACTCGTTGGAAAGATAATAAAACGCTCGTTAATTTGGTGTAATTTTTTTTCTTTAAAAAATCCCGTATATAAAAGATATAAACGTTTAAAAATTATGGGAGGAAATATCAGAGAGAAAATTTTAAATTTATTTTTAAATTCTTTTTTCCTAAAATAACTCAATTTAATTAAAAAAGAAAACAATTCAAAAACATCAAAAACTCTCCATTATGATGCCACGTGGCACTCTCAAGAAAAGGTTGAGGCCTTCATTGCACGTCACGTCAGCATATACCTTTTCTTTTATATATATAGATAGATATATTATTATTATTATTATTATTATTATTATTATTATTATTATTATTATTATTATTAATTTTTTCCATGTGTTTTTCTTTTCTCTTTTTTTTTTTTTTTTTTGTGTTAAAGTGGATGGTGAAGAGAAGAACATTGATGTTTGTTGAAGACTTGAAGATGATGGTTTTTTTTGTTTTGTTTTTTTTTATAAGGTAAATAAACAATGGTGTAAAACTTTTGAGTTGTGTAGTATGGGGGTGTGTAGTATGAATGTATAGATGTTTTTGTTGTTTTACATTGATGCAATACATTTTTGGTGATGTTGTGGGGCATTTACACTGGTGTAATACGATTGTGTAGATGTTTGTTTAGGTTTTACACTGGTGTAAAATAATTACATTGATGTAATACGAATGTAGTAGTTTTGTGTATGGTAGATTTACGCTGCTGTAAAATTATTACACCAGTGTAAATGATGGTAAATTTACAGTAGTGTAAATAATTACACCAGTGTAAATCATCCTCATCAAATTTATCTGATTATATGTTTTTAAAAAGCAAAGAAATTAAAAAATAAAATATAGGTTAAAAAATATGATATTTTGAGTTATTAAAAAAAATTAATATGATATTATATTAATTATTTCTCTCACATGGTGTTTTTACTTTAATACCCCTTAATGTACTTTATTATATTAAAAAAATACTTACTAATCAAGTCAAGACAAAAACTCTTATCTTTTAATCTCAACTATTAGATCATCAAGATCAATGGTCCAGATGAGTTCCTATGGTTCTCACAACTCATGTGAGTTCTCAAACTATCCATTCCCTATATATATATATATATATATATATATATATATATATATATATATAAGGGTTATCTTGAGAACAAAGAAATTTGTGAGAACACTAAGAACAACTTTCATCCCTTGATAATAATCAATCAAGGGCTAAGATTAAATGGGGATTAAATGAACATGTAACCTTAAGAGATTAAGTGAAAAGGGCAATATAGTAAAAAGCTAAATAACAAAATCCTGCTCAATACACACAGTCAATCCTCCATCTTCTTCTTACAACATAAAAAAACCCCAAACCTTCCAACCTAAAACCAAGATTATTGACGAAAACCCAAACGCAGAGCTCAATAAACACATAGTCGATCCTACATCCTTTTCTGTTGTTAAGTAATTCTGGTGACATCGCAGCCACCACGGCTATTCGTCGTTATCCGTAGCTATTACGGTCACCATGATTCATCAAATCTCCTGTTTACTACATATTTCAGTTACTAAGGTAGTTTCCTACTTCTTGATTTTGGTGTTTCTGATTAATTAACATGTTCGAAAATGGCGTCGAAATTTTTGTTTGGTGTGTAGTAGATTATATTCGTCAGAAAATTTTGTTTACTACATCTGTTCATCAAATCTTCTTCCCTTTTTATTATTCAAATGAAAAGGAACCAAATATTTTAATTTGGTTCACCTTCTTGAAAGATTATATAAACTGTAACTAATCTTAAAGAGATGTAAATTGATTTTCAATTGGATATGCTAGAAAATTATATCAATGATTTGGAATACTGAAAGTCTAATATCGATTTAAATGGAAGTTAATTTGGTCACTGGAGTTAACAATTTAGTCAAAGGATTATAGTAATTAGCCATGGTTGATGAATGGTTTCAGATTGTTAAAGGTATATGCCAAGTTGTGCATATTGTTTCTCAAGTATGACTTTAATTTAGACAAACTAGTACTTCAATCTTTTTGGAATACAGAACAACAATCATATTAATATCAACTATTTTTAAATAACCTTCTTACACATGTGTAAACATCTTACTTACATATGTGTAAACAAACTGTTTACACATGTGTCAATCATTTTAGTTAATATAGCATTTTTGTAATTAAGCAAATGACACATGTGTAAATACGATATTTACACAAGTGTAACTGAGCTTTTAAATGTGAGCTTTAGAGTACATGGTGTAAAGTTTCATTGAGGTATTAAACTACTATCAAGCTTCATTTTGGGAAAATAAACTTGATAAAATTATACACTACATTCCATTTTTTATTTTAAGATACCAATTAACCAAAATATCATACTAATGGATGAGTAGAGCACTAACGTTCAAGTATGCTTGACACACTCATTGATAGTAAAATTAGATGGTTGGAGGTTCATGTCCCTTCTCACCTTTAAAAAAATGACATGATGTAAAGTTTTTATGACACCACTATTGTGTACACATGTAGGTTTACTCATGTCTACATCCTCATGCTTAAGCTTAGAAAATCTTTACACATGTGTAAATAATCTTAGTAAATATTGCATTTGTGTAATTAAGTAGTTTACACATGTGTAAGTTAGTTGTTTACACATGTGTAAGTAAGATTTCGTGTAAACTACAACTTACAAATTTAAAATGTTGTTTAATTACATTTGTTTTTTACTTTAACAGTAGTAAACAATATCGATTATGGAGTATGATGGCATGGGAAGAACTAGGAATGCTACTTCAAATTGAGAAGATTGTACTTTTCAAAAGCGAGTATTCACCAAGAAGATGTGATCAAGAGAGCATTAAAGTTTAAGAAAGACTAAAAAGAAAAAAAAAGACTAAATGAAATTATGCATCTTGACTTGTTTCTATGTTACCATGGTTAGCGTATATAAAGGATTATAACTTTTATTTTTATGTTATCATGGTCACCGTATGTCAAGACTTTCGTTTTATGTTATCATGGTTACCGTATGTTATGCATTATGACTTGTTTCTATATTACCATGTATTTGATTTTTGGATAATACTATTTTGGTTCAAATCCTACTTGCTGGATATAATACTTAAGATTTTTGCGTAATATATATTATCTTGGTTAATTCACTTTTTACACATGTGTAATATAGCCGCAAGTGTGTACAACATGAACAAATAAATGAAAGTGAAAAAAATTTACACATGTGTAATACAAATGAACGTATGTAAATAGAAACAAATATAAGTGATAGTGAACATTTTACATTTGAGGCTAGCCTCACATATGTAAAATAGATATAAATATGTGAAAGAGAACAGTTTATACATGTGTAATTCAATTGCACGTGTGTAAAACATACATAGATATGTGTGGTGAACAGTTTACACATATGTAAAACAGACACACATATGTGATAGTGAAGACTTTGCACATGTGCAATTTAGCTGCACATATGTAAAATAGATACAAATATGTGAGAAAGAACAATTTACATATGTGTAATTCAGTTGTACATGTGTAAAGTAGATACAAATTATATGTGAAAGTGTAACGACCCAGGTGGCGCAGCGGATTAGCATTAACAGGTTTAATTGTAATGATTACATTAAACTGAATTTCAATACTAATGAAATACATAAAATGTAGCCATAGCATCCTCTTCTTATCCAGATCTTCTAGTCGTCAGCTTTCTCTTTAATAATCTTGTATAAATACCTGACCACATGCTTAAAGTACGTTAGTATTTTCATACTAGTGAGACATGCCGAGATTTTAGACATACTAATAATAACTCAAGTTTTAACAAACATACAATTCTTTCTATATGGTTCGGTCATTCTAAGGTGGAATATATTATCGATGGAGCACCATACAAATGCTTATTATGGTTCCAAACCTCTGCTTGGTTTAGAAAAATATATTCCCGTAATACCGAATGGATCCACTCTACGTGATTTCTATTCGACCGAATTATAACATGATCATGATTCGATGATATTCTATAAACAACTCGATAACACTTTTATAATATAAACCATATAAAATACTTTGATAACGACTGGACAGCATGTAATCAGCCCCAAAAGCTTTATAAATAAAAAGGGGAAGGTCATGTACTCACCTTATAATATTCTTCTCATTCTGTAGTCTATTTCTTAACCGTATATTCTCCAAATATTGTACCTAATATGTTTTATAAACATTAGTGCGTGCAAGGCTTATGCACGTGGTAACTGTGGGGACAATCCTTTACTATAATATTATAATGTTTTATATTCTTGTATATATATATTTGATAATTTGATATACGTTTAATATTGTCGGGTTACATTATCGTCCCACACGTTTCACGTTAATAATAATAATAATAATAATAATAATAATAATAATAATAATAATAATAATAATAATAATAATAATAATAATAATAGTTATAACTTAACAGTATTCATACCTCCTTCTCGGTGTTCAAACGGGTTCGAACCCAGGTCGGTTACGATCAAGACTTGTGGTGGACGACCGGTTTTATTATCTTTATTAACACAAAAGGTGCCAGGATCAATGGATGTAAATGAGATGTTCGTTGTTTGAAGGGTACAATCGAAACCCGAGCAGATGACAATCACCGGAGACGGTGACAGGGGACGGAGATGGTGGGTCGGAGGTGACTAACGAAGGTCGGCATCATCGAGGGAGAGGTGGTTTAGTCGGAGAATAGTTAAGACCCGGTCACCGAAGATGGAGAGGTGACCGGAGATACGGACAATTGCAGGTTGTGGGTTGTTAACTGATCTGAGAAGGTGACCCGAGCCCTCCCTCTCTCTTATTTGTTTGTTACACGTTATAATCATTCTATTCATTTCGATCGATGTTGTATAGTGAATGTGTATTTATATTAGATATAGGGATGGATAGATGGTATGAATATGGACATGGAGTGTTTAGATGGAGATGGCTGCGTGTATAAATCTTATGAGTGTTTGGACAGTTGGTTGAATTATAAAGGTGAGTGTATGCATGAATGGTAATGATGATATGATGATAAGGATGATAGGTGTTTTCTAGATAGAAATTGAGTGTGAGCATATGGATATGGACGTGTGTGTGTGCGTAGGATATAAGCATGGGGAAAGGGAATGTATGTTGATGATGTAGGTGCATGAATATTGATAGGGTGAGATGATGATAAGGCTCGAAAGATATAATACACAGGTGGGGGTGTGGTTTGGGCCGGATAGTTCTAGTGGGCCGAGATGTTTACCGGGTTGAAGGGGTATTAGGCTTTCACAAATAGAGTTCAATTGTTATAGGCTAATATGTTTTGGTCTTCTATTATCGGGTAGGCTCGATATATTGGGCCGATTCCATTGGGCCGGATTAGCTTAGTTATAATATTAGATAATTATATTAATTAATCATTGATTATATATAATTTCAGGTGCTTAATAACGGGGTGTTACATTCTCCCCAACCTATTGGAATCTTGTTAGGACAAAGAGGATTGGTGAAACCACTTTTGTAAACCTTAGTCTAATTCACTTCTGTCATTTTGGCTAAGTATAGAAGTACTGAAGAGAAGACAAGAAACTGCTGAAGAGAAGATATGAGAAGTGCTGAAGAAGAAACTTCATCAGAAGTTCTGAAGTCCAAACCAGACAAGTTCACTTCAGAAGTACTGAAGACAAACTACTCATCAGTAGTTTGTCATTCATCAACACTTAGCATCAGATATTTTCCACCGCCTTTTGCATCAGTAGTTTATTGTTTATTATTACTTTTAGCTGTATTTGTTTGATTCAATGTTGCAACTTGTGCAACTTGTTTCTATTGTTTTTGTACTTGCTTTTTGGGCAAGATACATGTATGTAAACGTCTATAAATAGGAGGCTTCAACCTTCTATTTTAGACATTGATTTTAATAGAAAAATCCTTCAAACACTATCACTGTTCTATTCCATTTCTGTATTTATTGTGAATCTGTCTAAGTATCTAATTCTCATTTACTGCTTAGATTCATAATAAATACTTGTCATTTATTAGTTTCAATCAAGGGGGAGTAATAACTCTTCCTTAGTATAAAAAGTGTTGCTTTAACTTATACATTCCGCTGTGCTTATAATCTGATTTACAAGGACTTGCTAAACACTTAAGTGTCAAGATAGCAAGTTCTTACTTAGCAAAAAGAGCAAACTGATCCAACAATTGGTATCAGAGCATTGGTTTATCTGATCACATATCAATCTAACAAATTGAGAATCAGACACAAAGCTCTTATTGATATTCAATAAAAAGATCAAAAGTTCACTTTTTATCAACATCCATCACTTAAAAGAGTCATCTAACAAATCTATACTCTTGAAAATGGATCCACATAATACTGGTTCTGCCACTAAACCTGCCATGCTTGTTAGAAATGAATACAACATATGGCAAAAGAGAATGGCACATACCTTGTCACAAACCAACACAGGTTGTTGGAGATCTGTGATATATGGTCCTCACAAACCAGTAAATGTTAATCTTGAAACTAATGTTAAGGTCCCTAAGGACCCTAAAGAATATACAGATGATGATTTCCTAAAACTTGAGCTAGATGCAAAAGCATTCTCTATGTTGGCAATGGCTCTCCCAAATGAGATATACTCTGGCCTTTTACATTGTGAAAGTGCCAAAGAACTCTGGGATTGTCTTAAAGAACAGTTTGGAGGAACTGAAGAGGTGATTGCTAACACCAGAGAGATTTTAGCTCAACAATATGAGACATTTGCTCATATTAATGGGGAAACTTTAACTCAACAATTTGAAAGATTCTCCTCATTAATATCTAAACTAAAGTTAAATGGTCAGACCTATACAACAGTATCTATGCTACATAGATTTTTAAGGTCTTTACCTGACAAATGGGAAACATACTCCATTGTTTTAAGATCCTCACCAGATTTTAGCTCCCTCACTCTTACAAAACTCCATGGGAGATTACTTACTTTTGAGAGAGAAATTGATCAAAAGAAGAAATTACAATCATCTGGTAAAACTGCTGATGACTACCTACCAGGTAGTACAGCACTTTTGGGACAAGATTCACCAACTTGTTCCTATGGATCTTATGACAATATTGACATAACCACTGGGATCTCATCAGAAAGATCTTTCCCAGGTTATGACAATAATGACCAAAGTCAAACTGCTGATAATCTATGTTTTATCATGGATGATTTGAAAAACTTTAGCAGTGATGACTTAGAAGAAATGGACATATTACACCAACTGGCCATGCTAAGCATTAAAACTAACAAGTTTTATAAAAGGTCAGGAAGGAAATTTCCAGGATTGACCAGTAATACAAAAATTGGTTTTGACAAATCTAAACTGAGATGTCACAAGTGTCAGAAGTTGGGACACTTTGCTAGAGAGTGTAGAAGCTCTAGCTTTAACCAATCACAATCTGGAAATAACTATAACCCCAATTATAATAGGAATAATGGAACTCAAGGGAGTGCTCATTTTGTACAGGCACAAGCTCCTCAACAGCAATACATGCCACAAGTACAATATGTTCAAGTGCCTGCTCAACAGATGCAGAGCCAACAATCAATCCCTCCCTTTCCAGCTGCTCAACATCCTCCACAGCCTCAACAACCCTCTCAACAAAGTCTTTTCACCTCAGGGTATGTTGACTGGAGCAGTCTCCCTTTTGACACCACAGAGTGCAATCCTGATGCAGACAACAAAATGTTTGACATCAACTGGGGAGAACCAGACAATGGCAGAAAGAACTTTGCCTTAATGGCATTTGAAGGCTGTACTTCAAAATCTGCATTGTCACAGGTATCAAAAGAATCTTTGACAAAACTTTGCTCAAACTCTTGCAAAGAAACTTTTGCTCTCATAAGAGAGACCAATGTGCACTTACAAGGAAAAGCCAATGATTTAGAAAGAAAATACACACAGATAAAATGTGATTTAGAAAGAAAACTGTGTGCTAAAACAAAAGAAGTTTCTAAATTAACTGACTCAGCTATTGAAACCCAAGCACAAATCAAAATCATGCTAAATGACCTGGGAGATGTCAGACAAGAGCTTGCTGACACCAGGATCACATGTGAAAAATGGGTGGAATCTTGTAAGGGGTATCAATTACTGCTAAACAAACAAAGTGCTTCAAATGTTAAGTTTGGCATAGGATACCATCATGTTGAAACACCAACAGATTTTTCTCCCAAAACTACTGAAGATGGGAGAAAAATTGTTTCAAATGAAACTTCTGAAGGGAAAGAGTGCACATCTTTCCATGAAAACTTTCTAAACAGAAATCCTGGTATTTTCAAAGAAAGTACTTCAGAAGTGTTAACAAAATCTGACAACAAGCCATCAGTAGTTTCATCTACATCAGGAGTTGAGACCCTGAAAACTACTGATGAGCAAAATCTCTTCACAAATGTCAGAAATTTGCCTTTAGACCAAAAACAAAAGGCAAAAGAATGTGAAATTTGTGGTCTGTTCAACCACAAAACTGAATTTTGTAGATACAGAAAAGGAATTCAGTTCAATCAAAAATTTAAACAACAGGTTGTAGGAAATCAAATCAGAAATGATTATGAAAGAATCTTTAAACCCAAGAAACAACAACCTGAAAACACCTTTTCTCAGAAAAAGATAAAATCTCAACCAAAATCTTTTTCTCAAAATTCTTTGTCAGTAGTTAGACCAGAATCATCAGCAGTTTCACAAACTGCTGAGATACAAAATCTAATGAACATGGTAGAACTACTGATGACCAAGGTTGATGGTGGTCCTGAAAAGGATACCACCATGGTTCTTAATGAAAAATCCATTGCCAAAAAGACATGGATTTCTCAACCTGGTCAAGAACAAACTGCAACTGTTCTCAAGAGCAAACCCAAAGCCAAACAGGCTTGGGTTCCTAGATCTAACTAATTTGCTTTTATATGCAGAGAGTTTCCAGGGGCTTAAACAGCATATGGTATGTTGATAGTGGAGGCTCTATGCACATGACTGGATGCAGTACCTGATAAACAACTTTATCAGCCAAAGAGAAGGATCTGTATCCTTTGGGAACAATGCTAAGGGATATGTGCTAGGACATGGCAATGTCTCCTCTGGCAAAATACAGTTTGACAAGGTCAATTTGGTGGAAAACCTTGAATACAACTTGCTGAGTGTGTCACAAATGTGTGATAAAGGATATTCTTCCTTTTTCACAAAGACAGCATGCAAGATCATCTCACCAGAAGGCCAGAAGTTGATAGAGAAGATTATTGAAGATCATACTTTGCTGATTGCCAAAAGATGTGGCAATGTCTATGCAGTGGACATTGAAAAAGACAAAGTATTAAACAACACTGCCTGTTTCTTCTCAAGGGCATCAACTTCTGAAACAGATCTCTGGCACAGGAGACTTGGCCATGTGAACTTTAAAACCATAAATAAAGTCACAAAAATGGGCTTGGTCAGAGGTCTACCTTTGAAAGTATACCAGTGTCAAGAACACTGTGTATCCTGTTTAAAGGGAAAACAGCATAAGTCCTCCTATAAGTCTATTGAAGAATCAAAAACAACTGCATGTCTTCAACTACTCCATATGGACTTATTTGGACCTGTCAAGATTATGAGCCTTGGTAAAAAGAAGTACTGCTTAGTCATCATTGATGACTACTCAAGATTCACATGGGTATTCTTCTTATTTTCCAAGGATGAGGCTGCTGAAATCATCAAGTTCTTCATTCTACAAGTAGAGAAACAATATTCTCTATCTGTCAAAACCATTAGAAGTGACAATGGGACAGAGTTCAGGAACAAAACTCTGGATGAATTCTGTTTGTCTAAAGGGATTATTAGACAATACAGTGTTCCCAGAACTCCTGAACAAAATGGTGTAGTAGAAAGGAAGAACAGAACATTGATAGAAGGAGCAAGAACAATGTTAGCTGATTCTGGACTGCCCTTGTACTTTTGGGCAGAAGCAGTTAACACATCATGTTATGTTCAGAATAGAGTTCTTGTGGTCAAGAGACATTCCAAGACTGCCTATGAAGTTCTTCATGGCATGAAGCCCCTTATCTCCTTTTTCAGGGCTTTTGGGTGTCAATGTTTCATCTTGAACATAAAGGAATCTATTTCAAAGTTTGCTGCCAAAGTTGACTCAGGTTACTTTCTTGGTTACTCTTCAACTAGAAAAGCCTACAAGGTTTTTAATTCTCACACCAGGATAGTAGAAGAAACATTGAATGTCAAGTTCAATGAGTCAAAACACACTCTTATTCCAGCACATCCTGCTGAACTCTTTGACCTTGACAACTTCCACTTTGGACCTGAAAAGACTGTTACTTCTTCCAAACCTACTTATTATGGTGATCAAAGGTTTGAAGATGAGGATCCTACACCATGGACTCCTCAAACAGTCATTAAGTCAACTTCAACACCATCAGAAGTTTCACAAACTTCTGATCCTACAAATACTGAAGGCCAAACTCAAACATCTGCTTCAGCACCTGCAACTACTGAAGAAGCTAAAACTGCTGAACCAGATATTATAGACCTCAGTAGTTTGTTTGAAGAACAAGAGCCACCTACACCTGTCAGTGGTTTACAACAACTGATTGAACACAGAGATCATCCACTTGATCAAATCATGGGTGATATAGCTTCAGGTGTTCTTACCAGAAACCAGCTCTCCAACTTTTGCCTATTTTCAGCCTTTATTTCACAGTTGGAACCAAAGAAGTACCAGGAAGCCCTCAAAGACAATAACTGGGTGCAAGCTATGCAAGATGAACTGCTTCAGTTCAACAAGCAACAGGTCTGGGAAATCTGTCCCTTACCTCCAAACAAGCAACCAATTGGTACAAGATGGGTTTTCAGGAACAAACAAGATGAAGCTGGTATGATAATCAAGAACAAGGCAAGACTGGTAGTTCAAGGGTACTCTCAAGAAGAAGGAATTGACTATGATGAAACCTTTGCTCCAGTTGCAAGGCTTGAGGCCATCAGGTTATTTCTGGCCTATGCCATTTCCAACAAAATTAAAGTTTATCAAATGGATGTGAAAAGTGCATTTTTGTATGGAAAAATAAAAGAGGAGGTGTATGTCTGTCAGCCACCTGGGTTTGAGGATCCTTCTCATCCTGAGTGGGTGTACAGACTGGACAAAGCTCTTTATGGGCTCAAACAGGCTCCAAGAGCCTGGTATGATACACTCTCCACCTTTTTACTCAAAAATAACTTTACAAGAGGTGCCATTGATAAAACTCTTTTCATTAAACATGTTGGAAATCATGTCTTACTTGTTCAAATTTATGTTGATGATATCATTTTTGGTTCAACAAACACAAAACTGTGTGATGATTTTAAGAAACTCATGCAATCAAAATTTGAGATGAGTACCATGGGAGAACTGCAGTACTTTCTAGGACTGCAGATCAAGCAACAAACAAATGGAACTTTTATACATCAATCAAAATATGTTAAAGAATTATTGAACAAATTTTCTTTAAATGACTGTAAATCATGTTCCACTCCCATGACACCAATCACACAAGTTGAACCTGATGATCAAGGAAAACAGGTTGATCAAACCATGTACAGATGCATGATAGGTTCCCTTTTATACTTAACTGCTTCTAGACCAGATATTATGTTTTCAACATGTGTCTGTGCTAGATATCAATCAGCACCAAGGGAATCACACCTTATAGCAGTCAAAAGAATTTTCAGATATCTGAAAGGAACTCCAACGCTTGGAATTTGGTATCCTGCTTCAAGCAATACCAAGTTATTAGCTTTTTCAGATAGTGACTATGCAGGGTGTAAGATGACAAGAAAGTCAACATCTGGTGGTTGTCAATTCCTGGGTAACTGTCTAGTGTCATGGCAATCAAAGAAGCAAACATCTGTTGCAACTTCAACTGCTGAAGCTGAATACATTGCAGCTGCAAGTTGTACATCACGGATACAATGGCTCCAATATCAACTTCTTGATTATGGAATCAAAGAGACCAAGACACCTTTGTTTGTAGACAGCAAATCTGCCATTAGCATCATTCAAAATCCAGTACAGTTCTCAAAAACCAAACATATTGAGATCAGGTACCATTTCATAAGAGATTGCTATGAAAAAGGCAAGATTGAGGTGAAGCATGTAGCAACAGCTAATCAAATAGCTGACATCTTCACAAAACCCCTTGACACATCAACATTTCAGAAGTTAGTATCCATGCTTGGGATGCTAAATTTGTAAGTGTTTATTTTATTATTCTGCAATTTTTCATTTTTCACTTACAAAACAGACAAAAGTCTGAAACAGAAACTTCTGAAAAAGAGAGAAACTACTGATGAACAAAACATCAGTATGGGGATAAAATTCTGAAAAGTGTGTAACTTCTGATAAAATAACCTTCAGAAGTTATGAATAAAGGTATTTATAAAAACATTTCTCATCAGCTGTTAAAACTACTGAAGAGAAAATGGGAACTACTGATGAAGTAATCCTTCATCAGCAGTTTAAGTCAAAAGGGCAAATCTGACTTTTCCCATCATCAGAGGTTTGACCTAATCAGTTTAAAACCTCTGATAAAAAGATTTTTAACCTAAGGCGGTTTAAAAACTTCTAATAAAGAAGATTCAAGCGGTTAAAACTTCTGATAAATACCTTTTTCTCCACACTTATCCTTTCAAACTCAAAATATCCCTCCTTCTCTCTCAAAAACTCTCTCAATAACCTAAACCTGCAAATCAACTGTTCGATCAAAACCCAAACCACATGGCTCTAGTTCTAAAGCAGGGACACAATCAAAGGGCCTTTCTTGAAAAACAAGAAGGCTGGTCCCAATACGATGAGATCATTGATCTTGTCGTAAAATCCCAATATTTTACTGCTCTCACAATAAACCCACCAATTCACACTGAAACTCTGAATGAGTTCTGGGCAAATGCTGAGACGGTCACAACGGATGATGAAGTCATTTCCCTCAACTCAAGAATAAAAGGGAAACAACTGACCATCACACCGGCCACACTGGCAACAAGACTGGGTCTGGATGATGTAACTGCCCCTGACCATGTTGCTAATTCTGATATTCACCTAACCATGACTGAGTGTGGTTATCAAGGTACTCTCTCCCATGCCACTATCTTCAAAAAATATTTTGAACCAAAATACAAGCTTTTGTTTCATTATATTATTATGTGTTTGAGTCCAAAAACAGGGTCTTATGACCAGATGCCCTCCACTTTTCAACCAATATTTCATTCCATTGTGAATGAAACTAAATTCAGGGCATCAAAACTATTTTTCAATGAGTTGGTGTTACATCATAATAATACCAAGAAAAAGTTTTTGTTGTACCCAAGGTTCATTATGCAATGCATAATAGGGGAACTGGGTAATGAGGTGCTTGTGGGAAAAATTTCAACTTTAAATCCTTTAACATCACAAGCATACTCAAGGCATAACAAACCGGTTGCCTGGCCAGAATATGATCAGGGAGAACAACAACAAGTCCCCCTGAAGCCCACATCTTCCAAACTCACACCACCAAAAGCCAAAAAGCCCAAGCCAACAAAAACAACACACCACCAACCCAAAAGAAAAGCTGTTCAGGAAGTTGAGATGCCTGAACATGCTCATGAGCATTCTGCTCTTCAAATAGGTGAGACTGAAACACCCTCTCAGTCTCATCCATCTCAAACCCCACCAAGAGCACCCATAACCATTTTATTCAAAAGAAAAAGACTTAGAAAAACTATTGAAACACACTCTTCTTTTGAAACTGCTGAACAACAACTTTCACCTATTGCCCAAACTACTGAACCAACCCCACAAATTTCTGAACAAGAGGCAATAGAAATTGCCAAACTTCTCTCTGGGCTAAAAGAGAAGGTCCCATCTGATCATGTCAGTCCCCTACAACCACAACAAACAGGGGACATAACTACTACATCAGACATGGATGTGGACATCTCTAGCCCTATCCCAAGAGATGAGGGTGGACCAGAGTCTTTAAGCCCAATTTTAGAGACTCTTGGGGCATCTGAGGCTGCTACTACTCAGTTACCACCCAGTGGTGGATCTGAGGATAGAAGTAACATAGCTAAGACCTCAGATGTGGCAACTACTGATGAAGGCTTAATGCCTGAAGTAGGAAATCCTCAGTACCAAGAACAAGAGGTTCATGAGAGAACTGAGTTGGACTCAGCTCATGATTTAACTGAGACAGTCCTCATTGAGGGCAACATCAGGGATTCAGATGATTCCATTAATTTGGATGATGTTTCACACACACAAACTACTGAATTGACGGCACTTTCTGAAGGTCCTGTTTCAGGGGTATCCAGGCTCAAGAAGCCAGTCACCTCTGCACAGGTTAAAGCCCACTCAATCCCTAAAACCCCTAGAGTGGCATCCTCTGTACAACATGAGGATCTCCCAAAAACACCCCCTTCACAACAAATGCCTACCCAATTCCCTGGGCAAACAAGCATAGACCTGAACCAGCTATGCAGCCCAGAGGGTCCCCTGTACCACATGATGAATACTCTCATCAGAAATCACTTCCAAACATACACAGCTGACTTGGAGCTGTCCATCAAGAATCAATTTGGAGTGATCAAGACCAAGATGAATGATCTGTCCAACAAACTAGACTTCAACAGCAAACAGATTGCTCATCTTCAAGGACAATTCTCCCAACCCTCTGCTTCAAGGGTTAAAATTGATGAATCCAAAAAGGGGGAGAAGATCAGGGAACCTAAGGAGTCATTCCAAGACAGGATAAGGGCAAGAGTGGCCATCCTTGAAAGAGATCAAAAAGATCAGGCCAGAAAAGAAAAATTGGCCAAACAGTTTGGTGTCTCAGTAGAAGAGATTGAAGCAGCGAAAAAAGAAGATGAGACCCAAACATCTGAAGAATCCCTAAGGCACAATGAAGAAACTTCTGATGAAGAATCAGAAAGTACTGAAGACAATCCTTCAGTAGTTGACAAACCATCAGCAGTTGTCAACACATCAGAGGTTAACACTTCCAAACCTCAAACAACTGAACCTTCCAGAACCACTGCTCCCATTCAACCAACATCTGATCCCATCAGGCCTACAACTGTTACAACAATGACTGTACTAAACCCTTCTCCTATCTCTCAATCAGCTGAATTATTAGAGAAGAGCTTAATTGCAGCCAACAAGAAGGCCAGAGAGGATCAGATCTGGAAAACTCTGGAAGAAAGGGATGATCTAGATTTAAGCCATGAAGAAAAACTTCAGGCTTATGAAGCTGAACTACAAAGGCAGGCTAGCCTTGATGAGATTGCTGAACAAGATAAAAGACAACAACTGGTGTCTTACATTACCAAGAACAGCAAGACTAAAGCCTTTACACTCAAAGGACTCTCTATGCAAGAGCTGACAAGAAGAGCACAACTGCTTGCAGACAAAATGGCCACAAGCAAAGAAGGAAAGGCCAAGAGAGCCCAGATAATAGAAGAGTTAGTAGCAGAAGGCTATGGTTCAAAAGCCTCAGTATCCAGATGGAAAGAAGAAAGACTAATGGATACTTACAGAAAATACTTGGCTGCCAAGGCTGCAAATCCAGAGAAGTTTCAAACTGCTGATCCTTCAAGATCAGTAGTTAGAACTTCTGGTGTATCAAGAAGAACTGCTACTCAGAAAAAGAAGGCAGAGGACAATGTCAAAACTGACTTCAAAATGGTACTACTTGAAGGAAGTTCAATAGTCCATTCAGATTTTGACATTGAGGAGAAACCTCTGTTAACTCAATTCAGGGATCCTTCCACTTTTGCCTACCAAATACAAAAGACCATCAAAGAAAAGCTGCATACCAGAGTAGTGACTGAACACCATCTCCCAACTGTTCAGATGCCTGATATGCAACAACAACAAGGAAGAGAATCCCACCTGAGGATATCTGAAACTGAAAACATCCAGCACTCAGGACCATCAACCCAAGGGACAAGTCTGGTTCCCTATTCTTCTGACTTTAACAAGTCAAAGATACCTATCATCAGATGGTCACTTACTGATAACAACTCAGTATTATTGACAAGAAGAGACCTCTCAAGCAGGGCTTACAAGAAGATCAGTGATCTAAAGAAACTGTCAACACAAGACCTGCTCACAATTCAACATCTAGAACCACAGAGAGGATCTCTATCTGATGGTCAGTTAAACCAGCTCAAGAACACCATGTACAAAGAGATATGGAAGATTGTTCAAGACAGAAGAAAAACATAAGGAATTAGTAAGGTTTTGGCTTCATCAATCCAGGGGGAGATTGTTAAGACAAAGAGGATTGGTGAAACCACTTTTGTAAACCTTAGTCTAATTCACTTCTGTCATTTTGGCTAAGTATAGAAGTACTGAAGAGAAGACAAGAAACTGCTGAAGAGAAGATATGAGAAGTGCTGAAGAAGAAACATCATCAGAAGTTCTGAAGTCCAAACCAGACAAGTTCACTTCAGAAGTACTGAAGACAAACTACTCATCAGTAGTTTGTCATTCATCAGCACTTAGCATCAGATATTTTCCACCGCCTTTTGCATCAGTAGTTTATTGTTTATTATTACTTTTAGCTGTATTTGTTTGATTCAATGTTGCAACTTGTGCAACTTGTTTCTGTTGTTTCTGTACTTGCTTTTTGGGCAAGATACATGTATGTAAACGTCTATAAATAGGAGGCTTCAACCTTCTATTTTAGACATTGATTTTAATAGAAAAATCCTTCAAACACTATCACTGTTCTATTCCATTTCTGTATTTATTGTGAATCTGTCTAAGTATCTAATTCTCATTTACTGCTTAGATTCATAATAAATACTTGTCATTTATTAGTTTCAATCAAGGGGGAGTAATAACTCTTCCTTAGTATAAAAAGTGTTGCTTTAACTTATACATTCCGCTGTGCTTATAATCTGATTTACAAGGACTTGCTAAACACTTAAGTGTCAAGATAGCAAGTTCTTACTTAGCAAAAAGAGCAAACTGATCCAACAAATCTCGTCCTCGAGATTTGATTCGAATTATCTTATAATGTTTAATAAATATCTTTTGGTTATTTATTTTTGATAATCTTTATAATACTTATTATTAGGTTCTCCCCAACCCATAGAACTTGTCCCCCATTTATTTTTCAATTGATAATTTCTAAACTCTATAAGGACAAGGTTAAAATCTTAAATGCTTAATTCTAGAGTCCTCTCTTAGCGTTATATAAATCAAGCTTATAAAACTTTAAATGGCTTTCTATTCTCGATGGTTTCTCGTAATATCATTTATCTTTGGCCAATCCCTTGGCCGCATCAATTCTTATTATAAACTTTCTTGTGATGGTATGATATCCCCATACCCTATTATTTCTTATAATCATCTAAAGTATATAATTTACATTCTATAATAGATTGTTTTCTTAGAATTATGAACAATAATACGTTTTAAAATATATTTTGTACTTTAATAAAGAATTTCTATAGCCAAATCGAATGGCTTAATTCTTCGAATTACTTCATTTCAAAAAAATAAACTTCTTTTATATATTCTGAAAATGAACTACTGGAAAGTCACTTATAAGATTGTCGTGGGCACATAAAATCGGATAAATATTGTAACCTTTGATCATGAGATTTGTTTTCTATTGGCTTAGTTGAGTTTGATAAGTATAAATGAATATTTTCGGAAGCAGCGAGCTATAGATATTTTGGAGCTATAATAAATATTCAGGTTGAGACGAGGCTTCGCAGAAAAGTTCAAATGAATAACCGTATAAAGTGGATCTTTACAAGGGATCATTTATACTTGAGTGAGATAGAAATAATTTAAGAGGTCTCTTGGACGAAATCTTCGGATATCTATAAAACCCGAATATCGATGACTACTAAAAATAATACCTTAGGAAAGACAATCTATAGGTATACGATGTCCAGATAAACTATTCATGCTGGGAATAATTCATCAATGTCATACATATATATATATATATACACACACACTGGGAAGAGATCTACGTCACATAACGGATTTAATACGTATTCTCCATATTTGGAAATGAGCATGATAAAAATTTCCATTGGAATGAAAAATGGTTAACCGGGGATCGAATCGGGCTGGTTTAATGAGTGACTCTCGTATTGAATATCTTATAACAACTAGGATGATCAACAATTCATGATGTTGATACAATAATCTTTCTCAGGAGATCTGTTAGGAGGCACTCATATATATTGAAAAAAATGATTCCCATCGTATAGGATATTTTCTTATGTACGCGAACGATTATACTGGAGTTCTCTATTGTTGTGAAATGGCCAGAATATGACAGAAGGAAGTCAATCTATTTGTAAGATACTTTTTAGAATAGGCCATTCTTGTATCAATTGTAATATAAATATTATGTTGGCCAAACTGAAGGATTTTTAGATACTATTCTTAGGGTATTAGCACCATCTGTAGTAGAATTGTGAGAATTCTTTCGATCTTTGGATGGTGCATCTTTTTCTTCACAGTATCATATGTCCCTACACAAAATCCTGTAGGAAATGTCCGGATATACCTCTCATAAGGGTCCGGATCTCTTTTTGCCACAGGGGTTGCATAGAGGACATGCGGCCATTTTTGATTCTATATATCGATTTGATCGCTAGATTTTAATCAATTCCGTATATAGATGAATATAATTATTATGAGTTTCTGATTTTTGAGATCTTGGCTGCCCTAGACGTGCCTAATTCAAAAAAATCTCGATTTACAGACGGTGGTTTATCGTTACTATATATTACACCTTTAGTACAATCAAAGTTTTCTTATCCTATTGTCACAAGTGTTAGGTCTCGTGACTCAAAGGTTGAGGTTACAGAGCATAATAATTATTTAGGAATTTCTCCAAATTTCTTAAACAAATAAATTCGGGATAGCGAATGATAATTGTTTGCATTTTTCTAAAGAAGTACTTCTTGGATTAAATACCACTTTTTCAAATGTTATCATTAAGGATTTCATAATCGTCGGGGGTTCTACTAGTTATACTGACAGAGAAGTTTTTGGAATTCTTCTAATTGCAACCATGGTCGTCACAATTTTTACCTATCGGGTTTAGTGCTCTAACTCTTTTTATATCAAATATCCTGTTCTTTTCTTCGAGGCTCTAGACAATGGAATAGTAGTGGAAATACTATTGGTGTATTATAGTTTCACATCTTTCTCAAATTAGCAAGTCTTCGAACTTGATTTCATTTGAATGATGCGAAGTAAATGGATATATACTAAAATATACATATTTGTCTTTATATTCTTAGAATAAATAACTAACTTCATATTTGAAAACTTAATTTGTCACGGGAAGACTTATAAATTTCTAAAACTTAACATGTCATTAGATTATCTGTGGGACCTAATATTCGGGTCGGAGTTTTAAAATGTTTATTTTGAAAGAATGGTTTACAGTATCATAAGTTGGGATAAATAACTAAAAGATCTCAGTAGACTACAAAATCTTACCTAAATAGGGGATACTTTGACATGTGCTTTATTCATACGAAGCTAAGAACATAATACACTGAGGTTGAGTAGTGAATTGATTGGGTGAGAGTAGTTTCTAGGATTCTAGAGTAATGATTGATAATAGTGCTGATAACCGAAGCGTTGATATATAATATCGTCTATAGATTTGTTTAGAATCGGGTTTCAAACATTGATGAACCAAACTAGATGGCGAAAGTTTTTCTGAGAATGAAGTCAAGGTGATAGGTTTTTATATCGGAGATGTTTTTAGATGTGACTTCGAACTTGAATGTTCAACGAGAGAATGTTAAACTTTAATCTAGAAAAGGAAAGTGATCGGAAATATTTCCAACAGAGACTTTGAATATCCAAAGTATTCTAGAATTTCTAGTGAACTGTGAGAGATATTCTTTAGCCTATAAATGAATGCTCATCCTAAGAGTTCTCAAGTAGGCATACGGGTCCCACGGTTGATCAGGATTTATACGAAATGCCAACCTTAGACAGAAAATTCAGGATACAGGCGCTCACCCTTCCAGATTGCACGTGTCTCGTCATACTAGTGATTACCAAACTTTTGGAAAGGAATATGATTGTATGTTTTCAAATTGGGATACTAGGAAGTTTTCAGGTGAAACGTTTGAATTAAGTCTAACGAGCTAGACTTTTAATCTTTAAGATTTGTTTCGGATGTGATGAAAAAATATATATATATATATATATATATTTAAATGGCTTGATTTAATATAAGCTTTAATATTATTTCTGTTGATTCGTTCAGATCGGGATGACACTGATTCTATTTCATAATAATATGAGTTGGATTCTAATATTCTTTTATCGATTTCTTATAAGATTTCTAGGTTGAAACTAGTTTCCTAGATTCAAGAAATGAAATTTTAAAGGAATTATATATATATTTCCGGATATTTTGTAAAAATATATGTACTGATGGTTTCAAATGATAAGTTATACAAAATGGTATATATTTATGTTTTACTTGGTTTTCATCAGGGTGTCAGATAAAACGAATTTTGTCAGAGGAATAAAGCTTGATCACAGGAATGCTCAAGTGGGAGTACAATATTTGTACAATTTTCTTTTAATAATCGTATATATATTCTTCTAATTATGTCTGATTTTGAACACTTTTAAACATTAATTTTTAAGGAAGGTTACTACCTTTGATTTTCCTATCTTTCGAGTAGATATAACGGATTTGTAATTTTTCATGTGATATGATATGGAATTTGTATGTGGATTCTTATTCTTAACACGTTGCTCTTATATTCTTTTATTTAATACGAGAGATAGAAAGAATACTTCTATAATAACTTATCTATACTTCATAAAGTTCTTGTTTATAGATAATTCATATTTCTTGTATTTCTTATATTTTGGTATTACCAAAGAATTTTCTAGAAATCAATCGTGCCTGTAAATTCATAATTTTCTGCGCACAAAAATTGTCAAATTACCTCACAATATTATTCTAGTAATTTCCTTGATAATTTTTCTATATTTTCTTATAATTTTTATGGACATAGATTTCTTCCTAAATCATTTTTGGTTGATCTTGGATCAGAAGAGGATTTCTATTAATTAAACCTGCTGCTCTGATACCACCTGTAACGACCCAGGTGGCGCAGCGGATTAGCATTAACAGGTTTAATTGTAATGATTACATTAAACTGAATTTCAATACTAATGAAATACATAAAATGTAGCCATAGCATCCTCTTCTTATCCAGATCTTCTAGTCGTCAGCTTTCTCTTTAATAATCTTGTATAAATACCTGACCACATGCTTAAAGTACGTTAGTATTTTCATACTAGTGAGACATGCTGAGATTTTAGACATACTAATAATAACTCAAGTTTTAACAAACATACAATTCTTTCTATATGGTTCGGTCATTCTAAGGTGGAATATATTATCGATGGAGCACCATACAAATGCTTATTATGGTTCCAAACCTCTGCTTGGTTTAGAAAAATATATTCCCGTAATACCGAATGGATCCACTCTACGTGATTTCTATTCGACCGAATTATAACATGATCATGATTCGATGATATTCTATAAACAACTCGATAACACTTTTATAATATAAACCATATAAAATACTTTGATAACGACTGGACAGCATGTAATCAGCCCCAAAAGCTTTATAAATAAAAAGGGGAAGGTCATGTACTCACCTTATAATATTCTTCTCATTCTGTAGTCTATTTCTTAACCGTATATTCTCCAAATATTGTACCTAATATGTTTTATAAACATTAGTGCGTGCAAGGCTTATGCACGTGGTAACTGTGGGGACAATCCTTTACTATAATATTATAATGTTTTATATTCTTGTATATATATATTTGATAATTTGATATACGTTTAATATTGTCGGGTTACATTATCGTCCCACACGTTTCACGTTAATAATAATAATAATAATAATAATAATAATAATAATAATAATAGTTATAACTTAACAGTATTCATACCTCCTTCTCGGTGTTCAAACGGGTTCGAACCCAGGTCGGTTACGATCAAGACTTGTGGTGGACGACCGGTTTTATTATCTTTATTAACACAAAAGGTGCCAGGATCAATGGATGTAAATGAGATGTTCGTTGTTTGAAGGGTACAATCGAAACCCGAGCAGATGACAATCACCGGAGACGGTGACAGGGGACGGAGATGGTGGGTCGGAGGTGACTAACGAAGGTCGGCATCATCGAGGGAGAGGTGGTTTAGTCGGAGAATAGTTAAGACCCGGTCACCGAAGATGGAGAGGTGACCGGAGATACGGACAATTGCAGGTTGTGGGTTGTTAACTGATCTGAGAAGGTGACCCGAGCCCTCCCTCTCTCTTATTTGTTTGTTACACGTTATAATCATTCTATTCATTTCGATCGATGTTGTATAGTGAATGTGTATTTATATTAGATATAGGGATGGATAGATGGTATGAATATGGACATGGAGTGTTTAGATGGAGATGGCTGCGTGTATAAATCTTATGAGTGTTTGGACAGTTGGTTGAATTATAAAGGTGAGTGTATGCATGAATGGTAATGATGATATGATGATAAGGATGATAGGTGTTTTCTAGATAGAAATTGAGTGTGAGCATATGGATATGGACGTGTGTGTGTGCGTAGGATATAAGCATGGAGAAAGGGAATGTATGTTGATGATGTAGGTGCATGAATATTGATAGGGTGAGATGATGATAAGGCTCGAAAGATATAATACACAGGTGGGGGTGTGGTTTGGGCCGGATAGTTCTAGTGGGCCGAGATGTTTACCGGGTTGAAGGGGTATTAGGCTTTCACAAATAGAGTTCAATTGTTATAGGCTAATATGTTTTGGTCTTCTATTATCGGGTAGGCTCGATATATTGGGCCGATTCCATTGGGCGGATTAGCTTAGTTATAATATTAGATATTTATATTAATTAATCATAGATTATATATAATTTCAGGTGCTTAATAACGGGGTGTTACAGAAAGAAAACAATTTACACATGTGTAATTCAGCTATATATATGTAAAACATACATATAAATGATAGTTAGCAGTTTACAGATTCGTAAATCACTGCATATATGTGAATATAAATTGACACAATAGAAAACAAACACGTAAATATAACAATTTTGGAACTATGACTTGATAAAATATAAAAAAAATGTAAAATCCACCAACACAATAGAAATAAAACGTAAGTGGTAATTTCATTGAATATAATTAATAACGTCTACAGGTAGTTTTTTTTTCCATATTCAAAGAACCACCAAGATAGATTAGTGGTATTGCTATGGCTATGCTTCAAATCTGCCCACTAAAGACGACATATGACACTTGCTACGACCGCTTGATTTTTTCCTTCGGTGTTGTTGATCATGTAGACAATGGGTTACCTTCTTAGTCGCGTCGCCACAATGTAAAAGTTGACCAATTAAAGTCACCACGTGACACTGGTTACTAGTGCTAATACTACAGACAGTATACTTCTTGTTTTTTTTTCTCCTTTTGTTGTCAATGATGTTGACTATAGGAACACCAAGGGTATCTCAAAGTTGGTCTTGTCTTTTTACCATCTTAGTGGTGTCGCCATAACGACATAAGCATGTTTCACCTCCTCTCAATATCAAACGTCCCTATCTACTGGTTGCATCAATCTATCATGAACATTAGACATGTGTAAACAAACGAATAGAATAAACATAGTAAATTGGATGAATGTATAAATAAGATTACGATCTACCAAAGTGGTTTATTACACACTTTCATGAACGAGATCGTGATCGTCTTTAATAATAAATATAATGATGGTATTATGGAATCAAATATTCATAAATTAAAGACAACAACAAATTCCATTATAAACCTTTTAAAACTAATAAAAAAGCTCTATTATGGTTTCAAAATGAATCTCTTACGTGGAGACAAAAGCCTTTTATATCATGAATGTGGTGACCTTCATAAATATTATGATAAATAACAACAACAACAAATGAAGTGACTCCTTGATCTTCAAACCCTAAAATAACATAAACAATAGTGTGTAAAGGTAGCTCTTTAAAAAAAAAAATATTACCTGGAGCTTCTCCAAAGTCTTTGATTGATCAGTTCTAATTCAAATTCTCCTATCATATCTAAAAAAGGAAACCAAATTCTGCAATTGAAAAAACCATGCCTGCAACTCACCAAATAAAACTGACATTAGCTAAACAAACAGGAAAAGCCCCAAACCTTCTAACCCAAACCCTAGACTATCAACACAAATCTAAACAAATTAGCTCAAATTAAGAGAAAAATAGGAATCAAGATTATAAAAGAATTAAGGAACCGGTGAAGAATTATAACCCTAAGCAAATGGAATCATGCGATTGGTATGTTAGATGATAAGAAGATACTAAACCCTCATGTGATTGAAAACCCTAACCTTTTGTTTTATGATTTTGTTGTCAGATGATCAAGGTTTAGGTTAGATGCTATTGGAATGTTAGATTGGAAAATGTAACATGCCAATGGAGAATGATCAATGCTTCTGTTGCTAGAAGGGGAAGATGGATCAGAGTGGTAGAATTACTAATATACCCTTTTTATTAAAACACATGGGAAGATAGATGGGTGGTTGAGATTTGTTCTCATTGTTCTCACAAAAGATGGGTGTTCTCATTTAAACCTTCCCCTATATATATATATATATATATATATATATATATATATATATATATATATATATATATATATATGGTAAGTATCCTATGAAAACCATGTTGAGTTGTGCAAACTCTAGAAACTCATCCAATGGTTGTCATGCTTCCACATCTCCCTTTTCATCATTTAGCAAAAGGGCAAGATGGTAACTTCCACCATCTACCCCCTTTTTAAACAAACATCACACACACTCCAAATCTGACTCTCTCTCATCTGATCTCACTCACACTCCAGATCTGACCCTCTCTCGCTCTCTCGCACACACACTCCCCTGTCTATCTCTCTCTCTCTCGCTCTCTCTCTCTCTCTCTCTCTCTCTCATCTGATCTCATACACACTCCAGATCTGAACCGATGATGTGTAGATCCAGTTTTACAAGAATGATGAACATCCATGAAAGCTAGAACCGATGATGAACATCCAAATTTGCAAGATGTGTCTGTGTGTGTTCAGAAATAACAAGGATAGGTAGGTGAAACTATTCTTTTTTGTGAAGGTATTCTACAAAACTATCAGGTTACCAAAAGTTCAAGAGTTAAGGTGCATAAAGCTAATGTTGTTGTGGTTTGAAAATTATTGTGTGGTTGCAGAAGGTTATAATATCTTCATTTCATATATTATTATAAACTAAGTTTTTTAATTTGGAAAGTTCAAGAAAATTATTGTGTGTTTACAGATCTCGACATGGATGATGATGATTTGGAAAGCAAAAAGAGTTTCTTTGACTTTTAAATAGTTTCTTTGACTTTTTACCAAAATTTCAAGAGTTAAGGTGCTAATATCATATGAATCCAAAAGCTTTTTTAATGTCTTTTGTTGGGGTACAGATTGCTTGCCACTTTATAAGTTTCTTTTTTTTTCTAATGTTTTTTTTTATAATAAACAAAACAATCATTTAGTGTACTTTGTTTTAAAAGATTTGTTAACGTTCAGGGTCTTCGTTAGGTATACTGATTGGTAACTAGCATCGTCTTAATTTTTTGTTTTGACAGATCTGAATCTTGAGGATGGAACGGGTGGGGACGATAGAGAGGATGAACGCCAACCCTGTGGGTTTGGAACGGGTGGGGACGAGAGAGAGGATGAACGCCGACGCCACTTCACTGATCTGGTTTTGGACGACAGGTATGTATTTTTTTTTCTTTTTCTTTTACCTTTCAATTGGGTTTAAATATGCATGTTATTTTAATTTTTGGAAAAGATTTTTTTTGAATTTTGTGTTTTAATAGCTTTAAGTTGTTGGTTCAACCAGTACCTTTGTGTTTTGTTGACTTTTGTAAAGGCAGATGGGTTGATGAAGATGAGAAAAAGGGCTTTGGTTTTGGATTTTTTTTCTTGTACTCTTAAGTTGTAATCATTTGTTGTTTTTTTTCGTGTAACATTGTTACAGATTTATGTTACAATAGATTTTTTTATAATTTACAGATATTCACATGTAAAATACCTGTAAATCATATGTTTTTCAATGTTACAATGTTAAATTTTTTTAGTTACATGTATATATGTTATGTTACACCGTTACATAAATAGCGGGTAACACATGTACATAAATAATGTGCGGGTAACACCATTGAACCATTACATTTTATTCTCATTTAGTCACACATCATAAGCCACAGTTTTGAAGCTTAACATATTTTACATTTATTATGTAAATAGCAATGTTACACATGTAACTTGGTATGTTGTTACGTAACACTTACGTAACAGTTCGCAAATCATAGCATCTTGTTGGTGAACCTTATCATATAATCATGTGTTTGGTTTAAAATTTGACCCATATAATACGTAGGAAAAAAAAATTATAATTGATATTAAGTTTTGAAGTTGACAAAAGGTTAGTGAGATTGATGGTGACATAAAGTACAAAGTACAAAAGTAAGAAAGATGGTGTCGGGTCTTCTTTAACACTCTATGACGAAAATGCCCTTGGTTACTCTTACAAACAAAAAGGACATGTGGTTTATTATTATTAAATTGTTGGATGAATCTCAGCCCTTGATTAGTGAAGATCAATGGCTAGAATTGGGTTTCTAGGGTTTGCACAACTCAAGTGGGTTTTTATTTTAGCCAAACCCTATATATATATATATATATATATATATATATATATATATATATATATATATATATATATATATAGGGTCGAGATCCTGTGCAAAGTGTGTTTTGTGTGAGAAGGGTAAGAAGTGTTTTGGACCATTAGATCATCTTAATCAATGGTTTAGATTTAATGAGTGGCATTATTGTAAATAATGTTATAGTTATATAACTAATTAGGCTACTTAGGGGTATAATGGTAAAACACACCCTACATTTAATTCACATTTAAAGGGTCTAATTAAAAATATGGAAGGCCTAACAAATTTAATCTGTCTATTTACGTCCTCCATTTAATTCACATTTAAGTGTCTCTCACCTCTCTCTCTCTTTCTCTCTCTTTCTCCTCTCTCTCTCCCTGCGCCACCTACACAACCACCACAAACCACCACCATCAACCGAACCATCATTCGACAGCCACCATCACAAACATAAATAATCAGAGTGTTTTTTTTAGGGATGAAGATGAAGATGAAGACAACATGAGGTGATAATGGACCAGTGTGTTTTATGGTGGATTATTTTAAACAACATTCATATTGTTGTGTTTTATGTTCAAAGGATTTTTGTGTGGTTTAGTGTTTTTTGAATGTGTTACTAATTGTGTATGATGAAGATAAAACACACTAGATTATGGAGAAGATGATGATAAAACACACGGGACTGTTTAAAACACAAAGCTGAGAATATGGTGATAAAACACACTGGTATGAACGTAAAAACACCTTGTGGATGAAGCAACTTACAAGACTATAATAAAACACCAATGTGCATAAAAAACCATATTTTGCATCAGTAAAACTCCTTATAAAAATAACCATATTTTGCATCAGTAAAACTCCTTATAAAAATAACACACTGGTATGAACGTAAAAACACCTTGTGGATGAAGCAACTTACAAGACTATAATAAAACACCAATGTGCATAAAAAACCATATTTTGCATCAGTAAAACTCCTTATAAAAATAACACAAAAGGTGTGTTATACCTTCAAACCTTATGGTATACTAGTAAAACACCATGTGCTCACATCAGTAAAACACAACAATATGAATGTTGTTTTGATCGATGATAATTCAGTAAATGAATGATGAATGTGCTGAATGTTTATAAATATTCCATAAATATCCATTCAATTTGAAACAAAAATCCCATAAGAATGCTCATAATTAATCACGTAATTAATTAGCAGTTATCTCCTAAAAATAACATTAGCAATGCAAATTACATTGATACCCTTCTAGATAATAAAATAGGCTGCCATGTGTCACACTAGTATTGGTTCTCACACTTCTCACAAATAATAGGTTTTGTACATGATCCTAAACCTATATATATATATATATATATATATATATATATATATTAAAACAAAGACACTATTGAAGTGTCTTTGTATTAATATATATAGATAATAAAAGTTTGTCCGTCTAAGTTTGGTGGTCAAATTAGAAGAAAATAAATTTAACCTGAAAATTAGTGGCAGAAATAAAGTTAACGTAAAAGTTAGTGGCCAATATATATATATTAGGTGGTCAAATTGGAAGAAAATAAAGTTAAGGTAAAAGTTAGTGGCCAAAGTTTTAAATCCTAAAAGCTAAAAGTTTGTTGGTTTAAGTTTGGTGGTCAAATTAGAAGAAAATAAAGTTAAACTAAAAGTTAGTGTCAGAAATAAAGTTAACGTAAAAATTAGTGGCCAATATATATATTAAAACAAAGAAACTATTGAAGTGTGTTTGTATTAATATATATAGATAATGAATCAAACTCTACATAGATAACTACTTGTCAGCAAGTTGCCACAACACTAATGTGAACTAATGTGATTGTGATTTTAAAAGATGAAATCTTAAACCATTATTATTTATATATTGAAAAGGCCACTTCATTACATATCAATATGTCCCACGAATAAAAATAAAATAAACTAGATAAAGCCTTAAAAATACAACAGGATACAGGTAGTGACGTCTAAATATACAAAACGATTAGAAAAGAAAATTAAATATATAAATAATAACTCCGTGAAAACCTTGGATAAGGCTGATGAGTCATATGATGATCCAATCACAAAAAGATATTCTAAATAATATAGCTTTTAATATTAAAATTATTTTTGCTATTCAAAGTAACAATTTTTGCTGAAGGTGCCGAGTCGTACTTTGAATCTTTGATTTATGTTTAAAGGAAAACAATTCATATCTGATTAAAATACGTGACAAGTAGTATTAGTTTGATCCGTTTCATGTTTAGCATAAATGAATATCTTTATAGAGTGGGGAATAAATGTTGACCGTTGGTAGAATGAAAAATCCAGCAAGTGGAAACAAAAAAGAACGAAATCGTATTGTGTCTAGAAGAATTTTTTTAACTCAAGGGTATTTTAGTAACTCAAATTGGTTCACGTACTTTTTGAATCATTTTATTCTTAATCATCTTCAAATCATTTTCTTCTTAATCATCTCACTTTCTGGAGAAAAAGTGAAGAAATTTCCAATCTCTTCTAGTAGCTAACCGGTTATACTAAGACCGTGATACAAAACTTGCAATTCTTTCATTTGGGCTTTTTTTTTTTTACAAGTGGCATATGGATCCCATTAGGGGCTTGAAAGGATTTGAAATAAAAAATGAGTGTAATGATGTGGTATGTGTGGTGTGAATGTGTGTATACAAGGATATTAAAATTAAATTAAAATAAATAAATAAATAAATAAATAAATTATGATGTGTGGCTTCTGATTGGACAAAGGGGAGGAGAGCACACGTGGCTTAATTGGATTGGTAGATGAAATGGTGATTGTGGCGTGAAATAATTCACGCTTGAATGGTTAGCGCCCATTTCTTTAAGAGGGGGCGGTGTTTGGGGCACGAAGGGGCTTGAAATTCCCCCTTTAATGCCCTTTCATACTACCACTACACGTGGTCTAAGGGGACGGGCATCTCTCGGCAAGGGATGCCTGGTTAGGATTACCGTGTATCAACATTGCCATCACCCCTTTTGCAACTGAGCAAACACTGATTTTGCTAAATTTTTTTACCGTTGCCAACAGCGGCGTCATGGATCAATTAGCAGACCGGTGTACCTGATTTAGCTAGTTTGAAGGGGTAGGGTCCTAATTCCTAGTGTAAAGACGAACCCTACCCCACAACATCGTTCTCACAAGACCTCCACAGATAACAAAGCCAATTGAATGGCCAAGTATGTGAAAACAGCAGACCTCCGCGGAGTCTCAACCTCCGCGGAGACCAAGACCTACAAGGCCACACGTTGAATGCAATCCACCCGCGCAAGACCCATTGTGCAACTTGGCGATGATCTCCCGCGGACCAATCACAACCTGACACTAGGAAGGTGCAACTCTCCTTACCTCCACTTGCTGCCCTGTTACCCTTTGTGTCAGGCGTCACCTCAGACGATCTTCCAGAAGAGCATACTGACACAGACTGGTGTCGCCTGACACCACCTGACGCAGACAGAAGAATATCCACCTGCAACCACTAGCGACGCGCCACGTAGATTATTGGCAGGGCGGTACCTCTCTCTCTCTCTCTCTCTCTCTCTCTCTCTCTCTCTCTCTCTCTCTCTCTCTCTCTCTCTCTCTCTCTCTCTCTCTCTCGCATTTATTACATTTAGTTATCTTTTAGTTTCCTTAGTCCAATTCTAACCAATTGGGCCGAAAGAAAGGCAAGCCCATAATCCGGGCCCAAGCCCATCGTCATGGTTATGGGCTAATGGTAACCGGCCCGTGTATTCCCTATATAAAGGAGCTCGCATTTCCTTTGTAGAGGATCTTGGACTCCAGACTCTCAAGCATTATTACTCGAAGATACACTTACACATACCGGGCCAACCACCATTTTTGTGTCCGCTATCACGAGTCTTTGTGACTCTAGGCGGTAAAACTTGTTAGTCATAGTTGTGAACCATTTTGTAGAACTTTTTCTTTTAATGTCATGAATGTGTTTGCTTAATCATACATATGCTTTGAAAACCATTCGAATCACATATCCGTGACGGGGTGTGACAATTGGAGAATGGTTTTTGTAGATTTTGTTTAAACATGAAAGTAAATAAATAAACAAAAGATAAATGGTTTCGAAATCAAAATTTAATAATGGGCCACTTGGGTATGAGTTTTTTTTTTTTACCATAGTCCTCCCTTCATTCTTTGAGACTACTGGGGCGTTAGGATTAACCCCTCGTTGAGGTTTGTATTCATCCTCCATGAGGATTTGTGAGTGAAGACTAAGGGGTTGGTTCCTAATTTTAATTTCCAACCAAACCAATGGCCGGCCTTGTTGTATTCTCCGAGTGTTGCAAGAAGTTTTTGCTTTTGTTAAATGAGATGAGATTATGGCGGTGGGTAGTTTTGAGATTTCATCCGGAAAGGGAAACTCCTTTAATTAATTCTAGTTGCGGGGGATGGGTGAGTATCCCTTTTTTTCAGTATATCCCGACGACTCTTCTTGTATTGTATGTGTGCCACCTCTTCTTCTTTATGGCTTTCTTGTTCTTCATTTGGGTTCTCAATGTGAAAATCGAAGTGATCGCCAATTGGTTGTGAGTAATGCATGCTTTTCTTGATTCGTATTATGGTTTCCTCATTTCCAAGTTATCTTTTTGCAATAAGGCATAGGCGGTAGCAATGACGAGTTTGTCGAGAATAAGGGGTACGTGTTTCATCAACAAGGTCGGGGTCAATAGGAAGGGCTATGCCATTAACTTGGATCAAGACATCTTTTACGATTCCCTTTGTGTAGTACGGTTGGAAAGATAGACAGGAAGTTGGAGAAGAGAATCATAAGCTCTAATTTTTTTTATTTTTTTTTTAAATTGAGTCAGACATCTAACTTATGCACAGACTATCATCTATGTAAACACTATACACATGAATTTCTGGGATATAACATGAAACAAAGTTAGTCACATTATCACTCAAAGAATGTTTGTTTGAGAACATAAGAATGGACTTTGTCTAAGATGAGGTACAAAATTTCTTTAACTTTTGGATTGGTACAAATTCTTTTTAAAAATTCTAGCGTGAATAATAATATTTTGAGATTTTCGGCAGTTATGAAAGTGATACGTATCTCTTTTACCAATGATAATACTTACATTTTTTTTTTTCTGTTTTACCTTTCCATGGAGGGATTACTTTTCTTCCTTAACTTGCGTGACTTCAAAGATTTCGGCTTTGTCGAGCTACGAGACATTGGGCATATCTGGTTTGATTTAGCCCTTGTCTTCTATTTTGTCAGCAAGTTTCTTTGATGTCTTCTCTGTCCTCTTCCCACGAATATATACCCAAGAGTGTCCTTTTTGAGAAACGTTTTTTGGTTTGGGGTTATTTATGCATTTTGTTGATTGTTACATTCCAAAAATAACCTCTTTCTTTGTTAGTATAGTTTAATGAGAAAGTATAGGGTACAAAGTTTCTTAATATGAGAAGTGTAGGAAGCCACCACATATTGACACGTGTAAATTATGGTTAACTATACCTAACTCAAAACACCCTTCCTTCCTTCCTTTTTGTGGTAGATCTGAACTAACCACCCTTCTCACAAACTTTATCTTCATCTTCATCATCTGATTCACTAGAAGAGCTCGATCCCTCATCAATATAGATGGTTTATACTCCTCATCATCACCTTCCAACCCCACCTTTTTACCTTTTTTATTCTCTTTTTTCGTAATCGGAACCGAACCCGACCTCAATCGTGGCTCAGATCTAGTCACTTCCCTCTATCTTCGGAGAAGACAGCCAAGCCAACATCTCTGTATCTCTGGCTAATCACAAAACAAAGGAAAACGAAGGAAAAAAAGACAAAAAAACAACCAATCCATAAAAACCTTACCCCAACTGTGTGTGGATATACTTGTTTGTTTGTTGGAGAAAAACAGAGGAAAATAGGGAAAAAAAAGTGAGGAAAAGGTGAGTTCTAATTATACTAAATGCGTTTTACAAAACCAAGTGTGTTTTACAAAAAACAAGTGCGTTTTACAAAAACCACGTTTTACAAAAACCAAGTGCGTTTTACAAAAACCAAGTGCGTTTTATAAAAAACCAAGTGTGTTTTGTAAAAACCAGTTTAAATAGTGTTTAAAAACCAAATGCGTTTTATAAAAAAACCAATTGCGTTTTACAAAAACCAAATGCGTTTTACAAAAACCAAATGCGTTTTACAAAAACCAAGTGCGTTTTATAAAAAACCAAGTGTGTTTTGTAAAAACCAGTTTAAATAGTGTTTAAAAAACCAAATGCGTTTTATAAAACAACCAAGTGCGTTTTATGATTTTCTGTTTAACAGTTTCTGATCTTCATCGTCTGAAACTTTTTTGAAAGCCATTTTTTTCTTTAATTCTTCTTCTATTATCAACCTCGTTCGTTTCTGTGAATAATACATGCGTTGATAGTGATTTTTGAATATGATTCGACTAATTTTATCGATTGAATTATCATACTCTGTTTTTTTCTATTTTTGCAAATACGTTTTGATTTTGTTTGTTATTGAATGTTTTGATTGTTTAATCATTCTGAACGTTTAATCGAGTTGAAAACAATGAAAAATCAGGTTCAATCGTTGAAAATTTTTGCATCGATTATGTCTGTTGTTATGATTTCACAGAAATTTAAACTTGTTTTTCCTAATTTACCCTTGGTTAGATTAACCCAAATATGATTAGGATTGTTAATTACCATCTTGCCACCGCCTAAATCTAATGGCTGAGAATGCTTCTTACACTTTGTATGTTAAGAAACTTTGTACGTTAGCCTCTCTCTAGTTTAATAATACTCTTTCTTCAACCGCAAAAGTTTCACAAATTTGTTTTTCAAGGGCTTTTGAACTATCTTTGAGACTTTTAGATTCTAATTTCTTTGGTTCTTGTTCTAACAATATACTTCTTGAAACTTGGATAGGCTGTTTTGAAAAACGTAACAATATAGCTCGGAATGTAGTCCCCCATAAATAATAAATCGGGAGTAATATGATAAGTTTTGAAAGAAATTGTTAGAAAACTTACATTGTAATCGCCGCACGCCTTTGTTACATGAAACTCACATGTATCTGAATCTCTGTATTTGCTGCAGCAAAATCTAAAAGAAAATGAAATCATAGAATTGAACCGGGCTTGGGTTTGACACAATTCCCTTAAACAGATTCTTCGACTGTTCCCAGGGTACACCGGTTCGAAACAGTGGCGATGGTGCACTGCCGGACTATCTCACTTGCTTGAAAAGAAACCGGAACATGGTTGCTACTCTTGAATGTATGTGTGTTGCAAGAGTTTTTAGTGTATTTTTTCCATGTATCTCTTTTCTACACAAATAAGGCACATAGCCTACTAATTATATAAGAGTTAGGATGGTGAAAGGTTTCACTTATTAGTCACTTAATTAGAGACTTAAAACTCTAATTAAGACTCTAATAAACCTCATCAAATGGCATTAAGAATTCTACTAAAACCTCATCAAATGGCATTAAGAACTCTACTCAAGAGTTTCACCATATGAAGAGCTTTAATATTAGTAGTTTTCATAAATAAATTCCATTCACCACTTTAAACTTCCAACAATCCCCCACATGAATGGAGATTGATTAAAACACACAAAATTTCAACAAACCCCCACATGAAAATGAGTTATTCTCAGAAACAACCTCATTCCGATTAAATTTCAACAGTTGAGTTTTGCATACGATAGGTAGGTGTGACCCTTTGAACCTTCGCTTATGAAACGCACTTAGCCCACTGGCTCTGAGTAGAACGCGATGTCTTTGAACTCGTCTGCCGTTTGTGTGGATGACAATACGCTTCACACAAGACTCTCCCTGACAACGTCAAGTCCTCATTGTTGTGTCTGTTATGGTCATGGACACGTGCCTGGTTCTGCGAGAGCTATTAAGTATTGTGCCCCAACAATACCCTTTGAAGCGACCCCACTTTTCTCTCACATAGGTGATCTACTGGGACTGGTTACCTCAGTCAAATCATTAAAAGCTATAAGCTTAACCTCAACCTTGTCACCTTTTAGGAATGGACTAGGAAGCTTATTAAATTCATGGTAAGCTCCCCTTTTCAAAATGTGGGATTTCCACCAACTCTTCCCCACAGTGACCTTCGCCAGTTCATACAATTAGGTTGTCCTATTGAACTCGGATCTTGGGATCTCCAGTCAACTGAGTTAGGTTTCCTTCGCATAAACATAGCCTTTAATGGGCTATAGCCCCATTCCCATTGACGACTTCTAAACTAACTCTCTGCTTAAGCCTTTTGTTAGCGAATCCGCGATGTTATCCTTTGACTTCATGTAGTCGACAGTGATAACTCCTGTAGAGATTACTTGTCGTACCGTATTATGCCTACGTCTTATATACCTGTTCTTACTGATACACATTGTGATATGAGCTCTGCCAATTACCGATTGACTATCACAGCGTATGCATTAGGCCAATGCCGGCTTTGGCCACCTAGGTATAACCTTAACAAATTGACGTAGCCATTCTGCCTATTCATTCTCTAAAGCGATGAACTTTGATTTCATCATGGATCTAGCAATAACCATTTGCTTAGATAATTTCCATGTTATCGCAACACCTTAAAGTGTGAACAAATACCCACTCGTTGCCTTGGAATCATTCGTGTCAGATATCCAATTCACATCATAGTAACCTTCAACAACTGCTGGATATCTTTTATTGTGACACCCGGCAACTTTCGGTAACTAACTTTTGAAAACTTAGTAAGTCTACCTTAGCGAGTCGCGCATACGTTACACATAACATGGTCGGTCGAGTCGAATCGCACATCATTAGGGTTTTAACATACGCAAGTCTCGGGTCCCGGGAATTGGTGATTGGGCGGGAACGTGTCATTTATCATGCATTATATGTTTACAATCATTATGTGACTTGTCGGTATGTGAATATGTACTAACATGTGTTAAAACGGGGTTTAACGCGCAAAACACACCAACACAGGGGTTACAGGCGAGTAGGCTTGCCTAATCGCCTGTACAGGGGCGAGTAGGAGGGTGATTAATGGCGAGTAGGGGCTAATCGCGTAACTGTTCATGCGATTAGGCCCCAATCGCATGAACAGTCATGCGATTAGGCTCCCTAATCGCGTATAAGTCTGCATACTCGCATGATACGTGCTGGACGACCAAAAACGCCTATAAATACCACCCTTGACCTCCAAAACATCATTTGTGCAACCCTAGCCGTCCCATAACATAACCCAACACACAAACACCCTCTGGAACTCGTTTTTGCATCAAAACCACCATTTTCAAGCTTATTCCATCATCACCTCTTGATTACAAGGTGTGTTCTTCAAACCCAAACCTTTAAATGATTATGTTTTACTCCCTAAACGTCCAGACCTGACTTATAAATGTTTTTATCTTTGAAAATCCATTTAAAACCGTTTTTAAACAAACCCACACCTTTACATGTGTTATATGTGTTATATATGTTTAAAGATAGGATTTTTAGGATTGAATCATGGTTGTTCTTATGTTATTATGATGTTTATTGCTGATATAAGTTAGTATGATGATATCTTAGGAGTTTGAATGATTTTGGTGGTGTATTGCTGATTACTTGATGTTTTGACCCATTTGAAGGATTTTGAATGATTAAGGATGATATGAGGTATGTTGTTGATTGAATGATGTTAGGGTTTGTTATAGGATGATGCTAGAACAGTAGGATGCTATCGGACAACGTGGTTATGTGATTTAATCTGGATATTTGCTATTTAGGGCAAGTTCTTGCATGTTGATGTGATGTTTACATGCTAAGTTGCCATTTTGGGAAAACGCTCGCATTCGGGACTGTTAGAATGATGAAAACTTAGGGGTTTTGATTGAATTATGTTTGTTAATGTGTTAGGATGATTATTGGATGTTTTTACATGTTTCGGATCTGATTTGGAGCGTTAAACGCGCAAAATTGCATTGTACAGCTACAGCAGGCGAGTAGCACCCTAATCGCATGATGCTATAGGCGATTAGGGGTGTAATCGCCTGAAGGGAAGCCTACTCGTGTGTATATATAGGCGATTAGCCTTGTAATCGCCTGTTGACCCACCCTAATCACGTGTTGACTTTTCCTAATTGCTAGTTTGATTCCTAATCGCGTGTAATGCTGCTGTATGTATATTTTAACATCTAGGAACATGATTTGACGCCTAGGAACATGATAGGAACCCCGGGATTCACCCAATGACTTAGTAACACGTATTCGGACCTGTTTATGCGTTAATCAGACACTATGCTAGACTAGGTGAACTGTTGCGCGTATTAAGTGTTTAATTGCATATGTGGCATGATGTCTTGTATTTATCTAACACGTGAAATGTCGGGTCACCAATGGGATGTCGAGTCTTGTCTTACGTTGTCTGGTTGTCGGTTAAACATGCTTTTCGGACACATAATGGTCATGGACTGGACGTAGGGACTAATGAACCCGATGGGTTATTAGTCTAACTTGACACATATCTTATGATAGGTCGCCAATAGTTGGGGCTATCATATCTCATAGACGGTTTACTCATATCACGCATACGGTTTACTCTTAAACGGAATACGCAACCTAAGGTGAGTTCACGGCCCCACATTTTACTGTTTATGTTTTCGGGGGAGAAACATGCTTAAAACTCTTTTATGACTTATGACTTGTTAAACGCTTATGGCTCATGACTCTTTATCACGTTATACTATGGCTCACTTATCTTACTATACGGTTCATCGAAAATCCCTTGAAACCACTAACATGGGTATATGGCGGGGAAATATGGATAGCGCTATTGGGAACTGACAAACCCCACTCGACGGTTGGACCGGGCGGGTGCATATTGTCTCTAACAAAACAAGGTCTACCGGCGATGACGGTAGCCCATAGGAACTAAGAGTAACACACGGCTCAGTCAGTAATGGTTTCACCCGTATGAGTATCTCATTCTGCGCCTGGTTTGGCGTTCTCATAAGCATAGTAGTAATTGTGATGGTAACGGTTTTCGAAGGAACACTTTAAACGTTTAATTTAAAACCTGTGAACTCACCAGCATTATATGTTGACTCTTTTAGCATGTTTTCTCAGGTCGCTAAGGTAGCAGCTGTCGGATAGGCGCACGAGGTCGCACTGGAGTCGTCTCGCGTCTAGGGTCTCATTTGCACGTCTTGGAATCATGAACTTTTGAACTTATGTTTTATTTAAGCATGACTTTTGTAAACTTTAAATGCTTCCGCACTGTTTGAATGTTGGTTTTAAACTTATGCATGGTTCTTGTTTACGTATGTTTTCACATTTAGACGTCGTTTATTGTGACCGTTGACTTGGATCCTGGTGTGTCACACGCCTCGCGGTAGAACTCCGCAGGTGGAAATTTGAGGGTGTGACATTTATATTGCAACCCGTAGTCTCATATGTATCCTAATTACCAAAGCATCTGTGTCACGTAAATCCAATGAATTGAACTTAGGTTGCCCGTGTATCTACTTAGCTTGCTTGCTAAGTCTGGTCTGATACAACTCATCAGATACATCAGGCTGCCAATAATTCTTGAGTACTCTAATTGGTTAACATGCTGCCAATAATTCTTGAGTACTCTAATTGGTTAATAGGCTCACCTCGATTCTTAACTAGACGTTGACTCGTGTCAATGAAAGTTCTAGCCACATTAGAGTCATTTCCATTGAACTTCTCAAGAATTTTGTGTAACATTTCGTATTTAATTCTATGTACGTTCGTGACATTTATTAATAAAACGTCGCATTTCTATCATTATTTTACCTTTTAAAAATATTTCGTGACACGTTTGGACTCCTAGAGCCATACTATAGTTATATATTATTAATATAGTGGTGGAATTATTGTAAAAAAATAATTGTTTGGGCCGGGGTTCGAACCCGCGCCCAAACCGGCTCAACAAACACACATCACACAGCTCCACCAACTGAGCTACACCTCTGATCTGTTCCATATTCCATGCATTTTAATTATATTAGATGTTTGAATCATACCAGTTGACTTGGAAAGTCAACTGCGATGATTATCATCCACAATTAACCTTCCATACGTGTTTTTAATCCTATTATGGTAAACAAAGATTGATTGTCTGACCAATTCGCTTATCATACACGCTTATTAGCAATCAAAACATTCCAAATCAAGGCATATTCACGCGTATTGTTTTTAACACGAGTCAAACTTTCCAATTCGAATCATATGTATGTTACACTATAAATTAAGCCCTCATTCACAGCCTATACTCGCCGATAACTCTATCCCCACCCTCAATTTCTTCTAAAAATCTCATTTTAATCTCCAATTGTTCGCGTTTGACTATACGGTTGACCGGGCAAATTCATCATCGAAAACGGTTTGTAAGTCTAATTTTTTTGTTTGGTTTAGTTAATCGGCTATAGGACAGCAATAACCCCATGAATAATCGGGTTATTGCTCGTTCGTTTTGATTATTAAAGATTCTAGGGTTCTAGCGATTTAAATTGGGGATAAACGATCTGCAGACCTCGTTATATATTTAAAACAGAACAACATCTATCACCAACTGATCAGTAGATCAGTTGGTATGGCTCCTTTACGTTAAGACACGAACCGACCGAAGGCCCAGGTTCGAGTCCCACACGCTGTTTCTTTTTAAAAATCAATTATTGAAACAGATCAGTAAGACTATATAATTAATTCAAATCTAGATTAATAGTTCTCAGGGTCTAGACCAGATGGTCTAGGCTTGTGATATAAACATCGAACCGGCCAGTGGCCCGGGTTCGATCCCTAGCATATGCAAACCTTTTTTTTAAAAACTCTTTATACTTATATATTTATTATTATTTTTAAAGATAGTTTTAAAATACTAAAAATGCTTTATAAATTCTACAAAAATTATTTTATGATGTTCTAATAGAAAAGTTTATCATACAATTTTTATTTTTTCAAAAATCTTTTATTTATTATATATAATAAATATTACAAGTTTATTCTATTATAATTATAAAATTCTATAAAAATATCAAAACGATTTTATAAAATTCCACAAAAATTATCCTAAATTTATAAAACAATAAACATTCCAGAAATGATTTTTATTTCTGAAAAGTCATTTATTTAATATTTTTAATAAATTTTTCCTATTTTAATCATAAATAAATCATAATAAATTCGTTTTTCATTATTTTTGCATCAAAATTTCACATAAATTATCATTAATCATTTAGATCAGAAATATAAATTTTTGATTCGAAATTTATAATTTTTAATATTTTTAAATATTAAGTCTATATTTTGTCAAATAATTATTAATATATAAATATTCATTAACTAAGAAAATAAGTTTATAAAAATTATTTTCACATTTATTACATTATAATTCAAATACTTTTAGTTAATATTGGTCAGAAAATATTTTTATTAATTATTTATTAAAGTTATTAACAATTATTCAAAATTAATTATAAATCATTTAATAATCCCCAAATTAGGAACCCTAGCACATTTTAGACTAGAAAACTTAGACTTATTAAGTTTTCCCCAACACTTATTTATTACCTTGAAATAGGGTGATATTTGGATACACACGAGCCACATTTACTTATATAACAAGGGTCTCCATTTTAACACTAAGGTGAGTTTTACATAACCCCTTTTCTATTTCACTATTTTGGGGTGAAACATGTTACATGTAACACCCCAACCGATGGCGGAAACATCGGTATGTCACATAGTGATGATTGTTCAGTAGCTCATGGTGAATAATAAATTTCATTAAATGATTTAAATAAATTACATACAATTGTTCTACAAGAATTCGTACATCAAATAGAATAAAACTATGCACATATCTTCAAGCAAATCTTCAAGCAAGTAGAACCTGAAACATGTTAAGTTGAAAATATTTTGGGTCAACAAAAGTTGGTGAGCATTACATAGGTTTTGATAATCAAATGAAATTGTTGTGCAATTCATGTGTCATGGCAATCCAGTCCATATGTGAAAACATACTAGAAGTAAATCGAGTGCATAATCAACCATTGTGACTGTTGTATTGTGGTACATCCCATACGCTCATGGTTCGCTCGTTTATATTGCAGTAACAAACACCCACGTAACCTTTGTAGGAGGCACGTATCCGGGTGGGATTGTCAGTCCAATAGATCTATCAATGTATACCGTCGGCTGATGAATGTTTTATGCTAGAATTGTGCTTACCCTAGTCATGTTCAAGACATAATGCAACATAGAAATACACATAGACACATTGATGATTGAATTGCATAAATAATGTTGTAACATGTTTCACCCCAAAAATGGTAATAAATAGAAAAGGGGCTATGTAAAACTCACCTTAGCAAAATGTTATATCTGTTGAAAAATTAAATAGTGGTGTTGCCCAAATGTGTCAAGTATCACCCTATAATAAAGTAATAAATATGTCTAAGTCTATCTAGTCTACAAATGTATATGTTCTAGGGCTTCGAATTGGGGATAAATGCTTGTTTGATTAATATAAAAAATGTTTGATAATTGAGGGAATATTAATAAATAAATAACCAAAAATCTATTTAGGAAATTTAAATTTAAGATGGTCACAATAATGTGTTTAAAGTGTAAAAATAATTTTTACAAAATTATTTTCTTTAAAATAGAATATTAATTCTATTTATAACAAATTGTCAAAATTTAACTTTAATATTTAAAAATATTAAAATTAAAGAATTATTAGTTTAAAATTCATATTTCTGTTCTAAATATTCAAAAATAATTTGTATAAAATTTTGGTGCAAAAATATTAAAAATTGGATTTATTATGATTTAATTATGATTAAAACTAACAAAAATTGATTAAAAATATTAAATAAATGATTTTTCAGAATTAAAAATCATTTCAGAAAAGTTTATCATTATATAAACTCAGAATAATTTTTGTGGAAATTTATAAAATTGTTTTGATTTTTTAATGGAATTTTATAAATATAATAGAATAAAATTGATTTAATTATTATATATATTAAATAAATTAATTTTTGAAAACTAAAAATTGTGGGTGAAACTTTTACATCTGATTAGCTTAAAATAATTTGTGTAGAATTATTAAAAGAGTTTTAGTATTTTAAAACAAATTTTAAAATACTAATAACTATATATATATAATATGCTTACAAAACAAATAACAAAAAAATTGATGAAAAATCGTTGCCACAGCCGGGACTCGAACCCGCGTGGCCTGTACAGAAGGCACCAGACACAACCACTTGGTCCAGACCAGTGGTTGTGTTTGGTTCTAGTTTATTTAAAATAAATACATTAATGATAATCGTGTTCTTCCCCCTTTCGTGCCCTAGAATTGCAATCGAGCAATTTACACATTGTTAATCTAATTAATCATAGGGCAAACGCTGTGTAGATGCCGATTAAAGGAACCCATAACAGTAATCGAACTTACAATGCTTAATTGTATGCTAACGATCGGTCAACACCTCGAAGTCAAACTCGAACAGAATTTCCAAGAGCAGCGATTTGTTATGAGAAATTAGAGGTTAAGAAGAGAAGATTGGCGAGTTGAGGATGTGGTATGATGTCCAATTTATAGCTATGATGTCTGGATTGTATAATTGGAAGGTTTGACTCGTTTTTAAACCAAACGCGCGATTAGCTTTGAATTTGGATGTTTTGATTGTGTTTATTAGTGTATAGTACGCATAAAACCTGTCATTTACATGTCACGAAGCAAATTAGTCAATTATTACCATAATTTGGTTCAATCTAAAGTCAAGAAGAGATCTTGACTTGGTTCGGCTCCTGCACAGAGCTGAAAGGAGCAGCAGGCACAAACCAGTATTGTTATAAATAATTAATAGGTTCATATAGAAACAAAGGATTGGTGTGGCTCAGTTGGTTGGGTGGTTGTGTTGGGTTTGGCTCGGCTCCGGTTCGAAACCCGGCTGAGACATACTTTTTTTTTAAACAGTAGTAAAAGGGAGGGGAGAGGATGAGTGGGCCGGAAGACTAGTGGGCCGTGCCTGGGCTGGGGTTTTAGGCTGATTGGGTGGGCCTGCTGTTGGGTTGGGTTTAACTAAACCAACTATTTAGTTTATTTGATCTACATTATTGTTACAATTTGTTAGTATTAATATTATTTATTATTTTTATTATTATTATTATTATTATTATTATTATTATTGTTATATGTATATATATATGAGTTGTGTGGTCGGAAAAAATAAAACTTAGGCACATTATGAAAATAATATACGTATTAGAATTTGAAAATTTAGCGATGTTACAGTCTTCCCTACTTTTAGGAACTTCATCCCGAAGTTAAAAGGAGAACACCAGGTTTACAATTTGCCGACTACCGAAAACCCTGATAAAATTTCCCACTACCTTAACGTACCTGTAAATTTATGATTACGTTCCGGACCGTAATTACCAATTTACCTTACATTAGGGTTTTGCGTCCTTTTATGACTTTACCGATTGTTGAGCAGGTCTGATAGTCTCCACCAGTCGTTGAGCAGGTGGTAGGGCCTCTCCCGACTGTTGGAAAGACATGATGACCTCTACCAATCGTTAAGCAGGTTGTTTGGTAGTCAACTAATTGTTGTACAAGTAAGCAAGTATGATTATAGATATAGCAATTAGTTCACATTCAAACAAGCATGCACTCAGATGTTATGATAATACTTGAATTTATTATTTGAATCAATAATACATGGAATTAAAGAGAAAGTAGACATTATTCAAATGGTGGGGTTTGCTGTTAAGTAGTTGGAGGGTTTCAAGCGGGGTTATTTGTAGCAGCAAGGGCGTTTGTAGCAGGAATTCGACAAGCATCCGCAAGATGACCATACCTTTGACAATTGGTGCACTGTCGGCAGGGAACTTGGGTTGGGTGGTGATACTGGCAGGTGTCACACTTAGGTAGCTTCCCGTTGTATTGTTTCTTGTTGGGTGGGGCAGTGGTGTCTATTGCAAAATTCCTGACCTTGCACTTTCCGTTGGTTGAGGCCTCAGTTTTGATATCGACGGCAGGTTGGGGAGTATCCTTTTTCTTTTCCCCTTTACGAGTTAGGGTTCCTGCCTTCACATGGTTATCTGTTAGGGTTGTAACACCCCAACCGATGGCGGAAACATCGGGATGTCACGTAGTGATGATTGTTCAGTAGCTCATGGTGAATAATATATCCCATTAAATGATTTAAATAATTTACATACAATGGTTCTACAAAAATTCGTACATCAAATTGAATAAAACTATGCACATATCTTCAAGCAAATCTTCAAGCAAGTAGAACCTGAAACATGTTACGTTGAAAATGTTTTGGGTCAACAAAAGTTGGTGAGAATACATAGGTTTTTGAAAAATAATTGATAACAATAATTGGTACAACATTCAAAGTTGTATGATGATAGAGTATGATGCAGACATGTAACAATGTGCCTTTGTACAACCAAACCTTGTGTCGACTGTTGACTAACTCGCAAGTTAGTTAAATGTTGTTACTGTTATCGATCATCCCTGAATTTATGCGGGGGATGGGTTTGTCAGACCTATAGCGCTATAATCTAAACAGGCGGCTTGATCATTGTTAATGATTGTACTGTGTCTTTTTGTTACAGTCAAATGATAGAATGATGATGTACTTGAATCACAAGTAAATATGAGTAAATGATAGTATAAAATGTTTAAACATGTTTCACCCCAAAAATAGTGAAAATAGAGAAAAGGGGCTATGTAAACTCACCATAGTATAGTGTTAGGTATTGAGGAATAGTATAAGTGTAGCCCAATAGATTGCCAAGTATCACCCTATGTATAAGGCAACAAATAAGTCTAAGTCTATCTAGTCTACAAGTACATTCTAGGGTTTCGATTTGGGGATTTCCAATTGTTGAATTTATAATAAAATGTTTAAATAAATAAAGGGAAATTTGATAATTAAATAAATGAAAGTCTTTTTGTAAAGTTTGAATTTAGGGTGTTCACAATAATGTGTTTGAAGTATAAAAATAATTTTTATAAAATTATTTTCTTTAAAATAGATTATTAAATCTATTTATTACAATTTGCCATAATTTAACTTTAATCTTTAAAAATACTAAAATTAAAGAATTATTATTTTAAAAATTATATTTCTGTTCTAAATATTCAGAAATAAATTGTATAAAATTTTGGTGCAAAAATAATAAAAATTGAATTTATTATGATTAAATTATGATTAAAACTAACAAAAATTGATTAAAAATATAAAATAAATGATTTTTCAGAATTAAAAATCATTTTAGTAAAGTTTATCATTGTACAAACTCAGGATAATTTTTGTGGAAATTTATAAAATTGTATTGATATTTTAATGGATTTTATAAATATAATAGCATAAAATTGATTTAATTATTATAAATATTAAATAAATGAATTTCAGAAAACTAAAAATTGAAGATAAAACTTTTACATCAGATTTGTTAAAAATATTTTTTTTAGAATTTATAAAACGGTTTTAATAATTAAAAATGAATTTACAAGATTAAATGTAATATATATATATATATATATGGTTTGTTTAAAAAGATGAAAATAAAAGAAAAAGGGGCGTCCAAGCCGGGACTCGAACCCGGGTGGTTATGGTTACAAGCAACAGTCACAACCACTTGGCCTAGGCCTGTGGTTGTGATAAGTTCTGTTTTATATAAACTAAATACATTACGCGAAATCAGTTTCATCCCCAAATCAAAAGCCACGAACCCTAGCTTCTGCAATAGTTTGATTCACACATCAATAGCCCAATTAATCATAGGGCTATTGATGTGTGAATGTCGATGAACATACCCCACTGAAATAATTAAACTTACAAACGCGTTTAAGGTATGATTTGGCCAGTCAAGCTCGAAGTCATAGAGAACGATCAAAAACGCCAGATAACAGTTTTATTGTAGAAATTGGAGGTTGGAAGAAGATGTTCGGCGAGTAGGGATGGTGGTATGATGTTCAATTTATAGTGTAGATCAATGGTTTGATTTATTGGCAAGGTTGACCAAGGATTAAAGTTCATACGCGTAATTGGGTTAAATTGGTAACAATTGATGGATAATTAACGTATTGATGAGTCACTGATGGCCGATAATTGTGTATAATTGTCAATTACAGCCAAATCATGAGTAAATGGGGTTGTTTATGGTATGTCGCGAATCACAGTTGACTTTTCAAGTCAACTGTGAGGGTTAAATGCTAGTATATAATTAAAATGCACCTGATTCGTATCAAATGTGTAGCTTAGAGCAGATGGAAAGTTTGTGTGGGTGTGATGGCTTGGTCTCCGGTTCGATACCCAGCAGAAGCCAACACATTTTTTTTTGTTTTAAAACAGTAAGGGAAGGGAGGTGTTGGGCTGGGCCGGTTTGTTTGTGGGTTTGGGTTTGCCTGCTGGGCCGCTGGGCTTCAAAAAGAAGGAAAAAGGGGGTTGGTTATGTTGGGTTTGTAGGTTGTAGAGATGGTAAAAAAAATGTATTTATATAAAATCTGAATTTTCTTATTATTATTAATATTATTATTATTATTATTATTATTATTATAAACTTTTATATATATATATATATATATGTGTGTGTATGAATAATTATCTTTGTATTGGGGTTCAAAATATAACCAAAAATAATAAGGCTTGTCGTTTTAATCCGTAACGTATAATTATTAAATGCGAATGTTACAGTCTCCCCTACTTTTAGGAACTTCGTCCCGAAGTTAAAGGAAGACACTAGGTTAGCAATTGGTCGACTACCGACACTCTTGATAAAATTTCACACTACCTTAAAGTACCTGTAAACTCATGATTACGTTCCGGACCGTAATTACCAATTTACCTTACATTAGGGTTTTGCGTCCTTTTATGATTTTCCGATTGTTGAGCAGGTCTGATAGTCTCCACCAGTCGTTGAACAGGTGGTAGGGCCTCTCCCGACTGTTGGAAAGACATGATGACCTCTACCAATCGTTAAGTAGGTTGTTTGGTAGTCAACTAATTGTTGTACAAGTAAGCAAGTATGATTAGTTCACATTCAAACAAGCATGCACACAAATGTTATGATAATACTTGGATTTATTATTTGAATCAAAAGTGCAATACATGGAATTAAAGAGAAAGTAGACATTATTCAAATGGTAAGGCTTTAAGTAGCTGGAGGGTCTTGATCTCTGTTTAATTTAGGGCATCGGTTACGGAAGTGATTTGGGTCTCCACATTCATAACATTGACCATAGTTGTATCGATTAGGATTAATAGCCTGAGCAGGGTTGGTGGGTTGGTTGGCATTAGGATTTGGGGTCTCGCGACATGTATTAACTAGATGGCCATACCTACCACAATTGGTGCACAAGCGACACGCTGAAGTAGTGGGATGATGTCGGTTGCATGTGTTACATAATGGATGGTTTCCCGTATAAGGTTTCTTGTTAGAAGCTTGTGTAGTGAGGTTGACATCAGGATCCTTGGCCTTACGCTTCTGATTCTCAGTAGTTACCGCGGCTACAATACTTGTTTTATTGCCTTTCCGAATTAAGGTCCCGTTCTTTACGTGATTATCAGTTAAGGTAGCTGCTAAACGTTTGGCTTCCTCCAAGGTGGCAGGATTCCTTCCCCACACCGTGTCCTGGATTTGCATGGGCAGACCACTGATGTACTTCTCGATGGCTACCGGCAGGGGAGTGACTTTGTGGGGTAACAATAAGCTAAGCTCGTGAAAGCGGGTATTGTAGGCAAGGTTTTCCCCACTATCCTGAGCAAGGGTGTGGAACTCGTCTTCTAATTTCTTGACCTCGTTACGTGGGCAAAATTCATCTTTCATTATCTCCTTGACTTGATCCCACGTCATAGTAAGTGCAACTTCAGCTCCTCGGGTACGCTTTTCCTCATTCCACCAAGTGAGTTCTCGTTTGTGAAGAACACTCATAGCATAATGGACCTTAAAGTTATCGGGACACTCACTGTTGATGAAGGTATTTTCAATACCCTCAAACCATTGTAGGAGTCCTGTAGCTCCTTCTTCACCACTAAACTTTGGGGGGTTACAAGAATTAAAGTGCTTGAGAGTGCAGGCTGGAAGACCATTCCCATTCCCGTTGTGATTTCCATTTCCATTCCCGTTGCCGTTACCGTTCCCGTTGCCGTTACCGTTCCCGTTGCCGTTCAACTGGATGACTTGAGCTAGTAAGTTAGGAACCAGAGTCGCGATTTGTTGTGCCATTTGTTGGGAAATGATCGCAGCCAGTTGGGCATCAACACCATTGTTGTTGTTGTTATTGTTGTTGTTGTTGTTGTTGTTGTTGTTGTTGTGGTTAGTGTTGCTATTTCCTTCCTCATGATTACCACCATTGTTATTGCGAGTGATGCGACGTGGACATGATCTGTAAGAGACACAATGAAATGAATGAGGTGATATAAGGAATGTAATCATTTATTCATTAAAACGAATAAACGAAAACGTTGACGTATCAAAGATTCTAAATTCTAATAACATATGAAGACATGCCTTAGCCTATAAGTGAACACTCATCCCGAGAATTCCCAGGTAGGCATCCGGGTCCCTCGTCTGATTGGGATATATGCGCAATGCCAGCCTAGACAGAAGACTCAGAATACAGGCGTTCACCCTTCCAGATTGCACGTGTTCGTTATTAAAATCTAGAACTTCGACGAGATCTCAAGGTGGTTCAGGTTAAACCTGAGGATTTTGTCCTATTAGTCTAAGTGTAGATCCACTGATGGAGAGCAGCCTTCTTGTAAGGATGAAAGTAGAGATAAGAAGTAGGAGGGAGATAGAGAATAGCAAGTAAAAGAAGCAAGTACTGGTTAAATCCTATGGTTATAGACTAGATTATTTTTCTAATAACCTAATTCCCTATAACCATGGCTCTGATACCAATCTGTAACACCCCAACCGACGGCGGAAACATTGGGATGTCACGTAGTGATGATTGTTCAGTAGCTCATGGTGAATAATATATCCCATTAAATGATTTAAATAATTTACATACAATGGTTCTACAAAAATTCGTACATCAAATTGAATAAAACTATGCACATATCTTCAAGCAAGTAGAACCTGAAACATGTTACGTTGAAAATGTTTTGGGTCAACAAAAGTTGGTGAGAATACATAGGTTTTTGAAAAATAATTGATAACAATAATTGGTACAACATTCAAAGTTGTATGATGATAGAGTATGATGCAGACATGTAACAATGCGCCTTTGTACAACCAAACCTTGTGTCGACTGTTGACTAACTCGCAAGTTAGTTAAATGTTGTTACTGTTATCGATCATCCCTGAATTTATGCGGGGGATGGGTTTGTCAGACCTATAGCGCTATAATCTAAACAGGCGGCTTGATCATTGTTAATGATTGTATTGTGTCTTTTTGTTACAGTCAAATGATAGAATGATGATGTACTTGAATCACAAGTAAATATGAGTAAATGATAGTATAAAATGTTTAAACATGTTTCACCCCAAAAATAGTGAAAATAGAGAAAAGGGGCTATGTAAACTCACCTTAGTATATTGTTAGGTATTGAGGAATAGTATAAGTGTAGCCCAATAGATTGCCAAGTATCACCCTATGTATAAGGCAACAAATAAGTCTAAGGGGCTGTTTGGTTGATTAAGTGCTGAATCATTAAGAGGTCTGAATGGTTAAGAGGTCTGTATGGTTAAGTGCTGAATCATTAAGTTGGACCTCTTAATGGTTAGTTTTCTTGTCCCAGATTGGTATGAGAGTTTCATTAAGGTTCAGCCTAGTTCAGTGTTTAATGATTCAGTGCTTAATGGTTCAGCAACATCCCAAGTCTTAATGATTCAGCCTTAACCATTCCATTCAGAGGCTGAAACAAACGCGCTAAATGCTGAATCATTAAGCACTGAATGGTTAAGAGTCTCATCATTAAGAGGCTACCAAACAGCCCCTAAGTCTATCTAGTCTACAAGTACATTCTAGGGTTTCGATTTGGGGATTTCCAATTGTTGAATTTATAATAAAATGTTTAAATAAATAAAGGGAAATTTGATAATTAAATAAATGAAAGTCTTTTTGTAAAGTTTGAATTTAGGGTGTTCACAATAATGTGTTTGAAGTATAAAAATAATTTTTATAAAATTATTTTCTTTAAAATAGATTATTAAATCTATTTATTACAATTTGCCATAATTTAACTTTAATATTTAAAAATACTAAAATTAAAGAATTATTATTTTAAAAATTATATTTCTGTTCTAAATATTCAGAAATAAATTGTATAAAATTTTGGTGCAAAAATAATAAAAATTGAATTTATTATGATTTAATTATGATTAAAACTAACAAAAATTGATTAAAAATATAAAATAAATGATTTTTCAGAATTAAAAATCATTTTAGTAAAGTTTATCATTGTACAAACTCAGGATAATTTTTGTGGAAATTTATAAAATTGTTTTGATATTTTAATGGATTTTATAAATATAATAGCATAAAATTGATTTAATTATTATAAATATTAAATAAATGAATTTCAGAAAACTAAAAATTGTAGATAAAACTTTTACATCAGATTTGTTAAAAATAATTTTTTTAGAATTTATAAAAAGGTTTTAATAATTAAAAATGAATTTACAAGATTAAATGTAATATATATATATATATGGTTTGTTTAAAAAGATGAAAATAAAAGAAAAAGGGGTGTCCAAGCCGGGACTCGAACCCGGGTGGTTATGGTTACAAGCAACAGTCACAACCACTTGGCCTAGGCCTGTGGTTGTGATAAGTTCTGTTTTATATAAACTAAATACATTACGCGAAATCAGTTTCATCCCCAAATCAAAAGCCACGAACCCTAGCTTCTGCAATAGTTTGATTCACACATCAATAGCCCAATTAATCATAGGGCTATTGATGTGTGAATGTCGATGAACATACCCCACTGAAATAATTAAACTTACAAACGCGTTTAAGGTATGATTTGGCCAGTCAAGCTCGAAGTCAAAGAGAACGATCAAAAACGCCAGATAACAGTTTTATTGTAGAAATTGGAGGTTGGAAGAAGATGTTCGGCGAGTAGGGATGGTGGTATGATGTTCAATTTATAGTGTGGATCAATGGTTTGATTAATTGGCAAGGTTGACCAAGGATTAAAGTTCAGACGCGTAATTGGGTTAAATTGGTAACAATTGATGGATAATTAACGTATTGATGAGTCACTGATGGCCGATAATTGTGTATAATTGTCAATTACAGCTAAATCATGAGTTAATGGGGTTGTTTATGGTATGTCGCGAATCACAGTTGACTTTTCAAGTCAACTGTGAGGGTTAAATGCTAGTGTATAATTAAAATGCACCTGATTCGTATCAAATGTGTAGCTTAGAGCAGATGGAAAGTTTGTGTGGGTGTGATGGCTTGGTCTCCGGTTCGATACCCAGCAGAAGCCAACACATTTTTTTTTGTTTTAAAACAGTAAGGGAAGGGAGGTGTTGGGCTGGGCCGGTTTGTTTGTGGGTTTGGGTTTGCCTGCTGGGCCGCTGGGCTTCAAAAAGAAGGGAAAAGGGGGTTGGTTATGTTGGGTTTGTAGGTTGTAGAGATGGTAAAAAAATGTATTTATATAAAATCTGAATATTCTTATTATTATTAATATTATTATTATTATTATTATTATTATAAAGTTTTATATATATATATGTGTGTATGAATAATTATCTTTGTATTGGGGTTCAAAATATAACCAAAAATAATAAGGCTTGTCGTTTTAATCCGTAACGTATAATTATTAAATGCAAATGTTACAAGGGTGGCAGCCAAACGCTTTGCTTCCTCCAAAGTAGCAGGGTTCCTTCCCCACACCGTGTCTTGAATTTGCATCGGTAAGCCACCAATGTATTTTTCGATTGCAATAGGTAAGGGAGTGACCTTGTGGGGTAGCAGTAGGCTAAGTTCGTGAAAACGAGTGTTGTAAGCAAGGTTTTCTCCACTATCTTGTGCAAGATCATGAAATTCATCTTCCAGCTTCTTAATTTCATTACGAGGACAGAACTCTGCCTTCATAATGTCTTTAGCTTGATCCCAAGTTAAGGCTAGTGCAGCTTCAACTCCGCGAGTGCGTTTTTCTTCATTCCACCAAGTGAGTGCTCGTTTGTGAAGAACACTCATGGCATAACGGACTTTAAAGTTGTCGGGGCATTCACTGTTAATGAAGGTATTCTCAATACCCTCAAACCATTGTAGGAGTCATGTAGCTCCTTCTTCTCCACTGAACTTTGGGGGATTACAGGAATTAAAGTGCTTAAGAGTGCAGGCTGGAAGACCATTCCCATTCCCGTTGTGGTTTCCATTTCCATTCCCGTTGCCGTTGCCGTTGCCGTTCAACTGGATGACTTGAGCTAGTAAGTTGGGAACCAGAGTTGCGATTTGCTGCGCCATTTGTTGAGAAATGATTGCAGCCAGTTGAGCATCAACTCCATTGTTGTTGTTGTTGTTGTTGTGGTTAGTATCGTGGTTGTGGTTGTGATTGCTACTTCCTTCATCATGATTGTTACCACTGTTAAGACGAGCACTGCGACGTGGAGGCATGATCTGTAAGAGACACAGTGAAATGAATGAGGTTATATAAGGAATGTAATCATTTATTCATTAAAACGAATAAACGAAAACGTTGACTTATCAAAGATTCTAGATTCTAATAACATATGAAGACATGCTTTAGCCTATAAGTGAACACTCATCCCGAGAATTCCCAGGTAGGCATCCGGGTCCCTCGTCTGATTGGGATATATGCGCAATGCCAGCCTAGCCAGAAGACTCAGAATACAGGCGTTCACCCTTCCAGATTGCACGTGTTCGTTATTAGAATCTAGAACTTCGACGAGATTTCAAGGTGGTTCAGGTTAAACCTGAGGATTTTGTCCTAAGAATAGGTCCAGTGATGGAGAGCAACCTTCTCGTAGAGATGAAAGTAGGGATAAGAAGTAGAAGGGAGATAGAGTATAGCAAGTAAAAGAAGCAAGTACAGATTAAATCCTATGGTTATAGACTAGATTATTTCTCTAATAACCTAATTCCCTATAACCATGGCTCTGATACCAATCTGTAACACCCCAACCGATGGCGGAATCATCGGGATGTCACGTAGTGATGATTGTTCAGTAGCTCATGGTGAATAATAAATGTCATTAAATGATTTAAATAAATTACATACAATTGTTCTACAAGAATTCGTACATCAAATTGAATAAAACTATGCACATATCTTCAAGCAAATCTTCAAGCAAGTAGAACCTGAAACATGTTAAGTTGAAAATATTTTGGGTCAACAAAAGTTGGTGAGCATTACATAGGTTTTGATAATCAAATGAAATTGTTGTGCAATTCATGTGTCATGGCAATCCAGTCCATATGTGAAAACATACTAGAAGTAAATCGAGTGCATAATCAACCATTGTGACTGTTGTATTGTGGTACATCCCATACCCTCATGGTTCACTCGTTTATATTGCAGTAACAAACACCCACGCAACCTTTGTAGGAGGCACGTATCCGGGTGGGATTGTCAGTCCAATAGATCTATCAATGTATACCGTCGGCTGATGAATGTTTATGCTAGAATTGTGCTTACCCTAGTCATGTTCAAGACATAATGCAACATAGAAATACACATAGACACATTGATGATTGAATTGCATAAATAATGTTGTAACATGTTTCACCCCACAAATGGTAATAAATAGAAAAGAGGCTATGTAAAACTCACCTTAGCAAAATGTTATATCTGTTGAAAAATTGAATAGTGGTGTTGCCCAAATGTGTCAAGTATCACGCTATAATAAAGTAATAAATATGTCTAAGTCTATCTAGTCTACAAATGTATATGTTCTAGGGCTTCGAATTGGGGATAAATGCTTGTTTGATTAATATCAAAAATGTTTGATAATTGAGGGAATATTAATAATAAATAACCAAAAATCTATTTAGGAAATTTAAATTTAAGATGGTCACAATAATGTGTTTAAAGTGTAAAAATAATTTTTACAAAATTATTTTCTTTAAAATTGAATATTAATTCTATTTATAACAAATTGTCAAAATTTAACTTTAATATTTAAAAATATTAAAATTAAAGAATTATTAGTTTAAAATTCATATTTCTGTTCTAAATATTCAGAAATAATTTGTATAAAATTTTGGTGCAAAAATATTAAAAATTGGATTTATTATGATTTAATTATGATTAAAACTAACAAAAATTGATTAAAAATATTAAATAAATGATTTTTCAGATTTAAAAATCATTTCAGAAAAGTTTCTCATTATATAAACTCAGAATAATTTTTGTGGAAATTTATAAAATTGTTTTGATATTTTAATGGAATTTTATAAATATAATAGAATAAAATTGATTTAATTATTATATATATTAAATAAATTAATTTTTGAAAACTAAAGATTGTGGGTGAAACTTTTACATCAGATTAGCTTAAAATAATTTTTGTAGAATTATTAAAAGAGTTTTAGTATTTTAAAACAAATTTTAAAATACTAATAACTATATATATATATATATATATATATATATATATAATAAGCTTACAAAACAAATAACAAAAAAAATGATGAAAAATCGTTGCACAGCCGGGACTCGAACCCGCGTGGCTTGTACAGAAGGCACCAGACACAACCACTTGGTCAAGACCAGTGGTTGTGTTTGGTTCTAGTTTATTTAAAATAAATACATTAATGATAATCGTGTTCTTCCCCCTTTCGTGCCCTAGAATTGCAATCGAGCAATTTACACATTGTTAATCTAATTAATCATAGGGCAAACGCTGTGTGGATGCCGATTAAAGGAACCCATAACAGTAATCGAACTTACAATGCTTAATTGTATGCTAACGATCGGTCAACACCTCGAAGTCAAACTCGAACAGAATTTCCAAGAGCAGCGATTTGTTATGAGAAATTAGAGGTTAAGAAGAGAAGATTAGCGAGTTGAGGATGTGGTATGATGTCCAATTTATAGCTATGATGTCTGGATTGTATAATTGGAAGGTTTGACTCGTTTTTAAACCAAACGCGTGATTAGCTTTGAATTTGGATGTTTTGATTGTGTTTATTAGTGTCTAGTACGCGTAAAACCCATCATTTACATGTCACGAAGCAAATTAGTCAATTATTACCATAATTTGGTTCAATCTAAAGTCAAGAAGAGATCTTGACTTGGTTCGGCTCCTGCACAGAGCTGAAAGGAGCAGCAGGCACAAACCAGTATTGTTATAAATAATTAATAGGTTCATATAGAAACAAAGGATTGGTGTGGCTCAGTTGGTTGGGTGGTTGTGTTGGGTTTGGCTCGGCTCCGGTTCGAAACCCGGCTGAGACATCCTTTTTTTTTAAACAGTAGTAAAAGGGAGGCGAGAGGATGAGTGGGCCGGAAGACTAGTGGGCCGTGCCTGGGCTGGGGTTTTGGGCTGATTGGGTGGGCCTGCTGTTGGGTTGAGTTTAACTAAACCAACTATTTAGTTTATTTGATCTACATTATTGTTACAATTTGTTAGTATTAATATTATTTATTATTTTTATTATTATTATTATTATTATTATATATATGTATATATATATGAGTTGTGTGGTTGGAAAAAATAAAAGTTAGGCACATTATGAAAATAATATACGTATTAGAATTTGAAAATTTAGCGATGTTACATTACAACATTCTATCTACAATTCAATAATAAGTGTCTATGTGTTATTCTATGTTGCATTATGTCTTAAACATGACTAGGGTAAGCACAATATTCTAGCATAATCATTAACATTGATCAGCCGACGGTATACAATGATAGATCTGTTGGACTGACAATCCCACCCGGATACGTGTACCTCCTACATAGGTAGCGTGGGTGATTGTTATCAAATTCATAACATAATCGAGTGAACCATGAGCGTATGGGATGGACCACAATATTCTAGTCACAAGGTTTGATTATGCACTCGATTTACCTGATAGATTGTTTTCACATATGAACTAGATTTGCCATGACACTTGAATTGTACAAGTTTTATTCAATTATCAAAACCTATGTAATTCTCACCAACTTTTGTTGACCCAAAAATATTTTCAAAATTAACATGTTTCAGGTAACAATGAAGCTGAGGCTTAGAGTATGCATGATGGATTCCATGAAGTTATTTGAAGTTATTTGTTTTATTTGATGTTATGTATTTTGGGATTTTTAGACATCATTTCATTTGGATATTTATGTTATCAATAAAGTATTTAAAATTTCAATATATACCATGTGCTACTGAAAAAATCATCAATATGTGACATCCCGATGTTTCCGCCATCGGTTGGGGTGTTACATTTTGTCCACATAATAGGACTGACTTATAACAAGTCTGTTCTAGGTTTGTGTGATTTGTACTTCCCAAAATCACATCCGTTCATATCAAACCTTATATTTTCAAATGCAAGTCACCTCCACACTTATGCGTTTATTGGATAACTCCCAAATGGGGTGATGAAAGTGTCTTCCTTTCATATATAGTTTGAAAACTTCTCAAGTACCATTTTACATCCCTACATATTGTTTCTTAAATGATCTTCCCCCCACATTGCTTGCACTTTGATTAGGTTTGAGTAATATAACTCATGATGACATTAGACACCCGTGATAAGATAGCGGCTATCTATATCTTTGTGTTTATTGAGGTCATCCATTATATTACTCAACCCATATTTCTCACATGAACCGTTTTCTGAACTATATGAGTTCTCTTCATATTCAGCTAAATAGTATCATAACCAATGAACTATGTATTCGGTCCTTTCGAGTCATCCTTTTTAATGAATTACATATTTGCTTTTACAAACTTCATTCTTATGTCATCACATATGTTTGAATGTTCAAAGTTAATTTATTCTCCGTGGAGCATCTAAATTAACAAGTATTAGTCTAGCATGCTTTAGACTACGAATACTTAGCATGTGAACAGAAGATGCCTCATTCTGATTCTTCACAGCCTTAAGAGATAACTCACTATCTCTTCTTAACATTTAAGTCTTAGTTTAGACACAAATTGAGATTTTGTTTACCATTCCAAAACTTTGGTTTAAAGAATGCTTCAAAACCATAATTAATTCCATCCATTAGGATCAAGACTTGTTTGCCTTTAATATCCAAGGCTTCACCATTGACTCTTTAGGACTTAAACATAAGTCTTAATATAAGTCACTTTGATGAACATATTCATCATCAACAAGTCAATTAGATTGACACTCAACGACATGACATTCACATATGCCTATATTTTGTTGAAACTATTTATTAGGTGACTCTCTCAAAATATATCACAAATCCTCCATATAGTTCAACCAACATTGATGGTTTGTAGAGACTCTACACGCCCATCACTATTCTAAGTCTTTTATAATAAATCTCGCAATATTTATCAAAGACTTATGAATAATACAATATATTTCTATCATATGTTATAGTCATCAAAAATACATTTGTGCATTTCTACGTAAATGCTCTCAATATTAGATGACATATCTCGTTTTTGTGCATTTAACTTCAATACACTTGCCACGTTGATTATGATTATCTCAATAGGGATGGATGAAGAGTTTTTCTTCTTAGTCAATTAATTAGAGACTTAATTTTATAAATAAAGGCTCTAATAAATTGACATAAAAAGCTCTAATAAAGTAACATAAAAACTTTAATTAGAAAACATGAAACTCAACCCAAGAGTTTACTCTTAATTCGCCACATTAAGATTCCAATTAATAATTATAATTTACCAAATTATAATTTCAATATAACCCAAAATATATATAACATATTACATATATATTTAAACGGATTATAAGGATATATAAACATCAAATCTCAAAGTGTTATTCTCTTCAACACTTTATCGTTCGACGAAATAATAGCAATTATATCGTCTCATTGCATGTTTCGAGTTACTCCCTCAATACACGGTTCAAACCAACAAAGTTGTTTATACTTAGATACTCACAAGTAGTCGAACAAGTAAATATGTCCAAAACAACATCAAGTTGTTTTACACTACATAGTCTAGACTATTATATGGTTCAAGTCATCATACTTTGCATACAAGTATCAAACCATATATAATTTGTAAAAGACATGTTTTATTCATACAAAACATTTCTACTTTTACAAGTATTTTCCATAAACTATACATATTTATGTTTTTATTACAAATCAAAACCACAAATTCTAATATAGTTTTATTATTTAAACCATTCCTAACTCACTTGTTAGAGTATATGGTTTTCATGATTAACCATTTCTAATTCGCTCATTAGAAACTATACGTGTACCATATAAACATATACGGTTTCAAAATTAACCATTTCTAACATACTTGTTAGAATACAAACGATTACACGTTTCATCATATAGAGTTTTGGTTAAATAAACATTTTCTAACACACCCGTTAGAAATAAACGTTTACCTAAAATCGTTTTAAATATCATTGGTTTATATTCTCAACCGTTTCTAGCATATTTATTAGAAATACATGATTATGACAATCATTTTAGAACTTATTGATTTATATAAAATAAACCATTTCTAACATACTCGTTAGAAAATTAAACCATCTACATAAATGGTATTGACTTTGGATTTCCCAAAATATACCCGTTTCAAACTCGCTCGTTAGAAACCGTCAAATTAACCAAACCAGTTTAATGTTGGAAAAGGTTGAAACACCCAATTCTCCATAAACCCATGAGTTGAAACACTCCATTAAAACCTTTAAAAATATTTGACCCAAATTAATGGTATTCTTATTATTTTTAAGTTTCAATTTGGAGTTTTAATTAGTATTCTTACTAAAACCTTCAATAAAACAAAATAAGTTTATAACTTTTTTATTTTCACAAAATTTTCAAAATACAAATTTCCAACACTTTTGTGTATTTTGTACCATAATCTTTTCTAACACACTTGTTAGAAAATATAAACATCTTATTTTGTCTTTACAAAATCATCAATCTCTAACACGCCCGTTAGAGAAATCAATATATAAGTTTACAAATTAAACTTACTATTTTGTAAATAATAATTTCTAATATGCTTATTAGAAATGTTTCATGACACGTTATTCTTTCAACGTCGTCGATTCTAACACGCTTGTTAGAAATACATGTTTCAAAACCTTATATTTCGAAACCTTTTTAATTTTCCAATACTCTTATTGGAAAATGTAAACATTTCAAATACTTTGAAATTATTTTTCTAATACGCTTACTAGAAAGAAACCGTTATCAAACGGTTTGCATGGGTTTACAAATATTATGCCTTTTCTAATACTTTCATAAGAAATTCAATATTTCAAAAACATTGTTTAAACACATATTAGAAATGTTAATAGTCTGGTTTATCTAAACATAACTCAAAACCCATGAATCCGAATGATTAAATCAAAAAATCATTTTGTCAAACAATCTTTCGAATTAATGATTGCATTCTCATTATGAATGTAATCTAATTTAATGTACCAAAAGAAAACACTTACAAACTTTCGCGAACCCAAATTCCTTAGAAAGAACACCAAAGTTTGCTTGCTAATCTGTTTAAGTTTGTTAGAAAACTTACATTGTAATCGTCGCACGCCTTTGTTACATGAAGCTCACATATATCAGAATCTTTGTATTTGCTGCAGCAAAATCTAAAAGAAAATGAAATCATAGAATTGAACCGGGCTTGTGTTTGACACAATTCCCTTAAACAGATTCTTCGTCTGTTCTCAAGGTACACCGATTCGAAACAGTGGCGATGGTGCACTGTCGGACTATCCCACTTGCCTGAAAAGAAACCGGAACATGGTTGCTACTCTTGAATGTATGTGTGTTGCAAGAGATTTTAGTGTATTTTTTCCATGTATCTCTTTTCTACACAAATAAGGCACATAGCCTACTAATTATATAAGAGTTAGGATGGTGAAAGGTTTCACTTATTAGTCACTTTATTAGAGACTTAAAACTCTAATTAAGACTCTAATAAACCTCATCAAATGGCATTAAGAATTCTACTAAAACCTCAAATGACATTAAGAACTCTACTCAAGAGTTTTACCATATGAAGAGCTTTAATATTAGTAGTTTTCATAAATAAATTCCATTCACCACTTTAAACTTCCAATAGAAATGACTCATTTTAGAAACCAAAAAATAAAAGATTAGGACGTTAACTTCAAATCTTCCTATTTTTTTATCCTTGGCAGCGACGCTAAAAATTTGACATGGTGTAGAGTGTATTTAAATATTGATGACTTTTAGCCTTTTTTTTTCCACATGATCAAGTCTTAAATTTGTAAAACACGATAAGATACGATCACACAAAATGACACTTCGGGGCAAGTGCAGCCATCATTGACATAATATAGTGATGGTAAGGTACCGAGGTCGTCCAAGCATACAAGAGCTCTTAGTACCAAAATGTCGTTAACGTCTAGTCAATCCAAGAAGAGAATGTGTTTTTTTAGAATTTGTAAAAAATGAAAATAAATAAATAAACAAAAGATAATTGATTTCAAAATCAAATTTAAGAAAGGGCCACTTAGGTTTTCACTCCCCCTTGTTGATATCATTGACTAAGTTGGTTATAGATTCCCAAAAGTTTACTCTTAGCAAAAACTAAACGCCTTTGGAAGGCTATTCCAAGTACTCTGCGAGACAACCGAACAAAGTCGTTCTTTTAAGACCTGGTAAAAAGTTGTGTTATGTCAACGCATTAAGTAGTGAGACGTTTTTTTGAGAGCATAATCATATCTCAACCATGTTGGAAGGAAGCAAGGTCAGAATCAAACACACAATATGTCAACAAAAGCAACACGGTGACTATTCATCGTTGTGGTTTAGTATTGAACAAATATGAGTCATGAGAGATTTATTTCACTGATCATTATTTCTCTCTTGGTTTGATTCTATCTCTACAAGAGTAGTGAATGGTGTAATAAACCAAGTCCTTAGCGCTTAGATTTTATCAAGACGTTATGGCAAGAATTTACCAAACCTGAACTCTTAACTATAACCTCTAGCCCTCTTTCGAGTAATTAACATGTTACTACATAAACATAGAAAACATAAATTATTGACTCAACAAAAATACGGTTGATGATAAGATTTTAAGAATTTAAAAAACTAACTTTCAATAGGGTAATTAGTATTTAAAGTCATTATTATGCATACGTCCCCCGTTAATCCATGACCCATTTAGTTAACTCCCCATCAAAGGGTTGTTTCCCTACGAGTGTCCATAAAAACTTTAGCCTTCATGGCTTTAAGGATATTCACCAACAAACTTGATAAAATTGTATAAATCATCACAAGATTGGGGGAGCTAGTGTAACACCCCAACCGATGGCGGAAACATCGGGATGTCACGTATTGATGATTGTTCAGTAGCTCATGGTGAATAATAAGTTTCATAAATGATTTAAATAACTTACATACAAATGTTCTAGAATTTGTACATCAAATTGATTGAAACTATACACATATCTTCAAGCATCAATACAAATCTTCAAGCAAATAGAATCCTAAAACATGTTAAGTTGAAAATGTTTTGGGTCAACAAAAGTTGGTGAGAGTTACATAGGTTTTTGATGATTGAATAAAAATGCTGTGCAATTCATGTGTCATGTCAATCTAGTCCATATGTGAGAACATACTAGAAATAAATCGAGTGCATAATCAACCCTGATGACTGTTATAAAATGATACATACCATACGCTCATGGTCCAATAATGTTATACGATAACAAACACCCACGTAACCTTTGTAGGAGGCACGTATCCGGGTGGGATTGTCAGTCCAATAGATCTATCAATGTATACCGTCGGCTTGATCAATGTTAATGATTATGCTAGAATGGTGCTTACTCTAATCATGCTCAAGACATAATGCAACATAGAAAACACATAGACACATTGATGATTGAATTGCAATGATGATGTTATAAACATGTTTCACCCCAAAAATGGTGATAAATAGAAAAGGGGCTATGTAAAACTCACCTTGGTAAAATGTTATATCTGTTGAGAAATGTGTTGACCAAATGTATCAAGTATCACCCTAAAATGAGGTAATAAATATGTCTAAGTCTATCAAGTCTACAAATGTATAAGTTCTAGGGCTTCGAATTGGGGATAATTGCTCGTTTGATTAATATTAAAAATATTCGCCAATTGAGAGAAATTTAGTAAATAAATAACTAAAAATCTTTTTATGAAATTTAAACTTAAGATGGTTACAAGAATGTGTTTAAAGTGTAAAAAATAATTTTTATAAAATTATTTCCTTTAAAATAGATTTTCAAATCTATTTATCACAAATTGCCAAAATTTAACTTTAATATTCAAAAATACTAAAATTGAAGAAATATTGTTTTAAAAATCATTTTTCTGTTCTAAATAATTAAAAATAATTTGTATAAAATTTTGGTGCAAAAATGATGAAAAATGAATTTATTATGAATTTAATATGATTAAAGTAACAAAAATCGATTAAAAATATTAAATAAATGATTTTTCAGAAATAAAAATTATTTCTGGAGTGTTTATTGTTTTATAAGTTTAGGATAATTTTTGTGGAATTTTATAAAATCGTTTTGATATTTTTATAGAATTTTATAATTATAATAGAATAAACTTGTAATATTTATAATATATATTAAATAAATGATTTTTGAAAAACTAAAAATTGTATAATAAACTTTGTCATTAGAATAACAAAAAATAATTTTTATAGAATTTTTAAAGCACTTTTAGTAGTTAAAAACTATTTTTAAAAAAATAAAAGGTTAAGTATGAAGAATAAGGGTTTAAAAAAAATGTTTGTTGTGGGTAGGGCTCGAACTCAGGACCAAGGCCGGTCCAAGCCTTACATCCACCCACCAATACCATCTGCTCTACAGACTCTTCTTGGTTTGTTTTGAGAAAGAAACGTTTTTAACCATAGCTACCTGTGTCATCTTCCCCAAATTATAAACATAAACCCTAGAATGCCAATCAATTCATATACTCTGTTCTAGTTTAATTAACCATAGGGTAAATGTTTCAATTCGACCGATTAATCCATAGCAACAAAGAATTAAATTCATACCTACAATCATAAGGGTGAAAGTCGCACATCAAGGGCCGAGACAAAACACCTCCAATGCGACCAACAGACGAAACGAAAACGGAATCATGTGTAGGGGTTGTCTTAGTCGCACATATGTATGTGTGTATGCAGATTTAATTGAGTTAAAACTTCCTATATACACGAATTCGAAAGAAATTGGAATGTTTGACACATTCTATATGTATAACGCGTAATTAGCTTAATTATGGTATGTTTTGAATGTGATTTTGACGTGAAACGGACGCTAGAATCTGTTACCATAAGAGGGAAAAAAAATAACGTGATTAGGAAGCAATTTGGTGGCTCGATCAAAAGGGTTGACTTTGGATAGTCAACTGACAAGTCTTAAGGAAGTGGTATATTGAATTATATTGGGTATAATTCACAAAGGACATTGTGGCTCAGCTGGTTGGAGGTGTTGGTGTTAATGTTCGGGCCGGCCATGGGCGCGGGTTCGATTCCCGGCCCATGCCTTTTATTCTTTTGTAGTTATTATACTATTTTGGTATTAATATAGGTTTATAGTATGGTTGTATGAGTCCAAAAGTGTCACAATACATTTTTAAAACGTATGAGAATGTCAAAAACACCACGTTTTAAATGATTATTAGTTTAAGATGTTTAAATCATATATTTAAAAACGAACACATTTTTTTTTTTAAATTAGGGAAAACATGCGATGTTACAGCTAGAGTGGAGGTCGTGTGGAGGTTGAGGGTTCGATTCTTGTTGGAACCATATTTACCACATGTGGGGGTTCCACCCGGGGAGATCCCCAATCCAGGTGTAATGGGTAATCAGTACAGGCTGGCCCAGGGTGTTAGCCGGAGCTCCACTGGTTGCACCACTTGCCGTTCAAAAAAGAGGAGTACAAATAGAGTGTAATCTAGGGGAAAAGGAAGAACTGAGCAAGAAAAATGGTAGGAGGAGCTTACAGTTTATATGCTGGAGCTAGTGACCACGCACGGCTCGTGCCTTGATGAAATTTTCATAAAATCTTTGATATCTAACGACACGGTCCATGTACACTCTTGGGAGCCCCACAGAATCTCCAAATCTTCATCCGAGTACTTTGATCATCTTCTGAGTTGAGGCACGACCCATATCTGAACAATTTCCTCCAAAAACATCGATTTCTCGGTGTTTTTGATTCGTCTGCTAAGATTTGGCCTGAAAATTATAAATGAACTAAATTAAGCCTATTTTATTTGGTCTTAAGTATTTATTTTAATAATCACCACATAAAAGTCGTTTTCTTTTTTCGTTTTTTTACACTATGGTACTTGTTGAAAAGATAATATAACGCTCGTTAATTTGGTGTAATTGTTTTTCAAAAACAATATCGTATAAAAAAGTTACTAGTGTTTAGAAATCATGGGGGAAGGTGTTTCATGCACATGAAAGAGAAACAAAAAATAATTAATAATTTTGGAGGTCCTACCTAATGCCATGTAGCACACCCAAATGAGATGATGACCTAAATGAATGTCACGTTAGCAAAAGGGATTTCTTACATTATATTTAGCTAGATTATATTCCGGGATTTTCTCGGGATAGACAAATCCTAATATTAAGACAAATTATGTGTTACGATGTAGTATAGAAATTAATTTATTTTAATATCAGAAAACAACAATTTTAATCATGTGAATAGGAATGAAAATGTGTTTAAGATGAGTTGCAAAGACAGAAGCAACCATTGCATGGCGTGAATGAGTCGGTGATTTTGATGGTGTAGTTTTTTATCAATAAAATATTATATGGTTTTTAATAAACAAAAATATAAAAAGAATTAGTTAAGAAAAGGAATACTAAATAAAAAAGAGATAAATATGAAATTATGATTTAATAATATTATTTCATATGAGAGAAAAATAAGATAATCATAAGATTTTTATTTATTATAGTAAATTAGTAATAAAGCTAAAGATAAAAATATATATTAATAAATATTAGAGTTAATTGCCAATTTAGTCCCTGAGGTTTGGTTAAAATGTCTCTTTAATCCAAGTAGTTTCTTTTTCTCATCTGTATCCCCAAGGTTTCTCATTTTTTTTGTCATTTTCATCCAACCCCCTAACTCCATCAATAAAAGTCAGTTAAGTCAGGAGTATTTTGGTCACTTTACATATATATTTCTTTTTTTTTTTTCAGTTTCATCCAAAACCCATTTTAAATTTATATCTCTTTCTCTTTATCTCTTTCTTTCATTCTAAAAGCACTATCACCACCCACCACCTCCACCATCAGCATCAACAACATTAACATCCACCACCTGCCACAGCCTCCCCCCCCCCCCCCCCCCCACCATAACCACCACCATTACCTACCTCTATCACCTAGCTCCAATGGATGCTTCCTCGATATCACCTGTAACCAAACATTTCAAGTAACAAGTCATACAGATCCACCAAGAAAAACAACACAAAATCAAACCATCTGAACCCATCTGAACCTCCACCGCCTCCTTCACCCATCTGAACCGGCTGACCACCACCTCCTCCTTCACCGCCCATCTAAACTGAACCACCGCTGCCTCCTCCGCCTCCTTGTAACACCCCAACCGATGGCGGAAACATCGAGGTGTCACGTATGAATGATTGTTCAATAGCTCATGGTACTAAATGGAAGTTTTATAACATTAAACAATTTACAATTTGCCTTACAAGTAATGATTACAAAAGTTGATTACTATAAACTAGATCCAAAGCTCCTACGTTTCCCAAGACTTGTACAACTTCCAATAGCAAATAAAACCTGAAACATGTTAAGTTGGAAATATAGGGGGGTCAACTATAAATAGTTGGTGAGAATACATAGGTTTTTGAATGTAATAAATAACAATAGTTTGTACAACCATCATAGTTGTATAATGTAAGAGTATGAGTCCGACATGTAACAATGCGTCTTTTGTACAATCAAACCTTGTGTCGACTGAGACCTAACTCGCAAGTTAGTAAAAGTGTAACTCTTTTCGATCATCCCTGAATTTATGCGGGGGGATGGGTTTGTCAGACCTATAGCACTATAATCTAAACAGGCGGCTTGATCAATGTTAATGATTGTACTGTGTCTTTTTGTACAGTCAAATTGAATCAACAAGTTTCAACAATGTAAGAATGAGTATATGATAGTGTATAAAATGTTTAAACATGTTTACCCCAAAATGTAAAACAGAAAAAGGGGCTATGTAAACTCACCTTAGTGCTTGAATTGTGTCCCTTGATATAGAATGATTGTGGCTCTTGTGTCCAAATATCACCTTATTTATAAGGCAATAATTGAGTAATGGGGAAAACTTAAAAGTCTAAGTTTTCTACTCTACATGTAGTTCTAGGGTTCCTAATTTGGGGATTGATAATTGATAAATCGTTAATTTAGATAAATTGTTAATAAATACAAGAAATTCAGAAAATAAATAAATAAAAGACTATTTGTAGATTTTTGGTTAAGGATGGTCATATTAAAAGATTTTAAATATGAAAATAATTTTTATAAAATTATTTTCTCAAAAATGGAATATTTAGTATATTTCTTTTTATTTGTCAAAATATAGTTTTAATATCTAAAAATATTAAATTAATGAAGTTTCAAATTAAAATTTATATTTCTGTTTTAAATGAACAAAAATAATTTATGTAAAATTTTGATGTAAAACTAGTGAAAAATGAATTTATTGTGATTTATTTATGATTAAAATAGTAAAAATTAATTAAAAATATTAAATAAATGTTTTTCTAAAATAAACTATATTTCTTGAATATTTACTGATTCATAAATTTAAAATAATTTTTGTGGAATTTTATAACATTGTTTAGTTATTTTTATAGAATTTTTAATTTATAATTGAATAAACTTGTAATATATTTTATATATATTAAATAAATGATTTTTGAAAAACTAAAAATGTATAATAAACTTTATCATCAGAATAACATAAAATAATTTTTATAGAATTTATCAATCATATTAGGTATTTTAAATACATTATAGAGTTTATTAATCAATATATACATAAAAGAAACAAGGAAAAGTTGATAAAAAAAATGTGTTGTTGGTGGGAATTGAACCCGCGTCTGGGCCGGTCCAGAGCCTTATCACAAGTGTGGCTCACCACTGAGCCACACCCTGAGAACGATTCTAAACCAGAAACAGATGTATTTTGTATTATGACTGTAATGAGACATCTTCCCCAATTAGAATCTAAGAACCCTAGATTTCTAATCGGTTTAATTACGAACGATTAACCAAATAAAACAGAGGGCAATTGATAGGACTAAGATAACATAAACGATTTTGGGATTGATTCGGACTAACCTGTCATGAAGCTTATCAAGGGCTAAGTCAAATATAAAAGTCAACCGATCGAGTATACGCACTATTAAGAGCTTTTGAACAACATGTGAAGGTATGAGGGTAATTTTTGGCCCTTACTAAATCAATTCGTGGTTTCAATTTATATTATTAACGTATAAATGGAAGATTTTAATTCTTGACCAAAGTTTGGTCAGAACCGAGTTAATCAAGCTCAATTATGAGCTGTTTACGCGTATATGTGAGTTGGTTTTGTGCGGAATCATGATGTCGGTCCATTAATACGAATAAATTTCGAAAAACTTTCCAAAACAATCTTGATTATGTGGTCAAAATCAACTAATTGGTGGTCAACTGTTGGGGTTCGATGTCAAGTAACAGCAGGGGAAGGAAGATCCTGTTTTGGGCCGTTAATTTTTTTTTTATTTTTTTTTATGGGCTATCATACTAGGCTCAGGGGTGGGTTTGGTTTGGGTTAATAGTTTGTTTGGTTTGGTTATAAGTTTAGTTTTAACAACCTAAACCTTATAAAGTAAAATTTGGAACATCATCATCATTATTATTATTATTATTATTATTATTATTATTATTATTATATAAACATATAAAGAGTTTAAAACATATTGCTTATTTGGAAAGTTTTGTGTTTATAGAAATTTTAAGAATGACGAACGATTAATATATGAGATTGTGACAAAACGAATAAAATGGGAATTCTTATTAGTTTAAAATTTGGGGAAAAATTTCATAAGGTTACACTCCTCTTGCATATGTTTCTTAAATAAACTATAAAAGAAACAAGGAAAAGTTGATAAAAAAAATGTGTTGTTGGTGGGAATTGAACCCGCGTCTGGGCCGGTCCAGAGCCTTATCGCAAGTGTGGCTCTCCACTGAGCCACACCCTGAGAACAATTCTAAACCAGAAACAGATGTATTTGTATTATGACTGTAATGAGTTATCTTCCCCAATTAGAATCTAAGAACCCTAGATTTCTAATCGGTTTAATTACGACCGATTAACCAAATAAAACAAAGGGCAATTTATAGGACTAAGATAACATAAACGATTTCGGGATTGATTCGGACTAACGTGTCACGAAGTGATGGGATTGGGTACTAAATACACCATTCCGCATACCCAAACCCGGCACAACGTCACCACGCGGAAAAAAGCTATGCGTAGGATATGGTCAAGGCTCATTAATGATCGGTCAACAGTCAATGATTGGTCAAAACCCGGTCAAGGCGAATATCATGCATGGTCAATAGCCATGCATGAATCACGTAACCACACCATTAAAGGCGGTACACGATTCCACTATTCCCTACAATTCAGCTTTCCATATATCACCTCACTAACACAATTAAGGGTGATGGAGACAACCTAACCAAGGTTAGGACTTGGGTAATGGTGGCATACGGACTCTCCTATAAAAGGGGTCACACCCCCAATAGGAGAGGACACTTTCTACTAACCTGGAGAGCTATCACACATGATAGTATCCCCATTCATCCCGTTTTTGTTATAAACTACTACCTTGTGTAGTCGTCTCCACACCCATACTTTCACTCTTATTTGCAAGTATCTCCAAGCCGTAGTTGTTAGTGAAGGATCAACCCTGTAGTAACTCATAATCTTATCATCCCTAATCGGTGGTGAGACTATTTGTTTCTTCATTGGCGCCATCCCTTACGGTTCTAACAAATCTTTCAAACTAGCAACATGGCTTTTTCAAAAGATACAAACAACAACAATGCTAAGGTTGATGCCACAATCAACGATGAGATCCAAGATGTTACACCAAATACGATCACGAAGAATGTGGCTCAGAAGCAACCGGCTTCGACATTCCAGTTCCACCCAAACAAGGGAGGATCTGCTGGAAGCAAAAAGAAGAAAACCAACCTATCTCCGGTTGACCCGGACGAGTGGTTGGCTCAGCAAAATTCAAAAACGATTGCTGAATATTAGAAAATGGTTATGAATCAAGCTAAACTCAACGTCCAAAAGATGTTAAGTTTCGACACAAGTGAGGAGGACTCAGAATCTCCTCGAAAAAACAAAAGTGGTCGTCACGCTAAAGGATCTCGTCAGGCGGTACGCGGTGGAGGCCGTGGTAAGAATACTCACGGTCAGGACCCCGTCAACCTGAACGATGAACCAGACGGCTACGAATCAGAAGACGAGGTGCATCATGATTCCAACAAAAAACAGAACCCCAAGTCTGTTGCCAGCAGTCTGGCACCAAAAGATGATGACCTCTACAAATCATACAGACCCAAAGACTTTCGCCGAAAGATCAAAATTCTATGCACGCATTGCATTGGCACCGATGCCTCAAGAATGCAAGCTACCAAGCACCATCGGTAAATATGATGGTTTACGCGATCCGGACGATCACTTGCATGCTTTTGACTGCGCAGGTAGCTCCAAGCTATGGCCAGTCCAAGCCTGGTGTCACTTGTTTGTACAAACATTAACAGTGGCAGCCAGAGTGTGGTATGAAAGCTTGCCTGTAGGAAGCTTGGTAGATTTCGATGACCTCATAAGAAAATTCAAGAATCACTTCTCACATCTGCGCAAACACAAGAAAGACAAGGCACACATTCTCTTGTGTACGCGCCACGAGAACGAATCCCTAGAGGATTACATCATTAGGTACAACAAGGAAGCCCTTCAACTAGGATGCGGAGAAGAACTTACCCGCGCAGCATTCATACACGGGGTAAGAAATGATGATCTGATGAAATGTTTAACCGGTAAATACGGTGTGCCACAAGCCTGGGATGAAGTAATCGAAGCTGCTAAAGTTTATGCGTCCTCTGAACGATCTTTCCATCGCAACAAAAATACGCACCAAAGTAGCAGTCACCATCAATCATCACACAACAGAGGGAAAGGCAAACAGTCTGTATGGTCAAGAATCTCAGGCACAGCGGAAGAAGGAAAATATTCCTCCGCACAAGACGCAAGAAATATGCTGAGTTCGAGAGGGTCCCGCGACCATAAAGGACACTCAAAGAAGAACTACGAATGGACGCCACTGTCCAAAACGCCATCTGAGGTGCTGAAAACCGAACAAATTCAATTTCCAAAACCACAAGAGCTCCGTGGTGACAGGCGGAACGTAGACAGATCAAAATACTGTGAGTATCATGAAGACCACGGTCACATAACAGAGAATTGTTACAGCTTGAAGATGGAAATTGAAAACGCAATTAAGTCAAGGCAGTTAACGCACCTGGTGAAGAACATGAGAAGAAAACAGAGGGACAACGTGGAAGCAGGAGAGCCCTCTCAGAAAAAGATACGCAATCTCAACGCGCATCACGTGTATAGCGTTTCCCGCAATACATGCAACATGACACATAAGTATGCAAGCCATAAGCGGACCTTTATGGAAGCAAGAGATGACTCATGGAAAGAAGAGCAAGTGATAATGCCGAAGGTAAAGGGTGGGGCTTCCTCCACAGCTCCATTGATCATCACAGGGTTGTTGGCCATTATCGAACACGATACATGTTCTTGGATAATGGCAGCAGCACTGATATCATGTACCAGCAATGCTTCGACCAGCTGGACAAGGATGACAAAAGAAGAATAACACCAACCACAGAGCCAATATCAGGTTTCATCCATGAAACAATCTACCCACTGGGTACGCTCACTTTCCCAGTAACACTCTCAGACGGGAAGCATTCGTGCACAGAAACATGCGATTTCACAGTGCTCCCCGTCAACTCTTCACACGATATCCTACTGGGACAAGAAGGGCTGGCGAAATTCAACTGCAATGCATCTACGCCACATCAGATCGCAGGTTTTCTGACGCGAACAGGTGTTGCGTTCATCCGCGGAAACAAAACATGTCATGCCACAGAAGCGCCAAGGCCTTCAAAGCAAATAAAGCCAACCGTCAGAACCGAACCGGAAAAATGGGTTATTAACCCTATATTCCCGGAACAGACAGTTGTCATCGACCATGAAATCTCTGACCCCATTCGCACTCACTTAAAGCAGTTGTTAACGAAGAACATGGATATCTTCGCCTTCAAACCATCAGACATGGTTGGTGTCCCGCAACACATCGCAGAGCACAAGCTCAACGTCTACAAAAATGCTGAGCCAATAGCCCAGAAAAAGCGCAGTATGGGGCCTGAGAAAACAAAGGCGATGAATGAACAAGTGACAGAACTTTTGAAGGCCGGCATTATGCGCAAAAGCAAATATCAAACCTGGGTGGCAAACCCAGTTATGGTGGGAAAATCCAATGGCACATGGCGCATGTGTGTCGATTATAAAGACTTAAACAAAGCCTGTCCAAAAGATTGTTACCCATTGCCCGAAATCGACCTAAAGGTCGATTCTTTGGCACCTTACAGGTTCAAATGCTTCTTGGATGCTTATAAAGGCTATCATCAAATTCAAATGGCCAAAGAAGACGAATACAAAACAGCATTTCGCACAAACATGGGTACCTTCTGCTACACCAAGATGCCATTTGGGCTAAAGAACGTAGGGGCAACATATCAACGATTAATGGACACCGCGTTTGTAAAACAAATCGGTGTAAACTTAGAAGTGTACGTTGATGACTTAGTGATCAAAAGCAGAGAAGAAGACCAGATGTTACTTGACATCTAGAAGACTTTTGATCAGCTGCTCAGTGTGCGAATGAAACTTAATCCGGGGAAGTGTTCTTTTGGGATGGAAGAAGGAAAATTCCTCGGAGTCGTTGTCACCAAAGACGGTTTTCGTCCCACCCAGATAAAGTTCAGGCAATTGAGCGGATGCCATCCCCATCTTCAGTCAAGGAAGTACAAACTCTGATGGGACGACTTGTAGCTTTGAACAGGTTTCTGTCAAACTACACGTCCAAATCTTTCCCCTTTGTGGACACATTAAAGAATTGTCTGAAGAAAACTTCCACTGGACGGAGGAGGCAGAAGCCGCATTTCAAGACATGAAGAAATGTTTGAGCAACCTGCCAACACTCACCGCTCCGCTACCGAAAGAGCCACTCACCCTTTACTTGTCTGTCACTGACAAGGCGGTAGGGGCAGTGCTCATGGTTGATCGAAAGGGGGTACAAACCCCAATTTATTATGTAAGCCGCATGCTGCTTGACGCGGAAACCCGCTATTCGACAATGGAAAAGCTGGTTCTCGCGTTAATCCACGCTTCAAGAAGACTGCGCAGATATTTTCAAGGACACCCGATCAATGTCCTCACAGATTTCCGGATCAACGATATCCTGCACAAGCCAGAACTCTCCGGGCGCTTGGCAAAATGGGCAATAGAGCTGGGTGAACACTCAATCTCATATAAAGCAAGACCTTCCTTGAAAGGACAAATCCTTGCAGATTTTATAGCGGAGGTCCCAGCAGACAAAGTCGAAGAATGCGTAAATGAAGCATCATCAAATTCGACTACGCCCGATGAAACTCAAATATGGAAGCTATTCACCGACGGTGCTTGCAATGATGAAGGTGTAACATCACACATTTTTTTTATATATATATAGAACTCCCTCGTTTATTCATCCGATTCATGTTTACATTATCTTTCCCATCCATTTTATTAATTTTTTTGTTTAAATAATGACTTATAATCAATATTAAATTGGATTTTATTAAAAATTCTGATTTAAAAACGTTAAAAAAATGTTTGCCTGATCCAGGATTCGAACCCGAGTCCCTGGCGGGCTAAACCTTAACCACACCACACAAACCACTACACCATTTGGTGTTTTGTGATGTTAATTAAAACCAATTAAACTTAAACCCTTTCAAGGTCCCTTAGTCAAACCTGAAAAGTCAAACGTAGTCTCTTAGTCAAGTCAAGTCAAAGTTTTAGTAAATATGGTCTCCTAGTCAAGTCAAAGTGTTAGTAAATATGGTCTCCTAGTCAAGTCAAAGTGTTAGTAAATATGGTCTTCTAGTCAAGTCAAAGTTTTTCCTAAATTCTAGCCTAGTCAAAGTAGTCCCTAATTACAACTCCAATCTACACTATAAATACAATAGCCTACCATTCAACTCTTTATAACATTCAATAAAAAAAAACATTATTATCCCATTTCCCACATACTAAAGTTTTCATCCATCATTATCTCCTCTAGCTAGTTCCGAGTTTTCCAAGGCATTATTACTAAGTGTTTGCACGCCCAAGAAAACTCACAAACTCATTAAGCACCTAAGGTGAGTTTACATAGCCCCTTTTCCATTCGCTATTTTTTTTTGGGGTGAAACATGTTACAACATTCAATTTACAATTCAATCATAAGTGTCTATGTGTTATTCTATGTTGCATCATGTCTTAAACATTACTAGGGTAAGCACATTATTCTAGCATAATCATTAACGTTGATCAGCCGACGGTATACAATGATAGATCTATTGGACTGACAATCCCACCCGGATACGTGTACCTCCTACATAGGTAGCGTGGGTGATTGTTATCGAATTTATAACATAATCGAGTGAACCATGAGCGTATGGGATGGACCACAATATTCTAGTCACAAGGTTTGATTATGCACTCGATTTACCCGATTGTTTTGTTTTCACATATGGACTAGACGTGCCATGACACTCGAATTGTACAAGTTTTTATTCAATTATCAAAATCTATGTAATTCTCACCAACTTTTGTAGACCCAAAATATTTTCAAACTTAACATGTTTCAGGATATAGCTTGCTTGAAGATGTGTATCTAGTATTTTTTTTATTTTTATTTTTTTTATGTACAAATTCTTTTAGAACAATTGTACGTAATTTATGTAATCAATTAATGAAATTTATTATTTACCATGAGCTACTGAACAATCGTCAATACGTGACATCCCGATGTTTCTGCCATCGGTTGGGGTGTTACAGAAGGGGCCGGCGCAGGCTTACGCTTGATAACCCCGGAAGGAAAAGAATACACTTATGCTATTAGGCTCGACTTTCACACAACCAATAACGAGGCAGAATATGAAGCGCTGGTCGCAGGCCTACGTATAGCTAAAAAGATGGGTGCTCAACACATTGAAGCGCATGTCGATTCAATGTTGGTTGCCAATCACATTGATGGCACATATGAGGCCAGAAAGCCATCCATGATCCTATATTTGCAACATACCAAAGAGTTGATGAATAGTTTCCCCTACTGCAAAGTCACTCACGTCTGCAGAAGCCAAAACAAGCCAGCGGACGCTTTAAGTAAAATGGCGTGCACCGCATTCGATCACATGGCGAAAGACGTACGAGTCGAGGTACTGGACAAACCATCTGTTCCATCAAAACAAGTGAACGTGATTCAAACTGGAAAAGAATCCTGGATCACCCCGATCATGGCCTTTTTAACTAAAGGCAGCCTCCCATCAAACAAGGCGGAAGCAAGGAAGCTACAACACAAAGCCTTGCACTACGAAGTCAATGACGGCATCTTATATCGGCGGTCTTATCTCGGACCATTACTCAGATGCGTAGATTCCGCGGAAGCTACATATTTAATAAAAGATATTCACGAGGGCACATGCGGACTACATGCAGGCCCTCGAATGGTCGTGGCCAAACTTATGAATGCGGGATACTTCTGGCCCGGAATGCACCTCGATGCGGTTAGAGAGCTGCGAAAATGTGACGCATGCCAGCGACATGCGCCCGGAACACTTAGACCGAAGAACAACTTGATACCAGTCACCACACCACTTCCGTAGCGCATCCTCAAGGCAACGGCCAGGTCGAGCGCGCAAACAGAAGTATTGTTGAAGGCATTAAGACACGCCTGGGAACAAGACGCAGCGGGTGGGTAGATGAATTGCCCCATGTCCTTTGGGCCCACCGCACGCTTTCCAAAACAAGCACCGGGGAAACACCGTTCAGCCTGACATATGGAACTGAAGCGGTTATCCCAACAGAAGTTACAAACCCATTCCCGAGAATCTTACTCGCGCAAACAATTGACAATGACAAAGAACTGCAGATGAATCTAGACTTTTTAGATGAACGCAGAGATTTGGCCTATGTTCGAGAGGCCTCATATAAGAGACAACTGGAAAGATATTACAATGCGCGGGTCAAAGAACAAGCTTTTCGCGTTGGCGATTTTCTTTTCCGCAATAATGAAGCTTCGAATGCGGAAAAACCGGGGAAGCTCGCTCCAACTTGGGAAGGACCCTACAAAGTCCAAGAGGTATTGGGAAAAGGAGCGTATGCCTTAGAACGGTTAGATGGTTCGCCAATACCACATACTTGGAATGCAGCTCAACTACGTATATGCTACATGTAATCTACTATTTCATGATTTTGTAATAAGGACTTTATGTCCAACTTCATTTATATTACAAAAAGAGCATTTATCATACAAGCCATTGATCAACAAGTACAGTCTACACGGCTAATACATGGATTACCGTTACATATACAAAAATGGGGGTGACCAAAAAACAAAATACACCCCATATACATGTTGACTCAACAGCAAGTTCAAAAAAGACTTTACCTATACACAACAAACTTCAACATACTGAAAAAGACACCTCAACCCCTAACCATCCTGGTTTTAGTCTTCTTCACATCCCCTAGCTCAGACAATTTCTTCATCTTCAAGGGCTTCCCATCAGAAGTACCCTGATCATCCAAGTTATCAGGACGCATGTCCTCTTGGGACAACAGATATGCACAGTACTATGCTAGACGATCAAGAGCATCTGTGGAAGATTGATCGTGATTAAGAGGTTGAGATAGCCTCATGATCCCCTGCATTGCTAAAACCTCCTTAACACCAAGGTTGTTATTAGAGGAGCTTGCCGCCATTTTTGCAGAGAAGAAGATATAAGTTTTTAAGAACAAAGGAAATAATAAGGAAGATGAAACACACACTTACTATATATAGAGGAGAGAGGTTATGGCCATTAATTACCATTAATGGTAACCACTCAATTACCCTAGAGAATCGTGACAGTCATCCTGACAAACGCCGGCATAACCATCACATCAATCATGAGGTAATCTGACAGCCTTGGATGATGGGAAGTAGGGATGACATCAGCAAATGATTAGATAACAAAACACGTGGCAACAAGTTTCAAAAATAAATTATCCAACAGTACAAACAAACACGAAGAAAATAAAGATATTGTTCAACCAAGATTAAGGTATTGCGATATATCTTCAGCATTCTTGTCACCAGCCGCAGAGGATGTTCCGGCCTGACCATCTGTCGCTCCTACTTTGGCTGTCTCTGTAACGCCCAGCGTTTCCCGAATAATATAATAATAATTTTATTCATAAAACGATTTTTAATTCGTTAACACTAATATCTCGTTAGCAAATAATACGTTCTTACACGACATTAACTTATAAAACATATATGTAATTGTCGTTATTATTATTAGAAACAATAACTGCTCATGATAAATAAAACGCGACTAAAAATATATTATAACAAATATATGGTCCAACTACTCGTTTTAAGTCGGTTTATATAAATAAATTTAACAAAATATGTATTTTAAACGATTAAAACAAGTTACGTAATTTAAACGAGACCGAGTCAGTAACTGGCTCGTATACGCAGTACCCAACCACTTAACCCACACAACATCCCTAACTATTTAATCACCTCGTCTTCTTCCACCTCCATCCATCTTCTTCTCCACTAAAACCCTAGCACCATCGCTTTAACCCCTACTCCTCTATATATCTCCCCTTTAGCTTTCACTGCATCCATTTCCAACTCTCAACCCCTGCCTCCCATTTTCCCTCAAAACCGCCGCCGGCCACCACTCCGGCCCTCTGACGCGGCGGCGTCGGCCACAGCAACCACCCCTTCCTCTGCTTTCTTTAGCAACAACAACCACCAGCCACCGCCCACTTCCTCTCCTCCCTCTCTCTAAAACTCGCATCCCTTTCTCTCTCTGATGCGCGCCGCCGACCACCATAACAACCACCAATCTACGCCGCCGCCCCTCCCCTCAGCCACACCACCACAGCGACGTTTTCTTCTTGACCCTTTTAAAACAGCAGCGGCAACAACATAATAGTTTTTAAGAGTATGAAATCGTTTAAGTTTTGATAGTGATACATGTTGAGCCCCAAAGAATAAAGAATAAAAGGGGGACAAGTATGAACTCACCTTTGGGTGCGTTGGATAGAGTTCCAAAAAGGTAAGTCTTGGTAGGTTTAGCTTTAGCCTTGGTTATCTAGAATTAAAGAATAAAGGGTCTTAGGTTCGGGTTTAGATTATAGATTCACGAGAGTCATGCAAGCCTTTTAGGCAAACCAAGCACAAATTGCCTTTTGGGCAATCCGGATGGTCATGAGATTAAGTTAGACCAAGCACAAAACCATCATAGATGATTCGGGTGGTATAAAGTTAAAAATGTGAATCCATTTGATAGGTTCATGTCATAACCACTTCGCTTATGGAATAAACGTGGGTTTTGGACACGGGATTTCCCCTTTCTAGTGTTGATAAATCCGTAGCACAAGAAGGGTCAAGAGAGTTGGTAAGGTAGGGTGTAACCACAAACCTTCCAAAGATTAATAATAAACTAGTAATAAAGAAATTTGAAAGTATATGTTTATATTATTATATAGTATAATTAAGAAAACCACCACCTTTGAAACCTCTTTTAGGTGCTCTACCCTTATCACACTTTTGTGGATAAATATGGGGAAGATCCTAGATGTTTCTCCAAGGGGTTAGAAAAAGAAAAGAATTGAAGAAAGAAGAATAAAGTTGGAGTTTATGAGAGAACTCACTTAGAAGTGGACTTCCACTCTTGGGATTCCTTTGGAGAGTAGGGAGGTTTAGAGAGGATTAGAAATGAGCAAGTGTTAGAATGGGTAGGAGTGGTGTATTTATAGTTGGGGTGAAGGGGTTGGGTATTTAATGAATTAATTAGGGTGGTTAGAAGTTAATTAGTGGGGATATATCTAAAAAAGAAAAAAAATCAAAATAATACAAAAAAAACGTACGAAATATTTTTTTGTAATTGTGTATTCATATTGACTAAAGTCAAATCTTTTTTTTTCACATTATGTTTTTTTTTTAAGTATTATTATATATATATATATATATATATATATGTTTTATTAATATTAAGTATATATTAAGATCTTAACTAAATAAGTTCCTTGTTATAACGCCAAAATTGGATAGGGTAAAATATAATGGCGACTCGTCATGAATGGGTAGGAGTAACATACAAGAAGCGAACAAGGCGAACTTGGAATTTGTTTAGTATAGGATTTAGAATATATGCAAAACTAAAAGTCACGCGATGTTATATAAAGTTTGTGTCATATAGAATTTATAGAATAAATGAAATAGATTAAGATTAAATGCAATTGACAAAATACTTTTCCATTGATCATAAGCTCGAGATTACAAGGGTGTAAAAATGACAAGATACAAGAATACAAGGACTAGAATGGAAAATACGAAAAATACGAATGTTACAGTTGGTGTGGGTCTCGTTAATTTCTTGATGGTGGTCGCCTTGAGTTCCAAATCCAGGTTCAAGTCGGGTCTGATCCGGAACAGTTTTTGCTCGGGTTCGGGTCTTGTAAACTCGGGTTTGGTCTGGCTAAAGTATGGCTCAACAGTCAACTTATGTGTTAAGCCAAAAACAATTGTTACACTTAATCAAACAACTGGTAGGGGATGAAGTACTTGCTCAACAGTTAGTAGAGTACCTAATAACCTGCTCAACGATTGGTAGAGGTCATCATGCCTGCTCAACAGTCGGTAGAGGTTCTAATAACCTGCTCAACGAATGGTAGAGGTCATCATGCCTGCTCAACAGTCGGTAGAGGTTCTAATAACCTGCTCAACGACTGGTAGAGGCTATCGCACCTGCTCAACAATCGGTAGAGGTTCCTACTCACTGACTAGTAGAAGTCTTTTTCCTGCTCAACAGTTAGACTCATTGATACAAAGATTCAATCACAATGTTATATTGCATTACGTACATGTGTGTTTAGAGTCATAGAAGGACACAAAACCCTAATGTAAGGTAAATTGGTGATTGCGGTCCGGAACGTAATCATGAATTTACAGGTACGTTAAGGTAGTGTGGAATTCTATCAAGGTTTTCGGTAGATAATCAATTATAAACGCTAGTTACCTAGTAATTCATTTAGTCTTTCCATAGTTAATCAACTCACACATATCAAAACTCTTACCCAAATTATTCGAAACATATTATCCTATTACTTATAAATTCACGTTGTACCTTAACCCAAATTGTTCCAAACCATAGTTGTCTTAACTTCTACCCAATCGCACTCAACCCTGTGTTTTTAATAACTTCGGGACGAAGTTTCCTAAAGTAGGGGAGACTGTAACGCCCAGCGTTTCCCGAATAATATAATAATAATTTTATTCATAAAACGATTTTTAATTCGTTAACACTAATATCTCGTTAGCAAATAATATGTTCTTACACGACATTAACTTATAAAACATATATGTAATTGTCGTTATTATTATTAGAAACAATAACTGCTCATGATAAATAAAACGCGACTAAAAATATATTATAACAAATATATGATCCAACTACTCGTTTTAAGTCGGTTTATATAAATAAATTTAACAAAATATGTATTTTAAACGATTAAAACAAGTTACGTAATTTAAACGAGACCGAGTCAGTAACTGGCTCGTATACGCAGTACCCAACCACTTAACCCACACAACAACCCTAACTATTTAATCACCTCATCTTCTTCCACCTCCATCCATCTTCTTCTCCACTAAAACCCTAGACACCATCACTTTTACCCCTACTCCTCTATATATCGCCCCTTTAGCTTTCACTGCATCCATTTCCAACTCTCAACCCCCGCCTCCCATTTTCCCTCAAAACCGCCGACGGCCACCACTCCGGCCCTCTGACGCGGCGGCGTCGGCCACAGCAACCACCCCTTCCTCTGCTTTCTTTAGCAACAACACCCACCAGCCACCGCCCACTTCCTCTCCTCCCTCTCTCTAAAACTCGCATCCCTCTCTCTCTCTCTCTCTCTCTCTCTCTCTCTCTCTCTCTCTCTCTCTCTGATGCGCGCCGCCGACCACCATAACAACCACCAATCTACGCCGCCACCCCTCCCCTCAGCCACACCACCACAGCGACGTTTTCTTCTTGACCCTTTTAAAACAGCAGCGGCAACAACAGTGAGGGAAGCTTCATGTCGCTCAGTTCAGGTCCCAGGTCTGTTCTTTTTGATCGATTTGGTTCCGGGTCAGTTTGATTCCCTTTCTTTCTGGTCTCGTGGTGGCCAAGTGCAGCAGCGGCTCGAGTAACAGCGATTCTGGTCTATCCTTTTGGTCTTGGCTACGGGTCAGATATGTTGGTGTGGGTCTCGTTAATTTCCTGATGGTGGTCGCCTTGAGTTCCAAATCCGGGTTCAAGTTGGGTCTGATCCGGAACAGTTTTTGCTCGGGTTCGGGTCTTGTTAACTCGGGTTTGGTCCGGCTAAAGTTTGGCTCTAGTCGGGTGTAGTTGATCGGGTCAGATTCGGTTTTGGGTTCGTGTTCGGGCTCGGTCAAACCTGGTCAACAGTCAACATCAGTCAAACGTTTCAAATCTGGTCAAACACTTGGTTGCAGTCAAAGCTGGTCAATCTCGTCAACAGTCAAAGTTGGTCAGCTCTAGTTCTAGGCGAATGCGTATCGATTCGAGAGTTGTTCGCAGGAAGGTATAACGCGCCATGACTTTCGTTTAACTATTTTTTTTATTAGGTTGTAAATATATATTAATACATTGCGAAAACTTAAGCGAACCGAATGAATTATAACAAAGATTATTTCATCGTTAGTTTGGATGAATCGGATAACGACGAGCTTATGTTCATGCGAGTTAACAACTCGAACTACACTTATATAAATGTAATACTTGTCTAAGCGTAAGATTTATAATAAGTTAACCTTACGTAGTGTAAAATAGCTTTGTTGAATAATGTTGTGTTTTGTGAAATTGGGCATTTGATGTTTTGAGTTAAAATAGACGACTTATGTTGTCTGGTTTCTTACAAAAACAGAGGAAACTCTACCCAAATTTTTATAAAATATAAGAACCAAATCGGCCTTTCAAGTTTATGATTATGTATAGACGAGATTATGTTTTTACAAATAAATTCTAATTTTCAAATCTTACGCCGTCAAAAATAGAAATATTTATGTTTATTAACGAGTACATATATTTACTACCCAAAATACGAGACGAATTAACACTTGAGTCAAACTACGTAAATATAATTTCGTTATACAAAATGTGTCTTTACCAATAACTTCAATAACTTATTTATTTCCAATAACTATACATACGCATATATTTTCAAGAAATCCAAACCAAATTACTAACGGTTCGTTAAGTCATACACACATTAAGACGCGTATTGTTTACAATGCAAGTCTAGGTAGTTGAATAAACTATCTTTACAATCAATAAATGAAACAAGCGTATTTGCATTAGAATTTAAGGCATCGTTTGTTTGTAATAGGATACAAGAGTTCAATTAATTCAAGTTCAGACTTTTTGCTACTTGCAAATACTTACACAGTGAATTTCAGGTTATAGCTTGCTCGGAGATTAGAGTTAATACTTGAAGATGCGTAGCTAGTATTTGTTATTTTGATGTACAAATTCTTAGAACAATTGTATGTAATTTATTTAAACCATTTATTGAAACTTATTATTTACCATGAGCTGCTGAACAATCATCAATACGTGACATCCCGATGTTTCCGCCATCGGTTGGGGTGTTACAGATTGGTATCAGAGCCATGGTTATAGGGAATTAAGTTATTAGAAAAATAATCTAGTCTATAACCTTAGGACTTTAACCAGTACTTGCTTCAATTACTTGTAGCTCTACCTTATCCTTATCTCTATCCTCATCCTTATTCTTAGCCTAACTTAGTCTTGCATACTCTCTTTCACTTACTTGCTACAATCCTAACGTACTTCTAGATTATTAAGGCAAATTCGTTGGGCTTAGACCTGATCTGTTTTGATAAGCCAATATTTTCGTTTATTCGGGGTTAGATATTTACAATCTTTGTGTTTCATTTTCATTTATACCCCCCTCACTCCCGTATAAAATCTAAGTTTTGAATCTTAAAATTTTTACAATTCAAATATATTTTCTTCTTATATAATTCCCTCATTAGCTTAAACTTCATGAATCATTTCTGGGTTTCACAATCCTAATTCATTTTACAAACTTATAATATTATCCATAAGTCTAATTATTTTTAACATCTAACTCAAATCATATGTTTCCCTTTACATCATACATAAATCTATCATCTTCGATGTTTCTGGCCAATTTTATTTTAAACTTCCCCCCCCCCCCCCCCCTTACATTTTTATTTATGTGTATATATATATATGTGTGTGTATTTTGAAGATACCATCAACCATAAAATTTCATCACATTTGAGATTTTAAAAATCCTTGTTTAAAACTGTAACCTTATAATCTGTGTATAGGAGATACTGTAGCACCAAAACTAAAGAGTACTGAATTTTGCCAAACTTTCATCACTTGGGAATTTCACAAACTATAACAAATAAATATTTTTTCTTTAAAAGAGTCTTTTATTTCCACAAACTTATTTGTTAAATTTCAAATTTTATTGAACAGTTTATTGGCGTAGCAAATGATTTACGATAAAAATGTTTTAATCTATTAAGAATGATTTCTTTTATGTAATACTCGAAGCCTATTATACAAAACGTCTGAACAAATTCTTGATTTTTGAAATCCGACATCGTGTTTAAAACCTGACTCATCGAAATATTTTGATCTAAATCAATTTAGTTGTACAATTTAATGACTTTTGCTTTATATACAAAACCAATTTTGAAAATAAAATCTTTCCATCCACAGGAACAAAATTTACTCTACAATTTTTCCATTGACACCTACTTATTTTAAACTTGTTCGAACCATTACAAATTTTTGGTAAATACCGCAATCATGTTTCCTCATACCCTTGATTTAATATTTGATTCAAACCCCACGATTCATACTGCTAAATAATCTCCATACTATTTGTGCCTCTTTGGAAAACCCATAAACAAACCCTTATTAACTATTTTCACGCACATTATCTTTCATAACTTTGATGATACTTTGAGTTCTTCATCATCCTCTCAAGAACTAAATTCATACTCTTTACCTTCTTGAACATGAACTTGATCCCTATGATAACCAAACTATTGAAAACTTGATTATCCGTTGCATCAAACTTGATTCTTAGGTATCCATGAGGATTTGATTATCTACCTGAACATTTGATTATTCATGATATTTGGAAGCATGGAAAATAAACTATTTGCTATAAACACACCTAAAGTCATTAACCTTGTCTAGGGCAACTCTATTGCAGCTCGCATGCTATACTTGATACTTGATGCATTTACCAACATGTTTACATGTATGTATTATCAGTTTGCAACTTATGTGTTAAGCCAAAAACAATTGTTACACTTAATCAAACAACTGGTAGGGGATGAAGTACTTGCTCAACAGTTAGTAGAGTACCTAATAACCTGCTCAACGATTGGTAGAGGTCATCATGCCTGCTCAACAGTCGGTAGAGGTTCTAATAACCTGCTCAACGAATGGTAGAGGTCATCATGACTGCTCAACAGTCGGTAGAGGTTCTAATAACCTGCTCAACGACTGGTAGAGGCTATCGAACCTGCTCAACAGTTAGACTCATTGATACAAAGATTCAATCACAATGTTATATTGCATTACTTACATGTGTGTTTAGAGTCATAGAAGGACACAAAACCCTAATGTAAGGTAAATTGGTGATTGCGGTCCGGAACGTAATCATGAATTTACAGGTACGTTAAGGTAGTGTGGAATTCTATCAAGGTTTTTGGTAGATAATCAATTATAAACGCTAGTTACCTAGTAATTCATTTAGTCTTTCCATAGTTAATCAACTCACACATATCAAAACTCTTACCCAAATTATTCGAAACATATTATCCTATTACTTATAAATTCACGTTGTACCTTAACCCAAATTGTTCCAAACCATAGTTGTCTTAACTTCTACCCAATCACACTCAACCGTGTGTTTTTAATAACTTCAGGACGAAGTTTCCAAAAGTAGGGGAGACTGTAACGCCCAGCGTTTCCCGAATAATATAATAATAATTTTATTCATAAAACGATTTTTAATTCGTTAACACTAATATCTCGTTAGCAAATAATACGTTCTTACACGACATTAACTTATAAAACATATATGTAATTGTCATTATTATTATTAGAAACAATAACTGCTCATGATAAATAAAACGCGACTAAAAATATATTATAACAAATATATGGTCCAACTACTCGTTTTAAGTCGGTTTATATAAATAAATTTAACAAAATATGTATTTTAAACGATTAAAACAAGTTACGTAATTTAAACGAGACCGAGTCAGTAACTGGCTCGTATACGCAGTACCCAACCACTTAACCCACACAACAACCCTAACTATTTAATCACCTCATCTTCTTCCACCTCCATCCATCTTCTTCTCCACTAAAACCCTAGACACCATCACTTTAACCCCTACTCCTCTATATATCGCCCCTTTAGCTTTCACTGCATCCATTTCCAACTCTCAGCCCCTGCCTCCCATTTTCCCTCAAAACCGCCGACGTCCACCACTCCGGCCCTCTGACGCGGCGGCGTCGGCCACAGCAACCACCCCTTCCTCTGCTTTCTTTAGCAACAACACCCACCAGCCACCGCCCACTTCCTCTCCTCCCTCTCTCTAAAACTCGCATCCCTCTCTCTCTCTCTCTCTCTCTCTCTGATGCGCGCCGCCGACCACCATAACAACCACCAATCTACGCCGCCGCCCCTCCCCTCAGCCACAGCGACGTTTCTTCTTGACCCTTTTAAAACAGTAGCGGCAACAACAGTGACGGAAGCTTCATGTCGCTCAGTTCAGGTCCCAGGTCTGTTCTTTTTGATTGATTTGGTTCCGGGTCAGTTTGATTCCCTTTCTTTCTGGTCTCGTGGTGGCCAAGTGCAGCAGCGGCTCGAGTAACAACGATTCTGGTCTATCCTTTTGGTCTTGGCTACGGGTCAGATATGTTGGTGTGGGTCTCGTTAATTTCCTGATGGTGGTCGCCTTGAGTTCCAAATCCGGGTTCAAGTTGGGTCTGATCCGGAACAGTTTTTGCTCGGGTTCGGGTCTTGTTAACTCGGGTTTGGTCCGGCTAAAGTTTGGCTCTAGTCGGGTGTAGTTGATCGGGTCAGATTCGGTTTTGGGTTCGTGTTCGGGCTCGGTCAAACCTGGTCAACAGTCAACATCAGTCAAACGTTTCAAATCTGGTCAAACACTTGGTTGCAGTCAAAGCTGGTCAATCTCGTCAACAGTCAAAGTTGGTCAGCTCTAGTTCTAGGCGAATGCGTATCGATTCGAGAGTTGTTCGCAGGAAGGTATAACGCGCCATGACTTTCGTTTAACTATTTTTTTTATTAGGTTGTAAATATATATTAATACATTGCGAAAACTTAAGCGAACCGAATGAATTATAACAAAGATTATTTCATCGTTAGTTTGGATGAATCGGATAACGACGAGCTTATGTTCATGCGAGTTAACAACTCGAACTACACTTATATAAATGTAATACTTGTCTAAGCGTAAGATTTATAATAAGTTAACCTTACGTAGTGTAAAATAGCTTTGTTGAATAATGTTGTGTTTTGTGAAATTGGGCATTTGATGTTTTGAGTTAAAATAGACGACTTATGTTGTCTGGTTTCTTACAAAAACAGAGGAAACTCTACCCAAATTTTTATAAAATATAAGAACCAAATCGGCCTTTCAAGTTTATGATTATGTATAGACGAGATTATGTTTTTACAAATAAATTCTAATTTTCAAATCTTACGCCGTCAAAAATAGAAATATTTATGTTTATTAACGAGTACATATATTTACTACCCAAAATACGAGACGAATTAACACTTGAGTCAAACTACGTAAATATAATTTCGTTATACAAAATGTGTCTTTACCAATAACTTCAATAACTTATTTATTTCCAATAACTATACATACGCATATATTTTCAAGAAATCCAAACCAAATTACTAACGGTTCGTTAAGTCATACACACATTAAGACGCGTATTGTTTACAATGCAAGTCTAGGTAGTTGAATAAACTATCTTTACAATCAATAAATGAAACAAGCGTATTTGCATTAGAATTTAAGGCATCGTTTGTTTGTAATAGGATACAAGAGTTCAATTAATTCAAGTTCAGACTTTTTGCTACTTGCAAATACTTACACAGTGAATTTCAGGTTATAGCTTGCTCGGAGATTAGAGTTAATACTTGAAGATGCGTAGCTAGTATTTGTTATTTTGATGTACAAATTCTTAGAACAATTGTATGTAATTTATTTAAACCATTTATTGAAACTTATTATTTACCATGAGCTGCTGAACAATCATCAATACGTGACATCCCGATGTTTCCGCCATCGGTTGGGGTGTTACAGATTGGTATCAGAGCCATGGTTATAGGGAATTAAGTTATTAGAAAAATAATCTAGTCTATAACCTTAGGACTTTAACCAGTACTTGCTTCAATTACTTGTAGCTCTACCTTATCCTTATCTCTATCCTCATCCTTATTCTTAGCCTAACTTAGTCTTGCATACTCTCTTTCACTTACTTGCTACAATCCTAACGTACTTCTAGATTATTAAGGCAAATTCGTTGGGCTTAGACCTGATCTGTTTTGATAAGCCAATATTTTCGTTTATTCGGGGTTAGATATTTACAATCTTTGTGTTTCATTTTCATTTATACCCCCCTCACTCCCGTATAAAATCTAAGTTTTGAATCTTAAAATTTTTACAATTCAAATATATTTTCTTCTTATATAATTCCCTCATTAGCTTAAACTTCATGAATCATTTCTGGGTTTCACAATCCTAATTCATTTTACAAACTTATAATATTATCCATAAGTCTAATTATTTTTAACATCTAACTCAAATCATATGTTTCCCTTTACATCATACATAAATCTATCATCTTTGATGTTTCTGGCCAATTTTATTTTAAACTTCCCCCCCCCCCCTTACATTTTTATTTATGTGTATATATATATGTGTGTATTTTGAAGATACCATCAACCATAAAATTTCATCACATTTGAGATTTTAAAAATCCTTGTTTAAAACTGTAACCTTATAATCTGTGTATAGGAGATACTGTAGCACCAAAACTAAAGAGTACTGAATTTTGCCAAACTTTCATCACTTGGGAATTTCACAAACTATAACAAATAAATATTTTTTCTTTAAAAGAGTCTTTTATTTCCACAAACTTATTTGTTAAATTTCAAATTTTATTGAACAGTTTATTGGCGTAGCAAATGATTTACGATAAAAATGTTTTAATCTATTAAGAATGATTTCTTTTATATACAAAACGTCTGAACAAATTCTTGATTTTTGAAATCCGACATCGTGTTTAAAACCTGACTCATCGAAATATTTTGATCTAAATCAATTTAGTTGTACAATTTAATGACTTTTGCTTTATATACAAAACCAATTTTGAAAATAAAATCTTTCCATCCACAGGAACAAAATTTACTCTACAATTTTTCCATTGACACCTACTTATTTTAAACTTGTTCGAACCATTACAAATTTTTGGTAAATACCGCAATCATGTTTCCTCATACCCTTGATTTTAATATTTGATTCAAACCCCACGATTCATACTGCTAAATAATCTCCATACTATTTGTGCCTCTTTGGAAAACCCATAAACAAACCCTTATTAACTATTTTCACGCACATTATCTTTCATAACTTTGATGATACTTTGAGTTCTTCATCATCCTCTCAAGAACTAAATTCATACTCTTTACCTTCTTGAACATGAACTTGATCCCTATGATAACCAAACTATTGAAAACTTGATTATCCGTTGCATCAAACTTGATTCTTAGGTATCCATGAGGATTTGATTATCTACCTGAACATTTGATTATTCATGATATTTGGAAGCATGGAAAATAAACTATTTGCTATAAACACACCTAAAGTCATTAACCTTGTCTAGGGCAACTCTATTGCAGCTCGCATGCTATACTTGATACTTGATGCATTTACCAACATGTTTACATGTATGTATTATCAGTTTGCAACTTATGTGTTAAGCCAAAAACAATTGTTACACTTAATCAAACAACTGGTAGGGGATGAAGTACTTGCTCAACAGTTAGTAGAGTACCTAATAACCTGCTCAACGATTGGTAGAGGTCATCATGCCTGCTCAACAGTCGGTAGAGGTTCTAATAACCTGCTCAACGAATGGTAGAGGTCATCATGACTGCTCAACAGTCGGTAGAGGTTCTAATAACCTGCTCAACGACTGGTAGAGGCTATCGCACCTGCTCAACAGTTAGACTCATTTATACAAAGATTCAATCACAATGTTATATTGCATTACTTACATGTGTGTTTAGAGTCATAGAAGGACACAAAACCCTAATGTAAGGTAAATTGGTGATTGCGGTCCGGAACGTAATCATGAATTTACAGGTACGTTAAGGTAGTGTGGAATTCTATCAAGGTTTTTGGTAGATAATCAATTATAAACGCTAGTTACCTAGTAATTCATTTAGTCTTTCCATAGTTAATCAACTCACACATATCAAAACTCTTACCCAAATTATTCGAAACATATTATCCTATTACTTATAAATTCACGTTGTACCTTAACCCAAATTGTTCCAAACCATAGTTGTCTTAACTTCTACCCAATCACACTCAACCGTGTGTTTTTAATAACTTCAGGACGAAGTTTCCAAAAGTAGGGGAGACTGTAACGCCCAGCGTTTCCCGAATAATATAATAATAATTTTATTCATAAAACGATTTTTAATTCGTTAACACTAATATCTCGTTAGCAAATAATACGTTCTTACACGACATTAACTTATAAAACATATATGTAATTGTCATTATTATTATTAGAAACAATAACTGCTCATGATAAATAAAACGCGACTAAAAATATATTATAACAAATATATGGTCCAACTACTCGTTTTAAGTCGGTTTATATAAATAAATTTAACAAAATATGTATTTTAAACGATTAAAACAAGTTACGTAATTTAAACGAGACCGAGTCAGTAACTGGCTCGTATACGCAGTACCCAACCACTTAACCCACACAACAACCCTAACTATTTAATCACCTCATCTTCTTCCACCTCCATCCATCTTCTTCTCCACTAAAACCCTAGACACCATCACTTTAACCCCTATTCCTCTATATATCGCCCCTTTAGCTTTCACTGCATCCATTTCCAACTCTCAGCCCCTGCCTCCCATTTTCCCTCAAAACCGCCGACGGCCACCACTCCGGCCCTCTGACGCGGCGGCGTCGGCCACAGCAACCACCCCTTCCTCTGCTTTCTTTAGCAACAACACCCACCAGCCACCGCCCACTTCCTCTCCTCCCTCTCTCTAAAACTCGCATCCCTCTCTCTCTCTCTCTCTCTCTCTCTCTGATGCGCGCCGCCGACCACCATAACAACCACCAATCTACGCCGCCGCCCCTCCCCTCAGCCACAGCGACGTTTCTTCTTGACCCTTTTAAAACAGTAGCGGCAACAACAGTGACGGAAGCTTCATGTCGCTCAGTTCAGGTCCCAGGTCTGTTCTTTTTGATTGATTTGGTTCCGGGTCAGTTTGATTCCCTTTCTTTCTGGTCTCGTGGTGGCCAAGTGCAGCAGCGGCTCGAGTAACAGCGATTCTGGTCTATCCTTTTGGTCTTGGCTACGGGTCAGATATGTTGGTGTGGGTCTCGTTAATTTCCTGATGGTGGTCGCCTTGAGTTCCAAATCCGGGTTCAAGTCGGGTCTGATCCGGAACAGTTTTTGCTCGGGTTCGGGTCTTGTTAACTCGGGTTTGGTCCGGCTAAAGTTTGGCTCGAGTCGGGTGTAGTTGATCGGGTCAGATTCGGTTTTGGGTTCGTGTTCGGGCTCGGTCAAACCTGGTCAACAGTCAACATTATTCAAACGTTTCAGATCTGGTCAAACACTTGGTCGCAGTCAAAGCTGGTCAATCTCGTCAACAGTCAAAGTTGGTCAGCTCTAGTTCTAGGCGAATGCGTATCGATTCGAGAGTTGTTCGCAGGAAGGTATAACGCGCCATGACTTTCGTTTAACTATTTTTTTTATTAGGTTGTAAATATATATTAATACATTGCGAAAACTTAAGCGAACCGAATGAATTATAACAAAGATTATTTCATCGTTAGTTTGGATGAATCGGATAACGACGAGCTTATGTTCATGCGAGTTAACAACTCGAACTACACTTATATAAATGTAATACTTGTCTAAGCGTAAGATTTATAATAAGTTAACCTTACGTAGTGTAAAATAGCTTTGTTGAATAATGTTGTGTTTTGTGAAATTGGGCATTTGATGTTTTGAGTTAAAATAGATGACTTATGTTGTCTGGTTTCTTACAAAAACAGAGGAAACTCTGCCCAAATTTTTATAAAATATAAGAACCAAATCGGCCTTTCAAGTTTATGATTATGTATAGACGAGATTATGTTTTTACAAATAAATTCTAATTTTCAAATCTTACGCCGTCAAAAATAGAAATATTTATGTTTATTAACGAGTACATATATTTACTACCCAAAATACGAGACGAATTAACACTTGAGTCAAACTACGTAAATATAATTTCGTTATACAAAATGTGTCTTTACCAATAACTTCAATAACTTATTTATTTCCAATAACTATACATACGCATATATTTTCAAGAAATCCAAACCAAATTACTAACGGTTCGTTAAGTCATACACACATTAAGACGCGTATTGTTTACAATGCAAGTCTAGGTAGTTGAATAAACTATCTTTACAATCAATAAATGAAACAAGCGTATTTGCATTAGAATTTAAGGCATCGTTTGTTTGTAATAGGATACAAGAGTTCAATTAATTCAAGTTCAGACTTTTTGCTACTTGCAAATACTTACACAGTGAATTTCAGGTTATAGCTTGCTCGGAGATTAGAGTTAATACTTGAAGATGCGTAGCTAGTATTTGTTATTTTGATGTACAAATTCTTAGAACAATTGTATGTAATTTATTTAAACCATTTATTGAAACTTATTATTTACCATGAGCTGCTGAACAATCATCAATACGTGACATCCCGATGTTTCCGCCATTGGTTGGGGTGTTACAGTCTCTTCCATTTGCGCTTTCACAGCAAGTTCCGCACCAAGACGGTCAGACTTGATAGAGTAATTGCGCAACTCCCCCGCAGGATCATCGGTCTTCTCGCAAGCCTCTAGCAAATCGAAGACTTCGAACTTCAGGTGCTCGTAATCATCATAAGCCTTCAGTAATTCATCATCGTACGACTCATTCTCGTACGGACCAGACTCCTTCTCCTTGCCATCCGCATGGTGGCAAAAGCCTTCGGAGAAGCCGAGCTTGATCCCCTGCTTCACGGAAGAACTAGAAATACGAGCAATCACCTCTGTCAGCGCAGGATCGTTCCAAACACGCTTGAATATCTGCGCAACAAAAGATAACACATCAACAAATTGCATAAGTCAATAATCAAAATACAAAAGGAAGATCTTATTGCTTACCCCAGCGACTCCATAACTCATCAACCCCGCGATCCTCTCATTGGCAGCAACAGCCTTTTCAGTAGCTTGCCCAAACAAAGCTTGCACCTTGTCCAACTCCATTTTTGCATGTGTGCAAGAGGACTCCGCCAGGGCTTTTTCTTCTTGGTACTGGGAGTCCTCCAAAGCTAACTCTTTTATTTTGGTCTCCGCATTAGACAAAGAGGAAGTTGCGTGAAGGAGTTCATCATGCTGAGCATTATACTTTTGAATAGCATCAGCAAGTTCTGCTTGCTTCCCATCATATGATGTCTGACTTTGCTCCACCTCTTTCTTCAAACGAGCATTTTCAAGCTTTAGCTCCTTAATGGTGGATCGCAACAGTTTGGTTTCATGGTTGGTCCTCTTACAAGCAATGGACCAAGCCTGAGAAGCTTCGGCTTTCTCCTTCTTTACCTTCTCCATCTCCTCAACAGCATCACGGGCAACTTTCTGATGATGCTCAATCTCTGTCCGGATGTCATGATGGGCGCGCTGGAACTCTTCTTCGCGCCCCAACAACGCGGCTTCCGAATCCTTCAAATTCTGGTGATCCCGTTGAAACTCATTCTCACGCCTAATAAGAGAGCCGAGGCCGCTAACACCCAAAGAAAGGTTCATTGCCATATCAATGAACAGAGAACGCCGATCGACACTATCTTGGTAATCGCGCTCAGCAGGAGGAACAGACATCATGACAAACTCCTGCACATCAAGCGCATTCGTAAATCGAGTTGTGTCAAGGATGTCCCAGCGCGGTTGATATGGTCTAGAGGGGTCCGCTTGCCGCGATGAGGGCATTCTCCGTCTATGACCGGAATTACCACCAACACTTGCAGAAGCATCAGTGTAAATCACAGTAGAGTCCACCACTGTGCGCTTGAAGCCGGAAGGATTCTCACCAATAACTTCATCTTTTTTACCACTATCAACTGCAGCCTCAAGTCTTTGTGATGAACTTGGCTCATGCGCTTGCTTCGACAGCGAATCAGGACACCCTATACCCAGATTAGGAGTTTCAGACTCATCCACCCCCTTCCCAACATCCTTAGCCACATCAATCACCAACTCATCTGGGGTAGGACCACCCTGTGGTGTGACGTCCTTCTCTACGTCAACAACCAAATCATCCGAGATGGGCTCAGCCTGTGATAGCAAATTCTCCTCCACAACCGTCTCAGTTGTATCCATTGCCACCTGAGCGGTCACATCGGCAGGCTGGTCAGGCAAGGATACTTTCTTCAACACCAAAGGTGGATGCTTCTTCCGAGACTCTGCAAAAGGATGTTGCCCTACATAAAATGTTGTTCACAGTATTTCAACGGATTTATCACAAAATACATAAAGAGGGACACAAAAATATAAGTACCAGACAGATGCCTCAGCGTTTTCATTGGCAGATTCTCGCGCACGGGCGGAGGTTTAACAGGAATTTCTAGCTTGTCCATGGACGGCCATGTCAGTGGTTAAAAAACATTCACCGGAATTGCGGAAATAGGTTCCGGTCGGGTTGTCTCTAGATTTCCAACTGAAGACTGAGGAATTTGTACCTGTTTTTTATTCAACTCGGTGATCCTTTGCTGATACAAATCCTCAGCAACATCATCTGACTGGCGGACAGGAGAAGAACGCCTAGCGCGTTTATGCTCTAATTCCATGTCAGACTCCGTTAACTCTTCATCAACCTCTTCAACAATGATGGGAGCAGCAGGTGGTTTGGTTCTCTTGCTTGCCACAGCGCGCTTCCTCGACGTACTAGTGCCTGGCGCGGTAACCACATCTGTATAAAATTAAACTATGCGTGAGGAATGAATTCAGAAGTTATAAAGACTAACCAAGAGACTCCTTGCGCTCTGAAGTAACTTCCTCAACATCACTTTTGGCTTTTCTGAGGAGTTGTATACCCGCACCTACCACGAAGAATGCGCGAAATCAGTACGCAGGACGCGTACCTACTACGCTTCCTTCGCGCACAAAAAGAAAACTAACCATAGCAAAATAAATGGATAAAGTTCACAACCTGTCCGGACATATTGCTTCGGAGGATCCACTAGATTGGGAAACAAAAAATTCCCACTCGTTCTCTCAGACAAACGTGGCGCACCTGCGACAACTGGAGTGTACAACACCTTCGCTTCACCGCGCTTGGCAAACAATTGAAACAGGGTGACATCTGAATGTATAAGAAACACATGAACAATAAGACAAGAAAGAATTTACAACACAAAGCGTGTATGATTCCAATACCTTTTGGAGGATTTGGGTCATGACCCTCGGGGCAGATGAGACTGATCCCCAGCAAATTCAAAACACTCTCCGAACATTCATCCATTATCAAGGGAGTAGCATGATCACAGAGTGTCTTGTACCAATCTTGGTCTTTAAATCCTACCATAGGAGGGAATTCAGCAATTTTCTCCTTTAAACCTAACACCATCCATTGAAAAGGTGCAGGAATGACACCGTGGTTGACATAGAAAAACTTATCCTTCCATTCATACATGGACTTCACCTTCTCTGATACAAGTTGTTTAACTTTCCGGCGAATGCCTAAACTGTACCAACCGCTACCACCACGTGCTGCTTCAAGAACATAAAATACGTTCAACCTCTCCCACGTAGCTTCAATCTCCAATGCTCGGCAAGTGGCCTCAAAGTGCAATATCCGGCACCACCCATAAAGGGTCAACTGTGTAGGGTGCACGCCATACTTCAACAAAACATCCACCACAAACTTAGTTGCTGGCAGACGGAAACAACATTTGGTAAATGTGGCAGCGTACAAAGCTATTTTACCAGGAGGTGCTTTCAAAGCAGTTTTCCCCTCGGCCGGAAGTTCTGGTTCCCATTCAGGCAAAATGCCATATTGGTCAAGGAAAGTCAAATATGAGGCTTTGTCCCACTTAATAGTGGTAGCCTCTATACTTTTTGATGACTCTTTGCCCAGATCTTTGACGGAATCTGACGTTTTGCTGGACTCTTGAACATCTTGTGATTCTTGAGACATAGTTAAAGAAATAATGATGTTGAGGAAGCAGAGACGTTGAAGAAAGGATTCAAATTTTGAAATAGTTGGAAATAGGAAGAGCCACAATTAAAATCCAATATATAGGCTTTGTAATTAATACGCCGGACGTCATACTCAGAAGAATGGGCAGGCTTTTCGGGATGAGCCTAATAGGGAGGCGACACGTGTACAACTGAAGACAAACAGACGCCACACGCACCTCACGCGCCCACTCGCCTGACAACCGCCGCTCAACGTGCCTGCACACGTCTCAACTGCAACAGGTCACGTCATACCCACTCGCCATATGGACCACAAGTTTTCAAATGCATGGGGGAACTGACATCTGTCCACAATAAAATAACTGACGTGTCATATCTCCTACGGAAAGTTGACGTAAATTCTCAACACCCGTTCTCCGCATATGAATTCCGTAACACAGAACAACTGGCCTAACCGCAAGACAACAGCACAGGAAATAAAACCACACATCTAGTAAGTCCAGCGCCCCTCACATCTCATCATTACTTCTTAGATAAGAGACACGCTGGACTGGGGGGACTTGATGGGATTGGGTACTGAATACACCATTCCGCATACCCAAACCCGGCACAACGTCACCACGCGGAAAAAAGCTACGCGCAGGATATGGTCAATGCTCATTAATGATCGGTCAACAGTCAATGATCGGTCAAAACCCGGTCAAGGCGAATATCATGCATGGTCAATAGCCATGCATGAATCACGTAACCACACCATTAAAGGCGGTACACGATTCCACTATTCCCTACAATTCAGCTTTCCATATATCACCTCACTAACACAATTAAGGGTGATGGAGACAACCTAACCACGGTTAGGACTTGGGTAATGGTGGCATACGGACTCTCCTATAAAAGGGGTCACACCCCCAATAGGAGAGGACACTTTCTACTGACCTAGAGAGCTATCACACTTGATAGTATCCCCATTCACCCCGTTTTTGTTATAAACTGCTACCTTGTGTAGCCGTCTCCACACCCATACTTTCACTCTTATTTGCAGGTATCTCCAAGCCGTAGCTGTTAGTGAAGGATCAACCCTGTAGTAACTCATAATCTTATCATCCCTAATCGGTGGTGAGACTATTTGTTTCTTCACGAAGCTTATCAAGGGCTAAGTCAAGGTAAAAGTCAACCAATCGAGTATACGCACTATTAAGAGCTTTTGAACGACATGTGAAGGTATGATGGTAATTTTTGGCCCTTACTAAATCAATTCGTGGTTTCAATTTATATTATTAATGTATAATTGGAAGATTTTAATTCTTGACCAAAGTTTGGTCATAACCGAGTTAATCAAGCTCAATTATGAGTTGTTTACGTGTATATGTGAGTTGGTTTTGTGCGGAATCATGATATCGGTCCATTAATACGAATAAATTTCGAAATACTTTCCAAAACAATCTTGATTATGTGGTCAAAATCAACTAATTAGTGGTCAACTGTTGGGGTTCGATGTCAAGTAACAGCAGGGGAAGGAAGATCCTGTTTTGGGCCGTTAATTATTATTTTTATTTTTATTTTTATTTTTTTTTTGTGGCCTATCACACTGGGCTCAGGGGTGGGTTTGGTTTGGGTTAATAGTTTGTTTTGTTTGGTTATAAGTTTAGTTTTAACAAACTAAACTTTATAAAGTACAATTTGGAACATCATTATTATTATTATTGTTATTATTATTATTATTATTATATTATTATTATTATTATTATTATTATTATTATTATTATATAAACATATAAAGAGTTTAAAACATATTGCTTATTTGGAAAGTTTTGTGTTTATAAAAATTTTAAGAATGACGAACGATTAATATATGAGATTGTAACAAAACGAATAAAATGGGAATTTTTATTAGTTTAAAATTTGGGGGAAAATTTCATAAGGTTACACTCCTCTTGCATATGTTTCTTAAATAAACTTTGATTACTTAAAATATATGATTATTTTCCAACGAACTATTTTCACTGTACCTGTTTTAAAGTTTAGTGTCATCTGCAGTCAAGAAGCTGATGATTTGACAACCACCCCATACTCACACACACACACACACTAACGTGTGTGTATGTGTCTGATAAGATAAACGGATGGTTTACGAGTTGGGTTATCGGGATTCATAACAATAAAGGGGTTGGGTTCGATGGTTATCAATGGCAGAGGATGAGGAAGGGTTGCGGGGATATTATCGGAACAGAGGAGGAGGATTATGGTGAAGTGGTTGATAATTATCAGAGAAAAGGGACTCACCGAAGAGGATGGCACCGGCGCCGGTCACCGGAGATGGTGACTGGTTAAGCCTTCAGTACAAACACAGTGTGTGTGTGTGTGTGTGTGTATGTGTGTGTTTGTTCGTTATTTGTGCAGATAGAAAAGAGAAGGAAAGAGGGGTTTATATAGGTGGTTCAATTGGAGGGGTGTTTGGTAATGAGGATAATAGTTGCACTTGGAGGGTTTGGCGACGGGTTTACCAACAGATTATGGGGCGTTTGGCTACAGAGATAGAAATATAAATTTAAAATGGATTTTTGGAAGAAAATGGCATATATATAGGATTTGGATCATTTGAGAACCACCATTTAGGGAGAGAACCAAGGAACCAGTGTGAACATGTGGCATTTTTGTAAATATGAAGGGTTATCAAAAATTAAAAAAATAATAAAAAATTATATAACCTAAATAAATAAAAATAATAAAAAATAAAATAAGTAAAAACACCAAAATGATTATTTTGCATTAATAATTCAAAAAAATTATAAAAAATGGCTGATATGACGTCATATGACGTCATCCCTAATGCACATGTGCACTTTGCTGTTATATATACAGAAATATACCGTATGCACATGTGCATTTCACTATTAAATCTCATTTTTGAATGAAGTGTCAACTACCATAATTAAATGATTATTAAATGGACGCGATATGAGATATAAGGAGTCACAAATTTTATTCAATGATCATGTAATGGACGCAAAGTGAGATATATAATACACTTGAACTCGTCAATTGTTTAGTCATGTATATTATAACATAAATTGAAAACGAAACAAGTGTATGACAACAAACATGAGTAAAGTTAAAACACCTCTATATAAGAACTATAAAATAAGAAACATGTACTACATGCACATGTGGATTTCACTAATATAGTTAGAATTTTTACCGGTTTAACTTTCAGGCATACATATGTGCATGCATCATCCTTCAAATAACAAAGTTTTTATACCAATTTGTTTGTATCATACAACTACATGTAGTTTCTACCAAACTTATTAACTCAATAAAACAAACAATAACAAAAAAATTATCCATATTACAAACCATCTATGTTAATTACCTACGTACAAGCCAATGATCTCCAGCTCAGCTGGTTTGAGGTAGGGTGGGTTTTCTCTTAAGGGTTCCCATCCTGGGGGGAGGTCACAGGTTCAATCCATGCACACCACAAAAAAATTCCCCGTGACGGTTTGAGCTTAGGCAAGGAGGACACCGGTGCGTGGGTAGGGATTCGAACTTGAGACCAATAGGTTAGGGTTGTATAAGGATTTCCATTGATCTATACCTTTCAAAAAAAAAAAACTACCTACGTACAAACTTTTTATTATTTCACACCCTCACGTTCACCAATATAACAAAATGTCAAACCAAACATACATTACACAAAATGTTATACCAAACTTCTTTGTTTGTTTGACAATTTCCTCATCCCCAACCAAAGTTGATGTGGTGTAACGCGTGTTCGTTTCGAACGCCAAATTGTTTTTTTCATAACCTTCTTTTGATTTGACTTCATTACCACCGTTTTAACACTCTTTGATGTTTTTTTTCTTTCTTGTAATTGCATCTGCACACAAATTTGTCAAAAACACATTATATCATGTTCATCCATAATTATGCACATGTGCATGCTCAACTATATATATTAAATATTATGCAAAACAACATACCATCATTATTCACCGTCACAATATGTTTCCGCTTCTTTGACCTCGTTTGAACCTTTCTTCTTAAATCTATATCTGCATATAGGATAATTTGTGTGTTTAAACAATCAACATTTAATATTTCACAAGAAAAACTACACATATGCACATGTGCATTTCTATATAAATGTACTAAATAAATAATAACAACCTGAAGCTTTACTCAACCTAGATCTCCTAGAGGAAGCCAGAGACTCGGCAGCAATCAGAAAAGCTCGATACAAGCAAAAGATGGAGTCCTATTACAATGCTAGAGTCAAGCACGAATGTTTCAAGCCCGGAGATCTAGTTCTGAGAAACAATGAAGCAAGCAAGAAAGAAAATCAAGGGAAGCTGGGACCCAAATGGGAAGGTCCTTACACAATCCTTGAGTCCCACAAAGGAGGATCATACAAGCTTGCCAACATGGAAGGCAAGAAGCTCCCACGCCACTGGAATGGCAAGAACCTTAAAAGGTTCTTTGTTTAAGCTTTCAAAGAAATGTTGTTCTCTCCCTACTATATGATGTAATGATGATATGATGAATCAATGAATGGATCAGTAGATCCTCTTTTGGAAATTTGTCTTTCTATCCTATTTTCAGGTTGAGAACCTTGCAAAAAATTCCATGGCATGGGCCATGTAAGGGGATGAGCTCCCAGGCCATTTCGCTCAATAGGTTCAAGGGTTGAATGAACTTATATAAGGGGTGAGGTCCTAAATCAATCCAACTCCATGAGATACACAAAGTGTTTCTTTATATATCTCATAGGCAGGTTTGAACAGCCTACACCAACTGTACCTTAAGTTCAAAGCAAAAACAAACTTACGAATATCCATAAAACACTAAGTAATGTATATAGGATGGATGGTGACTTGTTTCCCTAGACTACCTTAAGGATGAATGACTGCAGCATTCAACCTTCTAAGGTGCTACCGGTAAAACATTCCCAAACATTAACAAAGATAAACAAAATAAAACCATCATTAAAAAACATCAAACAGTGAAAGCTGAACAAACAAGAATACCTAAACAACCATAAGGGCTCAACATTAAACATAAAGGATTTATCAAGCCAAAAACCACATATATTGTTCATAAGGCTTTTCAAAGCCTACAACCATACATGAACCTACCAAGTTCCACCAAAAGCAAGATTGTGTCAGTTAATTGTTTACAACAACTTTGCTAAGATAGCCACGAATAAAGGAGTAGAAAGAAGTTTAAGCAATACCACCTGACCCTGAAGGCTTAGAGGCTTCATCCTCTTCAACTACCTTCACCACCTTCACTTTCTTAGTCTTCTTCCCCTTCTTTGGTAACTTCTCAGCAAGTCCACCACCAACCTCTGAAGCTTCAACGCTTGCATCCTTCAACACACATTCATCAACATCTAGAGTCTTCTCACTATCCCCAGAATGAGCCATCTTCTTGGAAAATGCTTCAAGTACCTTAGCACAAACAGCTTCATTCAAACCTTTAGGCTTCAACTGCTTCAACTCCTGCAAAGGCTTCCCATAGAAAGAAGAGACTTGGGAAACGTAGGGCTAAGTTGAATGCTCCATCTTTAAGACTGTTTCCTTGAAAACTTCCATAGAGTTAGGCTGATACAAAGGAGACTCTTCCATAACTTGACCTGATTCATGGGCCTTGAAACCAGCAATGAAGCCTGCGTGTTTACCATGCACGAGCAACTTGGTATACACTTCCCCAAGAGCAGAATTAAACTGGGCTGAGTGAAGCAAATAAGTGACCACTTGCTGAAAACCCTCTTCAATCAGCCACTTGTTATCATCTAAAGCACTAGCAAGGGAAGCCTCCAACCTCTTTTTATTAGCTTCAAAAACTTTCTTCTCAGCATCAAGTGTTACTCTATCAGCTTCAACCTGCAACCTTGCAACCTCATGCCTCGCCATCTCTGCTTCATGACCCTTCTTCAACTCAGCAGCATCTTTCTTCAATGAAGCAAGAGATTGCTTCATTTCCCTCTTTTTTCTAGAAAAATCCCCATACTCAGCCATCATCTTTCTGAACCGACTAATACCCTCGGGAAGCATAGCAGCCAAGTTACAGGTCCCCATCATCATTTTGGTTAATAAAGCATCATCATCCATACCTTTTAAAGCAGCCTTGACACCCGGAGTGGCAAGATGTGCCAAGACATCCTCACAAACAGAAGAGGACTTAAAAGTATCACTAGGCTTCACATTCCAACCCGGGGTATACACTCCTTCACCTTCCAAGCTTGTCGAGCCTTCAGCAGTCTTTAACAAAGAAACCTTCCCAACATCCTTCTTACCTTTACGTTTTTTAATCACAACTGGAACCTCATCAGGAAAAACAGTCTCAACACCCTGATCCCTCTCATCTTCGGAATCCACTATCTCGTCACTTACATTCACAGCCTCCGACACATCAGCAGGCTTGGCAGCCTTCAACAAGCATCGGCTAGATATCCTGGTTGAAGCCTTAGAGGAGATAGCCTTCGAAAAACTCTTAACATTTAGAACAACAACATAGGTGGCTCCATCATACCTCCCCTTCTCATACTTTGTCAACACGTCCTCGCCCTCCACGGCTTCAGCATCTTTAAAAACCACCTCGGAAGCATCATCACCGTTGATAAAATCTAGTGCAGAAATGATTACAAATCAAACAAAGGAAAACAAATAACATAAGCAACATACAAAGAAAAACTAATAAAAAGCAAAAACAAAATCATGAGCATACCCTGATCACCCTTCATCAACACAGGGTCTCTACCCTCCTTATCCCATCGGGCACTAATCCCGGATAAAACCAAGAAAGGCTCGCCAAAAGGACGAAGCCTTGAAGGACATGATCGGATAGCTTTGAGGAAGTTTTCGTCTAGATCAGACTCTGATGGCTCCATTTCATTCAACATAGCCTCAGGATGTCTCCACACAGGCTTAAAGGGAAGAATAGACTCAGAAACCCAGAAAAATCTTGTTTTCCATGCACCGACCGTAGTCACATGCGAAGAAATTAAGTTAGTTTCAACATGAGACCCTTCAAAAGTATACCAATCGCCATTTTTGGCTAATCGAAAGAAACGCCTAAACATGAGAAGGGTCGGATCATAACCGAGGGCTCTACACAAGATTTCAAAATGTAACACACGCCCAACACCATGAGGATGAATCTGACCAAATGAAACCCTATAATACTCAAGCACATTTAACAAGAAGATAGAAAACGGGTGACGAAGATTAGAAAATTCGAAGTGGCGACAATACAAAGCAACTGAACCACTCGGACATTGAGAAATTGGGTTTGTAAGCCCAGGAGCAACAGGATTGAAGGACAAATCAATGTCTTATTCAGAACAAAATGCTTCAACTTCCTCTTGTGTAAGGGAAGAAAAGCTCACAGCCATGTCTTTCTTTGCACCCATGATGCTTCGAAGGATGATCAGAGCAAGAAAATTAAAAAGATACTAACCTGAATGTGGCAATGTGGAAACCCTAGAAAAATTGGGAGAAACTGTCGAAGAGAAAGAGTAAAGTAGGAAAGATTGTTGTTGAAAATGGTTAAAACCCTTGTTTTAACTGTTACGAATAAAAAATTAATATAAAAGTAATGATACTTTGCATTAAAACACATCCTGAAAGCCTGACACTTGTCACATCAACTGTGAATTCGAAATTCAAATCCAGAGAAAAGTTACCGCCCAAGCAAACTCTCAACCCTTGAACCTTTCAAGCAACCATAATGTTCAACAAACACTCAGAAGCCTTCTAGCTACGCCACAGAGACTCCTGACTTGGGAGTTGATGACATGGGTAGCTTAAAGCAAAATAGATTAACAATATCACATAACTGTGCTTAAAGGGTTGAAAGGTACAACGGTTCAAAGGGTCAAGAAACACTGATCAAAAGGTGACTTGTCTCATCACCTTTTTCCTCGGTCAACACAAGCAATTGTCCATGTATGGCACATGGAGACGCTGCAGTGATCGGACCGCAGGTCCAAAACCACCCTTGGCTTAAAGTGGCATGTCCTCTAGTTGCAACACATTTCAAGATAATATCCTTTCTAAAATGAGAAGATCCTTCTGCTATAAATCAGAGATCCATTCCACAGATCTGGACACATTCTAATTATTCTCTCTTACACTTCTTTGATCTTCACATGTGGGGGAAGAATCTCTCTACCACACTAACACACCACTTGAGTATAGAACAACAATTCTGGTCTTGAGTCTTACTCAAACCAGAATCTAACACTCAAAACAATATTATCTTGAACCTCCTTCTACGTTTTGCAACGTAGGACACCACGACCTGCGTTAAGCAGATCGAAACCCTTCAACCTTTTAACCCTTCATTGGACCCAAAACTAACGTTAGACCCTTATTTTTTATAGCAACAGTAAACAACAACAAGAATTTCTAGCATGAATACCGTATCTCGTGACCAAAAACATAACTAGTTACTAGTGGAGCCAAATCTTGCCCACATAAAATTGCAAACACACAAAAAGTTGTGAGACCAGTGATCGTAGACTTATTACGCCGCCGAGAGTAGGGGTGCAAACGAGCCGAGCCGAGCCCGAGCTCGACCAGGCTCAAACTCGAGCTCGATTAAGTTATAAGAGCTCGAGCTCGGCTCGATTCGAGCTTTGTTTTCAAAGCTCGAGCTTGGCTCGTTTATAATTTCTCAAGCTCGAGCTCGGCTCGGGCTCGGCTCATTTAGTATTTATTAGTTAATATATTAGACTAGATTATACCCCGGGAGCGTCCCGGGTTGAGAAATTTAATATGATACATCAATTTTACATATGAAATAGACTGATGTATAACTCTAATATTAATATCTAACCTAAAACAAATTAACAATGTACAACTCCAATGCTAACACCTAACCTAAAAAAATGTACAACTTTAATGTAACTCTAATATTAACACCTATCCTAAAGACTAAACAAATGCACAACTCTAACATACTAATATTGATACCTAACTTAAAACAACGTATAACTTTATTAACCTATTCGGCTCTGGTTACAAAAAAATTCATATTTACTGATTTAAACATAATTAGTGACTTGTCTATACATGATTAATGATTTACCTGAACACTTTGTGTTTTTTTCCTGTATGAACAAAACCCCACAAAAAAATTTCTCCGTTTTTTATATAGCACTATGGTACTCGTTGGAAAGATAATAAAACGCTCGTTAATTTGGTGTAAATTTTTTCTTTAAAAAATCTCGTATATTAAAGACATTAACGTTTAAAAATTATGGGAGGAAACATGAGTGTGAAAATCCAATTTTGTTTTTAAATTATTTTTTTCCTAAAATATCATAGCACACTCAAGGAAGATAATGCCTCTTTGAGTGCCATGTCATTAAAATAACTTTGGTTTATTATATGTATAGATAAAAATAATATAAATAATTGTTCATTTAGGCTCGTGAGCTCGATAAGTGAAGCTCAAACAACTTTAAATGAATGATAAATATTATTAAATATTAAACAAAAAAACTAATATTATACTAGGCTCGACGAGCCTAACGAGCTTCACATGTCAGGCTCGAGCTCGAGCTCGATAAATAAACGAGCTTTGTTTTAGGCTCAAGCTCGGCTCGAGCTCAATAAAGCTCGGCTCGTTTTGAGCTTTTTGTCGAGCCAAGCTCGAATAGCTCGCGAGCTGCTCGGCTCGTTTGCTGCCCTAGCCAAGAGTATGGCATATGCGTTTTAAGCTTGTTTGGGGCATCATAAGGTGACATACAAAATGGTTTTTTACACTCTTGGTAGCTTAATAAGTCTTGGGTCATTGTTTGAAGATTTCAACTACTCAATTGTGCTTAACACTAGGTTTCCAGATGCTTTTGTATTTATTTAGGCAATTAACTGAGAACGTACTCCAGACTAAACCATTGATCATAATCATAACCTGGAAGAATTCAGAATTGGCTGTCCCTTGATGGCAATTACGGTCGGAACCTGTTATACTGAACATAACAAAAGCTTGACTTGAACGATTTCTAGCTCCATCAAAAGGCTTGACTCATTTGCAACCCTATTCATCGTGATGACCAACAACTAAAACAATGGCTCATCAATGTACCAACAAAAGAGACCAAAAGTCTATATATAGGCCTTCCAGGGCTGTGCAACTCTTGACACCATATACATGTAACAGTCAATGGCATTAAAAAAATAATAATAATAACAATGCCTGTTATAGTATACACATGTTTACGCTTGCTCAAATGAATAGCTTATGGAAAACCTCTATAAAAAAAAAAAAAAAAAAAAAAAAAAAAAAAAAAAAAAACACAATGCGCTCAGTAAGCATTGCTAATTAAACTGTCTTTGCAACTGCAGGCAGTGATTTTAGAAGCATGGATGATGGTCGGCGCAAGGTGTGATTAAGAAGGAGCATAAAAGTTAAAAGAGTCAATGCCCCCGCTTGGTGGGCCGTGCCAAGTGAAACCGGCACATAAGATAGAAGAGTTGAAACGCCTAGAGTAACCTGCAAATATAGTAATCACTTTATTTATATCATGCTTGTTAATTGAGGGAGGGCAGGGTTATTTAAAAGACTAAAATATTACTGTGTAAATGAATACCTGGAGAGCAGCCATTCCCACGGTGCTTCCAATCAAAGAACGGATAGCAGGATGTAGATCAAGTTTTCTTGTTGACCACCATAAAGCACTGATTGATGCTAAGGTAGCAGTTGCAAGTATACGATGATCAAGCTGTACACACACACACACATACACACTTAAGTTCCACATTTGTTGAGATGTTGTACCTAGAGATATAAACGAACCGAGCCGCTCGTAAGCTACCTAGAATCGGCATCACTAAAAGCTCGAACCAGGCCGAGCTTAAATGAGCTCGAGCCTAGCCTAAGCCTCATATATACCTAGCTCGTTTACACCTGCGAACCTATTATAAATATTACTATATATAATTATGATAAAAAGTAAATAATATATATGATGTTGTATATATAAAAATTAAATCATAAATATATACAAATATAAATTTATATATATTTAACTAAAATAACTTAAGAAGAATAAAACATCAAGCCCAAGGCAGGCTCATGTACACGCTAGCTGTAACTCCCCGGCCCCGGAAGAGGAGCAGAGTTAGGGTTAACAGTGGCAACTAGCAAGACGATTCGATCAGATAGGTTGCTTAGGGAGTCAAAACAAGCAAACTTTAGTTTGGGTTGATGAATTACATATTTTTCTTCATTTTTTAACTATTTATAAGTAATGTGAGATTAAATGAATAATCTGGTCATCATGTTCAACCTCTAAAGCATGCAAGAAACAAAAAATTGCTAAGGTACCTGCACAGTTGCTGTGTTCTCAAAGAAGTTGCGGAGAAGCGGCTTCATACTCAAAACGTCTTCTGGGATCCATGAATCACCCATCTTTGGAAATGTATTAAATGCGTGTCCCTGCAGAAGTTTTAACATAAAATTAAGCCACAAAATAGGAAATTTCAAGTAATATTCTACCCTTTTAAAGCGCTTAGTAACATACTGCATCATTTCCTGCAACAAAGGCTCCTGAGATTGCAGTTATACCAACAAGGATGCCAACCGGAAGAGCAAACCGTTTGACTTTTGCAGCCCCTTTGACCCAAGCTATTGACTCGGTTGGAGGTTCAGGCATGACAACAGTAAGGGCAGTCCAAAAGAGTCCACAGTATATAGCAAAAGCTGATGTCAGATGAGCAGCTAGACGGTATGGGCTTACTCTTGGTTGAGAGTATTCTGAGGGTGGCTCCTAAAAATAAAAATATATAATATTAGAGGTGGAAATTATTCAGGCTATGTTTTGTATCTTACTAGTTAAACTAGGTAAAAAAATAGCTAAAAACATATGTCAATTGCGTAGAATTTATAAAAGAAGAAAAATGATGCTTACTTCTAAGCCACTTTTAACCATCCACCAACCAACCAAGCCTTGCCCACCACCGAGAGCAAAAAGAGCCGCAAGTCTAACTCCAAGGCGTAAATTGATATAACCTTTTCGCATAAAATACGAAAACGGGAGAGCAAACATTACCCCCAGCGCCCTTCCCCACATACGATGTGCATATTCCATCCAATATATGAACTTAAAATCATCAATGTTCATTCCTCTATTCACACTGCAGGTAGTTAAAATCAGCTCGCGATGTTAAATCAACCAATAAATGTAGCAAAACAATGAGTACTCCTTAATCAGACTCTCAATCGGAGCAACATCACATTTGCAGTTTGACTATAGCATTAATGTAGTGATCTTTGTGGAATGACGATCCATAAAGATGTATCGAAATGCACTTGTAATTACAAATACGCATGAGTTGTTTTTAAAACAAAGAAAGAGTAGGGATAAAAGTGACTGACCGCTTGAACTCAGGGGAGTGTTTATACTTGTCAAACTCAATCAACCAATCTTGATCGGATAGAGGAGGAAGACTGCCAGTGAACTTCCAGTCAGTCATGGAAAGACCAGAGCGAGTAAGGCGCGTGACCCCACCAAGAATAACCATACTGAAGACCCACGCAGCGGATGCGAAAAGCCATATTCCTATGGCTTTCTGGGCGTGGGGTCCAGCGGTAACAAGAAGCTTCAGAGTCTCCTTATTTTCCTTGCAAGCAGAAGCAGCAGCCACAGTGGAGATACATTTAAATGACGGCGGCTTGTAGGACCCCTAGCAAATTAAAAATCAAACAAACATATGACCTCTAGTTTCTCATTATTCAGACCAGCCCAGCCCAGGTGAGAAATAAAATATGCAATGTGATGGTATAATAAAATCAAAAAGCAAATATATTATAATATTATATTATTATATTTATATAAGCAGATTATTAACACAGTAGAATTGAAGAATAAAAACCTTGTTGAGATTGTGAAAGGCGTTGACGAAAGAGGTTCTGGCGGTGGGATTGGAAAGATGGTTGGAGTAAGGATTTGAAGAGAATCGAGTGTAAATATTTGTGGATTTGTAGTGACATGTTATCTGATTCATGGATTTGCTCCTCTTTATCATGGATATTAATCTGCTCTGCCACATTTCTTCTTCTTCTGGTGGTGGTGGTGCTAACTAGGGTTTACAACAATTTTATTTTATTTTATTTTAGTCTGGGGGGTTTAAGAGCTGAAGAGAATTATACTACACAGACACCGGTTCGGTTTGGGCATTAAACGTGTACATCATATGACCATCAAACTTTACGTGTTGTGTTACCAATTATGCTTTAACTCACCCTTTTATACTGGTGGATGGCAATGGGTCGGGTTTGGGACGGGTTTAGGTAATCTCAACCCCATACCCGATTAAGTATGTTTGTCCCAAACCCATCGGGTTTGTGTCGGGTAATTATCCATCGGGTATCGGGTATACCCGCGGGTTTCGGGTAAACCCATAATTTTAAAAACTTACCCATTTGGCATATCCGACCAAAAACCCGTCGGGTATCTATTGGATAACTACTAACTAATTACATTTAGTATTATTAAACATATATGTAAATATTCCAATGTATAAATATAAAATATTTAAATCATATAAAAACATTCAAATCTATAGATAACAAATAGTATACACTATTTTTGGTAATTTTTATCATAATATGGCAATTTAGATAGACAATTTGATATATTATGCATACATATTTAAAAAGATATATAAGAAATTATATTGGGTATCTAATCGGGTAAACGAGTATACTTTATTGGGTAATCGGGTCGGGTAAACGGGTATATCATCAAATCCCAAACCAGCGAAAAAAATAAAAATTAATCCCATACCCGGACCCATGCCCGATTACCCGACCCCAAACCCGTTCCAAATGTGTCGGGTTTCGGGTTTACCCATCAGGTTCGGGTTTTATTGCCATCCATGAGTATTTTTTTTCTATTCTACACATGCTACTCTTTCTTTCTCTCTCTCACACACACCCACACAAACCGCACCCACTCACCATACCTGATTTGGTGGTATTACTCATTTGGGTATTGTCCCTTTAAGTGTTGTGAACAAAGTCGTGTAGGTTCAACTTGCATTAAATGAGTTTTAGCACTAGATTTATAAGAGGGTGTGATTGTAATTTAATAAATATATTCACTAGCGCTTTGTTACTCTTTATAATCTAACAAAAACCGCATTTTTTTTTACTCAAAATTGTGCTTATCTTCTCTAGTATCTCTTCACATTTCATTGTTTATTTTTATCTACATATTACCAACAAACACTATTTTTTTTTTCTCAGTTACAACATATCAAATATAAAGATTGAATTTACTCTCTAACATGTATTTTGAGATAAAGAGTAAAATAGAGAATTTGATGTAAATGTTAAATGAATGAAGACTCTCTTTTTTTTCTAAAGGGTTAAATGAATAAGTTGTTAGTGAATGCTCTAAAAGGATAAATGTTTTTTTATTTTTTTACTTATTTAGATGAACTCAAAATTAAAACACGCTATCAGTAAATTACATGTCTATATAACAATAACAAATAGAGATATCAATCAAACTCAAACCCGATGAGTAAACCACATCTGGGACTGGGTAATTGGGTATGAGACAAGATATGGAAATATGGAATTATTTTTAGTTTTCAAAAAATCTGGGACATATATGAGATTTAGTGACACGACTGTTTACCTGACCTAATTGACTAATAACGTATACATGTTTACCTAGTTATATATCCGAACAATATTATTTTAATTTTTTTAAATATGTATATACGATAACATGTTTTCCTTTTCTTATTCTTATGGCACCATTGTAACAAAATTTTAACATGTTTTCCTTTTCTTATTCTTATGGCACCATTGTAACAAAATTTTGGTTGTGTTTTGTTGGCATTTGTTCATCAAAGAAGGCTTAATCATGCCATCACACTAGGTTATTATATTTTTTTTCTTGTGGTTCGATCAATGATTTATCGGTCATTGACGCCGATAAGATCAAGATCCATCTATTAATGTGACACCCCGGAACATACGTACGGAGAAATAATTATTTCTAATTATTTTATCATTGTTTTAAATAATATGTTAATTGAATAGGTGACACCAGATAGTATAACACTTTGTTTCAGAGTTTCATTAAAGGATGGAAGAGAAAGGATCTCCCTCCTCTTCCTTTCTCTCCAATTCCTTTCAAATTGAAAAGATTGAAAATCACTCTCAAATCCTCTTTATTATCACTTTCATTCCCTCCCTTTCCGTCCTACAAAAAACTCTGGAACACATTTTTTTCCCACTTCCTTCTCAATCCTTTCTCTTCCATCTTTTAATGAAACTCTGGAACATAGTGTAAAAGGAGAGCGTGCAAAATTTAGACATAAAGCCATAAAGGGCATTTCTTTACTTATTGAAGAGAAAGGATAGAGTGCAAATTCCTATCCAAATAAATGACAAATTCATATCTAAATAAATGACAATTTGTGTAATTTTATCTAACTATAATAATTTGTCCAAAAATAATGCAAGCAAAACATACTTCCCTCATAAAAATGAAATTGAACATATAATGAATTATAGTTGTTAAAAGGCCTATGCCCGTTGATAAGACTATCCGGAGTGGGAGGGGGGAAAAGAGGGGAATGAAGCGTCATGTGGCACTTGTGGGACCCATGCGGGAGGAAAAAAATTGTGGGGAGTAAAAAAAAAAACCCTGACCAATCAGATCATGCCACGTCACCCACCAAAAATGCCCCATGCCGGTGACCCCCCCCCCCCCCTTCCACGCCATACCGGCGGCGGTGCCCCCCCCCCCCCCCCCCCCCCACTCCGGATAGCCTAACTATGAAATGAAAAAATAGTAGCACATGGCTAACTAAGAAAAGGACAGTACTCAAAATTTACAGAAAAAAAGTTTCTAGAAAATAAAATTGAAGCCAATATGTAGTCAAATTCGCATTACAAGACTTTGTACAACAAAACATTCTTCTCTCAATTACTTACAGGTTCTGCAACGTCGAGTTTATAAGTTTTGTGACAATACGTATGCTGGCCAGCTCAGAAACCGAAGTCGTGGGAACACTCATCAGATGGTTCAGAATCGAGTACACTTGTTCAAATATGGGCCTTACATGCATCGCAATGATCCCGTCCGTTGGTTTTATGGCCACCACCACATCAATCATCCAACCAAGTTTCATAGATGTATCATTCCCAATATCACATGCCAATTGCTGCAGCAATGATAGCAGTACCCCTTGGCTCAGAGGAACAGCATTAGCGTTTAATATCCCCTGTAGATCAACCTACATTTTAACACAAAATGTCAAACTATACCAAATAACCAGCAAGTCATTTTATTTAGAAAATCAGATTGATAATAATATGATATAGTTTCTTTAATCATATTTGGCATCCTAATTATTATTATTAAAAAGTTTATAGGGAAAAATGATTAGGGTCAGGCTAACCTGACCAGCGACTTTGACCCATTGAAAATATCATCATCATCATATTCAGTTAATCCCACCTATAGCAAAGCTACGGTAGGGTCTGAGGAGGGTAACATGTAGACAGCCTTACCTCCTAAGCAGTCAATATCGGTGGGATAGCGGTGGGATATCGGTTATCGGACCCTCATCGATATTCGGTGTCAAATAGCGGTGGCAAATATCGGTACCGATATTATCGGTGATATTTGCCGATATCCCACCGATATTTTGATTCTCAAATATCGGTTATAGCGCCGCATTTCAAGGTTTTGCTTTTTATAGGCCAAATTACAATAAAATCCAATAATAATCTTTTTTTTTTTTTGGAATAGGCCGGTAAATATTAAGAGCCCAACTACCCAAAAACACTTCCAAAACCCTAAAGTGGACAGATTTGTCTCTCCTTCGTCTTCTACCATTCGTCTGTGACTGCCATCAAATCTATTATTATGTTTTAGGTTATATATAGATAACATTTCAAATATTGACACTTTGGAGCCTTGACTTTTGATATTACCATTAATAATTTAGTATTATATATGACTATGTTTAGGTTTTATATTATTGTTAATATATAAATATTAAAATTCTACATGATATTAAAATTACCGATATCCCGCCGATATCCCACCGCGATAACCTATATATCAAATATCGGCCCTTGACCGATATTCGATTTCCCACCGCATTAACTGCTTAGCTTACCTCTACCCCTAAGAATAGAGAGGCTGCTTCCAGTGAGACCCCCGGCTCGATGTGGTTTGGTATAAAGCCTTGGACATGAGGCACAGAACACTTAGGAATCGGGACAAACCCGATCGGTGCATGTACCCCTTTGTCTTTTGGCTATCCACGCCACCACATACATGATGCATGATTAACCATCCGTCGTTTTTAACGTTATTATCACGAAATTAGTAAAATAACGTTAAAACTAGTGCAACTTTACTTTTGCCCCCCAAGGGCCACACCCATTGAAAATACCTAGTTATTAATAAAAATATTCTGTAATCTATTTGGCACCCTAAAAAGCATTATGAATTTCGGAAAAGAAAACATGATCCAGGCCGGTCTAACCCGCCTCAAACCCTTTTTGACCCATTAAATATACTAAAACTTTCTGCAATCTATTTGACAAGCTTATTATTATTATTATTATTATTATTATTAGGAACTTGATAAAGAATACGTGATTTGGGCCAACCTAACCCAACCTGAACCTGTTTTGACCGATTAAGTATACCTAACTACTACTACTAAAGCTTTCTGTAGACAAAGAAAGTAATTCGGGTCAGGCCAACCTGGCCCTAACCCGTTTTGACCCATTGAATATACCTAATTGTTATATATAAAAAAATTAAACTTGTGCAATCTATTTTAAGGCTAACTATTATTAGAAAAATTTTGGAAAAGAAAAGGTGATTCGGGTCAGCTTTAGGCTGACCCTAACCTGTATTGACCTGAGAGCATAACCAGGAAACGATGTGAACGTCACTTCTTTGCAGGGCAACAGTAAAGGCCTCCTCATATTTGTGTTCATATGCCAACCTAGATAGCTCTTTCCTTGGATCCGTCGGTACTTCAATCTATTATAATAATTAGGAATCAATTTGAGCTTATCTCAAGCATTGTAATGTACAGAAAGGGTAAAACCGACCTTTTCATGGAAAACACCTGATGGGCCATTGCTTAGTTGGCTTATCAATGGATTTGCTGATTTAGAATGAACTGCAAGAGCCATTAGTCTTCTTTGAGAATCAGCCAATTCACTGCTCAGTGTTTGACTCAGAGATGAAGCTGAATTCACGGTATCCTGAAAAGAAAAATAAACAGTCTATAAGACCAAACAGGGGAAATGATGTCAAATAACATGAGTTATGAGAAACAAAGAAAGCTCAGTAATTTTATGTTCACTTTCTAAATAATCTACATATCAAATATTATCTAAAGAACTATTACTGAAAAAGATTGAATCCATAAAAAGGAAGCCAAGTTGCGTTTGATTGCATTTCGGTTAACCAACTTTCGTTAAGCCAAAAAACACACCAGATTTTTAAGAATTTTTATTTATGGTAATAACCTAAGGCAGCCACTTTTCATGTGCAACGTTAGCGCCATGCTAGAAAACAGGCATGGTATATAGGTTGCCGACATGTCAGTTTTCACATCACCAATTTGACCCGTTCTAGGTCAACATCAACTAAGCCAAAATTAGTTAACTTATTAGCCATGAAATAATGATCCAAATTTTGTTTTAATATAACTATTTATGCAGGTTGTAAGCACCTGATTGTGTCATTGGAACTAATCAACCATTGAATTTGTTTTTTTTTTTCTTCTTTTGCAGCCAAGCATTCAAACTTTACATGTTTGATCCTTTAACAATAGAAATAACCCAAATTGACCCTTCTCACAGAAATGGGAAAAGGGTATCAGATATTAATTGCACACGGATATCTTTTCAAATAACTGAGAGATGTCAAGGAAAAAACAGGGGTCCCAAACAGAAAATGATTTGTGTGTTCTTACCCTCAAAGCAAAGGCCAAAGGTGAATGCATGGACTCAACTTGCTGCTGAGCTGCAGTTATATGTTCAATCATTCCCTTTTGGAAGGTAGCATCAACTTGGTCAAACATGGTCTTGCATGATGTCTCAAATGCAGGAATGACAGAAGCCTCCATACTCGACCTCAGTGCTTCCTGCAACATAATTTCCCATGTTCAAAGTACATTACATTTAACAAACATGGCTGACGTCTTAAAACTTAATCCCCATGTCTTTCAATGACCAAACAGGGTCCTCGAAAGACAAAAATTATAAAAATGTCAACGTCGCTGATGACCATCCATATATTAATCACCAACAAATCCTCAGATATTGGAAACCTCCGTTATATCATACCTGCAAAGCTTTTTTACCAGACGTTTGAAATTGGGCTTGAATTTGCCTAGAAACAGTAGCTTCCAGCTTAGAATTAACTGCTTTTTCCAGTTGATTTACAGCCTTATCACCTATGCCCCTCTGTACCCGAGATCAAAGCATAATTGTATCAGATACTATAAAAATACCTAACAGTTATCTATGTCACAAAACGGCCAAGCGAAGAACTAGCTAGGCTAAAAAGAAAACAGACCAACAGAGCCTAACAGGTCAAAAGTCACCCAAGGTGTATATTTATTCAAGACGTTAGATTATTATCATAAAGAAATAAAGTTCTTGATCATATTTAAATTTTAAATCCTCAAAATTAATAAATAAATAAATATTGCGGGTCAACCAAACATTCCTGCAATCCTGCAATTAACATACCGTTTCCACCTGCTCCCAACCGTCCCAACCCACCCATTTTGCCACATATGCTAGTGAAAAGTGAGATGTGATAACCTGGAAAGCATCTGAGATAGCTGTAGAGACTGTTTTCTCAATAAGTGAATTAACAGAACGCCCAACAGCAGGCACCACTGCAGCCATTTCTTTCTTGAGCATTTTCTCAGATGCTGCAAGTAGTTCCTTATAGCTGTTTGAAGATGAATTTGATATTTGCTGAAATCGGTCTTTGTTTGACTTTTCCTGTTTCGCAAACTCTTCTTGACAACGAGCCCAATAAGCATCAGAATTCGCTTTATGAAGTTTCTCCATGCTTTTACCAATGACTGTCTCGATTCTTTTCCCTTCTTTTGTAATAGGTACTGCAGCCACCACCGGAATCTGCTTCTGGATTTCCTTTTGATTGATCAAAACCTGCAGTTAAGAAGATTATTACTTAGTTGCTTCAGAAGATAATGCAGTCATAAACCGTGATTACTGCTAACACCTGCCGGAATTCAACCATCCATTATCAGAATTTACACCCATCACCAAGAATAGAGGTAGCGTTTCAAGCAAATTATCTAGAAACAGGTCAATTTACGTTATAGTTTATTAAAAAGAGGTCACGTTAGAAATGTAGCTAACAAAGAGGTGAAATGTTTTAGCCGACACCTGCAGTATATTCTCGAGTGCTAACTGCTAACAACCTCTAAATTGTTCTATTCTAGGAATGGAAAAATGTTATGATGGGGCAACCTGTTTTGACCAGTTACACAATCTTCAAGACAGGCTTGTTAAGTTACAAGGAAGACCAACTACAGCTATTGATCAATGAAGCAACTGCTTTTCCCACCTATTTTATTCAATATAGTTAGGCCAAAACTATGTTTTACATTAGTAGTTTGACTAGTTTCACAAATCGCAAGCATAAGCAGTATGAAACTCTTTTTGTGAATTCAAATTTGAATGTTAAGTGTATATATGTCGTCCGGACAAGAGGCGGATATATTACCTGATTAAGTGTTTCTTGCATGGACTGAATTTGTGAAAGTATAACTTCTGCTGATGGAATACTTGAACTCACTCCGAGGTCATCAATAGAATCAGTTGACTTTAAGACACTTGGAGAAGGAGATTGTCCTGAAATTTGAGCCTTCTTTTTCTTCTTCTTTTTTTCTTTCGACGAGGTACCAACAGATTGAACTACTCCAGTCATAACCGTCTCAACTGGTCCAGTGAGATCAGTTGCCGAGTCATCAACTTCATCGCGAGCATCTAAAATTTGATCCCCTTGTTTAGACATGAAATCTTGTGACATTTCACACCCAAGACCTGATGACTGAGAGAAGAAACTTTTGGATTTTTCCTTTTCTTCATAAGCAGAACCATTAAGTTCAACTTTCAAGGCAATATCAGCATTTTGACTATTTCCCATTTCACCCACAACCTTAATCTCCACCTCAGCGTTCTGTGTATCGGAGTTTATTGCCATGCCATGCTTATTGTAGACATGATTCACTTCAGATGATAACGTGGCCATCAATTCAGAAGGAGTTACCAGATGGGTTGGATGTTTAAACTTGACAGTGTGGTCATCATCATTGTTATCGTCCAACGACGCAACATTAGACAAGTTTGAACATGCAGTTTCCAATTGTCTGCCGTCCCTGTGTTTCTGATCATCATAACCATTTAGGTGATGGCGTGGCTCAAAAGTGCCAGATTGACTTCTAAAATCAGAAACTTTTCCAGATAACATAGTGCTCGATGGAACCGCAGGTGATACAACACAAGAAATATTGGTATTAGTATCGTTGAGTTCCTTAGGGCTTAATGCAGGTGCACCATCCAAGCTAGGTCCCAAGCTAGTGAGAGCAATCTCATCCAACTTACCACGGGAATTTTCTAAACCAATAAAGCCTTCTGCAATCGCCACATCATGGGAAACGGTTGAGCTGGATTTCTCATAGACATCACAAGTTGGAGGTGGCAGACACTGAGATAAGTCTAAAGCATACTGCTGAATGGCTTGTGTTTGGACACAATAAAGCTGAACAATCTGGTCCCCGTTTGGTAGCGGGTAACTAGTACCAGTTAAACTCAATATTGGCATAGTAACTGTGAACTCAGCTATGTAATCCAAATGGGTTGCTTCTGGATTGGGCCCATAATCCAAGTGTACAGCATATATGACATTTCTCTTAGCATTTGCCAGTAAGAGAAGCCCAGTTTGAGATAATGCAACTACTTGATTGAAAAATACATCCTCAATTCTAGGTTGAGCAGAACTTTTCAACTCCAATGTTTGGGTACAATGCCATGAATCAGCATCACTAGGAAGCAACCATCCTTCTTCACTTTCAGAGGCCCATATTTTCACTTCGCGATTCAACGGGCCCTGCAATCATCTTTCAAATGGTCAGAAAGAGTAAAATCGGTAGACTTATAAAAAAAAAATAAAAAAAAAATACCAGCTACAAAGGAAAACGGGTTGAACGGGTCAGGCAAGTCAAAAGTCATCAAAAAGTGTATTTTGGATACATAAAACCACCTAAATGGTTTTATTTCAAAATAATAGACTATCATTGTAAAAAAATAGTATATTTAATAACATTTAGTAAACTATTTACTTATAGAACTCAAAAAGAGGGGGGAAAGATGCATGTAGATCAGCCCGATCAGACCCATTTGTGTGTACTAAAAAAGACTGTTTTGACCAGAGAAAACTGGTCCAACATACACCAGTGATAAGTATGATGTGATCTGGGCGATGTGGAGCAGTAAAAAATGTAACAGAGTTGACAGGAAGGCCATCATGTGGTCTCAGTACTGCAATTGGTGATGAATTGTGATCTTCCCAGATCTTTATCTGCTCAGCCAAAATAAAACTTCATGTTACTTTTTGAATCTTTAATCAAAAGAAACAGAAAAGGAATCAGAATCTATCATTTGTCAGTTAAACGACTGGAGATGTAATATAAAATTAACTCATAATACAAGTACATCTGTGACAATTATACAACCAATCATGGACATGCTTTTTCTCAATTCAAAGAAAAATAAACAAATTGCAGGCACATAATGCACTTCTTTCAGAAACTTTTTATACTAATGTTCTGTGGGTAAGTATCTGTTTTTGATTCTTGAAGTTCGGGTATCAGATTCTTAACAGACTACAGTGGTATGCAAACATAATAGAGATGCCATTCTTCAATTCTCTATTGCCCATACAAGTGTGCTATGTATTTTCACCTTTGCACAGCATTTGTAGTAAACCGAGCTTCCAAAAGTAGAAGTTGACTAACAACAGAATTAATTTTAGTGCGTTCGACTTCAGTGGACAGAAATTGAGAATTTAGACTTGAAACTTCTTTGACGAATCGTAATTACTTGGAGAAATCACTAGATTTTTTTTCAAATAATATACAGCAACCCTTCACATGATATTGATCAATTAGAATGCAGGTTTAGTATTCAATATGGCCATATAGGAATTCGAATGAGGCAGTACCATATATTAGTGTTAAATTATTTGTCATGTGGCCCATCATGACTACTTGGGTTACAAACTAATTTGTTTCAAAATACCCAGTAATCTTTTTGATGATAATGATTATTTAGAATGTTGCTCAAGTATGCAGAACGAGAGTGTCATTTCTTAGTGTAAAAATTAACTTGTCTATTGGTATGTTATAAAATACAAGTTATTGATTCATAACTTTTTACTCACTGGGCCAAACAAGATAGCAAGACTATTCAAACATGAGACCTCTATAATAAGTATGAACATGAACTGAATGCCAAAACACCCCAATTGGAGAAGTAGTTAGATATTAGACAAAACTAACAAACCTACTTTATGTTTTGTTAACTAGAATTTCCTTTACGCATTTTTTATTCATCCTAGATGACCACAAATTCATTCTACTTAAATGGTTAGATACAAATCAGTTCATGACCATTCATCTTTTGCTCCAAAACGTATTTGCAATTTCAGAAGCAACTTGGATTACAGTAGTCAATACGTCATCCACATCATAACATTAGTTAAAATACTATCTCTAGCCTGATTATTTTTTATCAACCACATGTGCTTATTAGTTTTAAGCTAGGGTGGTTAGAATTTAGATTTATAAGGAATGAAAATGACTGAGCATAATCAAGTATAGATAACAGTATTTGAATCTATCATTATATCAAAACAAAATACATGTTATGTACATCATGTAATTTATACTTAACATACAAGTTGTGGCACATCTAATATATACTCATTACAAAGAAAGATACAAATTACAGGTCAAACCAAAAGATATTAAAAAGTTATAACGCTCAAGATGGGAACATAAGCCATGTTGCCTTGCTTTATCCTAATTCCTATAAGATACCAATGTCAATAAAGCTACATCAATAGCTCCCAAGAGCACTCACAATGGAGTCCCTATCCCCTTCCCCATAACCAAGTTGTAAGAAAAATGTGAGATTTTGTTTATCTTCACTCATAAAGTGAAGTCCCCATCCCCACACCCCAAATTATGTGGAAAATTAAAGTAAACCCCACATTTGTCCCCTATCCCACATTTTTGGGTGGTTATCAGTAAAAAAAAAAGTATTATTTAGTTGATTATGAATATATGTGTGTGTGTGTGTGTGGAATTGGATGTGGGGTGCTTAAAAAGTGAACAAATTTTGGGGATAAATTTGTAATTTAGTTAATTATATGGATAGCGATGAGGATTCCATTGCGAATGCTCTAATGTTGATTACAAAAAGGCGTTTAAAGGTCAGATTGTAGATAAATTGGCATAAAAGGGGAGACATCAGGCAGCCAGTGACATAATGACAAAGTGTATTAATCACAACTCACTGTTCCGTCTACAGAAGCAGAGACCAAACGAGTGATCATCCACTGACACATGGATAAATCTGTCACTTCACCATCATGCTTGCCGACGAACTGAATTCCATCAATTAACTTATCAACAGAGCATATGAGAGGTTTATCTGCTGAGTATACTTTACCTCTTCCAATCTTTGTCGCGTCTAGTCTAAGAATATGATTACCAATTCCAACTACAAGAATTTCCTGCAATAAATAGTAGAACTTACAACACCGCAAGAAATTTGATGGGTCAAATGGGTAAAATCACAAAAAAAAAAAAAAAAAAAAAAAAGAAGTTAAAATGGAATCGATCGAATGGGACAAAAATCGCCCCCAAAGCGTATTTTTAAAATACTCCAAAAGTCATTTTATTAAAAAAGTTAATGTTTTATCAAAATTATATAATATCTGTAAGCATATCTGGCATACAACTTATTTATAGAAACCAATTTTTTTGTTTTTAAAATGTTTTGGATCAACCTGGCTAGTTTCTCAACCTGCAGACCAGCCCATTTTTACCATCTTTACACGCAACTATGACAAAATCTTGGGAAAACATTACTTGTTTATGACAGTGCCAGCAAACTCGAGGATGGACAGGCTCTCCTTCATCAATTTGTACTGCAATAACTATTTTTCCTGTGATTTGTAGCTTATCATATTCATCAAGATCTTCTACAACCTTCCATACATAAACTCGTCCATCCATGCTTGCACTGCATACAAGCATGTCAGTGGTACCCTAAGACTAAAGCAAGAGAATAATAATACAACTCCTACCTGGCTAGAAGTTGAACATCCTCGGCAAAGAAAGCCATATCCGTAACCCTCTGACAAAAAAAACGTTGTTTCTATAAATAGAAGAGAACAATAGAAGCAGGTTCAACCACACTTTAGTTTCACTGAAACGCTCACATTCAAGGCCACAATTTCATAAGAAAAGATAAATAACACGTGCGCAATATGACTAGCCTCTCCCAAATCAAGAAAAGCATAAGATGGCAATTTCATGTAAAAACTCTAAAGATGCCCAAATATGGCAGTCAGCTAAGAATTCATCTCCATTTAGAGGCTTGGTTATAAAATGTGCGAGAAGCCATGCGTTTTGATCCATAAAGCCGATGCGAGACACGCGCATCATGTATGCAAGGCGTTCTTATTAAAAAAATACATACATATATATACACACTACAACACTATTTGTAGATAACAAAGGCAAAGCTTGGCTTTTTGAATCGGGGGGGGGGGGGGGGGGGGGGGGGGGGTGTCAGGACCACTCGCGGCCCAAGCAATCCTTCACCCCTGGTAGATAACATTTTAACTTGTTAATTTCAAACCAAAATAAAAGATACTCTCATCATCTGCGGTCATCTTTGTTTAAACAATGGTCAGATTTGTTTAAATAATCAAACCCATTGCTCACTGAATGGTAACATTTGTACAATTGATGGTCAGATATGTTGAATCAGATTTGAAAAACTCACCCATTGCAATCGATGGTCTAATTAGTTAAATACTAGCCAAGTACATAATGCACCACATCAGTCATTACGCATCAGTTGCATAACATAGAACCGCATCAAGCGTACTAAGGGCACCTCATGCACGCGCATTTTTAAAGCAAATGTGTTCAAAGTGATCAATGTGAGTCAAAGATCAAAGCCAGATAATCAGTTGCTTAAAGCTAAGGATAGTTAAGTCTGTAGTTCCATCCATGCTTATCTATCTCATAATCAGTTTACAGTAATTATCTATCAGAAAGCTACAATCATAATAAAAACCTATAATCACAACCAATTGAAGGGAAGGAAAAGAATGTAACCTGCTCAAGGCCTTTAAACAAGGATCTCAAGGCAGTACTAATATTAAGAACCCTAATCGCCCCCATTTTCAAAGCATAACATATGTAACTCTTATTAACCGCAATCAGGCGTCCAACCACCAAATTGGGATGGGAACCATACTTGGTAATAGGAGTAACCTCAAGCTGAGGCTGCAGCTCTCCAGGCAACCTAACATCTATATCATACACAAGGCGTTCCCCGACCAAATGCCGGCCTTTGGGCAGCATTGGAGCAGGTTCGAAAGTCGGGTTGTGGGTGGAAAGTGGGGGGGAAGATTGAGGTGGAATATTGTCGGGGTTAGAGGAGGAGTTTAAGAAAGACAAGAGGCGGTCGCCGTCGTGTGATTGTTGATGAATGGGGAAAGGAGGGGGTGGAATGTGGAACTGATGGTGGTATATAGGGTTAGGGGGAGGAGGATATGAAGGGTAGAGGTGGTGGTTGTTGTTAGGGTTTTGTAGGGTTGTGATTGGTTGTTGTGGTGAGGGAATAGGGGGGAATAGTCTGTGAATGTCCAAGGGTGGTGGTGGTTGGTTTTGGTTACCGGGTGAAGAAGACATTATTATTATGATTGCAGGCAGGAGTTGGTTTGATTTTATTTATTATATCATGGAGGGTTGATTGACAAAGAACTGGGGGGTTTAGGGATGCTTTGCTTTGGAGAGTTTAGTGATATTGATATGAGTGAGATTTGGGACGTTGACAGGAATTCACTTTTCGGAGACCAAACCCCAATCATTAGGCTAATTGGTAGGGACCCGTCCGGAACCCTAACACCGCCCCGTAGCCTCGTCCTCGTCATCCTCACCAAGAGGTTTGAAACGGGCCAAAAGCATTATCTCTCCTATTTAAAATTCGACCGCTCACACCTAATTCTCATACAACGGCTATTTAAAAAAAATCATTTTACAAACTATAAAAATTAAACCAATCTTTCACGTTATTATACCATTTTCTCTATAATCTTCACCTTTTTTTATAAAAAAAAAAAACACCCAAAAACACCCTCTTCTCTAAAAAATGGTCTGGACTTTAGATGAGGAGATCAAGTTGGTGACGGCCTGGATCAATATGAACCTAACAACAGCCAAAAATGCAAATACGTCTTCTTTTTGGGTCAATGTTTTGGGGAATTCAATCGATTAAGCGAAACAAATCACAGCAACGTGGATCAGCTCGTTTATAAGTGGCGGGAGCTATACGGGAGGTGTACGAGATGGAACACGCTATTTCAAGCCACGATGGAGGTGAACCTTGGTATTACCCAACAAGCGGCAGTCTAACGCACACAAGAAGACTATCGGGCTGCTCACGGGGAAGAATTCAGCATCCCCATCTTCTAGCATGACAATTGATGCGTTTTTTTAATGTTGGTGTTTAATGTTTTGTGTCGAATGTTTTATGTTAAATTTCAAATGTTTATTGTTTAGTGTTTCTTATTAATATTTAGATGTTTTTTTTCCAGTAACTTTTTTTTTTACCTTTCATTTTTTTTTTAATTTTTAAAAAAGTTAATTATTTATTACTTTGAAATATAATTAAAAAATAATAAAGTTAAACAAAAAAAATAATTAATAATAAATGAGGGAGGGTTGTCCCCATACCCTTGGTTAGTCATCAAAAGAAGGACAACCCTTCTACGCTTACGTAACATCTATGTGGCATGGAGGACAACCCATTTGGACTGTCCCCATACCCACTAGTCTTAAGATGATGGCTCATTTTTTATTTTATTTTTTTGGGAAATGGATTTAAATACTCCTAGCTTTCACTTATTGGCGGATAATACTCTCAACTTTTACTTTGGTCATTAGCACTCCCAACTTGCAACTTATTTTGTTCCATCACCCCTAAACTAGCGGAGGTCTAACCTAGTTAGTCTACATGGTAAAAATGTAAAAACCTGAACTTAAGGACAGTATATGTGACAAAAATATAAGAACTAAACTTAAGAGACCTTTTTTGAAACTTTTTATTTTAAATCCCAACACCCCCCCCCCCCCACCTCTCTGTGTCTATTTATCTATCTAAAACACAACCAACATCTGCCACCAACCCACCCCACCCCACCACCATCTGCTACCAATACCCCTAACCAATGTTGTAGAACTCACTAGGCGCTAGTCGGCTGGTGGGATATCGACTAGGGATTAATCGGGACTAATCAGGATTAATCGGATTGGATTTATATATATATCTTTCCAGATTTATACATGTATAATGCTAATTTTATACCTTATATGTATAAATTTAAAAGTTTAGGGATAAACTAGTGAATATGGAGGGGGTTATATATTAATATACCTAAACTTATATAACCTTAATCACCTCCGTCGTTCAGCATATCCCGGTTTTTCCTCCCCATTCCTTCATTCATCATAAGACAAACAATGCTTCCAATGTTGGACAACAAATATGATGGCAAGCAATCATAAACCGACAAAGCCTGTTGTCTGGGAGACAAAGCTTTGCTTATGAAGGCAATGGGATGACTACTCTGCATCAGGACAGCTCCAATTCCAAGGGTTGATGCATCAGTTTATAATATGAATTGCAAATCAAAATTTGGGAGAGCCAAGACAGGAGGTGATGACAATGCTTGTTTCAAGGCTTCAAAGGCTTGTTCAGCTTGGGGAGACCACTTAAAAGCATATTTCTTTGTAAGATCAGTCAAAGGCCTTGCCAACATTCCAAATGACCTAATAAACCTCCTATAGTAGCCAACTAACCCAAGAAATCCTCCCAGTTGTTTAACTGAAGTAGGGATTAGCTAATCCATAATGGCAGCCACTTTCTTAGAACCAGTTGCTGCTACCCTATCTTTGGAAATCAAATGTCCTAAATATTCAACTGTACTGTCCCCAAAGCTACATTTGGACCTTTTTGTAAACAAATTGTGTTGTCTGAAAAGGTCTAAGTCAGCTTTAAATGGTGCACATGATCATCAAGGGTCTAACTATATATTAGTATATCATCAAAGAATACTAATATAAACTTCCTCAAATACTAATGAAACATGGAATTCATCAGAGATTGGAAGGTAGCAGGGGCATTAGTAAGGCCAAAAGGCACTACTAAAAACTCATACAGACCCAAATGTGTACTAAAAGCTGTTTTTTTGAATATTATCAGTATGCATCCTTACCTGATGGTAACCAGACCTCAGGTCCAACTTTGAAAAAATAGTAGCACCTTGTAATTCTTCAAAGAGTTCATCTATCAAAGGAAATGGAAATCTGTTCTTCACTGTGGCCTTGTTGAGTTTCCTATAATCAATACATAGTCTCGAGCTTCCATCTTTCTTCATTACCAATACAACAAGAGAAGCAAAGGGAATGGAACTGCTTCTTATTACTCCTGTGTTTAATAATTCTTGAATAGATTGTTCAATAATATCCTTTTGCATGACCTAATATCTATATGGCTTCTCATTGATTACCACACTCTCATCTTGTAGGACTATCTTGTAGTCACAATTTCTTTAAGGCTGTACGCCAATTGGTTCCTTGAAAACATCATCAAAGTTAGCTAGAACCCTTTCAATTATCTCCTGATGTCCATGTATTGAAACTGCAGTGGAATGCTGAAATTGATTATCATCAGTGTTCATCTGCAAACTCAGCACTTGTGCTTCAACAATCACATCTTCCTGATTTCACCATTGATCCATCTTCTCAGTGGAACAAAAGGTAACCTTATTGTTAGAATACCCCTTCAATTCATGGCAAGAATCCCCTACATGGTACTTCATAACCAACTCTTTAAAATTCCAAGTGATGTCACCCAATGTTCTTAGCCATTGGATACCCAATACCATATCATAGTTTTGCAAAGGAAGTACCAAAACATCAGTTTTGTACCAAAGACCTTGCATGGCCCACTGGAAATCTAAACACATAGTAACACAATCCAGAATTTCCCCATTAGCCACTGAAACTTTCATTCCTTCAATCTTTTTCATATGGCAGTTAAGTTTCTTTGCTAACTTAATGTCTATGAAATTGTGAGTGGAGCCTGAATCTATAAGAATAATCAGTTGTCTAGTGCCAATGGTCCCAATAACCCCCATGGTGGAATAAGAGGATATTCCAGTAATAGCATGGAATGATATTTGAGGATCAATCCATTCTTTGCCATCTAGGGTATTTTAGTCATTTTCATCACGTGATTCACAATTCAATAATTCCATGTCATCATCTTCATCTAACTCTAAGATAAACAACTGCTTGTTTTTACATTATGAGTTGCTGAATACTTTTCATTACAACCAAAGCACTCCCCCCTTGCTCTTTTCTCATTCATTTCTTTTCATGTCAAGGTTTTATAGGTTCCATTTGAAGGTAATTGTTTGTTAGTAGAAAGGTTGGGTAACAAAAGGTAAGTGTTGGGTATTAATGGGTGGTTTAACAGTGTTAAAAGGTTTGGTGAAACTGGAATTATTCCTGCCATAACCCTTGGAAGAAGAAACTCCCAAAGATTTATTGGTTTTGTCTTGAATCTTGGCTAAGTGGTATGCATGGGACATGGTGACTGGTTGAAACATTCTGAGATGCCCTCATATCTCAAGCTTCAAAGCCTTCAAAAATATGCTTACTGCATAAGGTTTAGGAATTGAAACCTTAAGCAAGCATGCATCAAAGAATGTACAGAAATCTTCTAAAGAATCTTCTTGTGTTATTGAAGTTAGAACTCCCATAGCATCTTCATAAAGATTCACAGAAAACCATGAAATAATTGCTTCAGAATACTCTTTCCAAGAAATTTCTATGATTGGAACACCTTCATTTTTAACAAATCTTTGATGCCATTTTACTGCATTCCCTTCCAAATGAATTGCAGTATATCTCACCTTGCAATTATCAGGGGTTTCATCAATGGAAAAGAAGTGCTCACTTCTGTATATCCAATCATCAACATCATCCCCATTAAATTTCGGAAATTCAATCTTCCCCACTCTAAGGAATCTATATGGTTTTGATAGATCCATCACTAATTGTTTGTTTATTGCTGCAGTATTATTATCGTTATGCTTAATATTATTATTGTTTATCTTTGCAATCTCTTCTGTTATCTTTGACAAAACATAATTGATATTCACGAAATTTTGCTCAATTTTCTTGAAGTTTTGATCATTTTTTTGTAACTGTGAGTTAACTCGAACGAGTGTGAATGCATGTTCTTCTAATGTTTTCTTGATCAGCTTCAACTCTATTACGGGTATTCATGATTAATTGGAATTAAGAACTGAAACGAAATTGAATTTGTGTAGGATTGGACAAATCACGAATTGATCGATCCAAGGAATTAATTGACCAACAATTGATCAATTCAGGTACATAAATAAAAAGAATTGATGACATGAATTGAAAAGAAAGAAAGAAAGAACAGAGCACCGTGACTGTTATGGACAGAATTGATGGAGAAGACGGTGGTTGGTGGTGGTTTATGGCGGTGAGTGGTGGTTGGTGACGGTTATAACGACTTTGGATAGAGAAGGTAAGAGTAACCGAGAATCGGTTAGCTCTGATACCAATTGTTATGATAGAAACAAGGAGGAGATATTCTAGCTCGGGTTTCCCTCCCATTTCTTATTCATTTTATAAGCAGACCGTATAGTCTGTTACAAAATACAACAATTACAGAACTAGTCCCTCAAACTTCTAACTACTTTAACAACTATTACAATATTACACATTCCCCCCTGAACTATTATCAATTCATTTCTATCCTAACATGTTGGGTATTAGATGCCAACTTACCAACATGAAAATTACAAGCAATCTTAGTTAAGTGTTTGAACATACTTATGGAATTTAACATAGTAGTACTTCATAGGTGGTTAGTTATAAGCAATGCAGACATAATAAGAAAGCAACAATCTGTTTTCATACTTATAGACTTATATTTAGAGATAACTTCACAAAAGCCAGGACAGGAGTCACATGTTACTCTCCTGTTTTTCCTAATTACACATTATGAAGGCACCAAAATGGTCTTTTCTTATCACTGCCGTGTCTAAAAGCCATTTCTGCGATCGATTTCCAGCAACTGCTTGTTCAGGTACGCTATCCTTTCTTTACTCTTTTCGTGAAGCTCTTTCACACGGTTTACGTACTCATTCAAGGGATTTACAGGATTCACCATCTTGCATCTTTCAAACCCGATTTTCAGCATATCCCGAACAGAAGCGCAAAGATAATCATCATGTTTCCCAAAAGTCGAAATTGCTTGATCAAAATACTCTTGGAAAATCCAGTAGCAGTCTTTGTTGGTCATACAGGAAGGAAGAAATTGAGGAGTATGATGTGGGACCTTTGATGCAATGAATTTGAAAGTGCTGCATTTTCCCAAAGGAAACGGGTCGTCAGGCCTCCCCCCGTCTCCTCTTTTGTTATGATAACCCGGGTAGTCTTCAATATTGAAGTCGACACATTCGAGCAGTGATAAGCCGGTTCTAGAAGCGAGTTCTTTGATGTTCCAACTTTCGAATGGGGGGGTAGTCTTGTGGGATACATGAACTTCACCTCTCGGCTGCAGCATACGACTTGCATTTTCAAAGAAACAGAGAACCAGGTATCTGTGCTTGCTACAAGGAAAAAATGATTTAAGATTGAAATTTGCTAAACCAAATCAGACCCCATTATTATTTGTTTGTGAGTGGGTCTGCCAAATTTAATAATAATAATTTGATTGGCATTTTCCTAAATGAAATATAATAATATAATAATAATAAATAAATGAAGGCTGGCAAATTAAAAATTAAAAGAGGGAGGTTACTCAATGACTAGTTGATCGGCTTCGTTTCCAGAAAAACCAGCGTGCGGAAAATTGTAAATAATCCTGTCGAACTTCCGCCAATGGAGATGAGGATGAAGCTTCATAGTCATTGCATCAACTCCAAATAACAACTTTGCTCCTCCATTATACAACTTCTCCAGGTTGCTTCTTCCTCTCAGGTATTTCTTTATCACAACTTCTAATAATCCCAGTGTTAATTTCAGAACCAAAATAAGTAAAGTTGAATAATAATACACTTGTACGTACATAGTGTTTTTCTTTTCTAGGGTTCAGTTATTAATAAATACTAATGTACAAGACTACAAGTGATTTATGCGACATAATATTGGTTCTTAAAAAAGGTCCCATCCCTTGATCAACAAAAATATTGTGATATAATAAATGAAACAAAAAGTTGAAAACAAAGCATCTAATGAAATGAATAGGGTTTTAAAACAAATTAAGAAATACCATAAGAGTCGAGGGATGTGGCTACGATGTTAGAAGCAGAACCAAAAGCCCTAGCCAAACTAAGAGCAAACGAGAAATCTCCTTCTCCTACCAATAATATCTCATGATCAGACGAGTAATGTTTTGCCCATTTTGCTTCTTCCACTCTACTCATTCCGATTATCATCGCCCTTATTATTATTATTATTATTATTATTATGTTTCCAACATTGTCGACTATGATTTATAGAGACAGACAGAGAATGACGACGGAAAAGGAGCAGACGTTTTAGAGAGTTGGATGGTATAGTGAAATTAAAAAGGACAAAAGTTGCAAGGGAATTACTAGAATGCCACTAGCATTTTTGAAAGCTGGGCAACCAAACGACGGTGTGGAATGATTTAACAAGGGTGGTGATATTAAAACCATACTTGTCAAAAGCGTGTCTAGGTGTACGCCTAGGCGCGCCTAGGCTCGAGGCACATCAAGTGCGCTTCGCCCTATGAGGCATGCGTCTAGGCACTGAGGCGTACTATCAGGGCTATTTTCAGGCTGATTTCCGGCCAAATTCAGGCTAAAAGTTGCATAAACTTCTAAAACATTCTAAATGAGTCATGAACAAGTCATAAACAACCCTAAAACATCCTAAAGTGGCCCTAAACAAACTTAAAACATCTCTAAAATCCCTAAAAATGTATTTTATACCATGCGCCTAATTATAAAAAGCCCTCGTTTTTTATGCGCCTTGCGCCTAGGCTCCGGGCTCGGCCTGTGCGCCTTAAGTGCCTAGGCGCTTTGACAACTATGATTAAAACCCCGAACTTCTATCCCCCCCCCAAAGCGCCTCGCTTTGGCCAAAGCGAGGCGCTTTGGTTACTTTTTTAACTACCTCGGTCCGAGGTAAGTTATTCTGATTTAACCCCAGGCGCCTCGCTTAGGCCTAAGCGAGACGCTTGGAATCCAGATTTTATTTTTGTGGTCAATTTTGTGTTTTGGTGGTTTGAATTGGTTTTTTTTAATATAATTATTGTAAAAAAATTATAAAAAATAAAAAACAAAATAATAACCACCAACTTTTATCGACATTGCTCCAACTCAACTCAACAAAGACATTTAAGCCGAAGACACTTTCCATCCAACACAGGGTTCACTAACAGTGGTGTGGTCTATATTTTTGCTTATGATCTAACACCAAATCTCATTATCTGTCAACGATGAAGGCAACCTGAAAACAACCGGATGGTTGGTAGCTATAGGTAAGAACATTGTGGATGAGGATTGTTTATCTTCCCATTGATTTCAAGTATGTTGTCTTCATCGTTGACAGATATCTCTCTGACAACAACTGAAGGCAACCTGCAACTAGGTGATGGTCATACCGACGTGAGGGTAGTCCATTGGTATTAATGGCAAAGTGATTTGTAAGGGAAGAAGAAGAGAATGTTATATATGTTTACCTTCCCATGGAAACTTTGAAGAACTTAACGGAGGTTTGCTAGAGAGTCATTGGTCTTCAGAGTTTCCAACCCCTAATACACATTCATCAAAGGATATTCATGTGAGAATGCATAGTACAAAATTTTTTGACAAACGTCTGCCTGATATCCAGCTGCTGGAATTGTTTACCTTCCCATTGATTTCAAGTATGTTTACCTTCCCATGGAAACTCTGAAGACCTTTACGGAGGTTTGCCAGAGGGTCATTGGTCTTCAGAGTTTCCAACCCCTAATACATTCATCAAAGGATATTCATGTGAGAATGATTTCGTACAAGATTCCTATGCAAGCAAGTCAAATTCAGTTGTTGGACCAACTTGAGATATGAGTTTGATTAGCTTGAATCTCTCTGATCCATGGTATCCACTAACCGTAGCGATTATCGCGTGTCATGGATCCTTTGAAAGTGGATACCATGGATCAGAGAGATTTAAGCTAATCAAACTCATATCTCAAGCCGGTGCAAGTTATGAAATGACACATGCAAAATGTAATGTCATGCACAATGTGTACTCACAGTGACATCGAACACTTTATATGAGTAAAACGATCGCTTTACAATGTCGAAAACGACTATCGTCACTCTGTATGGGTGGCTTCTTAGTGCCGATCCTACTGTCGATTTCTTTCCACAACCATTGCTCCAACATAACTTATTAGTTTCAGGTTTATAACAATCCCACTCTCTCTCCCTTCGTTCTTCTCTAACCTAGTATCTTCTTCCCGAACTTCAACACCATGAACCCTAATCTTCTAACCTTCATAACTTACTCAAATATTAACTATGGTGATTCATAAGCTAGGATTATGAGAAACAAGTGTGAGGGTTTACCTGAAGAAGGACTTGTGCTATTTCTGTAGGAAAATGGTACAATCGGATGATTAACCATGTGGACTTACCTGAAGAAGGACTTGTGCTATTTTTTTTTTCAAACCCATCCATCGTATACCTAACACACTACAATTATTCACAATTTTATACATACAACACACCTTCATCGTTGACCGTACTGTTCTTCTTGATCTTGATCTTCACACTTGCTTTTGACAAACGTCTGGCTGACCTGAAGTTCCTTTGCAACCAGGTAGAAAGGAACTAGGTTGCAAATATAAAAATCCATCACATCACGATTTGCATCCCGGCAGAGTTCGTTGTACTGGCTGTCAAGAGAAATCGCGTGATGATAGTCGTTTTCGTCGTCGTAAAGCGATCGTTACTGTAATGATCAGAAACATTACAAATAACTGTAATGATCGCTACGGTTGCCTTCATCGTTGTTCGATATCTCTCCGATAACAACCCTTGTTTGATTATACTCTTTATATATGAATAGTGACCCTCTGGCAAACCTACATCTGTTTGAATTTGTTGCTTCCATAGAGAAGTTATCAATCTCACTGTAATGATCAGGAACATTCCAAATAACTGTATAATTTCAGCTTTTGTTTAACTATTTTAGCAACTTCCATAGAGAAGTTATCAATCTCATTGTCCAACTGAATTCATCTTCCTTGTCTTAAAACCCTTGAAATCGCTGTTTGATTATACTCGTGTTCAGCCTTTATCAGGTTTCCTTCATCGTTGACCGATATCTCTCCGATAACAACTGAATTTATACTCGCTGTTTGATTATACTCGTGTTCAGCCTTTATCAGGTTGCCTTCATCGTTGACCGATATCTCTCCGATAACAACCCTTGTTTGATTATACTCTTTATGTATGAATAGTGACCCTCTGACAAATCGCGTAATGATAGTCGTTTTCGGCGTCATAAAGCGATCATTACTGTAATGATCAGAAACATTCCAAATAACTGTAATGATCGCTACGGTTAGTGGATACCATGAATCAGAGAGATTCAAGCTAATCAAACTCAGGGCAACCCTTGTTTGATTATACTCGTGTACAGCCTTTATCAGGTTCTTTTGGCCACATGTACAGAAAGGTTATAAATGTTCATGTCGTTTCAGGTTGCCTTCATCGTTGACCGATATCTCTCCGATAACAACTGAATTTTACTTGCTTGCCTGAAAAGTTGTACCGGTTTGGACCAGAAACATTCCAAATAACTGTAATGATCGCTACGGTTAGTGGTCTTCAGAGGTAGTTATAAATGTTCATGTCGTTTCAGGTTGCCAGAGGGTCATTGGTCAACGATGAAGGCAATCTGTGTCAAGAAATGATGATTTCAGAGGGTCATTGGTCTTCAGAGGTAGTTATAAATGTTCATGTCGTTTCAGGTTGCCTTCATCATTGACCGATATCTCTCCGATAACAACTGAATTTTACTTGCTTGCCTGAAAAGTTGTACCGGCTATAGAGAGAAATCAATAGTCGGATCGACTGTTGATTGGTATATAGAGAGCAAACCGACGATCATTCAAAATTTAAAGTTACCGCTAACCTCTGCTCCATCATCGACTACAACAAACCGACGATCTTCCTCCACGGCACTCCTAATGGGCCTCTCTTTATTTCATGGTACGATTTGTGTTTTTGTTGTTTTTTAAATAATAAGTTTTGTGTTTATCAAACCCTAACGTCTGAGCAATGATTTATTATTATTAACTTATTTATTGTTATTTTATTTCTGTTTTGAGGGTCTAATGATGATGATGGTTATGATTTGACAAACGATTTTTGAAAAGTATTAACATTCGGAAATAAATAACCAATTACGAAACGCGTCAAAGAGAGACCGGAAGTCCAGCATGTCGATTAGACATGCAAAAATCGTGTTTTGAAAAAAATATGGGTATCGACTGTATAGTCGGAGCACCAAGTAGAATGATTCATGAAAGTTGAACAAACTTGGATGTTTCAACCAAAACATACAAACGAGCAATAAACCACCCGTAACGCCTCAAACGAATTTTGTTGTATTGGGAACAACTAAAAACAATTTAAATCGAATTAAAATTAATTTTTAATCAATAACAACTATTTAAAATGAATTAAAACAAGTTAATTTTTTTTTAAAAAAAAGGCCAAAGGGCCTAGCTTTAGCCAAAGCTAGGCGCCTGCTGGTCTTGATTAGACCACAGGCGCCTAGCTTTGGCCTTTTTTTAAAAAAAAATTAAATTGTTTTAATTCATTTTAAATTGTTTTTAGTTGTTCCTAATACAACAAAATTCGTTTGAGGCGTTACGGGTCGTTTATTGCTCGTTTGTATGTTTTGGTTGAAACATCCAAGTTTGTTCAACTTTCATGAATCATTCTACTTGGTGCTCCGACTATACAGTCGATACCAATATTTTTTCAAAACGCGATTTTTGCATGTCTAATCGACATGCTGGACTTCCGGTCTCTCTTTGACGCGTTTCGTAATGTTTAATTGATCGTTTGTGGTTTTCAGAAGTCACATCCGATCATTTTACTAATTTCCGATTCTTGATACTTTCATAAATCGTTTTACTAATTTCCGATTCTTGATAATAATAAATTATTATAATAATAAAACAAAGGAACTAAATTACAAATATAATAAAAAATTATGATAATAATAATAATGTGATATAGTCATGGTTAATGCTCAAAAAAGTCAACCTTTGTTGACTCATAGGAGTCTTGAAGACGAAATGAATTTTACAAGATACTTGAAACAAGGTATGGATATGGAGAATATGCAATGAGATGATTTCGTACAAGATTCCAATGCAAGCAAGTCAAATTCAGTTGTTGGACCAACTTGAGATATGAGTTTGATTAGCTTGAATCTCTCTGATCCATGGTATCCACTAACCGTAGCGATTATCGCGTGTCATGGATCCTTTGAAAGTGGATACCATGGATCAGAGAGATTTAAGCTAATCAAACTCATATCTCAAGCGGTGCAAGTTATGTTAGTGATATATGTCATCTTCTTCTTCTTCAACCGGATGGTTGGTAGCTCTAGGCAAGAACATTGTGGATGATGATGATGATAATAACCTCTCTTCAGCTGTTAGCTCACTTAAATCAGGAGTTATGGCTCAGTTCAAAAACAACTTTGTTGCTGCCTCATCAAATTCTCAAAACCAGGCTTTAATCAACAGTAACAAGAAAATGGTTTTGCCTGGTTTTGTTTCTGGCGGTTCCATAGGTGGAGATGTACGAACTCCCTCTGCCACCAGTTCTCAATGCTTGGCTCCCATGCCAGCTGGTTGGTAGCTCTAGGTAAGAACATTGTGGATGGTGATGATAATAACTTCTCTTCAGATTCTAATTGCACCGGTGGAATTGGAATTGGAATTGGAATTAATGTTAGGAATTGGAGTAGACAAACCGAGGCCTAAGGTGAATCCGTTTGGTGATGGTAAACCTAGAGAGGTTTTGCTTCAGGAGAAAGGTGTGGATTATCGGAATTGAATACTTTGAGATGACACGCGAAGTTTTAGACTCCAAGCGGATCCCTTGATCATTCACTTATTTAATTAAATTTAACGCGCATACCGCATTCGACTATACGAGGTTTTTTATTTTTTCTAAAAGTAGAAAAAACTATAAAAACATTTAACAACTAACAAAAAATATTGTACAACAAAAGAAGAAAGTGTTCCTCTCTGTTACCAAGCATGTCAAGAAATGATAATTTTCAAATATTGCAGATCAAGGTCTGCGTTAGTACTTAACTGAATATATTTGTTAAAATCTTTGACTATACGTGGTTGATGATGTCAAGTTTAAGTCGTTGATTCATTTGGAAATCGAAAACGCCTATATAGACGTTTGATTAGAGTTAAGACCTTTGTTTGTGGTTGATAATGTAAAGTTTAAGTCGTTGATTCATTTGGAAATCGAAAACGCCTATATAGACGTTTGATTAGAGTTAAGACATTTGTTTTTTATTTTATTTTAACTTTTTAAATAATTATATTAAAAAAAATAAAAAACCAATTCAAAACACCAAAAATACCCAAAATTAAAACTCTGATCCAAAGCGCCTCGCTTTGGCCTAAGCCAGGCGCTTTGGATCAGCTTTTTCTGCCCCCTGCCACCTCGTACAAATTGACCCCAGGCGCCTCGCTTTGGCCTAAGCTAGGCGCTTTGGGAGGGGGGGGGGGTTTAAATAGAAGTGGGGGGGGGGGGTGTGGATAGCCGGGGCCTTTAACAAAGGGTATTATTGGAAATAGATATTGCTTTTTGCTAAAACACTAAAATGATCTTCATCTATATACGTTGGTGATTGGTAAATTTCGCTCACATATACAACCTTAAACTAACTAAACCTTCAACAAACAATTCACAATTGTATAGGGAGAAGTTTGTTTGCGTTTATTTGTTTAATAAATGAACGAATACAAACAAGAAATTATTTTTGTTTAATTACACAAACAAACATGAATAAAAGCCGTGTTTATTCATTTTTCTTCGTGAACGTTCGATAACTTGTTCGCATATGTTTGTTTGTGTTCGGTAGTGTATTAAGATTTTAACTTTTTATTTTTAATTTAATTATTTCAAAATTTCCATTGATAGATTATTTAATGTATTACATATTTGTATTACTTCACATATTTTGATTACATATTATTTTGGGTGGATTAAACCAGATTTTTGAGTTTAATATGACAATTTTATGTTTTTATCCGTCATTGTTTTTTTGTAATTATGTGATGAAGCTTATGTCAAGTATGTTTGAATAATTGGATTAGTATATTTTTGGTGTATAATGTTTGTGATGAAAAATGTTGATTTTATTTAAAATTTAATACGTGTTAGTTTGTGTTTTTTTTTTTGTTCATGAACACATGCTTATGTTCGTTTACGTTCATTTGTGATTGTTTGCATTCACTTTTCTCCGACACCTAACTTTAACAAACAAACACAAATGAACACAAACACTTTCATTTCCTTAACAAACGAACACGAACAAAAAATCTCATCCATTAAGCGTTCGCGAACAGTTCGTGAACACGTTATTTCATTAACAAACGAACACAAACAAGTTCGTGTTCGTTTGGTTCGTTTACAGGCCTACTTAGACCCTTAGAGCATATATTTTTTATTAGGTGGGAATGAACACTCTAGCCTAAGTACCCTAGCCCCCGCCACTCTCACTCCGTCAAGTCATTTTCACCACAAAGGGCGACAATCTAGGATACTTTTCCTATTTTTTTTATTTTTTATTTTAATCAACCAAATAAACTTTAATAAAAATACATTTATATATAAAACATAAACATTACATAATTAAACTAGATAAACACAATTAAACTAGGAAAAAAAACACACTAAAAAACACATTTAAACTAATATAAATGCGAATTTAACATTTGCTACGTTAAAATGTAAGGAAATTCCCCATAGTACCAATTTTGATACTAAGGTGCTGTTTGTTTTTTCTGCAGCAAAATGTATGCAGTCTGCGGACCACATCTGCAGACATCTGCAGAAGAAGAGGTGGACCAAAGGTCTGCAGTCTGTAAGAAGAAGACTGTTTGTTTGTTAATGTCTGCAGACTGCTGAAATAAACTGAAATTTAAATAAACTGATTTTTTACAGTAGTTTGGTGGTAGACGGTGGTGATGGTGGACGGTGGTGGTGGACGATGGTGGGTGGCGGTGGTGGTGGGTGGTGATGGTGGGTGGTGGTGGACCGTGGTGGTAGCGGAAGGCAGTGGGTGGTGGTGGACGGTGGTGGTGGTGGCGGGTGGTGATGGACCGTGGTGGTGGGTGGTGGTTGTGGTGGGTGGCAGCGGTGGTGGTGGTGGGTGGTGGTGAGTGGTGGTGGACCATGGTGGTGGTGGAAGGTGGTGGTGGTGGTGGACCATGGTGGTGGTGGACGGTTGTGGTGGTGGGTGGTGGTGGACCGTGGTGGTGGGTGGTGGTGGTGGGTGGTGGTGGTGGACCGTGGTGGTGGTGGACGGTGGTGGTGGTGGTGGGTGGTGGGTGGCGGTGGCGGTGGCAGTGGCGGTGGGTGGTGGTGGACCATGGTGCTGGTGGTGGGTGGTGGTGGACCGTGGTGGTGGTGGAAGGCGGTAGGTGGTGGCCGACCATGGTGGTGATGGTGGTGGACCGTGGTGGTGGGTGGTGGTGGACGGTGGTGGTGGTGGACCGTGGTTGGTGGTGGTGGTGGTGGTGGGTGAGGAAAAGAGAAGTGGAGAAGACATTTGAAGACCTTAGAAGACTATGGAACAAGTCTGCACCAAGAAGAGGTTAGGAAGACCTTTTTAAGTGAAAGGTCTTCCAAAAAACAAACAATTTGCAGACCCCAAACGTTTGCGCGCGTCTGCGTGGTGCAGACAAAAAAGGTCAGAAGTGCTTCTGAGCAAAAAACAAACAGCACCTAAATTTAGGTGACCTCAACTTGCGCAAATAATACTGTAGCATTTGTTTTATACCACAATGCTACAACAGTTGATTACCTTTAAGTTGTTGAAAAAAAAACATAATAAACTAAGTGTTGGATCAAATACACAGTGAAAGAAAAATAGAAAGTCGTGTGAAGGTTATCAGACGGACTCTAATTGAACTCATTTAAGTGGCATTGGAACCTTCTAATCAATCCCACGATCTTAGTTTTCTAGTTTTTGCTTTTTGCTTTGTAATTGTGTCTTTTTTGAAGCATTGTGGCTTTTTCTTATTTTCATGATTGTGTCTTTTATTTCTTCAACATTGTGTTTTTCGGCATTGTGTTATATTTTATAGTTCATTGTGTCATATCTCGTGATCTATTGTGTTTTTTGTATCCTACTTACCCTTCTCATTTTTTACACTGTGTAGGATAAGTTGACCTAATAAACTAATACTAGTGGGAATGTCCGTGCGTTGCGGCGGGTCTTTCGTTTGATATCAAATTCAATTACGATGCATATTACAAACAACAGCCCATTTAGTGTTTTTAACATTTTATTCCATTCAACGAATAATAGTCATAAAACCTATAGGTCACAAACATGTAAGGAAATTCTGGAATTTCCATATGAAGATCAGTTTACTAAACCATAAATTTTTTTGCCAAAAACATCAAAAGTAGGTTTATCTGCAACCTTATTTTACATCAAATGCCATAAATTTGTACACAACAAAACTCCCAAAATAAACAGTTGTAGAGTCAATACGTAAACAACTATGCTTGTAGTCTACAACTTAAACCAATATGCCAAACTATAAAGTCAAGCCTTTTTAGTAGAGACAGTCATCAACACTAATAAACTATCCAAGCTACCATTGTTGAGGTTGTGAATGTAGATATAACCTAAAACATATATAGCTGAATTATTAATTTACAACAATGTAGATATAACCAGTACAACGAACTCTGTATGGGTTGCTTGTTAGCACCGATCCGACTGTTGATTTCTTTCCGCAACCAGTATAACGAACTCTGTATGGGTTGCTTGTTAGCGCCGATCCGACTGTTGGTTTCTTCCCACAACCAGTACAACGAACTCTGTATGGGTTGCTTGTTAGCGCCGATCCGACTGTTGATTTCTTTCTGCAGCCAGTACAACGAACTCTATATGGGTAGCTTGTTAGCGCCGATCCGACTGTTGATTTAAAGGCTGAACACGAGTATAATCAAACTATAAAGAATCGGAAATTAGTAAAACAACTGCTCATGCAAGCAAGTAAAATTCAGTTGTTGGACATTATGATCGGTACGGGGAAGTTGTTGTTGGAGAGATATCTGTCAATGATGAAGGAAACATACTTGAAATCAATAGGAAGGTAAACAAAAATCGTCTAATTATATATCTCGTTGTCGCTAAGGTTAGTGGATACCATGGATCAGAGAGATTTAAAAGTTAATACAACTCATATCTCAAGTTGATGTAAATTGGTGGTTATTATTTTGTTTTTTTAAATTTTTTACATTAATTATATTAAAAAAATTAAAAAACCAATTCAAAACACCAAAAAATACCCAAAATAAAACTTTGATTCGAAGCGCCTCGCTTTGGCCATAGCGAGGCGATTTGGGTTAAAAATTCAGCTTTTCTGACCTTGTACTGAGGGTTGTTAAAAAGTAATCAAAGTGCATCGCTTTAATCAAAGCGATACACTAGATTTGAAGTAGGGGGTTTTATTATAACCACCCTTTACAAATTAGATAAATTTAACACTAGATTTTTAAAATTAGTGGGTTAGTGTAAAAATTCTTGAATAAATCTAACAATATTAACCACGAATTTGACCAGTTAGTCAAAATATTTGCGTCCGAATATTCCTCCTCCACCTGATGGCCATCGGATCTCTCAGTTGTAAACCAAAGTTGAAAATCCAAAAGCCCAGCAGCCTTGAGCCGAGCCGAAGCAATGAGCAACGACAGAAGATACATCATCCATCAAAACCCTTACATCAAGCTCCTCCTCCATGCCTTGAACCACAAAACCACCGCCGTCAACGGCCTCCTCCTCGGCCGCCTCTCCGGTGACGTTGTTGAAATCACCGACTCTGTCCCTCTTTTCCACTCTTCCCAGATCGCCCTTCTTCCTCCTCTCGAGATCGCCTTAATTACGGTTTTACCCCTCATTCTTTTTCACTTTTTATTTCTTCCTCCCTCCCTTATTTTTTTATTTAAGCCATGTTTGGCTCTCCTTATTTCCACCTCCTTATAACTTATAACTTTTCCAAAAAGTTAATAAGTTACAAAAAGTGTTTGGCAAAAGGATAATGACTTTTTGTTTTAACTTTTTGTAAGCCTATGATAAGTTGTTTTGGAAAAGTAAGGGAGGAGTGACTTTTTGAACCTCCTTAGAGCATTCACAATAGAATCCTCATCCCCCACCCACTCACAACTAGGGCTGCAAACGAACCGAACGAACACGAACATGGCAATGTTCGTGTTCGTTTGCTAAGGAAATTTTGTGTTCACGAACAGTTTATGAACACTTACCGAAAAAGTTTTTTTGTTCGTGTTCGTTTGTTAAGAAAACACGCGTGTTCATGTTCGTTTGTGTTCGTTTGTTAATTTTGTTCATGAACGCACATGAACATAAACAAACGTTAATGAACACAAACAAGTGTTCATGAACACAAAGAATTGTTCATGAACGAAAACAAACACACACGGACATATATTAATTTTGGAATAAGATCGAATTCACATATATTAAGAAATTAAGTAGAACACCAAACATATAACATAACTATACAAACATACTTAGTAAATAACATAATATTAGTAATTGGTTAAATATAATAAAGTGGTGTCTCGAAAAACTAAGCTCTTATCTTAAACTTGAAGTCTTCATTTATTTTAATTTGAAGTCTTATATACTTACTTCACATAAATTATTTATTTATTTTAGCAAAATAAAAAAATCAAGAATATAAAATAAAATTATAAAAATTAAAAACTCCATTAAACTATCGAACACAAACGAACATAAACGAACATGTTACCGAACGTTCGCGAACATAAACGGACGAATGCGGCCTCTATTCATGTTCGTTCGTTTAACTTAACGAACGAATTTTTTTGTTCGTGTTCGTTCATTTATTAAACGAACGAACACAAACGAACTTCCCTCCGAACGGTTCATGAACTGTTCGCTGAAAGTTCAGTTCGTTTGCAGCCCTACTCACAACCAATCACAACCACATATTACAATAAACCCCATTAAAGTTTCTCTCTCCCCCACTTACAACCACTTTCAACAAATATTAAAAAATAAATACAGTTTTCCTGTTTTCCCTAAAAGATTCTCAAAGAACCCAATATATACCGACACACTGTAGATTCCTCATTTTCTTCACTCACAACCACTTTCAACCCCCAAAAAAATTATAGGGTTTTGTCACCCAAAAAATTAGGGTCTCTATTGTGAATGTTCTTATAACTTATTGATCGTTATTTACATACATGCCCTTATTATATCCTTACACATTCCCTTCTTATACCCTTTTTGGTCATTTTACCTAAATAAGTTAAACCAAACATATTTTTACAAACTAACTTATCAACTTATTGTTTTTCCCCACCACATAAGTTAATCCAAACACTTTTTTTAAAAACTCCTTTTTAAAAAGTCATAAGTTAATAAGTCCTTTTAACAAAAAGTACTTTTTGCCTTAAATAAGTTTATCCAAACATGCCTTTATTTAAATTGTGAATTGTGTAATATATATAGATTGAAGAGTATTACAGCTCACAAGGACTCAGTATTATTAGGTATTTCCATGCCAATGAGCGATTCGATGATCTGGAGCTGGCTACTGTTGCTAGGAATATTGCTGATCATGTTTACCGCTATTTCCCGCAAGCCGCCGTGCTTTTGGTAAGCTGTCAATTTGGAGATCAATTTATGTGAAGGGATAGGGAACCTAATCTGAAGGGCGTCCCTATCCCCAAGAAACAATAACCCTGCGCCAGGCCACGGCGCAGAGACACACCAGCGCGGGGCAGATAATCAGCATGCCTCGCGCGCCAGGACGGATGATAAGCAACAGACAATACCTGATACGCGCGTGTAACCACGCGCGGAATCTTCCCTTAGCACCTCTCATACGAAGTACAAGGAATGACAAAAGGAAGATTCATAAAGATCCATGTCAGAGCACGCACCAACAGGAGAAGGACATGTGGCAGATAGTACAAAAGGGTGAACGGCTACACTGTGCACGCTGTCATGAACAGTGACCAGCAGGCATTACCTAGCCCACGGTCAGACATCACGTCAGACAGCAGAGGTGGCCTGAACACTGTAGCAAGTACGATGTTACTGCACACCATCAGGAATCCGCCACGTGTCCAGCCACAACAACGACAACACTGTAGAGCGACGTCATCAACAGTAATCCGCCTTTTCCCGCCATTTCAAAGAAGACCATGGACTTGGGCCTCGGTTGGGCCCAAGCCAATAAAGTCGCCTGTGGGCCTCCCATGCAGCCCACTATTAGGTCTATAAATAGGATCAGATGCAATCCTTGTGTTCATTCAGAAACATAGCCATAACTACCACATACTTAACTTGTAATCTCCTTCTTTAGTAATACTATTCCGGTGTGCTTACAGTGGACGTAGGTCATTTACGACCGAACCACTTAAACCTCTTGTTCTCACACACACACACACCACTCATATTAACAACCTCTTGGGTCACCATTACGGTTTGGGTAAAGGATTAACCTTGTAGTTACATAAGTATTAACCACCCGGGGGTTACACGTAATCTCCGGTATACATATTGTTTCTTCATTGGCGCCATCCAACGGTTAGAACACCTCCTCACTCATCTTTTAACCCACCCATGGCTGAACCCAACCCCAACACCTCCGGCGTACACCAAACCGGAGACGAAGACCTCCGACAGCCGGATAACCAAACTACACCCAGCACCGTCGTCAAGCAAACGACGTCTCGGCTCGACAGATCAGCCGTCGAAATCCGCGACGTCGAATCAGACGACGACAGTCAAGAGCTTTCCGAGGAGGATCCGGACCGCTGGCTCCTCCGTCAGAATGCCAAGAGTGCCGCAATCTACCAACGAAAACTATTGCAGCAAGCAAAAAAGAAAGGTAAGACACTTGCTTTCGATACCCCGTCGAAAGCAAGGTACAAGAAGAAAGATACGGCCAATCACGGTGATGGTCGTAGCGGGGAGCTCGGCGGAAACGTCAGAGCTCGGGGCTACGCCAAATCACGTGAGGAGCCAGACGGTTACGAATCGTCAAGCAGCGACTCTGATCACAGAGGAAAGAAGCACACTCACACGTCGCGAGACAGTGAGATAGACGATGACTTGGTCAAACCATTCCGACCAAAAGCTTTTGCTGAGAAGTCCAAGTTCGTCGCCCGCATAGCAGCCGCCAAAGTACCAAGAAAGGCCAAACTCCCAAGCAGCATCGGTAGATACGATGGCATGCGTGACCCAGACGACCATGTGCACGACTTTGAGTGCGCAGGTGTGTCCGTGGATTGGCCTGTCCAAGTGTGGTGCCACCTTTTCGCTCAAACCCTCACGGGTGCCGCCAGGGTATGGTTTGACAGCCTCCCAGCGGGAAGCGTAAAGGACTTCGACGACCTCACAGAAAAGTTCGGCAGCCACTTCTCACACCTACGTAAGCATAAGAAAGACAAAGCGGATATCCTGCTATGTCGGCGGTATGACCGGGAAACGATTGAAGATTACATAGTCCGGTTTAACAAAGAAGCACTGCAAATCGGATGCGGGGAGGAGCTCACACGGGCCGCGTTCATTCACAATGTGCGCAGTCCAGACCTCATGAAATGCCTCACCGGCAAAGATGGCATCCCAGAGTCCTGGGATGAGCTCATACGCTCAGCCAAAATATATGCCTCCTCTGAAAAATCTTTCAACAAGCAACACGGTTTCCAGCCACAACATCATAATAATAATAATACTAGACACAAAAGCAAATCCGTCTGGAACCGCATCACAGGCACCACCGACGAGGGAAAGTATTCTCCGGCCGGTGATGCCCGCCAGATCATCAGCTCCAAACAAACGCGGGACCAGCGCGGACACTCCAAGAAAAACCACGACTGGACCCCGTTAACAAAAACACCATCTCAAGTTCTGAAAACCGAGCAGGTCACCCTGAAAGAGCCCAACCCTCTGGGGAAGCGCCGAAATGTGGACCGTAGCAAGTTCTGTGAGTACCATAACGACTACGGCCACCTCACGGACAACTGCTACAGTTTGAAAATGGAGATAGAGGCAGCGCTGAAATCAGGCCAGCTCGGCCACCTGGTCAAAAATGTTCACCGAGCTGGCAAAGGCCAAGGTAACGAAGAAACCCAAGGCGAAGGGTCGCGGAAGAAGATCCGGGACCTAAACACGCATGCCGCAACTCTAATCCCCCGCCATCAATGCAACATGACATGGCGGGGCAAGAACACCCAACATGGGAAGCGCACCCGGGTACAGCCGCTAGATGACTCATGGAAAGAGGCTGACATCCTCATGCCAAGGGTCAGAGGGGGTGCCTCCTGCACAGCTCCGTTAGTGATCACTGCTGTCTTCGGACATTACCGCACGCGGTACATGTTTTTAGATGGCGGCAGTAGCACAGATATCATGTATGACCAATGTTTCCAACAACTCGATGAAGAAGACAAAGCAAAGCTCATTCCCGTCAATGAGCCAATTTCTGGTTTCATCCATGAAACCATCATGCCCCGCGGCATGCTTTCTTTGCCTGTAACATGGACTGACGGTACACACGAGCGCACGGAGATATGTGACTTCATGTTCCTACCAGCCACATCAAACCATGACATACTCCTAGGACGAGAAGGCATTGCTCGCTTCAACGCCAACGCCTCCACGGCGCACGCAATGGTGGGGTTCCCCACCAAAACAGGTGTCGCCTTCATCCGAGGAAACAAGGATTGCCACGCCACAGATACAGCCAAGCCATTAAAAATGGTCAAAACAAACGCCCGCACAGAGCCGGAAAAATGGACGCTCAACCCCAAATTTCCGGAGCAAACGGTGACCATTGGCCATGAAATCTCCGAGTCCATACGGAACCATTTAAAGCAACTACTGATCAGTAACATGGACATTTTTGCATGGCAACCGGCAGACATGGTGGGTGTTCCACGGGAAATAGCGGAACACAGGCTTAATGTTTATCGCTCCGCAGAGCCAATCGTACAAAAGAAAAGAAGTATGGGCCCGGAGAAAACAAAAGCCATGAATGAACAAGTCACCGAGCTGCTCAATGCGGGCATCCTCCGCCCCATTAGATACCAGACGTGGGTGGCCAACCCCGTCATGGTCGCCAAAGCAAATGGGGGATGGCGCATGTGCGTAGACTACAAAGACATCAACAAGGCGTGTCCAAAGGATTGCTATCCTCTACCAGAGATTGACCTGAAGGTGGATTCCCTCGCCCCATACCGATACAAGTGTTTTCTGGACGCTTACAAGGGATACCACCAAATACAAATGGCCAAAGAGGATGAAGACAAAACAGCGTTCCGCACAGACGCAGGCATCTTCTGCTACACAAAGATGCCTTTCGGCCTGAAAAATGCGGGCGCAACGTACCAGCGTCTGATGGACACGGCCTTCGTAAAAGAAATCGGCGTAAGGCTCGAAGTATACGTCGATGATTTAGTGATCAAGAGCAAGGAAGAAAGTGACATGTTACGAGATATCCAGCAGACATTCAATCAACTGCGAAAGGTCCGCATGAAGTTGAATCCAAGCAAATGCTCATTCGGGATGGAAGAGGGGAAATTTCTGGGCGTTATCGTTACGCGGGATGGGTTCCGCGCCAACCCAGAAAAAGTTCAGGCAATCGAGCGGATGCCGTCACCAGCCTCCGTCAAAGAAGTACAAACACTAATGGGCCGCTTGGTTGCCCTAAACCGCTTCCTATCCAATTACGCTTCAAAGTCATTTCCATTCGTGGACACTTTGAAAAACTGCCTGAAGAAGAGCAACTTCCGTTGGACCCCTGAAGCAGAATCAGCTTTTCAGCAAATGAAGCAATGCTTGATGAACCTTCCTACACTGACAGCCCCGCTCCCCAAAGAGCCACTCACGCTCTATCTCTCGGTCACGGAGCGGGCAATAGGCGCAGTCCTGATGGTCGATCGTAAAGGCGTGCAAACGCCTATCTACTACATCAGCCGCACATTGTTAGATGCGGAAACCCGGTACACCATAATGGAAAAGCTGGTCTTAGCTTTAATTCACGCTTCTCGAAGGCTGCGCAGATACTTCCAAGGCCACCCGATAAATGTACTTACAGACTATCGGATAAATGACATCTTAGCCAAACCCGAGTTGTCGGGAAGATTAGCGAAATGGGCTATCGAGCTCGGAGAGCATACAATCAACTACAAGCCCCGACCCGCAATCAAAGGCCAAGTATTAGCAGACTTCGCAATCGAGATCCCAGCTGATAAGATTCAAGAATGCCGAGAAGAAGAATCACCCGCGCCAGCACATGATCCATCACAAAAGTGGTCCTTATACACTGATGGAGCTTCAAATGGAGACGGTGCTGGCGCCGGTTTGCGCCTCATCAGCCCAGACAAACACGAGTTCACATACGCCATCCGCCTCGAATTTAAAAGCACAAACAACGAGGCGGAATACGAAGCGTTGCTGGCAGGCCTCCGCATAGCGGAAAAAATGGGGGCCAGGCACGTGGAGGCACATGTGGACTCATTGCTGGTAGCACGACAGATCAACGGGACATATGACGCAAAGGATGAAACCATGGCTCTATACCTGGAACAAGCCAGGCAACTCATGCGCAGGTTCGACACATGCACAGTCGAACACATCAGGCGCAGCGAGAACAAACCAGCCGACGCACTCAGCAAAATGGCATCCACGGTTTTCGAGCACATGGCAAAAGAAGTCCGAATCGAGGTCCGAGACAAGCCGTCAGTCTCCGCGCGCCAGGTCAATGTCACCCAAACAGGCAATGCGTCATGGATGACGCCAATTAAAGCTTTTTTATCCTCGGGAATCCTGCCTAACGACAAACTAGAGGCCCGGAAGATAAAAAAACAAGGCCCTGCAATACCAACTGGCGGGTGGCGTCCTGTACCGTCGCTCCTTCCTAGGACCACTCCTGCGTTGTGTAGACCCGGCAGAAGCATCTGTTCTCCTCAAAGAAATACACGAAGGAACATGCGGGTTGGACGCAGGACCAAGGATGGTAGTGGCAAAATTGATGAACGCAGGATATTATTGGCCTGGCATGCATGTCGACGCAGTCAGTGAGCTACGCAAATGCGACAGCTGCCAACGCCATGCTCCAAACACCCTGCGCCCCAAGAACAATTTAGTACCAGTCACAGCAGCTTGGCCTTTCCAAAAGTGGGCCATCGATCTGGTCGGACCGTTCCCAGCAGCGCCGGGTAATGTGAAATATTTGATTGTCGCTATCGACTACTTCACTAAGTGGGTCGAAGCAAAACCTCTAGCCAAGATCGATGGCGCACATGTCAAGAAATTTATATGGGAGTTCATTATCTGTCGGTTCGGGTTACCGCTGCAACTGGTCAGTGACAACGGAACACAATTCGAAGACCAGGCCCTCTAACAATGGCTGGCTCAAATGGGAGTCGCACAAATCTTTACATCCGTTGCGCACCCGCAAGGCAACGGCCAGGTAGAAAGAGCCAACCGTACTATAGTTGAAGGCATCAAGACTGTAACATTACGCATTTAATAATTATACGTTACCAATAATTTAGATTTAAACGACTAGTTTTTTTTTTAGCATTTTATATATATATTTATATAAACAAAGATTTATAATAATAATAATAATAATAACAATAATAATAATAGTTATACATAATATTGTTGAAACAAATCATCCTTAACCCAAGAAACAACCCAAGCCCACCTTCCTTTTTTTCCTTTTGTAATTTCTGGAAGCCCAGTCTTTGAACAGGCCCAAGCCATCAGGCCCATACCAGCAGCCCAACAAGCCTTGGCCACTAGTCTGTTTTTAAAAAAAAAAAAGAAATGAATGGACCTTGCTTCTAACGGGTATCGAACCCGGACAAGCTCCACACCACAAACGCGCGTCTACCACCTGGTCTACCTCTTTTCTTTGGTTTAACCCCAACCTAAATAGCATATAAGCCCAGCCTCCTTTCTCCTTCTTCCTTTTCCTTACAGCGTGCAGCAGCTACAGCAGACATTGTTTATTTATTTATTTTTTTTCCCTTTTGACCAATTAATTAGCTCCTTTAAACGTGTAATAATCATAGATTGACTAAGGAAACGTGATTTTCGGCCATCAACACACCCTATGATTATCAATTATCATTCAATTGTTTCCATTATAATCAAAAACGCGTCTCACGATTTAAAACTTGGTCAAACTTACCAATTAAGCGATCTAAACATCATCACTATAAATTGAACAATGCTGGACATTCGAAACACGCCATTTCATCTCTCTTAACCTTCAATTTTTCACAATAATACGCTGTTCTTGATCAAACGATTTCAGTTTGACTTTTAAGTTTGACCGAGCATTCGAGATCGATTAACCACTGTAAGTATAATGTTTTTAGTGGGTTTTGATCTCCGGCATTCGCACATCAAAAGCCCTAAGATCAATTGATCCATTGATGTGTGAATCAAGTTATTGCAGAATCTAGGGCTTTGAAATTAGATTTGGGGATAAACTCGATTGAACATAGCGTATTTATTTTATTAGAAACAGAAATAATCACAACCACTGGTCTGGACCAAGTGGTTGTGACTAATGGTTGCCTCGTGAGCCACCCGGGTTCGAGTCCCGGCAGTGGCAAGTCTTTTTCTTTTTTTTCAGTTTTTAACACATCTAATTATATATATTACATTTAAACTTATAAATTCATTTTTAAATATCAAAACCCTTTTATAAATTCTAAAAAAATTATTTTTAACAAATCTGATGTCAAAGCTTTATCTACAATTTTTATTTTTCTGAAATTTATTTATTTAATATTTATAATAATTAAATCAAGTTTATTCCATTTTATTTATAAAAATCTATAAAAATATCAAAACGATCTTATTAATTTCCACAAAAATTATTCTAAGTTTATATAACAATAAACTTTTCAGAAATGATTTTTATTTCAGAAAAATCATTTATTTAATATTTTTAATCAATTTTTGTTAGTTTTAATCATAATTAAATCATAATAAATTCAATTTTTGTTATTTTTGCACCAAAATTTTATACAAATTATTTCTGATCATTTAGAACATAAATATGAATTTTAAACTAAAAATTATTTAATTTTAATATTTTTAAATATTAAAGTTAGATTTGGACAATTTGTTATAAATAGATTAAATAATCTATTTTAAAGAAAATAATTTTATAAAAATTATTTTTATACTTTAAACACATTCTTGTGACCATCGTAGATTTAACATTTATAAAAAGATTTTTAGTTATTTATTTACTAAATTTCTCTCAATTGGCGAATATTTTTAATAATAATCAAACGAGCGTTTATCCCCAATTCGAAGCCCTAGAAACTTATACATTTGTAGACTTGATAGACTTAGACATATTTATTACTTTATTATAGGGTGATACTTGACACATTTGGGCAACACATTATTTTCAAGATATAACATTTTACCAAGGTGAGTTTTACATAGCCCCTTTTCTATTTATCACCATTTTGGGGTGAAACATGTTTATAACATCATCATTGCAATTCAATCATCAATGTGTCTATGTGTTTTCTATGTTGCATTATGTCTTGAGCATGATTAGAGTAAGCACCATTCTAGCATAATCATTAACATTGATCAGCCGGCGGTATACATTGATAGATCTATTGGACTGACAATCCCACCCGGATACGTGCCTCCTACAAAGGTAGCGTGGGTGTTTGTTATCGTATAACATATTGGACCATGAGAGTATGGTATGTATCATTTTATAACAGTCATCAGGGTTGATTATGCACTCGATTTATTTCTACTATGTTCTCACATATGGACTAGATTGACATGACACATGAATTGCACATCATTTTTATTCAATTATCAAAAACCTATGTAATTCTCACCAACTTTTGTTGACCCAAAACATTTTCAACTTAACATGTTTCAGGTTCTATTTGCTTGAAGATTTGAATTGATGCTTGAAGATACGTGTATAGTTTTATTCAATTTGATGTACAAATTCTAGAATAATTGTATGTAAGTTATTTAAATCATTTATGAAACTTATTATTCACCATGAGCTACTGAACAATCATCAATACGTGGCACCCCGATGTTTCCGCCATCGGTTGGGGTGTTACAGATTGGTATCAGAGCCATGGTTATAGGGAATTAGGTTATTAGAAAAATAATCTAGTCTATAACCATAGGATTTAACAAGTACTTGCTTCTTTTACTTGCTATTCTCTATCTCCCTCCTACTTCTTATCCCTACTTTCATTCCTACAAGAAGGTTGCTCTCCATCAGTGGATCTACTCATTAGACAAAATCCTCAGGTTTAACCTGAACCCCCTTGAGATCTCGTCGAAGTTCTAGATTTTAATAACGAACACGTGCAATCTGGAAGGGTGAACGCCTGTATTCTGAGTCTTCTGTCTAGGCTGGCATTGCGCATATATCCCAATCAGACGAGGGACCCGGATGCCTACCTGGGAATTCTCGGGATGAGTGTTCACTTATAGGCTAAAGCATGTCTTCATATGTTATTAGAATCTGGAGTCTTTGATAAGTCAACGTTTTCGTTTATTCGTTTTAATTAATGAATAAATGATTACATTCCTTATATCACCTCATTCATTTCATGCCACATTGAACCTTCATTGTGTCCCTTACGGATCATGTCTCCACGTCGTAGCACTCGCAATAACAGTGGTGAAAACCAAGAGGAAAGTAACAACAACCACAACACCAACCACGACAACAACAAAAACAACAAAGGTGTTGATGCCCGACTGGCTGCGATTATCCACAACCCTGCTCAGGTTACTAATCCTAATCGTCCTGGTAATTCCAACTATGGTCAATGCTATGAATGTGGAAACCCAAATCACTACCGTAACCAATGCCCTAAACTAAACCGAGATCAAGACCCTCCAGCTACTTAACAGCAAGCCCTACCATTTGATTGATGTCCACTTTCTCTTTAATTCCATGTATTGCACTTTTGATTCAAATAATAAATTCAAATATTATCATAACCTCTGTGTGCATGCTTGTTTGTATATGAACTAATTGCTATATCTATGATCATACGTGCTTACTTGTACAACAATTAGTTGACTACCAAACAACCTACTTAACGATTGGTAGAGGTCATCATCTCTTTCCAACAGTCGGGAGAGGCCCTACCACCTGCTCAACGACTGGGGGAGACTATCAGACCTGCTCAACAATCGGTAGAGACATAGAAGGACACAAAACCTTAATGTAAGGTAAATTGGTGATTGCGGTCCGGAACGTAATCATGAATTTACAGGTACGTTAAGGTAGTGTGAAATTTTATCAAGGTTCCCGGTGGTTGACCAATTGTAAATCTAGTGTTTCTCTTAACTTCGGGACGAAGTTCCTAAAAGTAGGGGAGACTGTAACATTACGCATTTAATAATTATACGTTACCAATAATTTAGATTTAAACGACTAGTTTTTTTTTAGCATTTTATATATATATTTATATAAACAAAGATTTATAATAATAATAATAATAATAACAATAATAATAATAGTTATACATAATATTGTTGAAACAAATCATCCTTAACCCAAGAAACAACCCAAGCCCACCTTCCTTTTTTTCCTTTTGTAATTTCTGGAAGCCCAGTCTTTGAACAGGCCCAAGCCATCAGGCCCATACCAGCAGCCCAACAAGCCTTGGCCACTAGTCTGTTTTAAAAAAAAAAAAGAAATGAATGGACCTTGCTTCTAACGGGTATCGAACCCGGACAAGCTCCACACCACAAACGCGCGTCTACCACCTGGTCTACCTCTTTTCTTTGGTTTAACCCCAACCTAAATAGCATACAAGCCCAGCCTCCTTTCTCCTTCTTCCTTTTCCTTACAGCGTGCAGCAGCTACAGCAGACATTGTTTATTTATTTATTTTTTTTCCCTTTTGACCAATTAATTAGCTCCTTTAAACGTGTAATAATCATAGATTGACTAAGGAAACGTGATTTTCGGCCATCAACACACCCTATGATTATCAATTATCATTCAATTGTTTCCATTATAATCAAAAACGCGTCTCACGATTTAAAACTTGGTCAAACTTACCAATTAAGCGATCTAAACATCATCACTATAAATTGAACAATGCTGGACATTCGAAACACGCCATTTCATCTCTCTTAACCTTCAATTTTTCACAATAATACGCTGTTCTTGATCAAACGATTTCAGTTTGACTTTTAAGTTTGACCGAGCATTCGAGATCGATTAACCACTGTAAGTATAATGTTTTTAGTGGGTTTTGATCTCCGGCATTCGCACATCAAAAGCCCTAAGATCAATTGATCCATTGATGTGTGAATCAAGTTATAGCAGAATCTAGGGCTTTGAAATTAGATTTGGGGATAAACTCGATTGAACATAGCGTATTTATTTTATTAGAAACAGAAATAATCACAACCACTGGTCTGGACCAAGTGGTTGTGACTAATGGTTGCCTCGTGAGCCACCTGGGTTCGAGTCCCGGCAGTGGCAAGTCTTTTTCTTTTTTTTCAGTTTTTAACACATCTAATTATATATATTACATTTAAACTTATAAATTCATTTTTAAATATCAAAACCCTTTTATAAATTCTAAAAAAATTATTTTTAACAAATCTGATGTCAAAGCTTTATCTACAATTTTTATTTTTCTGAAATTTATTTATTTAATATTTATAATAATTAAATCAAGTTTATTCCATTTTATTTATAAAAATCTATAAAAATATCAAAACGATCTTATTAATTTCCACAAAAATTATTCTAAGTTTATATAACAATAAACTTTTCAGAAATGATTTTTATTTCAGAAAAATCATTTATTTAATATTTTTAATCAATTTTTGTTAGTTTTAATCATAATTAAATCATAATAAATTCAATTTTTGTTATTTTTGCACCAAAATTTTATACAAATTATTTCTGATCATTTAGAACATAAATATGAATTTTAAACTAAAAATTATTTAATTTTAATATTTTTATATATTAAAGTTAGATTTGGACAATTTGTTATAAATAGATTAAATAATCTATTTTAAAGAAAATAATTTTATAAAAATTATTTTTATACTTTAAACACATTCTTGTGACCATCCTAGATTTAACATTTATAAAAAGATTTTTAGTTATTTATTTACTAAATTTCTCTCAATTGGCGAATTTTTTTAATAATAATCAAACGAGCGTTTATCCCCAATTCGAAGCCCTAGAAACTTATACATTTGTAGACTTGATAGACTTAGACATATTTATTACTTTATTATAGGGTGATACTTGACACATTTGGGCAACACATTATTTTCAAGATATAACATTTTACCAAGGTGAGTTTTACATAGCCCCTTTTCTATTTATCACCATTTTGGGGTGAAACATGTTTATAACATCATCATTGCAATTCAATCATCAATGTGTCTATGTGTTTTCTATGTTGCATTATGTCTTGAGCATGATTAGAGTAAGCACCATTCTAGCATAATCATTAACATTGATCAGCCGGCGGTATACATTGATAGATCTATTGGACTGACAATCCCACCCGGATACGTGCCTCCTACAAAGGTAGCGTGGGTGTTTGTTATCGTATAACATATTGGACCATGAGAGTATGGTATGTATCATTTTATAACAGTCATCAGGGTTGATTATGCACTCGATTTATTTCTAGTATGTTCTCACATATGGACTAGATTGACATGACACATGAATTGCACATCATTTTTATTCAATTATCAAAAACCTATGTAATTCTCACCAACTTTTGTTGACCCAAAACATTTTCAACTTAACATGTTTCAGGTTCTATTTGCTTGAAGATTTGAATTGATGCTTGAAGATACGTGTATAGTTTTATTCAATTTGATGTACAAATTCTAGAATAATTGTATGTAAGTTATTTAAATCATTTATGAAACTTATTATTCACCATGAGCTACTGAACAATCATCAATACGTGGCACCCCGATGTTTCCGCCATCGGTTGGGGTGTTACAAAGACAAGGCTCGGAACTAGAAGAACAGGGTGGGTAGACGAATTACCACACGTTCTATGGGCCTACCGCACCCTCACAAAAACGAGCAACGGCGAAACACCATTCAGCCTAACATATGGATCCGAGGCAGTAATCCCCGCAGATATAACTTGCCCCACAGCAAGGGTATTGATGGCTGACACAACCGATAACGATAAAGAACTCCGCATAAACCTTGATCTGCTAGAAGAACGCCGCGACCTCGCGGCAATAAAAGAAGCCAGCTACAAAACCCAACTCGAACAGTATTACAATAAGCATGTCAAAGAGCAAACCTTCAAGATTGGGGACTATGTATTCCGCAACAATGAGGCTTCCAACGCCGAAAAGCCTGGGAAGCTCGCCCCAACCTGGGAAGGCCCTTACAAAATTCAAGAAGTGCTAGGAAAGGGCGCTTACGCGCTAGAAAGGCTCGATGGCACCCCTATTCCGCGATCATGGAACGGCGCTCAGTTACGGCGTTGTTATTTGTAATACAAGATGGCTACACATGCCATATTATCAATGAAAACGTTTCCTATATCTGTGTTTCTACTTGTACCTTCCGCGCCAGGGTCTTCAAGACTTAGGCAAAATCGCGTCGGACCACACTAGCAAAGCACGCCTTCAAGACGCGCCACGTGCACGTCGGGTTCATACTTAGCTAGTGTAGAGTCTTCAAGACGGATTTACTCGCCGGACCTACAACACCGCACAGCAATGACACGCGCACCAACTCTTGTCTTCTAGAGTCATTGCAACTCGGACATCAGAGTAGCGCGCAGCGTAAACGCGGTAAAAGGTCTTCAAGGCAAGGCTATCGCGCACCTGAGTCGGACTCAATGGCACAAGTCGCCTCCGCTACAATCTTCAAGGCGAGAAAGTGTTGAACACTTAGACGCCGGATTGTCTAGCTGAGCGCGCGCCCTAACTCTTACTTACACACCGGGTGACGACTTGGTTAAATAAGTAAATTAGGGACGAGACAACACGATATAACAAACAAAAATTTCATTAAACAAAGGGACTTAAAAACCCTTTTATATTTACATCGAAAGTTAAAATTACAAATAAACAAGGCCAGCGCCTACTAATCGCCCGCCCCAGAGGTCTCCCCGCCACTAGCCCTTGTCAACGCATCAGATGTCTCGATGAAGTATTTTAAGGCTGCAGGTGGATCCGCATTCTTATTGCAATCCGCAAGCACTTGGAGGATGGGAAACTTGCTCAAACTTCAGAAGTTCCGCTTCGTATTCCTCCTTCAAAGGCTTGCCATAATGATCTGCGTCCACTATGCGCCCATCATTTTGTGCGTGCAAGAAACCATCCTCATAACCCTCGCTATAACCATAAGCTTGGGCGGCGGCGGCAATAGCAGCAATCTGGTCGCCCAGCAGAGGCTCTTGCCAAAACCTCTTAAAGACCTGAAGACAAAACGAAAGTTAGTATGAGCTCGAAAGACAAGTATCAAAAATAAAGAAAGCGCGAAGACTTACCCCATTCATTCCATCTGTCATTAACCATTTGATGGAATCCTGCATCTGGGTCTGGGCGGAGACAGCCTCCTCCAACAACAGCTTGGACGCCTCGCTTTCCTTCACAGCTTCGAGGCGAGCCTGATCACAAGAGTCCAGGTCTCGCTCCAGGTCCTCCTTTGCACTAAGGACCTGGATCCTCTCCTGCTCCAGGAAAGAGACGCGCTCAGTAGCTGCGACAAGAGCCTCATCCTTAGACTCAAGCTCCTTGCGCATTTCTACATACTTAGCCGTCCGCTCCGTGAGGGCCCGGCTCTTTTCCTCCAACATCTTCACCGCCGTCCGCCGCTCCTCCCGCGCCACTGACAGAAGATCCTTAAGGTCAGAAATGTCAGTATTGGCCTTCTTCCAGGAATCAGACCAGCGACGCCTTTCGGAGGCCGCATCCTCCTCAAGTTTGGAGACTTTAGCCTCCGCGTCATGAGCACGGCGGCGGTACTTGGCAACCTCCGCCTGGAAGGCAGCCTCCTTCTCAGCAAGGCTGGCCTTCTCTGCCTCTACCTGCTGCATGTCCCGCCACAGCGCCGAGTCGCGGCGCCGCAGCGAGTCCATCATAGATAGTTGAGTCGCCTGATTAACGCACAAGGCGGCAATAAGGTCTGGACGACTCAACGAATCCTGGTAAGTGCGCTCATAGGGAGGCACCACCTCGCTAACGAACTCCTCGGCGGCTAAGGAGTTGGAAAACACGGTGTTTTCCCTTATTGCCTAGCGAGGGCGCCAGATGGCGTCACCACCAGACCAACAGGAGCCGTCATAAACTCCTCCTGTTGATCCCCCAACCCGAGAGGACTCGCGCCGATCCCGACGCGAGCCAGCAGCAGCAGAGGCACCCTGCTGAAACAGGGCCCTCTCAAAACCGTCTTCATCATGAGCCAACTCCCGGCTCTCCACATCAAGGCGTTCCTTGGCTGCGCGCTCCTCTGCCTCAGCCACCTTCTTGGCCTTCTCCTCCAGGAAACTTTGTTCCTGGAGGCGAAGGCGTTCTGCCTCAGCCTTCTTATCCGCCTCAGCCTTTCGTGCGGCTTCATCGGCAGCAGCTTTCTTTTCTGCCTCAGCCCGTCGGCGGGCTTCATCGGCTTCCGCCTGCTTGGCAGCAGCGGCCTTCTTCTCAGCCTCCAACTGTCTACGAGCAATTTCTTGCTCCTGCCACAAACTCTCCTCCTCCACACGAGCAGCCTCCGCAGAAGGAGACAAAGGAGGAGGAGTGGGAATCAACTTGGGCGACACTGCGAAAACAAGGAAAAGGATCAAAGGGAATTCAAAGTTAAAAAAAAAAAAAAAACAGCAAAAAAGTCACTTACCAGCCGCCTTCTTCTTGATCAACTTTTGGAACAACGGCTGTCTGCTAGGGGCAGCACGAATCCCAACAGAAAAAACAGGGGCACTCCCCCCTGCCCCTCAGCAACGCCGGATTTCTGACTACCAGCAACATCAGTAGCACCTCCGGAGGCGGTCACTGGTTCAGTCAGAGTGGCAGCTCCCCTCTCGTCCCCGCCTATGGGGGCAGTAGAAACGTTCTCTGTAGCAGCTGCAGCGCTGCTAGTGGCGGCGCTAACAACGCGCGCCCTCTTCCTCTTCTCCAACTGAAAAGAGTCAGCTTCTTCCTCATCATCAGACGGCGGGCCATCCTTGCGCCGCCGACGCCCTTTCACAGCCTCCCCTGCTGAGACGGAAGAACCCGAGTCAGAAAGAACAACTTTCGCTCGGTACCCATGATTCCGCGGCGCGTGTTTCCAACGACCACGCCCCGCGGATGAGCTGTTGATGCGTTTTGCGACTAAGGATTGGATATACTTGATTAACATATGTTAGTGTTGGCCGAAGGTGAATATAAACTGGGCGAATGTAGATAGATATGGGCGAAGGAAGACTGAAATGGGCGAAGGTAGATTTGGACTGGGCGAAGGAAGAACTGGACAAGATCAGAAGACACATTCGACCACATGTAGTGGGCGAATGTGGAAAACACTCACATTCGACCAGTTGTAAGGGGCGAATGTGCAGTGCCTATGTATAGATTTTGAGTTTTTGATAATGAAAGAGAGTTGTCATTTGTGTCCAGGTTCAGATCAGGTTCATAGGTGTTTTTGAGAGATTATCTGTGTGATCTAGATTAACATAAACTCATTGTAAATGCTTTTTGAATGAAAGTTAATCTATGAAATGTTATTGAAAATGATCTTGATTGTGTCGTGATTTGTGTTTTATCAATTTGTTCAGATCTAGGGTTTCCGCACCTAGATTTGTGACTTGTATGATCATATAATCCTGTTTTAGCTAAAATCCAACGCTCACAAAGTGGTATCAGAGCCCTAGAGGATCATACAACAACAAATTTGATAAAATCAGAGCTGATTTGGACATGTTTTTGCCAAAATATCATCTGTTTTTACATAAACCTTGTTTTTAAGAGTTTTTGATCGATTTAAAGGTGAATTTGTGGTCGAATTCAAGTTTTCCAAGACTTAAAGTTGTTCCAAATCAATTCCAAAACATAACCTGATTGAGATCATTCAAATCCATGAACTTTTGAAAATCTGAGATCAGAATAACCGTTTTTCAAACAATAACCGTTTTTCAAAAATGAGATCTGCTAGTTTTGGGCGAACCTGGAACCTGGACTGAGTGTTGTGGTCGAACCTGACAAATAGTGGGCGAACCTGAGGAGTTTTTGGGCGAACCTGAAAATTCTTGTTGAAAATTTTCAAATTCGGGTAGAAAATTCCACATTCGACCGTTCTGATTTGGGCGAAAGTGGAATAGTGTTAGTCTGTGTTTACATTCTGATCAAAGACTACCTTCGGTTGTTACTGTTTGGACGAAAGTAGAACCCAAAGGGACGAAAGTGAGAAATTTTGGACGAATCTAGGATTATTTGGACGAACGTACTGAATTTCGGGCGAACCTAGGATATTTGCTGAAAATTTTTCTAAGTGTTGAGATTTTCAGATTGAGATCATGTGGCGTTTTCAAACTACTCCGGGATCAGCAACAACACAACCACAACAGCAGACAATGGACCCATGGACAGTGGCAGCGCAAAAGACGAACACGCAATCCTCACAACTACTTAACTACATGACAACAACGAGCACGATGCCTCAAAGTGTAGCACATCCGGCACTACAATCAGATTACTGGGGAGTAGCTGCAGCGGCGGTAAATACTCAAACCACTAATGCTATTTCTACTTTGATTAAGGATTTGTCTACAGGTAGTGGAACTCGGCCACCGAAGCTCATGGATATGCAAGAGTATAATCAGTGGCACACCATGTTCAAGATCCATCTGGAAGGCATGGGAGTTGAAGAAGCAGAGGCATGGAGCATGATTGTCAAAGGATACACAGCACCAATTCTGGAGAATACAGGTGAGTTGATTCCTCTGGAAAGCCTAACTGAGGACGAAAAGAAGAAATATGTGGTAGAGAAAAAGGCGTTCTCTCAACTGACACAGGCAATCACAAGTGACCTGTTGCATCAGTTTGGGACATGTACTACATCAAAGCAGCTTTGGGATAAGCTGAAGAGGAAGCATGATGGTAACGAGAAGACCAGGAGTCTGAGAATGGAGGAATTAGTCAAGGAGTGTGAGAATTTTTCTTTTATTAATAATGAAACTTTGAAAGAACTAACTCCGAGATATATGCATTTGTTGTCTGAATTGTCTAGTTATGGTGTACAGATTCCAATGACTAAGCAGGTGGATAAGTTTGCAGATGCTTTGCCACCACAATGGGATCAGCATGTGGAGGTACTCAGAGAGAAGGATGCTTATCAATTCTGGACCATTTCAGAATTTATCGAAAAGCTGGAGAACAAAGAGTTGGAGGACAGGAGGAAAGCTAGAAGGTCACAGATTCCTCAGAATCCTAGTCTGTATTTTGGAGGTACTTCAGTTCCAGCTGGAAACTCGAGCTCTGGAAGTGTTGCACCACATGTTGCATGTATTTCCAATGTCATGGATTCATCAAAACCAACCACCAACTACACACCACCACAATACAATTCCTACTCACAACCATCATACACACCACCACAATATAGTTCCTACATTTCACCAATCTCTCCAATGCAACAAGCAAGTTTTTATACCGCTAACCAATCACAACAACCATTAAACCAAGTTACTCAACATAAACAACAACCTGTGGTTTTGGATACATCTAACTTGGGAAATGTGACTGTGGAGGTTGCTCAGCAACACATTGCATTAGTCTCAGCAATGGTTTCATCCTACAATGGGTTAGTTGCTAGTCAGATTGGGAACAACAACTTAACCAACGAAGACTACGCACAGATAGACAAGGAAGAGATGGAACTCATTGACATTCAATGGGCTTTTGCGAGTATAATGAGGAGAGCAACAGAGTTCATCGAGAAAACTGGAAGGACTGATTTAGCAACTTCTCCCAACACAACCTATGGATTCAACAAGGAGAAGGTTACGTGTTTTAATTGTGGAGAAAAAGGACACTTCAAAAGGGAATGCACCCAGCCACCTAAACAAGGTAATCGAAACCCTTTCAATGCAAATTACCAGAACCGTCAACAAAACCAAGTTTCTTACCAAAATAACAACAACTACCAAAACCGAAACTTTAACAACCAAAACAGACAACCAAACACTCAACACCAGATTCAAAACCAATCTCCCAATCACACAAACCGAACAGTTGTACCTATCACTACACCTAATGAGACTCAACAGAATGCGAGTCAGAACCAAGCTTTGGTGACTCAACAGGATGAGAGGTTTGACTGGTCGGGTATGCATATAGGAGTTGAGGAAGTGACTACTGGTGGGAATGTGGCTTGTGTTGCTTATCAGGTTGATATGGAAGAGTCAGTGGCAGTTGATGAGAAGAAAGAAACTGAGGAGAGTGAAAGTGATGATTCTGAGACTGAGATGGAAGTGGAGAGTGAACCTGTTGAGGTTAAAGCTGAGGAAAAGAGTTCTGGAATGGTGATTGATTCAGTTTCTGATGTTCCCGAGGAGTGTAGATCAGTTTATTCAGATTCTGAGAGCGAATCAGACACAGAGGCAAGTGTTGATTCTTTAGATGATGATATTGACCAGTTGCTGGCAGAAGCTGACTTTTTGATGACGAGGAAGTCGTGCATAGCTGATGATGCTTTCACCAAGATCGACTATTCCAAGTTTTTCACTGGAAAGGAAGCTCATTTTGCGTTGATGGCCATGACTGAACCGCCAAAACCTGTAAGTTCTGAATCTAGCACTGATGTTATGAGTGATAAATATTGTGGAACATGTGATAGATTGACAGAGGAGAATAAACAACTCCGAATTTCACGAGATAGTGCTATCTTGAACTGTCAATCTACTCGCAAAGAGTTGAATGCTTTCAACAAAGTGTTAGATGGCTATAAAAAGGACATTTCCGACTTGAAAAACACTTTGTCATTGAAACAATTGGCAATAAATAACTATATCAATGAAATTGAAAACACCAAGTTGGAAATGGCAGCCATAAAATGCTTTGCTGAAAAGGTGAACAAAAAGCTGGAAAGTTATAAGAATGTTGCTTATGTGGTAGATCATATCATTGATGATAACACCACCAATTACAAGTCTGTACCATCTCCGGTTCTTTTTGAAAACCATAACTATCACCAAGTTATACCGGAGAGTTCGGTAAAATCAGACTCATCATCGGAAAAGGAATCTAATACCTCGAGTATTGGTGATCCATATTCCGATGTGAGACCGATTTTAGGCTTGAACAATGAGGGTGTTTATGCTGAGAGTGATAGTTCAGACTCAGAAAATGATGATACTGGTAGTGATCAATTTGTTAATGAATGTGAGATTCCAAAAGAAAATCACATCATTACTACTGAACCAGTGTCACCATCTGATCATGTTCATCCGATGGCAAATGCTAATCGTGATAAAAAGTCTGAAAAGGTTGATGTTAAGAAAGATAATGTTGTTAAGAATGAGGTCAAAAAGAATGAGCAGAATGAATCAAGTGACAAACCGGTTAAAGTGTTTTATCGGATGGAAGGATCCGATAAAATCATTTCTGATGAGGAATTTCCGATTAAAAATGTTAACTATTCTAAACTTGATAAAATCTGTCAAGAAAGCACAATATGGTTTCCAAAACATGAAAGAACCAATGAAATTCCACCAGAAATCTTAAAGAAACTGTTTTCAGAAGTTCCTCAAGAACCAAAGATCCATGTCACTGAGTTCATTCGACCAAATGATAAAGCAAATGGTTTTCATGAGCCTTCCTACTCGAAAGGACCACTTCCTGAGAGTTTAAGAAATCAACAGTATAATGATCAATTTCCTGTCAGATCATTTGCTTCACCAAATGCTCATTATGTGTTTGAGGAATATAGAAAATGCTTTAAATGTGGAGAACGCGGGCATTTACTTGCTCAGTGTCCATATGTAAGGCATAAAAGACATGAGGTTGAGGTTAAGAATTCCATGAAAAAGCCGATTGATCATTATGTCCCACCACATAGACGGGCTGTTCCTCAACAACAACAATTTTATAATCAAAACAATTTTCAAATGAGGAACAACCGTCCAATTCAATATGATCGAAGGAATCGGATTGCAATGGAACAATCTTGGAGAAAACCTGTGGTGAACACAACAGCTGATAGACAAAAGGTTCCACAAAAACCAATTGTCAAGTCAAATGTTGGACCTAAGTCTGTTAATTCAGATAAGGTTGCTAAGAAAGTTACTTTTAGTAACAATGTTCAGAAACCTATTGAGAAACCAAAATCTCAAATTCGTATTCTCAAAAGGTCTGAACAATCTTGGACACCTAATGGTACTCCAGGAGCTTCTACTTCGAAGGTGAGTGAGAAAAATGACACTGTTTTGAAAAACCAGAAAACGGTTGATTCAAAACAAAAAGTTGTTGCAAAAGTCATTGAGGATGTTTCTTTGAAATCAAATGTTCAAAGGCCCAAGACTCAGGCTTGGGTCCCCCGAAAGAACTAAATGTTTACTTTTTGTGTGCAGGGAGCTTCAGTTGGCCCTATTAGCAGTCTCTGGATTGTTGATAGTGGAGCTTCAGGCCACATGACGGGGGATTTGGCGTTGCTGTTCGATGTGAAGAACATTAATGGAGGATATGTTGCGTTCGCGGGTAATAAAGGAGGATATATTACGATGGAAGGAAGCGTGAGTAATGGGATTGTGACTTTCGAGCGGATTTCTTATGTCAAGCAGATAGACTATAATCTGTTGAGTGTCAGTCAAATATGCGATAAACAATTTTCTGTGCATTTTGATGACAAATCCTGCTATATTCTCAAACCGGGCTTCAAGATTCCAAAGGAGTGGGTTATGTTGATGGCACCTCGAGTCAACAATCTTTATATTCTTGATATGTCCAAGGCGATGACATCACAGGGACAGATAACATGCTTTCTATCCAAGGCGACCGAAAAAGAATCGATAATGTGGCACCGAAGAATGGGGCACATTCATCTGAGGAAAATGAATCAGTTAGTGAGAAATGGACTTGTTGATGGAGTAAACGTGAAACATTTCCATCTGAACGACAAGTGTGTAAGCTGCATGAAAGGAAAACAACACAAACAGTCCCATAAAGTGAAGAAAGTTAACTCTGTTGAGATGCCGCTTGAGCGATTGCACATGGACCTTTTTGGACCGGTCAAACGCAAAAGTCATCTTGGAGAGCTTTATTGTTTAGTCGTCACTGATGACTATTCACGATTCTCATGGGTGATGTGTTTGAAGAACAAAAGCGACACCTTTATCAACTTACAAGTTCTGTTCACTCGACTGGAGAATATCTACAATTTGAAGATAAAAAGGATCAGGAGTGACAACGGGACGGAGTTCAAAAATGCAAAGATGGATGAACTTTGTGAAAGCAAAGGGATACATCATGAATATTCGGCTCCGTATACCCCGCAACAGAACGGTGTTGCTGAAAGAAAGAATAGGACTCTGATTGAGGCTGCTAGAACAATGCTCGCTGACTCAAATCTTCCAGTAATGTTCTGGAATGAGGCGATTTATGCAGCAAACTACACTTTAAATCGGGTTTTGACAGTGAAGAAGTTTGGAAAAACATCTTATGAGCTGTTACACCGACGAAAGCCCAATTTAGAGTATCTAGAACCATTTGGGGCGCCATGTACGATGTTGAATCCAAGCGAGAAGTTTAGTCCTAAAGCTGAGGAGGGATATTTTGTTGGATATGCAACCCCGCTCAAACGGGTATTCAACAAGAGAACTCGTCAAGTGGAGGATTGGGCTAACGTGGAAGTTCAACGATACACACAAAATTTGCAAGGCACGGGCCCTGATTGGATGTTTGATTACAAAGATTTCTTTGAATCATTCAACCTAGATAGCTTGGTTGAAGAAGCTGTTATCAGATTACTTTACGAATGTGAAAACGCGGCAACTTCACCGTTGATGCGTCCAATCACCGTAAACCCCCCACCAGCTTCTAATGATACCAGTGCTCCTACACAAGAAGAAGAGTTGTCTCAAGAAGCTTCAACTTCATTAGATACTTCAGAATCTGAAGATGAACAATTTGAAGAAGCTGTTCTTGAAAATGCAGAAGACTTAGAAGAGCAAACTGTGAACCCAACTCCAAATCCGGATGTTGCTTCATCATCTAACACGGGTCATGATCAGGATGCTGTAGAGAACTTGACTGCTTAGACGGGAGTGATTGTACCTGTTAATCCGGAATCTCGGATTCATCGTATTCATCCGTTGGAGCAAGTTATCGGTGATCCTGGTAGTGGAGTGATGACCAGAGGGCAGCTTAAAAGCGTTAATTCGCCAGAGAGTTTTGGTGCTTTAGCATTGTATGCCAAAATTCAGAAATCTGGTAGCCAAAATGATTGGTCGTTTGCATGTTATGTGTCGCAGGTAGAGCCAAGGACTTACAAAGACGCTTTGAATGAAGATGCCTGGGTTGAGGCAATGCAGGAGGAGTTATTGCAATTCCAGAAATTGGGAGTATGGACGCTCACAGATTTGCCGCCGGGAAGAAAGAAAATAGGCACTAAGTGGGTGTTTAAGTGCAAAAAGGATGATCGTGGAGTTATTGTAAGGAACAAAGCCAGATTGGTTGTGCAGGGTTTCCATCAAATCGAAGGAATTGATTACAACGAAATCTATGCACCAGTAGCACGAATCGAAGCTATTCGGATGTTCCTTGCGTTTGCTTCGTATAAGAAATTCAAAGTCTATCAAATGGACGTCAAGAGCGCATTTTTGTACGGTAAAGTCAAGGAGGAGGTTTATGTCGGACAGCCACCAGGCTTTGAGGACCCAATCCACCGGGACAAGGTCTACGTGCTGAACAAAGCTTTATATGGTTTGCACCAGGCTCCAAGACAGTGGTACGAGGAGCTAAGTACATACCTCATCTCCAAAGGATTCAAGCGCGGCCTCGTCGATTGCACCCTCTTTACGAAGAAGACGGGAGATGACTTGCTTCTAGTACAGATTTACGTTGATGATATTATATTTGGTTCAACTAACGAACTCTTGTGCAGGGAATTTGAAACTGTTATGCAGGAGAAGTTCGAAATGAGCGCTATGGGAGAAATGCAGTTCTTCCTCGGCTTACAGGTGGATCAAAGACCCGACGGGATCTTCATTCACCAGACGAAATACGTAGCCGACATCTTGAGCTGATTCCAGATGGAGGACTCTAAGCCGATGGATACCCCGATTCAACCCAATCACGGGATTGGAGTGGACGCTAAGGGGGAGCTGACAGATCCATTTACATACAGAGCAATCATCGGATCTCTGATGTATTTGACAGCGTCTCGACCAGATATTATGTATGCAACGTGTCTCTGTGCTCGCTATCAATCGAAGCCGAAACAAAGTCATCTGACGGCGGTCAAGCGTATCCTTCGATATCTGAAGGGTTGTCCATCAAAAGGACTTTGGTACCCTAATGATGATGATTTTGATTTTATTGCTTTTAGTGATGCAGATTGGGGCGGCTGTGACAAAGACAGCAAATCAACAACAGCCGGTTGCCAGTTTTTAGGGAGCAGGTTAATTACCTGGCAATGCAAGAAACAGACTTCCGTCGCACTGTCTACATGTGAAGCCGAGTACATTTCAGCCTCGAGTTGCTGTTCGCAAGTGCTCTGGATCCAACAACAGATGGTCGATTACGGTTTGCAGTTTCTTAAAACCCCTATACACTGTGACAACGAAGCCGCAATTGCATTAACTAAAAATACTGAAAATCATTCTAAAGCGAAACATATCCGGATTAAATATCATTTTATCCGTGATTGTTATGCTAAGGAATTGATTGATATGGTCAAAATCCATACTGACTACCAACGTGCAGATTTGTTTACAAAAGCTTTTGACAGATCCCGCTTTGAATATCTTTTGAAAGTAAACAATATAAAGGAAAAACAGGACTAATCGGCTCCTCGGTTTATCATTTTTACTTTTTAAGTTTTTAGTTTTAAATTTTTGCTAATTGGGAATTTCTCTTTGCTAATTGGGAATTTCTCTTTACTATCATAATCCTCAAAGAAGTTGATGCTTTTGAAGGGGTTGTTTAATCCTCAAAGAAGTTGATGCTTTCAAGTGGATTGTTTCTTTCAAATTTTTGTTTTGTTTTTCAGAAAAATTAAAAACCCAAAAATATGTTTTTTTATTTTAGGGGGAGTCATTTTATCAGAAAAAACCAAAAACATTGAAAAATTTTCAAAATACCTAAAAATTAGAAAAACCCAAAATGATTTCCTGGATAAAAAGAGGAAATGATAGTACATCAGTGGGGATCTGACACAGGCTAAAGAATTGTATAGTTATAAATGAGACGTATGTTGATTACGTGTGATATGCTGATAGGCTTCGTAGACTATATATTGCATGCTTTAGTGATACAAACATAACAAACTACGCGTTTGTGGATGAACACCTCATGGGCATATGGTCTTAGTACCGTAATTTCATTTGATAGGGTGTTTGTACAAAACTCGGAGGTTTAGGGTCGTTATGTTATTAGTTGTCTGGGGATAGCCTATCTGATCTTCTGCTGTAAGTCATTACAGACCTAGATCAGACAGGATGTCTTTATAAAAGAGCTTTATGCCAAAACCTAAAGTTACCGAATTGAGGAACTTTCCATGTTATATGATGATCAAAGATTATCTATAATATCGTATTGATCATTGATGCAAATCATGATTAATATCAGTCCTCAACCTGGTATGGTGCATATGTTACTTTGCTGCATTAATTTGCTGACCTGTATACCTCTATGCATTATATCTTGTACAATTACAGACAACGAAAGCATAATCACGCTTTACAATGAGTCTTTGTGCAAATTACTTCTTGATACAGGAGTATGTCGTGTGTGTGGGAACCACAATGTGTTAGTCTAATACATCTAATTAGTATCATTTTAAAGCATTGCGTAATTGTCTGCATGTGAGCTTATGTGGACAACAATATCAGCAATTGCAGTGTCACATATTGTTTCTAATGATAATATTGAACCAGATCAACGCTGTGTTCAGATTTCTCAGAAAACTGATATGATCTTCTTACCGGAAATCACAAAATGTTTACTGCTTTCATTTACTTTGATGCATTTTACTTTGTCGCATTTACTTTTATTGTCAAAAAGTTATAAAATCCAAAAAGATTTTAGGTGTGTTTTGATAAAAATTTCAGAAAATCCAAAAGATTTGCATTTCTGCTTTATTTTTTGATATCCGGGGATGCTTGATGGTTAATTTCTGAGATTTGATAACACCATCTGGACTTTGTAACATTCAAAATGTGAAAATTTGAGTTTTGGAAGTTTAACGGATTGAAAAATGTTAAACGGGATTCGAATTCGTGATTTGGCGAAATTTTCAGATTTTTCCATTTCACATTCGCCCCTTAAATGGGTCGAATGTGGAAAAATCATCACTTTCGACCGTTGTGAAAAAGGGCGAATGTGGAAATTTTCACTTCCGGGTGTATTTTCCACTTCCGGGTACAAGTTTCACCTTCGGGTCTTTAAATAGGGGCGAAGGTGGAATGTTTCTACATTCGTGTCATTAACTTGGGGCGAATGTGGATTTAACCCACATTCGTCCACTTCAAACGGGCGAACGTGGACCCCTATAAAAAAGCTTTTCACCTTCGACTTCTCATTCTGAAATTTTTTTTAAACATTCATCATAACCAGACCTTGTTGCTTGTGACTTTTGTGATCCCTTGATTTGTTCCCTAGTTCTTTCTGATCAATTTGATACAATTTTCACAGGTATTGGACTGTTAATCTGCACAGATTCATCGTGTTTATCATCGGACCTAGGGTTTCACAGTTCATGGTCTTCGAGTCTGTTTTAATTGTTGTTTTTGATAGCATTTCATTCCACATAAGTTTTAGGGGGAGATATAATGAGGAATTAGTGTTTAACATAGTTAAATTGATTGAATGAGTGATTGAACATAGTTAAACCTAATTCACTTTTAAAAACTGATGTAGAATGAAATAAATGGACAATTGGTGTTGAACGAGTGATAATCGGCCAATATAGAACACATTTGAATCATTTTTATGGTTTAAAAACAGATTTGGCAAAAATTTAAATTTTGGGGGAAAACCTTTTCCACATTCGGTTGATAAAAACGGACGAAGGTGGAACGGGGTGGGCGAATGAACAATAAAATGGACGAATGTGACTTCTAATCAAGATCATGTTCACTTTCGTCCATATATTTTTACATTCGACCACATATTCTCACATTCGGCCATTTCGAAAGGGGCGAATGTGCAGATTAGCTTTGACCAAAATTTTTATAATTTGTCGTTTTTGTGTTTTGACGTGTTTTTATTGATTTTCATGTGCAGATGGCTGAACAACCCGAGAATATTGAATCACCAGCAGTGAATGTTGAAACTCCAGCTGAGATCACAGTTCAAGATCCAGTACCAGTAGCTGAAACATCTGTTCCTAGCAGTTGGCCTTTTGAACGATCGCACAACTGTTGCGCTTATCTAGGAGACGTTGAGAAGAACACAGAGTTTACAGGAATTATAGAGTTTCTGAAGAGGAGCAGGATTGTTCATGCCTTAGCCACACCAACCATCATATACAAAGACATCATAGAAGACTTTTACCAGAATGCTAAGTATGATTACTGGGAGAATCAGACGATCATCAAGAGTAAGATTCAGGAGATGGAGATGTTCTTGACTGAAGCTGACATTCGGGAGGCGTTACAGATTAAGTTCGAAGATAGTGAGGATCCCAGGGAGTTATCGTGGACAGAACAGAAGGCGTGCTTCTTAAGAATGAAATACAAAGGTCCAATCACTGACGGATCTATGTATAAGGGGAAGCTGGGAGTGCAGTACAAGTATTTTGCACATGTTCTGATTCATGTCTTTGGATGTGTGAGTGGTGGTTATGACGTGATGAGAAGGAGTTTGAGTTCATTAATGGTTGCGTTGACACTCAACAAACCATTTAATGTTTCTGGGATGATTCTTGACCATATGCTGGAGATGCTGAAGGGAATGAAGAATAAGAAGTTCATGTTGTATCCGAGGTTTCTAATGATGATCTTTGACTACAAATATCCTATGCTGAAAAAGGATCCGACTATGATCCTAGGTCAAGATCACATGAATATTAGAACCTTGATGAGGATGAAAGGTTACAAAGGTGTGCCTGATAGTGAGAAGCCACCTAACAGGAGATTATTTGGCGCTTTGGCTCGTCCGGATTACATTGATCCTGGCAAGAACAAAGCAAGACATGATGAGAGTGACTCGGACAATGATGATCCCTTAGTGTATGTAGATTCAAGCACTAAGCGGAAACGTCAAGTAGTCAATCCTGGAGCCAAAGGGAAGGGCAAGGGAAAGGCTATAGATCAGGGAAGCATTAAGCAACAAGTAGCTAGAAAGAAATCGACAGCGAAGAAAGGATCGGGTTTGGTGGATGAAGAGTCTGTAGATTCAGAAGAGACTGAAGTTGATGAGCAGTGGGATTCTGATGATGAGAACGTGAGGACCACCAAACGTAAGGCCACTATGGTTGGTGAGTCTGAATCCTTGAACCAGTCGATAGAAGAAGCTGAGAGAAGAAAGAAATCGGTTGAAGATGAAGGTTTAGGTGTTGACCTAGCTGAACTGAGTGTTGGAGAAACTGTAGTTGTGAATTTGCCCAAGAAGACAAAGAAACAAAAGACTATGGCCAAGAAATCGAGTGTAAAAGAACTGAGAGAAAAAGAGTTTGCTCAGTTGTTGAAGGGAAAGAGATTACCTGATGCTGGAACACCTTCTAAGCTATCTTCACCAGTTGCCAAGAAGCAGAAGAAAGCGAAAGAGGCAGAGACTTTACCAATCGATCAGTTCAATATCGATATGGATAAAGTGCTCGATATGTTTAGAAAGCCTCAGAAAGAGAAAGTTGTTGAAGTTGAGCCATCCAGATCTAAGTCGAAGAAAGTGACTGTGGATGACGATGTCATGAAACAAGTTAATAAGAAGATGGAGGACATGATGAAGATGTTGGTCGCTCAACAAGCTGAAATTGCTAAGTTCAAGCAGAATGAGGAGAAGATGCTCCAGATTGTAGTTGCTTCAAAATCTAATCAGGATGATATAAATGATAAAATTAAGATGATTGAAGCTAAGAATGAGAAGCTTGAAAGAAAATGTGAAAGAAACAAGAGCAAAATCAAACTAATAAAGGCTGATAACAAAGAATTAAAGAAGGAAAACAAACGCCTTTGTGGTTTGATTGAAGAGCTGTATAGCAGAGCACCCCAGTTGAAAGAGGGTGAAGAAGATGAAGAAGAAGATGAACAGAAAGTTGATTATGATTATTCTGATTCTGAGAAAGAAGAAGATGATGATGAGGATGATGATGGATCGGATAAAAGCAATGATGACAATAATGATGATGATGATGATGGTGCTGAAGGTACGGGGAAAAAGCAAGGTGATGAGTTTAGCAGTGGAAGTGATCATGATGGAGGAGATGATACTTCTAGATTTAGTTATGAGAAGAGAACACCACAGAAGAAGAAGGATACTGGAGAATCGAGTTCCAAGAAGAAAGGTGGGAATGTTGATTCGGATGAAAGTATTTTCTGGAACGAGAAGGTGAGATCTCTGTCTGATGATGCTAAACTGATATACAAGAATATGTTGGAAAAGAGAGAGTGGACCATTGAGTTCACAGGATGCTTCGCTGAAATATTCCAGACTGATGATTTGAGATATGAGTTGGAATATGAAGATCCAGATCTTGAAGAAGGGGAATTACCTGCATCTGTGGCGAAAGAAATACTAGATGGTCTCGCACAGAGGGTAGGAAAGACGTTTGAGGAGTTTATGATGGATGAATCGATTCCTGATATTCCTGAAAAGGATATGGGAAGTCATTCAGATGATGTGCATACTCCAGAAAACAATGAAGTTGAGATAGAAGATATTACTCATGAAGAGTTTCCCCAGTATTTCAGACAAGATGATGAGAATGAAGTATTTCCTGACTTCACTGAGATAACAAATAAGTCAGCGAAACAGAAAGCAAAGAAAAGAAGTGAAGAGTTTGTTGAAAAGATATTTGGAACTGAAAAGAAAGATTCTTCTAACCAGTCTGATGAGTTGAAGAATTATATGAAGAAGTTGAAGGAAATGGATGAGAACCGACCTAAGCCTGAAGCTCAAGGTAACTTTTATCGATTTCATAATGCCAAGTTCAAAGGCAGAGCTCTCGGGTGGACTTACTTAGGCAGACTGAAGTGTATTGCTGCAAAATGGGAAACCGGAATTCTGTACTTCAACAGATTCTGTGACTTGCTTACTCTACCGTACTGGGCGGTGAGAGATTTATGCAGATTCCCAATGTCAGGTGCCGAGGTAAATGGATCGCATGTCGGTTGGTGCGCAGACAAATTGGTTTGGGAAAGTCGTACGAAATGGAACAGATTCAAACCACAATATCCTAGAAGAAAAGTGCATAGGGATATTGATCCACAAACCAATATGAAACGTGTTACTTTGATATATATAAAGCACCTAATGTGATTAGGAAGATACCGTTGATGCCAATGCCACAGCATTTTAGTGCTGATTTCATCTTTTGGTATTACGATTGGAGAAAGGCAGAAGCAGTAATCGTGTTGAGGGATGGAAAGGATAAATACAAGCATGTTCATGTATTTGATCCTATGTGGTTGATCAATTGCACATTCGAAGACATCATCATGTTATTCTACAATCCGATTTACTATGAACCCAATGACTTTGCTCAAGCGAGAAAGTATACTCAAGTTGTTGGAGTGTGTTTTGCATATGATATAAATGCTGGAAGAAACTTGGAGGGTAAACTTGGCAAGACTGTGAAGATGACCAATGTGTCTAAGCCTGTGAAGAAAACATTCGAGCCGCCAATGACTTCTGAGCAGAAGAAGCAGCTCAGAATCAAACTGATGAACAAGACGATGGACTATCAGAGAAAACTGTCCAATCAATAGTCGAGGGGGAGTTTGTTGATGCGTTTTGCGACTAAGGATTGGATATACTTGATTAACATATGTTAGTGTTGGCCGAAGGTGAATATAAACTGGGCGAATGTAGATAGATATGGGCGAAGGAAGACTGAAATGGGCGAAGGTAGATTTGGACTGGGCGAAGGAAGAACTGGACAAGATCAGAAGACACATTCGACCACATGTAGTGGGCGAATGTGGAAAACACTCACATTCGACCAGTTGTAAGGGGCGAATGTGCAGTGCCTATATATAGATTTTGAGTTTTTGATAATGAAAGAGAGTTGTCATTTGTGTCCAGGTTCAGATCAGGTTCATAGGTGTTTTTGAGAGATTATCTGTGTGATCTAGATTAACATAAACTCATTGTAAATGCTTTTTGAATGAAAGTTAATCTATGAAATGTTATTGAAAATGATCTTGATTGTGTCGTGATTTGTGTTTTATCAATTTGTTCAGATCTAGGGTTTCCGCACCTAGATTTGTGACTTGTATGATCATATAATCCTGTTTTAGCTAAAATCCAACGCTCACATGAGCTCACAGGCGGGACACTCCCTACTGAGAATCCAGTGGTGTCATCCCCAAAAATGCTAGAGCCGAAAGGATCGGGGAACTCACCGGTTGTGTAATAAGGTTTGGGCGCGGTGGTCAAATCCGGGTAGTAGAACCGGTCAGCAAGCGCGTCCAAGCAAGAAGTCTGACCCTCCGCCAGAGGTCTCCACTTAATGCCCTTCTCCTGGCGGGCAGCATAAAACTCAAATTTGCTCACACCTGCAACATAACAAACAATAAAGAAAAAGCGCGGGAGATACTAACAATGAGAATAATGACGACACACTTACCCTCCTGCGCAATATAAGGCTCTTTACCTGCCCGAATGCCATTTCGACTCATCCCCAGAAGAAAGAAAATGCCCTCCGTCAGATTTTGAAACTCTAGTTTAGTGGCATTGGCGGTGAGGGCAAGGAACCACGCCTGCTTCTTGAAGTCCTTGGGCACAGGCATGTCAGCCACCCGCTGCCCATCCCCTATCACCTTCCAGGGGAGACTAATGGGGATCACACCCCTCTTCACGAAGAAAAATTTCTCCTTCGCCCAATGCAAGGACTTAGGAGTGTGGGTGGCCATGGGCGGCACCTTGGGGCGTGGCTTGAAGGAGAACCACATCTCATCCCGCGCCATAAAGTAGAAGACATTGAACCGTTCAACGGTGGGTTCAATGTCTAGGGCGCGGCAGGAAGCTTCGAAATGAACTAACCGCAGCATCCCAAAAGCGGTTAGTTGTGTAGGACCAACACCATAAGCCACCATGGTGTCAATCTGAAAGCGGGTACACGGCAGGCGGAACCCACACTTAGCAAAGTGGGCCTCGTACAACGCCAACTGGCCGGTACCGGCTGAGAGAACAGTGCTGGTCGGAGTTGGAAGGGTGGGCTCCCACTCCGGCAAGATCCCATACATAACAAGAAACCGGTTGAAGGCTTCTTGACTCCAAACACAGCAAGTGTTGGACATCAACTTCCTCACTTTGATTTTGCCATGTTCAACGGTGGTTTCCTGCACCACCTCCTCCGGCTGCTCGCCTACAACCTCCTCAGACACACTAACACTCTCAGACATGATGATGAAAAGTCAAGAAATCTGGAAATCCCACCGGAAAGTTTGAAGATCAGACGGAATCTTCAAAGAAAGTAGGAAAGAAGCAGTTAACTGATCAGCAAACAACAAGAAGATGAAAGAAGACACCAAAGTAGAAGAAATATGAAGTTTCAAATGAATCTTCAAGATCAAGATCTTCGAAGATTAAACGGAAACTTCAAACGGAAGTTGAACGGAAGATAAAGAGAAAGAAAAGAAAAGTGGAAGAAATTAGAGAGCATAACCGTTCAAATGAGCCACAATAGGCCTTATATACTCATCGCATTTATGGCAAAGGGACCCACCAGGAAAGCACAAACCGTCAACTTTTCAAATTCCACGCACAAGATGACGACACGTGTCCACAACAAAAAATGAGCGGCTTGGATGATAGTGTATGACAGTTATACACTACACATGCGCCGGATGATCGACACGTGTCGACAGATCTCACAATGTCAGCAAGACAAGCGCGTGAAAACTCACGCGCCTGACAGGCAACACGTGCTCATCGAAACGTGGCACAGTCTCAACCAAGAAGACAATGCGTCAGACGCGTGCCAACCCACGCTCCTGACACAGACGAGATATTGGTAAATGCAACCGTGACGTGACGTGCCTCGGTCTGCACAACCAGACAGTCACTGAACACGTCAGCAACCATTAAACTTCCATCAGAAGCAACTGATCGTTGGAATTCCAGGCGCATTTACTCCAAATCATGAGAGACAAATTCAATGCTAATGATTTCGAATTTATCACAAACACCGGACCCGCATTAAACCACTCCAACAGCATTTAATGCCTCGGCGGAAACTTGACGTAAAATGTCAAAAAGACGTTCCCCGCCCAACCACTGCAAGGGCAAGGCGGAGAACGTCCTACTCGGCGGAAACTTGACGTAAAATGTCAAAAAGACGTTCCCCGCCCAACCACTGCAAGGGCAAGGCGGAGAACGTCCTACTCGGCGGAAGCTTGACGTAAAATTTCAAAAAGACGTTCCCCGCCCACCCGCTGCAAGGGCAGGGCGGAGAACGTCCTACTCAGCGGAAATTTGACGTAAAACTAGCAAAGACGTTCCCCGCCAAAAATCTCCAGACTACGCGCAAAAGAACACTTCCAAGAGCTACAATACTAGCAGATGAGCTCTCATCCGCGGCTAACATATTTTGAGTCTAACACTCCACCTACTCATCAGCGAGCAGGAGAAGTCCTAGACTAGGGGGACATGAAGGGATAGGGAACCTAATCTGAAGGGCGTCCCTATCCCCAAGAAACAATAACCCTGCGCCAGGCCACGGCGCAGAGACACACCAGCGCGGGGCAGATAATCAGCATGCCTCGCGCGCCAGGACGGATGATAAGCAACAGACAATACCTGATACGCGCGTGTAACCACGCGCGGAATCTTCCCTTAGCACCTCTCATACGAAGTACAAGGAATGACAAAAGGAAGATTCATAAAGATCCATGTCAGAGCACGCACCAACAGGAGAAGGACATGTGGCAGATAGTACAAAAGGGTGAACGGCTACACTGTGCACGCTGTCATGAACAGTGACCAGCAGGCATTACCTAGCCCACGGTCAGACATCACGTCAGACAGCAGAGGTGGCCTGAACACTGTAGCAAGTACGATGTTACTGCACACCATCAGGAATCCGCCACGTGTCCAGCCACAACAACGACAACACTGTAGAGCGACGTCATCAACAGTAATCCGCCTTTTCCCGCCATTTCAAAGAAGACCATGGACTTGGGCCTCGGTTGGGCCCAAGCCAATAAAGTCGCCTGTGGGCCTCCCATGCAGCCCACTATTAGGTCTATAAATAGGATCAGATGCAATCCTTGTGTTCATTCAGAAACATAGCCATAACTACCACATACTTAACTTGTAATCTCCTTCTTTAGTAATACTATTCCGGTGTGCTTACAGTGGACGTAGGTCATTTACGACCGAACCACTTAAACCTCTTGTTCTCACACACACACCACTCATATTAACAACCTCTTGGGTCACCATTACGGTTTGGGTAAAGGATTAACCTTGTAGTTACATAAGTATTAACCACCCGGGGGTTACACGTAATCTCCGGTATACATATTGTTTCTTCATTATGTTTGCTAATTCTTCTGTTACACTTTTCATCAATCTTTTGACATATATATATATATATACATGTATGTTGTGGTCACAGCTAGATAACAAAAAGCTTGGAGCCTTGCAGCAAAACAATAGGGATATGGCTCCTGTAATGCAGGTATCATCAACCAGGATTGCATATACTTTTCGGTTGTCTTATTTCTTGGATGTTGACATATTTATATGTCTATTCACTTTGGAAGAAAAAAAAACCGATATGTAAACTGTATAGAAGTAATTTGATTGGGGGATTTTAGAGTAAAAATGAGTTGTCAACAACAGGTGATTGATAGAATCTAGGGTAGTTTGGGGTTGTGCACCGTCCCCCTTTACGCGGGCAGTAGCCTTCAAGTGGTCAAATCAGTGGCCTTCAAAAGCTACCATTGATAGGATCTGTGTGCAACTTTGCCTTTTTTGTAACACGTCGATTCATTTGTTCATGATATGATAATATCAACTTCTTTACCATTTTTTGGGGACATAGTTATTTTGAATTCCCTATCAAACTTTTTAAAGTGTTCATAACATTGGTCCTCTAATTTGCCCCTGGATTTATGGTTCATTTTTTTCTATTTGATTAAGGCATTAAGCTTACTTTATTTTTCATTTTTGCCTACTTTATTTTTCTTTTCAAAATGACGGTTAAAGGGTTTGTTAAACCAAAAAGAATGCATGCATGCATATATATGGGTGGCCTGGGTACGTTCCATCCACTGATCCATGGTCCTACTATACCAATATTCTTGTGATAAGTGCATCTGTATAATTTGCACTACCATGTTCTTACATATTTATTACACTTGTAATCTTGCTAAGACTATGTTTTTGCGCAACTATATACACGAGAGTCGAGACTCATCTAAAAGCTGGAAACAAGTTGAGTCAAACGGTAACAAGCGGTTGACTACCAAGGAGCCATCTCCCAACATTGTCATATTGGATTATATTTCGTCCAAGAAATGGAATGATTTTGTCGACTTTGATGACCATCTTGACGACATAAGCAAGTAAGGAACATACGTGTCTCTTAGACAATCACCTATATTATAAAATTATGAAATTATTTTGACTTTTAATTTTATTTTGGGCAGGGATTGGTTGAATTCTGGACTCTTTAAGTGACATTCCAGTTTGGCAAGCAAAGATAGATCAAGACTCTTCGACGCGTCTCCTTTTCCCATCTTGTGTAACCTGTGTGTTTATTTTTGATTTATTGAGTTTGAATCGAATGCGGATTGACTTCTTTTTTACTATATCATATCAGGAGCAAAACTACATTATGTCTTTAGATGAAAGTTCTGACTTACGAACAAGTTGCCATCATTTTCCCTTTTTTTTTTTTATAAACTCAGAAGATTATACTTGAAGAATGGCTGAGCCAACTAGTTCCATATTTTTATTTGTTTATCTTATTATTAATTCAGCAGAGTGGTAATGATGCTTTGTCTTCTCAGTTCTTTCTTATACATGTAAACAAACCGAACAAACACGAACCGGGACCTGTTCGTGTTCGTTCATTTTAACTTTAACTGAACAAGTAAACTAACACGGATGGATTTTCATATGCTTGTTTGGTCATTAAGAAATTGTGTTTGTACATTAATATTTTAAACTAACATAAACGATAGTACACGAACGAAAATAGCATGTGCTCACATTTAAAATTTTCTTATGCTCGCTCATTTATTATAGTTATTGTCAAATGGTTCACCAAACGCTCGGTTCATTTTTTTCTTGATTGGCAAACATCTCAAATCTCATTCATCACCAAACGTTATTTACAAGATTGTGCAAAGCAAGACGCTAAATACAATCTACATAGTCACCCATTACACACCCCATCAAATTACACACTACTTTCGTTAAGTTATTGGTACATTAAATAGTCTCCAATTCTCTCACGTCCACCCCGGTTGTTTACACTTGTGTTTCTCCCATGTGAATGCTAAGGCTTGAATTTCACCAAACACACTTGAAGCGTTCGCCCTTTTCCCATTGAAGATAAGATCGTTTCTTGTTCTCCATATGACCCAACATGCCGCTAAAATTATGATCCGGATATGGACCCATTTCTCTTTTGAAGTATTCAGCACATTATGCAACTCAAGCAAGTCTTTGACACAAAACGCATAAATCGGTTGAACCCCAAGCCAAGAACTAATTTTTGTGACACCCGGCATGTTCGGCTTAAACATTTTGGTAAAACATAAGTCTACCTTAGCAAAAAACAATTATAAACGGACTTAACTGGGTTAGTTGAGTCGGGTTATGTTAGGATTGTCCAGGGTTTAATGATCTGGTGGATCATTGGGAGTCGTTTTGGGAATACACTAGTACTGGGTCCCGTTGTTGGTGATATTACATGAATTGAATCAAGTAGGACAGATAGATTATTAACACACGTGTAACATAACATGATAATACGTGCTACAAGTTGTGAACATGACCATACGTGCCTATATGTGCTTAACATGTGTTAGAATTGCATGATCATACGTTAGAATGTGTCTAAATGCGTTAAAACGACAAAACTGGAAGACTTGGAAAACGCAAGTCCTGGTTCGACCCATAACGTGGGGGCGAACCTGGAAATGGGTCTTGGTTCGACCCATGGCAAGGGGCGAACCTGGACAAAAGAACAACATTAATCTCACTCGACCTTGTAAAGGGGCGAAGGTGGCACCTTCGACCCTATACAAGGGGCGAATGTGGAACTAGTATAAATACCACACTTTGTCATTTTTCACCATTTCACAAACCCTAGCCGTCTCTAAACACTCTCAAACGATTTTAATCACCGAGGAAGGAGTTTTTGCTCTTGTTTTTTATAATCTAATCTACAAACAACATCTAATCAAGAATCCAAGGTGTGTTCTTCATCCTAAATCATTTTTAAAGCATTTTGATTCGTTTTCATTAAACCCCAAAGGTCCAGATCTGATTCAAACATGTTTTCATGTATAAAACCTACCTAACATCTTTCTAAACAAAACCTTAGAGCATTCACATCCTCTTCATCAAATCTCATTCATCAAATTACACTAAAAATCACTACTTCACCCCTAAATTTTCTCTCTCCTAATTAAAATAATAATAATTTTTCATACTTTTATCATTACATTTTCTCTCTCATCACTCACAACTACTTACAAAAATATTAAAATATATATAGGGGTGAACAGTAGCTTTTCATATTTAGGGTGGAACAGTGCTTTCACCAAATATTTTCTCTCTCCTCTACTCATAACCACTTACACTCACCCCATATAATTTGGTGGAAACACTCACATACATTTGGTGGATGAGATGTGAGTGCTCTTATACATGTAAACAAACCGAACAAACACGAACCGGGACCTGTTCGTGTTCGTTCATTTTAACTTTAACTAAACAAGTACACTAATACGGATGGATTTTCATGTGCTTGTTTGGTCATTAAGAAATTGCGTTTGTACATTAGTATTCTAAACTAACATAAACGATAGTACACGAACGAAAATAGCATGTGCTCACATTTGAATGTTAATGAACAAAAATTTTCTTATGCTTGCTCGTTTATTATAGTTATTGTCAAATGGTTCACCAAACGCCTGGTTCATTTTTTTTTTGATCGGCAAACATCTCAAATCTCATTCATCACCAAACTTTATTTACAAGATTGTGCAAAGCAAGACGCTAAATACAATCTACATAGTCACCCATTACACACCCCACCAAATTGCACACTACTTTCGTTAAGTTATTGGTACATTAAATAGTCTCCAATTCTCCCACGTCCACCCCGGTTGTTTACACTTGTGTTTCACCCATGTGAATGCTAAGGCTTGAATTTCACCAAACACACTTGAAGCGTTCGCCCTTTTCCCGTTGAAGATAAGATCGTTTCTTGTTCTCCAAATGACCCAACATGCCGCTAAAATTATGATCCGGATAAGGACCCGTTTCTCTTTTGAAGTATTCAGCACATTATGCAACTCAAGCAAGTCTTTGACACAAAACACATAAATCGATTGAACCCCAAGCCAAGAACTAATTTTGTTCCAAATAACCGACGCCACAATGCATGAGGTAAAAAGATGATCCGCATCCTCGTCGCCTTTGCCACACATCTTACACGTTGTCAAACCATAGAAAATTTTTCGCTTCTGCAGCCCAACAAGCGTAGGCAACCTATCCTGAATTGCCCTCCATCCATGTATCGAAACCTTCTGCGGAACCCCCTTTAACCCATTCAAACGGGTAAAATGGAACTGCATTCCTCGCTAAAAGTTGTCTGCACGCAGCTGTAGAGAATTCACCGTTAGAACTTTCCACCCAGACCCACTTATCTACTGTGTTGGACAGTATAAAACCATGTAGCAAAGACTCGCATGCCTGCAATTCTTGGGATTCAGACGAAGAAGCCGACTGACGCTTCCAGTCCCACCCTAGCCGACTTTGACCCACCATAACGTTCTTTTCAGCCTCCAACAAAAACAAATCTGGAAATTTATACATCAAAGGACAGTCCCCAACCCAATAATCCACCCAGAACCGAATCTGATCACCCCTTCCCAGCCTCCCTTTAATCAGACACTTAATGTCCAAATTCTGTTCCCACAGTTCTTTTTCAACCTTAACAATCGAATTCCATGTTTCTGCATACCCAGCTTTAACTGGTAAATACGTCTACACATTCGGGTTACGATGGATAGCCGATATCACACGATGCCACAACGACTCCTTTTCGTGTTTAAACCTCCACCACCACTTCACTAATAGACTTTCATTAATCGCTTTTAAAGACCCCAAACCCAAATCTCCTTTCTCGACGGGTCCAATAATTCTCTCCCACGCAACCCAACTTGTTTTCGCCTTCTCCTCATCACCATCCCAAAAGAATCTTCTTCTTATCAATTCAAGCTTATCAAGTACGCCTTTTTGGCGCTTTGAAGAGAGAAAAGAAGTAAAGTGGTAGACTATCCAAAACAGCCTTCAAGAATACCACACGGCCCCCAATAGAAAGCTTTTTCGCCTTCCATTTAGTGAGTATTTTTCTAACACAATCGATAACACCATTCCAATACCTTGCTTGGTTCATATTTACCCCGACCGGTACTCCTAAATACTTGCAAGGGAACCGACCCGACTTACACTTTAGGATACTTGCAAGTTGATCCACCTCTTCTTCACTAATCCCCACGCCATGGATAATTGTTTTGGAATGATTCATCTTCAAGCTCGAGATTAAGTGAAAACATCTCATCAAACGCATTACATTACGAATATTGTTTTCGCACCATTCACCCATGTATACAATATCATCGGCATACATGAGATGATTCATAACGGGTCCATTATGCGGTAATGTTATCCCTCTAATCAGCCCCAAGTCATTTGCTTTGCGAACAAAGCAAGATAGTGCTTCCATGGAAATAATAAAAATGTACGGAGATAACGGATCACCTTGGCGTACACCTCTATAGCACTTAAACTCCCATGTTGGCGATCCATTAATCAAAACCGACGCCTGGGATGATTGAAGGATGCCTTTCACCCACTTTATTCACCGTTCGGGGAAGCCCATTTGGCCGAGGACGGACAAAATGAAGCTCCAACTTATAGAATCGTATGCCTTTTCCATGTCCACTTTTAGCACAAAAGCCTTCAACTTTAACCGTTTTGCCCAGGATAAGACTTCGTTTAGCATCAACGGACCATCAAGAATATTTCTACCCCCTAAAAGCCGGATTGAACGTCGGATATAATCGACCCAAGTACCCTTTTCAGCCGGTTCGCCAACACTTTTGAAATAATTTTTGAAATGCATCCAAGTAAACTAATTGGACGAAAGTCATTAAAATGTCATGGATCCGGCCCTTTGGGAATAAGGGCAATGAATGACGACCCACAACCGCTACTGATCGATCCTAAGTCAAAAAACGACTCCATAACCTTCATTACGTCCTCCTTCATAACCTACCAAAAGTGCTTCAAGAACCCGAATGTAAAACCATCGGGCCCGGGAGCCTTTTCATTTCCACACTCCCAAACAACGTTTTTAACTTCGGATTCCACAAAAGGTGTAATAAGATTATTCGCTTCCAACTCAGACAAACTCTTTAAATTTGAACACGAAAAAACCGGCCGAGAACACATGGGCTCCCGAAACTTGGAAGCAAAGAACTTCCTAGCCTCGGCCTTCATTCTGATAGGATCCACAATCCATTCACTATTAATCATAACCCCGTTCAACCTATTGGAGCCGAAATTATGGTTGATCATACCATGGAAAAAAGCCGTATTCTCGTCACCCTCCACAGACCACTTTATCCGAGCTTTCTGTTTCAAGTCTTGTGCAATTTCCATGTTTATTTCTTCCAAACGCTTGGTTCATTTACATGCCTAATTGTGATTTGTGACAAGAATATTATGGAGACCTTTTCGGCTTTATGTTAATAATATATTTAAGGTATATTGATGCAAGACATTGAATGCCCAAAAACAAGCGCCTTGTAAATGAATGACATTCATCACAATTTCTGATGTTTTATTATCTAAAATACCTTTCAAGTTGGGTGACTAATGGTAATATGATGTCATATATTTATAACAGGTAGGGAGAGGGAGCAAAAGGGCTTGTAGCCTAATGCTATCTGTATGATGTAAAATGTAGACTACTCATTAGGTTGAGGGATTTGAAGTTTGAAGGTGTTAATTGGACATTGGTCCTTTTTGCAAGGCCACCAGAAGTCCCCAAGACAGTGATGTGTGACCTTGACAAGAAAAGATATCTTGATTAAAAAAGGTATCTGGGGTTTGACATCTCAGTTTATTTATTGCTGCTGGTAAAATATCATCATTTAGTTTGGATTTGTTTTAGTTAGTAAACTAAAAAGAATGTGATGCGTTGAAAAATGTGAATCTTACTAATAAGTAATGCAATTTGAAATCTATCTGACCATGGGACAAGTATCGCTAATTTTATATTCTAGCTTAATCATATAATAATACCTGATTATTATTTTGGTTCTCACACTGATCGGATAGCTTTTTTGTCGAAAGACGAATTTTATTCATCAGAACACGGCCGGCAACCCAAATACAAAAGCACTCTAAGTTGCAGAAAGTTAAATGACACCATTGGAGGTGTTTGAATCCATAAATAGCCAGCCAAGTCCATAATCTGCCCTGCATTTGCCTTGTTATCCCAAAGTATCACTTCATTTTTGGCCTTTCAAATACACCAAAAAGCAGTTATGATGATTGTGGATCGTACAGTACAGTACAGTGCATTTCTAATACTGAGAAAGTGTAAATGTTAGAAATCCTACACCATGTGCTTATGGAGATGTAAAGATATGTTCAGCAGACTCCAACCTGTGTTGACATACTTTTAGGGAAAGAGCTAGCCATCCAGCCAATCTTGTTACACTTTTAGGGTGGGTGGGTAGCCATTTGCACAATTTAATTTTATACAGCTGACTTGAATCTCTTTCCATTACTAGTTGCTGATTTAACAGATAATAGACCCGATGGCCTCTTTTTCACTAGAAATATGCAATTGCTGAAGCATCCAACTACTTGCCGCCAACGCCAACTGACATGTATCAATCCAAAACCTGATGCTTTTCCAGTCCCTTAATAATATTATTCCATGTTCCAGGTAATGGGTTTTCTTTTCCAGAAACAAACGTTCTAGAGGTTGTATAAAGGACCTTCCTCCAAAGACTTTGGTCATCTGTTTTTATTCTCCAAAACCATTTTAGTACGTAGTAACACACTGTTAATAATTTTGAAATCACCAATCCCCAACCCACCCGAATCAATTGGATACGTTAACCTATCCCATGCCACCCAATGCATACTTGTTTATACTTTGCTGAAATTAAGATTATGATTCAGTATTCATTTCTTACAGTTTGTTTTGTTTTCAACTTGGTTAATTGTTGTTTTCAACATGAGACGAGTATTGGTAATATTATATTTCCAATCGTATACTTTATTTTATGATATCTATTTATATTTTCTATAATAGGAGAAGCGTGAGTGACGTCAGAAAGCTGATGTGTCAACCGGAGAGACTGGCCACCAATGCCTGTATGTATGATGCAAAAACTGACGTCACATTAAATAATAAAATAATCCCACTTGCCTAAACAGTGGTAATAACGCCACTTGCCTAACAGTGGTTGTTAATAAATTAATTAAATATTGTCACTTGACACAACCGACTTTTGTACGACCGTTGGCTTTAAATTTGAGCTCCAAATTCAAATTTCAAATTCAAATTTCAAATTGGATACCCCATTACACAACTATATAAAGGTATCATGTGCCTCTCTTTCTCTCAAATAATTTATAAATCCCTCAAATAATTTTTAAATCGTAACAGATGGTTCTCTCACATTTACGTTCACGTCGAAGGATTCGAGTATCAGGTAAACTAATTCTAATATATCTTATCAATAAGAATAAAATTTATCCGTTTTGTTCTTCAATAACCTCAATATTTTGTCTGGTCCATTAGCAACCAGAGCATTTACGTCAAAAAAGTTGTCGACTTTGGATAATTCTTACAATCAAAGGAAAACATTAGTTTTGCCATTCCGAACGGTTGTAGATTGGCAGGCTCAAACTCAAGAGGGTATGTCTTTGCGTTTTTAAATCCATTTATGCGAGTGTTTAATACGTGTTCATTTTTTTTTCTGATTAACTTGTGTGTTTGATTAATTTGAGTCATGTTTGATTAGTATTTTTGTGAATATTTGACCGTTAACATATAGAGGCGTTAGCTTAAGCAATCAGGTGTTTTTCCAGATGGCATTAGGAAAGACATTGATTGCGATTATGCTTTTACGCCACTATGCTTATCTTTTGAGGAAGTCGTCTGCGTCTACTTCCGCTTTTGTGGTTCCTGCTGTTGTGCTTGTCAACAGGTATGTTTGTTAAATATCTTATTTCTATAGTTTGTTTTCAAGGCCTGTAGTCGAAGTATAACCGTGAATGTTTTTTTTTCTGTTCTGTTAGCAAGCAGAGTATGTGAGGAAGCACCTTGAGTATGTTGAGTATTCAAGGTTAATCTTTTGGAGATTAATAACGCTTCTATACATACAACACACAACTTCAACCCATTCCTGCCAAAGAAACAAATATATGTGTTGAAGACTCATGGGTGTATAAAGACATGTTATATTCAAAGTTGATTTGAATGTATTAGCAACATCAGTTTGAGGTTTTCTAAAGATTATTAAAAGAATTATTTTCATTATGTTAGTAGTTATTTGTAATATGTATCTACGCTCAAGAAATGTTTATAAATAGTCTATAATATAAATTCAAGTTGTATTCGATGACAGTTGTTTTGTGAAGTTCTGTACAACTTTTTTGAAGATTGTATTACAGTTGTTTCATTACAACTGTTGATTTCGCAACAGATTTTTCTTTTAAAATAAATATTTTAATTTATGAGTAGAAGAATTCTCTTCACTATGTTGGTATTTTTTTCGTAACGTCTGCTTATACTCAAGATATGTTTCTAAATATTGTTTAGTATAAATTGAAGTTTTGTTGGATGACAGCTGTTTTTAGGACATCTTTTGACAACTTAGTAGTAGTTGTAAAATAGATCTTCCGATTAATAATAAATAATACAAATAAGTACTAAGTTTTGTTTGTTTAAGAAGGAAAGTTTTAAATTCATTTACGCGGCATATTGCAAATTCTAAGCGAAATTCTATTGGATGACAGTTTTTTCTTTTCATCTGAAGGTGTATTGGATGACAGCTATATTATATAACATTCTCTTCTTCTTCCCTTACAATCACTTTGCCATTAATACCAATGGACTACCCTCACGTCGGTATGGCCATCACCTAGTTCCGGGTTGCCTTCAGTTGTTGTCAGATAGATATCTGTCAACGATGAAGACAACATACTTGAAATCAATAAGAAGGTAAACAATCCTCATCCACAATGTTCTTACCTAGAGCTACCAACCATCCGGTTGTTTTCAGGTTGTCTTCATCATTGACAGATAATGAGATTTGGTGTTGGATCATAAGCAAAAAGGTAGACCACACCACTGTTAGTGAACCCTGTGTTGGATGGAAAGTGTATTCGGCTTAAATGTCTTGTTGAGTTGAGTTGGAGCAATCTCTGTGTTGGATGGAAAGTGTCTTCGGCTTAAATGTCTTGTTGAGTTGAGTTGGAGCAATCCCTGTGTTGGATGGAAAGTGTCTTCGGCTTAAATGTCTTGTTGAATTGAGTTGGAGCAATCCCTGTGTTGGATGGAAAGTGTCTTCGGCATAAATGTCTTGTTGAGTTGAGTTGGAGCAACGTCGATAAAAGTTGGTGGTTATTATTTTGTTTTTTAATTTTTATATTTTTTTACAATAATTATATTAGAAAATTAAAAAAATAAAATAAAATAAAAAACCAATTCAAAACACAAAAAATACAACAAAAATAAAAGCTGGATTCCAAGCGCCTCGCTTAGGTGTGACACCCGGCATATTTGACTTAAACCTTTTAGTAACATCTAAGTCTACCTTAGCGGGAAACGTTTATAAACGGACTTAACTAGGTTAGTTGAGTCGGGTCAAATTAGGATTGTCCAGGGTTCAATGATCTGGAGGATCATTGGGAGTCGTTTTGGAAATACACTAGTACCGGGTCCCGTTGTTGGTGAAATTACATAAACTAATTAAGTGTACGTGTAGATTAATTATCGTGTGGTGGATTATGTGCATAGATGTGTTTAAACGACGTGTAGATACTCATCCATGCTTAAATATGTTAAACATAGACTAAGGTTGCATGCTCATTTGTTAAGGTGCGTTAAAATGCGTTAAACACGACAAACTGGAAAACTAGAAAACATAAGCCCTGGTTCGACCACTTCGAGTGGGCGAACCTGGAAATATGTCTTGGTTCGACCCTTTGTAAAGGGGCGAACCTGGGATATGGAATTGGAAGAATTTCATTCGACCAAGTCAGGGTACATTCGACCCTGTGAAAGGGTCGAAGGAGGCTACATTCGACCACTGACAGGGGTCGAAGGTGGACTAGTATAAATACCAAACTTTGTCATTTTTCACCATTTCACAAACCCTAACCGTCTCAAAACACTCTCAAACGATTTTTAATCATTAAGGAAGGAGTTTTTGCTCTTCTTTTTCATAATCTAACCTATCAACAACATCTAAACAAGAATCCAAGGTGTGTTCTTAATCCTAAATCTTTTTAAGATATTTTAATTCGTTTTTATCTAACCCTAAATGTCCAGATCTGTTCTAAGGAAGTTTTTATCAATAAAAACCTTTTAAACATCTTTCTAAACCTAAACCCTATCATTAAACATAGGTTTTGTATCAATAAACATATGTTAATTATGTGTTATGTGATGTTATGTGTTGTTTAATGATTTGCTGCTGTTCTAATGCTAGAAACATGATCTAGGGCTGCTATGAATGATAGTTTAGGATTGTAAAAGGTTATAATTAAATAGATGAAGATATCAAGTCTAATTTGGGGATTTTATGAAATCTAGGGCTTGTGCATGTTAGTATTATCAATAAAATGATTGAGGGTTTTCAATTACAAGATAAACTGAGCATTTGTAGATGATTATGGATTGGTATTAAAAAGTTTCCAAATTGGGTAAAGATTACATGCATGATGTGACACTTCCATAATCTTTGCCATTTTGGGAAAGGGATGAAACGGATAGGTTTTGGGGCAAAATTGGTGGGGTTTTGTAGAGATAAGTTATACATGCTTGACTGTAGTGTTTGATGATGTTTCGGGATGTTTCGAATGTGTTTGAAGCGGGTTTAGGGAAATTTATCTAACAGGGTCGAACCTGGGCTCATTCGACCAAACGAGTGGGCGAATGAGAGATTCCAGGGTCGAACCTGGGAAATGTTTGGGCGAACCAGATAAAACGGTCGAACGTGGCATCAAACGGTCGAACGTGACGCAAAACGGGCGAAGGAGACTTAAAAAGGGGCGAAGGAGAACTAATTGCCTGGTTTGACCATTCTGATGTAAAAATGAGATTTTTGATACAAACTAAGTGTTTTATGCTTGAACCTTGTGTGTAATCTATGTGTACTTGATTAGTTAGGGTAATGAGTCACCAACGGGATGTCTGGTCGGTCTAGTGTGTCGGTTGAACATTTAAACACGTTTTAAAACATACTTGGTTACGATCTGGACAATCGGGGACTAGATAACCTTATGGTTATTAGTCGGAACACTTATGTGAACATTTTGATAGATCTCCGGTAGAGGGATTACCAAGGGCTTAGCATTTTACTAGTTACCGAAGAACGCTATCTAAGGTGAGTTCACGGCCCCACTTTTACAGCTTTAACTTTTGGGGGAGAAAACATGCGCTAAACTATTTTGGTAACATATGTCATACTATGGTTTTAATTTTGTATTGCTATACGATCTTTTAAAGTCCCGGGGAAAACCATGAATGTGCGGGGATGCACAACGGGGGAAGTGTGGATAGATCTATTGGGCGTGACCTGCCCCACTCGTCAGCTTGGAGGGCCGGGCGGGTGCATATTGTCTCGAACTGGTAACATTGGTATCATGCTGAACATTCGGGCTGAACATTCAGGCTGAACATTGCTAAACGTGTCTAGTAATGGTTTTCCAATCGTAGTAGTAATAAAACATACGTCTAGCTAGCGTACTTGGTGACATTAGTATAGTATGGACATGGTAACGTTTTGGTAACTTTGGTAACATTTGAACAAACCTGTGAACTCACCAGCATTATATGTTGACGTCTTTTTGGCATGTTTTTCTCAGGTCGCTAAGGTAGCAACAGAGGACTAGGCGCACGAGTCTGCATGGCGTCTAGACTTAGTTTCATGTTTTTGAATTAAACAGTTTGAACATTATCGTACATGGTTTTGTAACTGGTTAAATGCTTCCGCTATGGTTTTATAAAATGGGAACTATGTTTTGAGTTTACGTATCTCATATAGTGTTGTTTATTGTGACCGTTGACTTGGATCCTGGTTTGTCATGCGCCTCGCGGTAAAACTCCGCAAGTGGAAATTTGAGGGTGTGACATTAGGCCAAATCGAGGAGCCTGGGGTCAAATCAGAATAACTTACATCGGACCGAGGTAGTTAAAAATGTAACAAAAACGTCTCGCTTAGGCCAAAGCGAGGCGCTGGGGGGGGGGGTGTTAATATAACCTCCCTATTATTATCTTTCCAACGAGTACCATAGTGCTATATAAAAAACGGAGGAAAAAACGACTATTTTTTGTGAGGTTTCGTTCATACAGGAAAAAAAAACACAAAGTGTTCAGGTTATTCATTAATCATGTATTGACAAGTCATTAATTATGTTCAATCCAGTAAATATGTACATTGTTTTAGGTTAGGTTTTAATATTAGAGTTATACATTGTTTAATGTTATGCATTAACATTGAAGATACATTATTAATTGTTTTAGATTAGGTACTACTCGAAGCTTTTTCTGCATGTAACTGTAAAGCGCATTAGTATCTATTAATATATATAAAAGAATTGAACATTGCTGACGTGGCGTGCAATGGTGCCTTCAACCTCTTCATGAAACTGCCACGTGGCATCATAATTGAAAGATTTTAGTGTTTTTAAATTATTTCTTTTTTTAATTAAATTGAGTTATTTTAGGAAAAAAGAATTTAAAAATAAATTTAAAATTTTATCTTTTATATTTCCTCCCATAATTTTTAAACGTTTATATCTTTTATATACGAGATTTTTTAAGGAAAAAAATTACACCAAATTAACGAGCGTTTTATTATCTTTCCAACGAGTACCATAGTGTTATATAAAAAACGGAGAAAAAATCGACTATTTTTTGTGGGGTTTCGTCCATACAGGAAAAAAACACACAAAGTGTTCATGTTATTCATTAATCATATTTTTTCTTTTAAACCAGGTTCTTATCTACGATGTTGAAAATCAGCCCAATCGCCATGTTATCATTGGAATTTTACTAGGTATACTTTATCAAGAGAAGCTAGGAGAAAGAATCGCGCAACACTACAACACATGGTGTCAGCTAATAGCAATGTTATTTTTTTATTTATTTAATTACAAGAGTAATAATTATTACTATTAGTATTAGTATTAGTATTATTAGAATGGTTATATTTTTCAATCCCGGGACGCTCCCGGAAAGAATTGATAGTTGCTGGCGTGGCGTTCAATGGTGGCCTCAACCATTTCTTGATTATGACACGTGGCATAATGAGATGCAATGGTTACAACTTCCAACTTAAGTGTTTGTTTAGTTGATTAGGTAATGAATTATAAGAGCCATTAGAATGTGAGAAATTAGAGAGATGTGATGAGTTTTTGAATAGTTGCAGCTTACATAAGTGATTCTTTAAATGATTACTAATTAGGTTTTAGATTAGGGAATATGAGTTATTACTTATTAGAATACTATGAACATACAATGATTAAGAGATTTTGTGATTAGTTAACTTGAGCCATTTGCAATAGGTTATCACGTAAAATTAGATATTTCAACCCCGGGACCCTCCCGGGGTAATTAGCTAGTGTTATATATGTAAAACTAGTAATTTAATAATACTAAATGCTAAAGCCGTAATTTGAAGGCGCAATTTACTTTTAAAATCATTACAACTGACTTATTTTAATCTTAAAGGAAAGGGTCCAAAACCAGTAGCAGCACAATTTATGCAACTCATGTGAATTTTGAGGGACGAATTTGCAAACTACCTTTTTATTTATTGATCATTTATTACATACACAAAGTAAATCACAATTAATTAAATATGTTTGTTAATAATAATAATAATAATAATAATATCTCATTGTTTTCCCACCGAGCTCCTCTGATGAATGTAGCCACCGATTTGAAATAATTAATCACACAGTTTTCTTGTTTTGTTTTGTTTCGTTTTTATTGTTATTTTGATAAAGTTTAATATTTGGAAGCCGACATAATGGTGATCATATCACAGGATATGATAAAGCAATTCCAGAAGTTAATGGAATCAAGTCAGTCAGTCATTCTATCTAATATCTTAGATATTCTGTGAATCGTTATTTGACTTGATCTGCAGGTTCACTGACTGTCTCATTTTTTTTTAAAAAAAATTTCAGTTGACGAGCCACTCAAGGACACATTTGAGGTTTGTGTTTTTCCTTAGTTTGATTGATTATAAGATTGTGTTTTTGCTGGATCGGATGTTAATGTTTGAACCACTTTATTTCAATCTGAAGTCAACATTTGAGGTTTGGTTTTCTTAATTAAATGTTAAAACTATGAACATTGCTTAATAATGAAATGAATGATACATAATACCCGCCCGCAGTTTGACTCGCAATTTTTTAGTTTGACATAATTGTTGTGGATTTCGCTCAAATGGATGATTATGAGCAAATGTATCTTCTATGTGTGAGCGAAATCGAATAGAATAGCTTGTGGGTGGGATTCACTTTGACAACAAAAATTGCAAGTCGGCCAATGTATGTGTCGTAGTTAGGATTATTAAAATTCAGTTTGCTTAATTAAAAAAAAAACATCTGTCCAACACAAACTCGGTTTAATCTAATCCCATTGGTTAGCAGCAGGAGTTTTCGGTAATGGCCTGGTTCTCACATCACAAATACCAAAAAAAAGTGTGTAGGAACTTGAATGTTATTCGCTAGATCTGCTTATGTAATGAGATTTATATTATATGTCCAGAATTTGCATCAAGGATATCCAACTGAGGCTCTGGTTCGGTTTCTAAAAGCAAGAGATGGGAATGTACCCAAAGCCCACAAAATGGTCAGCTCAAGTTCAGTTTTTTTTATTTTTTATTTTATTTTATTTTATTTTTTTAATTTTATTTCTTAGTTCCCTATATTTTTAATTATGAAATATTCTCCTTTCAGCTTGTTGATAGTTTAGATTGGAGGATCCAAAACGAGATCGATAATATATTGACGGTGAGATCACTTTGTTTGCCATTTGCACTTTTTCAGGTGATTTATGTAAAATGTTGTTCCCATTAACTGCAGAAACCAATAGTTCCTGCGGACTTTTATAGAGGAGTCCGTGATTCCCAGCTTATAGGAATGTCGGGTTACACAAAAGAGGTACTCATTTTGAACAGTTAATTTCATAAGTTCGACATCTTGACCACTGAATTTGATTGGATTCTTGCTCAAGGGGCGACCCGTTATTGCGGTTGGCGTAGGGCGCAGCACATACGATAAAGCATCTGTAAGAATGCCGTATTTAACAGATTCTAATTCACATAATGCGTAATTCTAACCGCTGTACTAATCTTCCATTTTAGATACATTACTATGTTCAATCACACATTCAGATGAATGAATACAGAGACCGGATAATATTGGTAAGTATTCAGTTATGATTAAATTAAGTATGAAAATACTGACCCTTTTTATTTTGGTTTATAGCCGGCTGCAACGAAAAAGTTTGAGCGGCATATTAGCACATGTGTCAAGGTTCTGGATATGACCGGGCTTAAAATTTCACAACTTGGTCAGCTCAAGGTACATTAAAAAAAGCCGACCTGATTTTCTAATTTATTCATTTGTTATTCAGATGGATAACCGATTATAGGTTAAGTGATTTTCTAATTTATTGCAGCTATTGACGGTTATATCTAGCATTGATGACTTGAACTATCCCGAAAAGACAGATACCTACTACATTGTCAATGCTCCATACATATTTTCAGCATGCTGGAAGGTTAGTCAATTGCAGGTTGATTTGGTCTATGTTTATCTCAAGCAGGTCAAAGCTAGCCTAGAAGGGGAACATGTTGTTAATACCACCTACAGCTACATTATATGTAATTGACATATACGTAAACATAAAAATCTATATCATATTCTACATATTTAATACGTAAATGCAAGAATTTTACTGGTAATGCAAACTAATATATGAATAAAATTAAAAATCTTATATATACGTAAACATAAACATACTCATTACCTTTAACTTCCATTGTTAATCTCTTTTTAATAGTAATAATCTTGTTTTGGCACTTTGTGGTGCATAACACCGATGGATGTTAAATATTGACCGACTTACCCTTGTTATTGAAAAACAAAACTAGAACCTCATTAAGCCAATTACGTCGATCTCAAATCTCAATTGTGATAATGCCACCACCGGTTGTACTTCAAAATGTCAACTGGTTGGTGCCTCGGTGCTTCTTTGAATACAAAATTAATTAATGACATCAGTCATTTTTATGGTGCTGTCTAGTGGTCATGTATTTGAGGTTAAGGAGCCCTTCAAGGACGAAATAATGTTATTTTTAATGAAAAGAGTAATCCAGTCATTTTAAAACCCAGTATCAATGTTCGTTACTAATTCTACTAATATGTGGAAACTGACCCGTCACTGCATACTTAAGGACAAAGTGCCAAACTTTAAGGACCAATACTAATAGCCTGACCCGTACAACATTATTCCCCTGAATGTTTAAATTCATGTAGGTGGTGAGGCCTCTTCTGCAAGATAGAACAAGGAAGAAAGTTCAGGTGCTTTCAGGTTGTGGAAAAGATGAATTATTAAAGGTAGTTTAATTTCACAGTTTTTTTTTTTTTTTTTTTTTTTTTTTTTTTTTTTTTTTGTTTTCCATTTTTAGATAAATCAAAAGATTATTGAGTGTTACTTGAAATGGCAGATAATGGACTATGATTCTCTCCCACATTTCTGTAGAAAAGGCAGTGGATCGGGATCATCAAAACACTCTAGAACCAGCACAAGCACGGGTGATGATAATTGCTTCTCATTGGACCATGGGTTCCACCAGGAGCTGTACAACTATATTAACCAACAAGCCAAGGCCATGGAGTCACGAGCCATGATCACACACAAATCGTTTCATGTGACTTTTCCCGAACCAGACCCAGATGACCAAAAGATTGCGCAGACTATAGAATCTGAGTTTCAAAAGTTAAGTCACCAGAATGGGGTGGCTGCTGATAAACTAGACCACCTTACAATAAAAGAAGACAAAGAAAAGAAATGATATGGAAAGCTGCTGGAGTTATGGCGGCCGCCTTTTGCTAACGTCTCTGACTGGAGGCTAAAACACCTCATTGTGGATTACACAATGATAGTAATGTTAATGATATGTTGGTACTTGGTTTCATGAAGGGCAAGTCTTCTGGCTGTCTTTTTTTTTTTTTTTGTTTCTCCTTTTGACTTTTAATATATGTTTTGACTTTAGAAGTCAATATGTACTTTGTTATACATTTTTTTGGATGAATCATTAATGTAATAGAGGGAGAAGAAAATATTTCAAGATATCAAGAATATATATAAGAATACATATAACGAGTTTTGGTTTTGTGATTCAATGTCTTTAACCTGTTAAAACAGATCTCCAATTCGACTTCAAATTCAAAATCTAGATCTAGATCTCTGCATGCTACATCATTCCAAACATCTACTCTAAAAAGTTGATTTCACCTCCAATGCTATTTGAAACCCAAATCTACCTTAGCATTCACCTCATCATCTACTTTTCTATTTAATCTTTAGAAACTTTAAACAACCTACCTTGTTTCTTTCATTGAAGACAATGTAATTTGAAGCCCTTAACTATATTTATAATTTAACCGCAAAAGTGTGTTGAGGGGTTCCGAGAATTGCGGAGCGGCGATATTGGCGATTAGGGTTTCCACATTCTGCATGGCGGCAAAGGAACGCTTCAAAGTTAACACGTGGTATGATGTTCCATTCAAGAGTGATAGGAGAGCAAAGAAGCAAGGGGAATCAAGTTCTAACGTCAGGATTACTAAGGTTTTTGTTTCGAATCTTCCCGAGGGCTGTTCTTCGGCAGATTTGGTCCATGTTATGAAAGGTTTTGGGGTCATACAAGGTAATAAGTTGAGTCGTATTGACCGTATTTTCGTCTCCTCTAGTATTACTGATCGTTGGCCTAACGCGGAGTACCGAGCTCTTGCTAGAATTCATTCTGATCATAGCCCGTTATTATTGAAATTGGTCTCTACAAATTTTGGCGCGAAACCGTTCAGGTTTTTTAATTCATGGTTGAGTAGAGATGGGTTTGAGGAAGTGGTAGAGAATGCGTATAAGATTGAGGTGAGGTCGGGTTTGAATGCTGATATCCGGTTCATGGAGAAGCTCAAAAGTGTTAAAGGAGCTATTCAAATGTGGAGTAAAGATGTTCGAAAAAAAGAAGCAGAGGAGAAAGTGGGAGTCAAAAGAGAGTTAGAAGAATTGGAGGTTATTATGGAGAGTAGAGACTTATCCGAGGAAGAACAGTGGGTATTCGAGGAGGGGTCCAAGAGGGTGAAGGTTATCGAGTTTTTGAACAGGAAAGACTTGAAACAGAAGTCTCGGGTTAAGTGGGCTAAGGAGGGCGACGAGAATTCGGCGTTCTTTCATGGGTTTATTAATAGTCGTAAGGTGAGCAATGGGTTTCCGGGTTTGATGATAAACGGGATGTGGGAGACACGTCCTAACTTGGTTAAAAAAGAGGTTATGGCTTTTTTCCGAAATAAGTTTAAAGAAGAGATGGTGTTTCGTCCGTTCTTAAGATGTTACGATTTGAAAAAAATTTCTTCAACGGATGCGAGTGGGTTAGTGGGTAGGTTTTCAGATCTTGAGATTAAGGAGGCCGTGTTTTGTTGTGGTAGCGATAAAGCGCCCGGGCCGGATGGTTTTAATTTTCGGTTTATTAAAAAATTTTGGTCATTAATGGTGGATGATTTCAGTGATATTTTTAATGAATTCTTTGAAAGGGGAGTCATTAGTAGAGGTGTCGGGTCGTCATTCATAACCTTAATACCCAAGGTTAATGATCCGGTTTCACTGGGGGAATATAGGCCGATTAATTTGATAGGGATTGTGAGCAAGGTTATTTCTAAAGTGCTTGCCAACAGGTTGAAGAAAGTGATGAATTCGGTCATTCATGAGACCCAATCTGCTTTTGTCGCGGGTAGATATATTCTTGACGGGTCGTTGATTGTTAGTGAGGTGCTGGCTTGGGCTAGAAATACTGGGAAGAAATTTTTCATGTTTAAGATTGATTTCGAGAAGGCGTACGACAACGTGAATTGGGGTTTTTTTTATTGATGGTTATGCGTCAAATGAATTTCCCGGATACTTGGTGCAATTGGATTGCAGGTGTTCTTTCTTCGGCTAGATCCTCGGTTCTAGTTAATGGAGCGCCTACGTATGAGTTCTCATGTGGTAAAGGTATGAGGCAAGGTGATCCTATCTCCCCTTTTCTTTTTATTATTGCTATGGAAGCGCTTTCGGGTCTAGTTAAAAAAGCTTGTGTTGATGGGGATTTTAAAGGGGTTCAACTTCCTAATGATGGTCAATCTATTTCTCATTTATTGTATGCGGATGATGCCATGTTAACGGGGGAGTGGTCGGACTCTAATTTTAGGACGTTGAAAAGAGTTTTGAGGATTTTTTACTTGTGCTCGGGGCTTAAAATTAATATTAAGAAGTCCACCTTATTTGGTATTGGGTTGGATGGGGAACACGTTTCGGCCCAAGCAGAGGTTTTGGGTTGTAGTCCGGGTGATATTCCTTTCAAGTACCTTGGGATACAAGTTGGTGCTAATATGGGGAGAATTAATAATTGGGATCCGATTGTAGAGGTGTTTCATAAAAGACTCTCGAAATGGAAGGCTAAGACGTTATCTATGGGGGGCAGGGTTGTACTAATTAAGTCGGTCTTGGAGAGTCTTCCGACGTATTATTTTTCTCTATTCAAGGCCCCGGTAGCGATTGTGACTAAACTAGAGAAATTGGTGAGATCTTTTTTATGGGGTGGGAATGAGGATCGTCATAAGGTTCATTGGGTGGGGTGGGAGATGGTTACGCGGCCTAAGAAGATGCGAGGGCTTGGGTTGTCCAAGTTAGATGTTTGTAATAACGCTCTTCTTTTGAAATGGATTTGGCGTTATAGAACAGAGACGATGGCGTTGTGGAGGCAAGTGATTGATGCTATTCACGGGTCGAGACGTAGATGGATATCGGTCCCATATAATAAAATTGTGCGTGGGGTTTGGGGAAAGATAGTGTCTAGTGGGGATCGTCTTATTATTAACGGCTCGTCGTTTAGTAGTTTACTCCAAGGCCGGGTTGGTAATGGTAAGGAGATTAAGTTCTGGATTGATCCGTGGTTGAGTGGTGTTCCTTTAAAGAGTCTCTTTCCGGAATTATTCCGTCTTGATAAAAATAAATGGTGTGTTGTTGCGGATAGAGTGAATTTTAATGGGAGATCGGGCATTATGGCTTGGGATTGGAAGAGGTACCCCGACTCGGAGCAAGAAGTAGCAGAACTGATAGATTGCACTCGGTTGGCCGCCGGGTCTATTTTGAATGATGGTCCGGATAGGTGGATTTGGAACAATAATTTGCTACACAATTTATCGGTTCAGGATACTAAAAGTTGGGTCAATGATGCGCGTAACATGGAGCAGGCCGCTGATTCCAAATGGGTGAGTTGGATTCCTGCCAAATGTAATGTTTTCTTTTGGAGAGCTGGCTTAAATCGGCTCCCGACGATAGAGGCATTGCGGCGTAGGAATATTCAAGTGGAGGATGCTGGTTGTGTGTTATGTGATGGGCCGAGAGAAACGATTGATCATATTGCTGCGGAATGTTTGTTCTCTAATGGTGTGTGGAGTGGTATTGCAAATTGGTGTCAAATTCCACCGATTTTTTTGTTTTCGGTTCAAGACGTCCACGTTATTCCGGAATATTCCGGGCTATCTCGGCTGAAGAAAGATGCGCTCTGTGGTATTATGGTGATTACGTTATGGCGGATATGGAAGGCTAGGAATGAGAAGATATTTAAGAAGATGAAGGTGTCTATATCTCAAGTTCTTGCGGATGTGAAGGCTCTCAGTTTTTTGTGGTTTAATAGTCGATGTAAGGGTAATGATGTTAAATGGGAGGGTTGGCGGTCTTTTAATCTTGACGCTATGTAAGTTTTTTTTTTTTTTGACTAGCCTAACGGAATGGAGAACCACCTCAAAGACCACCCAAACCGCGCGAGTTCGATCCCCAGCTGCAACGTTTGCCAGCCCGCGTAAAGACGCGTGGGATACGAACCCCAGACCACCCAGCGCAGGAAACCACCACAAACTGGATTCGAACCTCCGCCTGTGGAGTAAAACCTGCGCACCTCACCATAGCCCAACCAACTGGACGTGATGTTTTGTTTGGCTATCTCTGCCTTGGAGATAGTCGGTGTTGTTTAATGATAGTTGCCTTCCAAAAAAAAATCTACTTTTCTATTTATATCTAATTTTTTAATTTCATAATAAATTTTTTAATATTTTGCTTCTAGTTAAATAATTATTAATAAAAAAATATTATTAATGGGATAATAAAACAGAAATATTAAAATTTAATAAAAAAACATACAACAATATATATATATATATATATATATATATATATATATATATATATATATAGGAATAAGATCAAATAGGAACCAATACCCTAGTTAGGAACTTAGGAACCAATTCTAGCCACAAATTCAATTAATTAGATAAAAGGGTTATTTAGTAATTTATTATATGTTGAGTTATCCTTTTAAATTAAATTCCCTTAATTTCCTCTCCACTCGTTCACTTTTCTCTATCATATACTTTCATCTATTATTATTGATTAGAAGTTAATTCAAATCACGGTCACGATCACAATTTCAAGACTATGGACGGTTACTACAGTCTTTAAGGTATGTGATACATATTTTAAAGATTCTTACGGTTTCATTGGATTAATAGTCCATTTCAAATCTCAATTATCAATCCTCATGTTATGGATGGTTTTTTTTATTTGTTCCAATGAAGTCTTTAACAATATTTGAGAAGGTTTTTTTAGTTGTTTTAAATAAAATCCTCAACTACTCTGAGCAGTTATGAGGAATTCTTTTTTATAGTTCTTCAATTTCCACGATATATGTTAATTGGAATTTAGTGATTCAAGTATCATCGAACTCGATATCGGTATTATGATATGAATTTCTATTCGATGCATTTCTATTTTTATTTTTATTTATATAAAAAGCTTTTGTTCATTTTCGCTAAACCTTGTTGTGTTAATATGCTATTCTAACTTTTATTTTGATTTAAAAATTGCCGAGATTATTATAGTTAATTGATTGTTTAATTTTATATATTGTTTTGATGTTTCATATAGTAGGGTTTTATTACGGTTAGAGAAGATGGATTGTTGATTGGGACACGAAGAACACGAAGATACAGATATACACCAATGTATATTTCATTCATATACAAAAAGGAAGAAACCTCAACATCTATTTATGGTGTACACTGATGTATTTAACTTACATTTTCTACAAAGATATACACCAATGTATATGTGTGTCCAAATTATAGTCATATAAGACGAAAAAAACGAATATACACCAATGTATATATGTGTTGATGATGATGAATGAAAGAAAAAAAACTGATATACACCAATGTATGTGTGTGTTGTTGATGATAATGAATGAAAGAAAAAAAAGAAACTGATATACACCAATGTATATCTGTGTCAATGATGATGATGATGATAAATGAAAAACAAAAGATCATCTGACCAGCTATTAACTGTAAGTGGCTAAGTACATTAATCTATACATTGGTGTATAGTACACATTTTTTTAAACACTGGTGATATATACACCAACGTATATTTACTGCTTTAAAGATCACCAGTGGTATTTTTTAAGTAGTTCATATTAGCTTTAAGTCATATGTTTGTATCTAAACTAACCTATTGACCTTTACCACATATACACTGATGTATATGTAGTGACTTGTAAATCTCAAATGAACTAATCTATGTTTGTATCTATTTTTTTTCCATAGAAACGTTGGTGTACACCAAAGTCTATATGTGTTTTTGACCTTGTGTTTGTATAAACTGGTGTATATATGTATATCATACTGTATAATATAAACGTTTCATATTAGTGTAAAATCATATCATATACATCAGTGTATACTGTATGTGTATAATAATAACATACTAATCAGTGTATAACCCACCAGTGTATATCACACATTAATATGCATCAGTGTATATGATTATTGTATGCATACGTATCTGAAAATAAATTTGGAATAGTAGTAAGTTACAATGTAGACTTAATAACCTATTAATAAGCATAGAACAAAAGTCAATAATACCCCTTGATTTAAATAAAGAATTAATTAATGTTTTACTTATTTACAATCATGTCATTAGAAATCAATGGCTATAAAGTGGTTCCTATGGTTCCTACTTAAGGTGTGGTTCCTATTTGAACCCTACCCTATATATATATATATATATATATATATATGTTGTTGCATGTTAGATTATTTATGTATGTTCTATGATTGTTGTATATGATTATGAATTACTTATGGTTTAACTCCCGATGAGAATTTCTGATTAGAAAACTACTGATAATGAAGTACTTTCTGTTTTTTGGTTATTGTCATTAATATTATGTTGTTATATGTTAAATTAGTTATGTATGTTCTATGATTATTGTATATGATTATGAATTATTGATGGTTTAACTCCTGATGAGAATCCCTGATTAGAAAACTACTGATAATGAAGCACTGATGATGAAACCAAAACATCTGCTTTGTTGTTATTGTCATTAATATTATGTTGTTGCATGTTATTTATTTATGTATGTTCTATGATTGTTGTATATGATTATGAATTAGTTATGGTTTAACTCCTTATGAGAATCTTTGATTAGAAAACCACTGATAATGAAGTACTGATGAGGAAACCAAAACCTCTGTTTTTTGGTTATTGTCATTAATATTTTGTTGTTATATGTTAAATTACTTATGTATGTTCTATGATTATTGTATATGATTATGAATTATTGATGGTTTAACTCCTGATGAGAATCTCTGATTAGAAAACTACTGATGATGAAGCACTGATAAAGAAACCAAAACATCTGATTTGTTGTTATTGTCATTAATATTATGTTGTTGCATGTTAGATTATTTATGTATGTTCTATGATTGTTGTATATGATTATGAATTACTTATGGTTAAACTCGTGATGAGAATCTCTGATTAGAAAACTATTGATAATGAAGTACTGTTGGGTCTGCTGACCTGGAGAAGAACAGATGATTGGAAAGCCAAAACATACTACTCAATTGATCCTTAGCAATAAACAACATTTACAAGTTACTTCTCCCAAAAGACTGTTCACCCTAACATCTGCTGTACCCAAACAACTGCTGACCAAAGGTCTGATGAAGAACAACTGCTGATCAAAGTACTGAAGACTAAAGGTCTGTTGGAGCCAACAACACTTAGGCTTCAACAGATGATACAAGACCATCAGAGTTTTCCCAACAACAGTTTACCTATTAGAGTTTTACAATGTAACAGCAGTTTGTATACAACAAATGTTTTATGTTTGTTATTCTGTTAGAGGTCACTGTTTTAGGTGACGTCAGCTTAGATCATCAGTGGTTTAGATTTGTCTATAAATAGAACAGTGCTTGTACTGTTCTATTTATCACTCGAAACATTCTCTCAGACAAACAATCACAGAGTGATCAGGCTGAGGGGGAGTACTTGTACTATTGATTGTAATCATTTGATTTATGAAAGCTTTCGATTGAAAAACATTTACTCTCTTGTTTTGATTAATAGTTTATTATTCCGCTGCACTTTCCAATTATAATTCACTTCCTTCATTACTTCTTTACTTAAACAATCAAACTCAGATCCTAACAAGTACTGATGAGGAAACCAAAACCTCTGTTTTTTTGGTTATTGTCATTAATATTATGTTGTTATATGTTAAACTAGTTATGTATGTTCTATGATTATTGGATATGATTATGAATTATTGATGGTTTAACTCTAGATGAGAATCTCTGATTAGAAAACTACTAATTGTTTATACATACCCTAAGTAGTTTAAATAATTGTTTATACATACCCTAAGTAGTTTAAGTCCTGTTGAGAAACCTCTGATGAATAAATTTCTTTGGACCTTTGTTAGTTTAAATAATTGTTTATACATACCCTAAGTAGTTTAAGTCCTGTTGAGAAACCTCTGATGAGAAAACTATTGATGAGGAAAGCAAAACCTTTAATTAACTGAACTTCTGAAGAACTTTGTTATTTTAAATAATTGTTCTATAGAGATCCTAAGTGTTGATTTGATTTTAAATTCTCAATCCTCTTTGTTTAAATATTTGTTTATACAAACCCTAAGTAGTTTAAGTCCTGTTGATAAATCTTTGATGAGAAAATTATTGACGATAATGTGTTTTGTCCTTTACCAATATTGTAAGTGTCATTTTCGTTACAAATGACAAAATATGTAAGGTGTTTATAGATGTTGATTGTTTTCATTTGAGTTTCCCAGTTTTTCCTGATTAGTGTATCAATTTTCTTTTTAAGAAATGTTGACCATAATGTTTTTTGTCCTTTACTATATTGTAAGTGTCATTTTCATTACGTAGATTTATTTGTTTACCACTCATGTTTAAACTGCTGATGACAAACATCTGATAATGAACGACTGCTGAGCAAATCCAAACCTCTGATGAATAAACTTCTTTGGACCTTTGTTAGTTTAGATAATTGTTTATACATACCCTAAGTAGTTTAAGTCCAGTTGAGAAACCTCTGATGAGAAAACTATTGATGAGGAAAGCAAAACCTTTTATTAACTAAACTTCTGAAGAACTTTGTTATTTTAAATAATTGTTCTATAGAGATCCTAAGTGTTGATTTGATTTTAAATTCTCAATCCTCTTTATTATTTTTAAAATAAAGACGTTTTTATGGAATCTTTTGAAAATTAATATAATATGAATGATATGTTGTTTTCATTTAACTTTCAAAATTTTTCCCGATTAGTGTATCAGTTTTCTTTTTAAGAAACATTGAGCATAATGTGTTTTTTTCTTTACCAATATTGTAAGTGTCATTTCTATTATAAATGACAAAATATGTAAGGTGTTTATATATGTTGATTGTTTTCATTTGAGTTTCCTAGTTTTTCCTGATTAATGTATCAATTTGCTTTTTAAGAAATGTTGACTATAATGTGTTTTGTCCTTTACTAATATTGTAAGTGTCATTTTCATTACGTACATTTATTTTATAACCACTGATGTTTAAACTGCTGATGAGAAACATATGATAATGAACTACTGTCGAGCAAATCCAAACCTCTGATGAGAAAACTTCTAAGGACCTTTGTTACTTTAAATAATTGTTTATCAATACCCTAAGTAGTTTAAGTCCTGTTGAGAAACCTCTGATGAGAAAACTATTGATGAGGAAAGTAAAACCTTTGATAATGAAACTTCTGAAGACATTTGTTATTTGAAATAATTGTTCTATAGAGATTCTAAGTGTTGATTTGATTTTAAATTTTGAATCGTCTTTGTTGTTTTTAAAATAAAGACGTTTTTTATTGAATCTTTTGAAAATTAATATAATATGAATGATATGTTATTTTCATTTAAATTTCGAAAATTTTCCCGATTAGTGTATCAATTTTCTTTTTAAGAAACGTTGACCATAATGTGTTTTGTCCTTTACCAATATTGTAAGTGTCATTTTCGTTACAAATCACAAAATTTGTAAGGTGTTTATATATGTTTATTGTTTTCATTTGAGTTTCCCAACTTTTCCTGATTAGTGTATCAATTTGCTTTTTAAGAAATGTTAACCATAGTGTGTCTTGTTCTTTACTAATATTGTAAGTACGTGTCATTTTCATTACGTACATTTATTTTTATAACCACTGATGTTTAAACTGCTGATGAGAAACATCTTATAATGAACTACTGTCGAGCAAATCCAAACCTCTGATGAGTAAACTTCTGAGGACCTTTGTTACTTTGAATAATTGTTTATCCATACCCTCAGTATTTTAAGTCTTGTTGAGAAACCTCTGATGAGAAAACTATTGATGAGGAAAGCAAAACCTTTGATTAACTAAACTTTTGAAGACCTTTGTTATTTTAAATAATTGTTCTATAGAGATTCTAAGTGTTGATTTGATTTTAAATTTTGAATCGTCTTTGTTGTTTTTAAAATAAAGACGTTTTTAATGAATCTTTTCAAAAGTAATATAAGATGAATGATATGTTGTTTTCATTTAAGTTTTCAAATTTTACGGATTAGTGTATGAATTTGTTTTTTAAGAAATGCTGACCAAAATCTGTTTTGTCCTTTACTAATATTGTAAATGTCATTTTCATTGCATAGATTTATCTAACATCGTTTCACAAACAATGCCTATACACTCTTGTCCATAGTAATGACAAAAGTTTTCTAATTTCAACTTACCCCAAATGTTTTCCCTCCCTTTTGACTCACCCTCAAAGAAATATATATATATATATATATATATATATATATATATATATATATATATATCTCAGCTGGTTATAACCTTGGCACGTATCATTCATTTCGGTTACAAGTAAAGGCATAAGATATGGCTTCTCAAGGAATTGACATGAAACAACTAATGGATTCAAGGTATCGTACATTTCTTGATTTCATAACTATTATTTAATGTTAGTGACATGATTTTTCTTTAATTATAATTTATTTATATGTTAGCTTATGCTAGCTTATTACTAAATGATTGAGAAACGTGTATTATGATTCAAATCTTGAGTCTTATTACATCTTCTTCTATTTTAAATAACAGCTCTGAGGCACGAAAACAAATTGTTATGCTTAAGGATGTTGATTTAACTAAAATGGACTATACGCTCAAAGTTCGTGTTGTGAAACTGTGGCGGCAGCCTATGTATAACAATCCTGATGAGATTTATTCTATTGAAATGATAGTTGTTGATGAGGAGGTATATTTAATCTAAACATTATCATTCCTTTATTTTGAATGAAATTTGCAAATTTGACATTAAGTTAATAGTATATTTTTTTCTATGGTTTTAAAAGGGAACAACAATGCAAGCAAATGTTCTTAAAAGGTGGTTTTCAAGATTTAAGAATCTGCTCATTGAAAAGGTACTTTTCTTTCTTATATATTTTAGTTATGTTTATCCTTCTTTATGTGTTCATCCTGTTTTAAAGTTTATATGCACATGTATTGTATTTTTACTTTTTTTAAATATTTTAGGTTAAATCTGCTTTGTAGTTGCTTATAATATGATATGTGTGTTTTATTTAATGGTTCATTATAGAAAAAATATTTGAAGATTAAGTTATTTGTTTTTTGTCACATTTTTGTGTATCTCTTGTTGTATCAGTGCTGCTTATTTAATTGTTTTCACCTTTGAGTTTTTTGAATGTAAATGTAATTAGTCAATTAAAATTACTTAGGGTTTGTTGTTGATAACTTCTGATTAAGAATGGTAAACTACTGAAGAAGAAGTTACAACCTCTGACAGGCTAATCACTGATGAGTTAAACATCTGAGGGTCTACCTGTTGATGACAAACACATGATGACAAAATCTCTGATAACGAACTTCTGATCAGAAAAGCAAAAAATCTTTGGATAAACTTCTTAATAAATGAAACGTTTTGTTTTCCTCATTAGTAGTTACTTATTAGATGGTTTGTCATCAGTTGTTAAATCATATGTAGTTTAAGTCATGATTAGTTATCATCAAAAGTTATCAAGCAACAGGCTTATGTGTTCATGCTTTTCTAAAATTTATATGTACATGTATTATATTTGTATTTTTTGTAAATATTTTAGGTCATTTTTTATTTTATTTATTGTATGATTAGTACTTTTTTAGTGTTTTTAGTACTTTGTGTTTTTTAAGTGTTATTACCTTTTTGACTGTTTTCAATGTAAATGTAATTAGTAATTTAAAATTACATGTGTTTGTTGTAACACCCCAACTGATGGCGGAAACATCGGGATGTCACGTATTGATGATTGTTTCAGTAGCACATGGTATATATTGAAATTTTAAATAATTTATTGATAACATAAATATCCAAATGAAAAGATGTCTAAAAATCCCAAAATACATAACATCCAATAAAACAAATAACTTCAAATAACTTCATAGAATCCATCACGCATACTCTAAGCCTCAGCTTCATTGTTACCTGAAACATGTTAATTTTGAAAATATTTTTGGGTCAACAAAAGTTGGTGAGAATTACATAGGTTTGGATAATTGAATAAAACTTGTACAATTCAAGTGTCATGGCATGTCTAGTCCATATGTGAAAACATACTAGCAGGTAAATCGAGTGCATAATCAAACCTTGTGACTAGAATATTGTGGTTCATCCCATACGCTCATGGTTCACTCGATTATGTTATGAATTCGATAACAATCACCCACGCTACCTATGTAGGAGGTACACGTATCCGGGTGGGATTGTCAGTCCAATAGATCTATCATTGTATACCGTCGGCTGATCAATGTTAATGATTATGCTAGAATATTGTGCTTACCCTAGTCATGTTTAAGACATAATGCAACATAGAATAACACATAGACACTTTATGATTGAATTGTAGATAGAATGTTGTAACATGTTTCACCCCAAAATAGTGAAATAGAAAAGGGGCTATGTAAAACTCACCTTAGTGTTTAAATGGAGACCCTTGTTATATAAGTAAATGTGGCTCGTGTGTATCCAAATATCACCCTATTTCAAGGTAATAAATAAGTGTTGGGGAAAACTTAATAAGTCTAAGTTTTCTAGTCTAAAATGTGCTAGGGTTCCTAATTTGGGGATTATTAATTGATTTATGATTACATTTGAATAATTGTTAAATAACTTTAATAAATAAAGAAATAATTTATATAAATATTTCTGACCAATATTAACTAAAAGTAGTTGAATTAAAATGTAATAAATGTGAAAATAATTTTTATAAAATTATTTTCTTAATTAATGAATATTTGTATATAAATACTTATTTGATAAAATATAGACTTAATATTTAAAAATATTAAAAATTATAAATTTCGAATCAAAAATTTATATTTTTGATCTAAATGATTAATAATAATTTATGTGAAATTTTGATGCAAAAATAATGAAAAACGAATTTATTATGATTTATTTATAATTAAAATAGCAAAAATCGATTAAAAATATTTAATAAATGATTTTTCAGAAATAAAAATCATTTCTGGAATGTTTATTGTTTTATAAAGTTAGAATAATTTTCGTAGAATTTTATAAAATCGTTTTGATATTTTTATAGAATTTTATAATTATAATAGAATAAACTTGTAATATTTGTTATATATAATAAATAAAAGATTTTCGAAAACTAAAAATTGTATGATAAACTTTTCTATTAGAACATCACAAAATAATTTTTGTAGAATTTATAAAGCAATTTTAGTATTTTAAAACCATTTGTAAAAAATAATAGTGAATATATATATATATATATATAAGTATAAAGGGTTAAAAAAATGTTTGCATATGCTAGGGATCGAACCCGGGCCACTGGCCGGTTCGATGTTTTATATCACAAGCCTAGACCATCTGGTCTAGACTCTGAGAACGATTTATCTTGGTTTGAAATAATTATATAGTCTGATCTGTTTCAATAATTGGTTTTAAAAAGAGGTAGCGTGTGGGACTCGAACCCTGGCCGTAGGCCGGTTCGTGTCTTAACGTGAGGGAGCCATACCAACTGATCTACTGATCAGTTGGTGTTAGATGTTGTTTTGTTTAAATTATATAACGATGTCTGCAACTTGATTATCCCCAATTTAAATCGCTAGAACCCTAGAATTTCTAATAATCAAAATTAACGAGCAATAACCCGATTATTCATGGGGTTATTGCTGTTGTGGTTCTGATAAACAAAACCAAACAAAAAAATTCAGACTTACAAACTGAAATCGAGGATGAATTGCTCGGTCAACAGTAAAGTCAAACGCGAACCAAATGGAGATTAAAGTGAGATTTTTAGAAGAAATTGATAGTGGGGATAGAGTTATCGGCGATTTGTGACTGAGATTGAGGGCTCAATTTATAGTGCAACACACGTGTGATCGATTTGGTAAGGTTTGACCAAGGTTTAATTACAATACGCGTAATAGCCTAATTCTGGTATGATTTGATGATAATTAAGCGTGTAGAATACGCGAATTGGCCAATCAATCAACAATGTTTACCATAACAGGATTAGAAAACGCGGATTGGTGTTTAATTATGGAAGATTGGATCGCAGTTGACTTTTTCCAAGTCAACTGTGATGAACATGGAATGGTTTAAATGTAATTGGGTTGGGATATGTTCACAAGAAGATGGGTAGCCCAGCTGGTTGTGTCGTGTCCTTGTGTGAATCGGCCTTGGGCACGGGTTCGATTCCCGGCCCAGGCATGTATTTTTTTTTACAATTATTTCTAAGGTTTCATGTTATAATATAATTATAGTATGGTTCTAGGAGTTCAAACGTGACACAAAATATTTTTAAAAGATACGAAAATGATAAAAATGCGACGTTTTATTAGTAAATGTCACGAACGTACATAGAAATAAATACGAAATGTTACATTTGTTTTAGATAACTTCTAATGAATAATGGTTAAATATTTCCATGGTTGCTTAGGTTTATAAACTAGACACGTACTTTGCAGTATTTGATGATTTTTGGTTTTTTGATGTGTAGAATTACATGACTTTAATTTTATTGTTGGATTTGATATATGTGTGTTGGTGTTGATTTTAGTGAAGTTTGTTTATTGGTTTTGTGGAACTAGGCATGTAGAGATACCCCCTAGGTCTTGAAATCAATCTAGTTCGTCAACTTAGGTTAGCGTGCTAGTATTTGGAGTTGGAGTACGACACAAGTATAACAAACTAATATAATAAATTAACTAAGACGTGCAGTCCATTCTTGAGGGTGAGAAATCTAACTCGAGATTGCTAGGTAACTAACTAGGCATTGTTCGGTAGTTGACAAGCGCTAGGGCGGGAGTCGTTACTTGTTCGTGTTTAGAGTTTTCCTAGGTTTTCTTCAGTAGAGTTTAAGTCTGCTTCATAGTTAGAAGGTTTTAATCCAGGAGAGGTTTTAATCTGAGATCTGTGGGATTTTGGTACGCTAGGGCGATCCAGATCCATTTTAGCATTTCTACACTTGTCCCGCCTTGAGTCTAGTGAGCCATCTTAGACAGGAGGTTTATTAGATAAGAATAGGGTCTCAAGTTAATTACCAGCTTCAGGATTTATTGCTAGTGTCTAGGGATTTTACCTAAGTAACCAGCCTTCTTCCTATCTGATTTCTCAAGTTCCTTAAGTTCATATTAGTTGTCGAGTTAAGTTAAGTTTAATCAATTTGGTTTAATTAAGTTTATAATTATTAGTTTAACTCCCCCCCATTTAAGTATCTATTTATTTAGGCTAGTATTTCGGTATAGGTTGTGATCTAGAGTTGCATTCGCGTCTTTGGGTTCGATACTCGGTCTTATATGTTTACTGCTTTGCGACCGGTACACTTGCCGTGCGTGTGTAGTTTTTAGGTGAGTCGTTTTAATTAGAACTTGTGTTATTTATATATATACACTAGGTTATCTACCCGTGTGTTACACGGGTTAAACAATATAGTTTTGATAAAAAAAAAAAAAAAAAAAAAACTATAAATAATGAAATTGCATATATCATTTAACAATTAAAAGGAATGAAATGACAATATTAACCGAGAAATATGACCTAATCATCTTTAAAATAAGTTGATTTTAATACTCCGTAAATCTTCTACCAAACACACTAAAGGTGTAAACAATAAACTATTGGTTCAAAATTAAGTTGTTGAATATCATAAACATGAACTAAAACAAAGCACCATAAAAAAAAGGTTTTAGTTTGTACTAAACACCACCACAAACAACACAAATACATAATATGGATGTCAATATTAAAAACTAAAAAATCATTTATCTCGTTATATCTTCAATTATTTCATACAGTTCATCAAGAATCTGCAAGCATCACTCAAAAGGTTAATCTTTATCTCATTATATCTTGTGGATTTGTAACAGACAGATTAAACGGGTCATAAAGATTAAATATTTAACATTCGTTTTGCTTGAAAACACCTCAATAGATCTCTGCGTAGGCTATTGATGTCACAAACATGTAGAAACGTTTTGTGTCGCTTTCCCTCAACTGCCTTTCCCTAATATCACAGGCAGCAGCTCCAATGATCATCATGACATCTTTATCAAAAATCACAAATGATATACTACCAGATTAATCTTGAACCCTTATCTGCAACTTGAACCTAAAACAAATAAAGCAAAATTTATCTAAAAAATCTGCATGAAATGAAATAAAAAATCTGTAAACCAAAAAAGTTTATACATGTACTGATTTACATACTTTGTGGTAATGGAAGTACATTCACACTCGTTCCTACAAACCAACGCAGTAGCAGGCAATTTGAGAATTGCTTCACAAACATCTTCAGCATTTTGCAAATACTCCGATTTACTTAAAACTTTCTTGTTACACTTCCGGCAGGCAACATAAAACCAACCACAGCTTTCTTCAACACTTTTTATGGTGGCAACGACAACAAAAGACATCGGCTGCAAACAAAATGTATATTCAACATACACTTTTAAACAATAGAAACATATAGTAAAATGAAGACATATAAAAGGGAGGTATAAAATATTGAAACCTCTTAAATGTCGATTAGTTCGTCAACACGCTTCTTCAATCTTCCAACTATGAATTCCTGACGCAATGGATAAACAGTCTGAGAAGAAAGAACGGTTTGAGAAGTACAACCAGACTCTTGTTCTTGTTTCAACACCTGAGATCCTAGTGTCCGAGGATGAGGCTTAGATTGAGGCTGGTGAGACGATTAGCATATGTCAAAGAACAATTATTGCATTGTTACGTAGGGTGATATGAAGCGACAATTAGCGATGGACGACTAATAACATAAAGAAGTCAAGACTGTCACCTCTTGACTTATGGTTTTACTATTAAATATAGTGTTAAATGTTTTATGGAGTTAGTGAGCTAGTTATATTTTGTTTGTATATATTGAGTCAAATTCAATAAAATGTTATATATAAAGTCATAAATTTATCTGTAAATTATGTGTATATTTATAACTAAATAATAATAAATAAATAAAAATTTATTCAAGCCGAACCGATCCGAGCGTACCTGGCTCATTTACAAATCGAACCGAGCCGATCGGCTCATTTACAACCGAGCGAAAGATCGAGCGAGCAATTTTCAAGCATTTTCCGAGCGAGCGACGAGCGATCCACGAGCGGGGAACGATTTGAATAGCCTCACATAGCAATAGTTAACATGTGTGAATAACAACCTCACACTAGATTTTGTATTTACAGAACCAACCAACCAACGAGTCTGGTCCAGAAACATGATTATCATAAAACTATAGAAACAGAGGCATCCATCCATCAATCCATCGACAATGGCTGCTCAAGCTGTAGAGAGCGCAGCTGTAACAGCTCTACGTACGGTTTTCCAGCGTGTCCGTCAGGCGGCCGAGAGATCCGGTCGGTTGGCCGATGACGTGCGCGTGGTGGCAGTCAGCAAGACCAAACCGGTGTCTCTCATTCGCCAAGTCTACGACGCCGGACACCGCTGTTTCGGAGAAAACTATGTCCAAGAATTCATTGAAAAGGCTCCTCAGGTTGTTGGTTCTTGTAAATTGGATTTATATATTACTCCATGAGTATTTATTTATGTAATCGAGTGATGTTTGCAGCTTCCTCAAGATATTCATTGGCACTTTATTGGGCATTTACAGAGCAATAAAGCCAAGTCTCTAATTGGTAATCACAATTAGAATTAGAAATAGTGTTAACACAACATAAATTTAAGTTGAGCGGAAGTTAGGAGTGTCATTGGTCACATCTGCCTAGGCCTGTAAACGAACCAAACGTTCATGACATGTTCGTGAACGCCCGTCTATGTTCGTTTATTTATGTCCGTTTAAAGTTTATTAATTACATTAGTTATACTTGTATAAATATAAACATAAGTCGGGCTTTCTAGCTACTTGTATAAATTTAACCAATTAGTAATAGTTTTTTTTAGTAACAGAAAACCATTAAAACTCATTTAAACCAATGAACATAAACGAACAATTTTCTTAATGAACGAATACAAACAAAAATAATGTGTTCGTGTTCGTGTTTGGTTAAAGTTAAATGAATAAACACGAACATGCCTTTGTTGATGTGCCAGTGAGTTATAGTTTGGATTATTAAAATCCAATTAGCCCTTAAAGACCAATAATTGAAGATTTTGGTCATATATCAGGATATATCATGGTAACTTGTATAATGAGAAAACCATGATCCCTTGTACTTGATGCTGATCCCTCCAGATCTATAGTTAGGTGGCATGAATATATCATTTGTAAATCATGTATTTTGTAAGTTTTATTAAACGATATGCATTTGGTTGAATGTCTTGACAGTCATATATCAGGATCCAGTGGTGATTTGATTTTGAATTTCAGTATGTTGAATGGTAATAATGTCTAAAGAGGGCTAAATTGGTTTGTTTTGTTGCATCCATTCCAGCTGCTGTTCCAAATCTGTCAATGGTCCAAGGTGTAGATAATGTGAAGGTAGTTTTTTAGTCTAGTTTCAGCTACTTTTTATAAGATTTACATGACAATGTTGTGGCTTGTGAGCATACAGATTGCAAATCACCTTGATCGTGCAGTTTCAAGCATTGGCAGGAAGCCTTTGCCGGTTATGGTCCAAGTCAACACCAGTGGAGAGATATGTAGGTATTTTTATGTCATGAAGTTTTTGCTTTTTATTTCTTAAATTTACCCCTACGATTGCTTGTCAACCAACAAATGAAACAAGCAACTGGTAGTGGTAGGGTGGGGGGCCTCTATCCCGGAAGGTAGTGACATGCAAAGACTTTCAATTGTAGAAGACTATTATTGTGCTTAGATGACTGACTACTACACTTGAGTTGATTATAACAAGTGACACTATTACAGCGAAATCTGGTATTGAGCCATCACATTGTATGGAGCTTGTGAAGCATGTTAAATTTAGCTGTCCAAACCTCGTGTTTTCTGGCTTAATGACTATTGGAATGCCAGATTACACATCCACTCCAGAGAACTTTAAGGTAAATCTTTTACCTTTGCTTATTAGGTACAATATAGTTAATTAATTTTCTTTTTGGGATTTGGATTTATAGACTCTATCGAGGTGCAGAGTTGAGATCTGTAGGGAACTTGGGATGCCTGAAAACCAGTGTGAACTGTCAATGGGCATGTCTGGTGACTTTGAGCTAGCGGTAAATATATTTTTCCATCTTTCTATAACCAGCTGTTGTGTCACAACCCAGTTTCCTTTTAAACTTCTTTCTTAAGTAAACGGGCTAATGCAAGACTTTTTCATCATATAAAGTACGGCTTGCATTTAGTTTAACTAGATACCTGTATATTCGCAGATTGAAATGGGCAGTACGAATGTTAGAATTGGGTCAACCATTTTCGGTCCTAGGGATTATTCAAAGAAACCACAACAATAAGTGTGTTGATTCCGCTGTCGTTTGTTGAACACAAGTGCACGGTTCCATATACTGGATCACCAAAGGTTACAAAAAACACGTTACTTATAAATGGCCGGATTGATGTATACAATCTTGTTTATATTAAACATATTGTATTTAAAACATGTATCGCATAGATAGTTATATTTTTATAGACTTTCTTGTGGTCTAAATTTGTTACATATGTCAGGAATTGCTTTCTTCAATTGATCGTATGAATCATGGTTATAAAAACTATCGAATTCAGTTAAATAAAAAAAATTCACACGGCTAAGATTGCAAGATCATGCTAGAAAATTGAACAGACATCAAGCTGCTTCAGTAACAACTTTAATCTTCATAAATTGATTGTTAATCAGCAACAAGTTACTCTTAGTAGTTATTTAATTTTGCCATCCCATGAACTTTAATCTTTTCGCTTGTCGGTCGGTAACTATTAGAGCAGTTAGTTTTCAGTTGTATATTTCTACTAGACTTCAGAGGAGGCCTTGTATATTCATACCAGTCGTCAATGCAGACGCATTACATACCCGGTAAACAGCTTTGCTCAAGCAGAATATTACGGCATAGCCTTCTATTATTCGGGAGACATCTTTATTAAAGCAATGTTTTGGCAGATCTTAGGCAATATATTCCATGCTCTGTCAAACATCAGATCAGCTATCGGCTTTTTGTTTTCTGCCATCGTTTTCTATCAAGATCAGCAATAACTTGAATAATATAGATCGGCTCCTGCTCAAACAAGCAGGGGTGGGCAACCTTAACTGTTGACCGAAATTAACCAATAACCAAACCAAATTAACCAACGACTGAGATTAACCGACGTTTATGGTTAAGGTCATTTGATTAACCAGTTAATAAGTATGGTTATGATGAAGGTTGTCCCATAATCGGACTTTAACCGAACCGAAAGAATTAATATATGCATACGTCGAGATAAATGTATGTATACTATAGGTGGATTGAATATATGTGTAAATGTTATAAGAAGATTGAATATATGTGTCAAGGTTATAAGAAGTGAGTTATGGGTGCTCCGCATCCTTTATTTAGGGTCTCCACTAGTGTTTGCCTAAAGATAAACAATATACATGTAGTGCTCCTTAGAAACCACTTCAAGTTTTGTCATCCCACCTATATGAGACAACTTGACAAAGCTTAATCCATTTTTCTTATCTTTGGTTGTTCTAACCACACAACTTTGAGTATTGGTATCTCATTCATTTTTAACCCAGTTTAGGATATAGATTGGTTCATTGTGATGCTCTCACATTGTAGAACCTGGACATACTTATCTATATAACGCATATGTATGTATATATATATATGTATGTATGTATGTATGCGTGCGTGCGTGCGTGCGTGCGTGATGTGTCATGATTTTAACATATAAAACAGACATAAACAGTCTCATAATATGATACAATTAGGCTTATATTATTGATATTTGATGCTTAATTCGTTCCTATTTGTATTTCTCAGGAAACTGGAGCTCCAAGACGGAAACAAAGGATTTTCGGGCAAAAACTAGAGATTCCTGAAGATACGAGACTTGCAGCATGTTCCCTGTATGTTTGAAGACAATCTTGGGACTTAAATAGTGATAAAACCAGTCCGGGAGTGACCCAGCACGCCCACACACACTTGCACGGAGGCCCTGCACGCTAGAAACCACACAACTTTGAGTATTGGTATCTCATTCATTTTTAACCCAGTTTAGGATATAGATTGGTTCATTGTGATGCTCTCACATTGTAGAACCTGGACATACTTATCTATATAACGCATATGTATGTATATATATATGTATGTATGTATGCGTGCGTGCGTGCGTGCGTGCGTGATGTGTCATGATTTTAACATATAAAACAGACATAAACAGTCTCATAATATGATACAATTAGGCTTATATTATTGATATTTGATGCTTAATTCGTTCCTATTTGTATTTCTCAGGAAACTGGAGCTCCAAGACGGAAACAAAGGATTTTCGGGCAAAAACTAGAGATTCCTGAAGATACGAGACTTGCAGCATGTTCCCTGTATGTTTGAAGACAATCTTGGGACTTAAATAGTGATAAAACCAGTCCGGGAGTGACCCAGCACGCCCACACACACTTGCACGGAGGCCCTGCACGCTAGAAACCACACAACTTTGAGTATTGGTATCTCATTCATTTTTAACCCAGTTTAGGATATAGATTGGTTCATTGTGATGCTCTCACATTGTAGAACCTGGACATACTTATCTATATAACGCATATGTATGTATATATATATGTATGTATGTATGCGTGCGTGCGTGCGTGCGTGATGTGTCATGATTTTAACATATAAAACAGACATAAACAGTCTCATAATATGATACAATTAGGCTTATATTATTGATATTTGATGCTTAATTCGTTCCTATTTGTATTTCTCAGGAAACTGGAGCTCCAAGACGGAAACAAAGGATTTTCGGGCAAAAACTAGAGATTCCTGAAGATACGAGACTTGCAGCATGTTCCCTGTATGTTTGAAGACAATCTTGGGACTTAAATAGTGATAAAACCAGTCCGGGAGTGACCCAGCACGCCCACACACACTTGCACGGAGGCCCTGCACGCTAGAAGACAACGCAACAAACTTGCACGTACTGAAGACACTTGCACACCCGTGCCACGTCACTTGGCATGCCCATGCTCTTTGAAACGTGTTCCCGAAGGCTTAAACCGACAAAATCTGATAAATTACTGATAAGCACGCCCGTGCTTCACTGCCTGGCACGCCCGTGCTTAGGCTGATTTGCTATAAATAGCAAGGTACCCCTCACCATTTATTCATCCTTCTTGTGCTCTCTTGGGGCCGACTACCAAGCTTTTTCTAGAGATCTTGGGGTCCTTTGAGAGGCCTTATGGCCCTCCTAACATCCCACCAAGGTTAGGACTCGTCCTACCTTGATCAAGTTGGCCAAGAACGGGATCGTAGAGTAGTTCATATGCAATAAAACATCGAGGGTCATGGAGTTTTTAGATGCATAGCACTTGAAGATGGAGAGCTTGTCTATGAGCAGCCATGTTCTTGGGTTGATCATTTGATATGGTTGTATCTTTCTATTATCATGAACCCATTTCTGTGACACCCGGCATGTTTGGCTTAAACATATTAGTAACATCTAAGTCTACCTTAGCGAGAAACGTTTATAAACAGACTTAACTGGGTTAGTTGAGTCGGGTCAAGTTAGGATTGTCCAGGGTGCAATGATCTGGAGGATCATTGGGAGTCGTTTTGGTAATACACTAGTACCGGGTTCCGTTGTTGGTGACATTACATGAACTAATTAAGTATATGAGTAGATTATGGGTCGTGTGGTGGATTACATACGTAGATGTGTTTAAATGATGTATAAATGATTATCCATGCTTAAATATGTTAAACATAGACTAAGGTTACATGCTTATGTGTTAAGATGTGTTAGAATGCGTTAAACACGACAAACTGGAAAATTGGTTGAAAATGAATTCTGGTTCGACCACTTCGAGTGGTCGAAGGAGAATATTTCGTTTGGTTCGACCCTTTGTAAATGGGCGAACCTGGGAAGTGGAATTTAAGGAATTCCCTTCGACCAGGACAGGGCTCATTCGACCCTGTGGAAGGGTCGAAGGAGGCCACCTTCGACCATTAAGTTGGGGCGAAGGAGGATTAGTATAAATACCAAACTTTGTCATTTTTCATCATTTCACAAACCCTAACCGTCCCAAAACACTCTCAAACGATCTTAATCACTAAGGAAGGAGTTTTTGCTCTTCTTTTTCATAATCTAACCTATCTACAACATCTAAACAAGAATCCAAGGTGTGTTCTTAATCCTAAACCTTTTCAAAAGCATTTTAATTCGTTTTCATCTAACCCTAATTGTCCGGATCTGTTCTAAGAGTGTTTTTATGATTACAAACCTTTTAAACATCTTTCTAAACCAAAACATTATCATTTGACATAGATTTCCATGATGATAAACATATGTAAATTGTGTATTATGTGGTGTTATGTGTTGTTCAATGATTTGCTGCTGTGTCTATGATAGAAACATGATATAGGATTGTTATTGATGCTAGATTATTGTTGTTTAGGGTTAGGATTGGATAAATGATGATATTATGGGTATTTGGGGGTTTTAATGAATCTAGACTTGATGCATGATATTTATGATCAATAGAACTGATAAGAAAAGATCGAACACTCGACAAACTGAGCATTTCAAGTTGAATATGAATCGATTTCAAAAGTTTCCAAATTGGGTAAATTATTCATGCATGATAGTGATGTTTCCATAATTTTTACCATTTTGGGAAAGGGCTGAAACGGGCGTATTATCGGGGGAAATCGGTGGGGTTTTGTAGGGATAAGTTATCCATGCTTGACTGCTGTGTTTGATGATGTTTCGAGTCGTTTTGAATGTGTTTGAAGCGTTTTTAGGAAAATTTGCACAACAGGGGCGAACCTGGCCTCCTTCGACCGATCGAAGGTGCGAAGGAGGGAATCCAGGGTCGAACCTGGGTTTTGTTGGGCGAACGTGGTAAAACGGGCGAAGGAGGCATCAAACGGTCGAACGAAATGTAAAACGGGCGAAGGAGACTGAAAACGGGCGAAGGAGACTTAAAACTGACTGGTTCGACCGTTCTGATGCAGAAATGAGATTTTTGATACAAACTAAGTGTTTTATACTTGAACCTTGTGTGTAATCTATGTGTACTTGATTAGTTAGGGTAATGGGTCACCAACGGGATGTCGGGTCGGTCTAGTGTGTCGGTTAAACATTCAAACACGTTTTAAAACATACTTAGTTACGATCTGGACAATCGGGGACTAGATAACCTTATGGTTATTAGTCGGAACACTTATGTGAACATTTTGATAGATCTCCGGTAGAGGGATTATCAAGGGCTTAACATCTTTACTTATAATTGAAGAACGCTATCTAAGGTGAGTTCACGGCCCCACTTTTACTGCTTTAACTTTTGGGGGAGAAAACATGCGCTAAACTATTTTGGTAACATATGTCATACTATGGTTTTAAACTTGTGTACTATACGATCTTTTAAAGTCCCGGGGGAAACCATGAATGTGCGGGGATGCACAACGGGGGAAATGTGGATAGATCTATTGGGTTTGACAAACCCCACTCGACGGCTTGGAGGGCCGGGCGGGTGCATATTGTCTCGAGCTGGTAACACTCGTAGCATGGCTACAACACATCGGGCTGAACACATGGTAACAGTCTAGTAATGGTTTTCCAATCGTAGTAGTAACAAAACATACGCCTAGTTAGCGTACTTGGTAACATGGATATAGTATGGACATGGTAACATTCTGGTAACATCTTGATAACATTTTGAACAAACCTGTGGACTCACCGGCATTATATGTTGACATCTTTTTGGCATGTTTTTCTCAGGTCGCTAAGGTAGCAACAAATGGAACTAGGCGCACGGGTCTGCATTGGCGTCTAGGCTTAGTTGCACGTTTTAAAATAAAGTGTTTGAAATACTTTGGGATATTATTGTAACTGATTAAATTCTTCTTTAAATGCTTCCGCTTATAAAAATCGTTGTTTGTGGTTTTACGTTTTTCATATAGAGTTGTTTATTGTGATCGTTGACTTGGATCCTGGTTTGTCATGCGCCTCGCGGTAAAACCCCGCAAGTGGTAATTTGAGGGTGTGACAGATTGGTGTCAGAGCCAATGGTTATAGTGAACTAGGACTGCATGTAGAGTCTGGTCTATAGCCGAGTCGCACACACTAGACGGTCACATATTTGAGTCTATTAGTGGGATACGTGATAACGTTGTCGGGGTGTCATTACATTATCATCATGCTTCTTCGTTACATCATCCGCTTTTATTTGGGTTCTTACCTACTCTTGTCTTCTTCTTGAAGAAGGAGGGGTTGTTTTGTTGGTTCTAGCACACACATGCCTTCCTACACTTGCACATATCGTCACACGTTATTAGGCGACGATATTCGGTGACTGGGGTCTAGATTAGGGGTACATCTGGAGGACCATGTAGAGCAGTTTATCATTTCGGGTGCACACGAAATAATAAACTGGAATGCATGAAAATCCCGATGGACTTCAAGTTTGGATGTATAGTCCTGGATTTGTCCCTAGGTTAACTCTTGTAAGTTTCTAGTGGTTGACACTGGAAGTGAATCTGAATCCCTCGATTTCTTGATTTGTTAGATCATGTCTGGTGCTCGCGGTGGTGGACGTCGTGGTGGCGGCGGTGGCCGTGCTGGCGGTGGTGGTCGTGCTGGAGGCGGTGGTCATGGAAACATCAACATGACCCAAGCTGAACTGAACAACTTGCTACAGCAGCAAGTGAACATGGCTATGGCTAATTTCCAGGCTGGGATTAATGCCATGGGTGGTGAGTTGATTTCTGTCGACCTTGCCTCATTTTTGGGTTTCGTGCCCTTTCGTTTGTGCTTTATTCGTGTACCGTGTTTCAGGTGTTGGTGCCAATCCACCCCCACCTCAGTGCTCGTATAAGAAGTTTCGGGACTGTCAGCCCCATAACTTCGCTGGAACTGAGGGAGCGGTGGGACTGCTCCGATGGCTGGAGAAGGTGGAGTCTGTGTTCGTCATGTGTAACTGTCCTGCTGGGGACCGGGTGAAGTATGCTACTGCGACATTTGAGGGGCTTGCACTGTCGTGGTGGAATGCTACCACTCAGAACATGGGATTGGGAGAGGCTATCGCTATGCCTTGGGTGGAGTTTGTGCAGCTGTTGAGAGGTGAGTACTGTCCGAGAGAGGAGATACAGAAGTTGGAACATGAGGTCTGGAGCTACAAGATGGTTGGGTCTGAGATTGAAGAGTACACAGTGAGGAGGAATGAGCTGGCGGTGTTGTGCCCTGATTTGCACACACCCGAGTACAGGAGGATCGAGCACTATGTGTCTGGACTGGTACCGGAGATTGCTGGGTTGGTGGCTGCTGGGAATCTTCCCACTATTGCTGAAGTTGTCCGATCAGCTCATCGGATGACTAACCTGAAGGTGGCAGAAGGTGTTTTGCCACCCAAGGGTGCTGCTGTGAAGGTTGCTGAGGGGAACAAGAGAAAGTGGGATGGTATGGGAAAGAGTGTCGTACCGGCGCCGTCTCAGCCGGCAAAGAAGTTTGAGTCGTCTGGATCGTCTTCGGGGCAGAAGACAGGTGGGTATATCGGGAAGCATCCCAAGTGTAACCGGTGTGGTTACCATCACTCGGGGAACTGTGATAAGGCACGCTGTCATCGGTGCAACCAGTTTGGACACTTGGCCAAGGATTGCAGGGCAGCACTTCCGTCGGCCCAAGCTCGTACCTCTACTCCTGCTCCTGCTCCCGCTGTTCAGGGGACTCAGGGGAGGCAGGGGTGTTACAATTGTGGTGACACTGGACATTTCAAGCGTGACTGTCCCAAGCTGAAACAGGGCGAAAATGGGAAGAACGGGAACGGTAACGGGAACAATGGCGGCGGAGGCAGGACTGCGCGTGCTTTCGTCATTGGGTCTGCAGAGGCTAGGCAGGATCCAGACACAGTTACCGGTACGTTCCTTCTTAATGATCGCTATGTTTCTGTCTTATTTGATTCTGGTGCCGATAAGAGTTTCGTGTCTTTGGATATTAGTCGATTGCTAGATATAGTACCCACACCTTTAGAGGCTAAGTACTTAATAGAATTGGCTGATGGTAAGAAAATCGAAGCGACACACACCCTTAGGGAATGTCGCTTGGAACTGTCGGGTTTGTCCTTCCCCATTGACCTTATGCCGGTACCCCTGGGCAGTTTTGATGTCGTGGTTGGCATGGATTGGTTATCGTTGTATCGTGCGGAGATCGTTTGTTTCGATAAGGTTATTCGGATCCCTCTCCCTGATGGAGAGATTCTTTCGGTTCGTGGCGAGAAAAGCGGTGCTCCGCTGAGTATCATTTCTAGCATGAAAGCCCGTAAGTACCTTCGGAAGGGCTGTTCGGCCATTCTGGCGCTTGTTAACGTTTCTTCTGACGATGAGAAGAAGATCGAGGATATTCCGGTGGTTCGTGACTTCCCTGATGTGTTTCCTGATGATTTACCTGGTCTTCCTCCCCATCGTCAGGTTGAGTTCGGTATTGATCTTACTCCGGGCGCAGCTCCTATTGCCCGAGCTCCGTATCGTCTTGCACCTCCCGAGATGCAAGAGTTGTCCAGCCAGTTACAGGAACTCTTGGAAAAGGGTTTCATCCGACCGAGTTCTTCCCCGTGGGGAGCTCCTATTTTGTTTGTGAAGAAGAAGGATGGAAGTCTTCGCATGTGTATTGATTATCGTGAGCTGAACAAAGTGACCATCAAGAATCGTTATCCTCTTCCTCGCATTGATGATCTCTTTGACCAGCTTCAGGGCTCCAGCTACTATTCGAAGATTGATTTGCGGTTCGGTTATCACCAGTTGCGCGTCAGGGAAGCTGACATTCAGAAGACTGCTTTTCGCACTCGTTATGGCCATTTTGAGTTCTTGGTCATGCCTTTTGGTCTCACTAACGCACCGGCGGTGTTCATGGATTTAATGAACCGCGTTTGCAAACCTTACCTTGACAAGTTCGTCATTGTGTTCATTGACGACATTCTGATTTACTCCAAGAACAAGGCGGATCATGAGGAGCATCTACGGTTGGTCTTGGAACTTTTGAGACAGGAGCAGTTGTATGCTAAGTTCTCAAAGTGTGATTTTTGGTTACGTGAAGTTCAATTCCTAGGGCATGTGGTGAATGAACTGGGAATTCATGTCGATCCGGCTAAGATCGAAGCTATTAAAGACTGGGAAGCACCAAAGACGCCATCTGAGGTGCGGCAATTCCAAGGTCTTGCGGGTTACTATCGTCGTTTCATTGAGGGATTTTCGAAGATCGCTCAACCCCTCACTGCTCTTACCCAGAAGGACCGAAAGTTCGACTGGGATGAACCACAAGAATCAGCATTTCAGATGCTGAAGCTTAAACTTTGTTCTGCACCTATCTTATCTTTACCAGAGGGTACGGATGACTTCGTTGTGTACTGTGACGCTTCTATTCGTGGTCTTGGTTGCGTGTTGATGCAACGCGGGAAGGTTATTGCTTATGCTTCTCGTCAACTCAAAGTTCATGAGAAGAACTATACTACTCATGACTTGGAACTGGGTGCAGTAGTCTTTGCGTTGAAAATCTGGAGACATTACTTGTACGGTACCAAGTGTGAAGTATATACCGATCACAAGAGTCTTCAGCATATTTTCGACCAGAAGGTGTTGAACATGCGGCAGCGTCGCTGGGTTGAACTCCTGAACGATTATGACTGTGCTATTAAATACCATCCTGGCAAGGCGAACGTCGTGGCGGATGCCTTGAGCAGGAAGGAGTCTGCAAATCCTCGCCGTGTTCGAGCCTTACAGCTCACCATTCATTCGTCGTTGCCTGACCGAATCTGTTCTGCACAGTTGGAAGCCTTGAAGGAGGAAAACCTTAAGGCTGAGACTATGCACAGTGCTGACAAGCATCTTGAGCTCAGGACCGATGGTTTACACTATTTTGCGGGACGTGTTTGGGTCCCATTGTTCGGGGGATTGCGCGAGCTTGTTCTGGATGAAGCTCACAAATCCCGGTATTCTATTCACCCTGGCTCCGATAAGATGTATCAGGATTTGAAGATACTTTATTGGTGGCCAAACATGAAAGCTGATATAGCTTCTTATGTCAGCAAATGTTTGACTTGTGCTAAAGTCAAGGTGGAGTATTAGAGGCCGTCTGGTCTCCTGCAACAACCAGAGGTTCCGGAATGGAAGTGGGAGCGAATCACGATGGATTTTGTCACCAAACTGCCAAGATCACCTAGTGGTTATGATATGATCTGGGTGATTGTTGACCGACTGACAAAATCGGCATGTTTTATACCTATTAAGGAAACCGATGGACTCGAGCGGTTGGCTCGACTTTACCTTAAGGAGGTGGTCGCTCGGCACGGGGTGCTTGTTTCTATTATCTCTGATCGTGATTCTCGCTTCGCTTCGCGTTTCTGGAAGGCTCTGCACAAGGCTTTGGGTACTCAGTTGGATATGAGTACAACTTATCATCCGCAAACTGATTGACAGAGTGAGCGGACGATTCAAACCTTGGAAGACATGCTTCGGGCATGTGTTATTGATTTTGGCAAAAGTTGGGACATCCACCTGCTGGGCCGAGGTGGGCGAGAGCCGGCTCACTGGTCCGGAACTTATGTACGAAACTTCGGAGAAAATCGTACAGATTCGTCAACGTTTGGCTGCTGCACGGGATCGTCAGAAGAGCTATGCCGATCACTGTCGAAAACCTTTAGAGTTCCAGGTTGGGGACAAGGTACTTCTGAAAGTTTCACCATGGAAGGGCGTCATACGCTTTGGAAAGCGTGGCAAGCTTAACCCTCATTATGTCGGACCATTCGCAATCCTGGATCGGATTGGACCGGTGGCATACAGACTTGACTTACCGGCGGAGCTCGGTAGTGTGCACAACGTCTTCCATGTGTCTAACTTGAAGAAGTGTTTGGCTGATGAATCTCTCATTGTACCACTGGAGGAGATCAAGGTTGATGATCGTCTTCGCATTGTGGACGAACCTGTCGAGATTCTCGACTACAAGATTCGTAGCCTTGGTCGGAGTAAAATCCGTATCATTTAAGTCCGTTGGAACTCGAACCGTGGACCGGAGTTCACATGGGAACGGGAGGATCAGATGAAAGCTAAGTATCCTCATCTTTTTCCAAAACGCGCGTTTGAATCGAGGCATGTTACTGCTGAAGCGGAATGAATCTCGGGTCGAGATTCCTTTCAACGTGGGGATGATGTGACATCCGGTAATTTTCCTTTCATTCTGTTCTTTTCGTTTTTTTCTTTTTGGGGCTTTGCGCAATTTTCGGGACGAAAATTCTTTCAACGTGGGGATGATGTGACACCCGGCATGTTTGGCTTAAACATATTAGTAACATCTAAGTCTACCTTAGTGAGAAACGTTTATAAACAGACTTAACTGGGTTAGTTGAGTCGGGTCAAGTTAGGATTGTCCAGGGTGCAATGATCTGGAGGATCATTGGGAGTCGTTTTGGTAATACACTAGTACCGGGTTCTGATGTGCTCAAAGTGGTTTAATAAAAACTAACTAAATTAACCTAAACTAGACACTCTAAGTTTTAAATTTATAAACTAAGACTCTCTAAACCTAAACCACACAACCGGCAAGTGTACCGGTCAGTGCAGTACAGCTAAAGTAAGTCCGAGTATCGAACCCACGAGACTCTACTAGAAAACGTAAACTAGACTCGATTACTTATCTACAACCTGACTAAATAATGTTTTGTTGCTTAAAGGGGGGTTTCTAATAAACTAATGCAAATAAATAAAATATAACTTAAATAAACTATAGACACAAACTGGGAACTAGAACTGGGATCAGGTGATGGGAAGGCACTACCTAGGCTAGAATCCTACACATGAATGATAAGTCTCTAATGGTTATGGAACTGGTGTGGAACCGGGATCTTAAAATACTAAACATCAAGAATAAACTAGACACCCTCGACCCTTCTCAAGGGGAAACCCTAGAATACTGTTGTGCTGTTAAACCACCGGTTGAGAGGTTACCCTCACAGGCTTACCTACTCGAATCTTAAAGTACCCGCTAGACAGTCTACCTCACAGCGCGAAAGTCACAATACACCCGAGAGTGCAAGGGGTAACTACAATATTTCTGATAAGACTTGGCCTACAAGGAATGCTAGGGAAACTAGGAAGATCTTCTCACAAAGCCTCTAGAACTAGCAATTTAACACCCTAGACAGACCAACAATCTCGCGCCTCACAGCTATTGAGAATTGGTAGAACACTTAGAATCATCTAACTAACAATTACAACTCCTATGGATAACCTGCAGAAATTAACCATAAACTAGTTGCTAACACCCAGTCCGCAACCTAACCCGCATTCATACATGAAAGACATTCACAAAAACGCAAGTGGAGTTTATAAAAATTAATTAAACAAAACTAAATATGCATATACATCAAACCAGAAAATAAAGAGTTCTTTACTTTAAAATTCAACCCACAACCAAAAAGTTCCAAGACCAAAAGAAAATAAATCAAACATGTGCAATCATCTTTAACCTAGGTAGCGAAAAGGTCTAGCCAATAAAAGGCATGATAAAATCAAAACAAATAAAACTAAACACATTCATGGCGTTCACAACGGGTTAGAATAAATAAATAATAAATATTGAATTAGAACCGACCCGTGCTGGCACCTATGCCTCAACCCTTCACCTCCTTCTCTTTTTTCTTCAAAGAATAATATGATGCTTCTGCTTCGGTGATACCCTCCAATCGATGTGCGCCGTCTTCTTGAATATAATGTTCCTCCATTCTAGAATATTGGCCGCTACTCTTTATAATAATATGCACCATTTAATGTGCCCTCAAAGTTTGCATTTGGGCCTGTGACCAAAAGTCACGGTCCTTTTTCTTTTTCCTTTTTTTTAATTTCATTATTATTATCATTATTATTATTATTATTATTATTTAGCATTATAGCTCCGTACTCTTGACTCGGGTGTTCTTGACTTGATCAAAGTTGCTCGTTTACGCTCCAACGTTTATTCGAACACCTACCAAAATATAAAATAAATGGATAACGACTAAAACTGACTCAAAACCAATAAAAAACTATAAAAACCTATACTAAATAAAATAGACCGGTACAAGCCTAAAACTAAAAAAACACTATCTAAATGACTCGAAAATTATACAAACTTTACACTGGAAATAGATGTATTTTACACTAGTACCGGGTTCCGTTGTTGGTGACATTACATGAACTAATTAAGTATATGAGTAGATTATGGGTCGTGTGGTGGATTACATACGTAGATGTGTTTAAATGATGTATAAATGATTATCCATGCTTAAATATGTTAAACATAGACTAAGGTTACATGCTTATGTGTTAAGATGTGTTAGAATGCGTTAAACACGACAAACTGGAAAATTGGTTGAAAATGAATTCTGGTTCGACCACTTCGAGTGGTCGAAGGAGAATATTTCGTTTGGTTCGACCCTTTGTAAATGGGCGAACCTGGGAAGTGGAATTTAAGGAATTCCCTTCGACCAGGACAGGGCTCATTCGACCCTGTGGAAGGGTCGAAGGAGGCCACCTTCGACCATTAAGTTGGGGCGAAGGAGGATTAGTATAAATACCAAACTTTGTCATTTTTCATCATTTCACAAACCCTAACCGTCCCAAAACACTCTCAAACGATCTTAATCACTAAGGAAGGAGTTTTTGCTCTTCTTTTTTCATAATCTAACCTATCTACAACATCTAAACAAGAATCCAAGGTGTGTTCTTAATCCTAAACCTTTTCAAAAGCATTTTAATTCGTTTTCATCTAACCCTAATTGTCCGGATCTGTTCTAAGAGTGTTTTTATGATTACAAACCTTTTAAACATCTTTCTAAACCAAAACATTATCATTTGACATAGATTTCCATGATGATAAACATATGTAAATTGTGTATTATGTGGTGTTATGTGTTGTTCAATGATTTGCTGCTGTGTCTATGATAGAAACATGATATAGGATTGTTATTGATGCTAGATTATTGTTGTTTAGGGTTAGGATTGGATAAATGATGATATTATGGGTATTTGGGGGTTTTAATGAGTCTAGACTTGATGCATGATATTTATGATCAATAGAACTGATAAGAAAAGATCGAACACTCGACAAACTGAGCATTTCAAGTTGAATATGAATCGATTTCAAAAGTTTCCAAATTGGGTAAAATATTCATGCATGATAGTGATGTTTCCATAATTTTTACCATTTTGGGAAAGGGCTGAAACGGGCGTATTATCGGGGGAAATCGGTGGGGTTTTGTAGGGATAAGTTATCCATGCTTGACTGCTGTGTTTGATGATGTTTCGAGTCGTTTTGAATGTGTTTGAAGCGTTTTTAGGAAAATTTGCACAACAGGGGCGAACCTGGCCTCCTTCGACCGATCGAAGGTGTGAAGGAGGGAATCCAGGGTCGAACCTGGGTTTTGTTGGGCGAACATGGTAAAACGGGCGAAGGAGGCATCAAACGGTCGAACGAAATGTAAAACGGGCGAAGGAGACTTAAAACTGACTGGTTCGACCGTTCTGATGCAGAAATGAGATTTTTGATACAAACTAAGTGTTTTATACTTGAACCTTGTGTGTAATCTATGTGTACTTGATTAGTTAGGGTAATGGGTCACCAACGGGATGTCGGGTCGGTCTAGTGTGTCGGTTAAACATTCAAACACGTTTTAAAACATACTTAGTTACGATCTAGACAATCGGGGACTAGATAACCTTATGGTTATTAGTCGGAACACTTATGTGAACATTTTGATAGATCTCCGGTAGAGGGATTATCAAGGGCTTAACATCTTTACTTATAATTGAAGAACGCTATCTAGGGTGAGTTCACGGCCCCACTTTTACTGCTTTAACTTTTGGGGGAGAAAACATGCGCTAAACTATTTTGGTAACATATGTCATACTATGGTTTTAAACTTGTGTACTATACGATCTTTTAAAGTCTCGGGGGAAACCATGAATGTGCGGGGATGCACAACGGGGGAAAATGTGGATAGATCTATTAGGTTTGACAAACCCCACTCGACGGCTTGGAGGGCCGGGCGGGTGCATATTGTCTCGAGCTGGTAACACTCGTAGCATGGCTACAACACATCGGGCTGAACACATGGTAACAGTCTAGTAATGGTTTTCCAATCGTAGTAGTAACAAAACATACGCCTAGCTAGCGTACTTGGTAACATGGATATAGTATGGACATGGTAACATTCTGGTAACATCTTGATAACATTTTGAACAAACCTGTGGACTCACCGGCATTATATGTTGACATCTTTTTGGCATGTTTTTCTCAGGTCGCTAAGGTAGCAACAAATGGAACTAGGCGCACGGGTCTGCATTGGCGTCTAGGCTTAGTTGCACGTTTTAAAATAAAGTGTTTGAAATACTTTGGGATATTATTGTAACTGATTAAATTCTTCTTTAAATGCTTCCGCTTATAAAAATCGTTGTTTGTGGTTTTACGTTTTTCATATAGAGTTGTTTATTGTGATCGTTGACTTGGATCCTGGTTTGTCATGCGCCTCGCGGTAAAACCCCGCAAGTGGTAATTTGAGGGTGTGACAATTTCGATATGTAGACTTTTATTACTATTATTAGTAGTTAATTTTTAGGTATTTGTTGTGTTATCTTCTCCTAATATTTATTTGTTTATCTTGTGACACGTTTCTAATGATGATTAACTTAATAAACCTATAAAATACTTTAACTTAATTAAATAACTAGATGTATAATCAGCTTCTGGTGGCCCCGAGCTAGATCCAAGGCGAGGAAACTTGTAGTGAGACAAATCCCTCGGGCTTCTGATATCCAAACCGGATTCTAAGCAATGGCTTCTGAAGTAGACCAGATCTGAGTGACACATTTCTGGTACTTACCAGATGATTGAATAATGTTCTTAGAAAAAGATGGTTTCCCTTCGGGCGCACCAGTAATCTTCGGATTGCACGCTTTTAGGATTATGTGCCACCTTTACCAAGGATTTCATTTAGTTTGGAAGGTTAAGGGTTGGGTTAATTTAGTCACCAATCATTAAACCAACTTTATATTTATCAGGCCTATGAATATTAAAGTGTCACTAAAGATAAATAAAATAAAGATTCTATGTCTAGTTCTCGTTAGTACAACGCCGTTAGCCAATGGGGGTACAAGTCGCCTGAGTCAACCGTAAGAGAGATCCTTCGATCTTCATGATCGTTAACCTACTTAAGGGATACGAGGTTGCGAGGATTGACTCCAAGGAGAGACCCTTCGGTACGGAACGCGAGAGCTAAGGGAGGTGAACGATGTTCCAGGTCGGAAGTTAAGCCTCCAATTCAAGAAGAGGATAAGTTCAAAGACCAGAGACTTGACCGCGGTTTGAGGAGCCCGCTATATGCGAGGCCCTGGCGGAGTACCCCAGGTGGACGCACACTGGAGAGGTTCTGCATTCTACTTAGTAGTAGCCTTCGCTTCTCTATCAAGGAGTCAACACTTCAAGATCTCTCTCATCTTCCTCACAATTAATTAACTTAAATTATTAATTTTAATAATAAACTTAACTACTTATTCGGAGGGTCCCAAGATGTGCATATTACACTACTCTACTATTTTATCTTTTTCTTTTTTAAAACCAAAACCTTTTTCAAAAACTATTTTCATCAAAAGAACCCCTCCGTTTTATTTTTCTTTTCAAAACCCGATCAGTTAATGGATGAAAGGTTGAGTAGGGGAAAGTGTGAACTCTGGAATACGATACTCAATACTTACCCTAGAAGCTATACTATGCACATCAGGTTCTCTGCCTATGTGTTGGTTTTAGTTTCTAAAGTAATTATTGTATACTTTATAAATTTAAAATTTGTTAAAACCGGTTTAGTAAAAATTAGTCGTTTACCCCAGTTTTGGAATTAAAACATCAAGCTTTTGGCACTAGGGAAATGACATCTTTCTAAATTACTAAAACCACGCACATCAAGTTTTTTGCACTGTTGCCGGGGAACACAAAAATTTCCAAAGAAAGGCCCAAGTCATTTGATTGATCCGTTTATTTTTCTTTTTTATTTTATTTTCACTTTATTTTTCTTTATATTTTTATTCTTCTTTATTTTTCATTTTCATTTTTATTTCTTCTTTATTTTCGATAAATGCGGTTATTTTAGCTTTCTTTGCAGGTTTCCTTCAAGATTTGCGACCTTGGAGAATTCCCATGAAGGACGTCAAGATGATCAAGTTTATCAACTTTTATTTTGGAGGGTTTTTATTTCTACTTTATTTTCGTTCAGAAGAGGTTTATCATACCGTGAAGATCGGCAGGTAAGTTAGTTGAATGCGGAAAATGAGCTAGGTGAGATTTTTCGAAAATTTTTAAACTTAAAATGTGTTCGGGGCTTAAAATTGAATTTTAAAATTTAAGAAGATTTTTCACGAATTTTAAAATATACTATGGAAAATTGTTTAAATTTTTTTAAAAAATCTGATCCCCACCCTTAAAACCGTCATTTTCCGTCATTTTTCTGTTTCAAGTTTTCGTCTTCACCCTTAGGTATGTATAAAACTTTTCTAAATAACTTTCTTTTTATTTTCTTTTCGGTTGCTTTACATGCACGCGAGTGCATGTTTGGAACGTGTTTGATCTATGATTAGACATGTTCCACCCCGCTAGTGTTTCGACACTAGTATTCTATCCTTAGTTTTAGTATTTTATCTATTTAGTTTACTTTTATTTTAGTTTTTAGGACATGTTGAGGAAAGCTTGCTAGGATGAGGCAAAATTTTTGAACAAATTCGTAAGGCGGTTGTGGGTATCCACCACACGTTGGTGGATTCACCACTATCAGAGGAGTATTAGTTTCTCTTGCCTCTTTCTCTAGTTCTGCACTTAAAATTTGTATAAAAATTTTAAGTGTGGGGTGGACCATTATTGCTGCTTATTTTATTTTATCTAGGGGTCATTTATTGTCGTTTATGGGCCGTCTGTTACCCTCTTAGCCGCTTGATACCCGTAGCGCCATCAAAGTCATTTAGGGCATATTAGTAAAGTTTATTAGACTTATCTAAATGGACGCTATATGGCATCTCGCCGAACGGTTCAAACCATGAGTCCCATAACCAAACCTCTTGACTGTTGTGCCTCGCGCATTGTACAATAAAGACAATGTATATATAGTAGAATACTATCACTCTCTTGTATGTAACCAGTTAGAATGACTAACCAAGAGTGAGGGTGTCCAGTGACGGATCCAGAAATTTTAGTGAGTGGGTGCAAAAAAGTCAGTATAGAATAGGTCAAGTCAAAATAGGTCGGACTAAAATGGGTCAAGCCAAAATGGCTTGGGTAAAAATAAATACTTATATTAAAACACTTAATGAATAAATGTAAGCAACTAACCTCGTTAAATATAATAAAACAAAATACATACTATAATTGTCATGTAACCTCATCAAGCTAGTAATTGTTGATTGATGAACAATGGTGAAAATTCTACTAAAATGAAAGGCTTACGTTAAATTACTATAACTTAAATTACTATCAGTTAATAAAGATGATTATCATAATTTACTATGTAGAAATTTAATAGTATGGTACTTTATTTATTTATTATTATTATTATTAGTATTATTATTATTATTATTATTATTATTATTATTATTATTATTATTATTATTATTATTTATAAATCCAACTAACATATTAGAAAAGAAAGGTGTACTAGTAGGAAATGACCTTGACAAAAGAGTCAGACTTCTTTATTTAATTATATAACGACAAAACTAAACCTTGTTTATCTCTTATACATTATCTTCTTCACACCTCTTCCTCACTTCACACAACTTCAACTTGAGTTTCAGGTCTTTAAACGTTGAACAAATCGGGAAAAATTTACAGTGACCACCTTCTTACAATATTCTTCATTTTGTTGCAATTAATCTTTTAATTTTTGGTAGACTCTTGGTTGGAAAGTTGGGGTTTGGGGCACTTAAAAAATCACGATGGGGTAATACAAAAATTTAGGTCTATATTACATAATCTATCTATCTATCTATACATATAATAAACCAAAGCCATTTTAATGACATGGCACTCAAAGAGGCATTTTCTTCTTTGAGTGTGCCATGTGTCATCCTATGTGGCATTGAGATATTTTAGGAAAAAAAAATTTAAAAACAAAATTGGATTTTTCACCCTCATGTTTCCTCCCATAATTTTTAAACGTTAATATATTTAATATACGAGATTTTTTAAGGAAAAAAATTACACCAAATTAACGAGCGTTTTATTATCTTTCCAACGAGTACCATAGTGCTATATAAAAAACGGAGAAATTTTTTTTGTGGGGTTTTGTTCATACAGGAAAAAAAACACAAAGTGTTCAGGTAAATCATTAATCATGTATAGACAAGTCACTAATTATGTTTAAATCAGTAAATATGAATTTTTTTTTTCAACCAGAGCCGAATAGGTTAATAAAGTTATACATTGTTTTAAGTTAGGTATCAATATTAGTATGTTAGAGTTGTACATTTGTTTAGTCTTTAGGATATGTGTTAATATTAGAGTTACATTAAAGTTCTACATTCTTTTAGGTTAGGTGTTAGCATTAGAGTTGTACATTGTTAATTTGTTTTAGGTTAGATATTAATATTAGAGTTATACATCAGTCTATTTCATATGTAAGTTTGGCTGTGAGGTGAGTTTACTGTTTCGCTCAATACAAGTCGATGAAGCTCCGTACAAGTCCTCAAAGCACTAGCCTATCCTTCATATACATCCTTTCTCTCTCTTCCTGCCATAACCGTACCATCTCTTCCGTCTCTATGTAGGTCCTTGCTCCGGCGACGATGACCTCCGTCCCCCTCTTCTTCATATCCGTGGCTTCGTTGTCAAGGGACTGACGTTATTGTGAAGCGGTGGTACTGTTTCGGTCAATAAAACTCATTCAGGCGCCGTGTATGTCGTCTGCAACTCTTTAAAGCCGCTACCCCTATGGCTTTCAACACCGTTGCCTTTGTCTCTCTGCTTTGATTAAGATGCATGTCTCTCTCTCTCTCTCTCTGTTACTGCTCTCCAGCTACCATAGGTGTCGTTGGTGATAACGGTTGTTTTGCCGGGTTGGATTTCCAAACCCTAGGTGACAACCACTCGAATCTGATTATGGAAACCGTAAAAGCCTTCGTGTACTATTTCCGGGTTCGATTTCGAAACCCTAGGTGGTGGTGGTATGTGACCGTACTTCTTTCTAAAGCCTTTATCTATGATGTGTCTGCCTAGCTTTTACAATTCGGTAAAGCTCTGTACAAGTCTCTAAAGTTGCAGCCCCTCTACATCTGTCCGTGTCTATCCCTCTCTATCTTTATCTCCATTAACAACAGCATAATCGGAGTAGCCACTATCGCAGCATATCACCGACGATGTGCCCCAAATCCAGCTCGATGACGGGTTTTGCTGTACGGTGGATGTATTCTGGTACAACCGTGACACTGACGGCTCAGGCGAAGCTCCGGCATGTTGACCTATATCTCAGAACGGCGACGGAAAGAGGAGGCGAATTCAAGCACCGGTGGTCTGATCCACCGACGACCGTTACGACTTAGGGATTTGACGGCGATTTCGGTCTGCTGATGCTGGTGGGTGGTAAACATCAACCTCAATACGATGCTTGAGGTAGGTTTGACCTTGATTTGAGGTTTTTTTAACTTGATTTTTTAACAGTCATGTTTGTTTGGAGTGTAATGTGTGGAAAAAAATATGGAGTCAAATTTATTTTCGTTAACAACTCAGATTCAAGCAGCTAATGACGCAATTATTGGCGGAAATGATGAGGCTCGGGAGAATTATGCCGCTGTTAAAATTTAGTCTTTGTTTCGTCGCTATTTGGTAATTAATAGCTATAACTGACCTATTGATTCATGATTAACTTGTAATTGAAACCTAATTGTAGTTGATATATAATTAAAATCTTATTTTTGTTTACTCAATCGAAATTGTATTGCACTGAAATTGGAACCACTGATGTTATTGTTCAAACTCTTACAGAAGAAGTAAGCATTGAAACATATATGTAGGGAACTTGATAAATGACACTGAATAGCTCAACAATTAGTAAAGTAATGATTGGTTGTTTTATTAGGTAATTCGGATCTATTGCTCATTTGTGAGAAAACTTCTTATTGGTTTAGTATCACAATGAATGATTAGTTATTTCATAATTGTTCTTTTCTTGGCTGGTAAATTTTTTGTAGAATCATATAGGCTGACTAAATGGAAGCTTTAGACGGCTTGGTAACAGGTGAAAGTTGGTTTAGGCTAAATTGAGTACTTTTGTATACGTGCAAATGGGTCAACTTAGCTTAACATTAAAGACTTTAACGAGTTTCTGAAACATATTTCTTTCAGGGATTCTGGGAAGATTGTTCAAGAACCAATTGTTTCGATGTTTGCAACGGAACCCGCAACGCATTTGGGCATATAATTAGAAAAAGCCCTTGATTTCTATCTGAATTTTTTTAATTGATTCCATACCTTATACCTATTAAGTTCTATAACTTTGTTATTTGAAATGCTTTTGTTATTCTGTAGATTTAAGTTTGGATGCCCAGTGGGAATGGTAATGGATAGTTAGGATGAACTGACAAGGTTTATTCAAAACATGTATTCAAGTTATGAGAGCGTTCTTTGTTATTATAAGGACAATTTTAGGCTTTATTAATCATGTTGATCTAACCAGTCGTGTTGATTATTAGGAATGCATTATTTTAATGTTTCTTGATATTTTAGTTGAATTTCAAGCTGGCTTATTCCACATATATTGACGCAGTTTATCATCAAACAACAAAGACTGATATCACATTCGTCTACGGTGAGGTAGTCTTAAATCGGAACCTACATGAAATGGTCGATCAATGGTGTCGTTTGAACTGAAACCGTCTTTGAAGGAGGTTCGTTTCTTCTTATAAATTGTAGGTGCTTTTAGTAATCGATATTTATGGAGTTTTTATTTTTTTATTTTTTTTATTTTGGAATTGTTTGAACCCCTTTTCGTGTGTTTCTATTTTTCATGTGTTTCTATTTTTCATGTGTTTCGAGTGAAGAAAGAAGGATGAGTTCACCGGCATCTTTCCTCCGGCGTCCGTTTGTATTTACCTTCCTACCAACCAGGTTTTATGTTATTTCCAATTTCTCCTTTGTTTCTATGTTTATGCGCTAATCCAGTTGTTGGGTTGCTTTTCTAAGAGCTGATAATCCTACCACATGTAACAGCAAGAACGCCAAATAGAATTATGCTGCTTTAAACCGCTTTTAAATTTGAGTTCAAATTGGGTTTGTTCATGCCATACATACCTTCCTATAGATTAAAATGATGTTTATGCTACCTTAATCGATGTTCCTGTTGTCAAGTTGTACCTTTCTTTCCTTTCACGTATATATTGCGTTTTACAAATTTCAAGATACTATTTGTAACTTATGTTCTTAGCTCCCTTTATGTACAAAGTTGTTGTAGAAATTATAATTCGCAGGCATTTAAGTTGTGTAAGACATGGTCACTGATGCACTGCACCCTGTGTGATTTTGATCCTTTAATTTACCTGTAAAAGCATCCATGTTGTGAGACTTATTCCAACCGCTTAATTGGTAGAACCATAAAAAAACTACCATTTTGACACCAAGCTGACACAACCCATTTAGCCTGATAAAACATACACTTTGACAACAATTTGGCCCGCTTAGGCCAATCTCTAACCAGCTAACCCACCTGTGTCAGAAAATACGTACAGACCTGGACACTCAAATGTTCTATCATATATTCTCCGAATAGAATGATAAGCAAGACTACATTTGAAATCCTAATAGAATGATAAGCAAGACTACAAATATATTCTCCAAATAGAATGATAACCAGCTAACACAAATGTATTTTAGAAGCTAAATGAGAACTGAAGATACTTCTTAAATGGTCTATATTAGCACAGTTGCTAAATGATAACCTACAAATAGATGCTTAAGTAAGAGGTAAACCAAATTGTGTGCCACATCCCATAAGCTCTTACTTTGACAACCTCGATGTCTCGAACATCAGCATTGTATTCTTTTGCTCATTGATTTGTTAGAAGGGCCGTCTGATCATCAACTATGCAATTACATTTTATTTTTCTAACAGTTTCTTTGTATCCCAAATGGAGCTTAGCAATTGTTCGGTTCATTCGAATAGGGAAGCTAAGGCTTATATTTTGACGCAATAATCGGACCACTTAACCAAACGCTTTCCTTAACAAGCGGTCTACATAATGAGAAAGGAGTAACCCGGTTGCCCCCGCCGCCGCAACGCGCGGCGGGTATAAAACTAGTTTACATACAAATTCAAAACTTTGAGTGGGTGCATACCATCCCCCCTCGGCCCTTAGTCCATCCGCACCGGGGGTGTCAACCCAATAGATCTATTTAAGTGTTCCATGACTTTTGTTAGCTAATAGTTACTATATAAACGTAAGTACAAGGACTATGAGCTCATGAACCGAGTATCTCGATATTCATATTATGTTTTAAATTTAGGATGTTTTTGATGTCACATACTCTTGGTTTTGTTTATATCATCTGTTTTTAGTGTTTAATAAATTAACTGTTATGATTCTGCTTATAATTGATTCTTTTTACAATCACAATTCACGATCCATTAACAATTATATATCCATTGCAGTCTGTAACTTCTTTTAGCATCATTGCAATAACCTAAGCATGAGGTTTGTCAAAATGCCATATTGAGAAAATAAGGAAATTAATGAGCGTGTAAGCCGATTGGGTAAAGCTTCTTGTGTGTTATTGATTTATTATTCTCGCACCAGCAAAGATGATTGAAGAAACAATAGTCTAACCTCCTAGTAGGCATGCCAGACAATTGATCCACATGGTTTATCCTTCACCGATGAAGCTAGGGTTGAGATAAACATGAAAGATAAGGTGTAAGGTAGGGGTTGTGCTACAATCGTAGACGTTTATAGCAAAAATGGGTGATTTTATATACTATAGTTGTAGCTTCTCATGTTAACAAAAAGTGTCCTTTATAAGGTGATCAAGACCCCCTTATATAGAAGTGACATATGCCAACATCATCAAACCCTAATCTGGTGGGCTGAGGCTGTAAGTCCCAAAACTAATAAACCCGATATCAAGTAACTATCAATCAATGGCGGAATCAAAGATAATAGCGATTGAAGAAATAAATATTATATGATTGAATGATAATACTCAACTAGCATACGATTTCAAGAAATCATCTAATACTAGAGAGAGTTTTCTTAGTACAAACAAAACCGCTATCCTAACAAATGAACAAAACATTAACTTATATACTAGGTATCCCACGCTGGCCCACATGGCCTAGCCCAAGCCCAACTGAGAACTTATGAATTCTCGCCCCAAACACCTAAAACTAAACGAGAAACTTAGTGTTCTTGGTTCCAAATATCATAACTCAAACATAGATCACCAAATATGTATTTGATAGCGTCAGTCTCTCTAATATGGACCCAACAATCTCTCCCTAGACTGATGCTATCAAATACATATTGTTGATCAATGTTTGGGTTATGATATTTGGAACCTAGAAAACTAAGGTTCTCGGTTACTTTTAGGTGTTTAGGCCGAGAACTTATAAGTTCTCAGTTGGGCTTGGGCTAGGCCATGTGGGCCAGTGTGGGATACCTAGTATATAAGTTAATGTTTTGTTCATTTGTTAGGATACCGGTTTTGTTTGTAGTAAGAAAACTCTCTCTAGTATCAAAAGATTCCTTGAAATCGTATGCTAGTTGAGTATTATCATTCAATCATATAATACTAGATTATATCCCGGGAGCGTCCCGGGTTGAGAAATTTAATATGATACATCAATTTTACATATGAAATAGACTGATATATAACTCTAATATTAATATCTAACCTAAAACAATGTACAACTCCAATGCTAACACCTAACCTAAAAGAATGTAGAAATTTAATGTAACTCTAATATTAACACATATCCTAAAGCCTAAACAAATGTACAACTCTAACATACTAATATTGATACCTAACTTAAAACAACGTATAACTCTATTAACCTATTCGGCTCTGGTTGAAAAAAAAAAATCATATTTACTGATTTGAACATAATTAGTGATTTGCCTATATATAATTAATGATTTACCTAAACACTTTGTGTTTTTTTTCCTGTATGAACAAAACCTCAAAAAAAAATAGTCATTTTTTTCTCCGTTTTTTATATAGCACTATGGTACTCGTTGGAAAGATAATAAAACGCTCGTTAATTTGGTGTAATTTTTTTCTTTAAAATATTTCGTATATAAAAGATATCAACGTTTAAAAATTATGGAAGGAAACATGAGAGTGAAAAATCCAATTTTGTTTTTAAATTCTTTTTTTCCTAAAATATCTCAATGACACAGGAGATGACACATGGCACACTCAAGGAAGAGAATGCCTCTTTGAGTGCCATGTCATTAAAATGGCTTTGGTTTATTATATGTATAGATTTGTTTCTTGAATCGCTATTATCTTTGATTCCGCCATCGATTGATAGTTACTTGATATCAGATTTATTAGTTTTGGGACTTACAGAGGCCTGATTAGGTTCTCCCTACCCTAATGCAAGTTAGTAATCATAATTAGGAAATAAATACTTAAATATGGAAATAGAATCAATAGTGCCTAAATTGTCGAATGTATTCCTAAAAGAGACACGTGTCGTTTGTTGATTGGCCACGTGTCCTAAGCTTATGTCTAATCATGTGGAAAGGTAGTTGGGGGAGATATCTGATGACGTGACATGCAAAATTGCAATATATCATTGGCGAACATGTTGAAGCCACAATTGCTCGTTAGTAAGTGGGCGGATATCTTCGCTAAGTGTAACCGATGTTACTCCCTCTTTGAAGCCACAATTGCAGAGCACCCTAATCTTCACGAAGATATGGCAATTCAAGTGAAGCATGCCAACTATGTGAATAAACACGGATGAATTTCAACCAAGTTGCGGCATGACAATTATTGCGTTAGGTTTATTGTTTAATGTTTAATCATATACGTAATGCAATTCTTCCGTTGGTGAATCGCCAGGAAGTTGTGGCTCGTAAATTTCAAATGTTGGGGGAGGGTGTGTAGTCGGTGGGTGTGTAGTGGTTGGTGTGTAGTCGATGGGTGTGTTGCCTGTGGGTTTAAAGCATGAGGGTTTGTCGGTTGGTGTGTAACCGGTGAGTTGTTTGTAGCTTGGCGGTTTGTGCGGGATGATCGTCGTCGACGATACGTAATCGAAATAAATTGCCACCACCCATATTCATGTATGTAGTTATATAAAATTGTATGTGTGATATGGTATTTATATAGTGTGGTAAAAAAATAAACGGTAAAAAATAATAAAACGGTAAATAGTTGAAGCGCCTCAAACCTGGAGGTTTTGGCAGTTGGATTCACACCTTGGCAAATAATTCAAACCAAGAATCTTTATTCATATGCATCAGAACAATAAATATTTACATAACAAATAACATAAAACAATAAATTAGGATGTTGTTTGCCACTGGGAGCCTTTCCCACGAACTGGCCTCTATCCTTATTATTAACTTGATGTGTACACTAAAGCTACACGGTGTGGAGGCGTAAAAGGGGTATGTGATGCACTTCCATCCCACCAACACCACCCCCTATGTGGCGTGGAAGCTGGTGTGGGGGCAGGTGGGGTGGATATTTCTACCGGCGTATGGACAAAGGTGAGGCTGACATAGATGTTGTGGTTGGTTGATGGGTTAGGCTATCCGTTGGTGAGCGCTAGCGATCGGGCACTATCATGCAGCCGAGCCACGTGGCTCGTGAACACCACAACCACCACGTGTGAACGTTGCCACGTGTCACACCCTCAAATTTCCACTGCGGGGTTTATACCGCGAGGCGCATGACATACCAGGATCCCATAGCCATAAGTCATATGAACGAACTCTAAAAGCCCAAACCATTTAGTTTGTTTTCAAAAAAATCAAGTTTAGCGTTTACCAAAAAGTTTAGCTAAGTTGCGGAAGCGTAAATCAAACATAGACATTTTAAAACCATGCGCAAAACAACGCGTCTAAGATAAAACCATATGAAAGAAAACGTAAAAGCATGATATGTAATTTAGGTGTATGCCCAAGATCCAAATGCAGTGAAGTGTGCAGTGCTTTCTAATCGTGGCACCGGAAGCTAACTACCTGCAAAAGCATGTATATCGTGGGTCAACAAACAATGTTGGTGAGTTCACAGTTTAAATAACGAGTGTAAAGTTGTCGAAAACCCAAATGTTTAAGTGTCATCAGTTTAAGCTTGTCAGGGGTAGCTAGCCCACTCATTGTAACTAAACAAGTGATTATTGGGAACCTATAGTAATATGCTAACATACGTTAAACTGCCTTAGTACTAGTGGTATCAACTAATACCCTGTTCGTCTCCAGCGATTAACCCAATAATATGTAAGGACTTTAAGTGATAGAGTGTGTTTAGTTCACAAAGGACAGTAAAAGTTGTAAACTGATAAAAGCGTGATCCACACAAGGAATCGTAAAACCCGACCAGCACAATGAGTCAAAACCCGACCCGCACAAGGAGTCATAGCACCCCAAAACTCAGGATATGTAGTAGTCCCAAACCGGACTAGAAAAGTTGAGTAAGTTGTCTCAAACCCAAGACGCATGCTTTTGGAAAAAAAAGTAGTGAAACTCACCTTTGGTTGCAAGCAATTTATCCAAACTCCACAAACAATAATGTGCTACCGACTCCCTATTACAAGTGTTACTAAGTGAGTATATGTGTAATATCATTACACCCTATGACCCGTTTGTCCAACACGTTTAAAAGTTCAAAACCGTGTAAGTGACACCTAATAATTCTACATGCACAAGTAAACCCTATGGACCCGTTGGTGAAAATGTTGATTATCATTAGTTTTACACTTCATATACATCTCATATAAGGGTCCATTCATGTTCATGTTAAATCCGTACCATATAAGACTCCAAATAGTCACATAAACGTACATTACACAATCTGCATTTTTAGGACAGATTATGCGTCGTGAAAACTAATTTATTAAAAATACTTATCCAGTGAATCAGACTCCCAAAAGTTTACTAAATATTCCAGGGGGTCTACCGGAGAATTCCATATTTTTAGTTCGTGATAAAACCATACACAAAAATTATGAAAACTCATATAATACAGCTATGTCCAGAAAATACACACAACAGATCAGATTAGTAGAAAAAAATCCCAAAAATCATGTATTCATCCAAACGGGATGACTCCATTTGGAAAGGCTAAGTTATTCCAATTTTGACCTACTGTCCAAATTTCATAGTTTAATTCTTTGTAAAACTCAAGTTATGATCGTTTAAAGTTGACCCAGTTTACTAATCCGAAAATCTGATATGACCTTTAATCAAAGAAAATTCCAAAAACCTATCAAACGAAGTCCAAATCAGATGATTTTGCCCATTATGAAAAGCTAAGACCATGTACAATGTTTTCGTACAAAGAAATCATCAAAAAAAACATTTTAACATCCCGTTACAGCCTCTGCAAGTCGATTTAAACATTCTGTCCAGATTTTAAACTTGCACAAACCCTAGTTAAAATCAATCATCTACGCATATAATCGATCAATAATACTCAACAATCATCCTACCATATCAATAAGACATAACCTGATCAAAACCTAGCAAGATACATCATCAATCATAAACCCTATAAGTCTAAAACATCAAGAACATGCAAACTCATGCAATACATACAACAATCATCGCATATCCTCACGTATAACCCCATTAATCTTTATGAATGACAAGTTTTAATATTTATGAAAACGTTTCAGACCCGGAGAACTTGGTTATGATGTTTTAAAACATATTAGAGAAGATAAAAACATAAGAGATTGAATATTATACCTAAAGCACTTCAAAACCACTAACCGATTGCTCTCCAATTTTCCCGATTGATGTTCTTGAGCCTTAGCATGTGTTTGAGGTTAATTTTTTCGTAAATAGGCAGTAGGGGGCAATTAGGGTTGAGTTTAGGGGATACATGAGGCTTAAGATTGTTTAAATAGTGATTTAAGTCGGTTATGTTGCGTCAGGTTCCCGCAAGCGGCCGCGCGGGCAGAGTGAGCGGCCGCTCACTCTCCCCCGGCTCGCTCCGGGTTGCCTGGTCCGTTGTACTTCGTGTTTTCTTTGATGTTTTCGCTACTTTGGACCATAACAAGTGTAACCCCATGTGTTAAGACCCCAACAATCCTAATGGTCCACCCATTACGATTTTTATTAACGTTTTCGGTTTAAGTACACGTAATCACATACAGTTTGCACATAGTTTCATAGAGTTTCATAGAAGCACATAATTGCAATCAATCTCAATCAATTAATTCACAATTATCTAATTTCACCGTTCACCAACGTCCGGGGTTCACTACTCATGTATATAGTCTGGTAATTCCTCGAATTACCACTTCATGCAGTTATTAACCTATAACTGTGCAACGTGTTACCTATCTAGCTAACCCTAGTTAAGTAGAATGCAAAGAATGTAACTAGAGTTTAGTTAAAGTGAGAACCTGAAATTGCGGGGTATCACATCATCCCCAAGTTGAAAAGAATTTCGTCCCGAAATTCAGTAAGTAAACAGTAAAGCAAGCTTAACAATGTGTGCTTGGTTCCCGGATGTCACATCATCCTCAAGTTGAAAGGAATTTCGCCCCGAAATTCACTTTGAGCCAGCTGCTTTATGTTCAACGTTTGATCTATGAACAGGTTCAGGTTCAGTAAAGAGGTGTGGGTATCTGAGCCGCATTTGATCTCTGGGTTCCCACGTGTATTCCGGTCCTAGACGGGAATTCCATCGCACCTTAACAATAGGTATTGTGCTATGTCTGAGTTTCTTGATGCCCTGCTCAAGAATCTCTACTAGTTCTTCCACGAACCGTAGCTGGTCGTCCACCTGGATCTCCTCCAGTGGCACTACCAGTGTCGTATCCAATAGGAATTTCTTTAGATTTGATACGTGGAATACATTATGCACTCCACTGAGTTCATTAGACAAGTTTAACCTGTAAGCTACTGGACCAATCCTTTCGGCAATCTCGAATGGTCCAACGTATCGCGGGTTCAGCTTCCCCCGTTTTCCAAAGCGTATCACACCCTTCCAATGTGACACCTTTAATAGTACCTTGTCCCCGACCTGGAATTCCAAAGGTTTCCTACGCTTATCAGCGTAGCTTTTCTGTCGATCACGAGCAGCAGCCATCCGGTTTCGTGCACGAGTTCGGGACCTGTCAGCTGGCTATCCCCAACTTCAGTCCAGCAGATGGGATACCTACACTTGTGTCCATATGGTGCCTCAAAAGGTGCACACTGAACTGAAGTGTGGTAATTGTTGTTATACGAGAATTTGATCAAAAGCAAGTGCTTATCCCAACTATTGCTAAAATCCACCATGCACGCTCGTAGCAGATCTTCCAATGTTTGAATGGTACGTTCACTTTGTCCATCCGTTTGTGGGTGATAGGCTGTGCTCATATCTAAGAGAGTTCCCAAAGCATCTTGGAGAGTAGTCCAAAAATGAGATGTAAATCGCGCATCGCGATCAGATATGATAGAAGTAGGCACCCCATGCCTAGAGACTACCTCCTTGATGTAGAGATTGGCCAGTTTCTCCAGCGGGTCAGTTTCCTTTATTGCCAGAAAATGTGCCAATTTGGTTAAACGATCTACGATAACCCAAATCATGTTATGGCTAGTTGGCGTTCTAGGGAGCTTTCTGATAAAGTCCATAGAAATTCTGTCCCATTTCCACATAGGGATTTCTGGTTGCTGGAGTAAGCCTGAAGGTTTCTGATATTCAATCTTAACCTTTGCACAAATCAAGCACTTACTAACATAAGTGGCTATCTCAGTTTTCATGTTTAGCCACCAGTAAAGAGTCTTGAGATCTTCGTACATCTTGTCCGAACCAGGATGTACCGAATATCGAGAGTTGTGAGCTTCATCGAGCACCAGTTGTCTGAGATCCCAAAAATGTGGTATCCAGACTCGATTCATGAAGTACTGAAGACCATCTGTCCTCAGTTCCAGATACTTATCAGCACCATGTAAAGTTTCAAGACCGATGTTTTTTTCTTTCAAAGCCTCACCCTAGGCTTCACTTATCTTATCAGGAAGATTAGAATGTATAGTGAGTTGTAAAGCTCGCACTCCTTTGGGTTTCGTTTCCTTACAACTAAGGGCATCTGCTACTACATTAGCTTTCCCTGGATGATATTTGATGGCATAGTCATAATCATTCAGAAGCTCGACCCATCGACGATGTCGCATGTTCAGCTCCTTCTGATCGAATATGTGTTGGAGGCTCTTGTGATCAGTGAGGATCGTACACTTCGTTCCATAGAGATAATGCCTCCAAATCTTTAGAGCAAAAATCACCACTCCTAGTTACAAGTCGTGGGTAGTGTAATTCTTTTCATGAACCTTCAATTGTCGTGAAGCATACGCGATCACCTTATCATGCTGCATTAGCACACACCCTAAACCTTGGATAGACGCATCACAGTACACCACAAAGTCCTCTGTTCCCTCAGGTAGCGATAGTATGGGTGCACTGCAGAGTCTTACCTTTAATAATTGAAAAGTGGATTCTTGGGCATCTCCGCACTTGTATGTAATACCCTTTTGTGTCAAAGTAGTGAAGGGTTGAACGATCTTAGAGAATTCCTCAATGAATCTGCGATAATATCCTACAAGACCAAGAAACTAGCGCACCTCTGTAGGAGTCTTAAGAGCCTCCCACTTTTTAATAGCATCAATCTTTGCGGGATCCACATGTATTCCTGCCTCGTTAACCACGTGTCCTAGAAATTGGACCTCTCGAATCCAGAAGTCACACTTGGAGAATTTTGCATACAGTTGCTCATTCCTCAAGAGTTCTAAGATCAACTGCAGGTGTTGCTCATGCTCTTCCTTGCTCTTAGAATAAATCAATATGTCATCTATGAACACTATGACGAATTTGTCCAAATAAGGCTTACACACGTGGTTCATAAGATCCATGAACACAGCTGGTGCATTGGTTAGCCCAAATGGCATCACCAAAAACTCATAATGTCCATAACGAGTTCGAAAGGCTGTCTTCGTCTCATTCTCCTCTCGGACTCTCAGCTGGTGATACCCTGACCTCAAGTCAATCTTAGAATAGAAACTTGACCCTTGAAGTTGGTCGAACAAGTCATCAATACGAGGCAAAGGGTAGCGGTTCTAAACCGTCACCTTGTTTAACACCCGGTAATCAATACACACGCGGAAGCTCGAACCCTTCTTAACAAACTTGACTGGTGCTCCCCAAGATGAAGAACTAGGCTTAATGAAACCCCTATCCAATAGCTCTTGGAGTTAGGTAGATAGTTCATGGAGTTCGCCTTGTGGTAGGCGGTATGGTGCGCGTGCAACTAGAGTCGCTCCAGGTGCAAGATCAATTTCATATTCCACTTGACGAACAGGTGGAAGTCCAGGCAGTTCCTCTGGGAAATCTCGGACTACGGGGATGTCCTCAATCTTTGTTTCAACTTCAGCTCGAGTGTTAGAAATGTTAGCCAGAATGGCTGGATAGCCCATTCGAATACACTTTTGGGCTTTCAAGAAGGAGATGATGCCCACCATGGCACTACCACGATCACCCTGAATAGATAATAGTTCTCCACTAGGGAGAGGGATACGAACAATCTTCTCCTAACAGAGAATTTCAGCGTATTGCTTGGACAACTAGTCCATGCCAACCACAAGATTAAAGATTCCCAGGGTGATAGGCATAAGATCGATGGTAAATACTTGACCATCTAGCTCGAGCTTACAGTTACGATGAATGTAGGTTACCTCAACAGGCTTCCCATCAGCTAATTCTATAGAATGCGGGGTATCGAGAAGAGTAGGAACCATCCCTAGGTTTTGCTAAGTTTCAATGACACAAAATGATATTCGTACCGGGATCGAAAGAACAGAAACATGATTGTCTTTCCTAGAAAACTTACTTGTCAACACGTTGTTTTCGCCCTTGGCTTCTCCCGAGCCAACTACGCAACTATTCTCCGAGCACATCTGAGGTTGTTGTTACCATTGCTGCAATTGTGTTTGAGCTGGGACAATTCCTCTTGAAGTGGGTTTCACTCCCCTACTAGGAATATCCCTTCCCAACACCTGATTGTTGTTGTTATGCTAGCTGTTGCTTATGAAGAACTTATATCTTACAACCTTCTACGTTCTCTTGCTATCGCCAAAAACAGAAAATGAAGCACCATGCTTCGGAAAAGTACCATGCTCAACAGCCTCGTCATGAGCTTGTGAGCCAGGTGAAAGATTTGTTAGATTCTGGGTAGGTGAGTCATAGTGACCATGCCACGAATCTGTGGGACCCACCCTTTTGGTGTAATGCTCAATCTGCTAGTAAGCTAGGTTAATTAGATTTAAGCATATAGTAGCTAACTCATGTGGCTGGTAGTGTAGGCGTTGATCTCAGACCCAACCGTCTTTAGATAACAATTTCTAAATTTCGTCACAGGTTGTAACATTGTCCACCCAAGTATCTGTAACTCATCGAGTACGTATGTAGCATACATTACCCATCCTGCCTGGGACAATTGCACAAGGCAAGGGCTTATACTATCGAAGTAATCAAACAGTCTCCTTCAGTCCCGTTGGAGTTATTGAGGTTTACAACCCATAAAAGCCTTGGAAATATGATGGCAGGTTGTTGTTGTGGCATGTGCGTTCAAGGAATAAGAAAGTTCAAATGTGGAAGTCATGGGAAAAGAATGATTTAGCAAAATAGATCTCTACTAGCTTGGAAAGATGCGAGGGCTTCAACCACCCTATCGTTGATCACAAGAACTCAGTCTTATCTAAGTTAACGAAGGAAAAGGAAAGAAAAGATATGTAAGAAAAAGGTAGGAGCCAATCGTCGCCATGCTCTATCTAGATAGTAAAGCCTTCATCCTCACTTTCCATGTGCTCGTCCTACTTAGGTTCCCCTTCCATCCCTTCTTCTTCCTCTTTCGCGGGTATCAGTGTTATATGGATCTCGTTGTGCATAGTCTCCTACTCCGGTCCTGTATACGTTAGTTCAGTGGTCAGCTGCACCACTAGTTCCTCCAATCGTGGCTATTAGTTATTAGTAGGTTTCGTCTTCCCTTGAGATGTTGCACTACGTCGCAGGCTTTACATGACCCCTCAAGAGTGTGAGTAACAAATCGTGATCTGATGTGTTACCATGAATTTACTATATACTCACGAGGAACAGGGACACACATGTCATATAATCGCTTGCTCGTACAGGGCGTAAAAGTACTAGAGTAAGGATAAAATTCTATATGAGTAACCCAGTCTCGTTTGAGTTTCAAATGAGAGTAAGAAAGGTCAAATAACAAGGAATAGAAACTAATTTTCTCCTTGCTCAGTGAAAAACAAGATAAGTCTTAGTATTTGATTCCTTCGAGTTTGATTTGGTTTAGTGGTACCATGTCATAGGCATCGTGCAGCTTTCCGTGTACGTGCGCCACAACGCTCGCAATGGCTTTCTCCCCTGTACTATTATTGTTTCCTCATCCATGAGGTTTTTTAGGATACTAATCCCAGTAATGCGCCACCTGGTGTAACCCTGGGTCGCCACCAGTGACGTGTTTAGAATTAGGTTTAGAACTGGAAGATAACATATCTCCTGAAATCATATGTTGTAGATATTTGTAGTTAAGAGCTAGTTGTGCACTTAAGCTGTGAGTGTACTAATACTTATGCTATGATGATTATAGACTAGACTCACCATGTAGTCCTAGTTCGCTATAACCAATGGCTTTGATACCAATTTGTCACACCCTCAAATTTCCACTGCGGGGTTTATACCGTGAGGCGCATGACATACCAGGATCCCATAGCCATAAGTCTTTGAACGAACTCTAAATGCCCAAACCATTTAGTTCGTTTTCAAAAAAATCAAGTTTAGCGTTTACCAAAAAGTTTAGTTAAGTTGCAGAAGCGTAAATCAAACATAGACATTTTAAAACCATGCGCAAAACAACGCGCCCAAGATAAAACCATATGAAAGAAAACGTAAAAGCATGATATCTAATTTAGGTGTATGCCCAAGTCCCAAATGCAATGAAGTGTGCAGTGCTTTCTAATCGTGGCACCGAAAGCTAACTACCTGCAAAAGCATGTATATCGTGGGTCAACAAACAATGTTGGTAAGTTCATAGTTTAAATAACAAGTGTAAAGTTGTCGAAAATCCAAATGTTTAAGTGTCATCAGTTTAAGCTTGTCAGGGGTAGCTAGCCCACTCATTGTAACTAAACAAGTAATTATTGGGAAACTTCAATAATGTGTTAACATACGTTAAACTGCCTTAGTACTAGCGTCTATCAACACTAGCAGAAAAGATGTGGTCAGAAGTTCATGCCTGTGACACAAGCACCTCAAGCATGAGATTGCTGCACAACCTAATAGCGCTATCAACTAATACCCCGTTCGCCTCAAGTGATTAACCCAATAATATGTAAGGACTTTAAGTGATAGATTGTGTTTAGTTCACAAAGGACAGTAAAAGTTGTAAACTGATAAAAGCGTGATCCACACAAGGAATCGTAAAACCTGACCCGCACAATGAGTCAAAACCCGACCCGCACAAGGAGTCATAGCACCCAAAAACCCGGGATGTGAAGTAGTCCCAAACCGGACTAGAAAAGTTAAGTAATTTGTCTCAAACCCGACACACATGCTTTTGGAGAAAAAGTAGTGAAACTCAGCTTTGGTTGCAAGCAATTTATCCAAACTCCACAAACAATAATGTGCTACCGACTCCCTATTACAAGTGTCACTAAGTGAGTATATGTGTAATATCATTACACCCTATGACCCGTTTGTCCAAGACGTTTAAAAGTTCAAAACCGTGCAAGTGACACCTAATAATTCTACATGCACAAGTAAACCCTATTGAAGAAACAAATAGTCTTATCACCTGTTAGGGATGATAAGATTATGAGTATCTACAGGGTTGATCCTTCACTAGCAGCTATGGATGGAAGATCCTGCAAACAAGAGTTGATGTGGGTGTGGAGACGACTACACAAGGTAGTAGTTTATAACAAAAACGGGGTGAATGGGGATACTATCAAGTGTGATAGCTCTCCGGGTTAGCAGAAAGTGTCCTCTCCTATTGGGGATGTGACCCCTTTTATAGGAGAGTCCGTATACCACCATTACCCAAGTCCTAACCGTGGTTAGGTTGTCTCCATCACCCTTAATTATGTTAGTAAGGTGATATATGGAAAGCTTAATTAATGGGAATAGTGGAATCGTGTACCGCCTTTAATGGTTGGTCAACATGCTTGAAGCCTTGATTCATGTATGGCGTTTAACCATGCATGACTTTCGCCTTGACCGAGAGTTAACCATTGACTGGCCATTAATGTGTTTTGACCATTTCCTGCGCATAAGCTTTTCTCCGCGTGGTGATGTTACTCCGGGTTTGGGTATGCGGAATAGTGTATTCAGTACCCAATCCCATCAAGTCCCCCCAGTCCAGCGTGTCTCTTATCTAAGAAGTTTTGATGAGATGGGAGGGATGCTGGACTTATAAGGTGTATGTCTTTGATGAAAGCCTATCTCCGTTGTTAACTTGCGCACATGGGTTTGGTTAGTGACTTTTGCGTTGTGGAATTGTTATGCGGAGAACGGGTGGTGTGAAGTTACGTCAAAGTTCTGCAGGTGTGAGACACGTCAGCGGTTTGTTGTAGAAAGTTGTCATTTCCCCATGATCTTTAAAACTTGTGGTCCATATGGCGAGTGGGCCTGACGTGACTAGTGACAGTTGAGACGTGTGCAGGCACGTTGATCTGCGGTTTGTCAGGCGAGTAGGCACGTGAGGCGCGTATGGCGTCTGTTTGTCATCATATGTACACGTGTCATTTTCTTATTAGACTCATGTGTGAAAAGGTCTGGCTGGCCCACTGATCCTGACGTCAGCAATATTAATTACCAAGCCTATATATTGTTTTTTAATCATGTCTTTTCCATTTCCAATCGTTTCAAATTTGAAATCTTCTCTCTAACGTATCTTCTCCTGTTCTTTACTCTGTCTTCAACCATGTCTCAAGATTTACAAAACGTCCCGGAATCTAGTAAGACATCTGATTTTGTAAAAGATCTTGAGAAAGAATCATCGAAAAGTATTGAAGCCACCACTATTAAGTGGGATAAAGCCTCATTTTCAAGCTTCCTTGATCAATATGGTATTTTGTCTGAATAGGAACCAAAGCTCCCGGTTGAAGGGAAGAATGCTTTACAAGCTCCACCTGGTAAGATAACCTTGTATGCGGCGGCTTTTAGCAAGTGTTGTTTTCGTCTTCCGGCCACCAAGTTTGTGGTGGTTGCCTTGCTGACTTATGGCATTCATCGAACGCAATTGACCCCTTATGGGTGGTGCCGATTGATTCACTTTGAGGCTACCTGTAGGGCTTTGGATATTCAACTTTCATTCGAGAGGTTAAATGTTTTTTTATGTTCTTGAGGCTGCCCGTGGTGGTAGTGGTTGGTATAGCTTAGGTATCCGCCGGAAGGTGAAACAATTAGTATCAGAGAATCTGAAATCCATGTATGAGTGGAAGGATAAGTTTTTCTATGTCCACCGTGGTGTTATTCCTGCTGCTGTTCAATGGATGATGGTGGGTTTGAAAGAGAAGATTGCTGAATTTCCCCCAATGGCAGGGTACAAAGAGCAGGCCTGGTACAAGTCGCTTTGTGACAATGCTACTCCGTTGATGATGGATGATTGTCCAGAAAGTGTTTTAACTCTGTTGGGACTTAGTCTTATATGCCCTAAAGGACATGATCCGAATCCTCCCGAAGGTAATAAGTTCATGTATGCTTTGTATACTGTTTCTTGTATTTGAATTTATGTTGCGCAATTGTTTCCAGGTGTGTCCCTGTTTGAGTTATTTGCTAAGAGAGGTGAGGCAAAGGTGTTGTATACTCCAGCTGTTGAAGGTGCGCAACGGTTGTCGGAGAGGACTAGCTCGAACTTCTTGTTTCCCAATCTCATTGATCTTCCGAAGCAGTATGCGAGGACAGGTTATGAACCATGTCTCTTTCTTTTATTATTGTTAAGTTTATTGCGTGCGCGAAGGAGGCGCAGTTAGGTACGCATCCCGCGTACTGATTTTGCGCATTCTTCGTGGCAGGTGCGGGTATACGACTCCGCAGAAAGGCTGTAGTTGATGTTGAAGAAGTTACTTCTGAGCGCCGGAAACCTGTTGGTTAGTCTTTGTAATTTCTGTGTTCTTTCCTCACACACAGTTTAATGTATACAGATCTAATTTCCGCCCCAGGCACGGGTACATCCAAGAAGCGTGCCAAAGCGAGCAAGAAAGCAAAACCGCCGGCTGCTCCCATTACAGTTGAGGAGGCAGATGAAGAGTTAACAGAATCGGACACGAAGTTAGAGCATAAACGCACTAGGCGTTCGTAACCTGTCCGTCAGTCAGGGGTTGTCACTGAAGAGCTATTTCAACAAAGAGTTGAGGAGTTGAAACAGAAGCAGGTTCAGATCCCGCAGTCATCAGGGGAAGCGGCCGAGCCGTTGCGCCCGGAACCTATTGCAGCAGTTCCGGTTGATGTGTTTAAGCCTTTGACTTGGCCAAAGGGTGGCAAGCTTGAAGTTCCTGTGAAGCCTCCACCAGTGCGCGAGAATCTTCCCATGAAGACTCTGAGGCACTTATCTGGTATGTTTTGTCAAGCTTCCTTCTGAGTTTTTAATCAATATTTTATGTAATATCTTGTATTAGCTTTTTATGTAAGTCAACATCCATTTGCGAAGTCCCGCTTGAAACAAGCTATGACTGTGGTTGAGGAGACATCTTCTCCAGACCGTCCGAATGTTGAGAGTGTTGGCATGGCGGAAGATTCAACAAAAGATACAAATGCAGTCAATGTTTCTGAGGGAATTATGGATGAAGATGTGACGCCGCAGGTGGAGCCAATCCCGGATGATTCGGTAATTGCCACTGATAAGGCTGCGGGAAAGAAGGTAGATGAGTCCGCAACCCCAAATTTGAACGTTGAACATCCTGACACTTCATTGGAGCGGGTGCAAGAACCGAGCTCTTCGCAGGGATCCAAAATTGCTCGTGAGAAGGAGAAAGAGGATGAGGCTATTGAGGAAAACCCCTCCGCCTTTATGCGCACTGTGGTAGACTCCACAGTGATATATAAGGAGGCCTCTTCAGGCGGTGGTGGTAAATCTGGCCAAGCTGGTCACTGGCGGGGAAAGTATTCTTCGCGTGAAGCTGATCCGCCAAGGCCATACCAGCCGCGCTGGGACATTCTTGATACTACCCGGTTTACAAATGCACTTGATGCGCAAGAGTTTGTCATGTTGTCTGTTCCCCCTGCCGAGCGTGATTATCAAGACAGTGTGGATCGGCGATCCCTGTTTATTGATATGGCTATGAATCTCTCGCTGGGTGTGAGTGGCCTTGGTTCTCTTATCCGGCGTGAAAACAAATTCCAGCGGGATTACCAGAATTTGAAAGATTCGAAGGCCAGTTTGCTGAGGCATGAAGAAGAATTCCAATGCACCCGTTATGAGATTCAGTCGGAGATTGAGCATCACAAGAAGGTGGCTCATGATGCTGTGGAGGAGGTGAACAAGGTGAAGAAGGATAAAGCTGAAGCTTCTAAGGCATGGTCTGCCGCTTGTAAAAGGACGAATCAAGAGATTTAGCTTCTGCATTCTACCATTGAAAGTTTGAAGATCGAGAATTCTCGTCTGAAGAAGGAACCAGAGCAAAGCCAGAAATCCTGTGAGGAAAAGCAGACATAACTTGTTGATACTATCCGGAAGTACAATGTTCAGCATGATGATCTCCTCAGGGCGACCACCTCACTGTCTGATGCGGAGGCCAAGATAAAGGTTCTTGTTTTAGAGAATTCCAAGCTTCAAGAAGAAAAGGTTTTGGCGGAGTCTTCTTGTTCTCAGGCCAAGCTGGAGTTGGATAAAGTTCAGAGTTCGTTTGAAGAAGCTACTGATATAGCTGTTGCGGCAAATGAGAGGATCGCTTGGTTGATGAGCGATGGTGCTGCTGGGGTAAGCTAGAATCTTTTATGAATAATTATGCCTTGTTTCGTAAATTTATATAGTATTCTGAACTTGCAGATATTTAAGCGTGTCTGGAATGACCCGAAGCTGACAGAGGTGATTGCCCGCATATCCAGTACTTCTGTGAAGCAGGGTTTGGAGCTAGGTTTTTGCGAAGGTTTCTGCCATCATGCGGATGGTAAAAAGAAAGAAGCCGGGCCATATGAGAACGAGTCATATGATAGTGAGCTGCTGAAGGCCTATGATGATTATGAACACCTGAACTTTGAAGTGTTTGAGCTTTTAGAAGCCTGTATGAAGACTGACGACCCTGCTGGTGAGTTGCGCAAGTACTTCATAGAGTCAGATCGCCTTGGAGAAGAGTTAGCTGAAAAGGCGCGCCAAGAAGAGAAGGCCAAGAAGACTGCTACTGATGGCGGCGCAGGGACATCGTCCGCAGCTGGTGATAAGCGCGAAGAAGGTTCAAATACTGACGATGTCTCTCAGTATCTGAATCTTGGTTGAATGATTTCCTTCTTCCTTTATGTTTGTTTGTAACTCTTTGATGAACAATTTATCTTGCTTTTCCTTTCATGAAATTGAAAAAATGTTTTCTTTGTCTTACACGTGTATTCTAATCATTAGCTGATGTCATCTTCGTTTTCTGACACAAGTGTTTGTCAGACTGCTCATGATTGATGTGACGGTTGTGACGGCTATTGTCAGGGCGACTGTCACACTGCCCTAGGGTAATCAAGTGGTTACCATTAATGGTTAATTACCATAATCTCTTTCCTCTATTTATAGTAAGTGTACCCTCATATCTTCTTCATTAGTTGCCTTTGAAAAAATTATTGTACACCTTCTGAGTAAATGGCGACTAGCTCTTCCAATAATAATCTTCAAATCTCGGAAAGATTAGCATTGCAAGGGATGATGAGGCTATCTTAGCATCCTAGTCATGACCAGTCTTCAACAGATGCTCTTGATCGTCTAGCTGAGTATTGTGAGCATTTGTTGTCATAAGAAGACATGCGGCCTGATAATCTTGATGATCAAGGGACTTCTGATGGGCAGCCGTTGAAGATGAAGAAGTTGTCTGAGCTAGGAGATGTAACCAAGACTAAACCCAAGAAGGTTAGAGGTTAATGTGTGTTTCCAGTTTGTTGGAGTCTTTATGTGTAAATCATAAGTAAAATCTTTTGTAGTTTTTGTTGAACATCATGTTCGTGGGGTATATTTTGTTTTTGTGATGATCCCCTTTTTGTATGTGTATCAATGGTTTATGTCTTGGGTTTATAGGTAGTAGTATTGAACAATGGCTTGTGTGACCAAATCTTGATTGTAATATAAATGACTTGGACATGAAGTCCTTATTACAAAATCTGAGAATAATAGATTAAATATAGCAGATGCGCAATTGCGCTGCGTTCCAAGTACGTGGTATTGGTGATCCATCTAGGCGTTCTAAAGCATACGCTCCCTTTCCCAATACCTCTTGGATTTTGTAAGGTCCTTCCCAATTTGGAGCAAGCTTTCCTGGTTTTTCCGCATTTGATGCTTCATTGTTTCGGAAAACGAAATCACCAACGCGAAAAGATTGTTTCTTTACTCGCGCGTTGTAATACTTTTCTAACTGTCGTTTGTATGAGGCTTCTCGAACACAGGCCGAATCTCGGCGTTCGTCTAGCAAGTCTAGATTCATCCTCAATTCTTTATCATTATCAGTTTGTTGCGCGAATAAGACTCTTGGGGAAGGGTGTGTGACCTTTGTTGGGATGACCGCCTCAGTTCCATATGTTAGGCTGAACGGTGTTTCTCCGGTGCTTGTTTTGGAAAGAGTGCGGTGAGCCCAAAGAACATGGGGTAATTCATCCACCCAACCGCTACGTCTTGTTCCAAGACGTGTTTTGATGCCTTCGACAATACTTCTGTTTGCGCGTTCAACCTGGCCATTGCCTTGAGGATGCGCGACTGAAGTAAATATCTGTTTGATCTTCATGGATGAGAGCCATTCTTGTAAGTGTTGATCCGCAAACTGCGTTCCATTGTCACTTATGATTTCCAGTGGCAGACCAAATCTGCAAATGATGAATTCCCATATAAATTTTTTGATATTGCGCCCATCAATTGTGGCTAACGTCTTGGCTTCCACCCATTTGGTAAAGTAATCAATGGAGACCACCAAATATTTGATGTTGCCTGGCGTTGTAGGGAAGGGTCCCACCAGATCAATGGCCCATTTTTGGAATGGCCATGCTGCGGTGACTGGTACCAAATTATTTTTTGGTCTGAGTGTACCAGGCGCGTGTCGTTGGCAAGCGTCACATTTGCGCAGTTCTTTTAATGCATCGAGGTGCATTCCCGGCCAGTAGTATCCTGTGTTCATGAGTTTGGCTACGACCATTCGAGGTCCTGCGTGCAATCCGCAGATGCCTTCGTGTATATATTTTATTAAGTACGTGGCTTCCGCAGAATCTACACATCGTAGCAATGGTCGAGATAGGACCGTCGGTATAAGATACCATCGACGACCTCATAATGTAAGGCCTTGTGTTGTAGCTTCCTTGCTTCTGCTTTGTTTGATGGGAGGATTCCCTTGGTCAGGAAGGCCATTATGGGGGTGATCCAAGATTCTTTTCTTGTCTGGACCACGTTTACTTGTTTTTGTGGTACAGATGGCTTGGTCAACACCTCAACTCGTACGTCTTTTGCCATATGATCGAATGCGGTTGACGCCATTTTGCTGAAAGCATCTGCTGGCTTGTTTTGGCTTCTGCGTACGTGGATGACTTTGCAGTAGAGGAAGCTATTCATCAGTTCTTTGGTGTGCTGTAAGTATAAAATCATGGATGGCACTCTTGCTTCATATGAGTCATCGATGTGATTAGCAACTAACATTGAATCAACGTGGGCTTCGATATATTGTGCGCCCATCTTTTTAGCGATGCGCAAGCCTGCTATCAGTGCTTCATATTCTGCCTCGTTGTTAGTTGTTTGAAAATCGAGCCTTATTGCGTAGGTATACTCTTTTTCTTCTGGAGTTATCAGACGTAACCCCGCGCCGGCTCCTTCGTCATTACAAGCACCGTCAGTGAACAATTTCCACTTTTGAGTTTCATCAAGCGGAGTTGATTTTGATGATGCCTCATTTGCGCACTCGTCAACTTTATCCGCTGGGACTTCCGCGATAAAATCTGCAAGGATTTGTCCTTTGAAGGAAGGTCTTGCCTTGTATGAGATCGAGTGTTCGCCCAATTCTATTGCCCATTTGGCCAACCGTCCAGAAAGTTTTGGCTTGCGCAAGATATCCCTGATACGGAAGTCTATGAGGACATTGATCGGATGTCCTTGGAAGTATCCGCGCAGTCTTCTGGAAGCGTGGACTAATGCGAGAACCAACTTTTCCATTGTTGAGTAGAAGGTTTCTGCGTCAAGCAGCGTACGACTGACATAGTATGTCGGGGTTTGTACCCCATTTCTATCGACCATCTGTACCACGCCTACTGCCTTATCAGTGACAGACAGGTATAGGGTAAGCGGCTCTTTTGGCAGCGGAGCAGTGAGTGTTGGCAGATTGCTCAAACACTTCTTCATTTCTTGAAGCAATTTTTTCAGTGTGTCCACGAAGGGAAAAGATTTGGACGCATAGTTTGACAGAAACCTGTTCAGGGCTACAAGTCTCCCCATTAAAGTTTGGACTTCTTTGACCGAGGATGGGGATGGCATGCGCTCGATTGCTTGTACCTTATCTGGGTTCGGTCGGAAACCATCTTTTGTTACGATGACTCCGAGAAATTTTCCTTCTTCCATTCCGAATGAACATTTGCCCGGGTTAAGTTTCATCCACACACTGCGCAATTGATCGAAAGTTTTTTGAATGTCGTTTAACATCTGGTCTTCTTCTTTGCTTTTGATTACCAGATCGTCGACGTACACCTTCAAATTTACACCGATTTGTTTTACAAACGCGGTGTCCATTAAACGCTGATATGTTGCCCCAACGTTTTTCAGCCCAAACGGCATCTTGGTGTAGCAGAACGTGCCCATGTCTGTGCGGAATGCTGTCTTGTCTTCATCTTCTTTGGCCATCTGAATTTGATGATAGCCCTTGTAGGCGTCTAGAAAGCATTTAAACCTGTAAGGTGCTAACGAATCAACCTTCAAGTCGATCTCGGGCAGCGGATAACAATCTTTTGGGCAAGCTTTATTCAGATCCTTGTAGTCGACACACATGCGCCAAGTGCCATTGGATTTGCCTACCATGACTGGGTTTGCCACCCAAGTTTGGTACTTGCTTTTGCGGAGAATACCCGCCTTTAGAAGTTCCATCACTTGTTCATTCATCGCCTTTGTTTTCTTTGGCCCCATGCTGCGTTTCTTTTGAGCGACCGGTTCTGCATTTTTGTAGACATTGAGCTTGTGCTCCGTGATGTGACGCGGGACACTAACCATATCTGCTGGCTTGAAAGCGAAGATATCCATGTTCTTTGTTAACAGTTGCTTCAAATGTGTGCGAATGGTGTCAGAGATTACATGGCCGATGATCACTGTCTGCTCCGGGAATGCAGGGTTGATAACCCATTTTTCCGGTTCATTTTTTACAGTTAGTTTTTGCTTGTTTTGCTGGCTTTGGTGCATCTGTTGTGTGGGATTTTTGTTCCCATGAATGAATGCGACTCCTGTTCGTGTAGGGAAACCTGCCATTTGATGTGGCGTGGATGCGTTGTAGTTGAACTTTGCCAGTCCTTCTCGCCCTAGTAAGATGTCATGCGAGGAATTAACAGGAAGAACAATAAAGTCGCACGTTTCAGTGCGTGAGTGTTTTTCGTCTTAGAGTGTTACTGGGAAGGTGAGCATTCTCAGTGGATAGATTGCTTCATGAATAAAGCCGGGAATTTGCTCTGTCACTGGTATTATTCTTCTTTTGTCATCATCGTCCACCTGGTCGAAACATTGCTGGTACATGATGTCGGTGCTACTACCGTTGTCCAAGAACATATATCTTGTTCGGTAATGGCCAACAATGCCTGTCATAATCAGTGGAGCTGTCGACGAAGCCCCTCCCTTCACTCTTGGCATGATCACTTGTTCTTCTTTCCATGAATCAGCACTTGTCTCCGCAAACATGCGTTTGTAACTCGCGTTTCTATGGATCATGTTGCAATTATTGCGCGATGTGCTATACACATGATGCGCGTTGAGATTGCGTATCCTTTTCTGAGAGGGTTCGCCTCCCTCCGTGTTGTCCCTCTGCTTTCTCCGCATGTTCTTCATGAGATGCGTTAACTGCCCTGATTTTATAACGTTTTCTATTTCCATCTTCAGACTATAACAGTTGTCTGTCATGTGGCCGTGTCTTCGTGATACTCGCAGTACTTGGACTTGTCCATGTTCCGTCTGTCACCTCGGAGTTCTTGCGGTTTAAGGAATTGAATTTGTTCAGTCTTTAGCACCTCAGATGGTGTTTTGGAGAGTGGCGTCCACTCATAATTTTTCTTTGAATGTCCCTTGTGATCGCGGGGCCCTCTCGAGCTGAGCATGTTTCGTGCATCTTGCGCTGAGGAGTATTTTCCTTCCTCTGCTGTGCCCGAAATTCTAGACCAGACGGACTATTTGCCTTTCCCTTTATTGTTTGAGGATGGATGATGGCTGCTGCTTTGGTGCATGTTTTTGTTTCGGTGAAAAGATCGCTCGGAGGACGCGTATACTTTGGCAGCTTCAATCACTTCATCCCAGGCTTGTGGCACGCCATCTTTTCCCGTCAGACACTTCATCAGGTCATCATTTCTTACCCCGTGTATGAATGCTGCACAGGTAAGTTCTTCTCCGCAACCTAACTAGAGGGCTTCCTTGTTGTATCTGACAATGTAGTCTTCTAAAGATTCATTCTCGTGGCGTGTACACAAGAGAATGTGCGCTTTATCTTTCTTGTGTTTGCGCAGGTGAGAGAAGTGATTCTTAAATTTTCTTATGAGGTCATCGAAGTCTACCAGACTTCCAACAGGCAAACTTTCATACCAAACCCTAGCTGCCCCTGTCAACGTTTGCACGGACAGATGGCACCAGGCTTGTACAGGCCATAGCTTAGAGCTGTTTGCACAATCAAAAGCATGTAAGTGATCGTCTGGATCACGCAAACCGTCGTATTTCCTAATAGTGCTTGGTAGTTTAAACTCTTGGGGCATTGGTGCTAGCGCGATGCGCGCACAGAATTTTGATCTCTCAGTGAAAGTCTTCGGCCTGTATGGTTTGTAGAGGTCATCATCTTTGGGTGCCAGGCTGCTGGCAACAGATTTAGAGTGCTGTTTTTTATTGGAATCATGATGCACCTCATTTTCTGATTCATAGCCGTCTGGTTCCTCATTTAGGTTGACGGGGTCCTGACCGTGAGTATTTCTACCACGGTCTCCACCACGTACCGCCTGATGAGGTCCCTTAGTGTGACGGCCATTGTTGTTTTCACGAGGCGATTCTGAATCTTCCACTCTTGTGTCGAAACTTAATGTCTTTTAGACATTAAGTTTGGCTTGGTTCATTACCATCTTTTGATATTCAGCGATTGTCTTTGAATTTTGTCGAGCCAACCATTCGTCCGGATCAACCGGAGATAGGTTGTCTTGTTTCTCTTTTCCTCCAGTAGATCCCCCCCTGATTGGGTGGAAATGGAATTGATATACGTTAAAATATACATATTTAAATCCCCGATTAAGCTCCCAATTTACGCGTTTTCGACCATAATTGCACGAATTTGGTACTTAACCGCTTCATATATTTATTTCAGGTCTTAAACGGCGCCTCGAAGACAAAGTCGAAGAAACCGGGCTAAAAACGGACAAGACGGACAACTTCTAGAAAATTGACCAAGTCTGGAAGTTGTGCACGGGAGTGCCAAATCTGTGCACTCCCGTGCGGGTCACATCTGCTCGGGAACAAGCCTGCACGGCCAGGCGCACCAGGCAGTGCACTCCTTTGTGCTCGGCAACACCAAGATCAGCACGGCCGTGCGCCCTGATGGCACTCCCGTGCCAAAGTTCAAGATATTTTCAGGAATCACCCAGCCACTTGCCCACTCGACCACTTGCACGTCAACTCACCAAAGCAAAAGTGCACGGCCAGGAGCACGGCCGTGCACCTGACCGTGCACACCTTCGAAATTTGCTTAAATACAGAACACAGCCCTCTGTTACAGCCATTGGGTTTTGGAGAGCGAATTTGGGCGATTTTCTGGACTTTCCAAGCTGCTGGTCAGGCGTTTGACAAGCTCGGGATCTCATCCTACTCATCTAACATCATCCAATCCTTCACATTCAAGATTTATGGTTTGATCTATAAACTTTAAGTTTGTTCAAATCTGAATATTTTGGCTTGTTTGTGTCGTTTATGTATTGCATTATAGTCTACGGATATTATCTAGTAATCGTTAGTAGTTAAAACAATCGTTTGTGTGAAATCAAGTTTTGTATAAATTTGGCGTTTTTCATGTTTGAATCTTGATGATCATAATGCAACCTTGTTTCATTGTTGATAGATTTGTAGTTGTGTTCGGATGACTTTGATGATTATCGAATGTGTTAGGCGGATTACTTGTTGAGAAAACCGTCCGTTTAATCGTCCGGTAGTAAACTAGTTAACTTGTTAATAAAGCTTACACCATGAAACTGTAACCGGGTATTGGTTTGGTTAAAGTCACTCGGATAATAATTATGAATGTTTACCGGCACGTAAAAGAGTTTAAAAAGCTTAATGGTGTTGTTACTAATCTTTGACGCGGTTAATGATCTTTGCTAGTTATTTTGGTAGAAATAGCGATCTTAGTAGATTTGTGTTCAAAGTTAGTAAAATGGAATAGGTTGTGAAATGCTCTACTTTATGCTAGTCTCGGTGGTCGTATTGTGTATTCGATATTGCTTTCCTTTGCTAGTGCGGTTGAGGACTCCCGAAAGGTGATACTAACCCTTCTTTAAAGATTCTCATGAGATCATATCAGTTGCGCGCTAATAAACGACTTGAGGTGGCTAACGTGTGTATTCGTGTTAGCTTTCCATATAGTTGTCATGTTAGGATGCCCGAAAGGGACACTAACTGTCAGAAAATGGGAATGTTGATCACGCCTTTATTTCTTATATAGATGACATGCTAGGATTGGCGTATTATAGCTTATATAGTTATATTTTCTATTTGGAGTCGTAGTTAAGTTATTTACATGTTTTAGAATTAATTTAGTCTTAAACAAAACTCAAACTTATCTTTTCCTACTGGTAAATCGGGGACAGAGTTTTAGTACAATTGCTCCGCGCGCGTCCATGGATCGATATCTGGTTCTTATCTGTACGTTACTACATATATGACAGGGTACACTTGCCCTATTGTGTGTGTTTTAATATTAAGGTCTAAACCATTTTTATAAATATTAAAGCAAAACGTGTGTTAAAATCCATTGTAAAATATGTATAGTTACGCACACGTCAAGTTTTTGGCGCCGTTGCCGGGGACGCGACGAGCTTTAGGAACGAACCGAGTCAACTTTTTACCAGTGTACATGCTTGTGAATACTTGTTTATACTTCTTTGATTCGTTATTTCATTGATTTATTTGCATATATGATTATTTGAATTTTTATTAAATTTATCTGTCTGTAGATAATTTGGATTAATTTTAGATTGGTTTATAGGTTGCATATAGATTCGTTCATTTATCTGCTTATAGGATTGTTTGATTTGATTTTTCGTTCATTAGGATGTTGATAGATTTAATTTATTGAATATTGGATTAATTGGTTTGTCTATTAATTTGATCTGTTCGTTATTTGATTAATTAGATTTATTTGTTCGTATTCGGACTAATTATTAATTTCATTATTTGTATAGTTTTAGGCTTAGTCTGCTTATTTCTGTTCATTTTATTGATTCTATTTGTTTATATTTGATTTTCTTGAATATATTTGCTTTCCGTTATTTTCGCATGAATTTATTGATTCTTTATTTCGTTTATTTATTTTTCTGTCTTTTATCGCCTTTTTGGGTTTGTCATATATTCGCCTGTTGCAACTGTATCATTCTTACATGCAGGTTGATGTCCACAAACCCTGGGTCTTCTGGTGATCTTTCTGATGAGGAGTGAAGGCGCCTGAGGAGAAGCGAGCGGATTAGACTTCATAAATTGCGTCTTGTTTCTGATATTCTTATTTCTGCTCCTACAGTTGAGGTCCCAATTGAGGAGGCGAGGCACGATCTGGCCGACAACAACGGGTCGGACGCCCACAGCGACGTTATCATGGCGGATGATGACATTCCGCTGAATGATAGTGGTCGTCCAGGAGGAGATGGACTCGCGTCGAGTATTGTCCGTCCGGCTATTTTGGCGGACCATTTCGAGATCAAATCTAGTATCGTGAATATGATACAAAACTCGGTGCAATTTGGTGGACTGGAGCACGAGGATCCAGGCCGACATATTGCTGCATTCTTAGAGGTTTTAGCCACCTTTAAGATGACGGGCATCTCCGATGATGCTATCCGTCTCCGACTCTTCCCATTCTCACTGCGGGACAAAGCCCGGACTTGGCTTCTGTCACAACCCGCAGGGTCGATCACGACTTGGGCAGAGTTGTCACAACAATTCATGCAGCAGTATTTTCCTCCTGAAAAGACACAAAAACTGAGGAATCGCATCATGACATTTCGTCAGGATGACGATGAATCATTGTACACAGCCTGGGAAAGGTTTAAAGACCTACTCTTGAGTTGCCCGCACCATGAGCTTTCGAAAAGGCATTTGGTGCAAACTTTTTATCAGGGACTCGGGTATGCGTCTCAGGAACGCCTTGATGTATACGCTGGGGGAGACATCGGAACAAAGTCCCCTAGGGAAGCGTGGAGCATTATTGAGAAGGCGTCCCTAAAATCTAAATCCCGGCAGAATGATAGATCTAGGTCTTCATCTGCCAAGGCTGGTGTGCATGCCGTGGATAACTATACGGCGATTTCGGCACAGATAGCGGCTCTGGCTACGAGATTCGATAACTCTCAGCAACACGTAGCGCAGTCCGATTGTTTGTGTGTGGAGTGCGGGGTATCTCACGAGCCTGGCTCGTGTGCTCAGGGGGTGATGTATACAGGCCACGAGGAAGTGGACTACATGGGTAATCAAACGAGACCCCAGAATAACCCTTACAGTAACACTTATAATCCGGGTTGGAGAAATCACCCGAACTTCGGGTGGAGATCTGGTTCCTCTAACCAGAACCCGCTCGGATATCAGCAGAGGGCCCCTGCACAACAACAGTCCCAACTGCCTTACCAGTCCAACCAACAGCCCTACCAGTCCAACCAACAGCCCTACCAGGCTCGTGGTCAATCGTCCCAGTAGAGACCGAACCAATACCAGAACCAGGGCGCCGGGAGCAGCTCCCAGCAGCACGCCCCTCATGGTATGTCTAAGCTGGAGGAAATGATGTCTCGGCTCCTTACCAACCACCTCTAATACAAATCAGATCGCTGAGCAGCGCTACCAGCAGCATGAGGAGCGCTTCACGAATTATGAGGGAGAGATGAGGGGCCAAAAGGCGTTGATGCAGGCCATAGAGAACCAGGTTGGCCAGATGGCAAAGATGATGTCTGAGAGACAGCAGGGTGGTCTTCCAGGCAACACTGAGCCGAATCCGAGGGGGCATGTGAATGCCATAATGACGAGGAGTGGTAAAACCACGGGACCTGACACATCGGGCTCACCACCGATCACTGAGACGGTCCAGACTGAGTCTTCGGACGAGGTGCACGCTAGGCGAGTCCCAGCAAGTACAGCACAGTTACCGAAGCCAGTCACAGATTACACTCCTCCTGTCCCGTACCCTAGCAGACTTAGGAAACAGAAGGACGAGGCCCAATACGGGAAATTCCTTGAGCTGTTCAAACAGCTACACATAAACATCCCATTTGTGGAGGCCTTGGCCCAGATGCCTAAGTATGCGAAATTTCTGAAGGACATCCTCACAAACAAGCAAAAACTTGAGGACCTGTCCTACGTTCTGTTGAACGAGAACTGCTCTGCAATTCTGCAGAATCGACTGCCCATGAAGATGGGAGATCCTGGTAGCTTTACCATCCCTTGTCTGATAGGTGATATGACTGTCAGTAATGCACTCGCAGACTTGGGGGCCAGCATAAACCTTATGCCTTATAAGGTTTTCGAGAAGTTGGATCTGGGTGAACCTTCACCCACCAGGATGAGTATTCGCCTCGCTGATCGTTCGATCAAGTATCCACGGGGGTTTGTAGAAAATATGCTTGTCAAGATTGACAAATTTGTTTTCCCTGTGGACTTTGTTATCCTAGATATGGATGAGGACTCTAAAGTCCCTTTGATTCTCGGACGTCCTTTCCTTAACACGGCAAGGACGATTGTTGACGTAGCTGCGGGCCAGATCACACTCCGAGTCAATGATGAGCACGTGACTTTTGACATTCAGAGGTCGATGCGCCATCCTGAGAGCCAAGACGATACACTATACTATCTTGATATAGTGGACCAGTGTGTCAGCTCTCATGTCAGAGGTGCTTGGGAGAGAGATGTTTCGGACACACATCTGTTGTGTGGGAGCCTAGATGGCATTATGCAGGAGGGCCATAAAGATGAGCAGTCGGTCTATCAGATCGGCGATGATGGTTCCCAAAGTCCGGAACGTTTTGTGGAAATTGAGCGAGAGGAAGAGGAGAGGGCGAAGCCGTCTGTTGAGGACACACCGTCTCTAGAGCTGAAGGAGCTCCCACCGCATCTCGAGTATGCATTTCTGGATGAGGAGGGGCGTCTACCGGTGATCATATCGTCTTCATTGTCTGTGGAAGAAAAGAGCGAGTTGTTGAGAGTGTTGAAACTTCATAAACGGGCAATTGCCTGGAAGATCATGGACATCAAGGGGATTAATCCCTCATTCTGCACTCATAAAATTTTGATGGAGGATGTCCATAAGCCTTGTGCGCAGCACCAAAGGCGTCTGAACCCGAACATGCAAGAGGTTGTTAAATCCGACGTAATTAATTTGCTTGATGCTGGATTGATATATCCCATCTCAGACTCTGTTTGGGTTAGTCCTGTGCACGTCGTGCCCAAGAAGGGTGGCATAACGGTAGTCACGAATGATAGGAATGAGTTGATTCCTACGAGGACCGTCACGGGGTGGAGAGTTTGCATTGACTATCGCAAGCTCAATGACGCCACCCGCAAGGATCACTTCCCGCTTCCATTCATCGATCAGATGTTGGAACGACTGTTGGGAAGTTGTATTACTGTTTCCTTGATGGTTTCTCGGGGTATTTTCAAATCCCTATCGATCCTGTGGACCAGGATAAGACGACCTTCACATGCCCTTTTGGCACATTCGCCTACCGGCGTATGCCATTTGGGCTGTGCAATGCGCCGGCAACCTTCCAACGTTGCATGATTGCCATTTTTCACGACATGATCGAGGACTCCATGGAGGTGTTCATGGATGATTTTTCAGTCTTTGGGAGTTCTTTCGATCAATGTCTTGGGAATCTGGAACGGATGCTGCAGAGGTGTGAAGAGACCAGTCTTGTGCTGAATTGGGAGAAATGCCACTTCATGGTGAAGGAAGGAATAGTCCTCGGGCACAAGGTCTCTCAAAATGGGTTGGAGGTTGATCCTGCCAAGGTAGATATCATTTCTAGGCTCCCTCTGCCCTCCTCTGTCAGAGCTATCCGCAGTTTTCTGGGTCATGCGGGTTTTTACAGGCGATTTATCAAAGACTTTTCAAAAATCGCCCGTCCGATGACCCGATTGTTGGAGAAGGATGCACCGTTTGTGTTTGGTGCAGAGTGTGTGAAGGCATTTGGCCTTCTGAAGCGTTTGCTTGTTGAGGCCCCTATATTGGTAGCACCCGACTAGGGACTGCCATTCGAGATCATGTGCGACGCGAGTGACTTCGCGATAGGGGCGGTCTTGGGACAGCGGAAGGATAAGCACTTCCACTCGATCTACTACGCTAGTAAGACTCGTCATGATGCTCAGGAGCATTATACCACGACTGAGAAAGAGCTTCTAGCTGTAGTGTTTGCATTCGACAAGTTTAGATCGTATTTAGTGCTGTCGAAGACCATTGTCTATACGGACCATGCAGCGATCCGATACCTTTTCAGCAAACAGGACGCGAAACCGCGCCTGATTAGGTGGATCCTGCTGCTGCAAGAGTTCGATATAGAGATTCAGGACAAGAAGGGTGCCCTGAATGTTGCCGCTGATCATCTGTCCAGACTCGAGCATGATGATTTCGAGAACTGCGCATGGGATACCATTAATGACAATTTTCCCCACGAGTTCTTGATGAGCGTCGAGTCGGTGCAAGATGTATCGCCATGGTTCGCGGATTTTGCGAACTACCTCGCGTGCGGGATCCTCATCAAAGGATTGTCTCACCAGCAAAAGAGGAAGTTCTTCGCGGACCTCAAGCATTACTTCTGGGACGACCCATTTTTGTTCCGGGTCGGGGCGGATCAGCTGATTCGCCGTTGCGTGTTCGGGGTTGAGGCGGCGCAGATCTTGCGCGACTGTCACGAGGGGCCTACCGGAGGTCACCACGGAGCGAATTACACTGCCAAAAAAGTGTTAGACTCCGGGTTTTATTGGCCCACACTTTTCCGTGACGCTCAGATATTGGTCGGTGCATGTGATTCGTGCCAGAGGGCGACGAACATATCGGCACGCGACCAAATGCCGCAAAATCCCATCCAAGTCTATGAGGTCTTTGACATTTGGGGCATAGACTTCATGGGACCATTCCCCTCCTCACGGGGTAATAAATACATACTCGTGGCGGTTGACTATGTGTCAAAGTGGGTGGAGGCGCAAGCCTTACCCACAAATGATGCCCGAGTAGTCATGAGGTTTGTTAGAGGCTTGTTCTCGCGGTTTGGTGCCCCGAAGGCACTAATTAGTGACCGTGGCACGCATTTCTGCAATGTGCAGCTTGATCGCGCGTTAGCACGTTATGGCGTCCAGCACAGGTTATCCACCCCGTATCATCCACAAACAAGTGGACAGGTGGAGGTCACGAACCGTGGATTGAAGCGAATCCTTGAGCGGTCGGTTAATCAAAACCGCAAGGATTGGGCTGACAAGCTTGAAGACGCGCTGTGGGCCTTTAGAACTGCCTACAAGACGCCTATTGGGACGACTCCCTTTCGGCTGGTCTATGGCAAAGCGTGTCATCTCCCTGTCGAGTTGGAACATAGGGCATTCTAGGCTCTTAAAACGGCGAATTTGGATCTTAAGACCGGCGGTGAGACCCGTTTCTTACAGATTCACGAGCTGGAGGAGCTTAGGCAGCAGGCCTATGAGAGCTCGATATTATATAAAGAGCGCACAAAGAGACTGCACGACAGTCGCCTGAAAAGCCAGAAAGATTTTCAGGTAGGCGATTTAGTTTTGCTTTATAATTCTCGCCTGCGCCTCTTTCCTGGAAAGTTGAAATCCAGCTGGACAGGACCGTACACTGTTAAGGAAATATATCCATACGGTGCTGTCTCGATCGCAGATTCTGTGGGTTTGACTTTCAAAGTCAATGGTCATCGCCTAAAAGTCTATGTTGAAGGACCGGTTGACCAAACCGTAGAGGAAATCGATCTCTACGCCCCACACGCCTCATAAAGTGTGGGGAAGTGAGTCTAGCTAGCGACTCGTTAATAAATATAGCACGGCGCGTATGGGCGCGCCAAATGGGGTAGTAGGTAATTAGTTAGTTTATAACTTAGTTAGTTTAAAATTTCTTAGCTTTAATGTCGTTTCGAGTTTTATGCAGGTTCATACAGGTTTGATAGGAGCCGGAAGGAGCAATGAAGCGCATACAGTCGCCAAACAGGTTAAACGTAGCTAAAATGATGTTTTCGGACGAAGTGGAACCGCTGCGCGCGAAACTGCAGTTGCAGCCTCAAAACTGCAAATCTGCAGGTCGTGCACGGTCAAGCGCACGCCCGTGCAGCTGACCGTGCATGACCCAGTGCACTGGGGTGCATAGAGGGGTGCATAAGGGAAGTGCACGGCCAGGAGCACGCCCGTGCACCTGACCGTGCGGGCCAAAAAAAGCCCAGTCCATTAACATGGGTATAAATACTACCTTAACTCCAAAACCCTAATACTCTTGCACCCCCAACCGCACACTCGTTCCATCTTGCAAAAACCACCCGAAAATCATCATTTTGGCTACAAATCTTTGCTTCTTTCCTTCAAATCCACCGAGGTACAAATCCCTTCATATTATTGCACTTGTATTCGGGATTTTTAGTTTAAATCTGCTTTGTTTTCGTATGATTAGGTCTTGATTTGGGGGGTTCTCTTCATAAAAATTTATAAACCCACTAATCTTGTTTAGTTTTAGTTTGTAATAGTTTAGTTTTTGTTTATTGTTAATAAAACCTTGCACTCGCCACCCCAAATTGTATTTACATTGTTAATCTTTAAAGAATAGTTGTGATTTGGGGATTTTGGGAGAGATGGTTGCAAAAATACACAATTTTCTACAACTGTGCAGTCGTGCACGACCAAGCGCACGCCCGTGCAGCTGACCGTGCACGACCCAGACCTGTGCTTGAAATCAAGGCTGCACGGCCAGGTGCACTGCCGTGCACATGACCGTGCACCCTCAACAGATTCAGGTCAGAACGTACAGAACTCTGTTTTGGACATCCGGGACTTCTATTTTTGGTATTCTAACAGCTGAATCGTCAATTTTTTTGTGCAGATGGCAGCAAGGTTCCTAGACTTTGACAACCGTAAGAGCAGGGACGCCCCGTGCATCCTCGAATTCACTAAGATATGGGGCCGGAGACGGTCGTTTGGGCATCCCCTTTGACTAAACCTGGGACTGCTGGACACAATCAACCAGCGTACCAGGTTTGATATGATGGTTTCACCCCAGATGTTGAACCTCTTGACCATAAATCGACCGATCTACCTTGAGCCTACGATCGAGTTTTTAGCTACCTACAAATATAAGAAACCGGCAGAGGGAGAGCAAAAGACGTTCCATGAGAAAGACATTAAGTTTAGGCTGGGGGGAAAGTGGCACAAGATGTCGGTTGCTAGATTGGGAAGATTGTTGGGAATATACAATGAGCTGGAGACGGACTCAGAGGATTTCCCAACGACTCATTGCTTTGCTGATAACGATGAGAGGGGTGCTTTTTGGTCGAGGATTGCTATTGGACCACCATATAACCCACGAAAGTCCAAGGCAACCAAGATCATCGACCCGTTACTTCGTCTGCTTCACCACACCTTCAGTCACACTATATGTGGCCGAAAGGACAGTTCGGGGAACTGTCCTACTCCCGATCTATTATACTTCTATCATCTGGTTGAGGGTGCCCCCTTGAACTTGGCCGTACGAATGGCCGAGTTCTTTCTCACTGCCGGAGGCACCAAAGACGGGAGTGAGATTCACGGTGGTGAATACATCACGGTGCTCGGTGAAGCCTTGGACATCTTGACCGACGAGGTCAAAGCTGGACTAGAGCTTGTCACACACGGGTCCTTCATTGATCTGCGCTCGCTGGGGAGGCAGAAGCTATATGTCAGTACACCAGATGGACCACGCCTCATCGCAAATGGGGTGATTTGGGACCCTCTGCCTCCGACACCCCCTGAGGATGAGCACATGGTAGATACTGAGCAGCCGGGAGGAGACCATGAGCATGAGGGAGGCGGAACACCGCCAGGGACGCCACCTCAGACACCACCGCGTCCCGATCAGCAGCAATGGCCTCCTGGCATCCCCTCCTATCCAGAGTTTTATCAGCAGTTCCAGACCATGGACCTGACAGTGCAGCAGATTAGTGCACATCAGGGGACTTCCCAGCAGGAGCAGCAGTACCTGCGCAGCGGTCTGGAGCAGGTGCAGGATGACATACGTGCTGGTTTTGATTATTTATTTTCAGGTTTGGAGAGAGCTCATCCAGGGTACTTCAGGAGTCCTCCCCGGTTCACTCAGAGAGGTGCACCTGGTGACCAGCCAGGAAGCTCCAGTCAGCACCAGTGGGGCTGGGGAAACCAGTAGCCGCCTAAATCTGCATGATTTCAGTTGTTATTATTTATTTATTTATGCTTTCAGTACATTCTTTTCGGGTCTGCGTACCCAATACATTTTAGCATTTGTTTTTGAACAATTTCTTTTCAGTATTTTTATCGCTTTCTGTAGTTTAATTTAGTTAAACATGTGGATGTGATTGATGGTTTTGATGAGTTTGTTTTTTGTCAAGAATGTTGATATTGCAGGGAACTGGCGAGCACCGTTATCGGGGCTCATGCCGTCCATTTACCCGGACGTTTCTTCGACACCAGGGGAGTATTATTCTCCTTTTTCCCACTATAGATAGCTAACTCATAAACGCTGTCTATCGTCACATTGGGGACAATGTGAATTTCAAGTGTGGGGAGGGATTATATCTTGTTTGTCCTCTTGTATATATATATATATATATATGTTAAAAAAAACCCTTTAAAAGTACATATATGTATATATTCTCATATAAACATCAAGCCTAACTAAATTTTGATAAAGATAACTCGAGGCGCGACAAACAGATGAGATATGAGCGTGTTATATTCGTACACTTGCACCCATTTCCTTCCGGTTACGTGAGCGTTTGAGCCTTAGAATAGATTACATTTCTTTGACATGCTTGCGAGTGAGCCGGATGTTTTGTGCAGTTTAGAACTTGTCACTAGTATACTTGTTTAGACCAGATACGTGTGAGATTGTACGAACATGATTGAGGCATTTAGGATACCCTTTTGATTTAGCCTTTTCTTTTCGTTCTATCTGTTTCCCGCACCCATATATTATCCACTAGTTAACCATGTTGAACCTAATCCCGTGTTTTTCTTATTTACCACACCATTTCACCACTAAAACCAAACAACCTTTTTCTTTTTAAACCCTTGTGTTAGAACTCGGTTTAGGTTATTGTTTAACTAGTTTATGTATTGTAAATAGTTCGTTCTCGGGTATATCTGTTTAAAACCCGTATGTTGATATTATTTCAGTTTCAGTTCATTATATATATCATAGATATATATATGATTTAAAAAAAAGAAAAAGAAAAAAAAATAAATAAAAATAAAAAAAAAGAATAAAAAAAAATTCCAGAAAAATAGAACACCCTAAAATAGGGTGAATTAGCAGTATTCGAGCAGTTTTTAGAGCTTTAAAGTTAAGAATTATAAGTTAGCTCGATTTAAAATAAAAAATCGCCTATATTCGCGTTTGTTTTGTACAGTTGTATTAGTTGATATTATTTAGACATAACCGCCGAGTTTTAGCCGATTCGTCACTGTAAATATCCATTCCATACCCTTACCTTTGCCTGACATTACAACCCGTAAAAGACCTCTTGATTTGTGCTCTTTCACACGTTAGTTGGTGAAGATTAGATCTTTTGACAAGCTTATGATATTGCACGAATCATTGTCTTGGCAATGGAGCGATATACACATACACATTACACGTATGTATCATAAATAAAACCGAGTGTGTATGAACATTGTGAGTCGTGTACGGGTTAGCATGCTTTGTGGATCGGAAGCGAGTCATTGCTTTTTAGTATCTTGTCCCCTGTTTATACCTCTTGTGGGCTTTAATTATTATCGTTTGTACAGGTTATATTTTGTCTTTGTTGCCTCTTGGCGAGTTTTTCGTTTATTTATGTTTTGTTGTTTGCTTGAGGACAAGCAAAGTTCAAGTGTGGGGAGGTTTGATATACGTTAAAATATACATATTTAAATCCCCGATTAAGCTCCCAATTTACGCGTTTTCGACCATAATTGCACGAATTTGGTACTTAACCGCTTCATATATTTATTTCAGGTCTTAAACGGCGCCTCGAAGACAAAGTCGAAGAAACCGGGCTAAAAACGGACAAGACGGACAACTTCTAGAAAATTGACCAAGTCTGGAAGTTGTGCACGGGAGTGCCAAATCTGTGCACTCCCGTGCGGGTCACATCTGCTCGGGAACAAGCCTGCACGACCAGGCGCACCAGGCAGTGCACTCCTTTGTGCTCGGCAACACCAAGATCAGCACGGCCGTGCGCCCTGATGGCACTCCCGTGCCAAAAGTCAAGATATTTTCAGGAATCACCCAGCCACTTGCCCACTCGACCACTTGCACGTCAACTCACCAAAGAAAAAGTGCACGGCCAGGAGCACGGCCGTGCATCTGACCGTGCACACCTTCGAAATTTGCTTAAATACAGAACACAGCCCTCTGTTTCAGCCATTGGGTTTTGGAGAGCGAATTTGGGCGATTTTCTGGACTTTCCAAGCTGCTGGTCAGGCGTTTGACAAGCTCGGGATCTCATCCTACTCATCTAACATCATCCAATCCTTCACATTCAAGATTTATGGTTTGATCTATAAACTTTAAGTTTGTTCAAATCTGAATATTTTGGCTTGTTTGTGTCGTTTATGTATTGCATTATAGTCTACGGATATTATCTAGTAATCGTTAGTGGTTAAAACAATCGTTTGTGTGAAATCAAGTTTTGTATAAATTTGGCGTTTTTCATGTTTGAATCTTGATGATCATAATGCAACCTTGTTTCATTGTTGATAGATTTGTAGTTGTGTTCGGATGACTTTGATGATTATCGAATGTGTTAGGCGGATTACTTGTTGAGAAAACCGTCCGTTTAATCGTCCGGTAGTAAACTAGTTAACTTGTTAATAAAGCTTACACCATGAAACTGTAACCGGGTATTGGTTTGGTTAAAGTCACTCGGATAATAATTATGAATGTTTACCGGCACGTAAAAGAGTTTAAAAAGCTTAATGGTGTTGTTACTAATCTTTGACGCGGTTAATGATCTTTGCTAGTTATTTTGGTAGAAATAGCGATCTTAGTAGATTTGTGTTCAAAGTTAGTAAAATGGAATAGGTTGTGAAATGCTCTACTTTATGCTAGTCTCGGTGGTCGTATTGTGTATTCGATATTGCTTTCCTTTGCTAGTGCGGTTGAGGACTCCCGAAAGGTGATACTAACCCTTCTTTAAAGATTCTCATGAGATCATATCAGTTGCGCGCTAATAAACGACTTGAGGTGGCTAACGTGTGTATTCGTGTTAGCTTTCCATATAGTTGTCATGTTAGGATGCCCGAAAGGGACACTAACTGTCGGAAAATGGGAATGTTGATCACGCCTTTATTTCTTATATAGATGACATGCTACGATTGGCGTATTATAGCTTATATAGTTATATTTTCTATTTGGAGTCGTAGTTAAGTTATTTACATGTTTTAGAATTAATTTAGTCTTAAACAAAACTCAAACTTATCTTTTCCTACTGGTAAATCGGGGACAGAGTTTTAGTACAATTGCTCCGCGCGCGTCCATGGATCGATATCTGGTTCTTATCTGTACGTTACTACATATATGACAGGGTACACTTGCCCTATTGTGTGTGTTTTAATATTAAGGTCTAAACCATTTTTATAAATATTAAAGCAAAACGTGTGTTAAAATCCATTGTAAAATATGTATAGTTACGCACACGTCACGAATGTTGAAGGCGGTTGCTTCTGAGCCACATTTTTCGTGACGGTGTTTGGTGTAACGTCCTGAATTTCGTTGTTGATTGTGGCATCTACTTCAGCAGTGTTGTTGTTGTTTGCATCTTTTGAGAAAGCCATGGTTGCTAGTTTGAAAGATGTCTTAAACCGTAAGGGATGGCGCCAATGAAGAAACAAATAGTCTTATCACCGGTTAGGGATGATAAGATTATGAGTATCTACAGGGTTGATCCTTCACTAGCAGCTATGGATGGAAGATCCTGCAAACAAGAGTTGATGTGGGTGTGGAGACGACTACATAAGGTAGTAGTTTATAACAAAAACGGGGTGAATGGGGATACTATCAAGTGTGATAGCTCTCCGGTTAGCAGAAAGTGTCCTCTCCTATTGGGGATGTGACCCCTTTTATAGGAGAGTCCGTATGCCACCATTACCCAAGTCCTAACCGTGGTTAGGTTGTCTCCATCACCCTTAATTATGTTAGTAAGGTGATATATGGAAAGCTTAATTAATGGGAATAGTGGAATCGTGTACAGCCTTTAATGGTTGGTCAACATGCTTGAAGCCTTGATTCATGCATGGCGTTTGACCATGCATGACTTTCGCCTTGACCGAGACTTAACCATTGACAGGCCATTAATGTGTTTTGACCATTTCCTGCGCATAAGCTTTTCTCCGCGTGGCGATGTTACTCCGGGTTTGGGTATGCGGAATAGTGTATTCAGTACCCAATCCCATCACCTATGGACCCATTGGTGAACATGTTGATTATCATCAGTTTTACACTTCATATACATCTCATATAAGTGTCCATTCAAGTTGATGTTAAATACGTACCATATAAGACCCCAAATAGTCACATAAACGTACATTACAGAATCTGAATTTTTAGGACAGATTATGCGCCGTGAAAAATAATTAATTAAAAATACTTATCCAGTGAATCAGACTCCCAAAATTTTACTAAATATTCCAAGGGGTCTAGCGGACAAGTTCATATTTTTAGTTTGTGATAAAACCATACATATAAATTATGAAAAATCATATAATACAGCTATGTCCAGAAAATACACACAACACATCAGATTAGTAGAAAAATTCCCAAAAATTGTGTATTCATCCAAACGGGATGAATCCACTTGGACGCACCAAGATATTCCAATGTTGACCTACTCTCCAAATTTCATAGTTTAATTCTTTCTAAAACACAAGTTATGAACGTTTAAAGTTGACCCAGTTTACTAATCCGAAAATCTGATATGACCTTTAATCAAAGAAAATTCCAAAAACCTATCAAACGAAGTCTAAATCAGATTATTTTACCCATTATGAAAAGCTAAGACCATGTACAATGTTTTCATACAAAGAAATCATCAAAACAAACATCTTAACATCCCGTTACAGCCTCTGCAAGTCGATTTAAACATTCTGTCCAGATTTTAAACATGCACAAACCCTAGTTAAAATCAATCATCTACGCATATAATCGATCAATAATACTCAACAATCATCCTACCATATCAATAAGACATAACCTGATCAAAACCTAGCAAGATACATCATCAATCATAAACCCTATAAGTCTAAAACATCAAGAACATGCAAACTCATGCAATACATACAACAATCATCGCATATCCTCACGTATAACCCCATTAATCTTTATGATTGACAAGTGTTAATCTTTATGAAAACGTTTCAGACTGGACAAACTCGGTTATGATGTTTTAATAATATTAGAGAAGATTAAAACATAAGAGATTGAATATTATACCTAAAGCACTTCAAAACCACCAACCGATTGCTCTCCAATCTTCCCGATTGATGTTCTTGAGCCTTTGCAGGTGTTTGAGGTTAATATTTTCGTAAATAGGCAGTAGGGGCGATTAGAGTTGAGTTTAGGAGATATATGAGGCTTAAGATTGTTTAAATAGTGATTTAAGTCGGTTATGTTGCGTCAGGTTCCCGCGAGCGGCCGCGCGGGCAGAGTGAGCGGCCGCCCACTCTCCCCCGGCTCGCTCTGGGTTGCCTGGTCCGTTGTACTGCGTGTTTTTTTTTTATGTTTTCGCTATTTTGGACCATAGCAAGTGTAATCCCATGTGTTAAGTGTAACACCCCAACCAATGGCGGAAACATCGGGATGTCACGTATTGATGATTGTTCAGTAGCTCATGGTGCATAATAAATTTCATTAAATGATTTAAATAAATTACATACAATTGTTCTACAAGAATTCGTACATCAAAATGAATAATACTATGCACACATCTTCAAGCATTAACTCAAATCTTCAAGCAAGTAGAACCTGAAACATGTTAAGTTTGAAAATATTTTGGGTCAACAAAAGTTGGTGAGAATACATAGGTTTTTGAATATAATTGATAACAATAGTTTGTACAACAATCACAGTTGTATGATGATAGAGTATGATTCCGACATGTAACAATGCGTCTTTGTATAATCAAACCTTGTGTCGACTGATGACTAACTCGCAAGTTAGTTAAATGTTGTTACTGTTATCGATCATCCCTGAATTTATGGGGGGGGGGGGGGGGATGGGTTTGTCAGACCTATAGCGCTATAATCTAAACAGGCGGCTTGATCAATGTTAATGATTGTACTGTGTCTTTTTGTTACAGTCAAATGATAGAATGAGTAAATGATAGTGTAATTGAATCACAAGTTTCAACAATGTAAGAATGAGTAAATGATAGTGTATAAAATGTTTAAACATGTTTCACCCCAAAAATATAAAATAGAAAAAGGGGCTATGTAAACTCACCTTAGCAAAATATTATGTCTCGTGAAAATAGAATATGTGTTGCCAACGATGCCAAGTATTACCCTATAATTAAGGTAATAAATATGTCTAAGTCTTTCTAGTCTACAAATATATTCTACGGTTTCGAATTAGGGATAAGTGTTCGTTTGATTAATAAATTAAACGTTTAATAAATAAGAGAAATTTGATAAATAAATAAACAAAAGTCTTTTTGTAAATTTTAAATCAAAGATGGTCACAATATAAAGTTTTAAGTGTGAAAATAATTTTTATAAAATTATTTTCTTATAAATAGAATATTAAATCTATTTATTTCAAATTGTCAAAATATAACTTTAATATTTAAAAATATTAAAATTAACGAATTTTTAAATTAAAAATTGTATTTCTGTTCTAAATGGATAGAAATAATTTATATAAAATTTTGGTGAAAAATATTGAAAAATGAATTTATTATGATTTATTTATGATTAAAACTAACAAAAATTGATTAAAAATATTAAATAAATGATATTTCAGAAATAAAAATTATTTCAGAAAAGTTTAATGTTATATAAACTCAGAATAATTTTTGTGGGAATTTATATAATCGTTTTGATATTTTTATAGAATTTTATAATTATAATAGAATAAACTTGTAATATTTATTTTATATAATTAATAAAAGATTTTTGAAAATTTAAAAATTGGATAATAAACTTTATCATAAAAATAACTAAAGATAATTTTTTGTAGAATTTATAAAGCACTTTTAGTATTTTAAAACTATTTTAAAAGATTAAAAGGTTAAATATATAAATGAAAGGGGGTAAAAAAAAATGTTGTCACTTGTGGGATTCGAACCCGCGTCCCTTGGTTGACACACAAACAGACACAACCACTTGATCTAGATCAGTGGTTGTGTTTTGTTTGTTTCTGTTTTAATTAAATACACATGTCTGCAAAGGTGTTCTTCCCCAATTCAAAGCATAAGAACCCTAGATATCCAATTTGATTCAATGTACGTTTTTAACCCGATTAACCATAGGGTTATCATCAGGAATGGACGATAAACACACAGAGACAAATAATTAAGGCTTACCGATCGTAATGCTTCCTATTCGCGAGTCAACGAAAAAGTCAAACGAACCAATAACTCTTCAATTCGCGATATATATCAATTGTGATGTGTTCTTGATGGTTGGGTTATGCAAATCGGCCCTCTAGGAGTCTGTGTGTGAATTTAATCGAGCTAACAACGTGTATTTATACGGATTAGATTTGGGTTGTTTAGGAATGTTAATAATTAGTTTTAATTCGCTTAATTAACAGTCAATGACGCGTTAATTTGAGTTGAATTAGGCCGAGGTGTTTGCATAAATCACGCAGCAATGAATTATGTTTACAAGTTCGTGTCAAAGTTCAAATCCTTGAGTTGTGGGGCGGCCTAGCGTGTAGAAGAAGAAGTAGCAGATCTGTTTCAGGAGGATTTATAATTAATTTGAGTCCATCATTTACCAACAAACGTCATGTAGCCTAGTGGTGGTGTGCGTGTGTGTGCTTGACCCGGCTGATCACCGGTTCGAGTCATGCTAGCAGCAACAGATACGTTTTTTTTTTTTTTTTTTTTTTTTTTTTTACAGAGAAGAGGGGGAAGAGTAGTTGGGCCGGATGTACTGGGCCCCTAGAACTGGGCTCCGAAATTTAAAAGGGAGGTTGGGTTGGGTTATGTTTTGGGCTTAGGTGGGGATAGTGGGTTTTGTTAATGGTAAGTTTAGAGGATAAAATCAAAAAATGAAACTCATTATTATTATTATTATTATTATTATTACTTATTATTATTATTACTATTACTATTATAATAAATATAATTTAGACATGGCTAGTCAAGAATTTAATATAATTAAAGTGACAAAAAAATAGATATATATATATATATATATACGCGATGTTACAGTCTCCCCTACTTTTAGGAACTTCGTCCCGAAGTTATTAAAGCACAGGGTTGAGGGTGATTGGGTAGAAACTGTGATTTGGAACATTTAAGTCACGGCATGAAGGTGAATAATCTGTTTCGAATAATTTGGATAAGAGGTTTGTTATCTGTGGGTTTTAGGGTTAGGATTAGGTGTGTCTTGGAATCGCGAGGAGAATAAGAATCTTTTTAAGAATCCTAAAAGAAATGCATGAGTTGATGGACTATAGAAAGACTAAATGAACTACCAGGTAACTAGAGTTTATAACCTTGATAGAATTTCACACTACCTTAATGTACCTGTAAATTCATGATTACGTTCCGGACCGCAATCACCAATTTACCTTACATTAAAGTTTTGCGTCCTTCTATGACTCCACCGATTGTTGAGCAGGTTCGATAGCCTCCACCAGTCGTGGAGCAGGTTGTAGGGCCTCTCCCGACTGTTAAAAAGGCATAATGACCTCTACCAATCGTTGAGTAGGTTCGATAGCCTCCACCAGTCGTGGAGCAGGTTGTAAGGCCTCTCCCGACTGTTGAAAAAGGCATGATGACCTCTATTAAGTGCAACAATTATTATACACATAGATTGCAAATTGATAGCATGTTTATGCAAGCAAGTTTATAAGCACGGTATATGAGTTGTAGTTGTATAGATTTAGATAATTAGTTCACATTCGAACAAGCATGCATTCAAGTGTTATGGTTATACCATGTAAATAACTCTCAGACAAAATTTCAATACTAGAATTTATTACTTGAATCAAATAGCGTCAATACATAGAATAAAAGCAACCAATAGTCAAATGGTGAGACTTGCTGTTAAGTAGCTGGAGGGTCTTGATCTCTATTTAGTTTAGGGCATCGGTTACGGAAGTGATTTGGGTCTCCACATTCATAGCACTGACCATAGTTGTATCGATTAGGATTAGTAGCTTGAGCAGGGTTGGTGGGTTGATTGGCATTAGGGTTTGGGGTCTCGCGACATGTATTGACTAGATGGCCATACTTACCACAATTGGTGCACAAGCGACACGCTGAAGCAGTGGGATGATGTCGGTTGCATGTGTTATACAATGAATAGTTTCCTATATAGGGTTTCTTGTTAGAAGCTTGTGTAGTGAGGTTGACATCAGGATTCCTGGCCTTACGCTTCTGATTCTCAGTAGTTACCGCGGCTACAATACTTGCTTTATTGCCTTTCCAAACTAAGGTCCCGTTCTTTATGTGATTGTCAGTTAAGGTAGCTGCTAAACGCTTGGCCTCTTCAAGGGTAGCAGGGTTCCTTCCCCATACCGTGTCCTGAATCTGCATGGGCAAACCACCGATATACTTTTCGATGGCTACAGGTAGCGGAGTGACCTTATGGGGCAATAACAGACTGAGCTCATGGAAGCGGGTATTATAAGCAAGGTTTTCCCCACTATCCTGAGCAAGGGTGTGGAACTCGTCCTCTAATTTCTTGACCTCGTTACGTGGGCAAAATTCATCTTTCATTATCTCCTTGACTTGATCCCAGGTCATAGTAAGTGCAACTTCGGCTCCTCGGGTGCGCTTTTCCTCATTCCACCAAGTGAGTGCTCGTTTGTGAAGAACGCTCATAGCATAACGGACCTTAAAGTTATTGGGACACTCACTGTTAATGAAGGTATTCTCAATACCCTCAAACCATTGTAGAAGACCAGTAGCTCCTTCCTCTCCACTGAACTTAGGGGGATTACAGGAATTAAAGTGTTTAAGAGTGCATGCTGGGAGACCATTCCCGTTTCCGTTGTGGTTTCCATTATCGTTTCCGTTCATCTGGATGACTTGGGCCAGTAAGTTAGGAACCAGAGTCACTATTTGTTGCGCCATTTGTTGGGTAATGATCGCGGCTAGTTGGGCATCGACACCGTTGTTGTTATTGTGGTTGTTGTTATGGTTGTCGTGGCTGTTATTGTTGCTATTTCCTTCCTCATGATTACCACCACTGTTATTGCGAGTGCTGCGACGTGGAGGCATGATCTGTAAGAGACACAATGAAATGAATGAGGTTATATAAGGAATGTAATCATTTATTCATTAATTAAAACTAATAAACGAAAATGTTGACTTATCAAAGATTCTAGATTCTAATAACATAATGAAGACATGCTTTAGCCTATAAGTGAACACTCATCCCGAGAATTCCCAGGTAGGCATCCGGGTCCCTTGTCTGATTGGGATATATGCGCAATGCCAGCCTAGACAGAAGACTCAGAATACAGGCGTTCACCCTTCCAGATTGCACGTGTTCGTTATTAAAATTCTAGAACTTCGACGAGATCTCAAGGTGGCTCAGGCTAAACCTGAGGATTTTGTCTATTGGGTCTGCTGACCTGGAGAAGAACAGATGATTGGAAAGCCAAAATATGCTAACAGTTGATCCTTTCAATAAACAGTCTTTACAACTTACTTCTCCCAAAAGACTGCTGACTCTAACAACTGTTCTATCCAAACAACTGCTATGACAACTGCTGATACAAAGGACTGCTGAATAAACAACTGATGAAGAACAACTGCTGAGCAAAGGTCTGATGAAGAACAACTGCTGATTCAAGTACTGAAGACTAAAGCACTGCTGAGAGCCAACAGCACTTAGGCTCCAGCAGAGGATACAAGACCATCAGAGTTTTCCTGCAACAGCTGTTTACTATCAGTGCTTTCAATGTAACAGTAGTTTGTAATAGGCAGATGTTTTATGTTTGTTATTCTGTTAGAGGTCACTGTCTTAGGTGACGTCAGCCTAGGTCATCAGTGGTTTGAGTCTGTCTATAAATAGAACAGTGCTTGTACTGTTCTATTGCATCACACACACAAACATTCTCTCAGACAAACAATCACTGTGTGATCAGGCTGAGGGGGAGTAATTGTACGATTGTAATCTTTTAGATAAATGAAAGCATTCGATCTGAAAACATTTACTCTCTTGTTTTGATTAACAGTTTATTATTCCGCTGCACTTTCATTCTATATTCGTTTCACTTTTATCATATTTAGTTAAACATAATCAAAACAATCAAACTCAGATCCTAACAATTGGTATCAAAGCTTGGTCAATTAAATTCGATCTAACAAATCAATTTAATAATCAGCTCACAATTATTGATATCGTTTGTCTGTTGGATTGAAAACAGAGTAACAGTTTAATTTCATTTCAACCGTTTTTAAACAGACTTTGTTTTTTGAAAAATCAGAGAATGGCTTCAATCAATCACGATCCACATAACACTGGCACGAACAACAAGCCACCGATGCTTGTCAGATCTGAATACAATATCTGGCAACGTCGGATGAGCCATGTTCTAGCTCAACAGAACACTGGGTGTTGGAAGTCGGTTATCTTCGGACCACATGTTCCGACTGTGCCGAGTACTGAAGATCCCAAGGTGTTTGAGCCAAAGAAACTTGAAAACTACTCCGACCAGGATTTTCAGAAAATTGAGTTAGATGCTAAGGCCTTCAGTATTGTGGCCATGGCTCTACCCAATGATATATATGCTGGGTTGTTACACTGTAACAGTGCAAAGGAGTTGTGGGATGCACTGAAAGAACAGTTTGGTGGGACTGAGGAGGTTATTGAAAACAATCGTGAAATACTTAACCAACAATATGAAACATTCAGTCATGTCAAAGGAGAGTCATTAACTCAACAGTTTGAGAGGTTTAATTGTTTAATTAGTGAACTAAAATTGGTTGGTCTTACTTACCCTCATTCAACCTTGAACCATAGGTTTTTAAGATCACTACCAGACAAATGGGACACTATTGCTATTGTGATGAGAAACTCAATTGGATTTAAAGACCTATCACTGACCCAGCTTCATGGTAAGCTCTTGACCTATGAGAGAGAGCTTAACCAGAAAAAGAAGCTCCAGGACTCTGGAAAAGTGTCTGATGACTATGTATTTGGGAATACAGCACTTTTGGGTCATGATCAGAGTTATGATCATTTCATTGACATAACTTCAGGTTTTAACTCAGGTTTTAACTCTGACTCTTATTCACCAAACTATGCTTTCACAGCAAGTGGTGGTGATATCCAGGCATCTGACAATATATCCTTTGAGTATGATGACCTGAAATACTTTGACCCTGATGATTTGGAAGAAATGGACATTATGCACCAATTGGCCCTTCTCAGTGTAAGAACTAACAATTTTTACAAGAAAACTGGGAGAAGGTTTCCAGGGTTAACTGGCAGATCTAAGGTTGGGTTGGATAAATCAAAGATAAAGTGTTACAAATGTCATAGACTTGGTCATTTTGCTAGGGAATGTAGGGGTAAACATGGTACACCTATGATCACCTATCCAAATCAAAGACCACAGACCAACACTTATCAGAATTCCTATAATGCCCCTGGACCAAATGTGCAAAACACTGCTCATTTTGCACAGTCCTCAAACACTGTTCCTGTCCAGTATGTCCAAACCACTGTTCCTCAAATCCACTATGTGCAAACACCTGTTGCTCAAGCACCTGTGCAAACGACTGTTGCTTCATCCTCTGCTCCTGCAGAGACCAGTCAACAGAGCTTCTTTACATAAGGCTTTGTTGATTGGAGCAGTCTACCTGATGAGTTAACAGATGAAAATTTTGCATTAGTTGCCAAAGCTGAAAATGAACCAGAAAACTTTTGTTTCATGGCTATGGCTGATGAGGTGGTGACTGAATCTGATGTTGTGACTGATGATGTTGTTGATGAAGTTGTTACAGGTGAAAAACCTAAAGAAGAGGTTGTGAATCTCTCAGATCCCTGGGGTGCATCTGATGATTGTGAGTGTAAGTGTGATTGTGCATTGATGGCTGCTGCTAAGGTATCTCCTCAAATTCTTAAAGAGTTGTGTTCTGACAAATGTGTAATTGCATTTGCCAACATTAAAGAGGTGAATGAAAACCTTAGAAAGAAAATTTTGGATGATGAAGTTAAATTTGAAAAACTTTCAAAAGATTTAAAAACAAGTTTAACTGTAAAAGAGTCAGAAATAAGAAGCTTAAAACATGAAGCAACCATAACCAAAGACCAGCTCCAAACTATGATAGCAAAATATCAAAGTTGTAAAAGTGAGCTTGAGTCCACCCAAGTTAAATGTGAGAAATGGGTGGAATCATGTAGAGGTTTTGAGATGCTACTCAACAAACAAACCAAAAGTCATGTGAAGTTTGGATTTGGTTTTGAAACCACTGCTCCAGCTTTTGAAAACACTGACAAAAAGAGTCAAAAGTCTGTTGAGGTAGTACCAACAAACCTGCAGGGTCAAGAGATTAAAATCACTGAACCAAATGGTAAGAAAATTGTTCTTGAAAAACCAGAAGGTTCCTCATCTTTTACTGAACTTGAAAAGTATGAATTTAAACCTACCTGGTCTGATGAGTGTGATACTCTTGAGAATTTTAAACCTGTTGATTTCAAAACACCCGAGGGAAAGACAGCTCCTCAAGCAAAAGTCATTCCCTTGGCAAAAGTCATTCCCCTGAAAAATCTTCCAGCAGATGCTCAAACATCTGCTGAAAAGAAGGCTGAAAAGGGGAAGAAGAAAGAAAAGACTGTCAACTTGTTCTGTGATTTCTGTGAAAAGAAGAATCATGTCACTAAAAACTGTTTTCTTCTAAAAGCATATGACATTAACAAAGGAACAAGTGAATGTGATTCCAAAGCCACATGCTCAATATGTGGGAAAAAGAATCACAAGACCAAAGAGTGCTTGTATCTCAAAAATTTTGATGTAAAAATACAAGAATACAAAGCTAAAACTCTTGCAAACCCTGCGGTTAGTACTTCAAAAGGAAAGCCCAAACAGACCTTCACCCCTGTCCAAACACCTGTTACTAAAAGGCTTGAAACATCTGCTTCTAGAGATGTCCAAGTAACATGTAACACCCCAAAATCATCCATTACGCTTAATTACGCCATTAGGCGTGATTGGCAAAATAATAAAACGAGGCTAAACTCATTACTAGAGACTAATCTAGTTAATTTAACAATCTAGAAACCAACTCGAGACTAAACTTGAGGGACCAAAGTTGCCAATATGATAAGTGGGTTTTATTAATGAAAATAAAAAAAAAAAATACACACAAAGTGTGTATGTGCGTGTATGAATCAGGAGATTCATCTCCTCCTTCACAAACCAAACCCTAAACCTCAAGAACAAGCTCAATCCAAGCCAAATCAAGGGGTTTTTCAATGCATTAACAAGAAAGGGATCATCTAAGGCCTAATGAACATCAAGGTACCTTTAATTCGTGTTGAATTTGATGTTAAACTCGTTTTTAATTTGGGTCAAAATCTAGGGTTTTGACAAAAACGTGAATTTATGAGTTGTTAGAGGTTTCTCTAGCTTTAGGGAGCCTCAACTAGGTATAATTCGGGTATGAATCACATTCTACATGTGCATTTGATTTTGACCATATGATTATGTGAATATGTAAGAATTGGGGTTTAACTTCTAGGTTGAAACCCCACATGATTAGTAGTTTTGGTTGACTCTTAGGAGTTTTTATAATGAGGAATTTAGGCTAAAAAGTCTAAATTACATGATATGATGATTATTAGGTAGATGAGTATGTTTTGATAAACTTAAACTCATAAAAAACTAAGTATATTGGTGGATGCACACCAAGTGTTTGATGAAATGCCTAGATGAGTTAATCTTAACTAGACATGTAAGAAAATGGCTATGGATTTAGCTAGAAATGATAATGAGTACATGATGTTATGGATAGTGAACGAAATTCCATATTATGTATTCTAATAGACAAGTTTGACTCATCCCCAAGTTAGGTACAACCAAGAGGGAGCAAACGGGTCAAACGGATGCAAGGCGAATACTTATGGAAACAAGAATGGATGCGAGGTAAGTTGTACTTACACCACTAGAGTATAACATAGCTTAATTGTTGTATACATTCGTCTCGAATCTAGTGTATGTGATAATGGTAAATCCCAAGGGGTGGAATGTATTAAATGAGTTGCCTTATGTGCACTCAAAACAAAACGTGGTTTACGACTTTAATCGAGACAATGAGTTATGACCGAATGGTGAAATTTATCAAACGGGTCAATTAAGAAGGTATGTGAGAAATGATGTTTTAATCCAAATGGAATCAATTGAATGGAATCATTAAGCATGATGTTAAATGGGTCAAGTTGTGTCACTTGAACCATAGGTAAAAACTTGTGTAATATAGTAACTTGAACTATGGGTCTAAACGGGTCAAATGGTGAAGTCCTCATCATTTGAGTCCAATACTTGATGCTTGTATTTCAAGCAATAAGATTCATGAGGTTAAACGGATCAAATGGCAGGGTATTACCATTTGAGTTTCGAGGAATTAATGTGTATATTTAGAAAGCACGCAGGTAGATGCATTTGCGCATGCACGCTTGATGCAAAGAATCGTGGAGGATACGCACAAGGTATGAGAATGGGTCAACACCACCCGGTAAGTCCGTAGTCGAATAAACGCCTTCGGGCGAAGCAACATAGGTGATAAAAGTACTCACATGAGGTGTGGGTGCAAATCAAGTAAGTTATTTCCATAACTATGTCTAATGCGCGCTAAGGCGCTTAGAATCGACCACATTAGAACAATCTTGAGAAATGTTGAAAATCTAAGTCCGTATGGACTTAGAAGTTTTTAAACAAGTCATTGAGTCAAAAACATTGGATTTGAAACAAGAAGTTTCGCCACGAATGGCTAAATTGAAAGATTTGGTCATGAGGGGCATTTTGGGGATTTAAAGGATTAATAAAGGTTGATTCTAAGAATCTAAGTCGTAATGAAACAAATCGGACAAACACTTTTGTTGATCAAGTGTCTAATGACTTGACAACTCAAACGGTATGCAATTTAAGTGGTCAAAAGTGCCTTGTTTGAATTAAGGCCTTAAAGGGTCAAATTGGGTAAAAGTCGCCATAAACATTCAAAACTAAGAACCGGATCATGGCGACATAAACCGGACCATAATTTCAGTCAAACAAAGGTTTATTTAGTCGGCAAGTCATTACTTAGGCTTCGGGAATCATCAAATGCGGTTGCGACAGGATTCCCACGCTTAAAAGCCACCAAAATTACATCAGAAGCTTCGAGCGGCCGCGCGAATAAACCGACCGGCCGCGCGAATAGACCTGCATGTCAGCACGATCTTTAAAATTTCATATAAAATCGTAGAAAAATCGTTAGGAGACGTTCTTTATATGCCTGAAAAGCTCTCGGAGCGTAGAACAATTCTTCTTTGAAAGTCAAAGTCGGATTTTGGGTTTTAGAAGGGGTAAAAGCGATCCGAACAGCTGCTGCGCAAAAGTTGCAGCAGTTTGTTCTCCTGATAAAGGGCCGTTTGGCCTGGTTCGTTCCGTTTCGACGTGTAACGACTATCGTACTAGTTTAAATGTATCATTGACAACCCACTAACCATTCCTTGTGTAATGGTGCTAGGTAAACATGTGATGGAAGTCCCGGAGCAAGGATCAAGCCGCGATAAGAGCCGAACACGCCCGAACACTCATCAAGCTTCCGCACTAGAATTCAAGGAACTCCCGTTAAAACGTTAAATGTTAGAGTATGTTTTAACTACTAAAATGTAAAAATTTGTGGGAATCAAACATGTATTTGATCTTAATGGTTTGAGTTTATAATAAATATCAAAGTTTTAATCGGGAGTGGTTTAAGTAAGGTCAGAACCCGTAAGATTAGACGTTAATCACGTGATTACGGGTTAGGGTCTTACATAACAGATGCTCCACCCTCAAGCAAATACCCAAGAGGTTATGGTCAACCACCATGTCACAGTCTGCCACATGTTTATGAGGAGCCAAAAAGACCCTCTAAACCAAGAGTGAACAGAAATCCATATGGGTATTATCATCTGTCAGGAAGTGATCAAACAACTGCTGCCCCAAGTGTTGACATTCAAGCACTGGCAAATGGTCAGCAGCAGTTGTTGAACTTAATTCAGAAACTAGTCCAAACCACTGATCACCTTCCAAAGCTTGAGTCTGAAAGGTCTGATGACCCATCCAAAGCCAACTTGGCTTTGGACACTCACCAAAACTAATCCATTACTGATGTGCAGGGAGCTTCTGCTTGTTTAGATAGTCTTTGGTATGTAGATAGTGGAGGCTCCAGGCACATGACAGGATGTAGAGCCCTTCTTCTGGACTTCTTGGCTCATGGAGGGGGTGATATATCCTTTGGTAATGATTCAAAAGGTAAAGTGTTGGGTTCAGGGACTGTACAAGCTGGTAAACTCAAGTTTGAAAATGTCAATCTTATTGATAATCTCAAGTTTAATCTTCTGAGTGTTTCACAAATGAGTGACAAAGGTTATGGCTCATTTTTCACAAAGAAAACTTGTAAGATTATTGGGCCAGAATTGGTGAAAAAGATTGATACCATCATTGCTAAGAGCAAAGCACAACTTGTTGCTCATAGAAGTGGCAATGTGTATGTTGTTGATATGTTAAAGGACAATCCTATGGCAAATGTCTGTCTGTTTTCTGCTGCCTCCACTAAGGAGACAGAATTGTGGCATAGGAGATTGGGTCACACCAACCTTAACACTATTAACACACTCTCCAAACAAAGCCTTGTCAGAGGTTTACCATCAAAAGAATTTAAATGTGATGAGCATTGTGTTTCCTGTTTAAAAGGGAAACAACATAAAAGCTCTTACAAATCCATTGATGAGTCCAAAACCAGTCAGTGTCTACAATTGTTGCACATGGACTTGTTTGGCCCTGTTAAAATCATGAGTCTAAGAAGAAAGAGATTTTGTCTTGTCATAGTTGATGATTTTTCTAGGTTTACATGGACTTACTTTTTTACATTCTAAGGATGAGACTGCAGGTATATTGAAGGACTTTGTCACCAAAGTTGAAAAACAATATGACTTGCCAGTAAAAGTCTTCAGGAGTGACAATGGAACAGAGTTTAAGAATAAGGAGTTGGATGACTTTTGTGTGTCAAAAGGGATTGTGAGGCAGTACAGCATCCCAAGAACACCAGAACAAAATGGGGTGGTTGAAAGGAAAAATAGAACTCTTATAGAAGCTGCAAGAACCATGCTAGCAGATTCTGGTTTGCCACTGTCCTTTTGGGCAGAAGCTGTAAACACTGCTTGCTATGTTCAAAACAGAGTTTTGATCAACCCCAGACATCAAAAAACTGCTTATGAGATTTTGTTCAAAATCAAACCATTAATTTCATTCTTCAAAATCTTTGGCTGCCCATGTTTCATTTTAAATCTCAAAGATTCCATTTCAAAATTTGCAGCCAAAGTAGACTGTGGTTATTTTCTGGGATATTCTTCTACTGCTAAGGCCTATAAAGTGTTTAACACAAGGACCAAGACAATAGAAGAAACTCTGAATGTAAAGTTCAATGAACTTTCATCTCTAAAAATCCCTGCAAACCCTGCTGAACTATTTGATTTAGATAAATTCAAATTTGAAGATATCACTGTTAAAACTAACAATGCAGGTATTCCACAGTCTCCACAACAAGATTACAGAACAGATGTTGTGATCCCCAGTCACTACAAAATCTATTCTGCCTCAGAGGAAGCAGCTGTTCAAAACAATTGTCAAAACTCTGCCACAGCTGTGTCAACCACTGTTGGCCAGTCTTATCCTCAAACCACTGTTTCACCCCTCACAATCACTGACCTATCATCTGTTGACAAAAGTCAATCATCTGTTGACAAAAGTCAGTCAAGTTTCACACCACTTGGACCCATTCCTCCATTACCATTCCAAACATCTGATGGCACTACAGAAGTACCAACAGATGTTACACCAACAGAGTCACCAAACCTCTGTCCATCACCTCAAAATGCCATCGTTCCATATCAGGGAGATCTTATTTACTTAAGAGCTCATCCACCAGACCAGATCATTGGCAACATCAGAGAGGGTGTGCTCACAAGAAGCCAATCCTCCAATATCTGTCTTTTTGCAGGTTTCCTATCCCTCACACAACCTGTCAAGTACCAAGAGGCACTAAAAGACAACAGTTGGGTAGAAGCTATGCAAGAAGAACTCCTTCAATTTAAAAGACAACAAGTATGGGAGCTTGTACCACTTCCTAAGGATGTTTGCCCTATAGGAACAAAGTGGGTCTTCAAAAACAAAACTGATGAAAGGGGTATTGTTGTCAGGAATAAAGCCAGGCTTGTGGTTCAAGGCTTCAGACAAGAAGAAGGAATAGATTATGATGAGACTTTTGCTCCTGTAGCAAGACTAGAAGCCATCAGACTCTTTTTAGCCTTTGCTGTCAACCACAACGTAAAGGTGTATCAGATGGACATCAAATGTGCTTTCCTTTATGGCAAAATGCAGGAGGAGGTCTATGTATGTCAGCCACCAGGTTTTGAAGACACATTCCATCCAGATTATGTCTACAAGCTCAACAAAGCTTTGTATGGACTCAAACAAGCACCAAGGGCCTGGTATGAAACTCTTTCCACATTTATCTTATCCATTGGCTTCACAAGAGGTAAAATAGACAAAACTTTATTTCTTAAATGGAAAGGGAAACACTTAATGATTGTTCAAATATATGTGGATGACATCATTTTTGGATCCACATGTAACCAAATGTGTGAAGAGTTCAGAAAACTCATGACAGCAGAGTTTGAGATGAGTGCCATGGGTGAGCTTCAGTGTTTCCTTGGTCTTCAAGTGAAACAACTGCAAAATGGCACATTCATTCACCAAAACAAATATGTAAAGAATTTATTAACCAGATTTGAGATGAATGATTGTAAGCCACGTAGCACACCCATGAGTACAGTCAAGCTGCTCACTATTGATGACAAGGATGAACTGGTTGATCAAACACATTATAGATGCATGATTGGGTCTTTACTGTATTTAACTGCATCTAGGCCAGACATTATGTTTGCTACCTGTGTCTGTACCAGATCCCAGGCTTCACCCAGAAAGTCAAACCTCATTGCTGTGAAAAGGATATTCAGATACCTCAAAGGTGCTCCCACACTTGGTATCTGGTATCCTGCTAATGGAAACATTGAGCTTTCAGGTTATTCAGATAGTGACTTTGCTGGCTGTCACACCACAAGAAAATCCACATCAGGAGGGTGCCAATTTCTAGGGAATGCCTTAGTTTCCTGGCAAAGCAAAAAGCATGCAGCTGTTTCAACTTCAACAGCTGAAGCTGAATACATTGCTGCTGCAAGCTGTACAGCCCAACTCATGTGGCTTCAAAATCAACTACTGGATTTTGGGATAACTGCACTACAGACTCCACTCATGTTGGACAGTCAAGCTGCTGAAAATATCATCAAGAATCCAGTCTCTCATTCCACTACCAAACACATTGACATAAGACATCATTTTGTGAGAGACAACTATGAAAAAGGTTTGATTTCTCTGCACCATGTTCCAACAGAGGATCAGTTGGCAGATGTGTTAACAAAAGCTTTAGACACATCAACCTTTACAAATCTGATTTCCAGAATTGGTATGTTAAACATGGATTAAACAAATAATTTTTTTTTTAATAAATCATAATAAAATGTTTCAGAAAATCAAAATTTATTCAAATAGCTGTTTGGTTGAAAAATCTGTTTATAACATCTGATCAGATAAAACAACCACTGTTTCATTCATATCCACTGTTGGTTGAAAAATCTGTTTCAAAACATCTGATCAGATAAAACAACTGTTAGTTGAAAAATCTGTTTCAGAACATCTGTTCAGATAAAACAACTGTTTCCTTATATATTTATACTATATCTATACAAAAAAAAAACAGTTGGTTCCATCAGCTGTTTGTATCAGTTGTTTGCCAAAAACAGCTGTTCTCCACCAGATGTTTCATCCATCAGATGATTGCCACGTCTGCTCATATAAGCAGAGGTTTGGCCACATCAGCGGTTTCTTTGAGCCTATAAAAACCCTGTTTTACCACAACAGACGTTACACTGTCTCATTGTATTCAAAATACTAAAAACCGCCTTCTTCATTCTCTAACCCTCAATCAAATTTCATTCATCCTCACCTTCGAAATCCATTACAATGGATCTTCAAGCCAAAGCCACTCACAATTGTCTCCCATATCTGGTTAAAACAGATGACAACGTCTCCTTCCATTCCACCATCGACATTCTTTTAAACTCCAAATACTTACCCATCTTAACCGCTGACGCCCCCATTTATCTCGATACTCTCCAAGAGTTCTGGTTGAATGCTGAGTTTTTACTCCAAGACAAAAAGCCTACTTCCATTATTTCCAAAATTGGAGAAACCAGTATCGTCATTACCCCTGAAACCATATCCACAACCTTCTCACTGAATGACCTGGCAGGTAAGGACTCCTTCACTAAAACAGAGCTTCACACTGAGTTCCAAGAAAGAGGGTATGATGGTCAGATGACTGGATCAACTCTTTTCAAAAAGTTTTTCCCTCCAGTCATGAAATTTTTCTTCCATACCCTTCTTCTTTGTGTCTCTGCTAAGTCCACATCCTTCAATGAAATCCCACTAAGGATGCAATACCTGGGTTATGCCATGTTGTCAAACTCTGACTTCAATCTTTCCCAGGGATTGTTCATGGACTTAGTATCAAATGTGAAAGCAATCAAGTCTGGGTCTAACAATGCTTTTCTTATCTACCCAAGAATTCTTAGTGTAATCTTACAAAAAGTCTTACCAGAAAAAGTTTTCAAAAAGGGTGAGGCAATGCAAATGAAAAGCTTAACTGATGAAACTTTCACTAGAATGCTGGGTGGAAGCACCCAAGAAAAAGTGTCTAAAGTGTCAAAAGTTTCTAAAACACAAACAAAGAGGACAAAGACAACAACTGTTGTCAAAACCTCTGTTGTTGAGCCCACTGCTCCTGGTGATCATGGCACTACATCCAGTGCTGTGAAACCCACACCAGCCACTTCCAAAAAGAAACATCCATCCACAAAAACCACCACTCAACCACAAATGAGACTTCTGGATGATGAGGTACCAGAAGAAACCTCTTTTGCACCACAAAAGCAACCTGAAACCACTGTTGTTACTTCCTCACAACAGTTGGACATACCTCCACCTGACCAAACTCCTCATGAATCCTCCCAAAAGGATCATGTTGTAAGCCAAGGGGACACACATCATGATACATTTGAGTCACTTGGCCAAATGTTCACAAGCCCCTCTCCCAGGGCTAATTCTCTTGTTACTCCTCCACCCTCACCATCCCATCATGTCCCACAAACCATGTAACCTCTGTTTGAGGCAATTGACAAATCTCAGGAAGATCCCAGTTCCTCTCTTCCACCTATCACTGAGAGCATACTCCCACAAGTGACTGGTCCTGAGAACATTCAATCTGCTATCCAACAAACAGAAGAGGAGGTTACACCACCTGAGTTCAATGCAACTCTAGGTGAGTTTTCAAGTGGAGCAGCCACTACTGATGTAGAGACCACTGTCTCACATCAGGACAGTGATTACATTGCTAAGACTCCCTTGAAGGCAACAACTGTTGAAGCCACTATAGTGTCTCCAAAAACAGTTGGAAGTCCCCAGTACCAAGAAAAAGGGGCATCTGATTCACCTATTAGGACTGAATCAGGTAGAACTGCCACTGGTAGGGACTTAGATGATCCTATTAACTTAGGAGATGGGTCAAAATACCAAGAATTGACGGACAGAGTTTGTACAATTGAAACCTCTGTAGCAGACATCAAATCTGATGTCAAGCTTATACTGGCCTCCATTGCAGACCTTTCCAAGAGTCAACCATCAACAGCTGATATAGCTAGTGAGCTATGGAAATCCGTTTCCCCCATCATCATAGCTCACAGAAAACTGGCTGATCAGACACATGAGACATATATGGCTAAGATCAGAAACATGGTGGATGCAAGGTACAAAGATACCCATGCAGATATTAAAGCCATCAAGGACCACCTGCTGAAGACTACTGGCTCTGCCCCTACCACCATTCTCAGGGATGAAAATGATGATGCTTTCACGGCTGATGATGCCAAAAAGGGGGAGAGTGGCAGAGATAGGCTACCAAAGCTAGATCCCTTTGGTTGTCCTCCTTCTCAAAAGGGCCAAGCCAAGTCTGCCAACAAACCAGAGTCTACTAAAACAGCTCCACAACAACAACAACAAGCAACACCAACAGCACCACAACAAACCACTGACAAGAACAAAGCAGTTGATGACTCTGCAAACATAGAAGCTGAAAAGGCTGCTCAAGAAAAACAGAAAAGAGCTGACACCTTGGAAGTTAAAGCAGAGTCACTAGTAGAACTCAAGAAGAAACAACAGCAGGAAACTGAAGATGTGGGATCCTCTAAAAGGATGAAAAGGCCTGCTAAGCATGTCAGAAAACCACCATCCAAGTTAAACACCTCTGTTGACAAAACCACTGCTACTGAAACCACTGCCACCCAAAACACTGAAATCACCCAAAACACTACTTCCCAAACCACTGTACCCAAACCAACAAACACACCTGAACATACAACCACCAAACCTACATCACCAGTCAAATCCCAAACATCTGCTGGACCTACTAAAAGGCCAACAGATGTTAATCCAACCACTGCTACCAAATCACCATCCCCTAAAATCATGTACACAAGGAAGAGAAAATCAACCTTTGTTGTACATGATGAAAACATACACACATCACCAAACACCACCTCAACTTCACAATCCACTCCTCCTATCACAGCTATTCCAATCACATCATTCTCACCACACACATCCAAGTTCAGATCCCATAGACCACCACCAACCATTACACCATTGGTTGTTCAGTATCCCTTTGAACTTGATCTACTCAAGGGGGAATTACAATCCTTCTACAATACTGAACAGCCATCAGACAGATCCTTCCCATCTCTCCCAAACTTCCCTGTTCCCCTCAACATTGATACTTATCTGAAATACAAGGGTGAACAGGTGGATGCCATCATTAAGGAGAAATGCAAAGGGAAGGATGACAGGACTGCTCAGGGCATCCATTCAGCAGAGCTTAGCAAACTCAGAAGGATTGAGGATTTTGCTAAGACCCTGAGCAACTCCATGTCCTCCATGCCTCTCAGTGGTGACTTGGAAAAGGAGGTCAGGGATTCCCTTCTAGAACAGATCTTGGCAACCAAGCCTTACAAAGCAACCAAGAAGCAGTTTAATGGTTGGACCACACATGCTTTAAGAGAAGAACTTCTCAGAATTGAAGAAATGGCCAAAGACCCCAAGGCTAAAGTCTCTACTCCTAATTTTGGCAAAGGCAGAGACCCAGTCAGAGCCCTGAAGTTCAAAAGGATGAGGCAAGAGATTGTAGCTGCCAACTATGGGGAAATGAGGTCAGTCTCTAGATGGTCTGAACTAAGGCTGGTTGAGACATACAAGAGTCTGGAAGAAAACAGAAAGAAGGATCCTAGCCTACCAAGAAAACCTGTTTACACTGATGAGCCAATGATGAAGAGACCCCAACAGACCTTTACCTTGGACAGCTTGCTTGACACCTCTGATCTATCAACTGCTGCAAGAAGACAGTTCAAGAAACAGAAGGAAATGTCAGAAGAAGATCAGAGGAAGTTTGCTGATACATTCATCAAGGAAGGGCTCTTCAATCAAGTACACTTTTTCTCTGATCCTACAACAGAGAAGCTCAGAGAACTCATTGGAAGACCTCCTTCACCCAACTCATCAAGAATAAACATTCATCTCAGCAAATCCACTGACTCAAAAATTCTAAAATGGAAAGTCAACAAAGACAACCATGAATTGACACTGCTCAGGTCAGATGGAAGGGTTCAGAAGATTAGCATGGATGATGCTTACAGTCTATGTACAGAAGATCACCAAACATTGCTGAATCTGGAACTTGAAAGAGATGAAGAAGACTTGTTTGCTCTGAACTTTGAACTACAATTCAAAGGTCAAATCAGAGAAAGTCTGATGAGGAATAAAGATCAATAAATAAAGCTGAGTTTTGGCATCATCTGTTCTAGGGGGAGATTGTTGGGTCTGCTGACCTGGAGAAGAACAGATGATTGGAAAGCCAAAATATGCTAACAGTTGATCCTTTCAATAAACAGTCTTTACAACTTACTTCTCCCAAAAGACTGCTGACTCTAACAATTGTTCTATCCAAACAACTGCTATGACAACTGCTGATACAAAGGACTGCTGAATAAACAACTGATGAAGAACAACTGCTGAGCAAAGGTCTGATGAAGAACAACTGCTGATTCAAGTACTGAAGACTAAAGCACTGCTGAGAGCCAACAGCACTTAGGCTCCAGCAGAGGATACAAGACCATCAGAGTTTTCCTACAACAGCTGTTTACTATCAGTGCTTTCAATGTAACAGTAGTTTGTAATAGGCAGATGTTTTATGTTTGTTATTCTGTTAGAGGTCACTGTCTTAGGTGACGTCAGCCTAGGTCATCAGTGGTTTGAGTCTGTCTATAAATAGAACAGTGCTTGTACTGTTCTATTGCATCACACACACAAACATTCTCTCAGACAAACAATCACTGTGTGATCAGGCTGAGGGGGAGTAATTGTACGATTGTAATCTTTTAGATAAATGAAAGCATTCGATCTGAAAACATTTACTCTCTTGTTTTGATTAACAGTTTATTATTCCGCTGCACTTTCATTCTATATTCGTTTCACTTTTATCATATTTAGTTAAACATAATCAAAACAATCAAACTCATATCCTAACATTGTCCTATTAGTCTAAGAGTAGATCCAGTGATGGAGAAGCAATCTTCTTGTAGGGATTAAAGTAGGGATAAGAAGTAGGAGGGAGATAGAGAATAGGAATAAGTAGAGAAGCAAGTAAGAGAAACAAGTACTGGTTAAATCCTATGGTTATAGACTAGATTATTTTTCTAATAACCTAATTCCCTATAACCATGGCTCTGATACCAATCTGTAACACCCCAACCGATGGCGGAAACATCGGGATGTCACGTATTGATGATTGTTCAGTAGCTCATGGTGCATAATAAATATCATTAAATGATTTAAATAAATTACATACAATTGTTCTACCAGAATTCGTACATCAAAATGAATAATACTATGCACACATCTTCAAGCATTAACTCAAATCTTCAAGCAAGTAGAACCTGAAACATGTTAAGTTTGAAAATATTTTGGGTCAACAAAAGTTGGTGAGAATACATAGGTTTTTGAATATAATTGATAACAATAGTTTGTACAACAATCACAGTTGTATGATGATAGAGTATGATTCCGACATGTAACAATGCGTCTTTGTACAATCAAACCTTGTGTCGACTGATGACTAACTCGCAAGTTAGTTAAATGTTGTTACTGTTATCGATCATCCCTGAATTTATGCGGGGGATGGGTTTGTCAGACCTATGGCGCTATAATCTAAACAGGCGGCTTGATCAATGTTAATGATTGTACTGTGTCTTTTTGTTACAGTCAAATGATAGAATGAGTAAATGATAGTGTAATTGAATCACAAGTTTCAACAATGTAAGAATAAGTAAATGATAGTGTATAAAATGTTTAAACATGTTTCACCCCAAAAATATAAAATAGAAAAAGGGGCTATGTAAACTCACCTTAGCAAAATGTTATGTCTCGTGAAAATAGAATATGTGTTGCCAATGATGCCAAGTATTACCCTATAATTAAGGTAATAAATATGTCTAAGTCTTTCTAGTCTACAAATATATTCTAGGGTTTCAAATTGGGGATAAGTGTTCGTTTGATTAATAAATTAAACGTTTAATAAATAAGAGAAATTTGATAAATAAATAAGCAAAAGTCTTTTTGTAAATTTTAAATCAAAGATGGTCACAATATAAAGTTTTAAGTGTGAAAATAATTTTTATAAAATTATTTTCTTATAAATAGAATATTAAATCTATTTATTTCAAATTGTCAAAATATAACTTTAATATTTAAAAATATTAAAATTAACAAATTTTTAAATTAAAAATTGTATTTCTGTTCTAAATTGATAGAAATAATTTATATAAAATTTTGATGCAAAAATATTGAAAAATGAATTTATTATGATTTATTTATGATTAAAACTAACAAAAATTGATTAAAAATATTAAATAAATGATATTTCAGAAATAAAAATTATTTCAGAAAAGTTTAATGTTATATAAACTCAGAATAATTTTTGTGGGAATTTATATAATCGTTTTGATATTTTTATAGAATTTTATAATTATAATAGAATAAACTTGTAATATTTATTTTATATAATTAATAAAAGATTTTTGAAAATTTAAAAATTGGATAATAAACTTTATCATAAAAATAACTAAAGATAATTTTTTGTAGAATTTATAAAGCACTTTTAGTATTTTAAAACTATTTAAAAAATTAAAAGGTTAAATATATAAATGAAAGGGGGTAAAAAAAATGTTGTCACTTGTGGGATTCGAACCCACGTCCCTTGGTTGACACACAAACAGACACAACCACTTGATCTAGATCAGTGGTTGTGTTTTGTTTGTTTCTGTTTTAATTAAATACACATGTCTACAAAGGTGTTCTTCCCCAATTCAAAGCATAAGAACCCTAGATATCCAATTTGATTCAATGTACGTTTTTAACCCGATTAACCATAGGGTTATCATCAGGAATGGGTCGATAAACACACAGAGACAAAGAATTAAGGCTTACCGATCGTAAAGCTTCCTATTCGCGAGTCAACGAAAAAGTCAAACGAACCAATAACTCTTCAATTCGCGATATATATCAATTGTGATGTGTTCTTGATGGTTGGGTTATGCAAATCGGCCCTCTAGGAGTTTGTGTGTGAATTTAATCGAGCTAAAAATGTGTATTTATACGGATTAGATTTGGGTTGTTTAGGAATGTTAATAATTAGTTTTAATTCGCTTAATTAACAGTCAATGACGCGTTAATTTGAGTTGAATTAGGCCGAGGTCTTTGCATAAATCACGCAGCAATGAATTATGTTTCCAAGTTCGTGTCAAAGTTCAAATCCTTGAGTTGTGGGGCGGCCTAGCGTGTAGAAGAAGAAGTAGCAGATTTGTTTCAGGAGGATTTATAATTAATTTGAGTCCAGCATTTACCAACAAACCTCATGTAGCCTAGTGGTGGTGTGCGTGTGTGTGCTTGACCCGGCTGATCAACACACATAGACAAAGAATTAAGGCTTACCGATCGTAAAGCTTCCTATTCGCGAGTCAACGAAAAAGTCAAACGAACCAATAACTCTTCAATTCGCGATATATATCAATTGTGATGTGTTCTTGATGGTTGGGTTATGCAAATCGGCCCTCTAGGAGTCTGTGTGTGAATTTAATCGAGCTAAAAACGTGTATTTATACGGATTAGATTTGGGTTGTTTAGGAATGTTAATAATTAGTTTTAATTCGCTTAATTAACAGTCAATGACGCGTTAATTTGAGTTGAATTAGGCCGAGGTGTTTGCATAAATCACGCAGCAATGAATTATGTTTCCAAGTTCGTGTCAAAGTTCAAATCCTTGAGTTGTGGGGCGGCCTAGCGTGTAGAAGAAGAAGTAGCAGATTTGTTTCAGGAGGATTTATAATTAATTTGAGTCCATCATTTACCAACAAACCTCATGTAGCCTAGTGGTGGTGTGCGTGTGTGTGCTTGACCCGGCTGATCACCGGTTCGAGTCATGCTAGCAGCAACAGATATGTTTTTTTTTTTTTTTTTTTTTTTTTTTTTTTTTTTTTTTTTTTTTAACAGAGAAGAGGGGGAAGAGTAGTTGGGCCGGATGTACTGGGCCCCTAGTACTGGGCTCCGAAATTTAAAAGGGAGGTTGGGTTGGGTTATGTTTTGGGCTTAGGTGGGGATAGTGGGTTTTGTTAATGGTAAGTTTAGAGGATAAAATCAAAAAATGAAACTTATTATTATTATTATTATTATTATTATTATTATTATTATTATTATTATTATTATTATTATTATTATTACTTATTATTATTACTATTACTATTATAATAAATATAATTTAGACATGGCTAGTCAAGAATTTAATATAATTAAAGTGACGAAAATATATATATATATATATATATATATACGCGATGTTACATTAAGACCCCAACCATCCTAATGGTCCACCCATTACGATTTTTATTAACGTTTTTGGTTTAAGTTCACGTAATCACATACAGTTTGCACATAGTTTCACAGAGTTTCATAGAAGCACGTAATTGCAATCAATCTCAATCAATTAATTCACAATTATCTAATTTCACCGTTCACCAACGTCCGGGGTTCACTACTCATGTATATAGTTTGGTAATTCCCCGAATTGCCACTTCATGCAGTTATTAACCTATAAATGTGCAACGTGTGACCTATCTAGCTAACCCTAGTTAAGTAGAATGCAAAGAATGTAACTAGAGTTTAGTTAAAGTGAAAACCTGAAATTGCGGGGTATCACACCACGAGCGAACACCCATGAGCTGGCTCGCATGGGCTAGCATGAAAAATCAACCATTAGCAACAATAAGTATTTGACCGTTTGGCTGAAAACGGTCCAAGTTTAAAAAAAATCTCTCAATATATATTTTTTCTTCACATACATTCATATTATCATTTTTATTATATTAATGACCTAATGGCAAACGAAAACCCAATCCTGTACCCACAAAACCCAATCCCAGTACGACATTGGACCGTGGAGGAAGAAGTCTCATTGGTCATCAATTATATTACCACATTTCAGGAAGGTGGACATGAAAGTACGGAAACTTTTTGGAGCTCGGCTGTGACTATATTCGTCAACAAAGGGTGACAACCATCATTGCAGGGAAGTCTTAACAGGATAATTTATAGCTTTATGGACAAAGTGCACAGTATTTGAGGGGTTATTCTTAAGTGCGTTAAACCACAATGTAGGTTTATATGAAGACGAGGCGATTGAGGAGGCCCGTAACGAGTATCGTTCCATGCACAATGATAACTATCCGAATGTTGCGGTTTGAAGAGCTATGAGACCCCGTTTTCAACAATAGCCGCGTCTTTAATATTTATTTGTGGTTTTTAATATTTATGTGATGTTATTCTATTTTTAATTACGTTTAATGTTTTAAGTCTTAAATATTTAATTTTTCATCTAAACAAGAAAAGTGTAACAAAAAAAAGAACTGGATAAAGCCATCGCTCAAGTAAGCCACAGCAGGGTCAAGTGACTTGAGAGAAGCTTTATCTAGTGCCACATTAACATCTAGTTGGCATGATATGAGAGGATAATCTTTGTGCTCAAGGTGAGCCACAACACATGATCTTGTGTATGGTTGTTGGATTAAATAGTAATAAAAATTCCTTCTCACAATTCTCCCACGCCACCACCACTCTGTGGTTGGGACTTGGAGGGGGAATTGTGTTGGATTTATATGTACGGTTTCGATAACTCAATAGAAAGGGGAAACAGGGACACGCGACTGGGGAAGGCGTCGGCATGGAAGGATTTGACAACGAAGAAGAGGGGGATACGCGCTATCCTCCTAATTCAGGATGCAGTGCAAATGTCGTGATAGTTGATGACAACGTCTTGAAAGACAACATTTTTAAAGAAGCGGAGGCTACAATTTCAGTTGCTGGTAAATTGGGAATAAATCTTAAAGATTTTCGGCATCAAACGAATGCTCTCGTTCGGGAAGAACTGGAGAAAATTAATTACTCATGAATTTCCTCTCTATCAATATTAAAGGGGCGGGTGGAATGGAAAAGGCGAATTGGGTGCAGAAACTGGTTTGTGTTAATAAGGTGTCATTCCTTTGTGTTCAGGAGACTCAAATGTCGGATTTGGATGCTTCGTTTCTGGGGAGTTTTTGGGGTAATTTTGAAGCAGACTTGGTGTCCGTTAATGCTCGGGGAAGATCTGGTGGAATTTTCTGGATCTGGAATCCTGATATTTTCGCTAGAACAGGTGTGATTTCTGACAATTCCTTTATCATAGTTTCGGGAAACATGGTGGGGTCGGGTAGGTTGTTAAACGTGGTCAACGTCTATGCTCCTAGAGACGTCTCTGAGCGACGTTCCTTATGGAAAAGACTTCTTTCGGTTCGGTTTCACTTACCCGGGTTATGGATTATAATCGGGGACTTTAATGAGGTGAGATTCTTGGAGGATCGGTTATATTCCAGATTTGATAACCGGGGTGCTTTGATTTTTAACGAATTCATTCGTGATGCTGGGTTGCTTGAATACACTATGGGAGGTTGTAACTTCGCATACATGACATATAACGGGTCAAGCATGAGCAAAATTGATAGAATTCTGGTTTGTGATGATTTTATGAGCTTATGGCCAGATGCAAAGTTTATAGCCTTGCCACAGTTTTTATCGAATCACTCCCTAATCCTATTATCTTGCTCGAGTTTGGATTTTGGCCCACCAGCTTTTCGTTTTTACAACAGTTGGCTCGACCTACCGGGTATCGGGGAAATTGTTAAAAGTACGATAGAAATGCAACTGATGAACAATGATGACTTTATTAATCTTAGAGACCTGCTCAAGTCTCTAAAAAATAATATTAAAGATTGGAGAAAAAAATGGTAAATTGGAAGAAGAGAAGGGTATCAGTGAGGCCTTAGAAGAAATTGACTCGATCGATGTGCAGGCAAGGTCAAGGTGTTCAAATGCAGCAGAAAAAGAAAGAAGGGTGGTGTGTAATCTTCGGATCCGAAATTTCGATAAAAAACGGGTAGTGGATTTGCAACAGAAAGCAAGATACAACTGGGCAAAATTGGGAGATGAAAACACACATTGTTTTCATAAGGTTGTTAACCTGAGAAAAGCATCCAACAGAATAAACTCCTTGTGTGTTAATGGAATTGAGTACAAGGATCCAGATATCGTAAAAAATAAGTTAAAAGCTGCGTTCAAACGACAATTTTCAGAACCGAAAAGGTTTAGACCGAAAATGTCAATGGCTAGATTCTTGAAATTATCGGATAGTGAAGCTAGAAATTTGGTTTCAGTGTTCGACAAGGATGAGATAAAAAAGGCTGTGTGGGATTGTGGAGGCGATAAGGCACCCAGATCGGATGGGTTTACATTTAAATTTGTAAAAAAATTCTGGGGTATTTTTTAACAGTATTTTATGAAGATTTTCCAGCAATTTCACTCTAAACCGAGGATTACCTATGGGTGTAACTCATCCTTTATTGCTGTTATACCGAAAAACCGGGATCCCAAGGGTGCATCGGACTTTCGACCTATTTCGCTCATAGGTATATTGTACAAGGTAATCGCTAATGTGCTCGCTAATAGATTAAAACCGGTCCTGTCAACAGTTGTGTCTCTTGTTCAATCCGGTTTTATCGAAGGTAGATCTATTCTTGATGGCCCACTTATTTTAAGCGAGATGTTATCTTGGGCAAAGATCGCCAAAAAACAAATTCTTGTGTTTAAAGTGGATTTCCAAAAGACCTACGATTCTGTGAATTGGGACTTTCTTTTGGACATCTTAAAAGGGATGAATTTTCCAAATTTATGGAAAAATTGGATTAAGGCGTGTTTGAAGTCGGGGAGATCCTCAGTGCTTGTTAATGGATCCCCGACCTGAGAATTTCAACTATATAGGGGGCTTAGACAAGGTGACCCGATGTCTCCATTCCTCTTTGTTTTGATGTTGGAAGATTTGAATGTCATAATGAATAGAGCGGTGGAATCGGGACTTTTTAAGGGTGTGGTTTTACCTAATGGAGGGTTATTCTATGTAGACGACGTGGTTTTCATTGGAGAGTGGTCCGAAGATAACATAAAAAACCTCAATCGTATTTTGAGATGTTTCAATCTTTGATCGAGACTGAAAGTTAATCTTAATAAAAGCTGCGTATACAGGGTCGGGGTGGATGATGAGGAGATTCAAAATATGGCTAGTCTTATACATTGCAAAGCGGGTATGTTTCCTTTTACATTCTTGGTTCTTCCCGTTGGGGCTAACATGAAATGGATCAAATTTTGGAAGCCTATTATAGATAAATTTAACACTAAACTATCCGGGTGGAAAGCTAAATCCTTATCACTGGCAGGTAGAGTAACGTTAGCTAAAGCGGTTCTCGGGGCCCTTCCTAATTATTACTTGTCACTTTTTACGGCTCATATTGGTGTGATTAATACACTAGAGAAAATTAGAAAAATTTTTGTGTGGGGTAATAAAGGCGGTGTTAGAAGTATTAAATGGATAGCGTGGGATAACATGGTAAAACCTAAACGACATGGAGGATTGGGGATTGGGGACATACGGATTTTAAACTTAGCTTTACTTGCTAAGTGGTGGTGGAAATTTAAATCTAATCAAACAGCTCTTTGGGTTCGCGTGGTTAGTACAATTCATGGCAACAAAAAAGAGATGCAATCGTTCCCATTCAATAAAAGAATAGTGGGAATCTGGAAAGATATTGGGGCGGTCAAGAAGGATTTCTCTAGCATGAATTTGTCTTTACTAAATAATTTAAGGGGAGTAGTCGGTTCAGGAGATGACATACACTTTTGGTTGGATAATTGGACTGGAAATGGGCCTCTGAAGGAACAACTAAAAGACCTTTTCAAAATTACCCAAAACAAAGAAGCCAAAGTAAAGGATCATATGGAAGTGGGCTCTCAAGTACAATGGAATTGGAGGTGGGTACATGACCCCGTTGATGGGGTAGAAAAACAACAATTTGATTTTTTGATGTAGGCCCTTAGCAAAGTTTCTTTGCAAGGCGGGAAGGATTTGTGGAGATGGAAAGATTTCAAGAATGAAGATATTTCGATTGCTGGTCTAAGATACAAAATTCATGAATCTATTAAGTCGAGTGATGGTGAAACATGGCCATTGTGGAATAATTTGGTTCCTCCAAAAGTAAATCTTTTCGTTTGGCGAGCGTGTCTCAACCGAATTCCTTCCAAATCGAACCTTGTTCTTAGAGGTTTGGTTATGGATGATGACAACTGTACTCGGTGTGGATTGAGAACAGAGACGGTTGACCATATAATGTGGGATTGTTATATAGCGAAATCCATTTAGTGGACGATTTTGGTATGGCTTAAATTACCCTTTCCGGTTGGGGATTGTTCGCTTAATTAAATTCTTGGAATGGCTTTAGAGATGAAAGGATCAAAAAAGTGGAAGAAGATTATAGGCGCGGTTCTAATGGTAACGACATGGGAGATATGGAAGGCAAGGAATGACAAAACTTTTAACAATCGTCACACCCACTATAATAGGACGGCGGAGCTTATCAAAGAAAATTCGTATCTTTGGATAACGAGTAGATCAAAATCTTGTAACATCGATTGGATGAGATGGTCCGACTTTAACATTCGCGATGTAATTTTGTAACTTTTGGGGTTCCAGTTGCTTGCTGGCCCGTTTTCTATTTTTATAATAGAAGTTTCGCGGTTAAAAAAATGCTAATAATGTATGTAAATTATTATTAATTAATAAGAAAGAAGAAGGTAATTATTAGTAGTGAAAGAAAGATGAGCATGGTAGAGAAAGAAAGCATAGAAGTAATCGCAGAAAGCATCGGTGTTGGCAATTTATCCCCGGATGTCTTACCCTCTCTCACAGCTGATATCGAATACCGTGTTCGCGAGATCATGCAGGCAGGCAGGCAGCACCTTCTTCTTCTTTTCTTTTTTTACCAATTCCAATTCCAATTCATTCTTTCAATATTTGTTTGTTTGTTTGCAGGAGGCTATTAAATGTATGCATCATTCCAAACGAACTGCTATGATATCCGATGACGTTGACACTGCCCTCCACTTGAGAAAAATGGAGGTATTTAATTAAATCACTCATTATTATATGTTTGCTGTAAGTAATCAACTTGGAATTTATTCATCTCAGCCTATATATGTTGCCTCCTGTAATTCTTTGCGCTTCAAAAGAGCCACCAGGACTAAGGATTTGTTTTATGTTAAGGACAAGGATGTTGACTTTCGACAGGTAATATTATTATAACAAAACCCCAACCATATACACTCAAATTCATAATATGTTTCTGAATTTCAGGTTATTGAAGCTCCTCTTCCCAAACCACCTCTCGATACCACCGCACTTGTTAATCACTGGCTGGCCATTGAAGGGCTGCAACCTGCTATTCCTGAAAATGCTCCACTTCAAGGTGGATATCCTCGTATTTCTATTCAACTTTTCTATATCAATTCTTACTTACTTTTTCTGCAGCCCCCTATGATAATAGGAAACCTGATTGCAAACAAGACGCGCCTTCCGTTGATGCTAAAATTCATGTGATACATGTGCTCTCCATAGAGCTCCAGGTATTATTATTATTATTGTTGTTATCATGGGCCCTCATCGGCGGATGATGCTGCTCTAAATGTGTTACAACTTGAAGCCTTTTGGTTATGGTGCAGCTTTTCTTTGAGAAGATAACAGACCTCACTGTAAGTCGATCGAACTCGGTTTTATTCAACAAAGCGTTGCTGAACTTGGCGACTGATGCAGGGATTCATCCTTTGGTTCCTTATTTTATATATTTTGTTGCTGAAGAGGTACATGTTTTGCATTTTTTACATCATTGGTTTAAAAAGGCACATCTCATGTACTTTTGGGTTAAAATTAGGATTTGTAGGAGACTGATATGTAAAAACAACCAAAGGGAAGAAGAAATTATGTTAGATTTACTTGAGAAAAAGGTTGATATATAAAATAGTTGAGAGACATACAGGTTCCGGTTGTAAATAAAGCTTATTTGGTTGTACATTGAGCAATGCTTCGCATACAATCAATCTTATACTTCTGGGCCCAATATTGAGCCCAGTCAACACATGTTAGTGCCTAACCAGACTGGGTCCACTACTAATATAATTGCTGATAGTGAAAAATCTCCAGGACCTTCTTATGCTAACGGCGACCTGTTTAATTTAGACCCTATCATCAGATCTGAAGTATCTTATGTTACCACAAGAAAGAAAAAAACACAATAGAAAGGGGAAACAGGGACACGCGCCTGGGGAAGGCGTCAACATGGAAGTATTTGACAACGAAGAAGAGGGGGATACGCGCTATCCTCCTAATTCAGGAAGCAGTGCAAATGTCGTGACAGTTGATGACAACATCTTGAAAGACAACATTTTTAAAGAAGCGGAGGCTACAATTTCAGTTGCTGGTAAATTGGGGATAAATCTTAAAGATTTTCTGCATCAAACTAATGCTCTCGTTCAGGAAGAACTGGAGAAAATTAATTACTCATGAATTTCCTCTCTATCAATATTAAAGGGGCGGGTGGAATGGAAAAGGCAAATTGGGAGCAAAAACTGGTTTGTGTTAATAAGGTGTCATTCCTTTGTGTTCAGGAGACTCAAATGTCGGATTTGGATGCTTCGTTTCTGGGGAGTTTTTGGGGTAATTTTGAAGCAGACTTGGTGTCCGTTAATGCTCGGGGAAGATCTGGTGGAATTTTCTCGATCTGGAATCCTGATAGCTAGAACAGGTGTGATTTCTGACGATTCCTTTATCATAGTTTCGGGAAACATGGTGGGGTCGGGTAGGTTGTTAAACGTGGTCAACGTCTATGCTCCTAGAGACGTCTCTGAGCGACGTTCCTTGTGGAATAGACTTCTTTCGGTTCGGTTTCACTTACCCGGGTTATGGATTATAATCGGGGACTTTAATGAGGTGAGATTCTTGGAGGATCGGTTATATTCCAGATTTGATAACCGGGGTGCTTTGTATTTTAACGAATTCATTCATGATGCTGGGTTGCTTAAATACACTATGGGAGGTTGTAACTTCGCATACATGACATATAACGGGTCAAGCATGAGCAAAACTGATAGAATTCTGGTTTGTGATGATTTTATGAGCTTATGGCCAGATGCGAAGTTTATAGCCTTGCCACAGTTTTTATCGGATCACTCCCTAATCCTATTATCTTGCTCGAGTTTGGATTTTGGCCCACCAGCTTTTCGTTTTTACAACAGTTGGCTCGACCTACCGGGTATCGGGTAAATTGTTAAAAGTACGATAGAAATGCAACTGATGAACAATGATGACTTTATTAATCTTAGAGACCTGCTCAAGTCTCTAAAAACTAATATTAAAGATTGGAGAAAAAATGGTAAATTGGAAGAAGCGAAGGGTATCAGTGAGGCCTTAGAAGAAATTGACTCGATCGATGTGCAGGCAAGGTCAAGGTGTTCAAATGCAGCAGAAAAAGAAAGAAGGGTGGTGTGTAATCTTCGGATCCGAAATTTCGAGAAAAAACGGGTAGTGGATTTGCAACAGAAAGCAAGATACAACTGAGCAAAATTGGGAGATGAAAACAAACATTGTTTTCATAAGGTTGTTAACCTGAGAAAAGCATCCAATAGAATAAACTCCTTGTGTGTTAACGAAATTGAGTACACGGATCCAGATATCATAAAAAATAAGTTAAAAGCTGCGTTAAAACGACAATTTTCAGACGCACCCTGTGTACATTCAAACGCACTCATTAAAACAGTAAGATTTGCAAGTCAAAACATCATAAAAACTAAAAAAAGACATCTAAGACAACTCCTGATCATCATCAGAAACTTCTAAGTCAATGTCTTCATTATCATCAATGTCTTCTTCCACAATATGATCATTTTGTTCACCTCGCGGCTCGGTTGCAACACCCTCCTTCGCGTATTTTCGTCGATCATGTCCACTATCCCCGCATATTGCACATTTCCTCTTCCTTTTTCCGGATCGACTAACCTGCTTTTCCTTGCTGGACTTTATGCGCTTCTGCTTGCCACGACCTTTGTTCTTGATACCATTCGGAAGTCAAATGGTGGGTTCCGCATTTGATGGTTTCTCATAACCAAGAAGAGAAGCATACCCATCATGCTTATTCTGATGACTAGGTCTCTTAAACCTGCCTTCATCAACCTTCTTAACCAACTCTTTGATTTTATCATTAACCAAAGTCAACTCGGATAAATCTGCAATAAGTGTGTTTGCAAGATATTCACCGCCCAAAACTATCTCCGGTGCAATACGTCTGGCTTCTTTCGTCCTGTCATCACCAAACTCTCCTGTTTCAAATGAATACTTGATTTCATTTGGTACAACATCTTTTATCCACCTCCTCAAAATGTATCTTTTCGGGAATCTATAAACTTTCATCAACCTTAATATATAAAAAAATGCCTACACAGCAACCCGTACTGCTCGAACCTCCTGCATGTACATAATGTAGTCACATCATCAACCCCATCAACAACTTCCTTTTTGAACAGAACCTGTAAAACAGATAAAAAATTATAATGTTGACTGCAGACGCACTCATAAGTAGGTTCAGACGCCTTAAATAATTTAAAAAACAAAATTTATATTAGTAAACACTTTTGAACGCACTCGTAACTAATTTAAACGCACTAATCATAAAAAACAAAAAAAAATACCTCAATAAAGCCTTTACCATATGCTTGTGGATCATCAACAAAAATCTTCAAAAAGCCTTCTTCATCAGCCCTCTGCATATGAACAGTTGTTAAACCTTCATAAGTGGCATATATTTCTTCCTGAATATCAAAGAAGATAGTCCGTGTAAACATTTTAGCAGCCTCTTCCTCGATAGGGTTCGTAGTCCAAAGATCAGGAACGGTATGTCAAGAATCATGGTCATTCTTCCTATGATTGAATCTCTGACCTTCAAGGGATGTTTCAAAATGGTTGAAAAACTCAACAAGAGTCAATTGAGAATTTGCCACTTGGCAAAAAAAAATGATTCTCACTCTCGGATCTTGATGTTGTCCTCATTATCCCAGACATAGGTTCATCACGGTAAAAGGCAGGAATCCACATTGACCTCATATTAAACATGTCCGTCAACCAATCGTTCTCCTTTAGCTTGTAATCGACATTAAGTACACCCCACTCAAAATCAAATGTCTCCGGACTGATGGAGTCTGTCCAAACAATTGCACAGATTCTCCTTTTGAACTCATCATCACTACATAATGCACTACCAACCTATAAAAAACAATATGGAAAACAAACGCACTAACAGGTAAGTTTGGACACATTATCTAATATTGTATTCAAAACAACAGAGTATTTAAACGCACTAATGCTAAACAGACGCACTCTTTAATTTAAATAAAAATTCATGCTGACCTTATCAGAAACCTTCTTCATGATATGCCACATACACAATCTATGTCTGCTATTTTGAAAAACCAACTGTATTGCATTTTTCATAGCACCATCTTGACCAGTTAAAACCACTTTGGGGTGCTTCCCAAAACATTTGGAAAACAATTGTAACAACCATGTGTATGATTCAGTTGTCTCTGATGACAACAATCCTGCACCAAGTGTGACATTTCGGCAATGGTTATCAATTCCGGTAAATGGTACAAACACCATCTTGTACCTGTAAGAAAAATAAAAAATTAAAAAAATGCAAGAAAAAAACCTATAAAAATGTAAAAGTTGAATTTCAAAAAACCTGTAAAAATTAAAAACATACTTGTTAGTGTTAAATGTTGCATCAAACGAGATGACATCTCCAAATTCCATATAATTCCTCTTGCATAAAGTATCAGCCCAAAATAATCCAGTTAATGCATTCTTTTGATCCACAGAATACTCAAATGAAAAATCTGGAAGGAACTTCTTCTTATCCCTAAGCCTAGTCACAATCATATCTGCATCATACTCACCAATAAAGGTGTTTAATCCACCTTTAAAGTTCTTACAATTAGTTGCAGTTGCACTAACATGCTCAAAACCTCCATACTTAGTCTTCATGATGTTAAAAGCTTTGACAGGACCCATGTTCAATGAAGACAGCTCACATATCATCTCTTCTTGAGTATGTGTCAGCTTCCTATTTGCTGCTAGAAAATGAATGTCACTCTCATGAACAAAAGGATGATTATGACCTTCATTAGATCCATAAACCTTGAATTTTTTTCCATCCTCAGAGGTTAGCCTAATAAATGCAGGACATCCAGTCCGGATGGAAGGCCTTTTCCTTGACTTAACATCTTTATTAGAACTCTCTTCACTTGCCTTGACTGGCTTAAAACCCTCCTTATAGCATACAAAGTATCTAAGTCTTAGAACACCTTTTCGCACATCTGACGTGCCCTTTTCGAATAGAAAAACCACCAGCCTTTGCATATTTTGCATAAAACTCTTGTGCATGGTCAATACTAGGAAACTCCATGTCCTTTGCAGGTTTGAGAGAATCAGGTACATCAGGGATGTATGTGTTACTAGCTTGGTCATCAACAGGAACATCAGTTGCAACACCTTTCAAAAAAATAACAAACAAACGCACTTATTGACTATTTAAACGCACTTACAAAAATAAAGGATTTTAAATCCAAACGCACTCTGTGATAAAAATAGACGCACTAATATACTATCAGTACCAACAATAATCAACTACAATTTAAAAACAGACGCACTCATATATAACATCGAACGCACTAATATAATGTAACAGGTTAAAACTATAACATACCTTGAACTCTAAATTCATTGATGAGATTCAAACTATGAAAATCAACATCCTGGTTAGTGTTTTCGATCAAATCTAAACAAACATAAAAACATTCATGTTAACAAATCTATCTAAACACATATCTCTATTTTTTGACTAAAAACAGAGGATGATGATCATACCATGAAAAGCATTATAACCAGGCAATTGATTCGAATTCTCAGCAGCAACTCTCTGCTCTTCAACAGATAAGTTTAAATCTGATAACCAAAAACAAAAATTAAACAAAAAACTATTGAACAATGGATTAATTAACTACGAATATACGTACCGAACATGATGAATTGATCGATTAAACTGTAATCGTGTTAATCAAATAGATTTTGAATCGTAATTGGATTGAAACGTAATGTGTGTGAGATCGTCTGTGTTTTACGAATTTAAAATTATGATTTGAAAAAATCGTTTACAAAAATAATTGCCTTAAATCACGTAATCAGTTACGTGTGGTTAAAGTCTGTAATGACCTTGTGTTAAACTGATGTTAAAAGTAATTATAGTTTGGTTAGGTTAATTGGGGTTTGGTTAATAGGACACTTGTCATCCCCTGGTGGCTTCTTATTGCTTCTCATGTTAACACACTTTATATCATATACTTTCTCTAATTTCTATATTATATCATAACACATATTTTATCACATCATATTAGATTTATCTATTTCGAAAAGCTTCCAGGATATAATCTAGTATGCTACATCCTATATAAATAACTATATCCTAAATATATAAAGAATGGAAAATTAGTTGTAAATTCTAGCTCAGGGGTAAATCTTTCTTAATTGTAAAGTGCATATAAAAAAAAAATAAAAAACGTAAATCACAAAGACTCGAGAAAGTAACATCCAAATCAAAAAGTTTCTTTAAAGAAAAGAAAAAGAACATGTAATGAGCGTTTGGGAAAAAACAAAAAAAATTATTGGAATTAGTAGTGTCTTTGTGACAGTGGAAAGTAGAGTAAGTGGGGTATAATTTTCCATCTATGTCAATTAAAGTTTCTAAATAATACATAGACAAACATATAGTGAGATCATACAATTTTAAACTTACAAGTTACCATATTCTATAACAGTTTCTTGAAAACTTGTAATGTTAGTATAACGGTAAAGCTAATTTGGATGTTCAAAATATATGGTTTACCAACCCACTAAACTGTAAATCAAATCAAAACCATATAAAACCAAACCAAATTGTTTATTTGGTTTTCGACTTTAAGAAACTAACGTTGGTTAAACCATTTTGAGCTAGGAATTTTCTTGTATGTATAACTCATTACGTACTAATTAACAACCTCCTAGTTAAAGTTCGGTTTTTACTAGTTTGAATTTAATTCATTTTTCAATTTTACTAGGGAAATAATAAAAAACCAAAAACCATCATAAATAAACACACATTATATATTAATACTTTTTTTAATGGTCAACAAATCAAACCCGGGCACTATTAGGGCACCCTTTCCACAAATCGAATACTTTGAGAGTAACCTGGGTTGTCAAACACATATATCCGACGAAAACCCAGTAACCCACCGGCCTGTAGGTATGACGGTGAAATTACCAGTAAGATCCGTCTGACTCAAGAATCGAACACAGGATCTCCCGGATCTTCTATCGTTGCCCACTAATTCATCAGATGCCTCTACCACTACCGTGCAGTGGCATTGGCTATATAGTAAACCTTTAGTGGACCAAAACATAGGCGAAAATAAAATGTCTATTGATTATAACCTATCCTGTTCTACCTCTTCCTCCTCCAACTCAACATTGTATATGCACCTATGTTCATACCTCTTGATTGTCTTCATGTTCATGGCCTTCACGTGCTACTCCAATATTGATTATGTTTTCATGGTGATTCAAGGTTTCTATAATCAAATCAAACCTGTTTTCATAGTATCACTTATAATCCTTATTGTTTTCGTCTCTGTCTTCTTCTATGGGCGGATAACCGCAACCGTGGCGGCGAAGGAGCGGCTTGACGGAAGCTTTTGGGGAGTTCTTTTGGTTCTAATCATTCTTTTGTTTTTCGCTTTCTTGCCGGCTTAATCAAGGTGGTCAATATTAACGGTTGTTCCGGTGATGTTGCTAGTGGAAGACGGTGGCGCAGTTGGGTGGCATTATTTGAATGTTTATTTTCAGTGCATGTTTTTTCCTACCTAAGTGGTTCAAAATAAAAGCGTAGTTAAAGATAGTTTGATTTTAATTTGTTGTATTCATAATGTATTGAAATAAAGTCAAATAATAATATGTATTTAAATTATATTTTGGATGGTTTTCTTTTTCCTTCAACATTTTCGGTTTAGTTCTCATTTCTCACCTTATATTAGAGGTGTTCAGCATGCGATTCGGACTCAAAAACTTCAAAATTCGACTTAGTTTGATTCAATTAATTCGATTCAATTGTTAAGAGTTCGAATTCGATTCAATTCGAATTAGAGTCCAGTAAGTCGCATACGAATCGAATACGAATTTATGATTTTAAATTCGACTCAATTCGAAATTCGAATAAAAACTGTAAATGTATATATTTTTAAATATATATACACACATACACATTATTATATACACAAATATACAAATTGAAAACAAGAACTAAATTTTGGTAAATCTCTAATAACCCATAGTCTTTACAACTTTTATCATAACCATATTTTACATATTTACCTTATACAACACAAAACTCTTAACAAAGTATACTCTCTACAATTTTTACTATTCCCGTATTTAACATATTGTTGTTTATCAATTTTGTAGATTTGTATTTAATATGTTAAAAATAATGAGTTTGCATTAGTTTTAAAACCAAAAGTAAAACAATTTATTATTTATGGTGAAATTGAACTAAATCGAATTTATTTGAATTCGATTCGAATTCGAGTTTCCTATTCGAATCCAATACGAATCGAATAAATTGAATTTTATGCGAATACAAATCGAACGAATTCAGGTAAAAATATTAAAAATTCAAGAAATTCGATTCGAATAATCTAAGAATTCGTTATTCGATTCGTTGAACACCCCTACCTTATATAGGGTTCGTGTAGAAAAATTGGTTTGTGTGAGAAGTGTGAGAAGGATTAAAAATTGATATGTATGCGTCACTTTTTTGGACGTATTTATAATGGTTTGGATTGTTTTGCTTAGAAAAACACTAAACACAACAATTAATAACCGAAAACAATGTATTTCAGGCTTAAAACATAAAACACTATGTCAGAACATTTTAGCAGAGTGTTTTAAGTAATTACTAAGGTGTTTTATCTGTAATTTAAGTTTAATGACTACAATACATTGAATTGTGTTTTAAATTTTTGTATATTGTTGTGTTAAGTACTTTTTAAGCCAAAATAGCCCAAAACATCATTCCCCAAAAAAAAAAAAAAAAAACATGATGGCGACATGTTAATTCTTAATCCTTCTCACACTTCTCACAAAAACCAATTTTCCTACAGTATCATATACCTATATATATATATATATATATATATATATAAGTATCTATGAAAAACCTTTCTAAACTAGAAAACTTTGAAAACCTTACATGTGGCTAGAATTGTGCCACATCACCCATCTAAAAAATCAATATAATAACACTAGAAGGGTAAGAAAGTAATTTCACTATATACCCTACTTGTCACCACTTAAGTCAAACCCATTTGTCATTGTCAGTCACCTTTATACACAATCCCCCATGTCAAGTACATTACCCTCTCTCTCTCTCTCTATATATATATATATATATATATATATATATATATATATATATATATATATGTGTTTTCACTCTTCTCTCTCTTTATGTTTTTTTCATATTCAGATTCAAATATCAACCCTCTATCTCTACCTTCACCTCTCTCTCTAGGATGATGAACCACCTCCCACCATATACACCACCATCGACCACCCTAACCACCACCTTTTACCACCACCACCTCCTACCATATACACCACCATCGACCACCCTAACCACCACCAACAGATAATAGAGCAGATCCCAAGTACAATCTCTCTCTTCCTTTCTCTTTTCTCTAATTGTATCTCCATCTCTTTCTCTTTCTCAGATTAAAATTTCCCACTTGATGAAGATGTACCAGGTGCGTAACATGGATCGAGGTTAGTGTTTTTTTGTTTTTGCCCTTTTTGGAGTTTTGTTTTTTTATTAGGTTTATTTTTGTCTTTGTGTTCTGTTTTGGTTTCGTTGCTAGATTTTTTTCAGCGACTATGTGTGAACATTTTTTATTTTGAAGTTGTGTTGATGCTCTATATTTTTATTGTTTGACCCACCATAAAGATCATTGGTAAATTTGTTGATTAAAATTTATGCACTCCATATGTTTGATGAAATCCCTGAGTGGATAATATTGTTGTTTTTGTGTTAATTTAAGCGCAGAATGTAATGTTGTGTCTTACTTGTTGTTTGTTGCTAATTAGATTCTTTTTCACTAGTTCTGTTTTTTTTTTTGTTTAGAATGTCTTTTTGTGTTTTGGATATATGCACTCCATGTGTTTGATGAAATGCCTAACTGGGTTAACATGTGTTACTTCTGTTAGTATGTTAGAAGTTAATGGTGATTGTATGGAAGCTAGTTAAAAGGTATTTTGTGTTTTGGATATATGGATGTCCAATTAAAGTTAATGGTGAATGTATGAAAGGTAATTATAATGTCTTTTTTGTTTTGGATATATGCACTCCATGTGTTTGATAAAATGCCTGACTGGGTTAACATGTGTTACTTCTGTTAGTATGTTTAGATGATGAGTCGATCACACCGTTTAACACCTCATCTATTGTTTTGCAGTTGATAACGAAGACCCCCCACTGGTTATGTTAACATACGAAGTCCAAGGAAGCAGAGAAAAAAATTTAGAAAAACTTTTGAATAACGTCTTCTTTTTGGTATTCAATTTATAGAATTAATAGATTTATTTTATTAAAGTGGTCAATAGTTTGTAATGATACTTTGTAATAATGTGTGTTAATAGTTTGTATGCTTTATTTTCTCAGTAAACTTATGAAGTAAAAAGGGCTGACATTAAATACAAGTTTAATAAATGTTACTAAATAACATGTGTTAGTCCTAACACGTGTTATCTCATCATGTGTTAACATGTGTTATCATATCTCGCATACCCCTCCCATTTTCTTTGGGAATTGAAGAATTATAACAGGACATCCATAAAAAGGTTTTAAAACGACGACACAGTCGATCAAAACATACAAAAAAAAGGGTAGGAGCTGACAGACAAAAGGGACAACAAAAAAACTAACATGTGTTAAATGTTGCCACATAATAAGATAAGGTTTAGGCCAATAATATGTACCAACCAGTAACTTGGCTCATGCATTACTAATAAAAACTTAAATTAAAAAGGGACACCAAAGTTGGGCCACATAGTTTTTATCCATCATGTGTTAACAGGTGTTATTCCTAACATGTGTTATCCTATCTCACATGACCTCCCATGTTTTTTGGGAATCAAAATAAACTGTACCAGGAGTTTGACTTACCATTACAATACATCATCCATAAAAATAAACTAACATGTGTTAAATGTTGTTAGATGATAAGATACGGTTCAGGCCATTAATATGTACCAACAAGCAACCTGGCTCGTGCATTACTAATAGGGAGTTACTAATAGGAACTTAAATAAAAAGGGGACACCAAAGTCGGGCTATATAGTTTTTATACATCATGTGTCAACATGTGTTATTCCAAACATGTGTTATCCCATATCATATGACCCCCCATGTTTTTTGGGAATCAAAATAAACTGTACTAGGAGTTTGACTTACCATTACAATAGAGCATCCATAAAAATAAACTAACATGTGTTAAATGTTGTCACATGATAAGATACGGTTCAGGCCATTAATATGTAACAACCAGTAACCTGGCTCATGCATTACTAATAGGGAGTTACTAATAGGAACTTAAATCAAAAGGGGACACCAAAGTCGGGCCACATGGTTTTTATCCCATCATGTGTTAACATGTGTTATTCCTAACATGTGTTATCCTATCTCATATGACCTCCCATGTTATTTGGTAATCAAAATAAACTGTACCATGAGTTTGACTTACCAATACAATAGAACATCTATAAAAATAAACTAACATGTGTTAAATGTTGTCACACGATTACAAAGGTTCAGACCAAATAATATGTACCTAACATGTGTTAACGTGTGTTATTACTAACATGTGTTATCCCATATCATATGACTATCCATGTTTTTTGGGAATCAAAATAAACTAACTTGTGTTAAATGTTGTCACACGATTACACGATTACCCTTTTTTTTATAATTGTGTCCTTTTTTGACGTTTCTTTTGCATAATGATATTTGAGTGTTCTAGGTAGGGATTTTTTTTGTCGTGCTAATAGTCTTTTTAATTAGATCTGATAACACGTGTTACATTTCTTTCTTTCAAGCCAAATTGATAAACTCATGTTACCTTTGCAAACAACCCAATAACAACTATAAAACATAACACATGTTACATATTCTGACAACTAGAAAGAACTCTTTTAAGGACACAGCCACATTAAGGACACAACCACAAAGAACACCTTCAACCCCTTCTTCTTTGTACACACTGGCCATCCTCTCTAACCGTCTCCGATGACCTTTTTCCTATAACACATGTTATTGTACTTAAACAAAGGGTCTATCAAAATGGTCAATCTTAAGAAAATGAACTAACATGTGTTAAATGTTGTAAGATGATAAGATACGGTTCAGGCCATTAATATATACCAACAAGTAACCTGGCTCATGCATTACTAATAGGGAGTTACTAATATGACCTTAAATAAAAAAGGGACACTAAATTCGGGCCATATAGTTTTTATGCATCATGTGTTAACATGGGTTATTCCAAACACGTGTTATCCTATCTCATATGACCCCCCATGTTTTTTTGGAATCAAAATAAACTATACTAGGAGTTTGACTTACCATTGCAATAGAACATCCATAAAAATAAACTAACATGTGTTAAATGTTGTCACATGATAAGATACAGTTCAGGCCATTAATATGTACCAACCAGTAACTTGGCTCATGCATTACTAATAGGGAGTTACTAATAGGAACTTAAATAAAAAGGGGACACAAAAGTTGGGCCACATGGTTTTTATCCCATCATGTGTTAACATGTGTTATTCCTAACATGTGTTATCCTATCTCATACGACATCCCATGTTTTTTTGGTAATCAAAATAAACTGTACCAGGAGTTTGACTTACCAATACAATAGAACATCTATAAAAATAAACTAACATGTGTTAAATGTTGTCACATGATTACAAAGGTTCAGACCAAATAATATGTACCTAACATGTTTTAACAAACATGTGTTAACATGTGTTATTACTAACATGTGTTATCCCATCTCATATGACCTCCCATGTTTTTTGGGAATCAAAATTTTCTGCACTAGGAGTTTGACTTACCAATATAATAGAGCATCTATAAAAATAAAGTAAAATGTGTTAAATGTTGTCACACGATTACAAAGGTTCAGACCAAATAATATGTACCTAACATGTGTTAACATGTGTTATTACTAACATGTGTTATCCCATCTCATATGACCTCCCATGTTTTTTGGGAATCAAAATAAACTGTACTAGGAGTTTGACTTACCGTTACAATAGAAGATCCATAAAAATAAACTAACTTGTGTTAAATGTTGTCACACGATTACACGATTACCCTTTTTTTTACAATTGTGTCCATTTTTGAAATTTCTTTTTATGCCTAATGATATTTGAGTGTTCTGCGTAGGAATTGTTTTTGCCATGCTAATAGTCTTTTTAATTAGATCTGATAACACATGTAACACTTCTTTCTTTCAAGCCAAAGTAATAAACTCATGTTACCTTTGCAAACAACCCAATAACAACTATAAAACATAACACATGTTACATATTCGAACAAATAACATACACATTAAGGAGACTACTACAAAGAACTCTTTTAAGGACATAGCCACATTAAGGACACAACCACAAAGAACACCTTCAACCCCTTCTTCTCTGTACACACTGCCATCCTATCTGACCGTCTCCGGTCACCTTTTGCCTATAACACATGTTATTGTAGTTAAACAAAGAGTCTATCAAAATGGTCAATCTTAAGAAAATGATAACACATGTTAAAGGCAAGTATTGGTCAATCAATGATACCTTTTCTTGCTAGATGTTCCAGCCATATCTGCACATGACAAACTTTTGCAACCCCTTCTTCTATGTTAACACCGGCCATCCTCTCCGACCATCTCCGGTCACCTTCTAACACCTTGGATGAATATTTTCATAATAAAACCAAAAACCACTTTAATTTTTTTTATATAAAACTGAATAAATGAAAAGAAAAAAAAGTAAAAACCCAAATTAAAATATGGGTTATCAGAAAAAAAAAAAGTAAAAACCCAGATTAAAATATGGGTTATCATTCACATGTGATCTATCAACCTCATGTCCATAATCCAATAACAATCTAACATAAACAAAATAATAAAAAATAAAAAAGGTTAACATAAGTTTTTTTTTTTTTCATTCAAGAATTTGATCAAACACTTGGTATGCAAGCAAACTATCCCCAAAACAGTTTAACATGAAATACAAACATACACAGTCCATTTCTTATTCAGCAAACAAACCCAGACAAAGCTGAATAAATGAAACAAAAACCCATATGAACTTACAATTGGAGAGAGAAACGTGAGAAACGAGAGTTAGCCATGGAGATCTCCTTGCCTTCATTGGGATCGAGCCAAACCTTGCCTCACCTCTTTCACAGGATGAGGGTTATTAGGTATTTGATAGTTAGAATTATTTGAAGAAGAAGAAGAAGAAGAAAGAAGAGAAAAGGAGGAGGTGTCTTTGAAGAAGAAGAAGAAAGAAAGAAAGAATTTTTTTTTTTGATGGTGCAGGTTCTTTAAAGAAGAAGAAAGAAGAAAGAAGAGAAAAAGAGGAGAGAAGAGAGAGGAGAGAGTCAAGACTTGATTGATGGGGAGAGAGAGTGTCAACTTCAATTACCCAAAATACCCTTTATTGTTGTGTTGTGTAATATAATAATATTTCTCTCTCTAGAAAAGTCACATAATAGATCTCACCCATTGATCTATTCAAATGAATGGTTGAGATAAGGTTTCCAAAGTTTTCTGGTTTAGAAGAGTTTTTCATATATCCCTTCCCTATATATATATATATATATATATATATATATATATATGGTAGGGATCATACGAGAACCAACTTTAGGGAGAGAACCAAGGAACCAATGTGAACAAGGGGCATTATTGTAAATATTCATCTCCATATAAAACCCCAACTCATCCCTTCATTCTTCATTCTGCATATTCAAATATTATTAGTCTTCTTCTTCCCGTACTCTCTACCTTCACCGCCCATCACCATAACCGCTCGTCTTCCACTAATCATCACCATAACCATCAACTGCAGCGACATCACGAACTCTTGCTCATCATCTTCTATACTCGATCGATCGAATAATACTTAATCGAAAGAAGCAGATCCAACAATGGAGTTAGAATTAAAAGGAATATTAACCGATCTAAAAAACCACAAAACCTCATTGTCGGATCAATCGCATTTGGCTTCTATCGATCAAGTAACATGTCCTGAACTTCAACTCATTCTGTCGTTGAATTGCATCTAAATTATATTGGATTCAAGCAGTTGATATTGAATTTGTTTAAAAAAAATGTTGCAAATCAAGGGGTTAGGTTAATAAGTTGATATCAATGGTTACAAAACCATTATTTTGTTAGTCAATTAGTGAGTGATGTTCAGGATTGCTTGAAGAGTTGAAGGCGTCTGTTATGTGACATGCTTAATGACTCAAATTTTACATAACATTTAATTTAGGCATGTTTGTTATTTTTTTATCTGTTTTACCATAATGCACATGTGCATTTATTGCATCTGTCTTTGAATTCGGTCGGCATCGACACGGATAAGCTATGGTTCCATGTGGTGGCGATCGTGAGTGAAGGAAAGGAGTTCGGAGACGTACGGTTGTTGAGAGACGGATGCTAATGACAGTACTTCTGCCATTGTTGTTGATGGAGTTATGGTCTCCATGTTTGTTGATTGTTTTTTATCCCTTTGTTTTCTGATTTGAACCAAGAACTGGACAGATCTGTGTTATTATTGAATTTAGGTATGTTTGAGTTATGGTCTCCTTGTTTGTTGAATGTTTTTTATCCATTTGTTTTCTGATTCAAACGAGGAACTGGACAGATCTGTTGTAACACCCCGACCGATGGCGGAAACATCGGGATGTCACGTATTGATGATTGTTCAGTAGCTCATGGTAGTACACAAGTTAAAATAATCCTTTATTTCATTACAAAATTGAATTACATTAAAGTCTACATCAAATAATCAAACAAAGCTTAAAACTTCAAATATCTCCTCATGCTAGCTCTATACTTCAAGCACTAGTATTTCCTGTTGAGTTTGGAAAAAATGGGGGGGGGGGGGGGTCAACTAGAAGTCGGTGAGAATACATAAGCCATGTCAAGCAAATAGTTTTAGTATAAAAGTTTAGCAATTCATATGTCTATCGTAAGTTTAAGTCTACATGAATAAACATGATATGTTGAATCGACATAATCAAACCTTTGACTAGTTTAGGTCCATCCCGTCATCCACGGTTCACCTTAATAATATGTTGGAACGATAACAATCACCCACGCTACCTATGTAGGAGGTACACTTATCCGGGTGGGATTGTCAATCCAATAGATCTATTATTGAGTATCGCCGGCTTGGCCATAGCTAATGATTATGTAATGTTGAAACTCGTTGAAACTCGTTGAAACTGTTGTTGTCTAATTCATGAGGCATTAAAGTTTACAACTAGACATGTATGTAGAATTGCTTAAGTATAATGTTGCAAGTATGAAGAATTGCATAAACATGGTTACGTAAACTCACCTTAGCAAAGTATTAAGTCTCGAGAAATAGAATATGTGTAGCCCCAAAGTTGCCAATTACAAGAGCTTATAATCAAAGTTTCAATTGTAGAAGTAATAGACTATAGAAGAAAGGTATGAGGGAAAGTTTAATCGGATTGAAACAATCGATTTAGAGGTGCAAAGTATAATGGGTCATAGGTGGGTTTTTATACTAGTTTTGGATTCAATTAGCCATTAAAATTGGTCAACACCATAAAGTAAGGTTTTATGATGAATTGACTATTTGACTAAGACTTTGACTCCAAGAATTATGTTTGTCAAGACTTTGACTCTTGACTCAAGGCTTTATTAAAAAAAATCTTGTATGTGAAAAAAAAAAGAATTTAGAATCATATTATTATTATTATTATTATTATTATTATTTATATACATTTATGTATGTATATAAGTTGTGAATTAGGATAAATAAAGACTTAGGCACATTTGTATAATATTAATGATAAAGGTGTAAAAAAAAAAATATATATATATATATAAGGGCTTTTTATGTATTAAAATTTTGGGGAAAATTTTGCGATATTACAGTCTCCCCTACTTTTGGAAACTTCGTCCCGAAGTTTATTGAAAACACGGGGTTGAAGGTGATTGGGTAGAAATTAGGAAAAGGGTGGTTTGGGAAGTTTCGAGTTAAGCCATGACATAAATTTATAGCTAACAGAATAAACTTTTTCGGATAAGTTGGGTAAGAGTTTTGATATGTGTGAGTTTTAAGGGTTGGATTAGGTTCATCTGAAATAGTAAGGAGAATAAGAATCTTAAGTTTTAGGAGTCCTAAAAGGAATGAGTTGATGGACTATTGAAAGACTAAATGAACTACCAGATAACTAAGGTTTATAATTGGTCAACTACCGAAAACCTTGATAGAATTTCACACTACCTTAACGTACCTGTAAATTCATGATTACGTTCCGAACCGCAATCACCAATTTACCTTACATTAGGGTTTTGTGTCCTTCTATAACTCTAGACACACATGTAAAATAATATGATTAACCATGTATCCAAAAATGAGTCCAACTGTTGAGCAGGAAAAAGACTTCTACCAGTCAGTGAGTAGGAACCTCTACCGATTGTTGAGCAGGTATGATAGCCTCTACCAGTCGTTGAGCAGGTTGTAGGGCCTCTACCGACTGTTGAGCAGGCATGATGACCTCTACCAATCGTTGAGTAGGTTATTTTGTACTCTACTAACTGTTGAGCAAGTACTTCATCCTCTATCAGTTGTTTGATTAAGTGTACCAATTATTACACACATGAATTGCAAATTGATAATATGTACATGTAAGCAATCAAGTATCAAGTATAGCATACGAGTTGTAATAGAGTTGCCCTAGATAAGGTTAATGACTCTAGGTGTGTCTATAGTAAATAGTTTATATTCCATGAATTCTAGTTTCAAATGTTCAAATAAGGCAAATAGTCGAATCCTCATGTATAACTAAGGATTATGTTTGATGCAACACACAATCAAGTTTCAATAGTTTGGTTATCATGGGTAACTAGCTCATGTTTGAGAAGGTGAAGGATATGAATTTAGTTCTTGAGAGGATGATGAAAAATTCTTGAAGCAGAATCAAAGTTGTGAGAGATAGTGAATGTGAAGATAGTTGATAAAGAGTTTATTTTATAGTATGGAGATTATATGATTTGGGTAGGGTGTTGAATATTTAAAAAGTGGCTAAGATGGTAAGGTGAAGTGTGATTGTGAAATCCATGGATGGTTATGAAATGAGATTGATTTAAGCTGTAAAATATTGAGATTTTAGAGCTTAGTTTAAGGAAAGTGAGTGTAATCATTTATTCATTAATTAAAACGAATAAACGAAAACGTTGACTTATCAAAACTTCTAGATTCTAATAACATAGTGAAGACATGCTTTAGCCTATAAGTGAACACTCATCCCGAGAATTCCCAGGTAGGCATCCGGGTCCCTCGTCTGATTGGGATTTATGCGCAATGCCAGTCCTAGACAGAAAACTTAGAATACAGGCGTTCACCCTTCCAGATTGCACATGTTCGTTATTAAAATCTAGAACTTCGACGAGATCTTCAAGGTGGTTCAGGCTAAACCTGAGGATTTGTCCTATTAATCTAAGAGTAGATCTTGTGATGGAGAGCACTCTTCTTTTAGGGACTAAAGTAAGGATAAGAAGTAGGATAGAGAATATAAGAAAGTAAGGTTGCAAGTAAAAGGAGCAAGTACTGATTAAAATCCTATGGTTATAGACTAGATTATTTTTTTTTCCTAATAACCTAATTCCCTATAACCATGGCTCTGATACCAATCTGTAACACCCCGACCGATGGCGGAAACATCGGGATGTCACGTATTGATGATTGTTCAGTAGCTCATGGTAGTACACAAGTTTAAATAATCCTTTATTTCATTACAAAATTGAATTACATTAAAGTCTACATCAAATAATCAAACAAAGCTTAAAACTTCAAATATCTCCTCATGCTAGCTCTAGACTTCAAGCACTAGTATTTCCTGTTGAGTTTGGAAAAAATGGGGGGGGGGGTCAACTAGAAGTCGGTGAGAATACATAAGCCATGTCAAGCAAATAGTTTTAGTATAAAAGTTTAGCAATTCATATGTCTATCGTAAGTTTAAGTCTACATGAATAAACATGATATGTTGAATCGACATAATCAAACCTTTGACTAGTTTAGGTCCATCCCGCCATCCACGGTTCACCTTAATAATATGTTGGAACGATAACAATCACCCACGCTACCTATGTAGGAGGTACACGTATCCGGGTGGGATTGTCAATCCAATAGATCTATTATTGAGTATCGCCGGCTTGGCCATAGCTAATGATTATGTAATGTTGAAACTCGTTGAAACTCGTTGAAACTGTTGTTGTCTAATTCATGAGGCATTAAAGTTTACAACTAGACATGTATGTAGAATTGCTTAAGTATAATGTTGCAAGTATGAAGAATTGCATAAACATGGTTACGTAAACTCACCTTAGCAAAGTATTAAGTCTCGAGAAATAGAATATGTGTAGCCCCAAAGTTGCCAATTACAAGAGCTTATAATCAAAGTTTCAATTGTAGAAGTAATAGACTATAGAAGAAAGGTATGAGGGAAAGTTTAATCGGATTGAAACAATCGATTTAGAGGTGCAAAGTATAATGGGTCATAGGTGGGTTTTTATACTAGTTTTGGATTCAATTAGCCATTAAAATTGGTCAACACCATAAAGTAAGGTTTTATGATGAATTGACTATTTGACTAAGACTTTGACTCCAAGAATTATGTTTGTCAAGACTTTGACTCTTGACTCAAGGCTTTATTAAAAAAAATCTTGTATGTGAAAAAAAAAAAGAATTTAGAATCATATTATTATTATTATTATTATTATTATTATTATTATTATTATTATTATTATTATTATTATTATTTATATACATTTATTTATGTATATAAGTTGTGAATTAGGATAAATAAAGACTTAGGCACATTTGTATAATATTAATGATAAAGGTGTAAAAAATATATATATATATATATAAGGGCTTTTTATGTATTAAAATTTTGGGGAAAATTTTGCGATATTACATCTGTGTTTTGATTAAATTTAGGTATGTTTGAGTTATGGTCTCCATGTTTGTTGATTGTTTTTATCCCTTTATTTTCTGAATTGAATAAGGAATTAGACAGATCGATGTTCTGGTTGAATTTAGGTTTGTTTGAGATATGGTATCCATGTTTGTTGATTGTTTTGACCCCTTTGTTTTCTGATTTGTATAGGAATTGGACAGTTCTATGTACTGATTGAATTTAGGTATGTTTGTTCTATATTTATATGTTTTACCATAAGCATGTTAAAGTGGTGCCATTTCTTGATATGTACATGTGAATTAAGAATGTTAATGCACATGTGCATAACGTAGTTGCTAGTAATAAAAGTAATTTTAATGCACATGTGCATTTATACTGATATCATTATGGTCATTCACTATAACGCACACGTGCATATGTTATGGTCTAGAGTAATTGAGGCGCGTCACATGAGTAAGAATTATTGTGGCTTAGTTCCGTTTAATAATTTCTTGACAGGATGTTGGAGGCCGATTGTCAAACTTCTTAATTCTTTAATCCTGCAAAACAGAAGCCTTTCTCTTTTCATTAAAGGCAACATGGGTGATGGAAGCGATATCAGATTATAGCTAGATTAATGGAGTGGAGATCAACTACTCAAAGACAAATGGCCGTTATTATTCGCGATTTCGCCTGACAAAAAAAGTTCGCTGCAGGAAGTATGGGACAAGCATGCAACAGAAAGATTGGAATGGTTGAGAAGTCCAAATTCTGAAGAAATGATGCAACTTATTCAGATGATTTTGTTGCTGAGTAGTATTCGCTTGAGTTCGATCCGAGATACTTGGATATGGGAAGGTACAACAGATGGTTTATTCACTATTAAAGACTGCAGGAACAAGTTGTACTTGGCTGCAACAGCTAGCCGAAAACTACACATGAGCTGGTCAACTTGGGTCCCTCTAAAAGTTAAAGTTTTCTCTTGGAGAGTTGAAGTGGAGCAGCTACCAACTAAAATGGCTATATCGAGAAGGAATGTTCAGCTTAATAATGTTTCTTGCGTTCTTTATGACTTGGTTGACGAAACTGATGCACATGTGCATAATTTATATGGTAATGTTGAAATTAATGTTAAGCACATGTGCATTAAGGTTTAATTCTTGTTATCATTTAGGCTGTATATAGTTTATATGGTAATGTTAAAATTAATGTTAATGCACATGTGCATTAAAGTTTAATTCTTATTAATATGGATCTGTTTAATTTGTTGTAGGTGTTTTACGACTACAAATGGATAGAAGGCAGTGATTGTTGGGAATGGAGAGGTGACAAAGACGGAATTTATACGGTCCGGAAGGCAAAATAGTTGTTCGTCGATTGCAGCAACAATCTTGTCGGACAGAAGGTTAAGTGGAAGGTCTGGACTCCTCTCAAGTGTAAGTTACTGATATGGCGAGTAGTTCGGAGTCGTATACCTACAAAACAGGAGCTGGAGAAACGTGGAGTCATATTAGCAGACGATATCTGTCCATTATGCACCGAAGCTGCTGAAACAGTCACACATTTATTTACAGGTTGTTGGTTCGCACAGGAGTTGTGGTTTAGGATATGCAGATGGTGTCGGTTGCAGCCGATGCCGCTGTTTGATGTTGATGATCTGATGCATGTGGCTGCAACAAGTACGAAGATCGCTGCGCAGCGGAGTTTACTCAGGGGTATTGTATACACAACCATATAGTGTCTTTGGAATGAGCGGAACGCAAATGTTTTCTCGGATAAAAGTCGGCGACCGGTTAAAGTAGTTGAATATATTAGTGAAATGCACATGTGCATGCAGAACACGTATCTTATGTTATAGTTTTTATAAAGAGTTGTTTTAATTTTATTCATGTTTGTTGTCCTACACATGTTTTATTTTTCGTTTTATGTTATAATATGTCTGACTAAACAATTGACAAGTTCGAGTGTATTTTGTATCTCAATTTACGTACATTTAATGATCGTTGAATAAAATTGTTTACCCCATGTAACGTCCATTTAATAATCATTTAATTATGATAATTGACAATTTATTAAAAATGTGATTTAATAGTTAAATGCACATGTGCATACTGTATATATCTGTATATATAACAGCGAAATGCACATGTGCATCAGGGATGACGTCATATGACGTCACAACATCCATTTTTTTTATTTATTTTTATTTTTTTATTTTTTTTCGAATTAATAATGCAAAATAATCATTTTGGTGTTTTTACTTTTTTTTATTTATTTAGGTTATATAAATTTTTTTTTTATTTTTTGATGGAGGAGTTTTTGTAGACACCCTTCATATTTACAAAAATATCATCTGTTCACACTGGTTCTTTGTTTCTCTCCCTAAATGGTGGTTCTCAAATGATCCAAATTCTATATATATATATATATATATATAGGGGAAGGTTCGATTGAGAACTCATAGTTAGGGAGAGAACTCGAGAACTCCTACTTAAATTAAAAAAAAAAAATCATAACTCAAAATTTAAGTCAAAAACCAAAAATCTGGTTTGGAGCTTCTCTTTCCCACGTCATCCCGATTCAGAAAAAAAAAAATAAAAAAAAAAAATAAAAAAAAATAAAAAAAATAAAAAAAATAAAAAAAAAAATAGGCGACTTCTAATGCACCTGTGTAGTAAATGTCCAGTTAGCTTTAGGGCTTAGTTTTTTGGTTTAGTTTAGCTTTTAGGGTTAGTTTTTTTTTTTTAGTTTAGTTTGTAAGGTTTAGGTTTTTGGGGGTGGGGTGGGGGTGGGTAGGGTGGGTTTAGGTTTTTGGGTAGGGGGTTAGGTTTTTTGGTGGGGGTTAGGTTTTTGGTTGTGACGGGTGGGGCTTAGGTTTTTGGTAGGCGGTGAGTGGGGTGGGTTTAGGTTTTTGGGTGGGGGGTGGATGGGTGGATGGGTGGTTTAGGTTTTTGGGTAAGCGATTTAGGTTTTTTAGTGAGGGTGGGGGTGGGTAGGGTGGAATTAGGTTTTTGGGTGGGGGTAAGTTGGGGGTAGGTGGTTTAGGCTTTTGGGTTATACTACACATGTGCAGTAGCGTTTTTTAGGTGTGTTTTTTTTATTTTTTTTTATTTTTTTCCGAACGGGTATGACGTGGGAAAGAGAAGCTCCGAACTAGTTTTCTATTCTTTTACTAAAATTTTGAGTTATGATTTTTTTATTATATTTTTTTGTATTTAATTAGGAGTTCTCGAGTTCTCTCAATAAAATGAGTTCTCTATTGAACCAACCCCTATATATATATATATATATATATATATATATATATATATATATATATATATATATATATATATATATATAGGCTAAGTATCATGTGAAACCCTCTTGAGTTGAGAAAACCCGTGAAAACTCTATGTAACAACATTTTTTTCCTAACTTTTTTAGAACTTATATATGTAATTTTCTTAGTTTTGGCAAAAAAAAAAATCAAAAAAGCACGGAATAGATTTTTTTTTTTAAATTACTTAACAAACATGTTACATATGTAACAATGCTTACATATGATAAATAACGAGTTTGTGTATCTACCCGGTGTTATCTGAGTTATGTTTTTTTACCTTTTTTTTTTAAATTACCTACCCCCACCACGTTTTCTGAGTTGTTTTTTTACCTTTTTTTTATTTGAACCTTTATATTATACATTTAAAACTTCATTTAAACTTGAAATATTCATAACTATTTCAATTTTATCCAAAAATTATAAAAATTTCTGTGCAGAATCTGGGCACGATAAACTTAATTTTCACATTTTGAATTTCTGAAAAATATTTTATATTCATATTTTTATTAATTTAAATTATTTTAATCCCAATATTTTTGGAAAATTATTTTTAAACATCAGAAACTTGATTTCAATTTATTGGACCAAAAATAATTAATTTTTATTGAATTTCCTATTCTAATCATTTAAACATGATTTAAATTCATTAAATCAGTTTTAAATAAAAATAAAATGAGAAAAATTGTTGAATATTTATTTTTATAATTTTTCATTAGAATTTATTTATTTTTCACAAAAAAATATCATTTTTGAACCATAGTTAGTATTTTAGTCATATTTATGCTTATTTAAATACAAGAAATTCTGGTTTATAGATATAATTTTTTTATAAAACAGAAATATTTATAGGTTGAAAAACATAATCATCATTTGTTTACTCATTTGTGTAATGTATAATCATTTTGTTCAATTATTTGTAATTATTGTAATTATTTACAATTATATTTTAAAACAATTAATTTAATTCTTTTGTCCCAATCTTTTGGAACTACTTTTTAACTAGATAATCAATTGGTAATAAGTATATTACTTAACCACATTTATAAACTTTGTCATATTACTTTTGATATATAAGTTTTATATTAATTAGATTTATCGTAAAAACTCTAATTCCCCAAATCGACATAACAAACCCTAATGCCTTAGACCCTAGATACGTTTGACTTTTAAGACATCTCTCATATTAGTATTCTTATACGTTATAGGTTGAATTTCTCAGAATTCCCATTCATTAGCTCACGACAGCTTAAGTTGGATTTTGATCGATTTCGCAAACTGTGAGTATACTTGTCTCCCTTTTCATTTTTACACTTTTGGGGTTAGACATGTACACATATACTAACTTACACATACACTTCCGTATAAACTTTTATACGATTACAATTCACATACGTGTCTCGTTATCTTGGTGCTTTATGCTAGACTTAAACGTAGTTTACTTGCATTGAATGCTCAAATGCTCTATTGAATAAATGCTCGTATGCTCAAATTCTCTAATGAACAAATTCTTGAATGATTAAATGCTCAAATTGATTTAACACATGTTATGGTGCTCAAATTATTTTGAATGGTGTTAGTATACTTTGTGTGAATCATATTTGTTTGACTTTATCATGTGTGTTTACTATGTGTTTACATATTGCCTTGATTAATCTTGACACATGAATTGTAAAACATATTCCTTAAACTTATTTTATATGTATACAAACCAAGTATGCTCACCAACATTATTTTTGTTGACAAAATTATTTTCATACATGATTCTGGTTGATTGTTGATATATTTCATGTAGGACATGTGGACTTAGTACAAACTTAATCACGACAACGTGTGGAATAGTATTTGTACTTGATGATATTTGTAATTGTAACTTGAAGCATTGAATAAAATATTTACACTTTAGTACCATGAGCTGTTGAACAATCGTCACTACGTGACACCTTGATGTTTTCGTCATTGATTGGGGTGTTACAGATTGGTATCAGAGCCTCGGTTATAGGTAATTAGGTTATTATTAAATGACCTAGACTATAACTAAGAACCTATACTTGACCTTATATGTCTTTATCTGTTTATTTGTTCCACTAACCTTTCTCCTTTGTCACCTCTCATTCTTTCCCATACCTCTCTCCATTTCATTATTTCTTCATCATGGGCTTTGAGGATAACTTCTCTTGGAGAAAAGGCCTACACTTTGGAGCATGCTGGATGTTCTTGGCCTAATCGCCTACACTCGGTTTTAATTGATAATTCATTCTTTCAAAATGTCGAACTCTACGTGAGAGAACACGTGCAATCTGGAAGGGTGGATGCCTGTATACTGGGTAATCTAGGATAGGCAAGCATAGCATATAAATCCGAATCAACTAATGGACCAGTTATTCTTACCTAAGGATTCCTGGAGTGAGTGTCCACTTATAGGCTAAAGCATGTCTTCATTAATCTCTAATTGAGTTCGATTCCTTTGAACAGTCAAGGTTTTTGTTGGGTCTTATGACTAGACAAGAACCCCCCAATGTTTTCATGTTTTATCGTTGAGCTATCGTTTTTATGGTGAACTGTTTTATACAATATATATCGTATGTTTCATGGTGCATTTTATAATTATTTTATCTACATATTTCAGTCTCCACGATCATTGAATATATATTTTCTTATTCCAAATATTGTTTGTAAACCTATGATTCTTTTTTGTTGGATTCTTAATTCATTAATCTAACCAAAACTTATACACACTTATTATCATATTCGATACTTTGCATCACACTACAACAACCCTTGCACAAACAATCCTTCACACTTCATTTTTAGATCTCAAGGGGCACAACATTTCATTATCTAAAATTGGAAGGATTTCTTATCCATCCTATACATATTTTATACAACCATAGTACACTATACTTTACCTAATACTTGTGTAGGGGCATAACCTGATCTAAAAAAAATGCCTTGACAATTTCCATATTAGCCTCATCAAATACTCTATCAACACATGGTTTCCTGAACTACCAACCATTAACGATTGGTACACCTTGTAGTTTTGAATTCGTTAAAACATTTCACATTTAAGGGAAATAAATAATGGTTTTCAATAAATAAAATTGGGTATACAAAACCAAAAGAAAATGTAAAAATACAAGAATTTTCTTAAAAATTATCAAGGAACCTGGAATCATCCTTACGTTTAACAAATTCATTTCAGCTCCTGGACTGTTTTCACGTATGTTTGGAATTTAATTTAGCATTTGGTGTATTTGACTTTCAACTTTAATTTCAATCATACGTGATAATCATAAGTTTTCTTGTAACTAATGGAAGTTTTAGCCCCGTGACATGTAACTTATGAGTATCTCGTAACACGGAAATTTCCTAACGTTCCTTGAAACATGAGATTTGATTTTCCTTATTCAAAGTAATTAACATGGTCATTGGTGATGTTTGAAATCAATGAATTTTCTTAAAACCTACAAATTTGACTTCATTTTGTGATTTAGACATTCTCTCAAGAACTTGGAAATTGGAACTCCATTTAAGATCCGATCTTTTGTTCATAACACTTTCGACACTTATATTATCTTAAACTTGGAATTATTAGACAAGATAAACTCTTATTTTATGTTCAAAAAGAGAATTCTTAACATGTTATCGTTTCATCATGATGATACATATATGTTGACTTAGATTGTAAGTAGTTTGTTATCCTTGCACGAATTCTGTATGCCTTGAGTTAGATTATAGTCTTCATGTCATAGCTAGAACTTACGTGAATCTTGATTTCATATAAACAACCTATATGTCTACTTATGTTATGATCTTCATATCTAAAGCTACACATATAAATGGATGTTATAATTGGGTTGATATATTATTGTCATGCGTGAATTACATATGACTTGTTCATACTTTACTTTCAAAATAAATGGTATGTGAACATTCATTATATGATCTACTTATGAGCAATCATAATACATGCATTCTTTTTTTTTTTTGGATTCATATTTCATTAGCGAGATGGGATATTCGTATCTCTGAACTAAACATGTGTAACTTATCCTTGTGCAAACATTTGGACCGTGGACACCTTATACACCAAATGACATAGAGAACCGATGAACTAATCTAGTGTTCATGTTTAAGTTGAAGTGTTATTGTATTCACTTGGGACATAATGAACTACGCATGTGTCGGTGCTCGTGTTGAAGCGTTAAAATATTCTTTTAGCATGGAAACATACGAGGAAAGCTAGTTCTCCGGTTAGAATAAGTTTTCGACTTGAGCGAAGCTAGGAAAATCTTTACTTTGTCAAAGTGTGTCTCTAGTGTCTTATGATCAGATGCAGTGAACGGATTAGCATAAGAGGTGAACCTGGTTAAGGGAAGGACCTCATAATGCCCTAACTGTGCATGAATCATGACACCCCTCTCTTTGCATAAATTTCATACGTTCAATCGTTAACGGTATTGAGTTAGTGTCATAGAAGGACATAACCCCATAATGTAAGGTAAATTGGCGATTGCGGCCTGGAACGTAATCATGAATTTACAGGTACATTGTGGTGGTGTGAAATTCTATTAGGGTTTTAAAGGTGTGGTGGGTTCGCTGCGGTACACCCTATATATAAACACTGATGGTGCATCGGAATGAGAATGGAAGTCAAACCAAGAACAAACCCTAGTTGGTCTTTAGTTTAAGTCATTCGCTTTAAACCTAAACTTTAAACATCATGTTGATTTCAACTCTTATCCCTAGAGTCTTGTGTTAGGCTCTACGAAATTCTTAGAGTTCTTTATAAATACTAAGTGGTCTTTGCTAATGGGAGCAACTTAATTCAAAAACCTCTAAAATTCCATTAGCTTTCGTTAGAGAATCCTTGATGATCCTCAAGCCTTTCTCCTTCTTATATTACTAAAATTATTTTAACTTTTGCTCATTTTGTCACACCCTTAAATTACACTTGTGGGGTTTTACCACGATGTGCGTGACATACCAGGATCTAAGTCAACGGTCACAAATATGATATGAAAATAACGTAATAAAACCAACCAGACAGTTTAAAAGTTAGACAATAATAGGACAGCGGAAGTAGTTATCAAGGTTTACAAACCAAAACATAATAGTCTAAACGTTTGGAAGAGAGTTTATTAAACGATGCATGAGACAGACGGATGCTATGAACTCCAGTGCATCGTAAACCAGTACAACTACCTTAGCGACCTGAGAAAACATGCAATGTTAGTCAACACGTACAGTGCCGTGCCGGTGAGTCACATAGATAAATTTTGCAAATGTTAGTAAAGTTCGTAAACAAAACCCAACAATCCTTACATCTATGCCTGATGCTAGCTAGACATCGTTACATGATACTAAAGTGTCGTGAACCATTGCTGAACGTTAGAAATGCCTCAATACCCGTCACCAGACATCACCCGGTGCTGTAAGTTAGATAGGACAAATATGCACCCGTCCGACTCCCAGTCAACCTGAGTGGGGCTTTCCAGGCCCAATAGATCTATTCACACTTTCCCCGATATGTATCCACATATTAATGGTTCACAAGTTAGAAGGACTTTAGATGATGTAATGTCACTTAGTACCCATGTGAGATAATGTAATATGTTGGTCTAAAAGTTTGTAAAGTTCGTACCGCATGTTTCTACCCCAAATATGAAAACAGTAAAATGTGGGGACGTGACACTCACCTTAGATTACGGTTTTCATGTAAATTAGAATACCGGCTTGTTATGGTAGTTCGACTACTGGAAACCTACCATAGATAGCCTATTAATGTTTGACCGATGATAAGTTTGTAAGACAACTCTCAGTGTCCAAGATCTTGACTTTAAATGTTGTAAAGGATCGTTTTGTTAGAAATCAATGAATTTATCACACAAGTAGAGCAATTTAGGTGCGGAATCCCTAAATCACATGCAATATCATAATCAAACAATCAGAACTTGTGAAGATCCATTTCATTAATAATCATGTGTTGTTTTAACTTTAAAGACCTTTGATTACAATGAAAAACCTAATACAGAAGGTTCTAGACACTTTTAGAGAACACACACTTTCACATACCAAATGACACAACCAATTGACTTGCAAAACAAACTTAACCTATTTATAGACTGCACATTCGACCTCTGCAATGGCCGAATGGCCTCGTTCGACCTCTTCAGGGCTCGAACAAACAAAACTAACACATTTAAGCTTCGTTCGACCTTCCTTTAATCTCATTCGACCCCACGATGGGTCGAATGGCCTTCAAAATCTACCAATCTTCATTATTTGATGTCGTTTATAGAATCAAAGTGATAGCCACACTAATGTATCAACAAACTCTCCCTTGGCTATTGCGTGGATTATTTTTAATGATATTCTAGCGTCTTGTTCATGAGTTTGATCTTCAAAGTCTTCGTTTTCTTTGCGCTCATTTTTGGTTCTAATTGACGTTTGTGTGAACTTTCTCTCATAGCCTCTCTAACCTTCACATACTTTCCGAGTAACTTATTATAGTAACAACTAGCATTAACATCCCAAGCGAAACAAAAACAAACAACTCTGTAGAAGATCATCCCTTGCTCTACATCATGAACTTCAAAGAAATAGGATTGAAGTATAACATGTTAATGTCTTCAGCAGAGCAGTTGATTAACCACATCGGATCAAACACTCTAATCTTCTTGAACATCAACTTTGGATCTTTATCTCGTAACACAATCACAGCTTCAGTCATCTTCCAATCATAATACCAATAGTTAAAGTCTTTGCTGAAATTCTGTTGTATTGGCATCAATGGTATTCTCTTCATCACCACAGGAGGTTTATATTTCAACGTCACCTTATTCAATCCAGTCTTTGGATCAACCTCTTTGTGTACAATACGTTTCGGATATTGAGGTCTAAATAAGTTCCATTTCGTTCTACTTTCCCAACTCATCTTGTCTGCAAACCATCCAACAGCATCATTATTCACAGAAGTACCAGACAATGTGTGTCTACAAACATCTCTCACCGCCCAGTGTGGTAGTGTTTTGATGTTATGGAATCTTTAAAAGTACAGAATTACTTTTTCCACTTCACTCCAATACATTTCAGCTGTGGAAAGTACTTCCAACCCAATGCTCTTCCTTTAAACACTTTGTTGTGATGTTTATAGAAAGCACCTTGTACTTCTGCTACTGGTCTGTTAGCTTCCTTTTCATTCAATTTCCTCAATAATTATTTCAATTCTTCAGATTGTTTGTAAGGTTGTTTCTTTTCAGCTTCCTTACCAAACACTTCATCTAAAATCTTCTTGCCTTTCTCTTTGGCTAACGTTTCAGCTTCATTTAATGTTTCTTCATTAATCTCAGGAATTACCATATTCTTCTTCATAGGATAGTATTCAGGATACTCTTCATGAGTAATATCTTCTATTTCATCTTCTTCAAAGAATGGAGCATCCTGATCATCTGAATGTGTTCCTGCTTCTTTAACTGGAATATCATGGATCACTTATTATTTCATGATATCTTCTAGTGACTTCCCTATCTGCTTTGCAAGACCTTCAAGTACTTCATTTGTCATTGCTGCAGATAATTCTCCATCCTCAAGATCAGGATCTTGATTATCAATCAAATACTTCATATCATCACCTTCAAAGATCTCAGGAAATCTTCCAGTCAATTCTATTGTCCAAACATTTCTTTCAAGCATTTGTTTGTACAATCACTTATCATCATCAGTTAAAGCATGAATCTTCTCACTCCAGAATATACTTTCATCTTCATCAACATTTTCACTTCCTTTCTTTTCTTTAGAACTTGATTTGCCTTTGCTGCCTTTGTCAGATTCTCTTTTCTTGAACCTAAACTGCTTTGCATCATTATCACCATCATTAGTATCTTTATCACTTGATTCTTTGTCCTGGTTAGAACTTTTTCCTCCTGCATTATCATCATCATCATCTTTATCATCTTCATCAAAACTATCATAATCAACCCGTTGTTCCTCCTCTTCCTCTTCTTCCTCACCTTCCTTCAATTGTGGTGCTTCAGAATATAATTTGCCAATAATTTTCTTCATCTCTTTGGTTTTGCCTACAATCAGCTTTATTCTTTTTCTGTGTCTTCTCTCTGAAGTCTTCATCTTGACTGTTTCTTCTAATTCATCATGACGTTTTTTAGAAGATAACACAATTTTCAGCAAATTAGACTCATTCTCTTTCATCTGTCTGATCTCTGCCTGTTGCTGATTGAATGCTTTCATGACATTAGCAATCTGATGATTAACAGCTTCCATTGCTTCGTCAGAAACTGTAAAACACTCTTTAAAGTTGCAGAGATGTTGTCAGGATTCAGTTGTGATGATGGATCTATAGTAATAACATCTTGAGCTGTTTTCTTCTTCTTTGTGACTGGGGATGTGACTAGTGTTGTAGCTTTAGAACTAGTTGCTACTGGAACTTTCTTCCCAACAATCAGCATATCAATCTCATTGTTTCTCTTCTTTCTATGAGCTTCCTTCTTTGACATAGTTTTCTTCCTTCCACGCACAATCTTAGCTCCTGGAACTGGTGAACCTTGCATATCATCAAGATTAAGTATCAGCTCCTTATTCTCTTAAGTCACAGTCTTATTCCTTTGCTCTTCAAAAATCTTCTCCAATGCTTCAGGCGTACTAATCTCAGTGGCCTTGGGATTAGTAACCTTAGCAGTTTCTGTAGCAGAATCCCATTCAGCTTCATCTTCTGTTTCTTCAGAATCAAAAGAATCTTCATCAACAAGCAACGTCTTTGTCTTACCTTTACCTTTAGTCACCTTCTTTGACTTGGTTTCTTTTTCAACTACCACTTGTTTGTTTACCCTTTCCTGACATTGCACCTTTGTTAATCACTTGTCTCTTTCTCTTAGTAGTCTTATCAACCGGACATAATGGACTGTCAGAATCAGAATTACTCTAAGTATTTCTCACTTTATCTGGACCTGGATCCTTGTAAGCAACTGATCTCAAATGTCCAAACAGATTCTTATAAGGTGGCTTCTCATCATCAAGAACACCTTTATACACTTTCATCCTATTCAACATAGTCTGATTCATGTTAGTTTGATTGATAATTTGTATTGGATCCCTTCTCAAATCTGGATACTTGTTATCAAACACCATTTGTAAAAACCCGGGATACCTAAAAAACTTATCCTTCTTCAACCCTTGTAATACTTCAATCATGTGATGGAATATCATTCCAGACACATTGAAAGGTTTGTTTAGTATGAGAGCAACCACCAACGAACATAAACTCTTCCTCAGCACATCATAGCCTTCACTCACTGGTTCGAACACATGCAGAATCACATGTAACAAATACTTGAACTGAGGACACAACTTGGCTTTGTGCAATAAACAGTCTGTGATTGGACCGTTATACTTCATTCTCAAGAAACACTTGCGTTGTTCAGTCCATGATAGTTCTCTTGGATCAGTAGGAGAATCTTGTAGCTGCAATGCCTGTTTGATGTCTTGTTCAGAAACTAACACCAAATTGCCTCGAATTCTGCTTTCAATAACTGTATTGTTCTCCCAAAAATCAACTTGATGATCCTTGTAAGTAGTCATAGGTGTGGCAAGAGCATAAATCATTCTACATCTTTTCAAAAATTCAACAATTCCAGAGAATCCTTCGTACTTGCTGACTTCTCCAACATAAGCACAACAATTATGTTTATCTTCGAAATTCAGTGGCTTTGGTGCTTCTTGCTCTGGTTGTTCAGCCATTATATCTGCAAAAACAAACAAAACAAACATGAAAATACATTAAATCAAACAAAAGCATGAAAATGGTCAAATATCATCTTCATTCGACCTAACGTGGGTTTGAATGAAGTTTGAATGATGTCGAATGACATTAAAACTCGTTCATTCGACCATTTGATGTTCATTCGACCCTTCAGAAAGGTCGAATGACCATCTGATTCAATTTGAAAATTTGGAATTTTTGTTTAGTCCAATTTAACATCTGATTTTATTCAAAAACAACCTAAAACAGCCAACTAACACATAAGAATGATCAATTTCATCAATTAATCCATTATAGATGGTTTTCCCCAAAAACTAGGGTTTAAACAATCGAATCTGTTCATTAATGTGTTTAAATCCTTAATTTTGTGATTATATCTCCCCCCCCCCCCCCTAAAACCATCGATAATGGTTAATCTATGGTCAATTGATGTTCACAAACAGTGTAAGACCACAAATTAAACAATTAGGGTCCATAGGCTTTAAACATCGATTATGAACTGATTACATGCCCATTACGTGTAAAAATTGGATAGAAATGATCAGAAACATTTAAAGAACAAGATTTTATGGTGTAAAATGCAAGGGCAACAAGGTGAGTTAATAATCAAAGTTTTTGAAAAATTATGTGTGGCTTCGATTGAAGCATCAGTTATATATAGGCAAGGCTCATTCGACCCTTTCAGGATTCGAATGAGAAGATCCAAAGTTCATTCGACCTAACTGGAGGTCCGAATGAAAATTAGATGGTTCGATTGAAAACGTATCAAACAAACACTCTCATTCGACCACGTACTAAGGTTCAAATCAACCCTCAGAAAACTCATTCGACCTAACGAAAGGTCGAATAAGAATCTGGAAAAATGAAATTTTATCAAATGTCCGATTCGATTCCCGTTTTATCATTTTAAACCTTGAAAACCTTCAAACATGCAAAATTTCTCATTTAAATGATACAAAACTCGGATTGGTTCGTCAAACTTCAGAAAAGGACTATCATCCAACATCAGTTGTCGAAAATAACATAGAAATGTAAAAATTGTGGATTTTCTGAAATTTATGCTAGAACACACCAAAAATCTTTTTGAGTTTTTGTATATATGAAGAAAATGAAAAATTTAAAGCAGTAAACATTTTGTGATTTCCAGTAAGAGGATCATATCAGTTTATGAGAAATCTGATCACAACGTTGATCTGTAATATATTATCATTAAAGACAGTGTTTGATATGGCAATTGCTGATATTGTAATCCATATAAGCTCACATGCAGACCGTTATGCAGTGCTTTAAAATGATATTCATTAAGTGTATTAAAAACTAACAAGCTTATGGTTCCCACGCACACGACATACTCCCGTATCAAGGAATTTGCACAAAGCTTCGCCGTAACGCGTGATTATGCCAATGTTATCCGTTATTTACAAGATACAAAGCACAGAGGTGTAAAGGTCAGCAAATCAATGCTACAAAGTAACATGTGCACACGTACAAGGTTGAGGCTGATATAAATCATGATTTTCATCATAGATTGGATACGATGCATTAAATGATCTTTGATCATTGTTATACATTAAGTTCCTCAATTAGGTAACTTTTAGTTTTGGCATATAAGCTCTTTTTGCAAATATCTTGATTGAGTCTAGGTCCATAAATCAATATGATAAAAGATCAATCAAGATACCCCGGATAACAATTAACATAACGACCCAAACCTCAGATTTTGGCAACCCTATCAAACGAAATTACGGTACTAAGATCATATGCCCATGAGTTGTTCAGCCACATAGCGAGTAGTTCGTTATGTTTGTATCACTAAGGCACGCAATAATAAATCTACGAAGCCTACCAGCACATCACACAAAATTAGCACACGCCTTATTATTCATTACAAATCTTTAGCATGTTTCAAATTCTAACTGATGTACTACCATTTCCTCTTTTACTCCTGGAAAAACATTTTTGAATTTTCTAATTTTTATGGATTTTTTGAAATTTTTTAATGTTTTTGGTTTTTTCCAAAAATAAAAGCTCCCCCTAAAATGAAAGACATATTTTTGGATTATTTTTTTTTATTTTTATTTTGAAAAAAAAAAAAACAAAAACAAAAATTGATAACCGGATCTTCTCTTTTATACCATTAGCTTGTAACAAAAATTCAAAATGTGATTTATCAAAAGCTTTGGTAAACAAATCGGCTCTTTGATATGTGGTGTGGATTTTGACCATGTCAATCAACCCTTTAGCATAGCAATCCCGAATAAAATGTTATCTAACTCGGATATGCTTAGCCTTGGAGTGATTAACAGTGTCTTTAGTGAGTGCGATGGCTGCTTCATTATCGTAATGAATGGGGGTTCTAAGATGTTAGGATCCGAGTTTGATTGTTTTGATTTGTTTAAGTAAAGATGAGACAAATGAAGTTAACTACAAATGGAAAGTGCAGCGGAATGATAAACTATTAATCAAAACAAGATAATAATTGTTTTCAATCGAATGCTTTCATTAATTGAAAGATTACAATATTACAAGTACTCCCACTCAGCCGGATCACTCTGTGATTGTTTATCTGAGAGAATGTTTCGAGTGATGAATAGAACAGTACAAGCACTGTTCTATTTATAGACAAATCTAAACCACTGATGATCTAAGCTGACGTCACCTAAGACAGTGACCTCTAACAGAATAACAACATAAAACATCTGTTAAATACAAACTACTGTTACATTGTAAAACATTGTAAGGTAAACTGCTGTTGGGGAAAACTCTGATGGTCTTGTATCATCTGTTGGAGCCTAAGTGCTATTGGCTCCAACAGACCTTTAGTCTTCAGCACTTTAGTCAGCAGTTGTTCTTTATTAGACCTTTAGTCAGCAGTTGTTCTCTAGCAGTTGTTTATCCAGCAGTCCTTTGCAGCAGCAGTTGTTTCCAACAGTTGTTGAGTACAGCAGATGTTAGGGTCAACAGTCTTTTGGGAGAAGTATCTTGTAAACTGCTGTTTATTTCTAAGGATCAACTGAGTAGTATATTTTGGCTTTCCAATCATCTGTTCTTCTCCAGGTCAGCAGACCCAACAATCTCCCCCTAGAACAGATGATGCCAAAACTAAACTTTATTCTTGATCTTTATTTCCTCATCAGACTTTCTCTGGTTTGACCTTTGAATTGTAACTCAAAGTTCAATGAGTAGAGGTCTTCTGCATCTCTTTCAAGCTCAAGGTTCAGCAGTGTTTGGAGGTTATCTGCACACAGGCCATATGCATCATCCATACTTAGCTTTTGAGCTTCTCCATCTGATCTGAGCAGAGTCAATTCATGGGTGTCTTTGTTGTACTTCCATTTTAGAATTTTTGAATCAGAGGATTTGCTTAGATGCACTTTTATTCTGGATTAGTTTGGTGATGGAGGTCTCCCAATGAGTTCTCTAAGTTTTTCAGAAGTGGGATCAGAGAAATAGTGTATTTGATTGTAGAGGCCCTCCTTTATAAAAGTATCAGCAAACTTCTTCTGATCTTCTTCAGACATTTCTTTCTTCTTTTTGAACTGTCTTCTTGCAGCAGCAGATAGATCAGAAGTGTTAAGTAGGCTGTCTAATGTAAAAACCTGTTGAGGTCTCTTATGTAGACCCAGACATCCTGCATTGCAACCAACAGTGGCAGACGGCATCCAATAACCATACTTGACATAAAAAGCCCATTGTTCCTCGGTATAACCTATACCCTCCCATTCTGCCCTAGTACGCCCACCTTCCTGAGACGTAACCGACAGCCCAGGTTTCTTAAATTGAGGTTCATATGGTTCTTCATATTCAGCCCCTGGATCTGATTCATAACCAACAGCCCATTCAGGTGTGTAACTTACATCATGCACATCATCCTCCGGTGTCATATAGTCTTCTGGTGGCGGATATTCTTCGGGGAAAATGTAATCAAATGCCGCATTCCAATCGAAATCTTCGTCGCTTACAAACCCATCATCCCCCTGCTCTAAGGGTATAACCGGTTTTAGGGGCGGGATAACCGGGTCAACAAGGGGTAGGGGTTCATGTTCAGCTGCAATAGGGAGGATATCTAGTTCAACAGGTGGGGGTAATTCAGGTGCAATTGCCATGTCCGGTTCATTTTGAGGTGGCTCGTGTGCGATTGGGTTGAGATGCTGACGGGCCTCAAAAACCTCCCAAGGGGGAGTGCTGGGATTGGAATTCATGATTCGACTAAAAAAGCACCTGTAACATATGTTATCACAGAGTAAATGTGGACATTTTTAATATGAAAAAAAATAATAATAATAATGTTGTGTGCGGAAAACAGCTTATTTAATATACAATAAGGAGCCATGGCAAAATCGAGTGTTACGTGTGTAAACAGGTGTTTTTTTGTCTGCAAACACATACAAACTTTTGTAGTCTGCAAACATCAAACATTCTGACTGCACACAACACACATTGACAGCAAAAAAAAAAAGATATGCTACACACGTAACACCTTAACTTACACACAGATATGGTATAACTAAACACAGATAAAACACCTTAACAAATGATTCTGTAATAATAAAAATGAATCTTTATAAAGAAATACATAATACAAAATAGAGGCCATACAAAAATGACATTTTCTGTAAAAAAAAACACATAGGTAACATAAAAAAAAAACTCATACATTCGAAAACAAAAAAATAGACAGACATGGTGCAAAAACACACGAGTGTTACATGTGTAACAGGAAAACACAGCAAAAACTTTTGTAGTCTGCAAACATCAAACATTCTGACTGCACACAGCACACATTGACAGCAAAAAAAAGATATGCTACACACGTAACACCTTAACTTACACACAGATATGGTATAACTAAATAGAAATAAAATGTGATACCCCGCAATTTCATGTTCTCACTTTAACCGAACTCTAGTTACATTCAATGCATTCTACTTAACTAGGGTTAGCTAGTTAAGTCACACGTCGCACAGTTATAGGGTAATAACTGCATGAAGTGGTAATTCGAGGAATTACCAGACTATATACATGATTAGTGAACCTCGGACGTTGGTGAACAATGAAGTTTAATAATTGTGAGTTAAATAATTGAGATTGATTGCAATTACGTGCTTCTGTGATACGCTGTGAAAATATGTGCAAACCGTATGTGATTACGTGAACTTAAATCGGATACTTTAATAAAAATCGTTAAAGGTGGACCATTAGATTGATTAGGGTCTTAACACATGGGGTTGCACTTGTTACGGTCCGAAATAACGAAAAAGTCAAAGGTTAACGCGTCGGGTGACGAAACGAGACACGCACGCGGGCCTCGGGCCAGTGAGCGGCCGCTCACAGAGCCCGAGCGGCCGCTCGGAGGAGTCTGACGAGTCTAAACCGACTTACACACCTATTTAAGCATCCTTAACCCCCATGCAACCCCTAAACTCAACCCTAATCGCCCCCTTACTACCCCACACGAAATATTAACCCTAAAGCTCCTGCTAAGGCTCAAGATCATCAATTGGAAAGCTCCAAAGGCGCACGGTTGATCGAATCGAAGAGCCAAGGGTATAATCTTTGATTCCTTGCACTTTTATCTTGTGTTTTTGTTATAAAAATCATGTAACAAAGTTTGTCCAGGTCTGAAAGTTTTTAATAATCATTAAAACATGAAGTTTTTAGAGATTAAACGGATCAAACATAATAATAAACGATTAGTAACATCATAGGATACTTGTTGCGCAAGTTATTGATGTTTTGGTCTTTAAAGTTGTGATCTTTGCATGTTTAGTAGTAGAATCTGATCATAATAAGTATTAAGGATGTTGGATAATGATGATTGATGTTTGTTAATTGTTTTTATGCACACGGTAGTCGATTAAAGTATGATTTAGGCGAAACTAAAATCTGGACAGAATGACTAGACGAACTTGTAGGGGCTGTAACACGACCTTAACATAACGATTTTGGTATTTTCTTTGCATTATTGAGTCACAATTGGTCTTAGCTTTTCATAATGTGTAAAATCAAGTATTTTGGACGTCGGTTAAGTCGAATTTGGAATTTTCATTGAAAATAGGTCAGGTCAGAATTTCGGGTATCAAAATGAGTCAACTTTGAAACATCATAACTCAAGTTTTATTAAGAGTTGGGTTGTGAAATTTTTACAGAAGGTTAATATTGGAGTAATATGAGTTTTCCAAGTGGATTCATCCCGTTTGGATGAATACACAATATTTGGGAAATTATCTACCAAACTAACCTGTTAGGAAGGTTTTCTGAACGTAGCCGTATTAGACGAATTTTAATTATTTTTGTGTTTAGATTTAAGACAAAACAAAAATAGGTATTGTTAAGTGAATCCCAAAGAAAATTCAGTAAACATTTGGGAGACTAACTCACTGGTTTACTATTTTAAATAAATTGGTTTTGATGGCGCACAATCTGTCCTGAAAACACAGATTGTGTATTATGTGCTTTTGTGATGAATTGAGGTCTTAAGTTGTATGAGATTGATGTGTAACTGAACGTATACTTGTATGAGACACATATTGAACGTGAAGACTAATTTTAACCAACACATTCACCAACGAGTCCGTAGGGTTTACAATTTCATGTAGAATCACTAGGTGTCACCTACACACTTTTGAACGTTTAAAACGCCTTGGACAAACGAGTTATGTGGTGTAGAGATATTACGCCTATACTCACTTAGTGACACTTATGTTAGGGTGTCGGTAGCATACCTTACTTACGGTTCGAATTTCTTTTGCTTGCACATTAAGGTGAGTTTCACTACTCTTTTTTCTCAAAAGCATGCGTCTCGGGGAGACAACTTACTTACTGTACTAGTCCATGTTTGGGACTACTATTTTTATCTCGGGTTTTTGGATGGGTTGATTCCTGGGAGGAATCGGACCTTGCTAGCTTCACACTCTGTGTCCTTGATGAATTAAACTACACTCTATCACGGAAGTCCTTCACTATTTACCGAATGAGTTGCCGGGTGGCAAGCGGGTTACTAGTTGATAGCGCTATTAGGTTTGACAAACCTCACACCGTGCTGGGAGCCGGGCGTGAACTATGACCTTAGATTTTATCATTGTTGATAGGCAATGATGGGAGACAAAAACCAGCTCGCGGGGCGAGTGCATGGTTCAAATAGCAATTCGGTATATCTTTGTTTAGTTATCATGAATGGGTTAGCTACCCTTGGCATACGCTGAACTAGTGGTACTTGGTTCTTGGTTTTGGCTGTTGATTACTACTTTTGGGTTTGGGAAAAACCTAACTACTGTTTCTTGGTTTGGGATACCTACACTTTCACTTACCTTACTTTGTGAACTCACCAACTTTATGTTGACACACGATAGCATGCTTTTGCAGGTCTCTAGGTTCGGAGCACGATAGGACATGCATCATTGTGTCATGGGTTGTGAACATTATTTAACTTATACTTTACTTTGCATTCAACGGTTTTATTTTGGGCGCGTTGTTTTGCGCATGAACTTAAATGGTTATGTTTGAATTACGCTTCCGCAACTTAACTGAACTTTTTGGTAAACACTAAACGTGATTTTCAATAACGAACTAAATGGTTTGGGCATTTAGAGTCGTTCTTATGACTTATGGCTATGGGATCCTGGTATGTCACGCGCCTCGCGGTATAAACCCCGCAGTGGAAATTTGAGGGTGTGACAGATTGGTATCAGAGCCATTGGTTATAGTGAACTAGGACTGCATGGTGAGTCTAGTCTATAACTGTCATAGCATAAGCATTGCATTAGTACACTCGCAGCTTAAGTGCACAACTAGCTTTCGGGCTATGTATACTTGCTTAACTAGTTATAGGAGATACACAATCCTTTAACACTAAATCTGATATTGAGCAAATCCTTGGTGAAGGACGAAGGCTAGGCCATGTGGCGCATCCATTGAGACTAAACTTCTAACCAGCTTCACGGTTGGGGAGTTAGCCATCGAGTACCAGTGCGAGAACCAAACATTGAACACGGTGCAATATTACAAGTGAGATAGGAAGGCTACTAAGAGGAACGAGTAGGACGTTAGTACTACACGTGAATAACTCTAGATTACACTTACACCACTAGAGGAGGAGGAAGAGGAATAAGAGAAGAAACCCGAACCCATCAAACCCGAAGAGATAGAATATGGAGACTCTATTATTTTAACTGAGCACGGAGACGATTGATTCCTATCTTCATTCGCTTGATCTTTCTTTCTTTTATTTTAGACCCAGTCGAGACTGAGTAATTCTCTTGATGTTTGTTCTTTATTCCAGTTCGCCTACACCACGTGTGAACGGTCGTATGGCCCGCATATTTTTATGTCTCATGAGCTTAGGGTGAATGTAGAATCACAATGGCTGGACATGGACATGGACGGGGAAACATCAACATGACACAGGCGGAACTGAACGCAATGATTAACGAAAGGGTAGTTGCAGCCCTTGCAGCTTTTCAAACTGGCCAACCTACTCGTAACCCACCTGTGGACTCTAATCGGATAAGCCCGCTCTTCAGACGCTTTGAACTCCATATAGAGGGGTTTACTCCCCAGGTCATGAGCACGGCCACACCAATAAACTTGGGCAACACTCAGCAGACCATCTGCCTGGCTCATGAGCTGACAAATCAAAAAGGCGAGGAAGGGGTAGTAGTACCTTCATATGAGACGCCGTCATCTAGTGCTGGTAACAACAAAAGAAGGCGGGAAGAAGTCGCAGATAAGATCCCAAGTAGTAGAAACATCAAGACTCATTACGACAAAAACCAGCACCACTATAAAGGGAAACACCCAAAGTGTAATCGGTGCAATCACCATCACTCCGGTATTTGTGAGGTGGAACTATGCGAGCGCTGCGGAAAAGCTGGTCATGTGGCTAAAGACTGTCGTGTCAAGCTCCCAAGGAATTTTCAACATCAAGAAGGATGGCCACAGCATAAGGACACTGAAAAAGGGTGCTTCAAGTGTGGAAGTGAGACCCACTACAAGAGGGACTGCCCCCAGCGCAACGGTGACAACAACAATGGGAACAATGATGACAACAATATTTAAGGGGTACGTTCTTTACGAATGATAAACCATGATAATGTCCTATTTGATTTTGATGTTGTTTGAACACGTGCCTTGGACTTTAGCAAAATTCTGGGGAAACCCAACTCACCTTGAACCCAAACACACTGTAGAACTAACTGATGGTAAGCTTGTTGACGTTACATAACTCTATCACGAGTAGAAACCTGTACGGTTTAACTAACCTTTAGGTATCGATCTCATCATCCCAACTGTCCTTAGTAGCTCTGTCGTCATCATGGGCGTGGACGGGTTGTCCAGCCATGTATGGAAATCCTTGGCACGAGATAGTGATTGGAATCCCTCGGTCTGGTAGGGGGAAATCTTATCTGGCCAGCGACCTCGAAACAACGCCAGCATTGGCACCTCTCTTTTAGGAGAACTCAGAGCGCATAACCGAAAACTTGATCTGAATTTCGGGATGAAATTCTTTTCAACTTGGGGATGATGTGACACCCAGAAAATTATTATTTTTTTTTGGAATTTTCTCCAACTTGACTCTCACTTGACGCCAACTTTACTGTTTACTTACTGAATTTCGGGACGAAATTCTTTTCAACTTGGGGATGATGTGATACCCCGCAATTTCATGTTCTCACTTTAACCGAACCCTAGTTACATTCAATGCATTCTACTTAACTAGGGTTAGCTAGTTAAGTCACACGTCGCACAGTTATAGGGTAATAACTGCATGAAGTGGTAATTCGAGGAATTACCAGACTATATACATGATTAGTGAACCTCGGACGTTGGTGAACAATGAAGTTTAATAATTGTGAGTTAACTGATTGAGATTGATTGCAATTACGTGGTTCTGTGATACGCTGTGAAAATATGTGCAAACCGTATGTGATTACGTGAACTTAAATCGGATACTTTAATAAAAATCGTTAAAGGTGGACCATTAGATTGATTAGGGTCTTAACACATGGGGTTGCACTTGTTACGGTCCGAAATAACGAAAACGTCAAAGGTTAACGCGTCGGGTGACGAAACGAGACACGCACGCGGGCCTCGGGCCTGTGAGCGGCCGCTCACAGAGCCCGAGCGGCCGCTCGGAGGAGTCTGACGAGTCTTAACCGACTTACACACCTATTTAAGCATCCTTAACCCCCATGCAACCCCTAAACTCAACCCTAATCGCCCCCTTACTGCCCCACACGAAATATTAACCCTAAAGCTCCTGCTAAGGCTCAAGATCATCAATTGGGAAGCTCCAAAGGCGCACGGTTGATCGAATCGAAGAGCCAAGGGTATAATCTTTGATTCCTTACACTTTTATCTTATGGTTTTGTTATAAAAATCATGTAACAAAGTTTGTCCAGGTCTGAAAGTTTTTAATAATCATTAAAACATGAAGTTTTTAAAGATTAAACGGATCAAACATAATATAAACGATTAGTAACATCATAGGATACTTGTTGCGCAAGTTATTGATGTTTTGGTCTTTAAAGTTGTGATCTTTGCATGTTTAGTAGTAGAATCTGATCATAATAAGTATTAAGGATGTTGGATAATGATGATTGATGTTTGTTAATTGTTTTTATGCACACGGTAGTCGATTAAAGTATGATTTAGGCGAAACTAAAATCTGGATAGAATGACTAGACGAACTTGTAGGAGCTGTAACACGACCTTAACATAACGATTTTGGTATTTTCTTTGCATGATTGAGTCACACTTGGTCTTAGCTTTTCATAATGTGTAAAATTAAGTATTTTGGACGTCGGTTGAATCGTTTTTGGAATTTTCATTGAAAATAGGTCAGGTCAGAATTTCGGGTATCAAAATGAGTCAAATTTGAAACATCATAACTCAAGTTTTATTAAGAGTTGGGTTGTGATATTTATACAGAAGGTTAATATTGGAGTAATATGAGTTTTCCAAGTGGATTCATCCCGTTTGGATGAATACACAATTTTTGGGAAATTATCTACCAAACTAACCTGTTAGGAAGGTTTTCTGAATGTAGCCGTATTAGACAAATTTTAATTATTTTTGTGTTTGGATTTAAGACAAAAAAAAATAGGTATTGTTAGGTGAATCCCAAAGAAAATTCAGTAAACATTTGGGAGACTAACTCACTGGTTTACTATTTTAAATAAATTGGTTTTGATGGCGCACAATCTGTCCTGAAAACACAGATTGTGTATTATGTGCTTTTGTGATGAATTGAGGTCTTAGGTTGCATGAGATTGATGTGTAACTGAACGTATACTTGTATGAGACACATATTGAACGTGAAGACTAATTTTAACCAACACATTCACCAACGAGTCCGTAGGGTTTACTATTGCATGTAGAATCACTAGGTGTCACCTACACACTTTTGAACGTTTAAAACGCCTTGGACAAACGAGTTATGTGGTGTAGCGATATTTCGCCTATACTCACTTAGTGACACTTATGTTAGGGTGTCGGTAGCATACCTTACTTGCGGTTCGGATTTCTTTTGCTTGCACATTAAGGTGAGTTTCACTACTCTTTTTTTCTCAAAAGCATGCGTCTCGGGGAGACAACTTACTTACTGTACTAGTCCATGTTTGGGACTAGTATTTTTATCTCGGGTTTTTGGATGGGTTGATTCCTGGGAGGAATCGGACCTTGCTAGCTTCACACTCTGTGTCCTTGATGAACTAAACTACACTCTATCACGGAAGTCCTTCACTATTTACCGAATGAGTTGCCGGGTGGCAAGCGGGTTACTAGTTGATTGCGCTATTAGGTTTGACAAACCTCACACCGTGCTGGGAGCCGGGCGTGAACTACGACCTTAGATTTTATCATTGTTGATAGGCAATGATGGGAGGCAAAAACCAGCTCGCGGGGCGAGTGCATCGTTCAAATAGCAATTCGGTATATCTTTGTTTAGTTATCATGAATGGGTTAGCTACCCTTGGCATACGCTGAACTAGTGGTACTTGGTTCTTGGTTTTGGCTGTTGATTACTACTTTTGGGTTTGGAAAAAACCTAACTACTGTTTCTTGGTTTGGGAAAGCTACACTTTTACTTACCTTACTTTGTGAACTCACCAACTTTATGTTGACACACGATAGCATGCTTTTGCAGGTCTCTAGGTTCGGAGCACGATAGGACATGCATCATTGTGTCATGGGTTGTGAACATTATTTAACTTATACTTTACTTTGCATTCAACGGTTTTATTTTGGGCGCGTTGTTTTGCGCATGAACTTAAATGGTTATGTTTGAATTACGCTTCCGCAACTTAACTGAACTTTTTGGTAAACACTAAACGTGATTTTCAATAACGAACTAAATGGTTTGGGCATTTAGAGTCGTTCTTATGACTTATGGCTATGGGATCCTGGTATGTCACGCGCCTCGCGGTATAAACCCCGCAGTGGAAATTTGAGGGTGTGACATAAAACACCTTAACAAATGATTCTTTAATAAAAAAAATGATTCTTTATAAAGAAATACATAATACAAAATAGAGGCCACACAAAAATAGACATTTTCTGTAAAAAAACACATAGGTAACATAAAAAAAACTCATACATTCGAAAACAAAAAAAATAGACAGACATGGTGCAAAAACACACGAGTGTTACATGTGTAACAGGAAAACACAGCAAAAACTTTTGTAGTCTGCAGTAAACATAGAGAAGAAATTTGATATGCTAGAAAACATAGAAAACAGAATTTGACTGCAAAAAAACGGATATGCTACACACGTAACAGCCTAACTCGGCACAAAGATTATACGAAAATAAAGATGATAAAAACACCCTAACTAAAACACAAAAGTACTACGAACATGAACACAAAACGAAAAATCATTCTCGATGTTTAACATAATAAATCACCCAAAAAAAAATAGATGCTAGTAACACACAAAAAATCAACAATTATTTCCAACTTAAAAAAAATAAAAATATTAAACCACCTAACCCCCAAAAGAAGACATTTCCTGTAAAAAGGTGAAATATTCATGGTTTTTTTTATGAATTAAAAAAAACAAATTAAAAATAAAATCAATTATTATGCTTACTAAAAATGATGACGTGAATCTTTTGGAAAACAAAAATAACAATCTAAAAAGACAAATAATAACTTGAAACACCATGAATATATAAAAAACTAATAACTTGCAACACCATGACAAAACAAACATTTTCTGTTACGTATGTAACAGATGTTTTTTTACTGCAAAAACAGACAACTTTGTACTCTGCAAACATCATACATTTAGACTGCATAAAAAACATACTTTGACCGCAAAAAAAAAAAAAAAAAAAAGATTTGCTATAACTAAACACATAGAAAAAAAACAGAGAGCAAATTAGTCATGAATAGTTAAAAAAAACATAAAAAAACTAATAATAACTTGAAACACCATGAATATATAACAAAACCTCTAACTTCAACCATCATGAATAGATTATATGTAAAAAAAAAACTAATAATAACTTGAAACCCACAGCCACCACATGAATATGTAAAAAAAAAATACTATGAATCTATAACTTAAAAAAAACAGATCGAAATGTCCTAATCACTAAACAAACTTAAAAAAAAAATTAATCACTTATTTCACACTTTAAAACAATATATGCACATAAAAAGGGGGAATTAATCATTCATAACCTGGTCCGTCTTCTCCGGTCGTCTTCCCCGGTGGTGTTTTCCAGTCGTCCTGTACGAGATGACAGTGATGTTGTGGTGGTGGTGGTTCGAGATGATGATGATGGTGGTGGGTTAAGGGTGGTCCATGATCTTCCAAGAAAAAAATTATATATATATATATATATATATATATATATATATATATATATATATATAGAGAGAGAGAGAGAGAGGTAGATTAAGATGAGACGAGAAGAAGATGAGAGGGAATTGAAAATTTAAAATGGGAGAGAGAGAAGAAGTATTATATATGTGGTGGTGGGTGCAAAATTACTATAATAGCCCTTGTTGAATAAAAAATAATTGATTTAGATGGATGATGTGGAGCATTGTGAACCATTAGATGGGTTTGTGGGGGTTTCTTCATTTTGGGAGGTTTTTTGTAGATACTTAGCCTATATATATATATATATATATATATATATATATATATAATGAAACAGTTGTTTTATCTGATCAGAGGTTTGAAACAGATTTTCAAACAAACAGTGGTTGTTTTATCTGATCAGATGTTTGAAACAGATTTTTCAACTAACAGTGGATAGAGTGGATGAAACAGTGGTTGTTTTATCCTTAACATATTTTTCAACCAAAATGCTATTTTTAAGGATGAATTTTGATTTTTCTGAAACATTTTAATGTTTTTATTTAAAACATCTTTGTTGTTTAGTCCATGTTTAGCATACCAATTCTAGAGATCAGATTTGTGAAGGTTGATGTGTCTAAAGCTTTTGTCAACACATCTGCCAACTGATCTCTGTTGGAACATGGTGCAGAGAAATCAAACCTTTTTCATAGCTATCTCTGACAAAATGATGTCTGATGTCTATGTGCTTTGTTGTTGAGTGAGATACTGGATTTTTGATGATATTTTCAGTAGCTTGACTGTCCAACATGAGTGGAGTTCTTAGTGCAGTTATCCCAAAATCCAGCAGTTGATTTTGAAGCCACATGAGTTGGGCTGTACAGCTTGCAGCAGAAATGTATTCAGCCTCAGCTGTTGAAGTTGAAACAGCTGCTTGCTTTTTGCTTTGCCATGAGACTAAGGCATTCCCTAGAAACTGGCACCCTCCTGATGTAGACTTCCTTTTGGTGTGACAGCCAGCAAAATCACTATCTAAATAACTTGAAAGCTCAATGTTTCCATTAGCTGTATACCAGATACCAAGTGTGGGAGCACCTTTTAGGTATCTAAATATCCTTTTCACAGCAATAAGGTTTGACTTTCTGGGTGAAGCCTGGGATCTAGCATAAACACAGGTGGCAAACAAAATGTCTGGCCTAGATGCAGTTAAGTACAATAAAGACCCAATCATGCATCTGTAATGTGTTTGGTCAACCAGTTCATCCTTGTCATCAATAGTGAGTAGCTTGACTGTACTCATGGGTGTACTACATGGCTTACAATCATTCATCTCAAATCTAGTTAACAAATTTTTCACATATTTGTTTTGATGAATGAATGTGCCATTTTGCAGCTGCTTCACTTGGAGACCAAGGAAGCACTGAAGTTCACCCATAGCACTCATTTCAAACTCTGATGTCATGAGTTCCCTAAACTCTTCACACATTTTGTTACATGTGGATCCAAAAATGATGTCATCCACATATATTTGAACAATCATTAAGTCTTTCCATCTCCATTTTAAAAATAAGGTTTTATCAATTTTACCTCTTGTGAAACCAATGGATAAGAGAAAGGTGGAAAAAGTTTCATACCAGGCCCTAGGTGCTTGCTTGAGTCATACAAGGATTTGTTAAGCTTGTAGACATAATCAGGATGGAATGTGTCTTCAAAACTAGGTGGTTGACATACATAGACCTCCTCCTGAATTTTGCCATATAGGAATGCACATTTGATGTCCATCTGATACACCTTGATGTTGTGGTTGACAGCAAAGGCTAGGAAGAGTCTAATAACTTCTAACCTAGCTACAGGAGCAAAGGTTTCATCATAGTCTATCCCTTCTTCTTGTCTGAAGCCTTGAACCACAAGTCTGGCTTTATTCTTGACAACTATACCCCTTTCATCAGTTTTGTTTTTGAAGACCCACTTTGTGCCAATTGGACAAACATCCTTAGGCAGTGGTAGAAGTTCCCATACTTGTTGTCTTTTAAACTGAAGGAGCTCTTCCTGCATAGCTTCTACCCAACTGTTGTCTTTTAGTGCCTCTTGGTATTTGAGGATTGGCTTCTTGTGAGCACACCCTCTCTGATATTGCCAATGATTTGATCTGGTGGATGAGCTCTTAGGTAGATTAGATCTCCCTGATATGGTATGATGGCATTTTGAGGTGAAGGACAGAGGTTTGGTGACTCTGTTGGGGTAACATCTGTTTGCACTTCTGTAGTGCCAACAGATGTTTGAAATGGAGATGGGGGAATGGGTCCAAGTGATGCGAAACTGGACTGACTTTTGTCAACAGATGATTGAACAGTGGATGTAATTGGTAAAGCAGTGGTTTGAGGGTAAGACTGGCCAACAGTGGCTGACTCAGCTGTGACAGAGTTTTGATAGGTGTTTTGAACAGCTGCTTCCTCTGATGCAGAATAGATTTTATAGTGACTTGGGATCACAACATATGTTCTATAATCTTGTTGTGGATATTGTGAAATACCTGCACCGTTAGTTTTTACAGTAATATCTTCAAATTTGAATTTATCTAAATCAAACAACTCAGCAGGATTTGCTGGGATTTTTAGGGATGAAAGTTCATTGAAATGGAATCTTTAAGATTTAAAATGAAACATGGGCAGCCAAATATTTTGAAAAATGAGATTAATGGTTTGATTTTGAACAAAATTTCATAAGCAGTCTTTTGATGTCTTGGGTTGATTAAAACTCTGTTTTGAACATAGCAAGCAGTGTATACAGCTTCTGCCCAGAAGGACAGTGGCAAACCAGAATCTGCTAGCATGGTTCTTGCAGCTTCAATGAGAGTTCTATTTTTCCTCTCAACCACCCCATTTTGCTCTGGTGTTCTTGGGATGCTGTACTGCCTCACAATCCCTTTTGACACACAAAAATCATCCAACTCCTTATTCTTAAAATCTGTTCCATTGTCACTTCTAAAGACTTTTACTGGCAAATCATATTGTTTTTCAACTTTGGTGACAAAGTCCTTCAAGATACCTGCAGTCTCATCCTTAGAGTGTAAAAAGTAAGTCCATGTAAACCTAGAAAAATCATCAACTATGACAAGACATAATCTCTTTCTTCTTATACTCATGATTTTAACTGGGCCAAACAAATCCATGTGCAACAATTGTAGACATTGACTTGTTTTGGACTCATCAATGGATTTGTAAGAGCTTTTATGTTGTTTTCCTTTTAAGCAGGAAACACAATGCTCATCACATATGAATTCTTTTGATGGTAAACCTCTGACAAGGCTTTGTTTGGAGAGTGAGTTGATAGTTTGAATGTTGGTGTGACCCAGTCTCCTATGCCACAATTCTGTCTCTTTTGTGGAGGCAGCAGAAAACAGACAGACATTTGCCATAGGATTGTCCTTCAACATATCAACCACATACACATTGCCACTCCTGTGAGCAACAAGTTGTGCTTTGCTCTCAGCAATGATGGTATCAATCTTTTTGACCACTTCTGGCCCAATAATCTTACAAGTTTTCTTTATGAGCAATGAGCCATACCCTTTATCACTCATTTGTGATACACTAAGAAGATTGAATTTAAGATTATCAATAAGATTGACATTTTCAAACTTGAGTTTTCCAGCCTGAACAGTCCCTGAACCCAACACCTTACCTTTTGAATCATTACCAAAGGATATATCACCCCCTCCATGAGCTAAGAAGTCCAGAAGAATGGCTCTACATCCTGTCATGTGCCTGGAGCCTCCACTGTCTACATACCAAAGGCTATCTAAGCATGCAGAAGCTCCCTGCACATCAGTAATTGATTAGTTTTGGTGAGTGTCCAAAGCCAAGTTGGCTTTGGATGGGTCCACAGACTTTTCAGCCTCAAGCTTAGGAAAGTGATCAGTGGTTTGAACTAGTTTTTGAATCAAGTTCAACAACTGTTGCTGACCATTTGCCAGTGCTTGGATGTCAACACTTGGTGCAATAGATGTTTGATCACTTCCTGATAGATAATAGTATCCATAGGGATTTCTGTTCACTCTTGGTTTAGAAGGCCTTTTGGGTTCTTCATAAACATGTGACAAATTATGACAAGGTGGTTGTCCATATCCCCTTGGGTACTTGTTGGTGGGTGGAGCATCTGTTACTTGAACATCCCTGGAAGCAGATGTTTCCAAGTTTTTGGTAACAGATGTTTGAACTGGAGTAAAAGTCTGTTTGGGTTTTCCTTTTGAAGTACTCACCACTTGGTTTGCAAGAGTTTTAGCCTTGTACTCTTGTATGTTGACATCAAAATTTTTGAGATACAGGAACTCTTTGGTTTTGTGATTCTTCATACCACATATTGAGCATGTGGTCTTAGAATCACACACACTTGTTCGTTTGTTGATATCATATCCTTTTAGAAGAAAACAGTTTTTAGTAACATGATTCTTCTTTTCACAGAAATCACAGAATAAGTGAACAGACTTTTCTTTCTTTTTCCTTTTTTCAGTCTTCTTTTCAACAGATGTTTGATCATCTACTGGAAGATCTATTAAGGGAATGACCTTTTCCTGTGGTGCTTTCTTACCATCAGGGGTTCTGAATTCAACTAGTTTGAAGTTCTCAAGAGTACCACACTCATCAGACCAAGTAGGTTTAAATTCATATTTTTCAAGTTCAGTAAATGATGAGGAACCTTCTGGTTTTTCAAGAACAATTTTCTTGCCATTAGGTTCAGTGATTTTAATCTCTTGACCCTTCAAATTAGTTGGTACTACCTCAACAAACTTTTGATCCCTTTTGTCAGTGTTTTCAAAAGCTGGATCAGTGGTTTCAAAACCAAAACCAAACTTCACATGACTTTTGGTTTTTTTGTTGAGGAGCATCTCAAAACCTTTACATGATTCCACCCATTTCTGACATTCAACTTGGGTGGTCTCTAGCTCACTTTTGCAACTATGATATTTAGTTATCATAGTTTGGAGCTGGTCTTTGGTTATAGTTGCTTCATGTTTTAAGCTGCCTATTTCAGATTCTTTTTCAGCCAATTTTGATTTTAACTCTTTTGAAAGTTTCTCAAATTGAACTTCATCATCTAAAATTTTCTTTCTAAGGTTTTCATTCACCTCTTTGATGTTAGCAAATGCTATTATACATTTGTCAGAACACAAATCTTTAAGGATTTGAGGAGATACCTTAGCAGCAGCCATCAATGCACAATCACACTTGCAATCACAGTCATCAGATGCACCCTAAGGATTTGAGAGACTCACAACCTCTTCTATAGATTTTTCACCTGCAACTACCTCATCAACAATATCATCAGTCACAAATAAAGATTCAGTCACCACCTCCTCAGATTCAACTTCTTCTACCATAGCCATGAAACAAAAATTTTCTGGTTCATTTTCAGCTTTGGCAACTAGTGCAAAATTTTCATCTGTCAACTCATCTGGTAGACTGCTCCAATCAACAAAGCCTTGTGTGAAGAAACTCTGTTGACTGGTCTCTACAGGGGCAGAGGGTGGAGCAGCAGTCATTGGCACTTGTGCCTGAGCAACAGGTGTTTGCACATAGTGGATCTGAGGAATAGTGGTTTGGACATACTAGACAGGAACAGTGTTTGAGGACTGTGCAAAATGAGCAGTGTTTTGCACATTTAGTCTAGGGGTATTATGGGAAACTTGATAAGTGTTGGTCTGTGGCCTCTGATTTGGATAGGTAATCATAGGTGTACCATGTTGACTCCTACATTCCCTAGCAAAATGACCAAGTCTATGACATTTATAACACTTAATCTTTGATTTATCCAACCCCACTTTTGACCTGCCAGTTAACCCTGGAAACCTTCTCCCAGTTTTCTTGTAAAAATTGTTAGTTCTTACACTGAGAAGGGCCAATTGGTGCATAATGTCCATTTCTTCCAAATCATCAGGGTCAAAGTATTTTAAGTCATCATACTCAAAGGATATGTTATCAGATGCCTGGATATCACCACCACTTGCTGTAAAAGCATAGTTTGCTGAATAAGAATCAGAGTTAAAACCTGAGTTAAAACCTGAAGTTATGTCAATGAAATGATCATAACTCTGATCCTTACTATTACCAGGCACCTCATCATGACCCAGAAGTGTTGTATTACCAAATACATAATCATCAGACACTTTTCCAGAGTCCTGGAGCTTCTTTTTCTGGTTAAGCTCTCTCTCATAGGTAAAGAGCTTACCATGAAGCTGGGTCAGTAATAGGTCCTTGAATCCAATTGAGTTTCTCATAACTATAGCAATAGTGTCCCATTTATCTGGTAGTGATCTTAAAAACCTATGGTTCAAAGTTGAATGAGGATAAGTTAGACCAACCAGTTTTAGTTCACTAATGAGACAGTTAAACCTGTCAAATTGTTGAGTTAATGACTCTCCCTTAACATGACTAAATGTTTCATATTGTTGGTTAAGTATTTCACGGTTGTTTTCAATAACCTCTTCAGTCCCACCAAATTGTTCTTTCAGTGCATCCCACAACTCCTTTGCACTGTTACAGTGTAACAGCCCAGCATATATATCATTGGGTAGAGCCATGGCCACAATACTAAAGGCGTTAGCATCTAACTCAAATTTTCTGAAAATCCTGGTCGGAGTAGTTTTCAAGTTTCTTAGGCTCCTGAACCTTGGGATCTTCAGTACTCGGCACCATCGGAACATGTGGTCCGAAGATAACCGACTTCCAACACCCAGTGTTCTGTTGAGCTAGAACATGGCTCATCCGATGTTGCCAGATATTGTATTCAGATCTGACAAGCATCGGTGGCTTGTTGTTCGTGCCAGTGTTGTGTGGATCGTGATTGATTGAAGCCATTTTCTGAATTTTCAAAAACAAAGTCTGTTTATAAACGGTTGAATCGAAAATAAACTATTACTCTGTTTTTAATCCGACAAACAAATGATATCAATAATTGTTAGCTGATCTGTTTATATTAAATTTATTGGTTAGATCGAATTTAATTGACTAAGCTCTGATACCAATTGTTAGGATCTGAGTTTGATTGTTTTGATTTGTTTAAGTAAAGATGAGAAGAATGAAGTGAACTATAAATGGAAAGTGCAGCGGAATGATAAACTATTAATCAAAACAGGAGAATAATTGTTTTTAATCGAATGCTTTCATTAATTGAAAGATTACAATATTACAAGTACTCCCCCTCAGCCTGATCACTCTGTGATTGTTTGACTCCAACAGACCTTTATTCTTCAGCACTTTAGTCAGCAGTTGTTCTTCATCAGACCTTTAGTCAGCAGTTGTTCTCTAGCAGTTGTTTATCCAGCATTTCTTTGCAGCAGCAGTTGTTTCCAACAGTTGTTGAGTACAGCAGATGTTAGGGTCAACGGTCTTTTGGGAGAAGTATCTTGTAAACTGCTGTTTATTTCTAAGGATCAACTAAGTAGTATATTTTGGCTTTCCAATAATCTGTTCTTCTCCAGGTCAGCAGACCCAACATAAGAAATTGCAAACCGTAGTCGCGCATCTGTTGTTGTATCCAAAGCACTTGTGAACAGCAACTCGAGGCTGGCACGTATTCTGCTTCACATGTAGACAGAGCAACCGACGTCTGCTTTTTGCATTGCCAGGTAACGAGCCTACTCCCCAGAAATTGACATCCAGCCATTGTGGATTTTGCTTCAATATCGCAACCTGCAAAATCTGCATCACTAATGGCAATAAAGTTAAAGTTATCATCATTAGGATACCATAACCCGCATGATGGAGTACCCTTTAGATAACGAAGGATTCGTTTCATTGCAACTAGATGACTTTGTTTCGGCTCCAATTGAAATCATGCACAAAGACATGTAGCAAACATTATATCCGGCCGGGATGCAGTTAAGTACATAAGAGATCTGACGATGGCACAATAAGTAAAAGGATCAGTAAGCTCCCCCTTAGCGTCAACTCCAATCCCGTGATTGGTTTGTATGGGAGTATCCATAGGCTTTGAATCATCCATATGGAATCGGCTCAAGACTTCAGAAACATATTTTGCCTGATGAATAAAAATGCCCGTTGGCAATTAATCCACCTGCAAGCCTAAAAAGAATTGCATTCCTTCCATAGCACTCATCTCAAACTTCTTCTACATAACTTGTTCAAATTCCCTGCACAAGAGTTCATTAGTAGAACCAAATATAATGCCATCAACATATATTTGCATAAGAAGTAAGTCACCCTTTGTTCTTTTCGTGAATAGGGTACAATCAACTAAACCTCTCTTGAATCCTTTAGAAAGAAGATAAGTGCTCAGCTCCTTGTACCACTGCCTCGGGGCTTGGTGTAAACCATACAATGCTTTGTTTAGCTTATAAACCTTATCCCGGTGGATACGATCCTCAAAACCCGGTGGTTGGCCGACATACACTTCTTCCTTCACCACACCGTATAGAAAAGCACTTTTAGCATCCATCTGATACACCTTGAATTTCAAATAAGATGAATACGCAAGAAACATTCGGATTGCTACAATGTCTGCAACCAGTGCATAGACTTCGTTATAGTCAATTCCTTCCTGTTGACGAAAACCTTGAACCACCAATCGAGCTTTGTTTCTGATAATAACCCCTTTATCATCCTTCTTGCATTTAAATACCCATCTGATACCAATCTTCTTCCTGTCTAGTGGTACCTCAGTCAACGTCCAGACTCCAAGTTTCTAAAATTGTTGAAGTTCTTGCTGCATTGCTTCCACCCAATATTCATCTTGTAAAGCACCCTTGTACGTCCGCGGTTCCACCTGCGAAACATAACAAGCAAAAGACCAATCATTTTGATCACCTGACTTTTGAATCTGAGTATATAGGGCAAGGAATCCAATGTTCTCTGTTGATGATGCACGCCTTAGTTGACCTCGTGTCATCACAGTGCTATCAGGATCTTCAATGATTTGTCCTAACGGATGGATCTGATGAATCCGAGATTCCGGATGTTCAAGAATAGGAATTGCCGCTGGAACATTCACATTTTCTGTTGTATCCAGATCATTACCCGTATTCGATGAAGAAGCAACATCTAGATTTGGGTTCACTAGAGATGATACTGTAGCATGATCTAAGATAGCTTCACTGAAAACTTCATCATCATCTTCCAACCCGGATGAATCTAATGTTGTAGAAGCTTCTTGATAAATTTCTTCTTCTATCACAGGAGCATTGGTATCATTAGAAGTTGTCGTAGGAGTTACGGTGATCGGACGCACTAACGGTGAATTCACTCCATTATCACACTCGTAATATAATCGTAATACAGCCTCTTCAACCAAGCTTTCTAGATTGAATGACTCAAAGAGTTCTTTGTAGTCAAACATCCAATCGGGCCGATTTCCTAGAGCGTTCTGAGTGTAGCGTTGAACATCCACATTAGCCCACTCTTCAACTTGTCGAGTTCTTTTGTTAAACACGCGTTTATGTGGTGTCGCGTATCCAACAAAATAACCTTCTTCTGCTTTAGCTCTAAACTTTTATGTAGGATTCAGCATCGTGCATGGTGCTCCGAATGGTTCTAGAAACTCTAAATTTGGCTTTCGTCTATTAAGTAACTCATAAGAAGTCTTTCCAAACTTCTTCACTGTCAACACACGATTCAGAGTGTAACAAGCTGCATGAATTTCCTCGTACCATAAAATCACCAAAAGATTAGAATCTGTATGCATTGTCCTAGCCGCTTCTATTAGAGTCATGTTCTTGCGTTCTGCAACACTGTTCTGTTGAGGAGTATATGGTGCACTATATTCATGATGAATTCCTTTTTCTTCACATAATGCATCCATCATCGAATTCTTGAACTCTGTCCTGTTGTCACTTCTGATTTGTTTTATCTTCAAACCATAGATATTTTCCAATCGGGTAAACATAACTTTCATATTGTTGAACGTTTCGCTTTTGTGTTGCATGCACATCACCCACGAAAATCTTGAATAATCGTCAGTCACCACAAGACAATAAAGATCTCCATTAAGACTTTTACGTTTCACAGGTCCAAATAGGTCCATATGAAGACGTTCAAGTGGAATGGTTAGAGAGTTTACTTTCTTGGATTTGTGGGAAAGTTTGTGTTGTTTGCCCTTTTTGCAACTGACACACTTATCATTCAAATGAAAGTGTTTCACATTCACTCCTTCAACAAGCCCATTTTTCACCAATTTTTCATTTTTCTAAGGTGAATATGCCCCATCCGTCGATGCCACATAATAGATTCTTTCTCGGTAGCTTTCGACAGAAAACATGTAACTTAACCTTGAGTCGTGGTTGCTTTGCTCATGTCAAGAATGTACAAGTTGTTCACTCTTGGAGCTTTGAGCATGATCCACCCTTTAGGAACTTCAAATCCGGGTTTCAGAATATAGCAAGACTTCTCATCAAAATGCACAGAAAACTTTTTGCAAAAATCTGAGATACACTGAGCAAGTTATAGTCAATCTGCTTCACATATGAAATCTTCTCAAAACTCACTATCCCATTGCTAACACTCCCTTCCATGGTGATATAACCTCCTTTGTTTCCAGCAAATGCGACATACCATCCATTAATATTATTTATGTCAAAAAGGAGTACCATATCTCCTGTCATGTGCCTGGAAGCTCCACTATCAACAATCCAGAGACTGCTCACATGGCTAGCTGGAACTCCCTGCACCAATCACAAATATGATTAGATTTTATGGGGGACCCAAGCCATGTTGGTCTTGGGTCTTTGAATTTTCTTTTAAGACATTCTTTTCCTAACCAGAAGAAATCTTTTTCTCTGAAACGGTTTTCTTTTCAATGATCGGTTTCTCTAAAACATTTGGTTTTGAAACTTCTTTCACCGGTTTAGAAGTTGAACTTGAGGCTCCTGGAGATCCTTTTGATGTCCAAGATTGTTTTGATCATTTTAGAATTCTAACTTGAGTTTGAAATTTTGGTTGAATATTGTTAGAATTCTTAGAAACAACCTATTGTGGAACATTCTTAGAAACCTTGGTTCTACCGAAGGCCTAACATTTTGTTTGACATAGGGTTTAGAATAAACCTTCTGTTTATCAAAAGTCGGATTCAACATAGGTCTTCTCATACCATTGTTCATTACAATCCGATTGCGATTGTCATAAACAACCGGTCGGTTTCCTCTTTGATAAAAGTTGTTTTGGTTATAAAATTACTTTTGAGGATAAAAGTTTCTTTGAGGTACGCCAACACTATGAGTTTTCCTATTTTCAACCTCTAGCCTCTTACGCCTCACATATGGACAGTAAGAAAGTAAATGCCCTCTCTCTCCACACTTGAAACAGGCTCTATATTCTTCAAATCTATTGACATCATTAAACCTAGCAAATGTGTTGACCGATCTTTGATCATTATAGCACTGTCGCCTCCAACTCCCAGGAGCGGGCTCTAGTGAATAAGTCGGTTCAACAAAACCATTTACTTTGTTCTTTGGTTTAACAAATTTTGTGACATGAACCTTTGATGTGTTAGAATCATCAATATACAGCCGCTTGATTAATTCGGGTAGCATACCATTTGTCCTTTCAGATTTAGGTAACCAAATTATACTTTCTTGCCAAATTTTGTCAATTTTAGAATAGTTAGCGAACTGTATCGGATATTCTTCATCAGAAATTATTTTATCGGATCCTTCCATTCGATAAAACACTTTCACAGGTTTGTCATCACCTTTCACATTTTTCTTCACCGACTGATTCTGATTTGATTCAACTTTTGGAGGATGTTGTACCTTTGAGTAACACTCATTAGTCCGGATGTGATTTTCCGAAGGAATATCAACATTCTTTTTAGGTACCTCATCCTCAGTATCAGAATCATCAGTTACTGCCACAACGCCCTCATTGTTTACTCCCAAAATTGGTTTTACATAAGAATTTGGATCACCAACACTATAAGTGTTTGATTCATTCTCTGATGTAGATCCAGATTTATCAGAACTTTTCGGTGTCACGGTATTCAAATTGTGATTTTCAAATAACACCAGAGAAAAATACTGATTTGTAACTCACAGTGGGGCTTGGCTCCTCAATGATGTGGTCGAGAACATAAGCTACATTCAGGTAACTCTCAAGCTTTTTGTTTATCTTTTCTGAAAAACATTTCATTTTTGCCATTTCTAATTTTGTTTCTTCAATTTCATTAATATAGTTATTAATGGAAGTTTGTTTTTGTGACAAAGTTTTAGTTAAATCAGAAATATCTTTCTTGTAGTTATCAAGTAGCTTATTCACATCTCTTTCTTTCTTGCAATAAGACTCTAAGGCGGTTCTAGCAATATAAAGTTGGTACTTTAAGTCTTTAACTTCGCCTTGAAGCCTATCACATGTACCACAATATTTTTCAGTATTAGATGGAGAATTAGAACTTACCAATTTCGGAGCTTCTTTCATAGCCATCAATGCTAAGTGAGCTTCCTCTCCTGCAAAGAATTTGGAGTAATCAACCTTCGAAAAATTATCATCTACCATACAAGACTTCTTGGTCATAATAAAGTCTTCTTCTGCAAGAAGTTGCTCATCGTCATCATCAAGTGAGTTAACACTTGATTCGGAATCTAATTCGCTCCCGGTGTCAGAATAAAATGAAGCATGATCATTTGAAGAATCTGGAACAGCTTCTTCAGTCATTGGCTCCTCTACCTTCTTAGAAATAATCTCATCTTCTACCTTCTCAGAATTTGCCTCATCAATCATAATCTTCTTTTCCTTATCTTCAACTTTCACTGGCTCCTCACGGACCATTTCTTGAGCAAAACAAGCAACATTACCACATGTAACCTCTTCAACACCCAATTGCATTATGTTCCAATCAAAACCTTCATCTTTCTGAATCACCAATGCTTGGTTCTCATTTTGCTGTTGATTGTTTGGTGTGGAAACTAGAACAATGGTTCTGACTTGGTTTGGTGTTGTTTGGTTTTGATTGACTGTGAGAGTTTGTCTTTGGTTGGAATTTTGTGAGGTTTTTTGTCAGTTTTGGTAGTTGTTATTTTGGTTTTGGAATGTAACTTGGTTTTGTGATTGACGGTTTTGATAATTTGAGTTAAATGGTTTACGATTACCTTGTTGTTTTTGTTGGGTACACTCTCTAGCAAAATGGCCTTTGGTTCCATAATTAAAGCATGTAACTTTTGCCTTATTGAAACTATAGGTGGTGTTAGGTGTAGTAGCAAGGTCTGTTCTCCCTGTCTTTTCAATAAACTCAGTGGCTCTTCTCATGACACTAGCAAACGCCCACTGAATATCAATTAATTCCATCTCTTCTTTGTCAATTTGGGCATAATCTTCATTAGTTAGATTATTATTCCCAATCTTACTTGCCACAAGTCCATTGTAAGATGCAACTAATGCAGAAACCAATGCAACATGTTGTTGTGCTACCTCAACTGTTACATTATTCATGTTTGAAGTTTCTAAGACAACTGGACCTGAATTTGTTGTGGCTTAATTAACAATTGGTGTTGGTGGTTGTGGTTGCTATGTCATATTCACTGATGATGTTCCAAAGTAGTTAGGAACTTGAAAGTTTGATGCAGGTGGTGTGTAAGATGGTGTTGCAAAGTAATTCAGAGGTTCAACTTTTGAAATGAAAGCAGTTTGTGGTCCACCAACACTTACATCTCCACTTAGAATAGAAGTGGATGTAGAAGTAGTAGCAAAATAAAGTTCTGGATTCTGTGGAATCTGGGACCTCTTATAATTTCTTCTAGCTTCCATTTCCTTGTTTTCCAGCTTTTGAATTAACTCACTGATTGTCCATACCGGTAAGCATCTTTCTCCTTTTATACTTTAGTATGCTGACTCCAGTATGGTGGTAAAGCATCAGTGAACTTCTCCATAATCTCTGTCATTGGATAAGTAACTTGATAGTTTGACAACTTAGTTAACAAGTGAAAGAACCTTGGAGTAATTTCCTTCAAGGTTTCATTCCTAATATAACTAAAATTCTCAAACGCCTTCTTCCATTCTTCAGTCCTCAACATACGAGTCTTTTCATTCCCATCATGTCTATTCTTTAGAACGTCCCATAGTTGTTTAGAAGTAGTGAATGTTCCAAATTGGTGTAGTAGATCTGTATTCAAAGCTTAAGAAAGCTGTGAAAATGCTTTCTTCTCTACTGCAAACTTTTTCTTCTCATTATCAGATAGGTCTCCAAGTGCTATTGGTGTTGTAGAGTTCTCAATAGTTGGTGCCACATACCCTTTCTCTATCATCTGCCACGCTTCCCTGCCATCTAGTCCCATACCTTCCAAATAAATCTTGAACTTTCTCTACCATGAGTAGTATTCATTCATGTCCAACAACTTTGGTGGTCGAGTACCATTCCCTAAAGATAAATCATTCACCAAGGTTGTGATGGCATTGGTAGTCTGACTCTGCACTGTTGTTGCGGCTGCTACTCCCCAAAAGTCCTGCATTGGTTGTGGAGAAGGCTTGGCAACAGATTGAGGGGGTATGGAAATGGCCTAGATATTCATCGGTTATGTGGGTTGTGCGTTTGCTCTCTCGGTTGCTGCAACTTCCCAAGGATTCATTGGTACTGATTGTTGTTGTGTCATAGCAGGTCTTGGTGTCATTGGAAAGCCCAAAATGTTGTCCATGACGTTCGAAATGACAACACTTAGAAAAACATGACATACAACTTTTGGTTTGACCTAATAGACTCAGACGAGGATTCGAATAAGAAATAAGCAGTTGGTTCGACGCCTAAAATGAACTCAAATAAAAATGAGACACAAAGACTGATTCGACCCTAATAGTAAGGTCGAATGAAAAACTAAGGTTCGAATGAGACACAATAAACTCTGAATGAAGAACAAACCACTGGTTCGACCCTAAAACTCACTTGGTTCGACCTAAACACACCTGGTTCAACCTAAAACTACTCTCGTTCGACCCAAACTCAACTGATTCGACATGACCCATTTCAAAAACGTTTTTTCTTCAAAAATCACTCAATTTGATCTGAATTTTTCAAATGTTGATGAATTTCAATGATGTTTATCAGGTTTTGATTCGGAATTGTAGGAGATCAACTTTTGTGAAAGAAATTTTGACTTTATCCGTAAAAACAAGTTGAAATCATTAAATCTATATATTCATGCAAAGTTAATGAAAAACATATCAAATTTTGATATTTTTGAGTAAAAATCTAATTGAAAACTATTAAATTGCAGTTGTGTGATTGAGCAAGGCTCTGATACCACTTTGTAAGGGATTGTTTTGTTAGAATTCAATGAATTTATCACACAAGTAGAGCAATTTAGGTGCAGAATCCCTAAATCACATGCAATATGATAATCAAACAGTTAGAACACGTGAAGATCCATTTCAATAATCATTTCATTAATAATCAAGTGTTGCTGTAACTTTAAAGAGCTTTGATTACAATGAAAAACCTAATACATAGGGTTCTAGACACTCTCAGAGAACACACACTTTCACATACCAAATGTTAGAACTAATTGACTTGCAAAACAAACTTAACCTATTTATAGACTGCACATTCGACCTCTGCAATGGTCGAATGGCCTCGTTCGACCTCTTCAGGGCTCGAACAAACAATGTTAACACCTTAAGGCTTCGTTCGACCTTCCTTTAATCTCATTCGACCCCACGATGGGTCGAATGGCCTTCAAAATCTACCAATCTTCATTATTAGACGTCGTTTATAGAATCCAAAGCGATAGCCACACTAATGTATCAACAAATGTTTGCAGAAGTGTTTAACATTTGACGCAACCATACCAAACAACAATCGACATCCTATTGGTGACTCGACATCCCCGTGGTAGCCAAACACAAGTAAACAAGCAAGCATGTATAGGTATGTGCCTTTTATGAATAACAGTTTACAAGCTCATGCATATAGTTCACATAACGCACGTATACATCATAACACGTGTTATAAGATTTCCTGGACATGCCATGAGGCTTACAGTATGTTCCTAGGTGTTAAAACATGTTTCAGGGTTCCAAAATACACTTCCAGCAGCAAAACACATGACTAGCCTTCAATCCAGGCGACTAGCTAAGCTAGTCGCCCCAGGGCACACGACTAGCTTAGCTAGTCGCCCCCTGCAGACTGATCAGCTATTTTCGCACGTGAAGCCCTAAAAATCCGATCCGAAACATGTAGAAACACCCAATATCAATCCACAATCATCAAGTAACCCAACCCTATCAACAACCCCCAATTTATAATTAGTTTAACACCCAAATTGCAAATAATTCCCAACATGGAATAATATTATGAAAACAGCACATCATTGCATGAAAACCTTACCCTAAATGGCAAATAATCAGGTTTCATCACAAAATCATATCCCAAACATCATCATGTTGTTACCACATCATTCTAGCATAAACCCTAACAAGTTTCAATCATCATATCATCATATAACATCCTAAATCCTTCTAAAACCCTCAAATAGGTCAAAACTCATGTTGTTCATAAAACACATCAAATAACCTTCAAAATCTGAAGTAATCATCCTAATAACTCATTCAAATCATTAAGCATCAAATACACAAGAATCCCTATATTTAGATCATCAAAAACCATTTCAAGCTTGTATTTTTATCAAAAACTCATGTAAATGTTAAGATATAGATTAGGATATGTTTTTCAAGAGTTTTCAAAGGTTTTCAAAGATAAAAACTTATTAAAACCTGGTCTGGACCTTTAGGGTTTAAAATAATGACTTAACAAGAGTTTAGGATAAATAACACACCTTAGATCTTGCTTAGAAATGATGTTTTAGGCTTGAAATGGTAGATAAAGGGCAAAAATGGGTTTTAGAGATTAAGGATGGTGTGAGAAAGGTTTGGGGCAAGTTGGGTTGCACAAATGATGTTTAGCAAGTCAAATATGGTATTTATAGTTGCTTCTAGTCGTCTGGCACTCAGGGGGCGACTAGCTACGCTAGTGGCCTCCTAATGCACACCACTGGCTAGCTAATGGCCGCCTGATGCACACCACTAGCTTAGCTAGTAGCCTCCTGATGCACACCACCAGCTAAGCTAGTAGCCTCCTAAAATGTAACCTCACGAATTTTCCCATTTATTTTGCATTAAAGTATTTCCCGATCCATGATATAAAGTCTAATTTATTTCTAAGTAGTCTTATCTTTATCCGTGCACTTTATTTTTCTAAGTTCCTTTTATCATTGTACTTAAAAAAAAATCTTCAATCATGACATATGTCCTATCCTAATTCTATTTATAAAATCGTCATTTTATAGGACGGTGTTTTTTATTTTCTAATTCAAACTAATGATTTTTTTTATTTATTACTTAAATAAAGCCTTGAGTCAAATAGTCAAAGTCCTGGTCAAAGTCCTAGTCAAAGTCCTAGTCAAACAGTCAAAGTCCTAGTCAAATAGTCAATTCATCATAAAACCTTACTTTATGGTGTTGACCAATTTTAATGGCTAATTGAATCCAAAACTAGTATAAAAACCCACCTATGAACCATTACACTTGCCACCTCTAAATCGATTGTTTCAATCCGATTAAACTTTCCCTCATACTTTTCTTCTATAGTCTATTACTTCTACAATTGAAGCTTTGATTATAAGCTCTTGTAATTGGCAACTTTGGGGCTACACATATTCTATTTCTCGAGACTTAATACTATACTAAGGTGAGTTTACGTAACCATGTTTATGCAATTCTTTATACTTGCAACATTATACTTAAGCAATTCTACATACATGTCTAGTTGTAAACTTTAATGCCTCATGAATTAGACAACAACAACAGTTTCAACGAGTTTCAACGAGTTTCAACATTACATAATCATTAGCTATGGCCAAGCTGGCGATACTCAATAATAGATCTATTGGATTGACAATCCCACCCGGATACGTGTACCTCCTACATAGGTAGCGTGGGTGATTGTTATCGTTCCAACATATTATTAAGGTGAACAGTGGATGACGGGATGGACCTAAACTAGTCGGAGGTTTGATTATGTCGATTCAACATATTATGTTTATTCATGTAGACTTAAACTTACGATAGACATATGAATTGCTAAACTTTTATACTTAAACTATTTGCTTGACATGGCTTATGTATTCTCACCAACTTCTAGTTGACACCCCCCCCCCCCATTTTTCCAAACTCAACAGGAAATACTGATGCTTGAAGTCTAGAGCTAGCATGAGGAGATATTTGAAGCTTTGTTTGATTATTTGATGTAGACTTTAATGTAATACAATATTGTGATGAAATAAAGGATTATTTAAACTTGTGTACTACCATGAGCTACTGAACAATCATCAATACGTGACATCCCGATGTTTCCGCCATCGGTTGGGGTGTTACAGATTGGTATCAGAGCCATGGTTATAGGGAATTAGGTTATTAGAAAAATAATCTAGTCTATAACCATAGGATTTTAACTAGTACTTGCTCCTTTTACTTGCAACCTTACTTGCTTCTATTCTCTATCTCCCTCCTACTTCTTATCCCTACTTTAGTCCCTACAAGAAGATTGTTCTCCATTACAAGATCTACTCTTAGACTAATAGGACAAATCCTCAGGTTTAGCCTGAACCACCTTGAAGATCTCGTCAAAGTTCTAGATTTTAATAACGAACACGTGCAATCTGGAAGGGTGAACGCCTGTATTCTGAGTTTTCTGTCTAGGACTGGCATTGCGCATAAATCCCAATCAGACGAGGGACCCGGATGCCTACCTGGGAATTCTCGGGTTGAGTGTTCACTTATAGGCTAAAGCATGTCTTCACTATGTTATTAGAATCTAGAAGTTTTGATAAGTCAACGTTTTAGTTTATTCGTTTTAATTAATGAATAAATGATTACACTCACTTTCCTTAAACTAAGCTCTAAAATCTCAAAATTTTACAGCTTAAATCAATCTCATTTCATAACCATCTATGGATTTCACAATCACACTTCGCCTTACCATCTTAGCCACTTTTTAAATATTCAACACCATGCATGAAGATATTACCCAATTAGGAAACTTTCTGAATTCGATCAATAATCAGTTTATCATACTCGGATCATTATGAACAAGAAACCCCTATCATAACCTTATCATAATCATCCCAAAACAACCCTAAATCTAACCAAAAACCCCCTTTAATCATCAAAACACCATCAACAATCAAAGGTAACATATTTCAATCATAACCCATCATTAATAACAGCCCTAAGTTGTTGTCATATCATCTATACAACAAGTAATCATCAAACAATGCATACTATCATACTAACACATGTTTATTTGCACAAAAACTCATTGTTTATGAATAGGTTTTGTTTAGGAAAGGTTTTTATTCATAAAATAGGTTGATATCAGATCTGGACCCATTGGGGTTTAGATTAAAACAAGTCAAAATTGTTTAAAAAGGATTTGTAATGAAGAACACACCTTAGATCTTCACTTGTATTGACTTAGAGAGTTAGGTTATGAAAAACAAGCTCAAAAACTCCTTCCCCAATGTTAATAGCTGATAGAGAGTGTTTAGAGGCGTTTAGGGTTTGTGAAATGGTGAAAAATGGCTAAGGATGGTATTTATACCATCTGCACGTTCGCCCGTTTCGTGGGGTCGAATGTGGAACTTTTCCACATTCGCCCCTTTTTAGTGGTCGAATGTGGAAATCTTCCACATTCGCCCACTTTTTAGTGGTCGAATGTGGAACTCTTCCACATTCGCCCACTTTGTTCCACGTTCGCCCACTTTTCAGATCCCATTTCCACATTCAGGTCATCAGCACTTTTTAACACATGTTAGCAGCACTTTTAACACATGTTAACCTTTTTCCAGTTTATCGTGTTTAACGCATTCTAACATATCCTAACACATAAACAAGCATCTATAGTCTATACTTAGCATGTTTAGGCACGTATAATCGTTCGTACATCATTTAAGCAAGTGTAAGCATACAACCCACCACACAACCCGTAATCTACACATATACTTAATTAGTTCATGTAATGTCACCAACGACGGAACCCGATACTAATGTATTCCCAAAACGACTCCCAATGATCCTCCAGATCATTGACCCTGGACAATCCTAATTGACCCGACTCAATTAACCCAGTTAAGTTTGTTTATAAACGTTTCTTGCTAAGGTAGACTTAGATGTTACTATTATGTTTAAGCCGAACATGCCGGGTGTCACATCATCCCCACGTTGAAAGAATTTTCGTCCCGAAAATTGCACGAAGCCCAAAAATGAAAAAGACGAAAAGAAAGAAAACGAAAAGAAAGGTTACCGGTTGTCACATTGAATGTGGAAGAGTTCCACATTCGACCACTAAAAAGTGGGCGAATGTGGAAGATTTCCACATTCGACCACTAAAAAAGGGGCGAATGTGGAAAAGTTCCACATTCGACCCCACGAAACGGGCGAACGTGCAGATGGTATAAATACCATCCTTAGCCATTTTTCACCATTTCACAAACCCTAAACGCCTCTAAACACTCTCTATCAGCTATTAACATTGGGGAAGGAGTTTTTGAGCTTGTTTTTCATAACCTAACTCTCTAAGTCAATACAAGTGAAGATCTAAGGTGTGTTCTTCATTACAAATCCTTTTTAAACAATTTTGACTTGTTTTAATCTAAACCCCAATGGGTCCAGATCTGATATCAACCTATTTTATGAATAAAAACCTTTCCTAAACAAAACCTATTCATAAACAATGAGTTTTTGTGCAAATAAACATGTGTTAGTATGATAGTATGCATTGTTTGATGATTACTTGTTGTATAGATGATATGACAACAACTTAGGGCTGTTATTAATGATGGGTTATGATTGAAATATGTTACCTTTGATTGTTGATGGTGTTTTGATGATTAAAGGGGGTTTTTGGTTAGATTTAGGGTTGTTTTGGGATGATTATGATAAGGTTATGATAGGGGTTTCTTGTTCATAATGATCCGAGTATGATAAACTGATTATTGATCGAATTCAGAAAGTTTCCTAATTGGGTAATATCTTCATGCATGGTGATGTGACATCTCCATAATTTGCCATTTTAGGAAACTTGTAAAACGGATAGATTTTGGGGTAAAATTGGTAGGGTTTCGTAGGAATATACTAATGATGTTTGACTGCTGTAACTCGTGATGTTTCGTGATGTTTTCGGATGTTTTTCGACGCGTTTTTGGAAAAATCTGACATCAGGGGCGAAGGTGGATTTCAGGGGGGCGAAGGTGGATTCTAGGGGGGCGAAGGTGGAAGACAAAGGGGCGAATGTGCTACAAAGGGGCGAAGGTGGAAGGAAAAGGGGCGAAGGTGGAATTTCAGGAACACCTTCGACCAAACAGGAACACCTTCGACCACTTACAAGCCACCTTCGACCACCCGGAACTACATTCGACCCTACGTTGACAAAAATGAGATTTTTGATACAAACTAAGTGTTTTATGCTTGAACCTTGCGTGTAATCTATGTGTACTTGATTAGTTAGGGTAATGGGTCACCAACGGGATGGCGGGTCGGTCTAGTGTGTCGGTTGAACATTTAAACACGTTTTAAAACATACTTGATTATGATCTGGACAATCGGGGGCTAGATAACCTTATGACTATTAGTCGGAACACTTATGTGAACATTTTGATAGATCTCCGGTAGAGGGATTATCAAGGGCCAAACATCTTTACTTATAATCGAAGAACGCTATCTAAGGTGAGTTCACGGCCCCACTTTTACTGCTTTAACTTCTGGGGGAGAAAACATGCGCTAAACGGTTTTGGTAACATATGTCATACTATGGTTTTAACTTTATATTGCTATACGATCTTTTGGAAAGTCCCGGGGGAAACCATGAATGTGCGGTTTGCGCAACGGGGGAAATGTGGATAGATCTATTGGGCGTGACCTGCCCCACTCGTCGGCTTGGAGGGCCGGGCGGGTGCATATTGTCTCGAACAGGAACATTATTGTGCTGAACATTACGGGCTGCTAAACATGCTAAACATTGCTAAACGTGTCCAGTAATGGTTTCCAATCGTAGTAGTAATAAAACATACGCCTAGCTAGCGTACTTGGTAGCATTGATATAGTATGGACATGGTAACACTTGGTAACTCTTTTTGAACAAACCTGTGAACTCACCAGCATTATATGTTGACATCTTTTGGCATGTTTTTCTCAGGTCGCTAAGGTAGCAACAACTGGATCTAGGCGCACGAGTCGGCACGGGCGTCTAGGGTTTAGAGCATGGTCTTCATTAAACATTTGAACTATGTCTTTTGGGTTGTAAACATTTAAAGCTTCCGCTACAGTTTATGCTTTTATAATTATATCTTTTGGGTTTTGTGTTATGCATATAGTGTTGTTTATTGTGACCGTTGACTTGAATCCTGGTTTGTCATGCGCCTCGCGGTAAAACCCCGCATGTGGAATTTGAGGGTGTGACAATTTCTCCACATGTTACTTATTTTTAAAAACTATAACCTCATACCTTAGCACAAATTAAAGATTTCTAAATCCTGTTGTATTTTCATTACCTAGTAACTTTACAAAGTACATATTTTTTTGTCAAAAGATGTCCTCGAACTTAAATTCAATTGTTTATTTATTGACGTAACAAACAATTTTCTATATAATGCTTTAACCTATTAAAAATCACTTAATAGAACCTTGATCTTCAAAACCTAATGTCATGTTTGAAATCTCCAACTAACGGGAATATTTTAATCAAAGCCCACTTAGCTTGTACTATTTAACAACTTTTGCTTTATGTATAAAACCAATTTTGAAAATAAGATTTTTTTTATCCATAGGATTAATATCTAGCCTCTAAATTCTCCATCGACACTCACTCACTTTCAACTTGTTCAAATTTTTACAATATTTGGCATATACTACAATCATGTTTTCTTATACACTTGATTATAACCTTTGATCCAAACCCCAAAATTTACACTGCTACATAATCTCCTTACTATAAAATAAACTCTTTATCAACTATCTTCACATTCACTATCTGTCACAACCTTGATTCTGCTTAAGATTTTTCATCATCCTCTCAAGAACTAAATTCATATCTTTCACCTTCTCACACATGAGCTAGTTACCCATGATAACCAAACTATTGAAACTTGATTGTATGTTGCATCAAACATAATCCTTAGTTACATGAGGATTCGACTATCTACCATATTCGAACATTTGAAACTAGAATTCATGAAATATAAACTATTTACTATAGACACACCTAAAGTCATTAACCTTGTCTAGGGCAACTCTATTACAACTCACATGCTATACTTGATACTTGATTGCTTACATGTACATATTATCAATTTGCAATTTATGTGTGTGTGTAAATTGGTACACTTAATCAAACAACTGATAGAGGATGAAGTACTTGCTCAACAGTTAGTAGAGTACCAAATAACCTACTCAACGATTGGTAGAGGTCATCATGCCTGCTCAACAGTCGGTAGAGGCCCTACAACCTGCTCAACGACTGGTAGAGGCTATCATACCTGCTCAACAATCGGTAGAGGTTCTTACTCACTGACTGGTAGAAGTCTTTTTCCTGCTCAACAGTTGGACTTATTTTTGGATACATTGTATACAATTCAATCACAAGGTTATTTTGCATTACTTACATGTGTGTTTAGAGTCATAGAAGGACACAAAACCCTAATGTAAGGTAAATTGGTGATTGCGGTCTGGAACGTAATCATGAATTTACAGGTACGTTAAGGTGGTGTGAAATTCTATCAAGGTTTTCGGTAGAGAAACTAATTATAAACTCTAGTTACCTGGTAGTTTATTTAGCCTTTCTATAGTCCATCAACTCATGCATTTCTTTTAGGATTTCTAAAACTTAAGATTCTTATTCACCTTGCGATTCCAAGACACACCTAATCCTACCCTTAAAACTCACAGATAACAAACCTCTTATCCAAATTATTCGAAAGCAGATTATTCTATAAATTCATGTCGTGCCTTAACCCAAAATTTTCAAAACCACGGCTGCCTTAATTTCTACCCAACCATCCTCAAACCTGTGTTTTTAAATAACTTCGGGACGAAGTTTCCAAAAGTAGGGGAGACTGTAACCTCACGAATTTTCCCATTTATTTTGCATTAAAGTATTTCCCGATCCATGATATAAAGTCTAATTTATTTCTAAGTATTCTTATCTTTATACGTGCACTTTATTTTAAGTTCCTTTTATCATTGTACTTAAAAAAAATCTTCAATCATGACATATGTCCTATCCTAATTCTATTTATAAAATCGTCATTTTATAAGACGGTGTTTTTTATTTTCTAATTCAAACTAATGATTTTTTTTATTTATTACTTAAATAAAGCCTTGAGTCAAATAGTCAAAGTCCTGGTCAAAGTCCTAGTCAAAGTCCTAGTCAAACAGTCAAAGTCCTAGTCAAATAGTCAATTCATCATAAAACCTTACTTTATGGTGTTGACCAATTTTAATGGCTAATTGAATCCAAAACTAGTATAAAAACCCACCTATGAACCATTACACTTGCCACCTCTAAATCGATTGTTTCAATCCGATTAAACTTTCCCTCATACTTTTCTTCTATAGTCTATTACTTCTACAATTGAAGCTTTGATTATAAGCTCTTGTAATTGGCAACTTTGGGTCTACACATATTCTATTTCTCGAGACTTAATACTATACTAAGGTGATTTTACGTAACCATGTTTATGCAATTCTTTATACTTGCAACATTATACTTAAGCAATTCTACATACATGTCTAGTTGTAAACTTTAATGCCTCATGAATTAGACAACAACAACAGTTTCAACGAGTTTCAACAAGTTTCAACATTACATAATCATTAGCTATGGTCAAGCCGGCGATACTCAATAATAGATCTATTGGATTGACAATCCCACCCGGATACGTGTACCTCCTACATAGGTAGCGTGGGTGATTGTTATCGTTCCAACATATTATTAAGGTGAACAGTGGATGACGGGATGGACCTAAACTAGTCGGAGGTTTGATTATGTCGATTCAACATATTATGTTTATTCATGTAGACTTAAACTTACGATAGACATATGAATTGCTAAACTTTTATACTTAAACTATTTGCTTGACATGGCTTATGTATTCTCACCAACTTCTAGTTGACCCCCCCCCCCATTTTTCCAAACTCAACAGGAAATACTGATGCTTGAAGTCTAGAGCTAGCATGAGGAGATATTTGAAGCTTTGTTTGATTATTTGATGTAGACTTTAATGTAATACAATATTGTGATGAAATAAAGGATTATTTAAACTTGTGTACTACCATGAGCTACTGAACAATCATCAATACGTGACATCCCGATGTTTCCGCCATCGGTTGGGGTGTTACATAAAACACACCACTAGCTAAGCTAATAGCCTCCATAGAGTCGTTTGCTATGCAAACACATAATTTCACGTACACACATATCGGCACGTTATATAATGATCGTAAAACACTTATTACTCGATAAATAACACATTTACGTTAATTCACCAACTTACGGGACTCGAGACTCGCGCGTGTGTGTTTAACCCAGTGATCCTCCGAATCACCAACCCTTGGATACACGGTTATAGATCGACTCCTGATAATCCCCCGAATCATTGTAATGACTCTCGATGATTCCCCGAACCATCGTAATGTAACACCTGTAGATTTCCGAACTTGTGTTTCACCTTGTAAATTTTGTACACTTGTATAGTTCTATTTTGTCTTTGTTGAGGGGGCTCTTTAGCATTTTCCTAAACTCATTTGAGTAGCTTTGGGAACAAGATACAAGGGAGTCAAAAATGGGGGGACTTAATTGTAATATGTTGCAACTAAAAAACCCTAAAGATCCTCCCATCCTCTTCCTTTTGGTAATGAAATTTTTAGCTGCAAACAACCATTTAATCCTCTCAAAACCCTATGTTAATCCTTGTATAACATGTGTTAAATCCGATTAATTAAAGTTGTTTTGGTCGAATTAGGGCTCAAACAAATCGACTTCAATTGAAGGATAATAATTGGGGATTTTGCCTCTAAATCATCCTATAAGGTGAGTCTATTAAGTCTCTAAACGATTCATTGTCAATTATTATACAAAATCGATTAACTAATTGATGTTGACAAATTAGGGTTTATATATTCGGGTTTAATCAATTAAGCCGAATTGAAGGTTATTGTTTAGGGGTTTTGCCTCTAAATCATCCCACAAGATTAGTCTATCAATTCCCTATGTGAATTCATGGTTAATTTTGTTGGATCAGTTTCTCTACTTAACAGTTCTTATTCATGAACACTTGTGTGTTGTAAATCTATCAAAGTAAATTGCACAGCAGAATATTAAAGTGTTCAAGTTAAAGCATCACTTTTTAACATGAGTTATGACTCACCCTCAATAAATGAACTAGGGAGTAAAGATGAGAATCAATAGTGAATGAATATAACAGTAAATGCAGAATGATTCTCAGATATATATGAAAAGGTTAACTATAAAGTAATTTGAAGGAAAATGTTCATGTCTTAGATAGATGAGTAGTTGTCTAAAATAGTGGGTGTAACCCCTCTATTTATAGACGAAAGATTACATGCAGACTAAGTAATCAAAAGCTTAAAATAATGTAAGATACTACTACAACAAGCTGTAGTTATCGAAACTTGAACAAAGACTTTAGGTAAACTAATATAATACTAAACTGCTGAGATTAAATGGCGGTTAGAAGCTTCTTAATGAAAGTACCGATGAGTGACAAACTTCTGATGAAAGATCTTCAGGAGTTTCTTCAGCAGTTTTTTCTTCAGATATTTGTCTGGTTTATCTTCAGAACTTCTGTTCCTTTTACTCTTCAGAACTTTAGATATATTTGATTTCAGTAGTTTCTCAAAATGTGAAGAGGATATAAGACTAAGGTTTATACTGGCTTGTCAATCCTCTTTGACCCTATAATCTCCCCTGGATTGATGAAGCCAAAACCTTTGTCTATCTTTATTTATAAGATCCTTTCTTCCTTAAGTCAAGAACTCTCCAGATTTCCTTGACTGTTTGATGTCTGAGTTCTCTGACCTCTAGTTCTGAAAGTAGTCCTTTTTCTGGTATAATATCCTGAATAGTTAGTAGATCTTCATCAGATAATCTTTCCAATTCAGTCATGTTGTGAAGGACTTTTGTTGAGAAGTCTTTTCTTTCTAGAACCAAGGAACTGGACTTGTGGGTGAAGCACCATTTGACAATTCGAGATTTGGATTTGAAGAAATTGTATTTGTATGGTACAATTTGTAGGTTTGAATATAGGTCTGATGTTGGTGGTTTTTCTTTTTCAACATTAATCAGATTGGATCTCCTTTTCTTTTCAACTATCACAGTACCAGGTGTATCACCTATTGAAATAGGCATGTGATGTTCAGTGACTACCTTGGTATGTTTTTGCTCTTTGATGGTTTATTGCAGTTGATAAGCAAATGTTGCGGGATCCCTATATTGTGTTAACAGAGGCTTTTCTTCAATAGTGAAATCATCTTCAACACTGGTGTTCTTCTCAAGCAAAACCATCTTGAAGTCTGTTTTTGTGTTTTCCCCTGACTTTTTATTGATAGCAGGCTGTGTGGGTTTGAATTTCTCCGGATTTTGAAGTCTATCAGCCTTGAACTTTTTGTAAGTTTCATAAAGTACATCTTCTTTCCACTTACATATTTGTTCTTTTGAACCATAATTGTTCTCTACCAATTCTTGAATGATTTGGGCTCTTTTCAACTTTCTATCTTTCTCTTTGGACAACCTTTCTGATACAAGCTCTGCCTGTTTTGTTAGTTCTTCAGTTGAAAGTCCCTTAAGTGAGAATATCCTTGTCTTGCTGTGTTTGTTGTATAAGTTATCAGTTGTTGTCTTTTATCTTCTTCTACAGCAAGGAGAGTTTGCTCAGCAACTCTTTCTTGTGCTTCCAACTCATTTAACATTTGTTCATAGGTTATCAACTTGTCATCAAGGCTCAAGTCATCCCTTGCTTCTAATCTTTCCCCTATCTTATCTTCCTTTGCCTTTCTTTCTACTTTTATTCTTTCATCTTCTATCATTTCTTCTTCTTCTGTTTGATCTTATGTTACTGGTATAGAAGAAATGGGAACAGGCTTTAGAATATTAGCTGGGTTTGTTTCTGTTGCTTTAGAAGGCTGTTTTGGTTCAGTGTAGGAATTGTCGACTACTGAAGTGTTGATCTGAGCAGTAACAACTACTAAAGGATTGTCTTCAGTACTTTTGGTCTTGTCTTCAGCAGCTGCTTCACTATGGTCTTGGGTAGACTTTTCAGCCTTTTCTCTAAGGACTCTCTCTTCTTTTTTATACCATTTTTCTCTTTCTTTCAATGCTTTTTGTTGTCTGGTCATGGCAGTTAATTTTTGAGACTCCTTGAGATTTTGTGCTTCTCTATCTCTTTTTGAAACTTCAAGAGACACAGTTTCAGGATCCTTTGACATCTCCTCCTTTTTGGCTTCATCCACTTCTAGAAACTATGGAGGTGGAGGTGTTACACCAGATAGATGGGCTAATTGTCTTCGGTTATCTTCCATCTTTCTTGACAATTCACCAAGCTTATGATCAATTGCATTATTAATCATCACAATTTGAGTGTTGTTCTTTAACTCCATAGCAGTCATAAAATCTTTGAGATGATAAGATATAAGTTGATGTACCATTTCGTATAAGGGACCATCTGGGCTGCATAGGTGGTTCAGGTCTATGCTTGATGACCCAGAGAATTGGGTAGGCTTTTCTGATTGAGGAGGGTGTGTTTTGAGGTGATCCTCAGTGTGAACTAGGGATGCCACTATTGGGGAATTAGGGTTTAAGTGGTCTTTAACCTGTTCTTCTGTGACCGTCTCCTTGAGTACAGATACATTAGAATTAGGACCTTCACAGTCAGCCGTCAATTCATTTAGTTGTGATTTTGATCCATCATCCAAATTCATGGAATCATCTGAATCACTGACACGGTCCTCAATGAGAATAGTCTCAGTTCTCTCATGAGCTAGGTCCAACCTAGTTGTCTCATGAACCTCTTGTTCTTGGTACTGAGGTTTTCCTACTTCAGGCACAGGGCCTTCATCAGTAGTTGCCACATTTGAGGTCTTAGCTATGGTACTACTGTCCTCAAATCCATCACTAGATGGTATAGGAGTAGTATCAGCCTCAAATATACCTAAGGATTCTAAGTTTGGGTTTAGAGGCCTTGGTTCCTCCTCATCTCTTTGGTTAGGGCTGTTCACATTCACATCAATATCCATTTCTGTGTTTTCATCCCCTGTTTTATGTGTTGATTGGGGATTGACATTTTCAGATGGAGTGTGTTGTTTCAGCCCAGAGAGAATATTAGCTATCCCAACTGCTGGTGATGTTTGTGGGTCAGTAGTTATGGGATCAGCAGTTAGGTTTTGTTTAGTTGGTTCAGTTGTTTTGAAAGAAGAGTCAGTAGTTATTGTCTTTTTGAGTTTCTTTCTTGAAAACAAAATGGATATTGGTGCTCTTTCTGCTTTTGAGATGAATGAGACTGAGAGGAAGTTTCAGTCACATCTTTTGAAAGTGCAGATTGCACATTAGCAGTTTCAGGCATCTCAACTTCCTGAATTGCTTTTCTTTTAGGGTTGGTGGGTTTGGATTTTTATTGTTTGGTTTGTTTTAGCTTTTTGGGAATGGGTTTTTAGGATGTAGGTTCCTTAGGGACTGTGACATGTTCCCCTTGGTCATCCTCTGGCAGATTTGTCGGTTTGTTATGCCTAGAGTATGCTTGTGAGGTTAAAGGGTTTAAAACAGTTGTTCTACCCACAAGCACCTCTTGTCCAAGTTCTTTGATAATACATTGCATGACGAACCTTCCACAAAGTATGAAGATGCCCTATATTTAGTTTCATTAGCAATTGAATGAAAAATTTGTTGCATGGTTAAGGACATCTGATCAGAAGGTCCAGTCTTTGGACTTAAACACATGATAATGTAGTGAAACAAAAGTTTATATTTTGCATCAAAATATTTCTTGTAGATGGTAGCATGTGATAATGTACCTTGGTAATCAAACTCAATTATGGTTGATTAAATGGTTCCACTGGGAATTTGATCAGGAGCTTCAGCATCATAAAGACCTAATCTTTCTCCCAGCCTTGCTGGTGTGATTGCCATTTCTTTCCCTTTGATCTTCGGCTTCAAGGAAAGGACTTTACCATCTTCGGTAACAGTCTCAGCGTTTGCCCAAAACTCATTAAGAGTGTCAGTATGGATTGGTGGGTCAATGGTTAACGCCGTGTAATATTGAGATTTTACGATCAAATCAATGATTTCATCATATTGGGACCAGGCTTCAGGTTTTTCGAAGTAGCCTCTTTGATTGTGTCCCTGTTTGAGAACTAGAGCCATTGTATTTAATAGAACAGTTGAAGGATTCATTGGTCTTGTCTTCAGCAGCTGCTTCACTATGGTCTTGGGTAGACTTTTCAGCCTTTTCTCTAAGGACTCTCTCTTCTTTTTGATACCAATTTTCTCTTTCTTTCAATGCTTTTTCTTGTCTGTTCATGGCAGTTAATTTTTGAGACTCCTTGAGATTTTGTGCTTCTCTAGCTCTTTTTGAAACTTCAAGAGACACAGTTTTAGGTTCCTTTGACATCTCCCTCTTTTTGGCTTCATCCACTTCTGGAAACCATGGAGGTGGAGGTGTTACACCAGATAGATGGGCTAATTGTCTTCTGTTATCATCCATCTTTCTTGACAATTCACCAAGCTTACGGTCAATAGCATTGTTAATCATCACAATTTGAGTGTTGTTCTTTAACTCCATAGCAGTTACAAAATCTTGGAGATGACTAGAAATAAGTTGATGTACCATCTGGTATAGGGGACCATCTGGGCTGCATAGTTGGTTCAGGTCTATGCTTGATGACCCAGAGAATTGGGTAGGCTTTTGTGATTGTGGAGGGTGTGTTTTTGGTTGATCCTCAGTGTTAATTAGGGATGCCACTTTTGGGGAATTAGGGTGTAAGTGGTCTTTAACCTGTTCTTCTGTGATTGTCTCTTTGAGTACAGATACATTAGAATCAGGACCTTCACATTCAGCCGTCAATTCATTTTATGGAAGTTTTGATCCATCATCCAAATCAATTGAATCATCTGAATCACTGACACAGTCCTCAATGAGAACAGTTTCAGTTGTTTCATGAGCTTGGCCTGGCCTAGTTGTCTCATGAACCTCTTTTTCTTGGTACTGAGGTTTTCCTACTTCAGGCACAGGGCCTTCATCAGTAGTTGCCACATTTGAGGTCTTAGCTATGGTACTACTGTCCTGAAATCCATCACTGGATGGAATAAGAGTAGTAGCAGCCTCAAATATAACGAAGGAATCTAAGTTCATGCTTAGAGACCCTGGTTCATCCTCATCTCTTTGGTTAGGGCTGAACACATTTTCATCAATGTTCATTTCTGTGTTTTCATCCCCTGAGTTATGTGTTGTTTGGGGATTGACATTTTCAGAGGGATTGTGTTGTTTCAACCCAGATAGAATGTTAGCTATCTCAACTCCTGGTGATGTTTGTAGGTCAGTAGTTGTGGGATCAGCAGTTGATTTTTGTTCAATTGTTTCAGGTATTTTGAAAGTAAGGTAAGTAGTTATGGTCTTTTTGAGTTTCTTTCTTTTAAACAAAATGGATATTGGTGTTCTTTCGAGTATTTGAGATAAATAAGACAGAGAGGATATTTTAGTCACATCTTTTGAAAGTGCAGATTGCACATTAGTAGCTTCAGGCATCTCAACTTCTTGAATTGCTTTTCTTTTGGGGTTGGTGGGTTTGGATTTTTGTTGTTTGGGTAGTTTTGGCTTTTTGGATTTTGGTTTTGAGGATGTTAGTTCCTTTGGGACTATGATATGTTCCCCTTGGTCATCCTCTGGCAGGACTGCCAGTTTGTTATGCCTTGAGTATGCTTGTGAGGATAAAGGGTTTAAAAGAGTTGTTTTACCCACAAGCACCTCTTGTCCAAATTCTTTGATAATACATTGCATGACGAACCTTGGATACAACAAAAATTTCTTTTTATCATTTTGTTGATGCAACATCAACTCATTGAAAAAGACTGAAGATGCCTTAAACTTAGTTTCATTTATAATTGAATGAAAAATTGGTTGCATGGTAGAGGACATTTGATCAGAAGATCCAGTCTTTGGACTTAAACACATGATAATGTAGTGAAACAAAAGTTTATATTTGCATCAAAATATTTCTTGTATATAGTAGTAGCATATGATAATGTACCTTGGTAACCACACTCAATTATGGTTGACTGAATTGTTCCACTGGGAATTTGAACAGGAGCTTCAACATCATCAAGACCTAATATTTCTCCTAGGCTAGCAGGTGTGATCGCCATTTCTTTCCCTTTGATCTTCGTCGTCAAGGAAAGAACTTCACCATCTTCGGCAACAGTCTCAGCGTTTGCCCAAAACTCATTCAGGGTATCAATATGGATTGGTGGGTCAATGGTGAATGTCGTGTAATATTGAGATTTTACGATCAAATCAATGATTTCATCGTATTGGGACCAGACTTTAGCTTTTTCGAAGTAGCCTCTTTGATTGTGTCCCTGTTTAAGAACTAGAGCCATTGTCTTTGATAGAACAGTTGAAAGATTTAGAGAGGTTTTGTTTTTAAGAGAGTGAAGTTTTTGTTTTTGAAACGATAATAGTGAAAAGAGGGGTTTAAGAAGTTTAATAGTCCGTTTAGGTCAAACTTCTGAAAATGATAGGAAAAGACTGTTTTGCCCTTTTAGTCTAGAACCTCTGATGAATATTTTCTCATCAAGAGTTTCCTATTTTGTTCTTTAGTAGTATTGAACTACTGAGAAAAATTACCCCTTTTAATCAATACTTGATGATTTTATCATCATCAGCAGATTTTCCTTTTCAGAAATATTTCCCTTACAGATGTTTTTGTACATCAGTAGTTTTTCTCTCTTTTTGTTTATAAACAGTGGTTTGAGACAGAGTGAGTAAACAAGCAAGTGAAAGTAAAATTTGTACATAAAAGAATGAAAAACACTTACAGAGTTTACTCAAAGTTTAGCATTCCAAGCATGGAAACTAACCTTTGGAATGTTGATGTGTCAAGGGGTTTAGTGAATATATCAGCTATTTGATTAGCTGTTGTGACATGTTTCACCTCAATCTTGCCTTTTTCATAGCAATCCCTAATGAAATGATACCTTATTTCTATATGTTTTGTCTTTGAAAACTGAACAGGGTTTTGAATGATGCTAATGGCAGATTTACTGTCTACTAAGAGTGTAGTCTTGGTCTCTTTGATTCCATAATCAAGAAGTTGATATTGGAGCCATTGAATCTGTGATGTACAACTTGCAGCAGCAATGTATTCAGCTTCAGTTATTGAAGTTGCCACAGATGTTTGTTTCTTTGATTGCCAGGACAGTAGACAGTTTCCCGAGAATTGACAACCACCAAATGTAGATTTTCTTGACATTTTACACCCTGCATAGTCACTATCTGAAAAAGCTGTTAACTTGGTATTGCTTGAAGCAGGATACCAAATTCCTAATGTAGGAGTTCCTTTCAGATATCTGAAAATGCTTTTGACAGCGGTTAGGTGTGATTCCCTTGGTGCAGATTGATATCTAGCACAGACACAAGTTGAGAACATAATATTTGGTCTAGAAGCAGTTAAATATAAAAGGGAACCTATCATACATCTATACATGGTTTGATCAACCTGTTTTCCTTGATCATTTGGTTCAACTTGTGTGGTAGAAGTCATGGGAGTGGAACATGATTTACTGTTTTGTAAAGAGAACTTATTTAGTAATTCTTTAACATATTTAGATTGATGTATAAAAGTTCCATCTGTTTGTTGCTTGATTTGCAGTCCCAAAAAGTACTGCAGTTCTCCCATTGTACTCATCTCAAATTTTGATTGCATGAGTTTCATAAATTCATCACATAGTTTTGTGTTTGTTCAACCAAAAATAATGTCATCAACATAAATTTGAACAAGTAAGACATGATTTCCAACATGCTTTATAAAAAGTGTTTTATCTATGGAGCCTCTTGTGAAGTGATTTTTGAGTAAAAAGTTAGAAAGTGTTTCATACCAAGCTCTGGGAGCTTGCTTTAGCCCATAAAGAGATTTGTCAAGTTTGTACACCCAATTGGGATGAGAAGGATCCTCAAACCCAGGTGGCTGACAAACATACACTTCCTCTTTTATTTTCCCATATAAAAATGCACTCTTGACATCCATTTGAAAAACTTTAATTTTGATGGAAATTGCATAAGCAAAAAATAACTTGATGGCTTCAAGTCTTGCAACTGGAGCAAAGGTTTCATCATAGTCAATTCCTTCTTCTTGTGAATAACATTGTAATACCAGTCTTGCCTTGTTCTTGATAATTATACTAGCTTCATCTTGTGTGTTTCTGAAGACCCATCTTGTGCCAATCGGTAGCTTGTTTGGAGGTAAGGGACAGATTTCCCAGACTTATTGCTTCTTGAATTGAAGCAATTTTTCTTGCATAGCTTGAACCCAATTGTTATCTTTGAGGGCTTCTTGATATTTCTTTGGTTCCAGCTGAGAAATAAATGCTGAGAAAAAGCAAAAGTTGGAAAGTTGGTGTCTTGTAAGTACCCCTAAAGCAATATCACCCATGATTTGATCCAATGGATGATCTTTGTGCTCAATTAGTTGTTATAGCCCTGTACTTGGTTATGGCTCTTGAACTTCTTCAAACAAACCACTGAGGTTGATGATATCTGGTTCAGCTGTATGTGGTTCAGGAGTCTGTGGAGTTGAATCAGTACTTTGGATTTGTTCATCAGCTTTTGTTGAAGTAGAAGTTTGTAAAACTTCTGGTGGTTTGAAAGTTGATTTAATGACTGTGTTTGGAGTCCATGGTGGAGAACTATCATCATAGAACCCTTGATCACCATAATAAGTGGGTTTAGATGATGTAAAAGTCTTTTCAGGTCCGAAATGAAAACTGTCAAGGTCAAAGAGTTCAGCAGGATGTGCTAGAATGAGAGTTTGTTTCTATTGCGAAGCAAAAGATAGTGAACAGGCAAGCAAATACCAACGTGTGGTATTCTTATGCTTTGCATGGGATGTGAATGTTGGGTGTGACTTCGACAAGAAATTGGGGAAGTTTGTAAAGGTTCTGAATGTTGAAAAGAATAAGCCAAAACAAACTCATGAACCAGTGATGGCAAAGGAACAAAAGACGTTATTGCGCATCAAACTGATGAACAAGACGATGGATGAAGAACGAAGACTCAAGCAATCCAAGCAATAGTCGAGGGGGAGTTTGTAGATGCACATATTGCGACTAATGCTATTGGATTGCGAATTACAAATGTTTTGTTTACTGCTGAATGGTCGAACGTGGAATAGAGAACGGTCGAAGGTAGAATCAGAAGGTCGAATGTACACAGGGAGGTCGAAGGAAGAATTTGTATATATGTGTGTCTTGGTTCGCCCACCTTAAACGGTCGAACCTGCACATTCGACCAAGTAATTTGGGCGAATGTGCAGGCCTATATAAGGGCGAATCAACTTTTTGAATACAACTTTTGGTCATTTGTTTTCCCTCCCTGTGTATGTTCTCCCTAGGGTTATCTTTTGAGTCTGTAACAATGTTTAAACATTATTAACAACATTTTGATGTGTAAATGATTATGATTATGAATGAAATGATTATGTTAATGATGATTTCTGTGTTTTGCTAGTTTTATTATCATTTTGTGATCAATTCAGGGATTCCGCACCTGAATTGAACTTGTTTGATCATTATCTTTGTTGTTTAGACGATCCAACGCGCATACATAATTCCAGCTAGGGGTGCCCTAAAACTATTGAAACTGATAAAACTACCCATGCCAAAACAAATTAGGAAGTTTGGTTGGTTTGAGATCCAAATTGTTAGGTTATCATGGTTTGCCAATTAAGTTCAGTTCAGTTTGAAACTAGGAACCAGTAGCGTAGACCAATCCAAACCAGCCAGGTGTTTGTTTAACCTTGTTATTTTCGTCTTTTTTTCACTTTTGAAATATTTAGTTACATAATATGTGTTATAATCAGCTTTACATTCAAAATTTTATACGTGGAACTAATTGTTTTGTAAAAAACGGCGTAAGCCGCCAAAGCTGAACCATCAAACTTGGCCGGTTTGGTTTGTCATTTTTCAAAATGTAGTTGTGGCTCGGCCCAATATTTTCTTCAAACCTAGCTGAACCGAAACTTGAATGCCCACCCCTTAATACCATCTACCTCATTACTTATGAAAGTCAAGGAATTCTCTCTTGAATTTTAGAGAGATTGAACTATCATTATATACTTGATTACAAAGCTAATCATAAGGAGAAGATTAAGCTAGCTATTAACTATAATATTGACTATTGACTATACATTAATACATAATATTCACAATAACGAGAAGAAGAATTTTAGGAGTGATGATTGTGATGATGATGATGATGATGATGATGATGATGATGTTGACTATTGTCCCCCTACAAGCGAAACGGCGGTGGTTGAACACGTAGTAGGTCTCGAAAATGCTCGAAGAGAGGCCGTGGCAAACTTTTTGTAAAAATGTCCGCAAGTTGAAGCTTGGTAGGAACAAACTTGGTGTGTAATTACCCGACATAACTAACTATCGTACAAAGTGGTAATCTAAGTCGATGTGCTTGGCACGTTTGTGAGAAATTGGATTTTGACTCATGAATAATGCACTCTTTTTGTCGCATAGAAGTGTCGGTCGGGTCGGTGGTAAAGCATGAAGTTCCTGCAAAAGATGGGTAATCCAAACGATTTCAGCTGCCGCATTTGCCATTGCGCTGTACTCGGATTCACGGAGTGATCGTGCTACTGTTGGTAGTTTCTTGGCACTCCAGGAAACCAAGTTGCCGCCTAAGAAAATTCAGTAGCCATAAGTTGATCTTCGTGTTTCAATGCATCGTGCCCAATCCCCATCCGAGTAACCTAAGATGTAAGGCATCGTGGGACGCATAAATAGTAAACCGTGATAGATAGTTCCCTTGGCATAATGTAGTATCCGCTTAACCAACTGGAAATGTTTTTCGGTGGGTGAGTGTAGGTGTTGGCAGGCTTGATTTACGGCATAAGATAAATCAGGTCGAATGATGGTTAAGTATTGAAGCGCACCAACAATGGAGCAATAGTGAGTGGAGTCGGAATAAGGGGTACCATCTTTAGTGAATGTATTGGATGTGGAAAGGGGATTGGGGAGAGTTTTGGCGTCGGTTAACCCGGTGCGGGTGAGGATGTCATTAGCATATTTAGTTTGTGTGAGGAAAAGGCCTTTGGTGTCATGAACAACTTCGAGGCCAAGGAAGTAATTAAGAGAGCCCAAGTTTTTTATGGCGAATTCTTGATGTAGGCGAGTGGTGAAGGTTTTGATTAGGGACTTGTCTCCTGTAAGGATTAGGTCGTCTACATACACAAGAAGATACATGATGGAATTGCCATTATGAAAGATGAAGAGTGAAGGATCGGCACGACTACATTTGAAACCATAAGAAATGAGAAAAGAGCAAAGGCGTTGAAACCATGCTCGTGGAGCTTGTTTAAGGCCATAGAGCGCCTTGTTAAGTTTGCAAACATGGTAGGGAAGTTTAGGATCCACAAACCCGGGAGGTTTCTCCATATATAAGGTTTTAGAAAGTTATCCATTGAGAAATGCATTGTTCACATCGAGTTGGTTTAAGGACCAATTGTTGATGACTGCTAGGGCGAGAACAATGCAAATGGTAGATGCTTTGACAACGGGACTAAATGTATGATTGAAGTCAATATTGGGAATTTGAGTAAAGCCTTGAGCAACAAGTCTTGCTTTGTACCGATCAAGAGATCCATCGGAATGGTATTTAGTTCTAAACACCCACTTGGAACCAACAACGTTTGTGGAGGAGGGGCGTGGCACAAGGGTCCACGTTTGGTTTCGATGAAGAGCTTTTAGTTGATCTTGCATAGCAACCATCCAATGTGGATGTTTCGATGCACTTTTGAAGTCTTTTGGAATGGTATTAGTGAGGAGGGATGCATGTAAGCAAGAATGCATGACATTGGCAAGGTAAGATGTGTGTCTTGGATTGGGTTTGAAGGTTCCAATTTTGGAAATAGTGACCATAGGGTGAAAAGGTGCGGGAGGATCTTGAGCGGAGGGTTCGGCCTGATGGGATGGGGCCGAGTGGTCAGTTTGGGGTGCAGAAGAGGATGGGTTGATGTTGGATGGAGTAGTGTTTGTTGTGGAGGTATTGTTGGTTGTGGTGGTATTGGGTAAGGCCGTGGATGATTGTGTTGGTAATGTTAGGTGATTTTCGGGTGTGGTGGAAGATACGGGCGGGTGAGAAGAATCGCCCTTGCACAAAAGCAACAGGTGGAGGAGTGGGCGGATGAAGGGTAAGAAGGAATTGTTCTTGGATTTCTACTTTAGTTAGCAAATTGCGGAAGGGAAGAGGATCCCGAGCGGTTCAAATAGCGGTGGACCAGCTCTCAAAAGTGGAGCCGAGACCACAAAGAAACCAGTGGGTTTTGTCTGTGTCGCTTACAGGGTGACTAATCGCCAAGAGTTGCTCACAAACGGCTTTGAATTTGCGACCGTATTCGGCAACAGTAGAGGATCCTTTGGTCAATTGGCGAAGAATGTCATGGAGCAGATGCATCCGTTCCAAAGATGTGTTGCTGTAAGCGGCCTCTAGGGTTGTCCAGATATCACGAGCGGTTGAGAGACCGAGAATCTCAGCAACCGCTTCTTCGGTGAGGGGGGAATTCAGAATAAGAATGGCTTGTTGATCGTTAACGAACCAGGATGAGTAGTCTGGATTCGGTTAGTCTTTGGATTCAATGATGATGGTTTTCGGAGGTGGAGGGAGAGAACCATCGATGTAACCGATTAGTTCTTGATTGGTGAAAAGGGGTATGATTTGGTTATGCCAGTAGAGGTAATTGGTTGAAGATAGTTTGAGGGTGATCATGTGGAGTATGGTGGCCATCGGAAGTTTAGTGCTGGTGGTGGTAGTGGAGGAGGAATATGGAGTGGTTGACATGGTGGGCAAGGAAAGAGGAGGCGGAAAAGAAAAAAAAAGAGACATGAGAGGATTGATACGCTTAGGCTGATACCATGAAAGTCAAGGAATTCTCTGTTGAATTTTAGAGAGAGATTGAACTATCATTATATACTTGATTACAAAGCTAATCATAAGGAGAAATTAAGCTAGCTATTGGCTATAATATTGACTATACATTAATACATAATATTCACAATAATGAGAAGGAATTTTAGGAGTGATGATTGTGATGATGATGATGATGATGATGATGATGATGATGATGATGATGATGATGATGATGACTGTTAATGTGTCATGACAATTTGTCGGCATTTCAGGGACTTGTTTTGCTCATCATTCTGATATCGGGACTTTGTTGCATGGCGGGCATCGACACCCTGACAAGATTTGAAGCTCCTCAAGAATCTTAAATCCCATTTCTTTGCTATGGCCAGGAATATTTGAATACTTGTAGAGCTGGTGATGTATCATATTGGTTCGTTCTGAATTCTAATTTATGGTTTACACTTGTCAATAATAGTATGTGTATGAGATTTATTTTTTCCAACACTTGGTGTGTGACATTTTGTAATAGCAGCATACAAATTTATAAAGTTTTATAAATTTGTCTTGTCATGTATGACATACATCTTTTAGTTGGTAAATATCATTACCACTTTAAACCCAAAGCATGTATTCAACAATAACATACATAAACACATTAGCATCTCTAGTTTTCAAAATTTCACTACCGATGACAAATCTTATACGTGCCCCCAAGTCTGTCACCGGTTCCGTGTCTACATTATGAATGAATATCGAGAAAAAATGTTCTAAGGATCTCCCTAATTGCTTCCTATCATCCTTCTATTTTCTTTTGCCAAACGATTACCAGTTGGAACTATATCAAAATCATCATAGAGGAAGTTTACAATATAAATTTCTCTGAATACGCAATTTAAATACAAGTTTTTTTTTTTTTTTTTTTTTTTTTTTTTTTGATATCATAGGCTATGCCAATTGCCATGTGGTACTATTACCGAAACGAATTGAATTGAATTGGTTTTCACCAAACTTCAATACCAGTATTGGTAGTATTGGGAACAGTATCGATATTTGTTGTTTGTTTATGGTTTTAATTTGTTTTCTTCTCTAACTTGTGTTTGTTAATTTTTTTAAAGCAAAATAAGATGTTTTAGTTTTGTTCCTTGATGAGCCAGTATAAATTTGGTTTAGCCGGAGTTGTGTTCAAAATAAAGTATATTATCATATAGCGATTCTTGATGCCGTATCGGTACCCTAACGAACAAATTTTGGACCAAACATCGGTACAAGTGTTACAGAAACTGGTACCTGGGTTCATTTTTATGATTTTCTATTGATGTGAAATGCATGTTGATAGGCGTTTTTTTGCCAAAATATATATTTTTATGGTTTCAATACAAGTAAGCTAACGCACGGACATAACCACCAACTATTTTTTCTAGAGCAAAAGTCAGTATGACATTTTTGTTGAACAAAATTTTAAATGCAACTCCCAACATGAGAAATAAATGAGACATTTCAACCCAAGTAGGGTGATGTTTTTACAAGTGGCATATATATAGATACAAATAGGAGAAGAAAACATTACAAAATAAATAAAAAGAAAGAAGCTAAAAGCATTACATGACTAATGTCTTCTTTCCCATTTCCCTTCTCGTCGTTCTCTCATCTGCCTCGACTTATTCCCTCTCCGTTGACCCTCCAATGCCATTACTAAATCTGCTTCACCCAGGCTCCCTGTATCGCCTGAATCTCTGCTACCTTCAAAGTTTTCTTCATCGCCTTCATCACGCGCTTGCACAAGACTTGGTGCTTGGCCTGTAAATTGCCGTGACCCTGCTACCACCATTGAAGAACTAGGGTTTGTTAAGTCGTTGGTTGGTCTTCCATTATCTCTTTCCCGATATCTCTCTCGAGGTCGGCTGCATGCAGGATCAATTGAATATATTACTATTAAAAACTCCGCAATCAGACCCGTCGTTTACTTATATGGGGTATGTTGTATCTCTAGCAATTAAATATATATATATAGCTAAAAACTAAATGGAGGTAGAAAACGGACACCAACTCATACCTGCTATTGGAGGAAAATTCCCTTCTTGACCCTGGCCGAATACTCGACTCGGCCTGTTCTAGTTCGCGTTGGAGTTCCCTCTGCAAAAACAAGTAATAAAAGAAGAAATAAGAATATATTATATAAGTGTACGAGTTAAATACAGGGATGAAAGTAGGGATGTAAACGAGCCGGGCCGCTCATGAGCTACTCGGGATGAGCTCGCTAAAAACCTGTATCAATAGCTTAGGCACGAGGCTAAAAATAAGCTAGTTTAATAAACAAGCCCAGGCTTCTTACCGCTCATGAGCTATACAGACATATTAATTTTTATTTAATATAATAATGACATATTACACAACAAAAATAACTATATATATATAATAATGATAAAGTCACTAAACAATATATATTATGTTATATATAACTTTATAATTGTATACATACAATATTTTATATGAATATAAATAAAATGAATGCATAATAAAGAATAAACGAATTGACCCGAGTCTAGCCTAGCCGGGCTCGAGCTTGAAAAAGTTCTCACGAGCTGAGCTGGGTCGCTTACACCCCCAGATGAAACTGTATTAATAAATAAATAAATATATATATATATATATATATATATATATATATATATATAAAAGGGGAGAAATAAAAGAAAATATTTACTTGTGTTCTCTTTTCTTTTTCCATATCAAGATTATGCTGAAGCTCACTGGTTTTCGCACGTTCAACAGCCAGCAATTTTTGTCTCTCAATCTCGTTTTCCATTTCTGCAGCCCTTTCTCTATCAAAATGGAGATCCGATTTCAGATTCTTTTATATAAAAGTCATATAAAGTAATCACATTTTTTATAACATTAACTTTCTAGTTTCTATAGCACAAGAAAAGGTAACCTGTCAAGTTCTTGAAGGAGCTCTGCTTCACGCAAAGCAATTTCCTCCAAGTGTTTTTGACGTGCACGTCTTACAAGTAACTTTTTATGTCTACGGGCTACAATTTCTTCTTTAAGCTTCGCCTTTTCACTATCCATAAAAGATAATATTAACTTCTAACATATAGATTGATCAACCAGATTAGGGTTCGAAAATTAAAGAAAGTAACAAGAATTCCAACTTACAGAGACTCGATTTCATCCTTGATTTCTTGAAGACGTTTATCTTCCTTCCCATAACCTGGATTGAACAAACTCGCATAAAATAAAAATATATAGCCAAATAAAAATCTTGAATCTTAAATGTTGATACAAGAGAAATTACTTTCTAGAAAAGGAAGCTTTCTCCAATCTGTTAAATCATTATTAACATACTGCTCTTTGCGTATTAAATCCACTTCAATCTCAGCCTCCTGAATTTCCTGCAATACATTAACACCTGTTAGTTATTTTATTTTTAAATCAACCAAAATCATATGAAACAGAACTTGCCATAAGTTTTTCATCAGTTTTCTTGGAGAAGAAGTCAAAGTATGACTGTACAGAAGTCAAATTCGCAAGGACCTACAACATAGATTAAAGCATAAAAATAGTTAAAGAATGAATCATATGACATAATAATTAGTAAGTTTCAAAACGCTGCTTACCTGAAGAAGTGACTCACGTGTACTTTCAAAATCCAAGTCTTCTTGTTTTGGATTATTTGATGCAAGAACTCCCTTGAGAATCTATTTACACATTAGAGTCTTTCATTAGGATCAAATAAACATATATCATTAAAACAATTATCCAAATATTTGAAAATCATGATACCCCTTTGGCTTCATCCCCTTCACTTTTAAGCTTACAAAGAGCCCGGCAAGCACTTTGAACAAGATCTTCATGCTTTCCTACGTAAAACAGTCACAGCAATCATTAAAAAGGATCAATATAAACAAACCCGATAAGCATTTCAATATATACCAGCTTCTGATAGACCCAAAGTTTCAATATTTCTCCAAATATTTTGAGGAATCAGAGAAACATCTTCAACAGGGGAGTACAAACAGATTGTGGCAATCAGAACTAATGAAAGTTGCATAAAAGGTCCTTCACATGTCTGTTGACCAAGGTTGACTAAACATGGAAGGAAATTATCAGCTGCACCTAGAACAGATTGTAACTGTGGTCTCTCAGCAAATGGAACACATCTAACTAGAAGCGCCAGTGAGTGTGTCCTCAAGTGAGGTGACATGTCAGATGAAGCCAGCACAATTATCCGATCCCATGTATTTGAAACAATGGAAGATAAAATTGACTCATCACATGATTTATTTTGTTCAATCATTGTGTCACTGTCAGCTTCTTGGCTCACCAGCTGCCCCAAATGTTTTACTGCAGTAAAACGTTGTTCTGGTTCGATATGACTCATCATTGAAGATAAAAGGTCAACTAATGGAAGTTGACGTTCTAAAAGACTCTGGATGTTTCCATTAAATAGTGATGATAACCACTTATCTGTCTGTAAACGCCAAGAAACCTTTGGAGCATTATGTGAAAATTTCTTCATGGCTAAACAAAGTGGTCCGATTACTTTATCGAAACCCGAAAACCGAGGCCCATCAAGTATGCAGTCAGTAACTGTAGATGCAACCTCCCAACAACTGTTTTCTTGTAAAGTAAGAACTTTTTCAGCAAGTTGTTCAAGACTCGTTTTCCAATGAGAATTATCAATTGAAGTATCTGAAACTGAATCTTTATCTAACACGGATGATAAACATCTAGAGTAGACAAAACACTGTGCTGACGTGGCAGTGAGCTTTTTAGCTGGTTGAAAATGAAGCTTCCAGCATAGCTCGATTGTTGGATTAAGCTTGAAAATAAGAGTTTCGAGATTTTTGGAGAATTCTGCAATGTCTTCAACCGATAACTGATGATGGTTTTGATTCCCGATTTGACTTTGGAAAGCATCACTTAGGAACAACGAATGTGATTCAGAATTTCCAACAATGGGAATGATACCAGATACTTGTAGTCTTTCAATGAGCAAAGTTTTGCAGCTTTCCATTACTACCTGAAATGCAGAAAGGTAGTCATGGAAGGAAGTTGTTGGCTCAAAGGTAGCAAAATCAGCCCAAAATACAAGCGACTGTAATATTTCCTGTTTTCTTCGTGATGATAAATCAAGAAAAACTGAGGCTAAAACAAGAATTGTTGGCGCCCGACAATATGTAACTTGATTCTCAGCAAGCTTGCTTATGTTACTAAAAAGCTCATCAAAACACAAAGATTCAAAATCAAGATTTTCCTCGTTAGATGCCTTCTTTAAGGAATAAGAGATGAGTGGTTTCAACAAACCTAAAACTGAATCAAGAAACGCAACGTCAGCATATGAGGTTGTACATAGGGACTGTAGCACTTGTACAACTCTAGGCATTTCAGGCACCATTGCTTCCATGTGCTCGCTTATAACGGCTTCAAGTATGTATAAAATGATTGCTTTTGCATTCTTTGCAAGAAACCCTTTAACAAAAAGCGATCTTCTAGAAGCTTCCTCTTCTTGAAGAAATGGCCATGAACATATATCAGAAAACCAGCATAATAAGTCTGGTACAGCACTAGAAGGAAGAACTTTTAATTGCAATCCAACAGCTTCCAAAATAGCCTCCCCAAATGCTTTGAATTGTCTCTTTAACTTTGGGAAAAACTGGCTAATTTCAGGGTAGACTACTCGAAAAGATTCATCTTTCTGGTCAACAATTTCATTGACTACAGCCATTTCATCACTGAAAATTGATAGCAAAGTTGTTAGCTCAGACAAATCAGAAGCAAGAGCAAGTCTTTCCTTTTGATAATGTTTTGCATTACGATTTATTGCCATCCATCCAATAAACCGAACCAGTGGTGATGAAGAACAAGAAAAGGATGATATTTTCCTCAGCCAAGCTGATGGAGGAACCAAATTACTAAATCGCCCTTCACCGCCACTTGAAGCCACCACCAATCTTTGAAGAAGAATCCAGTGGCGTTCAACCTCATGTACCTTAACCAATTCCAATTTCAAAATCCCTTGATGACAATAAGATACAAGCAAATCATTCAAATATTCAGCCGAACTTAATATGATTTCAATTATTTGTTCAGAAGAACAATAAAGTTTAGTAGCTGACTGCAACAAAAAGACCAAACTCTGCAACAGAATCTCACGCTTCATGTGTTGTTCTTTAAGCAAAGAATTTATCAAAAATTTGCATAATAATGCTTGGTTTTGTCGAACTAAAGTGATGGCATCCATGGATGATAAATCCTGCACAGAAAATTGCATGACATCATTACTTTCATCATTGTCTGGGGCCGTTTTCTGATACTTGTAATCCAATTCAGCAGCTTCAAGAAGAATTTCAAGAACTATCTTGTCCCGTTTTTTCTCGATATTGGCTATAGTTTCCAAATTACTGTCACTTTTTTCCAAAACTGTTCTGATTTCTGTGAAACTATAGTTATTCTCATTAATAAGCTTCGGATCCTCTTTGAATGACATCATAAAAAAAGGATTAACGTAACACTCTGCAGCCAACAACAGAGCATCTAGAGCAGCGTTATGACCCTCAGGTGTAATAATATCACTTTGTGAATGTAAATCGGATGCCACCTGTCGAAACTCAGTGGCCCACAACTCACAATCAGCAAATTTCATAAGATGTAGGCATTCTGCATGCAGCTCAGAGTACTCAGCATTGGCCACTTTTTTCTCAACCAACTGTTTCTCTTCTGCGTTGCTTGGATCTGAAGTTGTTTGATCGGGAACATTAGAACCACACGTAAGCACCATGTCCCGTACTTCAGGTGGTGCAAAAAGAATGCTTACATCATCAAAAGTTTCCAGCTTGACATCATCACTATCATCCTGGTCAATAATCTTTGAAGCATCAGCTTCATTAAGAGAGACATCTGGCCACTGAGGTTTGCCAAGTTCAACATTAGGTGGCAAATGCATGTGAGGTTCCAAAATCGAGAGAAGTACACTACAACAATAATAATGATGACATAATTTTAAACATTGAAATTAAAAAATATATATATATACAATAAAAGATGAGGCTTACATAGGGGCAACTGAACCACGTCTCCATTCAAATTCCAAGGAGGGAAGAATGGCAGATTTTGTTACTGCTTTTTTGATAATATTTAATGCAACAGTGCAATTTTGTTCCTGATTATCATGAAAATTTGGGGATACGTTTCCAAATGCTATCATGCTCTTCAAAGGGGTTAAAGCTGGATCCAGAAAAGGGTCCAGAATTTCCAGAAGAAACAGAATCTGATGCTTAACATCCTAAAAAACAACCATATTGTCTGCCATCTTCAGAGAGCAAGCTATATAACACTATAGCGAAAACAAAGAAAAAACTAACCTTATATTTTGGCATTACATCATCCATATGACCAGATAATGCCAAAATAATGTACTTTAGAGCAGCACGTGCATCAGCTATCGTAAGACGAGCACCCTAAAAGAATCAGATATGAAAAATCATTTTATCTCTATAAACAATTTCGGAATGTGTTTAAGGTTTGTAAAGTTGAACTCACATGAATTACACCCAAAAGGTCCTCGATAAGTTCCACAGCTAAGTCCATCTGCAGTTTTCCAAAAAGCTTTTTAGTAGAAAACAAATGTGTAACTTCTGAAATGTGAGCCAAATAATTTAATCTTATGACCTTTGCAATTACTTGACCTATCCATGGTCCAAGCACACCTGTACAGAGATCAATTAGAACACATGCAGCCTTGACCTGCACAACATGTTGAAACTATATTAATTATCTTTTAACGAGAATGCATATATAATTATATAAATAATAAGGTAACTGGTAAGCATGATAACCAACATGTGATGGTGAAAAAGAGGACAAGTAGCCAGCGCATCCATGAAGAAGATGGCGATACAAGGGAGAAGTTGATGTCACCACAACCTGGTACAAAAATCAAGTAAAATAAGACACTTATTTATTGGCATATAATAAAATGTAAAAAGAAAAAAAGAGGAAAACCTGAGACAATGCATGTTGCACAAAGGGTTGTCTCCATGCTGAAAAAGTATCATCAACCTGACCGGAACTGCTAAAATTAGGACGAAGTGCTGAAAGAGGCAATTAAATGATTAAAATAAGTAACTCAATAAATAGGGATTAGAACCCATCAAGTATCATGCTTGAGTTAATTTTTTTTAATCTAGTCAAAGTTATTGAAATTTGAAAGCAAATGGGCTAGTAAACCTGGCAGTAGAGCTTGTATGAGTGGCAATGTGGACCAAAATTCAGAACTGTTTCCAGCCAATTTGCTGCAAAGCAGAGGCTGAAACATAAATTTATCAAGACGCAATGCAAGTGAGGTCATAGGCAAACTCCTATAAAAAAAGGTACATCGCTTTTAATGAGTTTAATCTCCCACCTGGGATGCACAAGCAAAAAGAACGTGTAATATTCCTTCTTCAATCGCCTTAATATCTAATAGCTGGAGATATCTTAACTCCCAATGATCATCAGTTACCCTAAACTCCTCCCCAAACAAGTTTGAATAATCAGTAGTTTGAAGAGCACGAAATGACTCAGAACTTGGGTCCTTATCATCAACTGTCCCTTCATGTATGTTGGGGTGTTCCAGCTTCAGTAAAACCCTAGAAGCCTGGAGTAGAGATTACAATAAAGGAAAAAATAAGTAAAATCTGTAGTCATTTTATCACATTTGTATAAAGAAGTTATTACCGTTCTACAAACAGTTCCCAGATGAGAATCTTTATAAGCCTTTCTTAGCAATAGAAGGATTGCATCAGGCCGGAAAACAGTTGGAGTGGTGGTGTGAGAGAAAGTGTTACGTGATCTCCTAGGCTAAAAATGAAAATTATTTAGTTAAAGCAACAGATTATAGTAAAAGAATACAAAGAAAGACAAGGAACAATTTCAGGTTTTTTAACCTCAAAATTGGAGGAAACTGTTAAAGCTGGTGATGGAAGACTGTTTTTAGATGCTTCAATTTCCAAAGCATTGTTAGATGATTTGCTAGTTTCCCTGTAATTGTTACGTTACAATGAGGATGATATGATAGAAAGACAAAAATTCAGGAAAAAAAATACTTGAATATAAAATAAGTTAGTAGTAGCTACTAACCTCTCATTTAGTATGTGAAGAACTGGGTAAAAGGGTCCTGCAAGCATGGCAAGGAACCTAAGAATAGTATCTGGAGCATCTGGAAAGCTGTTGAGATCTGTCTGCACAAAAGTATAGTATTTATCAAGTCATCAAGTATGAATATAGGAGGATACACAAAGCTGAAGACAACTTTTTTTAAAAGAAACAATATTATACTATACCTCAAGTTGGGGAAGAAATGTCGTCAACCGATTCGTCAAGTCTTGAAGAAGCTATATATATACTAATGGAGTTAGATAAAATATATATGCATAAATAAATATATTATTATTGTTCCACTTCCACCTGAAGGTGAATGTCCTCAGCATCTTGCTTGTGAGAAGTAATGTGAGGCAATAGGTGATTAACAAGAGGCTGAAATTCTGGTTCAAGACCAATAACTGGAACGCCAATCAACTGAAAAGCAGGAAGATTTTACACAAGATAATATTAATAGCAAAAAATAGGAAGTGCAACAGGCGCCTAGAAATATTAGGAAATGGCATAGCATAGTAGTACCTGAATGAAGAAAATAGCTATGGGATTACCCCGCAAACAGGAGATTCTGACGTAGCGACAGGGAGTATAGTTGATGGGATACACCATATCCCGGCGAGGCGCTTCGCAGCGTGGCCTGGCCTTTATAAAGGTCTCTGGCTGCAAAAGTGAAGAAAGTTTGACATGTAACAAGGAAGGAACTAAGTAAACAACCTAACGACTCAAGGCTCAGCTAGGTTAGAGAAGAGGAGTATGACCTTGTAGCGCAAGCCAAGTGAAATTTCCCATTCCAAGACAGATTTATTGTATATCCTAATGTGAGAGAGGAGGCAAGGTTCCTACAAACAAAATGATTGAGTATGAAATGAAAAGCCTCCTAATAAGATTAATTGATTGATTGATTGATTGAAAGAGTAAGTTAGTAAGTAATGAAAGATAGATACATGTAGTTCGAGGAGAATCCACTCTTTTGTGTTGGTGGCAGTGGACCAGTGGTTGCGGAGGTCAGTGTCCACCACATTACAACCCTTCTGCGTCGGAGATTCTCGAGATATGGCCTTCACTTTGTAACCTAAGGCCTTCACCCGCGGCTCTAACTCTATCTCGTTCATCTGCAAATCTCCCTCTTTCTTCCTCTCTCTCTCTCTTCGATTCAGGGCTACTACTGATCTCTTTTTCTATTTTTTTTTTCCTTTCAACAACCAAGTCATCCTTTATTCAACTTTTACTCCATTTTTGTTTCCTTTCCTATATACATGTACTAGTTTTTATCCCAAGAGCATCTCAGGTTAAAATATCTAATATGACATAATAAAATATATTATTATTATTATTATTATTATTTTAAACAAATCTCTATCATAAGTTATCATATTCAAATATAAAAAAAAAAACGAATCTCTACGCCGGGGCATAAATCTAGTGCCATTACAAATGAATTCGGAAGTTTGTAATCGATCATTCTAAAAAGAACTAACATGAAATAAGAAAAAAAAATTAATTATTGAAATATCAAACGCATTAGTATAAAGGTTATGTGATGCATTAAAAAATTCACGGGTATATGATCGGGTATATAGTTCGGGTATTTGGGTATGTTGTTTCGAGTAATCGGGTCGGGTATCACCTAATCCCAAACCCGACCCAAACCCACAATTTTTTTTAAACTAATCCCAAACCCAACACAATACCTGTCTGGTTACAAAAAATAGTCATTTTTTTCTCCATTTTTTTATATAGCACTATGGTACTCGTTGGAAAGATAATAAAAACGCTCGTTAATTTGGTGTAATTTTTTTCTTTAAAAAATCTCGTATATAAAAGATATTAACGTTTAAAAGTTATGGGAGGAAATATGAGAGAAAAAATAATAAAGTTTTAATATTTAGATTTAGTAGATTATGTATTTAATAGATTAGGTTAAAGATTATAATAGATAGCTGATTACCCCGGGAGTGTCCCGGGTTGAAAAATCTAATATTACTTAATAAAAAATGATAAAAGAAGTAAACAGTCTCAATCTCTTTTAATGTTAAAGAAAGTTGTTCTAATGTTTATACTACGAAAAGAGGCTCTAATGTTGCGTTCCCAGCAGATTAAAAAAATCTCAACCTCTTTTAATGCTAAGCATATTGTTATAGCACATGAACATGGGCGATTCATATATGTAATAATAGGTTTAAAAACATATATAGTATCATAACACGATTAGTACTTTCCTATATATGATTAATAAATCACCTAAACACATGGGTTTTTTTCTGCATGAACAAAAACTCACTAAAAAAAATTTTTCGTTTTTTGTATAGCACTATGGTGCTCGTTGGAAAGATAATAAAGCGATCATTAATTTGGTGTAAAAAAAAATTTCAAAAAAAATGTCATGCATAAAAAGTTACTAATGTTTAAAAATTGTGAGTGAAAAATAAGAAAAAAATAAAGATAAAAATATTAATTAAAATATTTGAAATTTAAAAATAATATTTAACATTTAAAAATGTGAGAGGAAAATAAGGAAAAGATATTAATTAACATATTTGAAATTTTAAGATAATATAGATATAGATTTTATTTAAAAAAAGAAAATAAAAATTTTAAAAATTTTATCTTTTATATAAAATAATAAATTCAATACTATCACCTCAAAGTGGCACATGGCACCCTCTATTGAATGTCACCTCATAGAAATTCAATTCTTTTAATATAAGTTATAGACTAGCTTATACCCCGGGAGCGTCCCGGGTTGAGAAATCTAAGTAAATTGAATAAAATTAGAAGTATCTAAACTATAAAAATGACATATATGTATCAACTTATATTAGATACTTTAAAAAAAAATACCAAAAGATCCATTTCACCTTACAACATCAACACCTAAAACAAAATATTAAGATCCCAAGCACTTCAAGGGGAGATAGATTGTTTAGCACCAATACATTCAGTCAAAGGTCTTTAACTGCATACAATAAGATTTGGGCTATTTCAGAATATGGTATAAAAAGAAAACATAGCAATTACCTGTTGGAGAGCATCCCGGGTTGAAATATCTAATATGACATAATAATATATCTAATATGACAACATAAATAACTTGCCAATATATGATTAATGAATATTATTATTATTATTATTATTATTATTATTATTTTAAACAAATCTCTGCCATAAGTTATCATATTCTAATATAAAAAAAAGGTAATTGGGTCTGGTATCACCTAATCCCAGGCCCGACTCAAACCCACAATTTTTTTTAAACTAATTCCAAACCTGACACAATACCTGTCGGGTTACAAAAAATAGTCGTTTTTTTCTCCGTTTTTTATATAGCACTATGGTACTTGTTGGAAAGATAATAAAACGCTCGTTAATTTGGTGTAATTTTTTTCTTTAAAAAATCTCGTGTATAAAAGATATTAACGTTTAAAAGTTATGGGAGGAAACATTAGAGATAAAAATCTAATTTTGTTTTTAAATTTTAAATTATTATTTTCTTAAAATAAAGGTCTTGCCACATGGGATGACACATGGCACACTCAATAAAGAGAATAGCCTCTTTGAATGTCATGTCATTAAAATGGCTTTGGTTTATTATATGTATAGATTAGGTTAAATCATATTTATTCTTTTTTTTTAATTGGTTTACACTTGTCACATCAAATCCTATGTGGCAACTCTTAAAAGAGAGATTGTATAAAAGTATGACATGTAGGATTAATCTCTTTGCAATATATATATATATATATATATATATATATATACTAGCTTATACCCCGGGAGCGTCCCGAGTTGAGAAATCTAAGTAAAGTGAACATTATTATTATTATTATTATTATTATTATTATTATTATTATTATTATTATTATTTTAAACAAATCTCTGCCATAAGTTATCATATTCTAATATAAAAAAAGGGTAATTGAGTCAGGTATCACCTAATCCCAGGCCCGACTCAAACCCACAATTTTTTTTAAACTAATTCCAAACCTGACACAATACCTGTCGGGTTACAAAAAATAGTCGTTTTTTTTTCTCCATTTTTTATATAGCACTATGGTACTCGTTGGAAAGATAATAAAACGCTCGTTAATTTGGTGTAATTTTTTTTCTTTAAAAAATCTCGTATATAAAAGATATTGACGCTTAAAAGTTATGAAAGAAAACATGAGAGAGAAAATAATAAAGTTTTAATATTTACATTTAGTAAATTAGGTATTTAATAGATTATCTTAAATCATATTTAAACCATATTTATTCCTTTTTTTTAATTGGTCTAAAGTTGTCACATCACATCCTATGTGGCATCTCTCAAAAGAGAGATTGCATAATATTATGACATGTCATTAAAAATGCTTTGGTTTATTATATATATAGATATAGATATAGATATAGATATAGATATAGATTACTAGATTATACCTGGGAATGTCAGGTTTGATAAATCTAATATGACATAACAATTTTACATATGAAATAGAATGATGCGTTTTACAGTTACATGTTGGAAAGCTTCGGGTAGCACCTAACCTAAAACAATTAACAATGTATTTTCAATGTTAACGCCTAACCTTAAACAATGTATAATTTTAATATTAATACCTAACCTAAAACAATGTACAACTCCAATGCTAACACATGTTGAAAATAGAATTCATATTTATTGATTTGAACATAATTAGCGACTTGTCTATACATGATTAATGAATTACCTCAACACTTTGTGTTTTTTTCTGTATGAATAAAACCCCACAAAAAATAGTCGTTTTTTCTCCGTTTTTTATATAGCACTATGGTACTCGTTGGAATAATTTTTTTCTTTAAAAAAATCTCGTATATAAAAGATATTAACGTTTAAAAATTATAGGAGGAAACATGAGAGAAAAATCCAATTTTGTTTTTAATTTTTTCATAAAATCAATCAATGTCACATGGCACACTCAAGGGTGAGAATGCCCTCTTTGAATGTCATGTAGAATAAATGGCTTTGATTTATTATATATACTAGGCGAGATCCCGTGTGGAAACACACGGGAGGACTCAGCTAAGCCTTATCCGCTGTCCAGTAGGCACCGACACGTCAACAGACCAAACATCTGCTGAGAGGAACCACTGTTTCGTAACGACTGTTTATATCTTTTAACACTGATCAGATGTTTAATAACTGAAAGGTTACAACCATGGAACAAAAACTATACAGACGGATTAAAAGTTGTAGTCAATATGTAGCCTTATATAAAAAAACCAAATATAATCAACGTTAAACAAAACAAACATAATTAATTTTGAACATCAATATACATAGCTAGTTAAAGGAATTAGTAAACTTAAGATTCAATTCCATTGAAGCTTCAAGCTGTGCATACAGATCTTTCAATCTTGCCAAAAATTCTACGTCCTTAATCATGAACTTTGAGTTGCACAGCACGGACAAATCACGAACAGCGGTCGAAGGCATTGACTTCAATTTACGTTGCACATCGTCTCGGTCAAAGGTTCCCAAGTGTAAACGGTCAAAACAAAACTTCAAGTCTCTTGTAGTCTTCAGATCTTGATAGTATTGTGCTGTAATTTGATTAGGAACAAATTCCTTCATTTCATCTTCATGGTTATCACTTGGGGTTGCCATGGATGCAACTGGTGAAGAATGAAATTCAAATGTTAATATTACAATGGTTTATGATGAACTTCTGGATGTCTTTACTATTTTATACACTGATAACGCGTGAAAAATGAAAGGTCATACGGTAGAATAGTTATTATACTTGGGTTAACGTGTTAAACAAAAGTTTTTCTTATAATGATTATTTAATTTCAAAACGTTTATAGTATCTAAAAGGTCGATACAACTTGTGAAACATAAATGAACGAATGTTTTGGAAAACGAATAGACGAAATAATCAACTATGAATTTAACAAATGAACCCGCTTAAATAATTACACCAAATATCGCGTGAAATCAATTATATTTCGAAATTATTACTATAAATATGTTAACATCCAACCTAAAATTTATCTATAAATTACACACGGTACATATTCTAAACTTCATCTACAAAAATGGCAAACATATCATACTATTACTTTGCTGATACATCAGACGTTAAGTCTTTATCCAGCGCTTGGTCGCTAAAAGAAAAGAGAAAAGATGAAGATATTTGCAATGAAGTTGAGAGGATCGAAGAAACACTTATATATACTAGCTTATACCCCGGGAGCGTCCCGAGTTGAGAAATCTAAGTAAAGTGAACATTATTATTATTATTATTATTATTACTATTACTATTTTAAACAAATCTCTGCCATAAGTTATCATATTCTAATATAAAAAAAGGGTAATTGAGTCGGGTATCACCTAATCCCAGGCCCGTACCAAACCCACAATTTTTTTTAAACTAATTCCAAACCTGGCACAATACCTGTCAGGTTACAAAAAATAGTCGTTTTTTTTTCTCCGTTTTTTATATAGCACTATGGTACTCGTTGAAAAGATAATAAAACGCTGGTTAATTTGGTGTAATTTTTTTTCTTTAAAAAATCTCGTATATAAAAGATATTAACGTTTAAAAGTTATGAGAGAAAACATGAGAGAGAAAATAATAAAGTTTTAATATTTACATTTAGTAAATTAGGTATTTAATAGATTATGTTAAATCATATTTAAATCATATTTATTCCTTTTTTTTTAATTGGTCTAGAGTTGCAACATCACATCTTATGTGGCATCTCTCAAAAGAGAGATTGCATAATATTATGACATGTCATTAAAAATGCTTTGGTTTATTATATATATATATATAGATATAGATATAGATATAGATATAGATATAGATATAGATATAGATATAGATATAGATATAGATATAGATTACTAGATTATACCTGGGAATGTCCGGTTTGATAAATCTAATATGACATATCAATTTTACATATGAAATAGAATGATGCGTTTTACAGTTACATGCTGGAAAGCTTCGGGTAGCACCTAACTTAAAACAATTAACAATGTATTTTCAATGTTAACGCCTAACCTTAAACAATGTATAATTTTAATATTAATACCTAACCTAAAACAATGTACAACTCCAATGCTAACACATGTTGAAAATAGAATTCATATTTATTGATTTGAACATAATTAGCGACTTGTCTATACATGATTAATGAATTACCTCAACACTTTGTGTTTTTTTTTTCTGTATGAATAAAACCCCACAAAAAAATAGTCGATTTTTTCTCCGTTTTTTTATATAGCACTATGGTACTCGTTGGAAAGATAATATAACGCTCATTAATTTGGTGTAATTTTTTTCTTTAAAAAAATCTTGTATATAAAAGATATTAACGTTTAAAAATTATAGGAGGAAACATGATAGAGAAAAATCCAATTTTGTTTTTAATTTTTTCATAAAATCAATTAATGCCACATAGCACACACAAGTGTGAGAATACCCTCTTTGAATGTCATGTAGGATAAATGGCTTTGATTTATTATATATATACTAGGCGATATCCCGTGTGGAAACACACAGGAGGACTCAGCTAAGCCTTATCTGCTGTCCGGTAGGCACCGACACGTTAACAGACCAAACATCTACTGAGAGGAACCACTGTTTCGTAACGACTGTTTATATCTTTTAACACTGATCAGATGTTTAATAACTGAAAGGTTAAAACCAAGGAACAAAAACTATACAGAAGGATTAAAAGCTGTAGTCAATATGTAGCCTTATATAAAAAAAAAAAACCAAATATAATCAACGTTAAACAAAACAAACATAATTAATTTTGAACATCAATATACATAGCTAGTTAAATGAATTAATAAACTTAAGCTTCAATTCCATTGAAGCTTCAAGCTGTGCATACAAATCTTTCAATCTTGCCAAAAATTCTACGTCCTTAATCCCGAACTCTGAGTTGCACAGCACGGACAAATCACGAACAGTGGTCGAAGGCATTGACTTCAATGTACGTTGCACATCGTCTCGGTCAAAGGTGCCCAAGTGCAAACGGTCAAAACAAAACTTCAAGTCTCTTGTAGTCTTCAGATCTTGATAGTATTGTGCTGTAATTTGATTAAGAACAAATTCCTTCATTTCATCTTCATGGTTATCACTTGGGGTTGCCATTGATGCAATTGGTGAAGAATGAAATTCAAATGTTAATATTAAAATGGTTTATGATAAACTTCCGGATGTCTTTACTATTTTATACACTGATAACGCGTGAAAAATGAAAGGTCATATGGTAGAATAGTTATTATACTTGGGTTAACGTGTTAAACAAAAGGTTTTCTTATAATGATTATTTAATTTCAAAACGTTTATAGTGTCTAAAAGGTCGATACAACTTGTGAAACATAAATGAACGAATGCTTTGGAAAACGAATAGACGAAATAATCAACTATGAATTTAACAAATGAACCCGCTTAAATAATTACACCAAATATCGCGTGAAATCAATTATATTTCAAAATTATTACTATAAATATGTTAACATCCAACCTAAAATTTATCTATAAATTACACACGGTACATATTCTAAACTTCATCTACAAAAATGGCAAACAGATCATACTATCATTTTGCTGATACATCAGATGTTAAGTCTTTATTTAGCGCTTGATCGCTAAAAGAAAAGAGAAAAGATGAAGATATTTGCAATGAAGTTGAGAGGATCGAAGAAACACTTAAGGAATAATCATGGGCAAACATTGCCCTGCTAGATATGGTGTTGCATCAACCAGCAAGTGGTTTAAGAGACAAGATAGAAGACTATTTGACTCAACAACTACAAATCGACAACAACATCCATGAAGGATTGATGGAATTAAAAAAGGATATTTCAGGCGAGATTCTGAAAAAGAAACAAAGGATTTTTGAAATTTTAATTAAGTAGTTTGTAAAGTAGATATGATTTTTATAATGTACAGTTTAATTTTAAATGTTAAGCTCTGTTTAGTAAAAACAACATTATGAACCCCATCGTCTGTTGTATGACAACATCTGTTTATTACCATCTGTTTGATTCTTTAAAACAATTATTTAAGGTTTGTTTACTTATACTAACATTATGAAGCCAATCGTCTGCTGTAAAGTAAACCTGTTTAGTAACATCTGTTTCTTTCTTTAAAACAATTACTAACAAATATATAAAAAAAATAAACACACCAACTGTTATGCTCTGTTTGGTAAAAACCAAATTAAAGAGTCAACCTACTGTTAAAATAAAAACTGTATTTTGTAAGGTGTGTTACATTCACAATACCAGTTAAATGTACAGACAAATTAAAACTCTGTTGAAATAACACATATCAAAACAAAAAAAGAGGATGATCAAATTAAAAGGTAAATGTAAAGTTGAAAGAAAACCCTTATTTGGTAACATCTTTAAAAGCAAGTCGTCAATATAGAAGAATTTTATAAAGACTGTTGATTAAAACAGATGTAAATTCAACTGTTTGGTCCAAACAGTTGTTGGCTTAAATAGTTGCTCCTAACAACTATAACACATTTACATTTTTAATGTTTGTTTACTAAAGATCAATCATCTATTGAGAATTTGTCCCCTTTTGTGACTTTTTATATATATATATATATTTTGAAAGGTGAACTTCATTAAAAAAAACGCACAACCGGGCCTCAAAACAAGGACCGGAAGCCGGAAACTACAACATATATAACGGATTTACCCGCCAATTATTCCACACAATCTTTTTAAACCTAGATCTAGCTCTAACCCATAGAAAGGACAAAGACTTAATCTTAGCCACAATTTCAACAACTCTAACGTCTTTATCTTTAAAAATCTTGTCGTTTCTGGCGATCCAAATAACCCACATCGAAATCATAATGATGCCTTGAATGATAGATCGCTCACTTTTATTCCTCTTCCCGGTCGGAAGTCTTAACAAGTCTTGAATGTCAAAAGCATAAATCGGACCAATGTTACACCAAGAACCAATAGCGGACCATACCCCAAACGAAACACCACATCCGGTATACATATGAGACGTCGTCTCGTCATCCACATTGCATAGAGCACAAGAAACATCCTGAATATTAATTCGTCTTCCCTGCAGAGCTACCCGGGTCGGGATTCGATCCATTTCCACACGCCAAACAAAAGTTTTTATTTTGAGCGGAACCCACGTAATCCACTTCATATAAAACTGCCTTTGTTGAACACAATCGCTGACCAGAATTTTTTTTAAATCAGCAACCGAGAAACATCCATCGCTGCTTGCTTCACACATCCATCGATCCTTTTCATGAGTTAAAAGTTAAAACCATCCCATGTATACAAATTTGAAGCTGCTGTACCTGTTCCGATTCATTTTCATTTAAAACTCTAGTCCACTCAAAAGTAAACATTTGAATATTATCATCCCAAAACAAAGAAACAGCAGCAAGCTTGTTCAAAGATAACCGAAACAAGGCTGGAAACTTGTCTTTAAACGCAACTGCCCCACACCACTTATCCAACCAGAAACATATATCCTGACCATTACCAATCACACCTTTAAACTGGGAATTAACTGAAGACGACTGAATCACCAACTTGTTTAAATGTTTGACCATAGTTCTCCACCCTCCTGATAAGTTGCGGCTAACAGAAAGAACATCCCAAGACCTATTCCTGCCATGACAGAAATTTATAACTTTTCGCCACAGAAAGGAGTCTTCAATTTTATATCTCCAAACCCATTTGATCAACAAGGCCATATTAACTTCAGCAAGCTTAGAGACACCCAAACCACCCTTATTTTTTTGGCGTTGTAACTATATCCCAAGCAACCCAATGGATCTTTTTTACAGATTCATCACCCGCCCACAAGAACGGCTTCATTATCTTTTCCATCTCTTCGATAACTTTCGTCGGCGCCTTATAAAGGGAAAAGTAATAAATTGGCAAACTAGAAAGAACCGATTTTATAAGCACGAGTCGGCCACCAATAGATAGCGTTTTAGCTTTCCAAAGTTTCAACCGAGACTTACATTTATTAATAACATGCTCCCAACTTTTACCTCTATTCATATTTCCACCCACCTTAATACCGAGGTAATCAAAAGGCAAACTTTCAGACTTGCATCCACACATTTCAGAAAAAGAATAAACCTCCTGATCCGTACAGTTAATACCGTAAATACTGGACTTATTCAAATTGATCTTCAATCCAAAACAAAGGCGAAAAACGCGGAGAATTCGAACTAAGTTGCTGAAATTCTCCATGGACCACTTACCCACTAAGAGGGCATCATCCACGTAAAGTAAGTGAGAGATATGTAGGCCCGCGTTTCCAAGGCGAAGACCGTCATAAGCACCAATTCCCGAGGCTTTGCTAATAAGGCATGTAAAGGCTTCCATAACCACCAAAAAAAGAAAAGGAGATAAAGGGTTGCCTTGCCTCAAACCTTTTTCGCATTGGAACATATATGTCGGCGACCATTAACCAAAATAGACGATCTCGCAGATTTCAAAACCCCTTCTATCCACATACACCACCGGGTTGGAAAACCCATTTGTTTTAAAATAGATAATAAAAAGTCCCAATGAACATTGTCGTAGGCCTTTTGAAAATCAATTTTAAATTGAAACGCTTTCTCACCTCTTCGTTTAAGCCAAGATATTAACTCATTAATGACAAGTGGGCCGTCTAAAATGAAACGATCCGAAAGGAAGCCACTTTGATTTTCTGAGATAATAAACTTCATCACCTTCTTGATTCTATTGGCCAAAATCTTGGAAATAACCTTAGATAAAATACCAATCAAAGTAATGGGACGGTAGTCTTTAAGGTCAACCGGGTTCTTAATCTTGGGTATCAATGTAATAAAAGCCACACTATACCCATGATCAATGTGACCCGTAGTATGAAAATCAGCCATAAGATTTACAAAATCATCTTCAAAGAACGTCCAGAAGTGCTTCAGAAAAGAAAAATTAAAGCCATCTGGACCCGGGGCTTTGTCACTGCCGCATTCAAAAACCGCCGTTTTAATTTCTTCTCTAGAAAAATCGGCCACAAGATCAATCTTAGTATCCTCATTCAACGTCTTCACATTGTCGCACAATAAAGGAGGCCTGCAAGAATATTTAGAAGAGAAAAGGGAACAATAGAATTGAAATATATGTTTTTTTAACTAAAGTAGGCTTCGACAACCAAGAACCATCAACCATAAGCCCCGGAATGTGATTTTTGGCCTTCCGACCATTAACCACACAATGAAAAAAGGCCGAGTTTTCATCCCCACTAATCGCCCAACGAACCCGCGACTTTTGTTTAATGTCGAGGGCCCGACGATGCTCAATAATCCCCACGGCATTTTTAAGCTCCTCATATATCCAAATATCCTCCTCTTCCAATTCTGTTTCTTCCATGGAAACCTCAAGCTTATTAATCTCTTCTTGCATATCCTTTAACTGTTGCCCTTCCTTATTGTTAACCTCAATACAACAAAGTTTCAAAGCGTCCCGAACAGCTTTGAATTTGGCTGAAATGATGGCATCCGAACTACCATCAAAGTCGCCCCTATCAAGAATATTAATAATGAGATCTTCACAACCATCCCTATCCAACCACGAGTTATACCACCGAAATGGTTTAGGCCCAAAATTCAAATCAACAAGGGACAAAAGCAAAGGGCAATGATCCGATCTTTCCCTTGGTAAAACACGACAAGTAGCTTGAGGCCATTTATTAAGAAAACCTTGACAAACTAAAATCCAGTCTATTTTGCTGAATTTAAAACCATTCTCACTCCCGACCATGAAAGTATACTTATTCCCACGCATCTTATATTCCTTAAATCCCATAGAATCTATAAAATTATTAAAATCTCCCGCACTTACCGGATTAAATACAGAATTTTTCTGATCCTCAGGAAATCTAACAACATTGAAATCTCCAAGCAAGATCCATAATCCAGAATACTCTTGAATAATTCCCATTAATTGCTCCCATAACCTTCTCTTTCGGACAACATTTTGAGGCCCATAAACATTAACAACATTTATAGGAGTATTATCTAATATTAAAAAACCACCAGTAATAAAAAAATTCAGATTCAGGATCAAAAAAGACTTTGTAAAAACTTTCTCGTCCCAAACACTAATAAGCCCACCCGATCTCCCATCCGCATCAACAACATCAACCCCGTAACCAGAACCTCCCCACACACGACTTAAATCAACAGAACTCGAATTCGACAATTGTGTTTCTTGCAATACCAAGAAGGAAACCTCATGCTTAGCCTTCAACCCTTTAACCCAACCAATCTTCCCATCCGCCCCTAATACCTTGACATTTAAAGACAGAAAATTCTTGAGTTACTTCGATGTGATCCTTCTTCCATAATCGCCTCATGAACCATAGTATTAAAACCATTCAAAGCCGCACCTAATTTGACTCCAAATTCCATAGTTTTAGTAACCTCGTTTTGCACTGCATCAGCTTCTATTTGTTGCAAAGTTAAGTCTTGAACACCCGTCCCACTATCACTTCGTTGTGGCTATTAATTCAGATCAAACCAATCATCCTTATTTGGTATAATATCATCCGGCAACGAATCGTTTTCCTGTTGCTGCCTTAAACTGTGAACTTTAGCAGTAGAAGTATCCCCTGTTTCCAATATTCCCAACAGTGCATTCAATCCAAACAAGTCCATCCCCACTGGATCAAAATCCAATCTTGGTCTTTTAGAAGAAATGGACCTCTCATCAACAGAGAGCAATTTGGGCCTACCCTGCTTGCATTTATTCTTATTGGGTTTTGGGTTAACCTTTCTAGTAAATCGGCCCAAACTTTTTTCAGCATAAATCTCGTGGGCCTCCACCGTAGAATTATTCTCACCCTTTGACATGTCAATAAATTCTTCCCAAGATGGAAATTGTTTTTGAATTCTAGACAACCCATCATTATTAAGTAATGATTGGGGTGAGATTCTAATAATTCAAGTGATTGGCTGTTTCCATATTCTCATCCAAAACTGTAGGCGTATGATTACAATTTCCATCAATGCTGACATTAATACCTTCCATCTTAGAATCACCGTCATCATCACCTGTAACTGGAGCGACATTTGTACCGACGTCGAAGAACATAAATTCTGGTACCCAGTCGTCAATCTCCTCCATAACCCAAATACGAAACTTACGACGCCTCCAGGATAAAGTTGTGACAGTAAAATAATAATGTTAATAAAGTAACTTCAAAATCATAATCATTACTTTAGGGCTTTTTTATAACATCTGTTGATAGTAAAAACAGTTGTTGTCACAACAAAGTTAAACAGTATTTTTGCAAACAGATTGCGTAACATGTAAACTTGAGTTAAATATTTAGTTTTAGAAAAATAAATACAAAATGGAAGACTTATAAAAAAGAAATACAAATATATTTAAAAAAACTACTTGAATGACAATAGAATTACAATATGTGACTTTACAAACTACATAAAAATACAAGGAAACAAAAAAAAATATTTATAACAACTTAACAATAGAGAATGATATTTCTTGCCAGCATCATCGAAATATATTTAAATGTCATCCAGTTCTAAAAGCCCTAACGAATAAAAGGATCATCGCTTTGTTAGTGACGACCAAAGGGAAATACGAGTCTCACTGTATGCGTGGATCATGAAGATATTCATCAAGACCTTTGCAAATTTAAAATACAAGATCTAGGATAATAAATCTAAAAGCCCTAAATATTGTCGATAGGGAACCGATGCAGCATATATATAAAATAAAAATTTGTCACACCCTCAATTTCCACTTGCGGAGTTTTACCCCGAGGCGCATGACAAACTAGGTTCCAAGTCAACGGTCACAATAAACAACACTATATGAAATACGTAAACTCAAAACTTGGTTATCAAACCATTAAAATATAGCGGAAGCATTTGAAGATTTAATCAATTACAAACTGTGTTCCAAAATGTTCAAGACACTTATTTAAAATATGCCACTAAGCCTAGACGCCAATGCAGACCCATGCGCCTAGTCCAACCGATGCTACCTTAGCGACCTGAGAAAAACATGCCAAAAAGACGTCAACATATATAATGCTGGTGAGTTCACATGTTTGTTTAATATGTTACCGAAATAGTTACCAAAGCGTTACCATGTCCATAATATACCAATGTTACCAAGAACGCTAGCTAGGCGTATGTTTTATTACTACTACGATTGGAAAACCATTACTAGACACGTTTAGCAATGTTTAGCAATGTTCAGCCCGAATGTTCAGCATGATACCAATGTTACCAGTTCGAGACAATATGCACCCACCCGGCCCTCCAAGCCGACGAGTGGGGCAGGTCACGCCTAATAGATCTATCCACACTTCCCCCGTTGTGCATCCCCGCACATTCATGGTTTTCCCCCGGGACTTTAAAAGATCGTATAGCAATGCAAAGTTAAAACCATAGTATGACATATGTTACCAAAATAGTTTAGCGCATGTTTTCTCCCCCAAAAGTTAAAGCTGTAAAAGTGGGGCCGTGAACTCACCTTAAATTGCGTTCCTCGGTAAATAATAAAATGCCAAGCCCTTGATAATCCCTCTACCGGAGATCTATCAAAATGTTCACATAAGTGCTCCGACTAATAACCATAAGGTTATCTAGTCCCCGATTGTCCAGATCGTAACCAAGTATGTTTTAAAACGTGTTTAAGTGTTCAACCGACACACTAGACCGACCCGACATCCCGTTGGTGACTCATTACCCTAACTAATCAAGTACACATAGATTACACACAAGGTTCAAGCATAAAACACTTAGTTTGTATCGAAAATCTCATTTTTGAATCAGAAGGGTCGAACCAGGAAGACTGATCCACCTTCGCCCGTTTTAACCCACCTTCGACCCTTTGGAAAGCCACCTTCGACCGTTCTTCACAGATTCGACCAAACTGTCCAGGTTCGACCCTGGGATTCCACATTCGACCACTCAACCGGTCGAATGTGCCCAGGTTCGACCCTGACAAATTATTTTTCCCTAAACGCTTCAAAAACATCCGAAAACATCCCGAAGCATTATCAAACACTGCAGTCAAGCATGAATAATTTATCCCAACAAAACCCCACCAATTTTGCCCCAAAACCTATCCGTTTTAGCCCTTTCCCAAAATGGCAAAGATTATGGAAATGTCACATCATGCATGTAATCTTTACCCAATTTGGAAACTTTTCGATATTAATCCATAATCATAAATAAATGCTTAGTTTATCATGTAATCGAAAACCCCCAATCGTTTTATTGATAATACTAACATGCATCAAGACCTAGATCCAATTTGGAAACTTTTCAATATCAATCCTTAATCATCTAAAAACTTCCTTAGAACAGATCTGGACATTTAGGGTTAGATAAAAACGAATTAAAATACTTGAACAAGGTTTAGAATTAAGAACACACCTTGGATTCTTGATTAGATGTTGTTGATAGGTTAGATTATGAAAAAGAAGAGCAAAAACTCCTTCCTTAGTGATTAAAATCGTTTGAGAGTGTTTTGAGACGGTTAGGGTTTGTGAAATGGTGAAATATGACAAAGTTTGGTATTTATATTAGTCCACATTCGCCCCTTCTACCTGGGCGAATGTACCCACATTCGCCCCTTTCACAAGGTCGAATGTGCATGTTCTGGTCGAATGAAACCTTTTCATTTCCACATTCCAGGTTCGCCCCTTTGCTAAGGGTCGAACCAAGATTATTCTCCAGGTTCGCCCACTCGACGTGGTCGAACCAAAACTTATGTTTTTCTAGTTTTCCGATTTGTCGTGTTTAACGCATTTTAACGCACCTTAACATATGAGCATGCAACCTTAGTCTATGTTTAACATATTTAAGCATGGATGATTATCTAAACATCGTTTAAACACATCTATGCATAGAATCCACCACACAACAATTAATCTACACATACACTTAATTAGTTTATGTAATTTCACCAACAACGGGACCCGGTACTAATGTATTCCCAAAACGACTCCCAATGATCCTCCAGATCATTGAACCCTGGACAATCCTAACTTGACCCGACTCAACTAACCTAGTTCAGTCCGTTTATAAATGGTTCCCGCTAAGGTAGACTTAGATGTTACTAAAATGTTTAAGCCAAATATGTCGGGTGTCACATCATCCCCACGTTGAAAGAATTTTCGTCCCGAAAATTGTGCAAAGCCCAAAAATGAAAGAGACGGAAAGAATGAAATGAAAAGAAATTTACCGGATGTCACATCATCCCCACGTTGAAAGGAATCTCGACCCGAGATTCATTCCGCTTCAGCAGTAACATACCTAGATTCGAATGCACGTTTCGGAAAAAGATGAGGATGTTTAGCTTTCATCTGATCCTCCCGTTCCCACGTGAACTCCGGTCCACGATTCGAGTTCCAACGAACTTTGACGATGCGGATTTTACTCTGACGAAGGCTACGAATCTTGTAGTCGAGAATCTCGACAGGTTCCTCCACAATGCGAAGACGATCATCAACCTTGATCTCTTCCAGTGGTACAATAAGAGATTCATCAGCCAAACACTTCTTCAAGTTAGACACATGGAAGACGTTGTGAACACTACCGAGCTCTGCCGGTAAGTCAAGTCTGTATGCCACCGGTCCAATCCGTTCTAGGATTGCGAACGGTCCAACATAACGAGGGTTAAGATTGCCACGCTTCCCAAAGCGTATGACGCCCTTCCATGGTGAAACTTTCAGAAGTACCTTGTCCCCAACCTGGAACTCCAAAGGTTTGCGACGGCGATCGGCATAGCTCTTCTGACGATCCCGCGCAGCAGCCAAACGGTTACGAATTTGTACGATTTTCTCCGAAGTTTCGTACACCAGTTCCGGACCAGTGAGCTGGCTCTTGCCCACCTTGGCCTAGCAAAGAGGTGATCGACATTTCTGTCCGTATAAAGCTTCGAATGGAGCTGCCTTGATACTAGAGTGATAGCTGTTGTTGTAGGAGAACTCCACCAACGGTAGGTGAATCTCCCAACTTTTGCCAAATTCGATAACACATGCCCGAAGCATATCCTCCAATGTTTGAATCGTCCGCTCACTCTGTCCATCAGTTTGCGGATGATAAGCTGTACTCATATCCAACTGAGTACCCAAAGCCTTGTGCAGAGCCTTCCAGAAATGCGAAGCAAAACGAGAATCACGATCAGAAATAATAGAAACAGGCACCCAGTGCCGAGCAACCACCTCCTTAAGGTAAAGTCGAGCCAACCGCTCGAGTCCATCAGTTTCCTTAATAGGTATGAAACGTGCCGATTTTGTCAACCTGTCAACAATCACCCAAATCATGTCATAACCACTTGTGACCTTGGTAGCTTGGTGACAAAATCCATCGTGATTCGCTCCCACTTCCATTCTGGAACCTCTGGTTGTTGCAGGAGACCAGACGGCCTCTGATACTCCACCTTGACTTTAGCACAAGTCAAGCATTTGCTGACATAAGACGCTATATTAGCCTTCATGTTTGGCCACCAATAAAGTATCTTCAAATCCTGATATATCTTATCGGAGCCAAGGTGAATAGAATACCGGGATTTGTGAGGTTCATCCAAGACAAGCTCGCGTAATCCCCCGAACAAGGGAACCCAAACACGTCCCGCAAAATAGTGTAAGCCATCGGTCTTGAGTTAAAGATGCTTGTCAGCTTTGTGCATAGTTTCAACTTTAAGGTTCTCCTACTTCAAAGCTTCCAACTGTGCAGAACGGATTCTGTCAGGCAATGAGGAATGAATGGTGAGCTGTAAGGCTCGAACACGACGAGGATTTACAGACTCCTTCCTGCTCAAGGCGTCCGCCACAACGTTCGCCTTGCCATGATGGTATTTGATAGCACAGTCACAGTCGTTCAGGAGTTCAACCCAGCGACGCTGCCACATGTTTAACACCTTCTGGTCGAAAATATGCTGAAGACTCTTGTGATCGGTGTATACTTCACACTTGGTACCGTACAAGTAATGTCTCCAGATTTTCAACGCAAAGATCACCGCACCCAGTTCCAAGTCATGAGTAGTGTAGTTCTTCTCATGAACCTTGAGTTGACGAGAAGCATAGGCAATAACCTTCCCGCGTTGCATCAACACACAATCGAGACCACAAATAGAAGCGTCACAGTACACAACGAAGTCATCCGTACCCTCAGGTAATGTAACAACCGGCGAAAATAAGGTAATTCCGTACAAATTAATTAATATATGATTAACGTAATTAAATGCAATTATGTGTGATTTAATTATCAAGGTCTTAGGGGATAGCAATTTCCAAATAGTGCATAGGAATGCATACGTTTAATGGTAAAACATGATTGGATCATGTGCGAATAAGCTATCCGGTATGGACGTTGGCAATTACCCGGTAATAGTTAAATAAACGAAACGGATCCCGGACACACAGGATATAAAATAAAGGGTATTTTCATGAAATATAATGAGTTTTGGAACTCCAAAACCATAAATGAAAACGTCTTGTACAAACCTCCCGGTAACGAATAAAATGCGCGTACCGCACCCGATACGCGTATAACTCATAATTTCACCCGGAAAAGGCCTAAATAACCAATCAACGCTTAAATTAGACTATATTTAAGGGTTATTAAAGGTATTTTTAATGTCCGGATAACGCGTGATTAAAACCCGAAAAATACCCGAACGACACCCGAACGACGGGGGATTAAACATAACAAACAATGGGTAAATATTTGAAGTTGTGAACCCCACATAAACCCACATGGGGGCCGGCCTAGAGGCCATAATTATGCACATGTATGTGTTGTAATAATAATCTATAATCTTAACATAAAGCATGCACACACAAAAAGCCAAAAGGTGTAAGGAAAATGTGTAAGAAACACTAGGACAAAAGCAAGCCACCCTCTTGTCCCCTTGATGAAATTTTCGGCCATATGGCCTTGAAAACCCAAGACAAGAATTAACCATCATAACCTAGTGTATGTACACATGCTTGTAAGAAGATTATAAGAGATTGCAAGATATTAGTGAGATTTGCAAGCAACCTCCTACTTGCATGCATACATACACGGCTATCTACACACACACACACATATCATCTTTTCAAAAATCTCCTAAGTACACATACAATCCTCCATAAGATCTCTTGAATCTTTAGCATGATTACATGTGATAAGGGTATAAATAACATGTGTTAGGAGGTTGATTAACAAAGCAAAACACTTCCTTCTTCTTCCTTTCTTGAGCCGTGGGTATTCACACACACACACACATTATTCTTCAAGTTTAACACTTCCAAATTACTCCTAAACAATCCATCATCCAAACCCCTATTGTGTGTTTCAAGAGCTTGGAGCTAAACCACTTGGAAGAACACACTAAACCCCTCTCAAATCCAAGGTGTTTGTCTTCCCTAGCCTTGTGCTAGTAGTAAGCATTCTTAATCTTGTTTTTGATTATTATTATTCATGTATGTGTTCCTAGTAGCAAGTTGTACATGAAGGGTTTAAAAAGAGGTTTGAACATAATCTTTAATAGGTTTTACATGTGTAAAATGGATGATTAAAGATATGAAAATAAATCATGGATTTGATGATGATGGAGATATAATCTTGAAAATATGTAAAGTTTACATTTAAAGCTAAGTAGGATGATGTTTTGGTTAAAATTATGGAATGAACTTGAATATGTTAAAAATAACTTTAAATCATCTTATTACGATCTTACATGGTATAATATGTGGTAAGACATATTAGAAGTTCATAAATAAAGAAGATGGAAAATTAAAGTTAGCTCACTTAGATGAATGATATTTTGTTAAAATGGACAAATACATAAAACACACACATAAGTAGTCTTCCATATGAAATACAAGACTAACATAAGTGTTTTGATACAAAAATAACTTACCAATAAAAAGTTGAATCTTCAAAGTTTACTATTTTGAGTGAAAAATGTTAACTTTGGAAGTTAGAGTGGAAAAATGCAACTTTTGGAAGTTAAGGGACTAAAGTTGTAACTTTGAAAGTTAGAGGGCTAAAATGGATATTTTAGAAACTATTAGTCCAAAAATACAAGTATGGAAAGTTTGGTGTCAAAAATGTAAGTAATAAAGTCTAAGGATGATTTTTGTAAATACTAGTAAAAATACTTGGGTATTTTGTATAAAAGTGTATCTTTGAAAGTTATAAAAATATAAAGGGTTTTAACACAAGGATTTTTATAAAATAGAGAGTTTATAAAAATATTAAACAAACTTGGAAAACTTATACAAAAATGAATACTTTTATATAAATGGGAATATAAAAGTGTTGGAAACATTTTTGTAGTTAAGTTAACAAGTTGGGTTAAAAATACATAAGTATTTTAAACCATCCAAGTAACATGTGAAAATAGGAAGAAATATGGATAATATTTCTATAAAATACATGTTGGGAAAAACTTGGAAAAATTAACTAATCGAGTTAAGATATCGAACTGAGACGCGTTAACGAGCCGTACACGGACAAATCGTGAGAAAAATGCCATTGCGGCAAGATAAGAAAAATATATATTTTTAAGAAGTAAAATATATATATACATTATGGGTGAAAACTAATAAACACTTTCCTAAGTGTTGGAGGAATTATTCGTGGGAGAAACACATGACATAAGCAAATAAGACGTTAAACAAACGTATATACTTAACGAGAAAAATTACACATTTATATATATATATATGTACGCTCGTCTCGGCAAAATTCTAGTATATCTACTTAATGGGAAAGTAGATATGTGGGAAGGAAAGCCACGACGAGAAGACAAAGATATATATATGTGTATGCCATACCAACGAAATCCTAGTATATTTATTTGAATGGGAAAATAAATATACGGTATGGTGAGTTGAAATGGGACGTTAAGAATATACAATCGAACGACAAGATCTTAGTATATTTGTTTAAATGGGAAAAACAAATGTGCGGCAAAGTGAGTCGGGTCGAGGGTTGAAATATATATTATATCGAGCGATGCGATCTTAAGCATAATTATTTAAATGGGAAAATAATTATATGTTAAGTGAAGTCGAGTCGATGATAATAAGATACAAGTTATGGAAATATTAACAAGAGTAATATATAACTTGTAGTACAAAGGGTAATGTAACGCCAACAAAACCTAGGATACGCGCTTAATTAAACGGGATTTGGAACAACTTGTGGTCGGGAGTTGGGTGTACAACTTGCCAAGGCACATGCACTATAGTAATAGTGGCTCATACGTCTAGGACGTTTGTAGGTACGAGACCACCCCTTTGCTATCCACCCTTTTGAGCCAGACACAGTTTCAGGTGAGTTTCACGGCCCCATTTTAAACTATTTTTACGTTTTCCGGGGGAAAGATATGTGTAACACCCCAACCGATGGCGGAAACATCGGGGTGCCACGTATTGATGATTGTTCAGTAGCTCATGGTGAATAATAAGTTTCATAAATGATTTAAATAAAGTACATACAATTGTTCTAGAATTTGTACATCAAATTGAATAAAACTATACACGTATCTTCAAGCATCAATTCAAATCTTCAAGCAAATAGAACCTGAAACATGTTAAGTTGAAAATGTTTTGGGTCAACAAAAGTTGGTGAGAATTACATAGGTTTTTGATAATTGAATAAAAATGATGTGCAATTCATGTGTCATGTCAATCTAGTCCATATGTGAGAACATACTAGAAATAAATCGAGTGCATAATCAACCCTGATGACTGTTATAATATGATACATACCATACGCTCATGGTCCAATTGAATATGTTATACGATAACAAACACCCACGCTACCTTTGTAGGAGGCACGTATCCGGGTGGGATTGTCAGTCCAATAGATCTATCAATGTATACCGTCGGCTTGATCAATGTTAATGATTATGCTAGAATGGTGCTTACTCTAATCATGCTCAAGACATAATGCAACATAGAAAACACATAGACACATTGATGATTGAATTGCAATGATGATGTTGTAACATGTTTCACCCCAAAAATGGTGATAAATAGAAAAAGGGGCTATGTAAAACTCACCTTGGTAAAATGTTATATCTGTTGAGAAATTTGGATAATTGTGTTGACCAAATGTATCAAGTATCACCCTATAATAAAGTAGTAAATATGTCTAAGTCTATCAATCCTAAAAATGTATAAGTTTCTAGGGCTTCGAATTGGGGATAAATGCTTGTTTGATTAATGTGAAAATTGTTAAATAAATGAGAGAATATTAGTAAATAAATAACCAAAAATCTTTTTATGAAATTTTAAATTTAGGATGATCACAATAATGTGTTTAAAGTATAAAAATAATTTTTGCAAAATTATTTCCTTTAAAATAGATTTTTAAATCTATTTATTACAAATTGCCAAAACTTAACTTTAATATTCAAAAATACTAAAATTAAAGAATTATTATTTTAAAAATCATATTTCTGTTCTAAATATTTAAAAATAAATTGTATAAAATTTTGGTGTAAAAATACCAAAAATTGGATTTATTATGATTTAATTATGATTAAATCTAACAAAAATTGCTTAAAAATACTAAATAAATGATTTTTCAGAAATAAAAATCATTTCTGAAAAGTTTAATGTTATAAAAACTTAGGATAATTTTTGTGGGAATTTAAAAGATCGTTTTGATATTTTAATGGATTTTTATAAATAAAATGGAATAAACTTGATTTATTTATTATATATATTAAATAAATAAATTTTTGAAAACTAAAAATTGTAAGTTAAACTTTTTCATTAGTTTAACTTAAAATAATTTTTGTAGAATTTTTAAAAATGTTTTAGTATTTTTGAATGATTTTATAAGATATAAATAACATATATATATAATTGATAAACAAAGGAAAATAAAGGAGCAAAAAGTGTGGCAGCCGGGTTTCGAACCCGCGTCTGCTGGGAATCCAAACATCAACACAACCACTTGGTCTAGACCTGTGGTTGTGTTAAGATTCAGTTTGTTTAATGTATAACACATATGGAAAATCAATGTTCTTCCCCAAATCAAATACAAGCCCTAGCATTCTCAATTGATCAATACACACGACATTAACCCAATCAATCATGGGGTTAATGTCGTGCACATGCCGAATAATAAATCCCACAGAAAAATAACAACTTACAACGTTCAAGCGATCCTCGAATGCTCAGTCAACTCTAAAAGTCAAACTGTGATCGTGAAGAGTAATCAGAGTAGAATTAAGAAGATTAGAGGTTAAGAGAGATGTATTGGCGAGTTGTGAAGGTGCAGAAGGTATCAATTTATAGGGAATGGGTCTGAATCGTTAATTTGGAAATGGTTGACCACGCTTAAATGTTTGACGCGCATATGATCAAATTTGGTATGATTAAGCTTGTAATTGGACGGGTATTGATGATTGATAGGCCGGTAATCACGAAAAGATGGTCAACCATGGTTAATTACACAATAATTTTGCTAATTGATTGGTCAAAAGAAGAAAAAAAAAGAAAAAAATAAAAAAAATACGTCTGCTACTGCTGCTGCGCGCTAACAGTGGAGAAAAAGGAGAAGCGAATGTGTGGTTAAATAAATTAATTGCTGGGTTTAAAACAAAGGAAGGTTGTGGCCCAGGTGGGTAGCGCGCGTACATGGGTGGGAGTAACCCGGGTTCGAATCCCGTCAGAAGCACCATTTTATTTTTTTTATTTTTTTTTTTTTTTGATTAAAACAGGAAGGGAAGGAGGGTTGGTGATTGGGCCGGACTCTTGGGCTGATTGGGCTTCAGGTATGCAAAAGGAACAAGAGTTTGGGCTGGGCACTTGTGGGTTGGTGATGTATAAAGGAGTAAAAATAACTCTACAAGAAACAAAATAAATCTGATTTTTTTGTGTTTATATTTATTATTATTATTATTATTATTATATACATTTATATATATATATATATATAGGTTGCGAGTTAGGAAAACATAAATATAGACTTGGGCGCATTAGTGTAGTATTACGGATAAAATAAGGGCTTTTTCGTATCAAAGTTCGGTGAAAAATTTTGCGATGTTACAATATGTTAGGGAAAATGTTTGACGGATTTATTACTTGAGGTGTGACCGCCACTCGGGGTTGAGTCCTCGCCTCTATAATCATTTGTTCAGGGAAATGAAACCGGTGGAATATTTGAATAGTACTATTGGTGCCTGACAAGGCCCACCCCTAATCGATAGCGTCGATTATGCATTAGGTTATGCCTGGGGTGCATATATTCCGAACTTAAGTCGTGGGAAACCGAGTGACGACTTGGAGCGGGGCACAATCATTATATGTCTTGGTTTGATTATAGTCTTAAGTAGATTTATAGGAATTTGCAACTCCTATATATTGTCATAACATGGTATTCCCAAGTATTCAAGTTTTAGAAACTGAAAACCTGTGAACTCACCAATATATTTATATTGACGAAACTTTTAAAACATATCTTTCAGGTAACTAGATGAAGAAGGATCAGGCGAGCTGGGTCGGAGAATCTCCCAATGCGGCGTTATACCTTTTGCAGGGTTTCACCTTTATTTCCCAAAGTTTGGGATATATTTGAGAAACCTTGATGTTACTTTAAAAACAATTTACTTTTGTGTAATGTTTGGAACAAGTAATGACGCCTTAATAAATGACCCATTTTCTTAAATTTCTTATGTTTAGCAATAACCTTGACTTTATGCTTTTGAACCGTCGCACCACGTGTTTCCGCCTTTGTCGTGGTGTGACAGAACGTGGTATCAGAGCCAAGGTTATAGCGAACTAGAGTATTTTCTTTAAAAACTAGACTATAACCGGATTTGGTTCAAATAATAAAGTTTTCAAAAATATATAAAGGTGTTAAATAAAAGTAATTTTCAAGAAGCATTGGGCATGAGGAGATTCCGACCAAGCCAGCCATGGGTATTGTTATGCTTTAACGTGAATTTAGAAGTTAGGAAGGTTACTATAAAGTACGCCATAACTGTCTAATTTAAATAATTCATATATATTAGTACGGTTCTTTTGCCAGGAATGTCGAACGCAGGAAGTATCGCGCCGAGCTACGACAGTAGCTTGCAGATCATCCCAGCACCACCACCAGAGCCAGCAGAGTTGGTAGTGCTCTCCTCGGGAGATGAGGACGTAGAGATGGGCGTCGCCGCCGACGGAGCAGGCGACGATAGCTCAGATGAGTCAGACCCCAGCGAGGACCCCCACTGGGCACCGGCCGTGATTGACGCGCCACTGCCCATTGTACCGGCCGCACCTTTGGCCGTACACCCCATGCGAGCCATCAGGGACTTCCCTGAAGGCTGTGCCGGTCCGTCGCGACCAGTTCCAGCCCAGTCGGATGCGGCAGAGTCTCCATTCCGCCGACAGGCTCACGCCGAGCACGAGCCAGCACCGGTACCCCACATCCATGTACCTGCAGGCATGAGACTCCTGCCTATCGCCCGTGGGAGGAACGGGTGGATATCCGATGACTCCGACGACGAGTCTGTAGGTTCGGTGGAGCACATGTTGGTGCCCGAGATTCCGGTTGATCAGGAGGAGCCAGTGGCTCCAATGCTAGAGGACGCCCCAGCCGACCCCATAGCCTCACCGGCACCACTCGAGCCCATACCCCAGGAGGAGCCAGCCCCAGCAGCACTTGTACTTGAGGGTAGTCCCGCCCGTAGCTCTGAGCTACATAGGGCAGGCATGGAGGCATTCGCCACTGCGAGCCCTCCCACACCCCCTGTAGTGGTGTCCACCCCAGAGTGGGCCACTGTCTCGGAGCCGTTAGTAGCCCCACTAGCCGAGCCTATGCCACCACCCCCAGTAACCATGACTTTACCCATTCCCACCATTCCCAGCATGACACCTGCACCGTACCCTCTGGGTGCAGGGGACCCTTATATGATGCCACCCCACTTTTCCATCAGGCCACCAGGTTTCACCCCATTATTGCCACACATACCGATACCAGCCCCCTTCGGGCCATTCCCATCCACACACCCAGATATACCCGGACCATCCCAGCCACCCAGGATGACACCCTTGTCTGGACCAGCATGGTCCACTGCCATCACTCTAGAGCGGGATTTTCAGACTCTCGCTGATACGGTGCAGCGCACCGTAACACAGGTGGAGCATCAGACACGTCTGATGTGGACGAGGATGATAGATGCGCGGGATGCTTTGGCGCATTACGCGGAGGAGTTGCTGAGCCTGGACGCTCAGTGCGGTATCACAGGGGATGCGCACTTTGCGCATCGACATTTCTTGTACGAGCGTATCATGAAGATCAGTATGACGATCAGTACGCACGCGCCACAGTACCAGTATCCACCGCCACCGCCACAGTAGGATGTATCGGGGATGCACAGAAGACCCACCAGCTTATGTACATATTAGCAGCAGTATGGTAGTACAGCACGGGTTATGACACTCGTCTGCATTTTGCCTAGCCGTACGGGTATTACGGCGCATGATATGATGTTTTATTTATTTCAAAAACAATGTATTGTATGAGAAATGTATTCTCCATTTTGTATTATGAACAAGCATTGTACCAGTATTATTGAAATTAATGAAAAATCTTATTATTATGGTGAAATATGTTGTTGTCTATGATTATTATTGTTTACTCCATATGTTGTGGTTTGTATATTGTGTGGTGATGTTGTGTTGATTTCTATTTATATTTCTGTATGATGTGTTGGTATGTTGTGTGATGACATGGTGTTGATTATTGTGTTCATATTCTGGTTTGTTATTTATGCTTTGTATTGTATAAAAGTTTGCCAAATTAACCTTTGATAATTATTATTGAAGAGAAATGGCACCGGCCACTAGAAGCAATAGCGGAGCAGACGGACTGCCCGCAACACCGGCCGAGCTCGAAACCATGATATCTGAACGCATAGCTCGCGCCATCGCTGAACATGAAGCCGCCCGCTCTGAACACTCCCATGACAGGACAGGGAGCGAGCGACGAGAGACCTCCCCCATTGGTAAGAGGTTTAAGAATAAATGAAAAAGTGATGGGAGGATATTTCACAAACTCCTATCTCATAATAACATACTACATTACTATTACAGGGACAGCCTCGGGAGAGCGCGGCTGCACTTTCAAGGCTTTCTTGGACTGCAAGCCAATAAACTTCAGCGGCACTGAAGGTTCCATAGGCCTGGTCAAATGGTTCGAAAAGACCGAGGCAGTTATCCGCATCAGCGGGTGTACCCCTCGACAGTCTGTCATGTACTCCACCAACCTGTTCCTAGATCAGGCACTAACTTGGTGGAATGGCCAAGTACAGTCTCTAGGAGATGATGTTGCATACTCTCTATCATGGGCGGCACTGAAGGAACTTATGACTGCCGAATACCGCCCGGCAAGTGAAGTACAGAAATTGGAAACCGAGTTCTGGAACCTCACCATGGTAGGAGCAGACGTTACTGGGTATACGTCTAGATTTCATGATCTCGCTCGGCTGGTACCTCGTCTGGTTACACCGGAGAAGAACAAGGTGGAACGTTACTTATTCGGATTAGCACCACAGATCCGCAGCATGGTCACCTCTTCCAAGCCCACGACCATGCGCGAGGCAATTGATCTGGCACTAAGTCTCACTGAGGATGCTATCCGCATGGGTACCCTAATCCGCCAAGTTTCAGGGTTAAAAATTTCTGAGGCAAGCAGTGTTGAGGCCAAGAATCAGGGATCAAATTCAGCTGTTGTGACTAATGATCAGGGTAACAGGCCGAGGTTTGGGAAAAGAAAAAGGGATGAAGGAAAAAGGGACCGAGCGTCGGGTAGCTCGAACAAGAAGGGAAAGGGATATGTCGCCACGGGACGTGGTAACGGTAACAAGCAGGGAAATCAGGGGAGAAACAACGGGTTAACTTGTGGGAAGTGCCACCGCACAGGGCACAAAACTGAAGAGTGCCGATCTGGAGCACCGAAAAATGGAGGGGCTAGACCATGCTTTGCATGCGGGTCATTGGATCATTGGAAGAAAGATTGCCCCAAGATCAACAATCAGGCCCGCGGCCGGGCATTTGTGATTGGAGCCGGTGATGCACGGCAAGACCCCAATGTGGTCACTGGTACGTTTCCTCTAAATGGTCATTATGCCTCTGTATTATTTGATACCGGTGCTGACTTTAGCTTCGTATCCATTGAGTTTAAAAGACTACTTGGTTTAAAAACTAGCAAACTAGATACACCCTACTCTATAGAACTGGCTAATGGTAAAACTATTGAAACGAGAGAGGTAGCAAAAGATTGTAAATTAGAACTCTGTGGGCACGAGTTTGGGATTGATCTATTGCCGGTCGTATTGGGAAGTTTTGACATCGTTGTCGGCATGGACTGGTTGTCCGCGCACCGTGCCATTGTGGTTTGCAACGATAAAGTTATTCAAGTTCCCCTCGCAAGCGGTGAAACTCTCTCAATTCAAGGGGAAAGACACGGGACGCCACTAAGGATTATTTCGAGCATGAAGGCTCGTAAGTGTCTGAGAAAAGGACTTGTCGCATTCTTGGCACACGTAGTGGACAAGAAGGCCGACGAGCGAAAATTGAAAGACATTCCAGTCGCCAGAGATTTTCCGGATGTATTTCCAGAAGATTTGCCGGGGTTGCCGCCACCTCGACAAGTCGAGTTCCGCATCGATCTCGTTCCCGGAGCAGCTCCTGTGGCACGATCGCCATACCGCCTAGCTCCTTCAGAGATGCAGGAACTGTCCAGCCAGCTACAAGAATTATTGGACAAAGGTTTTATAAGACCGAGTTTCTCACCTTGGGGAGCTCCCGTCTTATTTGTGAAGAAGAAGGATGGCACATTTCGCATGTGCATCGACTATCGAGAGCTGAACAAGCTAACCATCAAGAATCGCTATCCTCTCCCCAGGATCGACGATTTATTTGATCAGCTCCAAGGTTCCAGCTATTACTCCAAGATCGATTTGAGGTCAGGCTATCACCAGTTGCGTATACAAGAAGAAGATGTACCAAAAACGGCCTTCAGAACCCGGTATGGACACTATGAATTTTTGGTGATGCCGTTCGGCTTGACCAACGCACCAGCGGTTTTCATGGACCTAATGAACCGCGTGTGTAAGCCATACCTGGATAAATTCGTCATCGTCTTCATTGACGATATTTTGATCTATTCACGCACGAAAGAAGACCACGAGAATCACCTTCGGTTAATTCTTGAAGTATTACGCAAAGAGAAGCTCTATGCTAAATTCTCGAAATGTGACTTTTGGATTCGGGAAGTTCACTTTTTAGGCCACGTGGTAAACGAGAAGGGCATACACGTCGATCCCGCCAAGATCGAGGCAATTAAAAATTGGGAAGCCCCTCGAACCCCTACCGAAGTACGACAATTTCTAGGCCTTGCGGGTTATTACAGAAGGTTCATCGAGAACTTTTCAAAAATAGCACAAGCTTTAACCATGCTAACCCAAAAGGATAAGAAATTTGAGTGGACGGAAAAGCAAGAGGCAGCATTCCAACTGTTAAAAGACAAGTTATGTGGCGCTCCGATACTGTCACTTCCAGACGGTACGGAAGATTTTGTGGTTTACTGCGATGCCTCGCATCAAGGTTTGGGTTGTGTGTTGATGCAAAGAGAAAAAGTAATAGCATATGCTTCCAGGCAACTGAAAATCCATGAGAAGAACTACACTACACACGATTTGGAATTAGGTGCAGTGGTGTTCGCTCTCAAGATATGGAGGCACTATTTGTACGGAACCAAGTGCACGATTTTCACTGATCACAAGAGTTTGCAACACATCTTTGATCAGAAGGATTTGAATATGCGACAACGGCGGTGGGTTGAATTATTAAACGATTACGATTGTGAGATAAAGTACCATCCCGGTAAGGCGAACGTCGTAGCTGACGCCTTGAGTCGCAAGGAACGGGTTAAACCATTGCGTGTTCGGGCTTTGGGATTGACTATCCACACGAGCCTGACTGAACGAATTCGCGAAGCTCAAGTTAACGCCCTTAAGCCCGAGAATGTCAAAGGTGAAAGGTTACGAAAGATGGTTGATTCACTAGAACCAAAAGCGGACCAGACACTGTATTTCATGAATAGAATTTGGGTCCCAGTATATGGTGGATTGCGTGAGCTAGTATTGGCCGAAGCTCACAGTTCTAGATATTCGGTTCACCCGGGTGCAGACAAGATGTTCCACGATCTGAAGGAACTTTATTGGTGGCCGAATTTCAAAAGGGATATAGCAGCCTATGTTGCGCGATGTCTGACTTGCGCAAAGGTCAAGGCTGAGCACCAGAAACCTTCCGGTTTGCTCCAGCAACAGGAAATACCGGAATGGAAATGGGAACGAATCACCATGGATTTCAATACCAGAAACCTTCCGGTTTGCTCCAGCGGCCACGACACGATCTGGGTAATCGTTGATCGATTGACAAAATCTGCACACTTCCTTCCGATTCGCGAAACGGACAAGTTGGAGAAACTGACCCGTTTGTACATTAAGGAAGTGGTATCTAAACACGGTGTACCTGTATCTATCATCTCCGATCGAGATAGTCGTTTCACGTCAAGATTTTGGGAAAGTTTAAACGAAGCCCTCGGTACTCGCCTCGACATGAGTACCGCATATCACCCCCAAACGGATGGTCAAAGTGAACGAACCATCCAGACCTTGGAAGATATGTTACGGGCATGCGCGATAGATTTCGGAGGTAATTGGGATACGCACTTGCCATTGGTAGAATTTTCTTATAACAACAGTTATCATACGAGCATTCAAGCCGCACCGTTTGAAGCTCTATATGGACGCAAGTGTCGATCGCCATTATGTTGGGCGGAAGTTGGAGAAAAGCAACTCACCGGGCCCGAAATTGTTCAAGAGACCACGGATAAGGTCTTTTTGATAAAGGAACGCCTCAAAGCGGCCCGGGACCGCCAGAAAAGCTATGCTGATATGAGGCGAAAGCCTTTAGAGTTTCAAGTCGGAGACAGGGTCCTACTAAAAGTGTCACCTTGGAAAGGTGTCGCGCGCTTTGGAAAGCGCGGAAAACTAAACCCGCGATATATTGGACCGTTCGAAGTCTTGTCCAGGGTAGGCACAGTGGCATACAAGCTCAAGTTGCCTCAAGAGCTTAGTGGAATACACGACACGTTTCATGTGTCAAATTTGAAAAAGTGCCTATCCGACGAAACTCTCATTATTCCAGCTGACGAAATCCAGATTGACGACAAGTTACATTTTGTGGAAGAACCAATCGAGGTAACTGATTGGAAGGTCCAAAAACTAAGGCGCAGCAAGATCAGATTGGTCAAAGTGCGCTGGAATGCCAAGCGTGGACCGGAGTTCACGTGGGAAAGGCTGGACCGGATGAAGCAAAAATACCCCGCCCTATTCGAGAAGACACCTGTACCGGAGAACTCGAAGTGAATTCCGGGACGGAATTCTCTTAACGGGGGGAGAATGTAACAACCGGCGAAAATAAGGTAATTCCGTACAAATTAATTAATATATGATTAACGTAATTAAATGCAATTATGTGTGATTTAATTATCAAGGTCTTAGGGGATAGCAATTTCCAAATAGTGCATAGGAATGCATACGTTTAATGGTAAAACATGATTGGATCATGTGCGAATAAGCTATCCGGTATGGACGTTGGCAATTACCCGGTAATAGTTAAATAAACGAAACGGATCCCGGACACCCAGGATATAAAATAAAGGGTATTTTCATGAAATATAATGAGTTTTGGAACTCCAAAACCATAAATGAAAACGTCTTGTACAAACCTCCCGGTAACGAATAAAATGCGCGTACCGCACCCGATACGCGTATAACTCATAATTTCACCCGGCAAAGGCCTAAATAACCAATCAACGCTTAAATTAGACTATATTTAAGGGTTATTAAAGGTATTTTTAATGTCCGGATAACGCGTGATTAAAACCCGAAAAATACCCGAACGACACCTGTTGTAATAATAATCTATAATCTTAACATAAAGCATGCACACACAAAAAGCCAAAAGGTGTAAGGAAAATGTGTAAGAAACACTAGGACAAAAGCAAGCCACCCTCTTGTCCCCTTGATGAAATTTTCGGCCATATGGCCTTGAAAACCCAAGACAAGAATTAACCATCATAACCTAGTGTATGTACACATGCTTGTAAGAAGATTATAAGAGATTGCAAGATATTAGTGAGATTTGCAAGCAACCTCCTACTTGCATGCATACATACACGGCTATCTACACACACACACATATCATCTTTTCAAAAATCTCCCAAGTACACATACAATCCTCCATAAGATCTCTTGAATCTTTAGCATGATTACATGTGATAAGGGTATAAATAACATGTGTTAGGAGGTTGATTAACAAAGCAAAACACTTCCTTCTTCTTCCTTTCTTGAGCCGTGGGTATTCACACACACACACACACATTATTCTTCAAGTTTAACACTTCCAAATTACTCCTAAACAATCCATCATCCAAACCCCTATTGTGTGTTTCAAGAGCTTGGAGCTAAACCACTTGGAAGAACACACTAAACCCCTCTCAAATCCAAGGTGTTTGTCTTCCCTAGCCTTGTGCTAGTAGTAAGCCTTCTTAATCTTGTTTTTTATTATTATTATTCATGTATGTGTTCCTAGTAGCAAGTTGTACATGAAGGGTTTAAAAAGAGGTTTGAACATAATCTTTAATAGGTTTTACATGTGTAAAATGGATGATTAAAGATATGAAAATAAATCATGGATTTGATGATGATGGAGATATAATCTTGAAAATATGTAAAGTTTACATTTAAAGCTAAGTAGGATGATGTTTTGGTTAAAATTATGGAATGAACTTGAATATGTTAAAAATAACTTTAAATCATCTTATTACGATCTTACATGGTATAATATGTGGTAAGACATATTAGAAGTTCATAAATAAAGAAGATGGAAAATTAAAGTTAGCTCACTTAGATGAATGATATTTTGTTAAAATGGACAAATACATAAAACACACACATAAGTAGTCTTCCATATGAAATACAAGACTAACATAAGTGTTTTGATACAAAAATAACTTACCAATAAAAAGTTGAATCTTCAAAGTTTACTATTTTGAGTGAAAAATGTTAACTTTGGAAGTTAGAGTGGAAAAATGCAACTTTTGGAAGTTAAGGGACTAAAGTTGTAACTTTGAAAGTTAGAGGGCTAAAATGGATATTTTAGAAACTATTAGTCCAAAAATACAAGTATGGAAAGTTTGGTGTCAAAAATGTAAGTAATAAAGTCTAAGGATGATTTTTGTAAATACTAGTAAAAATACTTGGGTATTTTGTATAAAAGTGTATTTTTGAAAGTTATAAAAATATAAAGGGTTTTAACACAAGGATTTTTATAAAATAGAGAGTTTATAAAAATATTAAACAAACTTGGGAAACTTATACAAAAATGAATACTTTTATATAAATGGGAATATAAAAGTGTTGGAAACATTTTTGTAGTTAAGTTAACAAGTTGGGTTAAAAATACATAAGTATTTTAAACCATCCAAGTAACATGTGAAAATAGGAAGAAATATGGATAATATTTCTATAAAATACATGTTGGGAAAAACTTGGAAAAATTAACTAATCGAGTTAAGATATCGAACTGAGACGCGTTAACGAGCCGTACACGGACAAATCGTGAGAAAAATGCCATTGCGGCAAGATAAGAAAAATATATATTTTTAAGAAGTAAAATATATATATACATTATGGGTGAAAACTAATAAACACTTTCCTAAGTGTTGGAGGAATTATTCGTGGGAGAAACACATGACATAAGCAAATAAGACGTTAAACAAACGTATATACTTAACGAGAAAAATTACACATTTATATATATATATGTACGCTCGTCTCGGCAAAATTCTAGTATATCTACTTAATGGGAAAGTAGATATGTGGGAAGGAAAGCCGCGACGAGAAGACAAAGATATATATATGTGTATGCCATACCAACGAAATCCTAGTATATTTATTTGAATGGGAAAATAAATATACGGTATGGTGAGTTGAAATGGGACGTTAAGAATATACAATCGAACGACAAGATCTTAGTATATTTGTTTAAATGGGAAAAACAAATGTGCGGCAAAGTGAGTCGGGTCGAGGGTTGAAATATATATTATATCGAGCGATGCAATCTTAAGCATAATTATTTAAATGGGAAAATAATTATATGTTAAGTGAAGTCGAGTCGATGATAATAAGATACAAGTTATGGAAATATTAACAAGAGTAATATATAACTTGTAGTACAAAGGGTAATGTAACGCCAACAAAACCTAGGATACGCGCTTAATTAAACGGGATTTGGAACAACTTGTGGTCGGGAGTTGGGTGTACAACTTGCCAAGGCACATGCACTATAGTAATAGTGGCTCATACGTCTAGGACGTTTGTAGGTACGAGACCACCCCTTTGCTATCCACCCTTTTGAGCCAGACACAGTTTCAGGTGAGTTTCACGGCCCCATTTTAAACTATTTTTACGTTTTCCGGGGGAAAGATATGTTAGGGAAAATGTTTGACGGATTTTTTACTTGAGGTGTGACCGCCACTCGGGGTTGAGTCCTCGCCTCTATAATCATTTGTTCAGGGAAATGAAACCGGTGGAATATTTGAATAGTACTATTGGTGCCTGACAAGGCCCACCCCTAATCGATAGCGTCGATTATGCATTAGGTTATGCCTGGGGTGCATATATTCCGAACTTAAGTCGTGGGAAACCGAGTGACGACTTGGAGCGGGGCACAATCATTATATGTCTTGGTTTGATTATAGTCTCAAGTAGATTTATAGGAATTTGCAACTCCTATATATTGTCATAACATGGTATTCCCAAGTATTCAAGTTTTAGAAACTGAAAACCTGTGAACTCACCAATATATTTATATTGACGAAACTTTTAAAACATATCTTTCAGGTAACTAGATGAAGAAGGATCAGGCGAGCTGGGTCGGAGAATCTCCCAATGCGGCGTTATACCTTTTGCAGGGTTTCACCTTTATTTCCCAAAGTTTGGGATATATTTGAGAAACCTTGATGTTACTTTAAAAACAATTTACTTTTGTGTAATGTTTGGAACAAGTAATGACGCCTTAATAAATGACCCATTTTCTTAAATTTCTTATGTTTAGCAATAACCTTGACTTTATGCTTTTGAACCGTCGCGCCACGTGTTTCCGCCTTTGTCGTGGTGTGACAGGTAAAGATAAGATAATTGCAGAACAAAGTTTAAGCTTCAGCATCTGAAATGCTGATTCCTGTGGTTCACCCCAGTCAAACTTTCGGTCTTTCTAGGTAAGAGTGGTGAGGGGTTGAGCGATCTTCGAAAATCCCTCAATGAAACGACGATAGTAACCCGCAAGACCTTGGAATTGCCGCACCTCAGATGGCGTCTTTGGTGCTTCCCAGTCTTTAATAGCTTTGATCTTAGCCGGATCGACATGAATTCCCAGTTCATTAACCACATGCCCTAGGAATTGAACTTCACGTAACCAAAAATCACACTTTGAGAACTTAGCATACAACTGCTCCTTTCTCAAAAGTTCCAAGACCAACCGTAGGTGTTCCTCATGATCCGTCTTGTTCTTAGAATAAACCAGAATATCGTCAATAAACACGATGACGAACTTATCAAGGTAAGGCTTGCAAACGCGGTTCATCAAGTCCATGAACACCGCCGGTGCGTTAGTGAGACCAAAAGGCATGACCAAGAACTCAAAATGGCCATAACGAGTGCGAAAAGCAGTCTTTTGAATGTCAGCTTCCTGGACGCGCAACTGGTGATAACCGAACCGCAAATCAATCTTCGAGTAGTAACTAGAGCCCTGGAGCTGGTCAAAGAGATCATCAATGAGAGGGAGAGGATAACGATTCTTGATGGTCACTTTGTTCAGCTCACGATAATCAATACACATGCGAAGACTTCCGTCCTTCTTCTTTACAAACAAAATAGGAGCTCCCCATGGGGAAGAACTCGGTCGGATGAAACCTTTTTCCAAGAGTTCCTGTAACTGGCTGGACAACTCTTGCATCTCGGGAGGTGCAAGACGATACGGAGCTCGGGCAATAGGAGCTGCACCCGGAGTAAGATTAATGCCAAACTCAACCTGACGATGGGGAGGGAGACCAGGTAAATCATCAGGAAACACATCGGGAAAATCACGAACCACCGGAATATCCTCGATCTTCTTCTCATCGTCAGGCGAAATGTTAACAAGTGTCAGAATGGCCGAACAACCCTTCCGAAGGTACTTACGGGCTTTCATGCTAGAAATGATACTTAGCGGAGTACCGCTTTTCTCGCCATGAACCGAAAGAGTCTCTCCATCAAGGAGAGGGATCCGAATAATCTTATCGAAACAAACGATATCCGCACGATACAACGATAACCAATCCATGCCGACAACGACATCAAAACTACCCAGGGGTACCGGCATAAGGTCAATGGGGAAAGACAAACCCGACAGTTCCAAGCGACATTCCCTAAGGGTGTGTGTCGCTTCGATTTTCTTACCATCAGCCAATTCTATTAAGTACTTAGCCTTTAAAGGTGTGGGTACTATATCTAGCAATAGACTAATGTCCATAGATACGAAACTCTTATCGGCACAAGAATCAAACAAGACAGAAACATAGCGATCATTAAGAAGGAACGTACCGGTAACTGTGTCTGGATCCTGCCTAGCCTCTGCAGACCCAATGACGAAAGCACGTGCAGTCCTGCCTCCGCCCCCGTTGTTCCCGATACCGTTCCTGCCCCTCCAATCATCACCCTACTTCAACTTAGGACTTTCACGCTTGAAGTGTCCCGTGTCACCACAGTTATAACACCCCTGCTTTCCTGGAGTCCCCTGAGCAGTAGGAGCAGGAGTAGCAGCAGGAGTCTGAGTTGAGGCAAGTGTCACTCTGCAATCCTTAGCATGATGCCCCAACTGATGGCACCGATGACAGCGAGCCCGATCACAATTCCCAGATTGGTGATAACCACACTTGTTGCACTTGGGATGCTTACCAACATGCCCTCCTGACTTCTGCCCCGAAGAAGACCCAGACGAATCAAACTTCTTCGCCGGCTGAGATTGCGCTCGCACAACACTCTTCCCCACATTATCCCACTTCCTCTTGTTCCCTTTCGGACCCTTCACAGCAGCACCCTTAGGAGTCAAAACACCTTCTGCCACCTTCAGGTTAGTCATCCGATGAGCTGATCGAACAACTTCAGCAAGAGTGGGAAGATTCCCAGCAGCCACCAACCCAGCAATCTCTGGCACTAACCCAGATACGTAGTGCTCAATCCTCCTATACTCGGGTGTGTGCAAATCAGGGCACAACACCGCCAGCTCGTTCCTCCTCACGGTGTACTCCTCAATCTCGGACCCGACCATCTTGTAACTCCAGACTTCGTGTTCCAACTTCTGTACCTCCTCCCTCGGACAGTACTCGCTCCTCAACAGATGCACAAAATCTGCCCAAGGCATAGCAATAGCCTCCCCCAATCCCATGTTCTGGGCAGTAGCATTCCACCACAACAATGCAGGCCCCTAGAATGTCGCAGTAGCATACTTAACCCGGTCCCCAGCAGGACAGTTACACATGACGAACACAGATTCTACCTTCTCCAGCCATCGGAGCAGTCCCACCGCTCCCTCAGTCCCAGCGAAGTTATGGGGCTGACAGTCCCGAAACTTCTTATAAGAGCACTGAGGTGGAGGTGGATTGACAACGATACCTGAAACACGATACACGAGTAAAATACAAACAAAAGAGCATGACACCCAAGAATGAGGCAAAGTCGACAGAAATCAACTCACCACCCATGGCATTAATCCCAGCCTGGAAATTAGCCATAGCCATGTTCACTTGCTGCTGTAACAAGTTTTTCAGCTTAGCTTGGGTCATGTTGATGTTACCACGACCACCGCCGCCAGCACGGCCACCGCCGCCAGCCCGACCACCACCGCCACCACAACGTCCACCACCACGAGCACCAGACATGATCTAACAAATCAAGAAATCGAGGGATTCAGATTCACCTCTAGTGTCAACCACTAGAAATTTACAAGAGTTAACTTAGGGACAAATTCAGGACTATACATCTAAACTCAAAGTCCATCGGGATTTTCATGCATTTCAGTTTATTATTTCGTGTGCACCCAAAATGATAAACTGCTCTACATGGTCCTCCAAATGTACTCCTAGTCCAGACTCCGTTCACCGAATATCGTCGCTTAGTAACGTGTTACGATAGGTGCAAGTGTAAGAAAGCATGTGTGTGCTAGAGTCAACAAATCAGCCTCTTCCTCTTCAACCCCGAAGAAGAAGACAAGACTAGGTAAGAACCCAAATAAAAGCGGATGATGTAACAAAGAAGTATGATGATGATGATGTAAGGACACCCCGACAAAGTTAGTACGTATCCCACTAATAAACTCAAAGTATGTGACCGTCTAGTGTGTGCGACTCGGCTATAGACCAGACTCTACATGCAGTCCTAGTTCACTATAACCATTGGCTCTGATACCAATCTGTCACACCCTCAATTTCCACTTGCGGAGTTTTACCGCGAGGCGCATGACAAACCAGGATCCAAGTCAACGGTCACAATAAACAACACTATATGAAATACGTAAACTTAAAACTTGGTTATCAAACCATTAAAATATAGCGGAAGCATTTGAAGATTTAATCAATTACAAACTGTGTTCCAAAATGTTCAAGACACTTATTTAAAATATGCCACTAAGCCTAGACGCCAATGCAGACCCGTGCGCCTAGTCCAACTGATGCTACCTTAGCGACCTGAGAAAAACATGCCAAAAAGACGTTAACATATATAATGCTGGTGAGTTCACAGGTTTGTTTAATATGTTACCGAAATAGTTACCAAAGCGTTACCATGTCCATACTATACCAATGTTACAAAGAACGCTAGCTATGCGTATGTTTTATTACTACTACGATTGGAAAACCATTACTAGACACGTTTAGCAATGTTTAGCAATGTTCAGCCCGAATGTTCAGCATGATACCAATGTCACCAGTTCGAGACAATATGCACCCGCCTGGCCCTCCAAGCCGACGAGTGGGGCAGGTCACGCCCAATAGATCTATCCACACTCCCCCCGTTGTGCATCCCCGCACATTCATGGTTTTCCCCTGGGACTTTAATAGATCGTATAGCAATGCAAAGTTAAAACCATAGTATGACATATGTTACCAAAATAGTTTAGCGCATGTTTTCTCCCCCAAAAGTTAAAGCTGTAAAAGTGGGGCCGTGAACTCACCTTAAATTGCGTTCCTCGGTAAATAATAAAATGCCAAGCCCTTGATAATCCCTCTACCGGAGATCTATCAAAATGTTCACATAAGTGCTCCGACTAATAACCATAAGGTTATCTAGTCCCCGATTGTCCAGATCGTAACCAAGTATGTTTTAAAACGTGTTTAAGTGTTCAACCGACACACTAGACCGACCCAACATCCCGTTGGTGACTCATTACCCTAACTAATCAAGTACACATAGATTACACACAAGGTTCAAGCATAAAACACTTAGTTTGTATCGAAAATCTCATTTTTGAATCAGAAGGGTCGAACAGGAAGACTGATCCACCTTCGCCCGTTTTAACCCACCTTCGACCCTTTGGAAAGCCACCTTCGACCGTTCTTCACAGATTCGACCAAACTGTCCAGGTTCGACCCTGGGATTCCACATTCGACCACTTGACCGGTCGAATGTGCCCAGGTTCGACCCTGACAGATTATTTTTCCCAAAACGCTTCAAAAACATCCGAAAACATCCCGAAACATTATCAAACACTACAGTCAAGCATGAATAATTTATCCCAACAAAACCCCACCAATTTTGCCCCAAAACCTATCCGTTTTAGCCCTTTCCCAAAATGGCAAAGATTATGGAAATGTCACATCATGCATGTAATCTTTACCCAATTTAAAAACTTTTCAATATCAATCCATAATCATCTAAAAATGCTTAGTTTATCATGTAATCGAAAACCCCCAATCGTTTTATTGATAATACTAACATGCATCAAGCCCTAGATTCAATAAAATTTCCAAATTAGACTTGATATCATCATCTATCTAATTATAACCTTTTATACTCCTAAACTATCATCAATAGCAGCCCTAGATCATGTTTCTAGCATTAGCACAGTAGCAAATCATTAAACAACACATAATATCACATAACACACAATTAACATATGTTTATTGATATGAAAACCTATGTTTAATGATAGGGTTTAGGTTTAGAAAGATGTTTAAAAGTTTTTTATTGATAAAAACTTCCTTAGAACAGATCTGGACATTTAGGGTTAGATAAAAACGAATTAAAATACTTGAACAAGGTTTAGAATTAAGAACACACCTTGGATTCTTGATTAGATGTTGTTGATAGGTTAGATTATGAAAAAGAAGAGCAAAAACTCCTTCCTTTGTGATTAAAATCGTTTGAGAGTGTTTTGAGACGGTTAGGGTTTGTGAAATGGTGAAAAATGACAAAGTTTGGAATTTATATTAGTCCACATTCGCCCCTTTCACAGGGTCGAATGTGCATGTTCTGGTCGAATGAAACTTTTTCATTTCCACATTCCAGGTTCGCCCCTTTGCTAAGGGTTGAACCAAGATTGTTTTCCAGGTTCGCCCACTCGATGTGGTCGAACCAGAACTTATGTTTTTCTAGTTTTCTAATTTGTCGTGTTTAATGCATTTTAACGCACCTTAACATATGAGCATGCAACCTTAGTCTATGTTTAACATATTTAAGCATGGATGATTATCTACACATCGTTTAAACACATCTATGCATATAATCCGCCACACGACAATTAATCTACACATACACTTAATTAGTTTATGTAATTTCACCAACAACGGGACCCGGTACTAGTGTATTCCCAAAACGACTCCCAATGATCCTCCAGATCATTGAACCCTGGACAATCCTAACTTGACCTGACTCAACTAACCTAGTTCACTCCGTTTATAAATGGTTCCCGCTAAGGTAGACTTAGATATTACTAAAATGTTTAAGACAAATATGTCGGGTGTCACAAAATTGATTGATGTTTTCCTTTGACTGTATGAATCATCGAAAAACATCAATTCCAACTTTTTTACCAACGAAATGTTGGTAATCAATTTTCCTTTGATTGTAAGAATCTTTCAAAAATTTGTGGAAACACATTTGAAAGTAATATCATTATGCATATGGGATGGAGAGATGTATGTGAGAATAGTTAAACGAATATACAAAGATGGAAAATGATTATTGGGAATTCGCTCCCTTTTATAGTGTGAATACACTAACTATTCGTAAAGTTGGTTTTCAACTTTATCAGTTACGTTTCAAGTAAATATAAATTTTGAAATTACTTTTGTGACTTGTTTCTTACTTTTGTATAATATGTGGAAGGAAAACCCCCCATAATAATGATGAAACAAAACTTGCAAAGCATTGGAAATTATTAATTAAAAGTTTTATATATACACTACGCCAAAAAAAGGCCTTTGGCCACACCAAAAAAGTGTGACCATATGTCTTTCGCCACACTTTTTTGTCCAGCTCAAGTGTGACCATAGTTTGAGTCATCGTATGTATCATACGGTCACATTTAAGTTTAGTGGTCGTAGCACTTTAGAAGTGTGGCTATAGGGTACCCGTATTTCTTACTGGGATCAAGAATTCCCTTTATTAAATGTTACTAAAGGATAGTAACGATCACATGAATTTACTTTAAGTGTGACTGTTTCTATTTAATAGACACATGAATTTACTAAAAAGTTTGATGTAGCCACATAAATTAAAGAAACCATGGCAAAAAGGTTGTTGTAATCAAGCATTATGTCCATTAAGTGTAGCTAAATGGTAGTAATGGGCACATGAATGTCTTGTAAGTATGGTTGGTTTCATTATATAGTCACATGAATTGAATGTAAGTGTGGCTAAAAACTATTTCTAGACACACAAAACAAATTTTTTAATTGTAAGTGTGACTATTGTCTAAAATTTGGTCACACATTTTTATTTCACATGACGTTTGCTATCACTTCGTCACACAATAAAACACAAACTGACAATGGTGTGGCTAATGAATATATAAAGCCACATGAAATTTTTAATTATAAGTGTAGCTATAGGCTAACCTTTGGTCACACATAATGGTTTTAAATGTGGCTAAAAGGTATCAACGACCACATGAATTTACTATAAGTGTAGCCATTTATATTATATAGTCACACAAATCTATTGTAAGTGTGGCTAAAAATTATTTGTAGACACATAAAAAAAGTGGAACAAATATATTATTTCCCAATGACATTTGATATCATTCCGTCACATAAAAAAACAAAGTATAGAATGTGTGGCTAATGGTTGTGTAAAGCCACATGAAATTTTTATTATTGTAAATGTGGTTATTGTTTAACCTTTGGTCACACATATTTATTGTGGTTTTGTAAAATAACTAAAGTAAACATGACAAAAGCTAAAACAAAATGATATTAACAATAATAAACCAAAATCCATACATATGTTTTAATTTATGTTAGGACAAAGAGGATTGGTGAAACCACTTTTGGAAACCTTAGTCTAATTCACTTCTGTCAATTTTGGCTAAGTATAGAAGTACTGAAGAGAAGACAAGAAACTGCTGAAGAGAAGATATGACAAGTGCTGAAGAAGAAACTTCATCAGAAGTTCTGAAGTCCAAACCAGACAAGTTCACTTCAGAAGTACTGAAGACAAACTACTCATCAGTAGTTTGTCATTCATCAGCACTTAGCATCAGATATTTTCCACCGCCTTTTGTATCAGTAGTTTATTGTTTATTATTACTTTTAGCTGTAATTGTTTGTTTCAATGTTGCAACTTGTGCAACTTGTTTCTGATGTTTCTGTACTTGCTTTATTGGCAAGATACATGCATGTAAACGTCTATAAATAGGAGGCTTCAACCTTCTATTTTAGACATTGATTTTCAGAGAAAAATCCTTCAAACACTTTCACTGTTTTATTTCATTTCTGTATTTATTGTGAATCTGCCTAAGTATCTAATTCTCATTTACTGCTTAGATTCATAATAAATACTTGTCATTATTAGTTTCAATCATCAAGAGGGAGTAATAAAACTCCTCTTAAGTATAAAAAGTGTTGCTTTAACTTATACATTCCGCTGTGCTTACAATCTGATATACAAGAGCTTGCTAAACACTTAAGTGTCAAAGATAGCAAGTTCTTACTTAAACAAAGAGCATACTGATCCAACAATTTAAATACTAAAGACATAAACACCTAATCAAAAGCATCTAATGAATTCAAATCTCAGTATGCCCCTTTTGCAAGTATAATAAGGCTAAGTAGAACTCTTCGTTGAATGACCTGTAGATTGCATTGCAACATGAACATGCCCTTGATGCAGATAACTGCTGCTTTGAATGTAGTCAACACATCATCTCCCAAGCTTCTATTTTGCTACCAATTGTCTGTGGAGGTGATAACTTGAAGAAGTCCAGGTGTTGCATCTTTTAAACAAATATTCCCTAAGAAATGGCTTGTGGTCTATCCTGTCAGATTTTGGTCTTAACTACCTTTTCTGCAAATTAACATGCCAATGAACTCAAATTTGCAACTAAAAAACATAACTAATCAGCATTTTGACCACTTGGAGACTCCGAAGTGGTAATTGTTCAGTTGGTGATCACTAAAACTCTTGTATTCATATCATAATCATATTTAGAAGGGGATGTTCTAAAAGAGCTATAACTAAACGACAATATACTTGAAGTAAATTATGACTCTATTAGCTTTTAGCTCCATTGAATAAACTGGGTCAATAAAATCAGAATTTTGACCAACTTGGAGACTCCAAAGTGGTAATTCACCAACGGCTTCAAGTGGGTCGAATGTCACCTGAGGGAAACCATTTCCATTATCATAAACGACAAGATGGTCACTAAAATGTCCTATGTCCTGTATACAGTAAAATGAAATATCCAAAAACAAAAGGTAATGAGTATGAGTATGAGCGTAGTAAAAAGTAATTGAATAAGTAATAGTGTTTGGTTAGGCATTCATGTGTTTACATAAATAATATAGGCGAATAGGCCTATCTTCTCTACTACATTAATGAATTCTCTATATAGTTGTTAACACTTCTTGCAAATGTGTGAAGAATTTAAAATGAATTATTCTGATAATTGCAACAAATACCCATTTTACACCATTGACTAATGGAACATCTGACTCAATATTGACATGTCCATTATGTCATCTTATCATTATAGAAAATAATATGCTTTTGTCACTCAAAATAAAGGTTTAAAGATAGAGGATAAGGCGCATTGGGTAATGGGTCAAAACGGGTTTGGTTGACCGCAAAAGAAAAGACTGTACATTTGTAGGTTCTTAAATATTTTATTACACTAAAATTTAAATATTTTAAGTCTACCAATGTAACAACCGGCAAAAATAAGGTAATTCCGTACAATTAATTAATATATGATTAACGTAATTAAATGCAATTATGAGTGATTTAATTATCAAGGCCTTAGGGAATAGCAATTTCCAAATAGTGCATAGGAATGCATACGTTTAATGGTAAAGCATGATTGGATCATGTGCGAATAAACTATCCGGTACGGATGTTGGCAATTACCCGGTAATAATTAAATAAACGGAACGAATCCCGGACACCCAGGATATAAAATAAAGGGTATTTTCATAAGATATAATGAGTTTTGGAACTCCAAAACCATAAATGAAAACGTCTTGTACAAATCTCCCGGTAACGAATAAAGTGCGCGTATCGCACCCGATACGCGTATAACTCGTAATTTCACCCGGTAAAAGCCTAAATAATCAATCAACGCTTAAAATAGACTATATTTAAGTGTTATTAAAGGTATATTTAATGTCCGGATAACGCGTGATTAAAACCCGAAAAATACCCGAACGACACCCGAACAACGGGGGATTAAACATAACAACTAATGGGTTAATATTTGAAGTGGTGGACCCCACCCAACCCCTCTAAGGGCCGGCCTAATGGCCTTATTACCACCACATTTTATAAATATTAATCATAATCTAGAAAGTTAAAAAGACAAAGCATGCATAGATTAGGAAAAGATGTAAGGAACATGTGTAAGAACACTAGTACAAAAGCAACTACACCTTGCCCCCCCCTTGGATAATTTCGGCCATAGGCCACTAAAAGCCAAGACAAACTAGTAATCATACCCTAAGTGTATGCACATGCATGGTTAAGTCTTGTATAAGATCAAGTGTAAGGCTAGGTAAGATTACAACCCTTTAGAAAGATTTACAAGCCACCTCTTTGGCCCTCCTAAAACCCACGGCCATCATCACCATTCCATATCCATCCAAGATCAATTTTTGTACTCCCTAAATCTCTCATATCTTAGTAATGATCATAAAATCCAAGGAAGGTTACATGTGATAAGGATATATATACATGTGTTAACCATTAAAAGGAACAAAGCAAAACTCTTCTTCTTTTTCCTTCTTAGAGCCGTGGGATTGCATACACCCTTACACATTGTTCTTTCAAGTTTTTACTTCTCCAAAATACTCAAAATCATCCATCATCCAAACCCCTTTTGTGTGTTTCAAGAGCTTGGAGCTAAACCACTAGGAAGAACACACTAAACCCCTCTCAAATCCAAGGTTTTTGTCTTCCCTAGCCTTGTGCTAGTAGTAAGCTTCTTAATCTTGTTTTTGAATTGTTATTTTTCATGTATGTGTTCCTAGTAGCAAGTTGTACATGAAGGGTTTAAAAATGGTTTTGAACATAATCTTTAATAGGTTTTCATGTGTAAAATGAAAGGTTAAAGATATAGAAATAAACCATGGATTTGATGATGATGATGTATTAGTCTTGAAAATATATGAAGTTTACATATAAGACTAAGTAGGATGATGTTTTGGTTAATATTTTGAGATGAACTTGAATATGTTAAAACTAACTTTAATTCATCTTATTATGATCATTTAAGTAATAATATGTGGTAAAACATGTTAGAAGTTCATAAATGAATAAGATGGAAAATTAAAGTTAACTCACTTGGATGAATGAAATTTTGATAAAATGGACAAATACATAAAACACACACATAATTAGTCTTTCATATGGAATATAAGCCTAACATAAGTGTTTTGATACAAAAATAACTTACCAATAAAAAGTTGAATCTTCAAAGTTAACTATTTTGAGTGAAAAATGCCAACTTTGAAAGTTAGAATAAAAAAATGCAACTTTTGTAAGTTAAGGGACTAAAGTTGTAACTTTGAAAGTTAAGGGACTAAAATGGACATTTTAGAAACTATTAGTCCAAAAATACAAGTATGGAAAGTTTGGTGTCAAAAATGTAAGTATTAAAGTCTAAGGATGATTTTTGTAAATACTAGTAGAAATACTTGGGTATTTTGTACAAAAGTGTATTTTTGAGTGTTATAAAATATAAAAGGGTTTTAACATAAGGATTTTTATAAAATAGAGATTTTATAAAAATATTAAACAAACTTGGGAAACTTATACAAAAATGAATACTTTTATATAAATGGGAATATAAAAGTGTTGGAAACATTTTTGTAGTTAAGTTGACAAGTTGGGTTAAAAATACATAAGTATTTTAACCATCCAAGTAACATGTGAAAATAGGAAGAAATATGGTTAAATATTTCTATAAAATACATGTTGGGAAAAACTTGGAAAAATTAACTAATCAAGTTAAGATATCGAACAAAAACGCGTTAACGAACCATAACCGGACAAAACATGAGAAAAATGCCATTGCGGCAAGATAAGAAAAATATATATTTTAAGAGGTAAAATATATATATACTTGGGTAAAAATAAATAAACACTTTCCTAAGTGTTGGAGGATAAATTCGTGGGAGAAACACTTGACGTAAACGAATAAGACGTTAAAAACAAACGTATATACTTAACAAGAAAAATTACACATTTATATATTTGTACGCTCGCCTCGGCAAAATTCTAGTATATCTACTTAATGGGAAAGTAGATATGCGGGAAGGAAAGCCGCGACGAGAAGACAAAGATATATATATGTGTATGTCGTATCAACGAAATCCTAGTATATTTGTTTAAATGGGAAAATAAATATACGGTGTGGTGAGTTGAATCGGACGTTAAGAATATACGATCGAACGACAAAATCTTAGCATATTTGTTAAATGGGAAAACAAATGTGTGGCAAAGTGAGTCGGGTCGAGGATTGAAATATATATTATATCGAGCGATGCGATCTTAAGTATAATTATTTAAATGGGAAAATAATTATATGTTAAGTGAAGTCGAGTCGATGATAATAAGATACAAGTTATGGAAATATTAACAAGAGTAATATATAACTTGTAACACAAAGGGTAATGTAACGCCAACAACACCTAGGATACACGCATAATTAAACGGGATTTGGAACAACTTGTGGTCGGGAGTTGGGTGTACAACTTGCCAAGGCACATACACTATAGGAATAGTGACTTATACGTTTAGGACGTTTATAGGTGCAAGACCACCCTTTGCTATTCACCTCATTGAGACAGACGCAGTTACAGGTGAGTTTCACGGCCCCATTTTAAACTATTTTCACGTTTTCCGGGGGAAAGATATGTTAGGGATAGTGTTTGACGGATTTAATACTTGAGGTGTGACCGCCACTCGGGGTTGAGTCCTCGCCTCTATAATCATTTGTTCAGGGAATTGAAACCGGAGGAATATTCGAATAGTACTATTGGTGCCTGACAAGGCCCACCCCTAATCGATAGCGCCGATTATGCATTAGGTTATGCCTGGGGTGCAAATATTCTGAACTTAAGTCGTGGGAAACCGAGTAACGACTTGGAGCGGGGCACAATTATTATATGTCTTGGTTTGATTATAGTCTCAAGTAGATTTATAGGAATTTGCAACTCCTATATATTGTCATAACATGGTATTCCCAAGTATTCAAGTATTAGAAACTGAAAACCTGTGAACTCACCAATATATTTATATTGACGAAACTTTTTAAACATATCTTTCAGGTAATTAGAAGATGAAAGATCAAGCTGGCAGGGTCGGGGAATCTCCATGCGACGTCAGGCTTTTGTGGGGTTTCACCTTTATTTCCCAAGGCATTTGGGATATATTTGAGAAACCTCTAAGTTTAATTCAAAAACAATTATCTTTTGTGTAATGTTTAAAACTGATTCGACGTCATAATAAATGACCCATTTTCTTAAATTACTTGTGTTTAGCCATAACCTTGACTTTATGCTTTTGAACCGTCGCGCCACGTGTTTCCGCCTTTGTCGTGGTGTGACAGAACGTGGTATCAGAGCCAAGGTTATAGCGAACTAGAGTATTTTCTTTAAAAACTAGACTATAACCGGATTTGGTTCTAAAGATAAAGTTTTCAAAAGAAAATGTACATGGTTTTAAATAAAAGTAATTTTCAAGAAGCATTGGGCATGAGGAGATTCCGACCAAGCCAGCCATGAGTATTGTTATGCTTTAACGTAAAATTAGAAGTTAGGAAGGTTACTATAGAGTAAAGCCATAACTGTCTAATCTAAATAAATCATATATATATGTACGGTTCTTTTGCCAGGATGTCGGACGCGGGAAGTATAGCGCCTAGTGTTGACAGCAGTATCCAGATTATACCCGCACCTCCGCCGGAGCCAGTCGAGTTGGTTGTACTCGATGCGGAAGAAGACGACGTAGAGATGGACGTCGCAGGAGGGTCAGACGACGACTCAGACGAGACAGATCCTAGCGAGGATCCTGACTGGACACCGGCCGTGGTCGACGCACCACAGCCCATCGTACCGGCCGCACCTTTGGCCGTACGCCCCGTTCGTGCCATCAGGGACTTCCCTGACGGCTGTGCCGGTCCTTCGCGACCAGTTCCCGCCCAGTCAGACGCAGCAGAGTCTCCTTTCCAGGCTCACGCCGAGCACGAGCCGGCACCGGTACCCCACATTCACGTACCGGCAGGGATGAGACTCCTACCCATTCCCCGTGGAAGAAACGGATGGATATCCGACGACTCAGATGACGAGTCGGTAGGTTCAGTAGGGCACATGCTGGTGCCCGAGATTCAGGCTGCCCAGGAGGAGCCAGTGGCTCCCATGCTAGAGGACGCCCCAGCGGACCCCATAGCCCCACCAGCACCCGAGCCCCTACCCCAGGAGGAGCCAGCACCAGCCGCACTTATACACGAGGGTAGTCCCGCCCGTAGCTCTGAGCTACATAGGGCAGGCTTGGAGGCCTTCGCCACTGCGAGCCCTCCCACACCCCCTGTAGTGGTGTCCACTCCAGAGTGGGCCACTGTTTCTGAGCCACTGATAGCCCCCCTAGCTGAGCCCATGCCACCACCTACCATTGCCATGACTACACCTATCCCCGCCATACCCAGCATGACACCTGCACCATACCCTCTAGGTGCAGGGGACCCATATCTGATGCCACACCACTTTTCCATCAGACCACCCAGTTTCTTACTGCCCCACATACCAGTACCATTCCCCTTCGGGCCATTCCCATCCTCACACCCAGACATACCCGGACCATCCCAGCCACCCAGGACGACACCCTTGTCTGGACCAGCATGGTCCACTGCCATCACACTAGAGCGGGATTTTCAGACTCTCGCTGATACGGTGCAGCGCACCGTAACACAGGTGGAGCATCAGACACGTCTGATGTGGACGAGGATGATAGATGCGCGGGATGCTTTGGCGCATTACGCGGAGGAGTTGCTGAGCCTGGACGCTCAGTGCGGTATCACAGGGGATGCGCACTTTGCGCATCGACATTTCTTGTACGAGCGTATCATGAAGATCAGTATGACGATCAGTACGCACGCGCCGCAGTACCAGTACCCCCCGCCACCGCCACAGTAGGATATATTGGGGACGCACTGAAGACACACCAGATTATGTACATACTAGCAGCATTATGGTAGTACAGCACGGGTTATGACACTCGTCTGCATTTTGCCCAGCCGTACGGGTATTACGGCATATGATATGATGTTTTATTATTTCAAAAAAGCAATGTATTGTATGAGAAGAGTATTCTCCATTTTGTATTATGAACAAGCATTGTACTATTATTATTGAAATTAATGAAAAATCTTATTATTATGGGGAAATATGTTGTTGTCTATGATTATTATTGCTTACTCCATGTGTTGTGGTTTGTATATTTGTGTGGTGATGTTGTGTTGATTCCTATTTATATTTATGTATGATGTGTTGGTATGTTGTGTGATGATATGGTGTTGATTATTGTGTTCATGCTTTGGTTTGTTATTTATGCTTTGTATTGTATAAATGTTTGCCAAATTAACCTTTGATAATTATTATTGAAGAAAATGGCACCTGCCACCCGAAGCAACAGTGGTGCAGACGGACTGCCCACAACACCTGCTGAGCTCGAAACTATGATTTCTGAACGAATAGCTCGTGCCATCGCTGAACACGAAGCCGCACGCTCTGAACACTCCCATGACAGGACAGGGAGTGAGCGACGTGAGACCTCCCCCAGTGGTAAGAGGTTTATAAATAAATGAAAAAGCAATGGGAGAATATTTCACAAACTCCCATCCCATAATAACATACTATGTTACTATTACAGGGACAGCCTCGGGAGAGCGCGGTTGCACTTTCAAGGCTTTCTTGGACTGTAAGCCCCTAAACTTCAGCGGCACTGAGGGTTCAATAGGCCTGGTCAAATGGTTCGAAAAGACCGAGGCAGTTATCCGCATCAGCGGGTGTACCCCTCGACAGTCTGTCATGTACGCCACTAATCTGTTCTTGGATCAAGCGCTAACTTGGTGGAACGGCCAAGTACAGTCCTTAGGAGATGATGTTGCATACTCTCTATCATGGGCGGCACTGAAAGAATTGATGACTGCCGAATACCGCCCGGCAAGTGAAGTTCAGAAGTTGGAAACGGAATTCTGGAACCTCACCATGATAGGAGCAGACGTCACTGGGTATACGTCAAGGTTTCATGATCTCGCACGATTGGTACCTCGCCTGGTTACACCAGAGAAGAACAAAGTGGAACGATACCTATTCGGGCTAGCACCACAGATTCGCAGCATGGTCACCTCTTCCAAACCCACGACCATGCGCGAGGCAATTGATCTGGCACTGAGTCTGACTGAGGATGCTATCCGCATGGGTACCTTAATCCGCCAAGTTTCTGGGTTAAAAATTTCTGAAGCAAGTAGTGTTGAGGCAAAGAAACAGGGATCAAGTCCAGCAGTTGTAACTAATGAGCAGGGTAACGGACAAAGGTTTGGGAAAAGGAAGAGAGATGAAGGGAAAAGGGATCGAGCATCGGGAAGCTCGAACAAGAAAGGAAAGGGTTATGCCGCCACAGGACGTGGTAATAATAACAACAACAAACAGGGAAACCAAGGGAGGAACAATGGATTGACTTGCGGGAAGTGCCACCGCACCGGGCACAAGACTGAAGAGTGCCGATCTGGAGCACCAAAGAACGGAGGGGCCAGACCCTGTTTTGCATGTGGGTCATTGGACCATTGGAAGAAAGATTGCCCCAAAGTCAACAATCAGGCCCGTGGCCGGGCATTTGTGATTGGAGCCGGTGACGCACGGCAAGACCCCAATGTGGTCACTGGTACGTTTCCTCTAAATGGTCATTATGCCTCTGTATTATTTGATACCGGTGCTGACTTTAGCTTCGTATCCATTGAGTTTAAAAGACTACTTGGTTTAAAAACTAGCAAACTAGATACACCCTACTCTATAGAACTGGCTAATGGTAAAACTATTGAAACGAGAGAGGTAGCTAAAAATTGTAAGTTAGAACTCTGTGGGCACGAGTTTGGGATTGATCTATTACCGGTCGTATTGGGAAGTTTTGACATCGTTGTTGGCATGGATTGGTTGTCCGCGCACCGTGCCATTGTGGTTTGCAACGATAAGGTTATTCAGGTTCCCCTCGCAAGCGGTGAAACTCTCTCGATTCAAGGGGAAAGACACGGGACGCCATTAAGGATTATTTCGAGCATGAAGGCTCGTAAGTGTCTGAGAAAAGGGCTTGTCGCATTCTTGGCACACGTAGTGGACAAGAAGGCCGACGAGCGAAAGTTGGAAGACATTCCAGTCGCCAGAGATTTTCCGGATGTATTTCCAGAAGATTTGCCGGGGTTGCCACCACCTCGACAAGTCGAGTTCCGCATCGACCTCGTTCCCGGAGCAGCTCCTGTGGCACGATCGCCATACCGCCTAGCTCCATCAGAGATGCAGGAACTGTCCAGCCAGCTACAAGAATTATTGGACAAAGGTTTTATAAGACCGAGTTTCTCACCTTGGGGAGCTCCCGTCTTATTTGTGAAGAAGAAGGATGGCACATTTCGCATGTGCATCGACTATCGAGAGCTGAACAAGCTAACCATCAAGAATCGCTATCCTCTCCCCAGGATCGACGATTTATTTGATCAGCTCCAAGGTTCCAGCTATTACTCCAAGATCGATTTGAGGTCAGGCTATCACCAGTTGCGTATACAAGAAGAAGATGTACCAAAAACGGCCTTCAGAACCCGGTATGGACACTATGAATTTTTGGTAATGCCGTTCGGTTTGACCAACGCACCAGCGGTTTTCATGGACCTAATGAACCGCGTGTGTAAGCCATACCTGGACAAATTCGTCATTGTCTTCATTGACGATATTTTGATCTATTCACGTACGAAAGAAGACCACGAGAATCACCTTCGGTTAATTCTTGAAGTATTACGCAAAGAAAAGCTCTATGCTAAATTCTCGAAATGTGACTTTTGGATTCGGGAAGTTCACTTTTTAGGTCACGTGGTAAACGAGAAGGGCATACACGTTGATCCAGCCAAGATCGAGGCGATTAAAAATTGGGAAGCACCTCGAACTCCTACCGAAGTACGACAATTTCTAGGCCTCGCGGGTTATTACAGAAGGTTCATCGAGAACTTTTCAAAGATAGCGCAAGCTTTAACCATGTTAACCCAAAAAGACAAGAAATTTGAGTGGACGGAAAAGCAAGAGGCAGCATTCCAGTTACTAAAAGACAAGTTATGTGGCGCTCCGATACTGTCACTTCCAGACGGTACGGAAGATTTTGTGGTTTACTGCGATGCCTCGCATCAAGGTTTGGGTTGTGTATTGATGCAGCGAGAAAAAGTAATAGCTTATGCTTCCAGGCAACTGAAAATCCATGAGAAGAACTACACTACACACGATTTGGAATTGGGTGCAGTGGTATTCGCTCTCAAGATATGGAGGCACTATTTGTACGGAACCAAGTGCACGATTTTCACTGATCACAAGAGTTTACAGCACATCTTCGATCAGAAGGATTTGAATATGCGACAACGGCGATGGGTTGAATTATTAAACGATTACGATTGTGAGATAAAGTACCATCCCGGTAAGGCGAACGTCGTAGCCGACGCCTTGAGTCGCAAGGAACGGGTTAAGCCATTGCGTGTTCGAGCTTTGGGATTGACTATCCACACGAATATGACTGAACGAATTCGTGAAGCTCAAGTTAACGCCCTCAAACCCGAGAACGTCAAAGGTGAAAGGTTACGAAAGATGGTTGATTCACTGGAACCAAAAGCGGACCAGACACTGTATTTCATGAATAGAATTTGGGTTCCAGTATATGGTGGATTGCGTGAGTTAGTATTGGCCGAAGCTCACAGTTCTAGATATTCGGTTCACCCGGGTGCAGACAAGATGTTCCACGATTTGAAGGAACTTTATTGGTGGCCGAATTTCAAAAGGGATATAGCAGCCTATGTTGCGCGATGTTTGACTTGCGCAAAGGTCAAGGCTGAGCACCAGAGACCTTCCGGTTTGCTCCAGCAACCGGAAATACCGGAATGGAAATGGGAACGAATCACCATGGATTTCATTACCAAGTTACCTAAGACGACAAGCGGCCATGACATGATCTGGGTAATCGTAGATCGATTGACGAAATCTGCGCACTTCCTCCCGATACGCGAAACGGACAGGTTGGAGAAACTGACCCGCTTGTACATTAAGGAGGTGGTATCTAAACACGGTGTACCTGTTTCTATCATCTCCGATCGAGATAGTCGCTTCACCTCCAGATTTTGGGAAAGTCTAAATGAAGCCCTCGGTACTCGCCTTGACATGAGTACCGCATATCACCCCCAAACGGATGGTCAAAGTGAACGAACCATCCAGACCTTGGAGGATATGTTACGGGCATGCGCGATTGATTTCGGAGGTAATTGGGATACGCACTTGCCATTGGTAGAATTTTCTTATAACAACAGTTATCATACGAGCATTCAAGCTGCACCGTTTGAAGCTCTTTATGGACGCAAGTGCCGATCGCCATTGTGTTGGGCGGAAGTTGGGGAAAAGCAACTCACCGGGCCCGAAATTGTTCAAGAGACCACGGATAAGGTCTTTTTGATAAAAGAACGCCTCAAAGCGGCCCGGGACCGCCAGAAAAGCTATGCGGATATGAGGCGAAAGCCTTTAGAGTTTCAAGTTGGAGACAGGGTCCTATTAAAAGTGTCACCTTGGAAAGGTGTCGCGCGCTTTGGGAAGCGCGGAAAGCTGAACCCGCGATATGTTGGACCGTTCAAAGTCTTGTCAAGGGTAGGCACAGTGGCATACCAACTCGAGTTGCCTCAAGAGCTGAGTGGAATACACGACACGTTTCATGTGTCGAACTTGAAAAAGTGCCTATCCGACGAAACTCTCATTATTCCTGCTGACGAGATCCAGATTGACGACAAGTTACATTTTGTGGAAGAACCAATCGAGGTAACTGATTGGAAGGTCCAAAAATTAAGGCGCAGCAAGATCAGGTTGGTCAAAGTGCGCTGGAATGCCAAGCGTGGACCGGAGTTCACGTGGGAAAGGCTGGACCGGATGAAGCAAAAATACCCCGCCCTATTCGAGAAGACACCTGTACCGGAGAACTCGAAGTGAATTCCGGGACGGAATTCTCTTAACGGGGGGAGAATGTAACAACCGGCAAAAATAAGGTAATTCCGTACAATTAATTAATATATGATTAACGTAATTAAATGCAATTATGAGTGATTTAATTATCAAGGCCTTAGGGAATAGCAATTTCCAAATAGTGCATAGGAATGCATACGTTTAATGGTAAAGCATGATTGGATCATGTGCGAATAAACTATCCGGTACGGATGTTGGCAATTACCCGGTAATAATTAAATAAACGGAACGAATCCCGGACACCCAGGATATAAAATAAAGGGTATTTTCATAAGATATAATGAGTTTTGGAACTCCAAAACCATAAATGAAAACGTCTTGTACAAATCTCCCGGTAACGAATAAAGTGCGCGTATCGCACCCGATACGCGTATAACTCGTAATTTCACCCGGTAAAAGCCTAAATAATCAATCAACGCTTAAAATAGACTATATTTAAGTGTTATTAAAGGTATATTTAATGTCCGGATAACGCGTGATTAAAACCCGAAAAATACCCGAACGACACCCGAACAACGGGGGATTAAACATAACAACTAATGGGTTAATATTTGAAGTGGTGGACCCCACCCAACCCCTCTAAGGGCCGGCCTAATGGCCTTATTACCACCACATTTTATAAATATTAATCATAATCTAGAAAGTTAAAAAGACAAAGCATGCATAGATTAGGAAAAGATGTAAGGAACATGTGTAAGAACACTAGTACAAAAGCAACTACACCTTGCCCCCCCCTTGGATAATTTCGGCCATAGGCCACTAAAAGCCAAGACAAACTAGTAATCATACCCTAAGTGTATGCACATGCATGGTTAAGTCTTGTATAAGATCAAGTGTAAGGCTAGGTAAGATTACAACCCTTTAGAAAGATTTACAAGCCACCTCTTTGGCCCTCCTAAAACCCACGGCCATCATCACCATTCCATATCCATCCAAGATCAATTTTTGTACTCCCTAAATCTCTCATATCTTAGTAATGATCATAAAATCCAAGGAAGGTTACATGTGATAAGGATATATATACATGTGTTAACCATTAAAAGGAACAAAGCAAAACTCTTCTTCTTTTTCCTTCTTAGAGCCGTGGGATTGCATACACCCTTACACATTGTTCTTTCAAGTTTTTACTTCTCCAAAATACTCAAAATCATCCATCATCCAAACCCCTTTTGTGTGTTTCAAGAGCTTGGAGCTAAACCACTAGGAAGAACACACTAAACCCCTCTCAAATCCAAGGTTTTTGTCTTCCCTAGCCTTGTGCTAGTAGTAAGCTTCTTAATCTTGTTTTTGAATTGTTATTTTTCATGTATGTGTTCCTAGTAGCAAGTTGTACATGAAGGGTTTAAAAATGGTTTTGAACATAATCTTTAATAGGTTTTCATGTGTAAAATGAAAGGTTAAAGATATAGAAATAAACCATGGATTTGATGATGATGATGTATTAGTCTTGAAAATATATGAAGTTTACATATAAGACTAAGTAGGATGATGTTTTGGTTAATATTTTGAGATGAACTTGAATATGTTAAAACTAACTTTAATTCATCTTATTATGATCATTTAAGTAATAATATGTGGTAAAACATGTTAGAAGTTCATAAATGAATAAGATGGAAAATTAAAGTTAACTCACTTGGATGAATGAAATTTTGATAAAATGGACAAATACATAAAACACACACATAATTAGTCTTTCATATGGAATATAAGCCTAACATAAGTGTTTTGATACAAAAATAACTTACCAATAAAAAGTTGAATCTTCAAAGTTAACTATTTTGAGTGAAAAATGCCAACTTTGAAAGTTAGAATAAAAAAATGCAACTTTTGTAAGTTAAGGGACTAAAGTTGTAACTTTGAAAGTTAAGGGACTAAAATGGACATTTTAGAAACTATTAGTCCAAAAATACAAGTATGGAAAGTTTGGTGTCAAAAATGTAAGTATTAAAGTCTAAGGATGATTTTTGTAAATACTAGTAGAAATACTTGGGTATTTTGTACAAAAGTGTATTTTTGAGTGTTATAAAATATAAAAGGGTTTTAACATAAGGATTTTTATAAAATAGAGATTTTATAAAAATATTAAACAAACTTGGGAAACTTATACAAAAATGAATACTTTTATATAAATGGGAATATAAAAGTGTTGGAAACATTTTTGTAGTTAAGTTGACAAGTTGGGTTAAAAATACATAAGTATTTTAACCATCCAAGTAACATGTGAAAATAGGAAGAAATATGGTTAAATATTTCTATAAAATACATGTTGGGAAAAACTTGGAAAAATTAACTAATCAAGTTAAGATATCGAACAAAAACGCGTTAACGAACCATAACCGGACAAAACATGAGAAAAATGCCATTGCGGCAAGATAAGAAAAATATATATTTTAAGAGGTAAAATATATATATACTTGGGTAAAAATAAATAAACACTTTCCTAAGTGTTGGAGGATAAATTCGTGGGAGAAACACTTGACGTAAACGAATAAGACGTTAAAAACAAACGTATATACTTAACAAGAAAAATTACACATTTATATATTTGTACGCTCGCCTCGGCAAAATTCTAGTATATCTACTTAATGGGAAAGTAGATATGCGGGAAGGAAAGCCGCGACGAGAAGACAAAGATATATATATGTGTATGTCGTATCAACGAAATCCTAGTATATTTGTTTAAATGGGAAAATAAATATACGGTGTGGTGAGTTGAATCGGACGTTAAGAATATACGATCGAACGACAAAATCTTAGCATATTTGTTAAATGGGAAAACAAATGTGTGGCAAAGTGAGTCGGGTCGAGGATTGAAATATATATTATATCGAGCGATGCGATCTTAAGTATAATTATTTAAATGGGAAAATAATTATATGTTAAGTGAAGTCGAGTCGATGATAATAAGATACAAGTTATGGAAATATTAACAAGAGTAATATATAACTTGTAACACAAAGGGTAATGTAACGCCAACAACACCTAGGATACACGCATAATTAAACGGGATTTGGAACAACTTGTGGTCGGGAGTTGGGTGTACAACTTGCCAAGGCACATACACTATAGGAATAGTGACTTATACGTTTAGGACGTTTATAGGTGCAAGACCACCCTTTGCTATTCACCTCATTGAGACAGACGCAGTTACAGGTGAGTTTCACGGCCCCATTTTAAACTATTTTCACGTTTTCCGGGGGAAAGATATGTTAGGGATAGTGTTTGACGGATTTAATACTTGAGGTGTGACCGCCACTCGGGGTTGAGTCCTCGCCTCTATAATCATTTGTTCAGGGAATTGAAACCGGAGGAATATTCGAATAGTACTATTGGTGCCTGACAAGGCCCACCCCTAATCGATAGCGCCGATTATGCATTAGGTTATGCCTGGGGTGCAAATATTCTGAACTTAAGTCGTGGGAAACCGAGTAACGACTTGGAGCGGGGCACAATTATTATATGTCTTGGTTTGATTATAGTCTCAAGTAGATTTATAGGAATTTGCAACTCCTATATATTGTCATAACATGGTATTCCCAAGTATTCAAGTATTAGAAACTGAAAACCTGTGAACTCACCAATATATTTATATTGACGAAACTTTTTAAACATATCTTTCAGGTAATTAGAAGATGAAAGATCAAGCTGGCAGGGTCGGGGAATCTCCATGCGACGTCAGGCTTTTGTGGGGTTTCACCTTTATTTCCCAAGGCATTTGGGATATATTTGAGAAACCTCTAAGTTTAATTCAAAAACAATTATCTTTTGTGTAATGTTTAAAACTGATTCGACGTCATAATAAATGACCCATTTTCTTAAATTACTTGTGTTTAGCCATAACCTTGACTTTATGCTTTTGAACCGTCGCGCCACGTGTTTCCGCCTTTGTCGTGGTGTGACAACCAAAGTGGGTCAAAATGACCCGAACCCACTTTAATACAGTTGATGTATCTATATTTTAGTTTAAATGAATCAAAATGACCTGAAACCACTTTTATACAATTAATATGGATATTTTTTATGTTTAAGTGGGTCAAAATGACCCATACCCACTTAAATAGACTAAAATTGCCAGGAAGTGGGTTCGGGTCAAATTCACCCACACATAGCTAATTACAACATGGTAATACATTTTTCATGAAATATTTTTGCTTGCATTGTCTAATGATGCGGTCTCATTTACACATCCCATGCGTTCTTTCCAATGCGATGGTTTAAAGCCTTCAATAAAATTTTTGTGCCTAGGTATCTGTAAACATCAAACATACCATTAATGAGATTTCAAGTTCTCAATATAGCACTTGATACATCTTTAGATACAACTCACCTGCATGTATCAATCATCTCCCATCTTGGTGCGAAACCACAAACATCAGCTACTCCTATCACAATATCCTTTTGTTCCTAAATAAAAAAAGCAAAGAGAGAGAGAGAGAGAGAGAAGGTAAGTGAATTATCTATTTATCAATTGTTACAAAAGAGATATATAACAGATAGATATAGATTAGGGTTCATCATATGTAGTAATAAACATTACAGTTCTTACAATAAATAAATTAATATGGCAATAATGATTGAACCCCTTTTTTAAATGCCCACCTTTTCCTAGATGCCCGCTATAATAACCAATCACACTTTTAAGATTCATGACTTAAAATTTTACATGATTCTACACAATGTTTAAAGATCCATTAAGTCATTAGCAAATAACACACTGTAAACAATCACCTAGAAGACTAACCACTTTCTTCGTGTCAAACATACCAGTCTACTGCATAAAAGGAGATGTCTGGGAAGAGTTAAAGTTTTTGGAAAACTGGTGGACGTTTTTATTCTGAAAAGACCGAATGTCGGTGGTAATAGGCATGCGTTCATCCGATACGAAAACATTAAAGACATGGAGAAGCTGATCCAGGTCCTGAACATGGTAAAACTAAAAGGAGCTAAACTATCAGTATGCAAAGCAACAAAGAATCAATCCAAAAACATGTATACACATTCAGCATAAAAGCTATTAAATATATAATCACAGAACCAAACTGAATACATTAGTAAACCCAGCTACAAATGATAGTAAAATCATCAAAATCGATTAATTGAAGAATAAGAAATGAACAGGAACTCGCGCAAGTATGGATAGAGGAGAAGTGAAACCTGGATCTTGGCTTTGACATTGTCGATGGTGTCACTACTTTCAACAGCTTAACTACAGAAAGTCAACTTTTTATTTAAAAACCAGAATGCATTAAAGCAAACAGAAAAGTTATTCCAATGCAAATGCCAACAAAAAATTAAAAAAATCAACTGAAGTACAAATGGAAATAGAAATAGAAACAACATTGGCTAGAACAAGATGAAGTGCATAACCGCTTTCAATGTTGTAATCCTTTGCTGTTTTGTCATATGTAAGTTTTTTCCCAGCATAGATCAGCCTGCACCACCATTCAACATGTTTGAACCTTACACAAGCAGCAACAACAGAATGAATATCAACATAAACCAACAGCAACATCAACATGTTCATATTAAAACAAACAACAGCAGTTGTAGGCTCTTGGCATGTTCAAACCAAAACAAACAACACGATTTGGAAAACGTTATGATGATCCTATGGCGCTTTAAACAAGGTTTCCACCATACATAATATCATCAGCAAGCTGGGTTTTAAAAAGCACGCAACCTAAGTATTTTTTTTATGTATAAAAATGTTGTACCTTGGTGATTTTGGCTTGTACATATAGGTAAAAACTCATGGAATATATAAAAAAATTATATAATTAGAGTGCACTTCAGGTACGAAAATCCCATGCTTTTTTGCGCCTAGCACTTTTTAAAACCAAGTTATCAAGAAGTATATGATCATCTTCACAAGTCACAATAATAAACAACTGGGTTCACCAAATTTGGATGCCTAAGCTGACCAATAAAACTAGCTTCCGCCTGCCTGCGCACATTAATTAAAACAGATTTGGTTATCCAACATACAAATAAAAAACAAGATCGTATGTAGCATCAAAATCCCCCGACCCTTATAAGGTAATAAAAAAACCCTTTTTTTCTCAATTTTAATGATTTTTAGTCAAAATTAAGGGGGGTTTTATCAAGATTTTGCGCATTGTAACTGAAAACTGAATTCAAGTGTTGCATATGGTCTAGGTTTTATGATGAAATGCCAATGTTGGGTTTTATTTGCGAGGCTATAAGCTGAATATGAAATTAAGGGCTTTTATGGGGATGCTATTCTATTTAATATGAGATATTAACCTCAAGAGTGAAAAAAAACAAACTTTTAAGCCATTCTCTATGACCTTGAAGTCCCTCCTTATTAAGAACCTCGGCATGGCATCAATAGGAAGATATTTAAGCCCTACCCTCCACCAAAAATAGAATCAGACCTGAAGCTCTTTGTATTAGTTTCAGGCTAAAACAAAGCGAAGGTAATCACATGAGGTGGTGGTTAAACAGTGATGGTTAGAGGTGGGTGGGTGTTTTTGGCCGCCACCTTCTCCAAATCCACCACCATTGGAAGCAAACTATCTAATCAGCAAAAGACCTTGAAACACCCTCATCTCTGAACCTTAGGTTGATCAGATCTGATGAGAACGGGGGAGATAGATGAGGTTAAATGTATGGTGGGTTTTGGTTAATCATACTCGGTTATGTGATGATAGCGTGGTGTACCGGAGTAGTTTTTGGAAAGCCTCCATAGAAGGGAATAATGAATGAGAAAATGGTTTTGTTAACGCTGTGTTCCCGAGTTAACTAAACGAGAGAAAAGAAAGAAAAGGAAAGAAAGAAAAATTTTTATTGTGTTCCCGAGTTTCATTAAAGGAAGGAAGAGAAAGAAAAACAAAATATGGTGTGTTTCCGAGTTTCATTAAAGGAAGAAAAAGAAATGAAATGGAAGGAAAACTAGGAAAAATTCTTTAGTTTAGTTTTCCTTCCGATTTGGAAGGAAACGGAAGGAAAGGATACCTATCTTTTCTTTTCCTTTCCCTTCCTTTCCTTCTATTATTTTCCTTTCTTTTCCCTCTTTAAGTTATATCGGGAACACAACGTAAGTGATTTAGAGAAGAAATGTGAATTTCGGGGAAGTTTGAAATTGGAAGCGGGGTTGTTGGGACTCACTGGGATGGAATTTTTAAGGTGAAAATGTTAAAAAGAACATTTGGTCACCATAAAAGTCTGGCAACTTAGGTAAACTCATTAGCAAAAGCTAACCTGCACCGTGCGAACACGGAAACCAATAATGATCTAGCCCATCAACCATTCTAGGGGAAACTTGCTGCTTAAAGACCCATTATGACAATTATTATGGTCCACATATACATATATGATTTACTATTGTCCATTGTGATCCATTAAGACCCAACATGGTTTATTAAAATGATTTACTATTGTCCATTGTGATCCATTAAAGCCCCATATAGGCAATATATGTATGTATATATATATATATATATATATATATATATATATATATATATATATATATAAAATCTATTATTGTCCATTGTGACTCATTAAGGCCCAATATGGCTCGTTAAGTTATATGATATACTATTGTCCATTGTGATCTTTTAAGGCCCAGTATGGCCTATTATGATATATTTGATCAACTATTGTCTATTACGATCCATTAAGGCCTAATATAGTCTATTAAGACATGTGTAGTCTATTATTAACCATTACGATCCATTAAGGCCCAATATAGTACATTAAGACATGTATGATCTACTATTGTTCATTGTGATCCATTAAGGCCCAATATGGTCAATTAAGGCATGTATCATATATTATTATCCATTATGATCAATTAAGGCCCATTATGGTCCATTAAGACATGTATGATTAATTGTTGTCCATATGATCCATTAACGCCCAATATGGTCCTATAAAACATGTATGATTTACTAGTGTTCATTGTAATCCATTAAGCCCAAATATTGTCTATTAAGACATATATGATCTACTTTTTTGCATTATGATGCATTAAGGCCCAATATGGTCCATTAAGACAAATATGGTTTATTATCGCCCATTATGATCCATTAAGATCCAATACGGTATATTAAGACATATATGATCTAATATTGGTCATTATGATCAATTAAGGCTCAATATGATCCATTAAGACATATTGGGTATATAGGACAGAGTACTGTACCAGTTCATTTTTGGTACCGACTTTTTTTTGGCGTTTTTGATACATGGTATCGGTTCGGTATAGTACTAGTGTTTTACCAATTTTACCCTCAAATACGGGCACCTTTCCGATATCGTATATGATGTATTGTGCATTGAAGGCTTGTAAAATGAGCTTTAAAGTGTTGTACCCTCTTAAAAATGGACAAATGACCAATCTTACCCTTGTTATATGCATATTAATATAGTATAGATATATAAATAGTGGATGATACTATTTATTACTAGTCATTATATATCTTGGTGGACTATTATGGACCTATAACATTAAATTGGACTATATTGATTTGGACTTTGTAGCGAGTTGTAATAGATCACAATAGTCCATTAAAACATATATGATTTCCTATTGTACATTGTGATCTATCAAGACTTGATATGGACCATTAAGAGATATATGATCCACTATAATCCATTATCATCCAGTAAGGCCCAATATGATCCATTAATGCCTAATATGGTCTATTAAGACATGTATGGTCTACTATTACCTATTGTGGTCCATTGAGGCCTAATATGATCGCTTAAGACGTATATGATCTACTATTGCCCATTGTGATCCTCTAAGGCCCAATATGGTACATTAAGACATGTACGATCTACTACTCTCCATTTGATCCATTAAGGCCAAACATGGCCCATTAAGATATGTATAAATACTATTGCCCGTTATGATCCATTAAGGACCAATATAGGCAATGAAGACATGTATAATTTACTATTTTCTATTGTAAGCCATTAAGGCCCAATATGGTCCATTATGACATGTATGATCTACTATTTTCCATTGTGATACATTAAGGCCATGTCTATTAAGACATATATGATCTACCATTGTTCATTGTGATCCATTAAGGCCTAATATGGTCAATTAAGACATGTATGATCGACCATTGTCCATTGTGATCCATTAAGGCCCAACATGGTCTATTAAGACATGTACGATCTACCGCAGTTAGTTACGATCTATTAAGCCTAAGATGGTCTAATAAGACATATATGATATACCATTGATATACCATTATCCATTGTGATTAATTAAGGTCTATTATGGTCTATTAAGACATGTATGGTCTACTATCACCCATGATTGATCCATTCAAAAGTCAATTTAAGACATGTATGATCCATTAAGGCCCAAAATAGTCCATTAAGACATATTAGGAAAATGGTACCGAGTATCGGTACCAAACTAGATACAACTAGGGATGAGTAAATAGTACGTGGTACTGATTTTTTATTGTTTTTGATACCGGTAAGGATTCGGTATAGTACTAGTATTTTACCGATTTCCCCCTCAAATTTTGATACTATATCGGTACCATATTTTGTCGTACCGAGCATTTTTTGTGCCGGTATCGATAACCATTTTTGACGATTTTTGGTACCGGTAATTTTGTTATTGGCATCGAGCTCATCCTAGTTACAACGACAACCATATATAAGTTTGAAAAGAAGTGACCAAAAGAGTAAAATAAATATTTACAAATTTAAATATTATTATGTTAAGTAATGTATTTTTTAGGGGGAAAATCTAAATTACCTCTCATCTCTCCCGCTCTCTGCTCTCATCTTCTCCCAACCCATTCCTTGCTCTCATCTTCCCCCAACCCTAAATCAATATATAAACTCCACACACAGCACTGAACCGACCAACTCACTTCTAGGGTTACGGCGCCAGTCATCATTTCTTCTCATTTGGTATACTTATTAAAAGATCAAATGAAAGGTTGAGAATGACAATGGAAGGAATTAAAAAGGTTGTGTTTTTATAAAATGAAAGCTTCTCTTCCTCAGCATCAGCAGGTGATGGACATGGTAATAAACCTCATCATCCAATTTATCGATGCTCTCTCCTACGCTATCCCTCTCTGATATTACTTATTTCTTTTTTGAATGTGAGTTATTGATTAGGATTTACTTGTTATGATTTGGAAACTCATATTTGGGGATTTCTGTGTTATAATAGGAAGGGCCACAGACCCACATCAAATTTATCCACTTTAGAGGAAAAGTGTAATATATGTTAGCATAGTTTAGCATGATTTTCAGTTTGGTTATTGGGTTTTTCAAATTATTTAAATTATTGGACATAAGCCTTGATTTTTGATGATTTTGTTATGGTTTTTTTACTTTTATTTATGTAAAATGGTTTTTGTTTGATTTAAATGCATCTTTAATAATTCTATTTATTACACCATTTTGACTAACCTAATTTTTTGATTTGAAGCACACACATTTAAAAGAAAACACAACTCTTTGCTTTTGGAATACTATTAATTTATATGTAATTTGACTGATTATTTAGCATCTGTAAGGTGATGATTTTTCTTGGCTCGGTTTGTTTCACTGTAATGCATCTTAAGAGTTTTTTTTACTGTAAAATTTTAGCTAAAGTTGTCGAACCATAAAAAAATTGAGGGTGCTTTTCTAGGTGTCAATCCAATGGGCAATTTTTATGAGTACTACATTTGATCATAACTTGGATAGGGGAGGACAAGGATTACGGATGCATTTGTTCAGCAAGAAGATTGCAAAGCTGAGATTTTACCGATTCTACTTTCAGGAGCATGGGCTGACATCGGAGTCCGTGGAAGCATGGAGGATGTATATATCTGTGCTGATAGTTTTGTGAAAGACTATGGTGGGAAGAATCCAATTGAAGGACCTGTTGCCTCTCATTTGGTGTACTTTTTAATTTTAAATAGTTCCATAGTTCAAATCTTTATTTTATTGCAATAGATTTAGATTTGTCAGTATCAATTTTGTGGTTGTTGTAACCTTTCGCCTTTTGTAACTTTCAGATTTTAATAGGCTAAATATTTGAACTTGTACAATGGAGATCATTACTATAGCATTTAAGTTCCATTTGGTGATCTAATCATTCATCATTCAAATGTGTGTGATTATGTATGTTTAATCTACTACTACTATTATTATATATACTATAATTGTACAACACTTTAATAGTTACTTTATGAGACTTCACGTTTGTTTACCTAAAGTTTATGTTTTGTATACTTTTGCCCCCTTACTTTTTGACTTTCACATAAAATTCTTACTTATGTTTTCTGCCTCACTTTTCCCGCCAATATATATGCTTCCTTTTTTTGATCGGCGAACAACTGTGTGGCAACCACCCTTGCGGGGCGCCGTGCCCAAGAATCGACTACTCGACCTCCAGCAGCCCCCGCCTTCTCCCGATGCACGGAAACCCGAGCCCCACCCGCCCGAAGGCACGACAGTGTTATAGAACTCGGTAAAACCTCGCCGCCCATATGTAAACTAATTGAAGGACACTTCGATACTCTTACGGTGCTAACGTGTATTGTGACTTTTTGTTAACGAACACTGGTCCTTTTAGCTAATGTACACTGGCCTTTATTGTCTCACTTGCACCGAGGCCTTTTTGCTAGGGTGTAATGATGCTTTATTTGCTAACATGCGTCGGGGCTTTATGCTACCGGTACGGATTCGCTAAGGTAAGAGGTGTTTTGTTCGTAGCGATCATTTTTTATACAACTACTGGTACCCATTTTAACTGTTTTGGGGACCGGTATCGGCTCGGTACTTGTGCGCGCATTCCGCGGCAACGCGCGGGTAACGAAGACTAGTTATTATTATTATTATTATTATTATTATTATTATTATTTTAAAATCATATTTCATTGATATATAAGGGGAAAATTACATAGGATAGCAGGTAAACGGGTAATAAGCTATTTTTTGATTAAAAAAAAAACCTTAATTTACTGAAAACAAAGATGTGAAAGTAACCAATAAGTCTCCTATATTTGGTTGTGATTACTTTGCTATGTGGAAGTACGGGATTTTCAGTCTTTGGGACTTCATTTTCAGTCTTTGGGACTCCATGGGATATGGCCCACACAAACAATCCAATATGCGAGGGTACTTAGAGAAAAGGAGAACTATTCCTAGCCTCCTAGGAAGAAAAGAAGCTGCTACTAGCAGCGTGCGAATGGCGGTTCCGTTATTACTATTAATCATAACCATAACCACTAGTTTCGGTTATAGGATTTTCTTAACTATAACCATAACCGAACTTCGGTTTTGGTTAATCGGTTATGAGGCTCGGTTTTGGTTAATTAACCAATCTAGGTTTGAACTAAAATTTAAACTAACTAAACACATTAGACCATTATTGTCCCAGTTTTAATCATTTTTATAAAATAACATAAAGACACAAAGAGACACACACAAGCATAAAATGAGTCAAATTTTAAATAATGGTTATTTATTTAAACCTTTTAAAACTAATTATATTACGTACAAAAGTTTTGTATATGTAATATTTATGTATATAAAGAGTTTGATTCATTGAACATGTATATTTTATATATAGATATATTTTAAAAGCATATCTTAATTCTTTCGGTTCAGTTCGGTTAGGTTAATGTTCGGTTTTGGGACACCTTTAACCATAACTGATTAATCGGTTAATCAAATAACCTTAACCGTAACCGTCGGTTAATATCGGTTATCAGTTAATTCAGTTCGATTACGGTTTGGTTATCGGTTAATTTCAGTTAGCGGTTAAGGTTTGCTCACCCCTAACTGCTACCAAGAGAAAGGAAAGCCAAAAAGTATCTTAATGACTCGGTAAAACTTTCTCTTAATTTGAACAAATAATTTTTGAAATAATAAGTTAATATTTTTTTCTTGAAAATAATAAGTAAAAAGTATCTTAATGACTCGGTAAAACTTTCTCTTAATTTGAACAAATAATTTTTGAAATAATAAGTTAATATTTTTTTCTTGAAAATAATAAGTTAATAAACTATTTCTATATATTAAAGTGGGATTCACTCGTGATATGCGCACGAGAATTCGGTAAGTAGTCGTTCGGTTCATTACGATACCAACACACAATATAGCAACAGAAAGATAAAGTCAAATGCCCAAGAGGATAATCGACATGTGTTTGCAATCGCATTAGTATTAGTGTGTCGTTAAAAATTGCATCTTTTTAATATATTATCAGTAATTTTATGAAAGCATCATAACGTATGAAACGTTCATCTTTATTCAACAGTGGGAAAACATCTTTCTTGTGATGTTTTCAAGAAAAATAATGTTCTCATCAACATAAAGCTAGACGTGTTACACATACATTGCACAAGATAAGCCAAGTGAAGACATATATATGCATGTTCTTTATGTATCAAGATGTTGCAAGCAAATGTGTCTGGGATGGAATCTCTGCTGGAACAAATGTGATACCTTCCTAAGAGACCACATGGGGTTGCGGTCATAGCGCTGGTCTTGCATCTTGAGGTCTTGCGCCTTTTGACCCTACTAGCCAACGACCAGAAGCCTTTGTGCACATGTAGATAAAGGTCAACAGCCAAAAGATCCAAGGAGACCCAATAAAGAGTAAGGCAGCAATTGCAAACCATGGGTGCGTTGAGCGTGGGTCAAAAAAATAGAGAAGAAGTAAAACAGCACCGATAACCGCGAAAATGCAAAACAGAGAAGTGAGTATGGATACGCATAAGTCTTCACCTTTTTTATCCCCCATTGTGTGTTTTGTATGTATTAGATCGATCTTCTAGTGTTCATGTCCTGTTAGTAACTAACATCTCTTAATCCGGACTACAAGCAAGGCGTTGGTAACCGTTGATGGATTTCCTACCTTATATCTCCAACAATTATAGGCCGACCTTCCTTTTTTTAGATATATTCTTCACATTATCATTGATGAAGTCATTCTATTCAACTTTTTCTAAATTTGAATTTTCCATGTATTTTAATTTTAGAAAATAAAAATCAATACATAGTGGGAAAATTATAGGAAGACTATGTGTATTATTACGAGAATAAAACAAGTGTAATTCATACATAAAAAAACCATCAAACTAATTTGTTCATATGATTTTTCAAAACCTTGTGCTTCTTCTTAGAAGACTTTGATGAATCCGATGTAGATTTGTGCTTCTTCTATGAAGTTGTTGGATGCAAAGGAGACATGTTTAATTGTTTCATTGTCGCCGTTGTGCACAATGAAAGCCAAATTAGCTAGCGCCATAGAACCCTTAGCAGCAAGTGATATCATGAAACTTTGTATGTATATTTTGTGTTCAAGTAAAACAATACACAAGAGTAATACTATACATATGGACCAAACCTAAATCTAATGAGCATAACAGAACGTAATCCTAATGTGCAAAATTTAATAACGTCGACATATGTTTTTGTTTTAAGCGTTACAAATGGTTTTTTGGGCGTGATGATTAATGTAGCAAACACTGTATAATGGTTTAAGACGACGAACCATTTCTTTGAACCAACATGAACTTTTTCAGTTGAACTGAACCACTGTAGTTGGGTTTACATCGTTCCAACAAAATATTGCGTCTCTACATGTTTAGAAATTTAAGAACAAACTATGTATGACAAATTTCTCATACATTTAGTTCAAAATCCTTGCAGCAAACACCAAATTAATGATCAATGTAAATTGTTTCCATTCAACCTTCCATAATTGAACTAAAGCGCAATTATCGTGTAGCTCATAACCCTTACATCCTCATTGGCTCGTTCAAAGTTAACCTTAGTAGTTTGCTTTGGGAGGGATACCTGTACTTTAAAGACACTTTCACTTCCATAAGAAATGGTAATAAGTTAAGAGCGACGAAGGAGACGCGCTGCAAAGGCACCATCAAGAGAATTCTTCACAGGGCTAGAGAAATAGTAACCCTGTTGTGTCAAAAACTCAGCTGATATGTATCTCTCTGCAGAATCTATGCTGTATTCCGGATGCCTGAGAAGAAATGCAGCCACCCTCTCTTCATTTTCTTCAGGATCAATAGAACAAGTGCTGTATACTAGCACTCCACCAGCTTTTACCAATCTGCAAACCTCTTAACGGGTCAAACCAAACACTTTTTTGTGTGTTTGTAACTACACAACTATATTTTATACGATTTAAAAAAAAAAAAAAGACGTTGAGTTGGCGATTTTAATTTACGTGAATGAGTCGTTCATTTGTAGGATTATTGAAATAATAAACTTTTTGGGCCATTTTCACATAAAAAAGGTTGTAAGCCTCACTTGGAAGCAGCATCAAGAAGTTCATTTTGCAAATTTTTAAGTTGTTCCATATCTTCTGACTTTCTATTCCAGCGCAAGTCTGCCCTCTGCAAAGTATTCCAATTTATATAACATTATGCAGAAATGAAAATATCTTTTTGTTTATCTAGAATACCTTAGAAAGAACACCAAGTCCAGAGCATGGAGCATCCAGCAACACTTTGTCATAGGTCACACGATTATCCTCCTGAAATAAGGATACAAAGTGAATTTACCAACATCGTAAACAATATACAATGCGAAGAAATGCTCAATAAAAAATGAATCATTCATTTGTATGATTATTGAAATATTTAAAAATGGTACAACTGTAATGATTGTTTTTCCCTAAAAACAAATATGAACAAGTTAGTTTGATTGTTCGTTAATTTATATAACCTGCTTAGCTTATATGAACAAATTAGTTTGATGGTTTTTTAGATTTCTCGCAAAAATAGGCAATTGGGCTGGGCGTTCATCTCAGAACCAATAAATACTATGTTGAGAACAACAAGAAACACATAATGTATCTGTACCAAGCACTTTGAATGCAGTACAATACATAGAGGGAAATGTTGAAAATTGCTCACAGGAAATGTACGAAGATCGGTATGCAGAGTAGTGATGAGATTATCAAGCTGCTGCAGTTTGGCTGTCTCTTTGAGGATCCTCAAGCGCCCTTTGTTTATGTCAATTGCAGTTACCATGCCTAGAGTGCATAATGTACATAAAACCATATTCAAACTAATTAGATATATAACAATGTAAATGTCCCTTATACAGGCAGCTGTAACAAAGCTAATTATTTAGCGGTAAACTAGAATGACCATTTTACCCTTTCTTTTAACATGACTCGGAAGACTTTTACTCCCATTTCATATGTCTCTAGTTTTTTTTTTTTTTTTTTTTATCACTAAAATTAAATTTCACACAAACCTGTTAAACCATACCTTGGTCACTCAAACAGGCTGCCATGAAAAGAGTCTTCCCTCCAGGAGCAGCACAACAGTCAAGTATGGTGTCTCCAGGTTGTGGATCCACAATGGAAACCACCAAACCTGATTCCAAATTTATCACCATTAGCAACATATATATATATATATATATATATATATATATATATATATATTTGTGTGTGTGTGTGTGGGTTAGGGTTAACCATGAAAAAAAAAAGCAATGTGATCTAAATTCCAGATTGTAATGGAAATTGAGATGAAATATTGAATGAACCTGCACTCTCATCTTGGACAGAACATAAGCCCTCTTTTAGTAGTCCATCTTGTATAACACTCTGTAAATACCATCACATGCACGCACACGAGTCTCACTTTTCACAAGTTTTTGGAAATAAATTATACAGACAGACAGCATTCATTGCACAAAGAACATTACAACTGAGATACCTGCATTCCCACCCTGATACGAATAAAATCATCCAGGTGAGGAGAGAGCTCATATGGTACCTATTGTTTCACTACAACATCAAAATCTGGCATTTTACTACTAAACAACATAACATTTACTAAAAAAATACAAGTGCACCTTCAATGTTTCAAGTCGTGAAACAAGCTCTGAACGTGTAAAACCTTTTCCTCTATTCGCCCTAAAATAATAAGCTAGCAACAGTTTGTAAACATTATTTATACTAGTAAGCACAAAAAAAAAAAAAAAAAAAAAAAAGACTTCAACTGAAACCTTAAACTAAAACTAGGATCACTATTATTCCACATCATCAGCTTGATAGCTTCTTCATGTCCAAGGTATTTTATCCAGCGCCTTACCATCCACTACAGAAATATAAAAGTTTTTAGCAGGCAGCAACTTATTTGAAGAAGAAGAAATTAAGCCATTTCCTGTAACTGATTTGGGTTATGTTTTATTTCTAACTGGTCCAACGGTTAAGATTAAACTAAAAGTTACACAAAACATGTCAAAAACCATCTCAAGTGTATTTTTAAGAAAGAAATATTTTGATAAATACTTGTAAACTATTTATGGAAATTTAACAAAATGATAAATCAAGTGTTGGCTGCCCAAACTTACAACTGGATGAGAATGGAGAATAGCAAGTGCACGTGCTTGTGCACGATCATCACCCTCCACTCGAGGTGAAGGAAGGGAGTTAGTTTCCTGCACATTCAATGAAACATAAAGTTGTTGTATTACAAGAAGCCGATCGAATTTACATTCAGATTTCGGAGGAGGGAGATATAAGTGAAGGGTTAAACCAAACCTTAAGTAAAATGAGCTTCCTAAGAATCCCATTGACCATGTTACCAGCACCCGGCCTAAGGGAAACTTTTGCAAGTTGCACATTCTGCACGCGTACATTAATTTAGCCAGGCAAATTGCAATAAACACTTTGTTCTAAAGTAACTTACCTCGTCTACAACAGCGTATGAAGGGACCTCTAGCTTTACTATCTCATAGAATCCAATCCGGAGAATCTAAAAACAAACAACTTTGGGAATTAGTTTTTTTGAGCCATTATATTATATTATATTATATATATGTTCAACTAAATTATAGTCACTTGATGCTACTAAAATAAAAAAGCAAGCACTGGATGTACCTGTAATAGGAGAGGCTCCATACGACTAAATGTTTTTGGATCATGGCACAAGGACAATATCAAATAGTCAAGATATTTTCTCCAACGAATTGTACCCCCAACAATGTCTGTTACCTACACTCCGTCCAAATAGATGTATCAGCAATGTCTGGTCTGGAGGATTTAATGTAAAAATATTTTCAACATCTCATACTGCTGTGTTTATAATGGTATGACCCGAACCCGACAAGGGGCAATATAATTAAAATTTGCGGGGTAATGTCAATGATAATGATGAAAAGAATTTGGCAGATATGAGATATAGTAGTTAGTTAGTATAAGAGAGAGAGAGAGACCGACCAATCTGAGATCTCTATGATCCAAATGCGGAGTGCAAAAGCCGAGAGTTCTTTGGACATATCCCATCTCGTTATCAGCTGAGCCCTTGCCTTGTACATTTAAAAGGTCGGCAAAGGCACCACCCAACTCTATACGCATTAGTCTCACCGCCGACACTGTGTATGTATTATGTAATCAATTATTATCATTATCATTATCATTTGGTTTAATCTCCCATTTAGATTTAGATTTAGATTTAGACTAGACAGAAGAAAATTTTATAATACCAACCAGCTCTGTGAGGTGAAATTTCCAAATTCAACTTCTGGGTTTTGCCTTCTTGATTAACTGTAATAGAACCCATGTATGTATGTATGTATGTCATAAGTAACAACAGCTAGCTAGAGCGTGAGTTAAATATCATATAATAAAACAAGGATTGGATTGGATTGGATTACCTTTCCTGTAAGATACCCCCAACTTGGAATCTTTAGGAGGAGGAGGAGGAGTCTTCTCTCCCAAACAACAACAGACCTGGACTGAACAAGCCAACTGATGATGATGATGAAGCATTGTCATTTGTAATTCCAACAAATTCTTTGCTTCAACTGTAACCACACTACAAATATTATTATTATTATTGGGAGGGTGTTTGGGAATGAGTTACAAAACAACTTATTGAGTTATTGACTTTTTATGGCTTTTTGAAAAAGCCAATAAGTCAATAAGCTGTTTGTGTAACCCAAAAGCACTTTCTGTTTTGACTTTTGGCTTTTGGCTTTTAAGGGTGGAAAAACTGTTTTTGAAAAGTTAGAAATCCTGGCTTTTGGCTTTTGGCTTTTGACTTTTGGAAAAAAATTACAAATATACCACACATACAACCAATATTCACAATAAGTTAAGCGAAACACTTAAAAAACAACAATTTATTGACTTTTTGACGTTTCTCATCCGAAAAGCTAATCCAAACACTTTTTTTAAAACTCCTTTTCAAAAAGTTATAAGCCAATAAGCACTTTTGACCAAAAGCACTTTTGCATCTCCAAACTCAATCCCAAACACCCTCTGGATACCTCTTTCTGTTTCTTGTAATTCAGCAACACAACAGGGAGGGGTCCGCTCAGACCCACTGTAGTGGGGCGTGATCTTTGCCAAAAATTGAAAAATAGCGCCCCAAACACCAAAACATAGGGGCGCTATTTTTCAAAAATGGGTTGGGGCTTTATATAAATAACGTCGGGTATGTATTTAATCAACCAACTGAAAAGTGCCACGTGAATGCGCAACGGTCATATGACCGTTATCTTAATTTTTGAACGGCTATTTTTTTTTGGTTTATTATAAATACACAACACACATCACACACAAAAATCACTTTCAAAAAAAAATTCAAACACAAAAATCACTTTCAAAAAAAATTATAAAAAAAATGGGTTCCCTCGCGTCATCATCCGTTGCGAGAGAATATTATAAAGAGTTTCTGGGCGACGAGGGTGATTCGACAGATGAAGAGTTGGAGCAAGATGCGGTTACGAGTGCGCTTGCGCTTTCGGTGAGGTATATTGAAGAAACTAGTACGCCTACACGTCCAAAGCAAACTAGACAGTATTACGAACGAGATCGTGTATCGGCAAATGCTCGATTGATGAAGGATTACTTTGATGAAAACCCGACTTACCCCGACCCAAAGACGTTTAGGCGTCGTTTCCGAATGAGCAAACGTTTATTTCTACGTATATCCGGAGATCTGGAAAACGTGTTTCCTTACTTTAAACAAAAATCGGATGCTAGGGGGTTGATGGGATTCACGTCTATTCAAAAGTGTACCTCGGCACTGCGTATACTCGCATACGGCAACACGACGGATATCAACGATGAGTATTTAAAAATGGCCGAGAAAACAACATGTGATTCTTTGGAGTATTTTTGCCAAGGTACATCACTTTTTTTAAAGTTAGATCAATTTCTTTTATATATGTTTGTATTTATTTTTGTATATAGTTAGATCAATTTTTTTTATATATGTTTGTATTTATTTTTGTATATAGTTACATCAATTTTTTTATATATGTTTGCATTTATTTTTTTAGGAATAATAAAGTTGTACGGAGCCCGGTATCTTAGAAGGCCCACTTGGTACGACTTACAAAAAATTTACGAGGTGCATACGAATGAACATGGGTTACCAGGAATGCTGGGTAACGTTGATTGTCGTCATTGGCGGTGGTATAATTGCCCAACCGCTTGGCGAGGTCAACACACACGTGGTGACCAAAAAGGACCATCGATTATTCTTCAAGCGGTGGCTTCAGTCGATCTTTGGGTTTGGTCGGCCTATTTTGGTGTTGCGGGGTCATGCAACGACTTAAACGTTTTTGAGCAGTCGCCTATTATTGAGGATTTCATTTCTGGCAGGGTAGCAAAGGCGTGCTTTTATGCTAATGGAAACTACTACCCACACGGATACTATTTGGCTGACGGAATATATCCGAGGTATAGCATTATCGTTAAGACGTTTAGTAACCCGTACGATGAAAAAAGGGCACACTTTAAAAAGGTTCAAGAGGCGGCGCGAAAGGACATAGAGAGATGTTTTGGGGTTCTTCAACAGCGTTGGCATTACATAAGAAACCCTGCTCATGCATGGACCACAGACAAGCTGCGAGATGCTATGTATGCATGTATAATCATGCATAATATGATATTAGAAGATGAAGGTAAAGCGATATGCCAAAATTATGTACCGGAAGCCGTTCAGGATCTACCGCAAGCTAATATGGAAGAAAGAATGCTCAACGCACATGAACTTCGTGACCATGAAGTACATGACGCGTTAACGGCGGATTTGGTCCAACAAGCATGGTCGGTTCGGTATATTCCAAACACAGGAGGAAACGAAGATGAAGAAGAAGGTGAAGATGAAGAAGAAGGTGAAGAATAAGAAGAAGACGGAGACGAAGACGAAGACGAAGAAGAAGAATATGAAGAATCCGAAGATGAAAATTAATATTAGTTGTAACTTTTTTTAATATTAGTTGTAACTTTTTTTATATTTATTTGTCTTTTATTTTAAGTTAAAAGATTAAAAAAAATAATAAAAAAATCAACCAATCAGAAACAGGGGCTTTATTTATAAAGCCCCTACCACTACACCCTTTTTTTCAGTTTCTCTCTCCATGCTGACTCAGCAGCCACGTGGACCAATCAGGAAGGGGGACTTTATAAATAAAGCCCCCCCCCCCCCACTACACATGGTCTCAGCTATTTTATTATAATTTTTATATTTCATTTTACACATATTTAATTAATTACACAGTTTTGCAATTTTCATACATTTCTAGAGTTATTAGCCAAATTCGTCCCTAAGGTTTGGTCTAGTTTTGACCTTTACATTAACTCAGTTAAAAAAATTCGTTAAGGTTAGGGGTAAGGTTATCTTTTTACCTACAATTTAAAATTATAATAAAAAAAATCTTTAATATTTCCTAAAAAATCAACCCAACCCACCCCCTACATATATAGGGTGGAGTTCCTGTACAAAGTGCATTTTTTCGTACGAAGTATAAGAAGTCTATATAGACATGGTGTTTTAAATTTTAAGCATGATGTTTTACAATCTTTTGGCAATGTATTATATCGAAAAACACAAAACTTAACAATTTAAAACATTAATTAATGTATTCTAGACATGCAATCTAAAACATTATACGAATAAAGTAATCAATGTGTTTTAAATTTCATGTCTATAATACATTTGACTGTGTTTTAAATTGTTACGTGTGGTGTTTTTCCATATAATACAATGCAAAATGAATCGAAAACATCATAGCCAAAATTTAAAACACAATGACTACATAGACTTCTCACACTTTGTACGAAAAATGCACTTTGTATAGGAACCTAAACCTATATATATATATATATATATATATATATATATATATATCTCACACTCTCTCTTTTTCACTACTCTATCTGTTCATTTTCATTCATCAATCAATTAATCAAACACAGTCTCTCTCAAACCATCTCTAAATAATATTAATAATAATAATGATATAATTGGTTATTGGATAGATAATAATCCTCCTCTACAAATGAAAGATCATCATCATTTTTTGGGGGATTTTTTTCTTGTGGGTCAGTTTTCTTTTCATTATCACTTGCATAGTCAAATTCATGAGCTAAAAACCAAGTTTCATCTTCATTAGGTTGTCTCATGTACCCAACGTCGTCATCATCATTGTATTCACCGGAATCCCAGTAATGATATAATTGGTCACTGCATAAGCCTTTGAGGTGGGTTAAGACTTTGTTGGCTAAGGATGTGAAGGAGATGAGGCTGTTGCGAGCTGGTGGGGGCTTTGAGGATGTTGTGAAGGAGATAAAACTGGATCCAATGTTCAAAGTCATCTTCTTCCCCAAATCTTCATATGAACCCTAACCATAACCCAAAGATCCAATCTTCCAGAATCAATATGATTAACAATCTAAATTACGGGGCTTTTAATCTATGACACAAAACTAGTCGTCAAACACCAAATCCACCACGATGACTGCTTTAAACTGTTGTGTGTGTGATAAGAATTCAGAAGCTGTAGGTGTATGTCGGTGATGATGAATGAATAATATTTTGATATGAAGAGGGAGAGATTACTGCATGTGTTGTGGGAGAGTGGTATTGTAGAGATAGAGAGAGAGAGAGATAATTTGATTATGTGTTTGAAGAGGGAGAGATTACTGTGTGTGTGTGTATTGTGGGAGAAGAAGATGAAGATGAAGAAGAAGAAGAAGAAGAAGAAGAGAGAGAGAGAGAGAGGGGGGGGGGGGGGGTGAGTAGGGGAAGACTGATGGTTTTTTTTTATTAAAATAATAATAGGGTTTCAAATGTCCAAATTGTCCTTCATTAAAGTGGTAAAATGACAACCCTACCCCTGACCTTAACGTCATTTTTTAACTGAGTTAGTGAAAAGGACGAAAATAGCAAAAAATTCCAAACCTTAGATGTTGAATTGCAAAAAAAAAAAAAAAAAAAACTTTTTTGTACTGAAGTGGCAGACTGGACCAAACCTCAGGGGCGAATTTGGCTATTAACTCTACATTTCTGTTAGAAACTAGGTGTATTTGTATTTAAACATGTGCCAAACAGAGGGCTTTTATACATAGCCAAAATTTTAGTATTAGGCATAAAGGGCCATTTTTACATATCACAAAAAGTTGGCCTCTTTGGTTGTTGCATGATATTTATAGACGGAAGGTACAAGTTAGAGAGCTATATATTCTACATTAAGTTTGTTGTTGTAGGTGTTATGTTTTCTTCTTGGCTTTGTGTGCAGCTACGTCTTCAAGGTCTTCGGTTTCTGCATGTTTTATGTTGTAAATGGTATGTGTTTGCGAAGCTATGTACTGAGATTTAATTACATACCATCCACTAACTGCAGTGATCTTTTTGCTGAAGTTGAAATGTGCATTTTTGGCGCTGGGGTTGATGGTTGTGGAGTCAGCGATGTTCCTACCTCAGTTTGGTCTTCTAAGTAGACAGTTTTGTTTACAATGCATCTAAGTTTTCCTGCGTTTTGATCTGGTGCTATTCAAATTTGAAACTGTGCCCTTCTTTATTCGATTTCCAAGAGTAGTTTGATTGGGTTTTGATGACTTAACACTTCGCTGTATGTTTTTTGTAGGAGCTGAGTCGTTGCGTTGTCAAAGATAGTGGCCTCAATGTTGTCATGTTCGTCCACGATTTTTGCTTCTATTCTGAACCTGTTGTATAGTGGGTATCAATGGGACCATTGTTAGGAAGTTGGATTTGTGAATGGTGACTTACAAATTGTTTGATCTGCTTAGTGTGCCATGGCGTGTGCAGAACTATTGGCTACTAGTTGCGTAGACAATCTGGTTACATGTTGGGCAATAATGCCATTCTTTAGTCACTTCGATTTCTTCAATGACACCATCGATTGTAAAATTTTTCCCCTGAAAGAAACATGTAACATCACGCGATTGGCGTGAATTGTAGGTTAGCAGTTTTCCTGAATAGATGGGTTTTTGTGTTACCTTTATGTCTTTCTCGTTCATGTGTAGTATTTGAAAGAGTGGAATGTTGTTTTCAGCCACCATAGTGTAGTGTGTGCCACATGGTACGCCACTCTTATATATGTTTGGGTAATACGGGTAGCTATTATTTTGGTGTCATTATGTAACAATGAAAGTATATAATAACTACACTTACAATTCTTCTAGCATCCTGGTTTCCGCAGCTTTTGGATTTAAATACACATAGCTAGCATTTGTAGTCCTAAGTTGTAATGTACCTGCTTTAAGTAATATCGCAATTCTTTTCGTGTTGATATAGGGTTAATTTTTGTGTCATGGCCACGAGAGGTTCATGAGAGTTTTGTAATGAAGTCCATAGCAATGTTCTCCCACTTCCACACTAGAATTTCTGGTTGCACAAGCAAACCAGATGGACGTTGGTGCTCGGCTTTGACTTTGGAACAAGTAAGACATTTAGCCACGTAAAGAGCTATGTCCTTTTTCATACCGGGCTACCAATACAAGCTACGCAGATCCTGATACATCTTATTTACATCAGGGTGAATGGAGTAATGAGATTTGTGAGACTCGTCCATGAGAAAAGTACACAGGTTGTCACAATTAGGAATCCAAAGATGGTTCATGAGTAAAGTAAACCATGTTTGGTTTCCAACTGGTTTTCGGCTCCACATGACATTTCATCGTACATGTTGCCTTCAGTAACAGAGACATGTTGGGCTTAAAAAAGTACAGAGTTTGATATCGGACTGGATTTGGGCACAATAAAGCTGGGCATGATCTTTACGACGGAAGGCATCGGCTACAACATTCGGTTTGCCATGATGGTAGCGAATCTCGCAGTCGTAGTCGTTTAACAACTCGACCCATCATCGTTGACGCATATTGAGATCTTTCTGGTTAAAGATGTGTTGGAGGCTTTTGTGGTCAGTGAAAACCACACATTTTGTACCATATAAATAGTGCCTCCAAATCTTAAGTGCGAAACGACCGCTCCGAGTTCAAGATCATGGATGGTATAATTTTGCTCATGGGTTCTCAACTGTCGCGTTGCATAGGCTATAACTTGCCTCGTTGCATGAGAACACAACCAAGACATTGGTTAGAGGCATCGCAATAAACCACGAAGTTCGCATTGCCGTCGGGTAGAGAAAGTATTGGGGCATCACAAAGTTTCTGTTTCAAGGTTTGGATGCTTCTTCCTGACTGGGTCCTTATACATAGGGTTTATCTTTTTGGGTTAAAGAAATGAGAGGTAAGGCAATCTTGGAGAAGTTGAGGATGAAACGACAGTAATAACTTGCTAGACCAAGGAAAGAATGAACTTCAGTGGGAGACTTGGGTGGAACCCAACTTTTAACGACCTCAATCTTAGCTGGATCCACGTGTATTCCCTTATCATTGATAATGTGCCTCAAGAATTGAACTTCCTTGAGCCAAAATTCACACTTGGAGAATTTGGCATACAGTTGTTTGTTCTTTAAAAGACTCAAAATCTGTCTAAGGTGTTGTTTGTGGGCTGATTTGGTTTTGGAGTAAATGAGATTATCATCAATGACAACAATTATCAATTTATCCAAAAAGGGTTTGCACACGCGATTCATGAGATCCATAAAAACAGTGGGTGCATTGGTTAGTCCAAAAGGCATCACCATGAATTCGTAATGACCATAACGTGTACGAAAAGCAATTTTTGGAATATCGTCTTCATGAACTCGAAGTTGATGATATCCAGAACGAAGATCGACTTTTGGAAAACAAGTCGAGCCTTGAAGTTGGTCAAAGAGATCATCAATGCGGGTAATAGGTAACGGTTTTTAATAGTGAGTTTATTAAGCTCTCGGTAATCGATACACATGCGGAAAGATCCATCATTCTTATTTATGAATAAGAGTGGAGCTCCCCAAAGTGATGAACTAGGATGAATGAAGCCCTTGTCTGCCAACTCTTGAAGTTGACTCGCAAGTTCTTGCATCTCAGAAGGTACAAGGAGATATGGAGATTTAGCAACGGGTGTGGCACCAGGTACAAGGTTGATACGAAATTCAACATATTGTACAGGTGGAAGACCAGGTAAGTCATCAGGAAAGACTTCTGGAAATTCACGAACAATAGTAACATCTTGAATACTCTTGACTTTGTCTTTCTTTTCCACGACATGGGCTAAGAAAGCCAAATATTTCTTACGTAGGTATTGTTGTGCTTGAGTGCAAGACATGAGTTTAAGACCACTGGATGGTTTTTCACCATAAACCCGTAAAAAGTCACACGATGAGAGAGGAATTCAAATGAATTTTTTGAAACAAACAACTTTAGCATGGTACTTAGAAAGCCAATCCATACCTACTATGATATCAAAACTAGCTAATTTCATGGGTATGAGATCAATGGGGAAGTCATGCTCGATGAGAATATGAGTACAACCACGAATGATAGAATCAATTGAGATGGGGTTTCCATCCGCAACCTCGACAATGAAAGGCGCTTCTAATCTAGAGCGAGTGTGAGATAGTAAGGGTTCGAATGCTAGTGACACAAAACTTTTAATCCGCACCAGTATCAAATAAAATCCAAGCATAATGACTATAAAGTAAAAACATACCATTCACCACATCATTTGTTGCTTGGGCTTCTGCTGCATTGATGTTGAAAGCCCAACCACGAGCCATTAGATTTGTAATACGGTTTGTTGGGAAAAGGTCTGGACACTGATTTTCTGAGGTGGTTTGGATCACCACAATTGAAACAGGCTTGAGCATATGCTATGGGTTGTGGGTTTTGGCGAGCTGGTTGAGGATTGCTGGCAGAGGGTTGCCTGGTTGAGGGTTAACTGGTTGAGGTCTAAACACCGAACAACACATGGTAGCTAAATGACCAAACCTACCACAGGTGGTACAGTGGTGACAAGGAAAGTTTGAAGGGTGATGGTATTGACAGGTAGCACATTTGGGCAGGTTTCCCCCGTAAACCTTCTTGGCAAGAGGAGTCTAGACCATTGGAACCTGGTTTACTAGGACTACCATAACATAGTTTTTACTTCTGAATTTCCGCTTCTTGGAGTTAGAACTGGTATTAGCTGAAGCGACTTTTGATGATTCAGTAGTAGGGGTGGTGGTCTCCTTAGCCGATTTCTTAGTACCTTTCCTAACCTTATTTCCCTTTTTCATGTGCTTGTCAGTCAAAGAGGCTGCAAGCTGGATGGTTTCTTCCACTGTAGAGGGGCTGCTTCCACAACCAGTACAACGAACTCTGTATGGGTTGCTTGTTAGCGCCAATCCGACTGTTGATTTCTTTCCGCAACCAGTACAACGAACTCTGTATGGGTTGCTTGTAGCGCCGATCCGATTGTTTGATTTAAAGGCTGAACACGAGTACGAGGAAGTTGTTGTCGGAGAGATATCTGTCAACGATGAAGGCAACCTAAAACAACAAGCAACAAAAAGGCTTGCTTGTTAGTGCCGATCTGACTGTTTGATTTAAAGGCTGAACACGAGTATAATCAAACTATCAAGAATCGGAAATTAGTAAAACAACTGTTCAGGCAAGCAAGTAAAATTCAGTTGTTGTCGGAGAGATATCTATCAACGATGAAGGAGACATACTTGAAATCAACGGGAAGGTAAATAATTCCTGCTCATCATGAGGAATATCTAGCTCATCCTGGATCTTGGATTTTACATTGCCAAAGGTCTTGATGAATATCTTCAAAAATCTCCTTGATCTACGCATAAGTGTGAGAGTCGATTTCCCTTTGGGGGTGACTAACAAAGAGATGGGTCTTTTTGATGAATGTGTTATTCACAAATATTTCCATCTTTCCCTCTGCTTTTATCAATTCATGTGAGGGTGGATCCGTTGATGATGTGTAAGTTAGCAAGGGTATCACTATCTTTAAGGACAACACCATTAAACATCAAGTCGATACAAGTTGGTGGTTATTATTTTGTTTTTTAAATTTTAATTTTGTTTACAAAGTTTATATTAAAAAATTAAAAAAAAATAAAAAAACTAATTCAAAACACCAAAAATACCCTAAAATAAAACTTTGATTCGAAGCGCCTCGCTTTGGCCAAAACGAGACATCTCGGGTCAAAAATCAGCGTTTTCTTCTAACCTTGGATCAAAGTTGTTAAAAAGTAACTAAAACGTCTCGCTTTGGTCAAAACAAGGCAGTGGAAATAAAAGTGGGGGTTTGTAAAAACAGCAATCGGGTTAACAATCATAAGTGGTTTTAAAAAGAAAAAGAAAAAGAAAAAGAAAAAGAAAAAAAGAATAATAATAATGATAAGCAAGACAAGTAGACATGTGATAGGAAGGGTTGATGGCGTTATTCCCAATTGGAGCATTGGTTGGGGTTTCGTCTGCTGCTGCTACTTGTTGTTTAGGCCTTGTGAATCTGCGATGGAAGTCAGAGTCAGATGAACATGATCAAAGGAGGAGTTTGAAGATTCATTGTTGTGCATCTTCCTTTTCAAATCCACATAATAATAATAATAATACTAATAATAAAAGACTCAGGGTTTCCTCTTCCAACCTTCAAATCGATGAAAGAAGTAGCTCCTCTCAGGTACTATTAATTTCCTTTAATGTGTCTTTTTTTTTTTTTTTTTTTTTTTTTTTTTTTTCAACTCCATCGCTTTAGTATTTATCATATATGACTTATACATTATCTAATTGAATTTCTTCTATGTATCCACTTCACTTGTGTTACTGTAAATTTATCTCAAATCGAAGGTATACGTGTTTGTTGTTTTATGCTTGTTGTGTTTGAACTTCCACATTTAGCCAGTGGGTGTGGAGACACCAAAAATGTCATGTCTCATTGCCACCTAGGACATGGTTTATGTTTTCTTGTTTGGTACATGGGTGGGGTGTGGAAACATGAGATAATATTAGACCATTAGACCATTAGGTGTGGAGGAGGCCCAACATCCATGCCTTGCCTCCACCTCACCTGCCACGTCAGCGTGGGGTAGGAGCATCCTTGAGATGATGCTCCTAGGGGTGTGGAGGAGGCCCAACATCCATTAATGCTATTTTCTTTTTTTTTTTTCTTTTTTTTAATTAAATAATATTAATGTTACAATAAAAAGTAAATATTCTAATATTAATATTAAAAAGTAAATATTACATAAAACCATTAAAAATAACTAAAATTAAAGTAACATACTCGACATAAAAAAAAAATACAAATAATCTAATCTTGCCCGTTGTTCCAAATATATTCAACCAAGTCTGCTTGAAGATTTTTATGCGTGAACTCGTTATGTAACGAGAACTGGTTTAAATCTTGTTGATGTGGGTTGACAGGCACCGTATTCTCTGGCGGGGCATTCTCGTCATACACACAAATGGCGGCGCCTTCGTCTTCAAGTATCATGTTATGCAACAAGATACAGGCATACATACAGTAACGTAATTTTTTAGGGGTGAACATACGTGCCGGGTGTGAAATGATGTGCCATCTTGCTTGTAGAACACCAAAAAATCGTTCAATGTCCTTTCTTGCCGCCTCTTGATACTTGGCAAATTTCTTTCTTTTTTCATCGAACGGGTGGTGAATAGTTTTAACGATCGTCGAGTAAGGTGGGTAGATTCCATCAGCAAGATAATAACCGCGCCTATACTCCACCCCCGATACTGTAAAGCTGGTTTCCGGACCGGTGCCTTTTATGACATCGTCAAAAATATGCGACTGGTTAATAACATTAATGTCGTTGTTCGAACCAGGAATGCCAAAGAAAGCATGCCAAACCCATAGATCTTGTGAACACGCCGCCTCCAATATTATTGATGGATAATCTTGATCCCCTCGTTTGAACATTCCGCGCCATGCTACGGGGCAGTTTTTCCAAGGCCAATGGTAGCAATCAATGCTACCAAGCATTCCTGGAAAACAATGTTGTTGGTGGTGAAACTGATACAATTGTTGGACCTCACTGGAGTTTGGTTTTCGCAAATATTTCTTGCTGTAAAGCTTCACCACACACTTGCTAAACTTGTATAGACACTCTCGTGCAGTTCTTTCCGACATTTTTAAATACTCGTCCCACGCATCCGCCGTGGTCCCGTACGCTAGTTGCCGAAGTGCCGCCGTGCATTTTTGTAAGGTGGTGAACCCCCTCTTGCCTCTAGCATCGTATCGTAAGGTAAAATATGGCTCAAAGTTAGCCATGTCGTCGGCTATACGTGAGAACAATCTTCTACTCATTCGGAACCGACGCCTAAATAATTCCGCCGAGTATAACGGTTCGTCGGCAAAATAATCGGCCACCAATCTATCATGGGCACCTACACATATTTACAAAAATATAAACACACAAAAAATCTACAATATATTTACAAAAATATAAACACAAATAAATTCTACAATATATATACAAAAATATAAACAAATTAAAATTACAAAATGTTTAAAAAAATAAATATAATACTTACCCTCTCGGTCTCTATTTATAGCCGCTTTCCTAGTTCGAGGTGCTGAATCGGCTTCATCTCCTAGCTCCTCGGCAATAATCTGCGCCGCTTGCCCCACGATGTTTATAACAAAATTTACGGCTTCGTTTGTAGACGACGAACCCGAAGAAGACGAAGACGTCGTAGAAGATGATAACGACATGGTTGTGGTGAAGAAGGTTGAGAGATTTTATAAAAGTGGGAGAGAGTTTATAAAAGTGTGAGAGAGTTTATAAAAGTTGTGGTGAAGAAGGTTGGATTTGTTTGGTTTAAATAGGTTTTTAAAAAATTAATTTGGTTGATTTTTTTTTTTTTTATTCAAACGGTCAAAAAAAGGTCCCAACGTTCAAATCTCGAGTCCCAATGCATGACCCAAGCCCCGGCATCAACGGCAATGGGGTGCCGGCTATGCCGTTGCCGCGCCAGGGGGGCGGTGTAGCCCGGCCCGGCTTGGCAACGCCGGCCCCATGCCGTGCCCCGTACCGTTCAGTCTTAGGTGTGGAGGAGGCCCAACTTCCATGCCTTGCCTCCACCTCACCTGCCACGTCAGCGTGGGGTAGGAGCATCCATGAGATGATGCTCCTAGGGGTGTGGAGGAGGCCCAACATCATTTAATGCTATTTCTTTTTTTTTTTTCTTTTTTTTAATTAAATAATATTAATGTTACAATAAAAAAGTAAATATTCTAATATTAATATTAAAAAGTAAATATTACATAAAACCATTACAAATAATTAAAAAAAAAATAACTAAAATTAAAGTAACATACTCGACATAAAAAAAAATACAAATAATCTACTCTTGCCCGTTGTTCCAAATATATTCAACCAAGTCTGCTTGAAGATTTTTATGCGTGAACTCGTTATGTAACGAGAACTGGTTTAAATCTTGTTGATGTGGGTTGACAGGCACCGTATTCTCCGGCGGGGCATTCTCGTCATACACACAAATGGCGGCGCCTTCGTCTTCAAGTATCATGTTACGCAACAAGATACAGGCATACATACAGTAACGTAATTTTTTAGGGGTGAACATACGTGCCGGGTGTGAAATGATGTGTCATCTTGCTTGTAGAACACCAAAAAATCGTTCAATGTCCTTTCTTGCCGCCTCTTGATACTTGGCAAATTTCTTTCTTTTTTCATCGAACGGGTGGTGAATAGTTTTAACGATCGTCGAGTAAGGTGGGTAGATTCCATTAGCAAGATAATAACCGCGCCTATACTCCACCCCCGATACTGTAAAGCTGGTTTCCGGACCGGTGCCTTTTATGACATCGTCAAAAATATGCGACTGGTTAATAACATTAATGTCGTTGTTCGAACCAGGAATGCCAAAGAAAGCATGCCAAACCCATAGATCTTGTGAACACGCCGCCTCTAATATTATTGATGGATAATCTTGATCCCCTCGTTTGAACATTCCGCGCCATGCTACGGGGCAGTTTTTCCAAGGCCAATGGTAGCAATCAATGCTACCGAGCATTCCTGGAAAACAATGTTGTTGGTGGTGAAACTGATACAATTGTTGGACCTCACTGGAGTTTGGTTTTCGCAAATATTTCTTGCTGTAAAGCTTCACCACACACTTGCTAAACCTGTACAGGCACTCTCGTGCAGTTCTTTCCGACATTTGTAAATACTCGTCCCACGCATCCGCCGTGGTCCCGTACGCTAGTTGCCGAAGTGCCGCCGTGCATTTTTGTAAAGTGGTGAACCCCCTCTTGCCTCTAGCATCGTATCGTAAGGTAAAATATGGCTCAAAGTTAACCATGTCGTCGGCTATACGTGAGAACAATCTTCTACTCATTCGGAACCGACGCCTAAATAATTCCGCCGAGTATAACGGTTCGTCGGCAAAATAATCGGCCACCAATCTATCATGGGCACCTACACATATTTACAAAAATATAAACACAAAAAAAATCTACAATATATTTACAAAAATATAAACACAAAAAAATTCTACAATATATTTACAAAAATATATTAAAATTACAAAATGTTTAAATATAATACTTACCCTCTCGGTCTCTATTTATAGCCGCTTTCCTAGTTCGAGGTGCTGAATCGGCTTCATCTCCGTGCTCCTCGGCAATAATCTGCGCCGCTTGCCCGACGATGTTTATAACAAAATTTACGGCTTCGTTTGTAGATGACGAACCCGAAGAAGACGAAGACGTCGTAGAAGATGATAACGACATGGTTGGTTGAGGGTTTGTATTTTATAAATATAGTGAGAGTGTTTGAGAGATTGTATAAAAGTGGGAGAGAGTTTATAAAAGTTGTGGTGAAGAAGGTTGGATTTGTTTGAGGGTTTATATATTGTTTTAAAAATTTTTTTTTTTTAAAAGTCCCAACGGTCACAAGCCCCAACGTTCAAATCACATTCCCCCATGCACCTTCCTTGGCCCGGCAAGAGAGGCAACCACATGCCGCCTTTGCCGATGCCGGCCTTGGGGGGCGGTGTAGCCCGGGGCGGCATGGCAAGGCCGGTCCGTTGCCGCAGCCCATACCTACTCGTCTTAAATGCAGTGGGTGTGGAGACACCAAAAAGTTGGTGTCTCAATGCCAACTAAGATGCTACATCATCAAGCTCCATTTTTCTTTTACTTGAGTGGGGTGTGGAGACATCACAAGGTTCATGTGCATTATTTAATTATATTTTTTTAATTTTAAACAATTTCTTCTTTTAATTTTAAACAACATAAAGGGAAACACCACCACCACCACCACAAGGTTCAACTCCTCTCATGTCTCCTTCCTCCTTGCTACCACCACCACCACCACCACCGGAAACACCTCCTCCCCTGAAAACCACCACCACCACCACCACCACCACCACCGAAAACTACCTCCTCCATTCACATGTGTGTACTCGCCGGAGAACTCTCCACTTCCGGCCAACATTCTCCTAAAAATGACCGTTGCAAACCTTGTTACCTTTGAAAAAAATAGAAAAAAAGTTGTGATGGTTCGTCTCTGGCGTTAAAGGGGAGACGGGGACGAGGGCTCAAAAGCTGGGACAGGGGTGGTGCCCCGTCTGCACACCCAATAGCCTAATAATAATAAAGGTAAACAAAAATAATAATATTAAGTCATGATTGGCCGTCCCTGAAGAGACATGAGAGACGGAGACATGGGTGAGGGTGATGTTTGGGACGGGGACGGAGGAGAGAGAAGGTGAGACATGAGGTGCTACGTCTCCACACTCATAAGCCTAATGAATATAAAATAAACAAATGACAACAAACGTATTTTTAACAAACCAACATGAACAAGAAAACTTGTCCATTTATATATTTATGTTAGTTAAGAAAGAAAACTTTCAAACTTCATTTGTATTTGTTAACAACACTATCTATATGCAAGTAAATAGATGGAGCCTGATTTACTAAATTCAACTGAAAGTGACCTTGATCAACCTTGTAGGTCCCAAAAGCGATCTTACAATTAGTAAAAACCAGTGTTTCGGCTAAAACCTTCAACGTCTCATGTTCGAATCTAAGCTCCACAAGTATCTCCTTCAACCCACCACCTTACACAGGGTATTGGTGGGCCCCATGAGTTTTCTGGTGACAAGTTCACAGTTTTCAGAAAATAAAAATTGGTATTTTTAGATGCATGAAAAACCAACCAGTAGTGTCATAAAAATTGGTCTTCTAGCTCCTCGTACTACTTCTCTCAGTAAATACCATTATCTTAGTTAGGTAGTAAGTAGATAGACGGATTAGTACTTTTACCCAGGGGTAGCCTTCCTTGTCGCCAAAGAAGAATGAGAATTGATATACAAACAACTTTTGTACCCAATGTTAGTTAATAAACACATCATATTGCCCTAAACCTTGATTACAACTGATTAACAATGAAATCAAACCAAACCCGCATTTTTTGGAGATTTCTCAAACAATAATAATAATAATTAAAAAACACAAGTTCTAACCTGTGTCATTGGGCACACGAGGTCTCAATGGTAGACAACCCTTTAAAGATGACTGAAGGAACAATGACGACGTTGACAAGTGTTTCTGCACGCTAAGCAACTAAAACTAGTGCTTCTTAGTCGTTTCTTCTCGCTCTCGCTTTCACACGGTAAGCAACGCGGATCATGTCTTAGGGCTTCTGGCAACACACAGCTAAATGCTGAACCTGCATTTTCCAACATCAATAAACAAACTAGCCTTTTAAGAACCCAAATATTAATTTATATTTACATAGCATTTTATTCCATATGTATATTTTTTAACTTTTATCTATAAACTTAGATACACACAAAACAAATATTTAAATATAACGTAAACATTAGGAATGGTTGTCTATGAATGAAGGTGAAGAAGGAGATGGAATTGTGCTATCAGCTCATACAAAGACTGGGTAGAGGAGTCGTGTACTTGGGTTCCGCAAGAATGGGGCCCGGACACGCTCATTACATCCAAACACAAGAATTGGCGAAAGAGGCAAGATTCCTAAATACATATGTAAACTGAACTGCTGTTTATTTACAAACCGTTTGAATCTTTTTGATTTGATTTGATTTGATTTTGATGTTGTTAAACTTAAAGGTGGCGAGCCTCTTGGGATGTACATCCTGGTCAGGGGCTGGACCAGGGCTCATGGATGCTGCCACTCAAGGTGCTCTTCAAGCAGGAAAGCCAGTTGGTGGATTCAAGATTGGTAAAGAAGCTAATGAATGGACATCAACTAATTTCCATCCATATCTTCCTTCCCACACTTACCTTACATGCAGGTGAATGGCTTTATCTAAAAGAATCAAACAGGTCATAAACGGACGGGTCAACATGTTTAATTAAACTGTCATGACTTGTATATGTAGGTTTTTTTCTGCACGGAAACATGGGTTAGTTGATGCCGCTGTTAGAGCTAGTAATCAGGACAAAACGGGTGTCATAGTTTTGCCAGGAGGGATTGGAACCCTAGACGAGGCGTTCGAGATTCTAGCATTGATCCAATTAGAGAGAATCGGTTCAGCTTTTCCGGTCCCATTTATTTTGATGAACTATGACTCTTTCTATTCAAGGCTATTGGAGTTTTTGGATGTATGTGAAGATTGGGGGACTGTCTCTAAGGGAGAGGTTTCATCACTGTGGAAAGTATGCAACAGTAACACAGAAGCACTGGCCTATCTTGCCCACTTTTATGATTGTTAACAAATCCTGAACTCTTTTCATTCTTCTATTTCATTCATCAAAACATACACCTAACTGAATAATAGTACAACACAGCTTGTGATCTTTTTTTTTTTAATTTTTAAGTGGCTCTCCCTCACTCACTTAGATGCTTGTCTAACTAAGCGTCTTGGTTGGTTATATGTCGAGACAAATTGATTGATTTGTCTATATTGTATGTTTATTATTTACTTACATTAAAATCCCGTGTAAAAGAATTCTTTATAATATTATTAACTATATTTCATTTATTCAACTTGCCTAATATATGAGTTTAAACCTAGTTGTTAATAAAATTCTTCACCCAACAAAAAAAGTATACTTATTTATTTTGTCATAATAAATGAAGCAAGCCTCTATTGATAAATTTTATCTCAATGATACTTGTAAAATTGTCTTGCAGTAAATGCTAAATCAGTAATACATTACACTAACTAGGTTAGAGACCCGTGAACTTCACGGGTGAAGAAATTTATAAATATAACATATTATCAACTAAATAAAATTAAATAATTTTTATAAAGGTTTAAACTAAAAGTTTAAAACATAACATGAAAAAATATATAATGTTAGTACTTTACCCGTTCGTTGGACGGGAACATAAACGCTATAATGTTAGCATTACATCAAATTATATTGACAACCAATATCATGTCGCTTAAATAAAAAAAATAACATAAACTTAAAAATAAACATAAATAGATAACAAACAACCATCAAGTAGAGGATTCTAAACAAAACATTATTTGTTAAAAAAAAGCCGAAATGTTTATTATGGAAGCCACAAGTAAGCTATAAGTGAAATATATGGCGTTCAAAAGCATTGTTAAGACAAAATAACACAATGCATTTATCAATATAACACGAGGTGGTACGGAACGTGCAACAAAAAACGACTATAGAAGCCTCAACCTTGAATTTTATTTTTATCTGTATCAACTTTCTCAAGGGCTGGGATACAAAAAGCTAATGTCTTTCCAGTTCCGTTTTTGGTCTTGCGAGATGATCTCCACCAGCAGTCCAAGCTTCAGAGGGCAAACATCGATCTCACCTCTGTTCGATCCACTTTTTCCTCCACTATCGCTGCGGTCGGTGATCGAACTTGAAACCTTGAGTGACGTTGTCTCCAGCGGTATAAACTTCACGACTCCTTCTCGTTCGTCTTCATAATCATCATCTTGATTGAAACAACATGTGTCATCCTCGCCACTGTAATCAAGTTTAAACTGTACTGGAAAGTTTTTAGATTATATAAAACAAACCGGAAGTTCGATGTAATTAGGCATTTGAGAAACAGAACTGATTACCGAGAGTGAAGAGATTGACGGTGCTCCAAGCCATGGCAGGGGAATAACCAAAAACAGAGAGACCCACAAGCCAAACAGACGAATCACCGTATTGTGGTTGAATAGCGGTGGCCACTTCGTATCAAAAAAGAAAAATTTTAGAACCACTATAGAGCACCACATGGTCTCCTTTAAAACTCACTTAGAAAACATGAAAATCCAAGAGATTCATTTTTATAATTTGTCAAATACAACATTTTTTAGGGATTTTAATACACAACAACAATCCGAAAAGTAAGTTTTTATTCCTTTTCCAATGTATATCCTGCAACTTTAATATCTATTTAAGAAATAAGTAGCTCAACGTGTGACAAACATTCCACTCTATCTATTAGTTTATCAATTCCCATACTATAATAAAATTAATAAAAATACAAGTACAACGTGTTCAAGAAATACCTTCACATTCCTGGTTGTAACACAAGAAAGAAAAGCATATACCATTCTTTTCAACCAAGACGAATCTTCTCAAGTTGGTTGTAGAGATGCCATTAACGTATTTGCCTGAAGATGAACAAATCTTGATAAATTACTAACTGGTCCCACAACTTTGCTTTTACCTGAGAATCATGCTGTGCATATTTTAGTTTAAAATGTCACATTAACATACCTCCGGTTGTTATAGTGGCTCTTTTTCATCTTGTGCAAGCTCTTCAGGTGTTTTTGTCCTATTTGATGAGCGAGCACGCATAGTCAACATAGTTTTATTTGCTAAAAGAAAATACACAATCAAAATTTCACCTTATTCACAAAAACAACAATAGTTCAACTATTAACTAACCATGATCTCATTCAAATATTTCTGTGTGCCTTACAAATCTCACTTTTCAATTGCATAATTTTATCATAAACTAAAGCAGTTGAGCATAGATTGATAATAAGAAGTACTTACATCATTGTATTTATGAAGAAGCCGATGCACACGCTAATCGAACAAACTCTGAAGAGAATTCATCTAAAATCAACTTTGAATGTAAAAAGACAAAATTGAACAATCGTGGCCCTTTAAACAGTTTAATGTCACCAAGAAGTTATAAAGCATAATACAATTATGCAGCATGTTTAGGAGCTGAATTAGTTGCGCCTTATAGAGCCTCTATAAAAAAAACGTGAATATATGCATTTATTCAACTAATTTGTTTTTAGAACCTGTATTAAATTTGCATATTTGATTTGGTTTATGTGCCTGAAGACTGGACACATTTCCCACATGAATGTCTTCTACCGAATTCACAACTCTTTTGTTGCTTCTACATGTGTTAAAAGCATATTTACTATCCTGTAAATGATCGAAGACCGACCCGTTTATTAGGTCTTGATTTCTGTTGCAAAATTGTAGGGGGCTCGGGTATCGGGTGGGTCGAGTATCTTGCGGGTCGGGTCGGTTCTTGTTTGTTGCTCACCCCTAATTGGCATCCGTTAACAGATGGATGATCTCCATGGCGTGCTTAACGATACAAACAACCATCACTTCTTACTGTTGTTTCACCCATGCATCATGAGGGAGTTGGTCAATCGTTCAACGATTAGGCACTAAGCCTTCCTAAGCCTCTTTGCTTAGTACCTTCTAGCAGTGTGAGGCATGTAGATTGGGTTCTTTGAAGCAGTGATGTAATCCTCAACAGAAAGATCTGAAACCTGTCAAAAACAACATATTGAAAGCATCATCATCGGTGGAATTAAAAAATCACCAAAAATTAACTACAGTTTAACATTAGTTAGTTCATTTAACACATAGGTATGGTATAATAAGTACAGGTAGAAATTCAGGAGACTGAACTAATAAACAACAAAATTGACCATATTTTAACACTGCTTTGTTAAATTGCAACTGCAATCTACACATTCAAATATATCATGACCATACTAAATACACATCCATGTTTTTCCGCTCATGTATGCATCGAAAGTGTAAACTGTTCAGTTAATATTTTATAGCCCATTATTATCCCACATGACAAGTTCCTACATTTATCAGGCATATCTTCAATATTTCAATAGGCATAACCAGCATCTACCTAACCTATATCCATTGTTCCATACGTTTGAGCCTAGTCAAGGAATACACCATCATCATCCAAACTGAACGTATTAAAAAACTGTTGAAATGGACCAAACTACCCAAACATAGCTAAATCAGACGGTTTGGCCAGGCTATGAAGTATGAATAATACGGTTTGGTTAACAATTTTGAACAGACCATGATTTTAATAAAAAGTAGATTGAAATATATTAATCCGTATAAAATAGTTTCTTCTCATGTATATGAATCTAACAATTACAATTACAATATGTATAGGTATTTCTAATTATAATACATATAGATTACTAACTAAACTAATCCCATGCTCTTAAAAAGGTTAAACACACTATCTTTCTTTAGTGCTCTAGGCTTTAGGCTCGGTTCAATTCAAGAAGCCGATCTCTATAAACCACCACTTATCTTTCGTTTTTCAACAATCTGAATCGAATTCAACAGCAAAGCAAAAATAACAATAATCATTAATAAACCACCAAAAACAACGTAGTAAAACAATCTATGATAGATGCACAAAAAGGCATGTTTCCTTTTCGCTAAGCGCCTAGATGAATTCCAAGAAGTGCCAAAAAGATGCGCTTTTTGGTAATTTTTCTAGGCATCTTTTGGCTTGAGGCGCACGCCTCTTGGACCTGAGGCGTCTTTATGCTTCAAACTATTGTACATTATGTTTTTTGGCGTGTACATGTAGGTAAAATCATATAAAAACCTTATAAAACCATATAAAAAACTAATTTATGGGATACACACGTCTTGCACCTCTGGTACAAAAAGCGCACGACTTTTGCGCCTTGGTTTTAGACCCCATAACTTTCATGCGCTTCGCGCTCTTTAAAACCAAGACGACAAACATGCCATTATGCACCGGTCTCAACTTTATGCCTGGTGCTAGATATATGTACCAGAGAAGTCCAAGTGTTCCAAAAAAACCTGCAATATGATGACAACATATTACTTAACAAACTAAGTTATAATATGTCATTTACAACTTGTTTGTGTTGAAAGCACTGCATGGTTACTATATATCGTTAGATTCTACTCCGCTGTTGATAAGTTTAAGCAAGATGTTGATTTTGCATGAAAAAACACTATAAATTTTGTTTTCAAAAGTATTATGTTTGAGATCCAGTTAACATCATGTATTGATCAATGGTTAAAGAAACTCACAATCATCCTTATCCTTGCTGAGAGAGGTCTAGGTGGTGGAACTTTTGAATATAAATTGCAACTTAGTGAAAGGCCTCCAACATAGACCTGCGATTTCGAGTACACAAAAAACATTCCATTCGCATTGGTTTTACCAGAATCGTGACGATTACGATTCTTAGCGATCAACTATATTTAAGTAAGACATACCAATCCATAATTAAATGTTTAAAATATATATATGCATCTAGGTGATTTCTCTCAAATCTCGAGGGGCCCATATCGTGGTATAACGTATGAAGATTAATAAAAAGAATGAACAGAAAGCAAGGTGAAATTAACATAGATTTGTAGATAAGAAGTAAAGTTAATCCACTTGCCTTAACAAATTATCAATTGAAAGGGAGTCTCTCATGAGTCACAGTTATATAGTTGTCCAAAATAAGAAATGCTGCTACACAAAAAGATTGTCAATTCATTTTTTTGTTGATGATATAATAATGCTTATCAGTAAATGATCATTTTTTGGCCACAAACTTTTTGCCAGGCCACAAAAGCAAAGGCTTGGTGTAGGTTTTATTCCATTAACTTGAGTGTTCTAAAGTAGTCAACAAATTGAGCAAAATATCTTTCACACGTGTTTGCTATAATATTGTTGTTCCATAAACTTTGTTAACTACTTATTAAATGTGTACTGTATAACATCAACATATAGTTCATATTATTTAATCAATACACATAATTCAACCAACCTTTGATGCAAGCATCACAGGAACCATGGCTTGGATCTAGCTCAAGCTCTGTTCCAACAAATTATTTGATATTTTACATCTTGACTGAACTATACTTCTTGTCAGTGCCTAAACACATCCAATGTGAGAAATTTTAATTTTTCCATAGTAAAGAAAATAAAAAAAAAACATCTCAAATGACAAAACATGCAGGTGATGGATGGTATCAAGATAGTTCATAGATCAACTTTTTAAACGAATAGCACAATCACAATAATAAACCTAATCTGAATCAGTTAAAACGGTGTGCACAACAATTACAAGTAAGAACATAGATTCAATTGCAAATACATTCAAAACTAAATCTATTAAAACAGATCTGAACACATGACAGTCTAGTAAAACAGGTCTGAAAACATAACCGTAAACTAAAACGCGGATCTGTAAACATCTGAGTCGTCAATGATTGTATGATGAAAAAAAACCCTAACTTATGAAGAACAGAAACGAATCCGATAAAATCCAACAAAAGCAACAACATATTTTATTCATAACGAAATCAGAACCATTCAAAGGATAAGAAATTATATAGAAAAGTGCATACCTTTGATCAATTGATGCCAGGAACTTCAACCCTAAATCAACAGCGTGAAAGATTCAACCCTAAAAAAACATATCAAATTAAAACCTTTAACATCGACGGTATTAGGATGCGTATACAACAAAATACAACAAAAGCAACAGAAACGAAACCATTAAAATGAGATGAAAGTATACTGAAAAATGCATACCTTGGATAAATTGAAGTCAGAAACATAGTTTAGATGAGAATAGAGTAGCAGCCATCGACTAAGAAGCGTGTAGGGTTAGACAGGATGTGTAATGAAGGAGATGGATTGTTAGGGTTAGAAGGCGGCGATGAGATATTTTTAGATGAAAGTTATTTGTTGTGTGGGTTATAACAATCTGAATCGGGTCATTGGATCGGGCACAGAAATCCGGGTCAGAAGAGGGCTGATTGACTTGTGGACAATAATAGTGAGGAGCTCTAGTATGGGGACAAGTGTCCCCCTAGCTACTCCTTTATTAGAAGAAGGAGATGTTTCAAAAATTATAAAAAAAAAAGTTAAAATTGAGAAAAGACATATTTTCGAAATATTGATAGTATTATTAGTATATGCATAGTTCCATTACATTGTTGAACATATATGTTTCATCATATTCTTTTTTATTTAAATTTGTAAATTTTAAATTCAAATCTTTTAGAAAAATTTGCAAATAAGGTAGTGATCTCTTGGATTAGTAGAGGCTGTTAAATTAAATAAATAAAGTAGGAAACTAAGGTGGTGATCTCCTATGCTAGTGTATGCACTCATAAATTAAATAAATTAAACTAAATTTTAGGAAGAACTAATATTAAACACCAACGTATTGTGACGAGGGCGTAAAACTGTGCCAAATAGCACCAATACCACATTATTGACAACGACCACCAACACCAAAAAGCTCATAAAAATAAAATAAATAAAAAAGGGAAAATAACACCTAATGAAAAGAAGGCATGAAATCGTAGAACCACACATGCTCGTTACGACGTGTTAATGCCAAAGGCGTAACATCGTAAAATTGATGACTTTTAACAACTATGGTTAATGTGAACTAACTAAGTCAGTCTAGGACCCGTGCGTTGCGACAAAGTGTTATAACTCGCAAAAGTGTTGTAACTCGAAAATTTAGAACAAAACTTAAAACGAAAAAATTGCGAAAGATTAAAATTATGTGGGACCAAAGTTGAAAGAAAAAAGTGTTAGAGTTAAATTGTAAAAGATGAAAATCTTTGGGTTAAAAGTAAAAAAAAAAAAACTAGTGGAATTTGAGGCGCGCGTTGCGCGCCTTTTAATTTTGGCGTGTTCAAAACATTAGCAAGCCGAGATTAAGTAACAGTCTTCATAGCAGGATTCAAACACAAAAACAACCAAAACAATGAAAGACATGGCTGTTTGGTAAGCGTTTTAATATATTGGCAATATCACAGAAATGCAGCCATACAACATAACTAATCCAAACTATGAATCAATCTCGCGCTGTTATACATATTAGGTAAACTCAAGCAACACGTTTTGTAGTAGTGTCGTAGAAAAGGATCGGGTCAAACAACACTTGTAGCCTTTTTTTCTGTCCACTCTCTACAACCATGTAACAAACCTAGAAAGAAGGTCAAGATAAAGCAGCACGTTGCGCCCCTTTTAATTTTGGCGTGTTCAAAACATTAGCAAGCCGAGATTAAGTAACAGTCTTCATAGCAGGATTCAAACACAAAACAACCAAAACAATGAAAGACATGGTTGTTTGGTAAGCGTTTTAATATATTCGCAATATCACAGAAATGCAGCCTTACAACATAACTAATCCAAACTATGAATCAATCTCGCGCTGTTATACATATTAGGTAAAGTCAAGCAACACGTTTTGTAGTAGTGTCATAGAAAAGGATCGGGTCAAACAACACTTGAAGCCTTGTTTTCTGTCCACTCTCTACAACCATGTAACAAACCTGGAAAGAAGGCCAAGACAAAGCAGCCAAGCAATATCATATTTATCATGATCATGTAACCGAATTAAAAGTCGAGACTCTTACCTCAGCCAATTCAACCATGTGGATTTCAGGTTGGGTGAAGCAAGCTGCCAGGGACACTCAAATGTTTGAGAACATGATCTTTTCCCACTTAGTTCTTCAACAACTATTTCAAACAATTCATTAAAAGAAGATTTGGTATATTAGAGATGTAAACAACAAAATAAAGTGGTAGTCACTTACCTGACATTCCCTGTGCACTTGCATGTGAGCAAGCATTAAGTTGCCATAGGCATCACAAATGCAATATAAGTGAGGAACCTAATGAGTAATTAATTAAAATTCCATGTGAAATATAGGCGCATTTCCTTTTGCGTCGATTACTCACATAGGCTCATCAACGGAAACGAAGTATATCAATATAATAAAACGCCTAACGATATATAATGTTCAGCGGTAAATACTTACATTAAATGTGACATATATTTCCAACCTGAGACCTTTCGTAAATAGAGCTCATTCGGTGGCAATCATTGCTGCATCAACCTGAATAACCTATCGAAACAACTCACTGGTTTAGCAAATAAGTCCTAGATATTTAATTTTCAGTTAAATACTTAAATCATTTAACTTATAAAGTCGCTAGGATTGATATTTAACAAAGAAGCCATATTTTACATGATTTAGTGCCTAAACATATAAAAAACTCAAATGATCAGGTCTTTTTTACATAATTAAAAACCATGAAGGCATGAACAATATACAAAGGACCTTTCTGAGTTTTTATAAGTTCAGGGAGTTGATCATGAAACAATGAAGTTCAGGGACTTACATGCGAATTCAGTGAAAACGTCTACATTTTTTGACATTTGCCCTTGTAATAGAATTTTCTACATGGCAACCCGACCCAACCATGCCATTTCAAGCCATACGAAAAGTTGACTTTTGCAACCCAAACCCATTTCAATGCATATCTTGTCACCTCTATGACAAATTATTTAATTAAAATAACTTTTGTTTCTTTAATCTTACTTGGAGTGATACAAGAATATTTGAAAGGGGTTGGTCATAAGTATCATGAAAATGTACAGCAAGCTTCTCTATTGGTACGACATTTTTAACAGCCTCAATCACAGGAACAACAGTGCCTGACCATAAGAAAGTGACAAATTTGGAAATTGGAATTTGAACAATATAGGTAATATATAACATGCTTGTCTGCAAATTTTAGGATATTGCTCTATTCAAACGATTATTCTTGGCCGATTGAAAACTACAAGCTTACCCTCCTTAGCATGAATTGGAACAATAAGCATAAGCTCTTTAAATAAGCAAACACAAACACCTCCTAAGAATACACTATTTGTGACTTTCAACCCATTTCCTTTTCAGCTAATCCTATAGTGTTATATCTATCTGCGAAAGAATGTTTAAATATATAAACTTAGAGACAATACCCGCGTACAGGGATGGAGTGTTTCCTTGCAGCAGAGGTAACATCACGATAACGGGCAAGACTGTCACCTATACTACAGTTAATGTTTGACTGTGAAAACGCCTCTGAAGCTGCAGCAAACATCGCCACTTCCTTCATTCCCGCTGCAAGAGCCGCTTCTAATCCCTGTAAGACGCCATAATTATAAGAGGGCCTTGTTTGCTGTCAAAAGTTGTGCTATTTTTTTTATTAAAGAATGGCAAACTTAACCTTAAGATTTGGTGTTAGAACAGGGAATCTAGCACCATCGACACTTTTAATTGCTTCAAACACATCTTTTGCAATTTTGACGCGCATAAAATACTTAATAACATCTCTGTATTAACTTTAAAGCGCTAAAAGAAAACTACGATAACTAAAACTCTAAAGAAAGAACACACCTCAATACATTTATTCAAGACGGATACTTTCATTGTACTAATAGACATACACAGAAGCCTTATTATCACCTGCGGTGTGCCTTTGACTTTGACCTGTAAGGAATGGCCTTATACGACAATAATAAACTCTAATATTCCCTGTTCAAAGAACAGACAAGTTGACCATGAAGAACCATCATTGGACCGTAATCGATAAACAAAAGGAATAGTATTACATAATAACATATCCATAAAAGGGAGTATACAATTAACATACCTTGAACATAATTAGGCAAAACAAGTATGTGGTGGTGTTGATTATGGAATATGAATCCAAATCAACCCACCTCATAAATACATGAGTAAAAAACATACTAGCCCGGAGACTACATGCGACCCACAAAATAAACCCCGAACCTGCAGTGCCGAGCCTACCATCAACCAGCACCATCTCGTTGGACCACCTCCATTTTCTTCTGCACAGCCCGAAATAACAGCACCATACCACAACCATCATCACAATCGGACACCAAACCTGAACCAAACAACCAGATCGGCCCTCCCTACCTGACCCCTGACTAAAACAACCACCACAATCATCACTCAACAGCCACAATCCACCACCGAGAACCACCTCTAACATCACCAACACTCGACCTGAGACCTCACGCTTTAACACCCCCTTTTTTATGTTTCTGGGCTACACGCCACCACCACCGAGGATGGTGGTGGTCAGGCGGTTCTGTCACAGGGAAGGGGAGAGAGAGTGTAGAGGGAGGGGGGGGGGGGTATTAAGCCTCTATTCCCTGATCAAACCAGAAAGGGAAAAAAAAACATAACAAAATATAGGCTCAGAGTTGTCTAGATATGTGGTTGCATGGGGTTGCAGGTGTAAACCTACCATCCACCATCCATGCCTCATCACTTTCGTGAATGTTCAGATAAATCTATGAACTCATCATAGCCATACTCATCGACACCGACACCGACACCAGAGGCGTCAACGACATGGGTACCTCGGTACCATCAACCACATCACCAAAGCCATGTTGGCGGAGGCGGTGGTCCGAACACCTTCCTAGATCTCCCTTTCTCCACCTCTCTTGTCTCTCTCGGTGTTTCCCTAGATCTCCCTTAACACCGGTTTTAATAGAGAGAGCAGCCGGCATTTCAAAGATGAAGAAAGTAGAGAGAGAAACAAAGAATGCAGAGAGGAAGATGAATGGAAGGTTAAAGAATGCAGTGGGGTGTGTCATGTGCAGACATCTGTAGATTAGTCATCACCCTGTAAGATAAACATTACCCCTATTATTCAAGAAAATTACAATATTATCACGAAATCGCTATTCACCTACACGGTGCGCATATATATATATATATATATATATATATAGGGGAATTATAATTAAGAAACCCCATTGAGTTAAAGAAACTCAAGAAACCCAATGAAAGGTTAACAATCTGCCACGTATGTAACCTTTAACTCTCCTGAAAGGGCATTTTCGGCATATTGTAAAAATATACATATTCTCTCTCTTTGTCAAGAGATAGCAGACCTGACACACTTCCTTTTTTTTGTGTCTTCTTTTTTCATCATCTTTCTCTCTCTCTTCTATTACATTTTTACACTACCTAAATACATCCAAATCATCTCAAACCATATTATTATTTTCAGATCTATCCATTCATCCTCTCAAACCATATTATCCACCACCACAAGGCTACCCCGACAGTGGTGAAGGAACCCGTTTAATCAACAAAACAAGAAGTTGGTGAAGGGATCAATGCGATTTTGTCAACTAGATCTAGAACCCGACCCGTTTTTGCAGATCTTAATATCGTAGATCTAGTCGACTAGTGGTTTCAACTCGACAGTGGTGAAGGAACCCGCACAGATCTGGGTTTTTTTTAATCACATATCTGGTTAATTTTTTAATCACAGATCTCTTGATATGTTGATGGCTGGGTTCCGATGGTTTCAATGTGTGAGTCCGGTTTCTTCCGTAAAGATTTGATAGCTTGCTCCTCACCATCATCATCTTCGATTAGCTTATTTGCAGAGGTTAACATCTTTTGTTTTTTTTCAATGTGGAACTAGACTTTGCTGAAGCACTCATTTACGGTGGTCATATCTGTACAACATAACTACTCATTCCCCTCTCTTTCATCTATATGGAACAGTTTCTACACTTGGTTTGAAAGTAAGGTTATTGGTGTGTAATAGTTAAAATACGTTGAAGTCTTATGTTATATTTTGGTTGATATATTAGTATTAATAACTATTTATTAGTCAACATGTTTGTGGTCCTCAGTTCATTCTTTACTTGTTTTAATTGTTGTGTTAAAATGAGTAAAACATGTTTTTTTATTTTGTTTTGGATAATATTATTTGTTATTAATTTGGGTTAAAATGTTTGACGAATCCAATCAATTGTATTTTTCTTTATTCCTTTGAATCTATGTCATGTTACATAAATCTAACGGTATAAGGTTGTAACTATGTAACATTTTAAAATCTATATTTAACATCTTAGTTACAGATGAATGGGTAACATAAGTTCTTCTGTCAAAGATTATGCCTTATCATGTAGCATTTTTATGGGGCATTTTAATATATTTTGGTGGTTTTAATAGTAATGAAAAGAAGGAAATAAAAGGTGTAAGTTAAAAAGCAATGAGACATGGCAGTTTATGTTACAAATTTTCTTGATATCTAATGTGATATTACTAATTAATTATATAACAGTCCTAGTTACGTTTTTAAATTTTTCTAGGTTGACATGTAAAGAAGATTTGATCATTAATTATATAACATTGCTTTTTCAAATGTAAAGAAGATTTGATCATAAATGAAGAGAAATGCATATTTTTTATGCTTTTTTAAATCTCTTATAATAATGGGATATGTATAGAAGTAGAACAAGTACGTCACATGGTTTTTTTAAGATTTTTAATTATGTAGATACTATGTTACCTGTTACAGGTGCAACAAAGAACGTACCATACATTTGTTTTGAATTTTTAAGTATGTAAATAGTATGTTTCAAATGTAATAATGAATGTCACATACTTTTTAGTTTTTTTTTTTTTTTAAATTGTGCAAGTAGTATGTACAATTGTAACAAAAAAAAAAATATACGCATTTCAGAGGTTTCCAGAGGCTTAAAATATGTAAATATTATGTTACAAGTGGAACAAATAAACGTATGTGACGTTCATTATAAGTGTAACATTCGATTTTTAGAAATCATATAAATTATGCGACGTTTATTGTTACACCTTTTAACATACCATTTACATATTTAAAAAATGTGAAAACTTATGCGACGTTCGTTGTTATGCCTATAATATACTATTTACATATTTTTAAATTTTAAAAGATGGATGCTTTTGTTACACTCATACAATACTATTTACATATTTTAAACCTCCTACAAAATGTGTATAATGTTACATATATAGCTATCATTGTTACTAACCCAACCAATAAAAACCCAACATAACAGTCATAAAAAATAAAGAAGTGTGAAGTTTGAATACAACATTTTGGAAGATGCAAAAAGTCAACACAGATATTAATATTAAATATAAATTTGAGAAAGGACAAAGTACTAATGATTCATGATAACTTTTTATTTTATTGATTTATGTAAAAAGAAGGGTTAAGAAAATTCCATTTCTACCCTTTATGTACTACACTTAATAAAAAAATCAAAAAGCAAAAATCAGAAAAGTGAGTTTTAATCTTGACCGTAGATAATATAAATGGATGGATAGGATAGAGTTTCTATAGTTTCTTTAACTCAACAGGGTTTTCAATTTATATAATGAGAAGTTTTGAGTTACAAATGAACAATCGAAATTGTTAGTGTTAAATTGCAAAAGATGAAAATATTTGTGTTGAAATTAAAAAAGAAAAACATATGAGCTAAAAGTGAAACATCAATTTTTTTTTTTTTTTTTTTTTTTTTTGTAAAACCCTTAAGCATGGGGTACAATCCCTCTAAACACAAAAGTTTTGGTAATTAGAGTATTTTACTAAAATATGTACCGTATATATTTTACTTAGTCAAAATAAAATCACAAGTGAATGTATATTTTTAACTTAAACAAATATTCAAGTGAACTATTAAAAAAAATTAAGTTACAGGAAAAATGTTACAATTGTTATAAAATAAGAAAATCAAATATACATCCCTTAATCTCTCTCCCAACATGGCAGCTACATTTCTTGATTGTATAAATATACAACACAATGTCAACATTAGATTATTCTTAATCACAATCTCAAATTTCTCTCTAATTCTTCTGTTCAATTTCTAATACGTTATCAGCACGATTCTATCTATTCACAAGAAATTCTTGTCCATCACAGATTCATCAATCCTGGTACATATCATCAAAATCTTTACACTATGTTGAATATGTTTCCATGTATTTTTTAGTATGCATATGAATATCCATCGAAAGGAAGACACACACATCTATTTTATTCAGACACAATTGGTCTTAACAACAATCAATATTCTTTCGGAATAGACACAAAACGTTAAACATAAGCAAAACGGACATTACTGTTTTCCGGCAAAGATCCGGCCAATGGATTTTGTAAACACTGAATCAAAATCAAAATCAAGAACAACAGAGTTTTCTTTTTCAGACCAATTGAATTCGAATAAATTTTTTTTGGGAAAGCCCTGTATATTATTTGCATTCTAGAACACAAATAAGATTTTTAGATCTTACTATATATCATCTAAGTACACCGGCGGTCACTGCCGCCGCATAATATTACTCCGGTGACTATATTCAACCGTCAACCGGCCCTTCTGTATCACTGGCAACTACAAATCCACCGCACATCGCCGCCGTCAAGATTCCGATTCCGGCGTCTAATCTCACCGCGTACATCGATGGTGTCTTCGATATCTACCGAATCTATTAACGTTATTATTATTATTAATTATTTATTAACACGAAGATACTTCAACATCGGTGGTGTTGCCATTCTTCTTTCTAGATCTGGAAAATTGATATGATAAATTTTGAAAACAAATGCTACTGCAATGGAGAATGTGATATGATATCCTTATATTTTTTTAAAAGTCCCTTTACTATATCATATTGGATGCTAGCCGTTTACAACCAATTATTAATATTTAATATTATTTATTATTTAGACAAAATTACAAAAATCAACCTTTATTTATTATCAAAACTACACAGCCTATACCTTTCAGTTTAGAAAGCACTAAAACCAACCTTTATGTATAGTTTTTATTGCATGTTACAACCTTTAACACAAACCCAGTTAAATTTTGTGGTTAAGTGGCTAATAAGTCATTTTACCTACCTTTTTCTTCTCCATCCTACTTCCTAATCCAACCTCTTAATTTCACCACAAACTAACCACCATAGAACACCACTATCAATTGACTATCAATTGACCACCATAGAACACCACCAGTACAGCCACCATAAGCACCATCATTACAATCAATGTTCATTCAGGAATCTACGAATCTATAAAGGTTATAAGGTGGGATTTGTAGAATACCCACCTTCTACACATAAATAATCTGCTTCCCTTTTCTCAATCAACACAAAAACGAATCCTAAATTTCACATATCTTCTTTCTCCACAAATAAAACCTGTAATTTTAAGGTCCGTTTTGCTTGGAGATTGTACAACGGCTACAATGGTAGGTGACTGCGTATTGAGGGGTTGGGGTTTCGGTATCTGTGGGCGGAGTGTATGAATCGGTGTACATAAATCGGTTGGATGCGAGGCCGACAATGGTGATTTGGGAGGTTAACGGTGGTGAACTATGATGGTGATGTGACGGTGATGAATGATGGTGATGGGTTCGATGGTGGCATGTGGTGATGACTTATGGTGGTGGCAGGTGGTGGTGAGTTACTGACAACTCATTCACCAACAGAGTACCAACATATATTAACCATGGTTTCCTTGTGTTTGTGTTGTAGCTTTATAAGAATTGATATTATTCTAAATGGTGAAGGCAATTGGTTTCGTGTTGAATCAAAAGCACCAACACAAGAACAAAATGTATTTCTCTCATTTTAATTAATTTAGAGTTTAATAATAAAAGGTTAATAATACAGACTCGCCAATTACAAAAGCAACCACAAATTGTCACCATGAATCCATTAGCAGTTGACCAATCTAAGTGAACTATTGAATTTAAAAAAAATTGAACAATCAAGAGCGGAGCAGAACTGGGTTAGGGAGGAGGAGGAAGAAAAGTGATGGAAAATGACTGATTAACCCTTGATTTAACCAGAAAACTTAACGGAGTTTGTGTTAAAGGTTGTAACATGCAATAAAAACTATACATAAAGGTTGGTTTGAGTGCTTTTTAAACTGAAAGGTATAGGTTGTAGTTTTGATAATACATAAAGGTTGATTTTTGTAATTTTGTCTATTATTTATAACAAATGTTTATGATAAGTAACATTTGTTTTCTTTTTAACATACGCTTCCAAACAAAAAGCTTTATTTTATTTTTTTTAAAATGCTTTTATATTTTAGCAATACGTATTATCATGATACCATAACCGGTTACACTTGTAATATTACGATGCCAATGTCCATTATAATAATTCAAAAATACAAGTGTACATATAACTTACAAAAGCCATCTATAAATTGCAAATGTCCATAGAACCTGTAGTTCTAACTAAAGAGGACCTGAAGTTCTCATACAATATATATTATATACACATGCTCGTTTCTAAATAAATGATTCTTTCCTTTGTAGATAAAATGTCAAATTTATCAAAACTTGAATTCGTCGCCCTTGATATCTCGGGAAACAACTATCTCCCATGGACACTTGATGCTAAAATTCACTTGACAACAAATAATTTGGGGGAGACAATTGTTGATGGTAATCAAACGTCACCTCCAAATAAAGCAAAAGCTATGATATTTGTTCGTCACCATCTTCACGAAGATCTAAAAAGGGAATATTTAACTATTGAGGACCCCCTTGAATTATGGATAAGCATTCAAGAACGCTTTGACCACCAGAAGTTGGTCTTACTCCCAAAAGCCCGTTACAAATGGCTCCATCTAAAACTACAAGATTTTAAAACTGTCAGTGAATATAACTCTGCCTTATTCTGCATTACTTCTGAACTTAAACTATGCGGTGAAAATATAACTGATGAAGACATGCTCGAAAAGACTTTCTCAACGTTCCATGCCTCAAACATGCTCCTGTCGCAGCAATACATGGAACGTAAATTTACTAAATATTCTGAACTAATATCATGTCTTTTGGTCACGGAGCAAAACAACAAGCTCCTACTACAAAATCATCAATCGCGACCTACAGGTGCAAGCCCATTCCCTGAAGCGAACGTGGCAAATTATCATAGCGGGCGTGAGAGAGGCAGAGATCGCGGCTCCAGTAGAGGTCGTGGCCCCAACAGAGGTCGTGGCCGTGGACGTGGACGGGGATATACATGGCATCAGGAGTCTAACAACTCTAAAAATAGTGGTGGTGAATCAAGTCGACAAAATACGGGGCGACTCCCGAAGGTAAAAACTAGCGGGAACCAAAACAACATTTGTTATAAATGTGGTATGTCAAATCACCGGTCTCGCACATGTCGCACCCCCAAACACCTCGTTGAAGCATATCAACGCATGATGAAAGAACAAGGAAAGAAAGTTGAAACTAATCTGGTTGAGGATACATCTAATTTGGCATCTACTATATCAGACATTCATTTGGATGCATGTGATTTCATTGAAAATGTTCGTGATGTTTAAACTAATCTATTGTAATGTTTTATTTAAATTTATGTAATGATTTGAATTCATGCTCTATATTAATCTTTATTACTTTTATTTCCCGAAGAAATATGTATGTTAGCTCCAGTAGAGCTATTGTTGGTGATGAATGTCTGGCAGATAGCGGTAGTACTAACACTGTTCTGAAGCATAAGAAATTTTTCTCTGAGTTGTCTCCAGCTGAGACGCCTATTGGTACTATCTCTGGTGTTTGTAACCTTATTGAAGGCTCTGGTAGAGCACACATAATACTACCTTCGGGTACCCAACTAACTATTGAAAATGCATTATATTCTAGTAAATCCAGAAGAAATTTACTTAGTTTTAAAGATATTCGGAAAATGGTTACCATCTAAAAACTAAAGATGAAAATAATATTGAATATCTTCAAATTATTTTCAACAAAAATGGACAAGAAACCATTGTTGAACACCTACAAGGTTTATCCTCTGGATTATACTGTACTAATATAAATCCTGTTGAATCATATATGGTGACTAACCAGAAATTATTAGATAAAGATGCGTTCAATATATGGCATGACCGTTTAGGTCACCCTGGTAGCATAATGATGAGAAGAATAATCAAAAGTGCAACTGGGCATCCTCTTAAAACATTAAAAGTTTTGCTACCACAAGATTTATCATGTGCAACATGCTCTTTGGATAAATTTATTACTCGGCCCTCACAAAATAAATTGATACAGGAAAACCCCTCATTTTTAGAACGAATCCAAGGGGATATTTGTGGGCCCATACACCTTCCATGTGGACCATTATGCTATTTCATGGTCTTAATTGACGCATCCTCAAGGTGGTCACATGTGAGTCTTCTAGCTACTCGAAATGTAGCATTTGCCCGAATTTTAGCCCAAATAATACAATTAAGAGCTAATTTCCCGGATAATCAAATTGAAAACATCCGGATGGATAACGCAGGAGAATTCTGTTGGGTTATATTGAGACCACAGTTACCAGATCAAAGACTTTTGATAGCTTGTTGTGTAGTTTGTAAGTTAGAGGGTTGTTTATGTAATTATGGCATAGTTTATGTAAAAACCCTAGGCTGCGCACTTAATACACGGGCCCTGCGCACTTAGCTTAAGTGCGCAGGCCCATCAGACTTCCTATATAAAGAAAGCTTGTGTGCAGCTCTAGGGTTAGGGTTTTGGATATTATCTTTGTAGCACAAGAAGAATAGGTGCGTACTTGTATCATTTCCATGGTTCTTCAGTAACAAATCAGCAATGGAATTATCTTATTATTCATCTTGTGTGTCGGTTCTTATAGCATTCATCTAGTTTCTTTGTTTGTAGAAGATTAATCACTTAAAACACCTAATTCATAGGTGTTTCTAAGTGATAACAATCTCTTGCACTTAACAAGATCTAGTATTTGGGACTTACAATTTGGTATCAGAGCCTTTGTGCTCTAGATTGTATCTATTTAAAGATACCAAAACCCTCATCTTGTTAGTTTTTATTATTAAGATTTTTATAAACTTTTGTGTTTATCAAAAATTTGGGTGTTTTTCTTATGTATTTGCTTCAAAATTTCGTGGAAATTGTGTTTTTGAGAGTTAAAAGTGGTTCGTTTTAAGTAGAAATTTCATCCAAGCATTTCAGAATGGAATGAAAAGGTTTTGGATAGAATTCAACTGAGTTTTGTGTTTTTCAACAGCCTGTTTTGCGCACTTGTTTCTTAAGTTGCGAACTTATTTCATACGTTGAGTACTTATTTCTTGTTTTGAGCACTTAGCTCATAAACTGCATACTTGTTCTTATCTGATTACTTAAATTTTTTTGTGTTAGTACGCAACTAAGTTTCTGCGTACTTATTGTTTTTCACTGTCTACGAGCACTTAACTAGGGTTTCTGCGCACTTAAACAGAGATCTCTGGTGTTGTGCGCACTCACTGAAGAGGTGTAGTTTTGAGTACTTGGCTAGGGTTTTTGCGCACTAAAATCTTAAACGAGAGTTTAAGTGTCTGCGTACTTCGTTTAGTACGCAGACTGATCAGTCAAGACTGAGCACTTACCATGCCCAAGTGCTGACTGATCTGCGCACTTATCAAGAAACAACAGCTACTCGTGTATCTTGCAAAACTGCGCACTTATCAGAAGACAAACATCTTGACAAGGTTGTTTATATTGTTACAGGCTGCTGCGCACTTGATTTGGCTTATTGCGTACTTCGTTGCGCACTTAAGGACATTGGACAATTTTCTGGACTGTTAATTATAAATTCTGAAAAACCAAACTCTTAAAATTAACTTAAATCATGGCCGGTAACGATAACCACTTAACTGTAAATCCTATTACTCAACAAGAACTTGAAACTGGAACAACAACTAGAGTTCCTAAGTTAAAAGGTGTAGAAGATTATGGAACTTGGAAAAATCGAATGAGGTCGTTCTTTTATGTCACAGACATCACCCAATGGACTTCTTTCCAGCTAGGTCCACACATTCCAATGAGAACCACTGCCACAGGAGAAGAGTTTAACCCTGATCCGTCTACCTACACTGATGTCGACAAACAGCTACTTCAGAGAGACCATAAGGCTTATGGTGCCCTTACCACGGCCTTTTCAAATGATGTTTATAACATGTTTGAGGAATATGGCACTGCACATGACCTGTGGTTTGCATTAAACGAGTACTATGAAGGGAATGAAGAAATGCGCCAATATAAGCAAGATATGGTGCAGAAAGAAAATGACATGTTCGGTAGCATTCGTGGTGAGAGCTTGAGCTCACATATCGAAAGATTCATGAGTATGTTAAACAAGATGAAGAAGGCAAGAATTCCCGTCAACAATCGAAATTCCATCAAGAAACTGCTCGACTCCCTGCCCAAAGAATGGAGCATACAACGCATGTTGATTAGAAAAAGAGTATCTAGATGCTCAATCTACTTTGGTTGATCTCATCAACACTCTGAAGTCTTTCGAAATGGATATCACCAAAAGAGAAATGAACCAGACTGCTCTGAAAGTCGTTCCCAGCACTGCTATGAAGAATCTGGCATAATATATAAAAGAAAAATCTTCTTTTTGATTCAAACAAGATTTTTGGGGGAGAAAGTAAAACAAGTCTATCCCTAATGCAAAATTAATTCAGGAAATGATAGAAACTAATCATATCTCGTCAGCATGTGAATAGGACCCAGAGGATGTTGTGGCCTCAAGCAACGATGTGTCGGTAGATTCAGCCTGAAATCAAGTAAACTGCTAATAGGTGATTAACAGTAAAGATCTACACGGAAATCTGGATTCCCACTGTGCTATAGGTCTGCACAAGCTGAGTCCGGTCATACACAGGTTGAGAAATCAAAAGACACAGAAAATTTTGTGCATAGGTAAATAAAAAAAAAGACACCTAAGAGTGCAAGCTACCAATGCGGGGCTAAGAAAATTAATCAAATGAGCAGCAAAAGACACGCAATGTTAGTGATGTGCAAACATATTTAGATAGCTCACCAAACGATCAGATGATCATCTTCTCTGCTTATGGTAACATAGACCTGAAGCTCTCATCATCTGATCAAGATAATGATCATCTTCTTTGCTTATGGTAACATAGACCTGAAGCTCTCATCATTGTAATTCAATAAACCTTGAGGATCGGTAGGCTCATACCTGTTGAAAGAGAAAAGGCATGGATTTAAGTGGACAAGCATGTTGAAAGAGAAAAGGCATGGATTTAAGTGGACAAGCATACCGACAATTTTTCTTAGGCTGCAGCTATCCAACGGAAAGTTGAAACGGGTTCTGGCAGGTATGGTTAGTATGATCTTGAATGCAGAAGGTGAGATTTGGTAAAACCCCACTTATTAATATGATATTGGGCTTCTGAGCTCTTATTGGGCTGCTGCGTACTAATTACGCTGTGAGTACTTACTGGGCCCTGCGCACTTAGCTTAAGTGCGCAGGCCCACATCATTATTGTATATATACTCAGTAAATTTTTTTTAACAGTATCCACTTCTACAAACCCTAATTTCCATTTTAACTAATCTGTATATCACCGTCATCATCATCGTTCAACATCGAACCTTTAACCCCTAATTATCATTATCTTTCATTAATCACCTTTAATCCTCACTATTTCATTCATTTCCTTTCTTTCTTTGTTGATCCTAACTACTGATTAAGGTAGTTTATTCGTACTGATTGTTTCTTGTTATGATTACAGGGAGCATATTAAGTTTTAAAGGAAATCAGTCGTGGTTTCAGTTTTTTAAGATGGGTTTGAATTTTGAAGGTTGCGTACTTGATGATGAACATTGCGCACTTGTTTCTTAGAAACTGTGTACTTGTCTCATCAAGTCCAAACCTTTGAAACCCTAGAATGTTGCGCACTTTGGCTGAGCATTTAAATCTTAAACGAAGGTTTAAGTATCTGCGTACTTGTCTAGTACGCAGATTGGCTTGTCTTGACTAGGGGTTACCATGCCCGAGTTTTGATTGACCTGCGCACTTGTGATCTCGTGTATCATTGATCAGATCCCTGCGTACTAACCTAAGTGCTCAGTCAAGTGTGTGAGTACTTGGCTGAGTACTTGACTGAGTACTTAGCTCATAAGTCTTTGACTCGGCATGCGCACTTACAGGACCTGCGTACTTGAACATTGAACCAAATGTGACCATTAACTTGACTATTCAAGACATTTGACCGGACTGCGTATTTAGACTTATTTACCCGTGCACTTAAACCTGAACGTTAATGATCATAAATTGGAAAATCAAATGTATCGTGGACACTGATAAAACAAATCCGTCAAACACAATCTTATGACTGTCCAAAACACAACACATGAAAAACTTAAAAAAAAATAAATAATAATAAAATACCGTCTAAGTACGTTATCCGTCGAAGTCTAAGGTCAGTCATTTGGTCGTCCACTCACAATCAAGAGCCTAACTTGTTTTTCGTGCACATGATCTAAACAGATGGCACTTGATTGGGATCCAAGAGGAATGCATAATCAGCCGATGAATCTTGAGACCGACGATATAAAGTTCAAAGACGTGGTTACCTGGATCAGACGAAGCAGAATCGGATACGATGTGGAGCATAGTTTACAAGTTTATTGCTCTCACATTGAAGATTTTTGGAGATCTGCTCGAGTAGAAGTCGTTGATCGCATCAAACGAATCAACGCTACAGTCAGAAACAAGGCTGTAATCATCACTGAAGATACGGTTAGAAGCGTGCTGAGACTTCAAGACCAGCCAGGAACAGTCAGATTTCTATCTAAAGCCGATGTTCACCGAGAGTTCAAGAATTTCAGAGATAAAGGAGATTTTGACAAGAGAGGGGATATCAAAAAGAGCCAGCTGACTAGAGACTGGAGACTCATCAGTCACATGTTTATTATGTCTCTGTGTCACAGAAAAGGAGGTTACAATGCTCTGAGCACAGAATGGTCGACTGCTATGATAAAGATCTGCAAGAATGAACCGTTTAATCTGTCGGGTATGATCTTTGATTATCTGGTGAAGAATGCTGAGCAACTGATCCAGAAAGACCTGCAACTGAGTCTACTCAAGTTCCTCCTGTGGTTGAAGAAGATCTGGCTGCCATGCTCATTCAAGACCCCCCAGGTCAGGCAGAGGGGGAGCCAAGCGATGTAGAGATTGATTGAAGATAGAAGAACTGGTAGCTGTGGTCTAGGGGGAGTATTGTTGGGTTATATTGAGACCACCGTTACCGGATCAAAGACTTTTGATAGCTTGTTGTGTAGTTTGTAAGTTAGAGGGTTGTTTATGTAATTATGGCATAGTTTATGTAAAAACCCTAGGCTGCGCACTTAATACACGGGCCCTGCGCACTTAGCTTAAGTGCGCAGGCCCATCAGACTTCCTATATAAAGAAAGCTTGTGTGCAGCTCTAGGGTTAGGGTTTTGGATATTATCTTTGTAGCACAAGAAGAATAGGCGCGTACTTGTATCATTTCCATGGTTCTTCAGTAACAAATCAGCAATGGAATTATCTTATTATTCATCTTGTGTGTCGGTTCTTATAGCATTCATCTAGTTTCTTTGTTTGTAGAAGATTAATCACTTAAAACACCTAATTCATAGGTGTTTCTAAGTGATAACAATCTCTTGCACTTAACAAGATCTAGTATTTGGGACTTACAAATTCACATCCCAAGCTTTTAATGACTATTGTATGTCGATTGGGATAAATGTTGAACATCCAGTGCCTCATGTTCACACACAAAATGGTTTAGCTGAATCTTTGATTAAACGATTACAAATAATCGCTAGACCGTTCCTCATGAGATGTAAACTACCATCTTCTGCATGGGGCCATGCTATTTTGCATGTCGCTGCACTGATCAGATTAAGGCCAACTGCTGATCACGAATACTCCCCATTACAACTGGTTTTCGGACGAGAACCAAGTTTGTCCCACCTTCGAATTTTTGGTTGTGCGGTATATGTACCAATATCGCCACCAAATCGTACCACAATGGGACCCCAAAGAAGACTGGGCATTTACATTTGTTTTAACTCCCTGTCTATTATCAAATATTTAGAACCTCTGATGGGAGACATGTTTACCGCACGGTATGCTGATAGTCATTTTAATGAAACAATGTTCCCAGTCTTAGGGGGAGATAAGAATAAAGAAAGACTGGTAACACAAGAAATAACATGGAATGCATCATCGCTATCAAATCTCGACCCCCGAAGTGGTCAATGTGAATATGAAGTCCAAAAGATTATACACTTGCAAAGAATAGCAAATGAATTACCAGATGCATTCACAGACACAAATCGAGTGACAAAGTCACATGTACCAACATCAAATACACCTGCTCGAATTGAGATAATCCCTGAAGAGATTACATTACAAAGAAAACGTGGAAGACCAATCGGTTCCAAAGACAAAAACCCACGAAAACGAAAAGAGCAAAATGACGCAGTTGGTGAAAACGCACAAAATATTATAAATGAAACCCCAGTAGAGGTAAATGTCCCGGAAGAGACAAATATAATTCCAGAGGAAAATCAAACTGTTGAAGAAACAACGATACCGAATGAAAATGAGATCTCTATCAATTATGTACAAAATAGTACAATGTGGAACCGAAATAAAACACGTGTTGATGATATATTTGCATATGCTATAGCAACGGATGTAATAAATGAAAATGATTACGTACCTAAAACTCTAGAAGAGTGCATGCACAGAAATGATTGGCCAAGATGGCAAGAAGCCATAAATGCCGAATTAAATTCGCTCGAAAAGGGACATATTTTCGGGCATGTAGTCCAAACACCCATAGATGTCAAACCAGTAGGTTATAGATGGGTGTTTGAAATAAAGAGAAATGAAAAAAAAATGAGATTGTACGATATAAAGCACGGCTTGTAGCACAAGGGTTTTCCCAAATCCCTGGAGTTGATTATGAGGAAACGTATTCCCCCGTAGTGGATGCGATAACCCTTAGGTTTCTAGTCGGTCTTACAATCCCTGAAGGACTTCATATGAGACTTATGGATGTTGTCACCGCATACTTATACGGGACACTTGAAAATGACATCTACATGAAATTTTTTAATTTATGCTTTTTGTGTTAAATGTGATATTAGATCATTACACACCGGTATTTCGGACACCCCTTTATATCGCTCTTCATAATGCGCTACTAGAGCTTATCCTATAAATACATGATACATACCTATTTCATTTGCGAAAACAAATAGCCATGGATCCGAATCTAATTTCAAATGATGAAGCTTCTAAGGTTAGTTCTTTGTTAGTTTATGGTTTTCATATTTTATATAAAGTTAATACTATATATAAGTCTAATATATTAACATGTCTTTTTATAAACATCAATGCATATATGAGTTTATTTTTAACAATTTTGGTGTTGCAGATTCATTTCAATGAAAAACATACTGATTTGAACAAACCAATAGTCGTACACGCGTTTAATGTTGTATTTTTTAAAGTTTTACTTTTTTGTATATCCCTTATATTAACATGTTTGTTATGTTATGCGGTATATTGTATGTGTTTTTATTGCATGATGATTGCATGATGATGGTGATAATAGTGTTGGAGGTTATTTGTTATGATGCAATGTTGAGTCCCTACAAGTTTAATCTTTAATGTGAATTTACCGAGGTGATATTAATATTTATTTAAATTTTTATTTTTGAGATTATATTTTTATTTTCACATTACTTAATCATTGTATTATCTAAATGTCCATCCACGAGAAGGATATTGGATATGCACTGATCCCACATAAGTTCTCTATTTCTATCAAGTTCAACGAATTATTTATTAATAAAATTTATAGTAAAAGGAAAAAAATGTGTGGATTTGCCTAACAATCCCGTTTTACCTGTATTAAAATTTTGGCTATTTTATATTATTTGAAAGTACATCGTAAATAAAATATCATGTTTTAAGAGTTTTGTTTAATTGAATAAATGGGAATGTGTTATTTGTTTAAATGATTATCAGTCATGATGTTTTCCTAATTTGTTTATAAGGTAAAACAAACTACTGTAGTTAACTAGTTATATTTTTTTTTACTAAGGAATTGGTAAATATGACAATTTTAGTGTCTTGAAAGGATTTTTACAATTTATAAATTGAGAAGGGCATATATGATTGAGTTGCTTTAATTTAATTCATTCCTTTTAAATAGAACGAATTGATCCAAAGACCACATACAAAAGAATATGAAGGTTGAAAAGAAGTTGAAATCCTAACCCAATATCTAGACATTACCTCACAGTTTCTGTGTTAGATTAATAGGTATTTTTTTTACACTGACTTAATCTTTTCCTTTTTTTTTTCATCCTCAAAAGATGTAACAATCAAACATTGTGAGATAAAAGAAATTTCAAGGATCACTTTTTAAGACGAGTGGTAGTATGAAATTATGGATGAGATTATTCAGATTTGGAATGAGTATGACTAAATTGATCTCATCATGATTTAGGTAGTTCACACTTAGCTCTGAGTTTTTAACTTTTATGTTTAAGAGTTATTTTTCTTTATTCATATGTTAGTTTATTGCATCAATGGTTTCTCAAAGTACTTGATAATTTAAATACTAAATTTGTTAGTTACTAGACATGTGTAGCGCTTATGACGTATATCCACCACAATCATGCCAAAACAAATATTATTCGAATAGGAATGGGTATCACAAAGCAAAGTATCACTCTCGCCGCATCACGCTGGTTTCCTACTAGTATACATGCATGTAGTACAAATAAAACACATTTGAGTTTGTGTTCCACCAAATTCGTAAGAAAGCATTGAAATTTTACCTTTCTCTAGGCCTCTCCTTTATTTGTGGATAAAAATAAATTAGAAATTTACCTTTACGGAATTTACATTTGTGCCCCCTAACAACTATAATATATTCCACAAAATAATAATTTTAAACTGATGTATATTCGGTAAAAACACCCCTAAATAACATCATCAAACCCTGGAACACAAATCGACAAGATCAATTTACCCTGCCCAAAACGAACCCCACTGCTACACGGTTTTGAATAAAAAGGTTGGTTATTTTTTGTTCATGTTCAGTTAATTTATTATCAATGATTTAATTGTGTACGTGTGAATTCTTCTTAATTAATAATTGTTGATTGATTTATTTTTTGCTAAAATTTAAAATTTCGTGCTTTTGATTTACCCGTCATTCGTCGTGAAACGATCATGACCAAGTTGGATATATTATAATCACTTAGGGGTGGCACTTTCTAACGTATAAAATGTTCATGTCAATTACGTTAATCCTCCTAACCCGTATACATGAATTCAAATTTTTTTACCATTGCAATCATGGTGCGTTGCGTCTTATCTAAATGAAACAAATGAGTTGTGGGTTCATCGTATAAAAAATAAATAAATATACGTTGTTGCAACTTTTAACATGTCAATTACGTTAATCCTCCTAACTCGTTTATTGAATTCAAATTATATATATGGTGGTGAAGTAAAAGTTGTATGATGATTAAAACATGCAAAATTTGTTTGGAAAACTGCAGCCGCATTATTACTATTTTTATGATGATTTTGCTGCAGGTGTAGCAGGTTTAGGGTAATTTGTTCATAACTTAATTCTACCCGAGCATGAAGTTCCATATGTATATTATATGACGTTGTTGAAACGGTCATGGGTTGGTGGTGGAAGACTGCGAGGTAGCGGACGAATTGGAGATGATTCAATTGAATTGGATGCCATTTCGAGAGACGAACGCCTCTCATCATCCGTCCACAGCATCCGCAGCAGCATCCTCCCTTCCCTCGGCGCTCAATCTAATCGACATGTTAAGCTTCGTCCCTTCACCGTTAACCCCTTGCATCGACGCTATAGGTACATACGTGGGCTGGATCTTCCATGCAACATACACTACTAGACATGTGCAATTTTGCTACAAAATTTTCTTACGGAAAAAAATGCGTCACAAATTTTAACAAAGTTGCTACTCATTTGTGACAAAAATAAAATCTATAATTTTTTAGCAAATTTGCGACACAATATATCTACAAATTCTTAGAAAATTGCGTAGGAAATGCGTCACAAATTTCCCACACCATGTTTTCCTAGGAAATTCGTTGAAAATTGTGTTACAAATGTGTAGTAATTGGTTTGCGACGAGGGTTTTTCTAACATCAAGTATTTGTTGAAAATGCATCACAAATGTGTAGTAATTGGTTTGTGACGCATTTTTTTCCGTAAGAAAATTTTGTAGCGAAATGCCACTTTTCTAGTAGTGATAGCAATTTATTTTTTTATGTTTCTCCTAAGTTAATTTTTAGAACCAACCATATGCAATGGCATGCATGCAGAATTTGGCAGGTTTATCTAGTATTGCTTGTGTTCTACATAGCATGGGTGTCTCCATTTGAATTTGGATTTCTGGATGCTCCAGATCGTCCTCTAGCGATCACAGATAATATCGTGAACGGTTTTTTTGCTATCGACATTGTTTTAACCTTCTTTGTTGCGTACCTAGATAAGATTAGCTACTTACTGATTGATGATCGTCGGCTAATTGCTTGGAGATATATAAAAACATGGTTTGTATTTGATGTCATTTCCACAATTCCTTATGAAATTGGTCGGAGAATGTTGCCTGAATCCCTGCAGCCCTATGGCTACTTCAATATGCTTCGACTTTGGCGTCTCAAAAGAGTTGGAGATATGTTTGCAAGGTAAACACAAATCCTTTTACCTTTTTTCTTATTTTATTTTTTTGTATTAGTACTCTGAAATTACAAATTTACAGCATAAATATTATACAAATGTACATGAAAATAAAAACTGGGGAATAAAGGGTCTCTATTAGCAGAAAATGCCTGCCATTGGTGATCATGTTGAATGCTAATTTTCAACAGATTGGAGAAAGATCGTAACTACAGCTATTTCTGGGTTCGATTGGCAAAGCTTATTTTTGTAAGTATATGTATTCTTTTTAGAGGTGGAAAAAGGGATCAGACTTCAATCATTTGAACAAGTCCATAAATTTTTATATATAGTTAGTAAAAGTTATAATGTTATTATAAAGTTTTTGGTCATGTACTGGGGAGTTGAAAGCAAATGGGTAGAAATAACTACCTCTAATTAGTTAGTTCTTTAGTTGGTAACAAGTATTTATTATGTACTGTATCAAAGTTGGCCGGGTGGATGTGACTGCAGGTTTCACTGTTTACCATACACTTATCTGCGTGCATTTTGTATCTTATTGCCCTCCGTCACAAAGATAGATCACGTACATGGTTGGCACTTGTCTCTACAAATGGGGAAAAAGAAATTAGTCAAGCAACACAACATTATATAAGGGCAATTTATTGGACTACTACAACAATGACTACAACTGGTTATGGTGATATACATGCTGTCAATTGGAAGGAAATGGTATTTTGCTCTTGCTTCATGCTCTTCAACATGGGTTTGAGTGCGTATTTCATTGGAAACATGACCACTTTAATTGTTGAAAGGACCGGTCGAACAAGGAAGTATGTAAGTTGATCAATCAATCATTTTCCTCTCAACGATTAAATAGATCAACCCGTTTCATTAATTTACTTATGATGTTTGTAGAGGCAGACAATTCAAGCTGCATCGGGCTTTTCACAAAGGAACCACCTTCCTCCTCGGCTGCAAGATCAGATTATTTCCCACCTGTGCTTGAAGTACCGAGCTGACTCGGAATGGTTGCACCAACAAGAGATCATTGATCTGCTACCAAAAGCCATCCAATCAAGTATTTCAAATTTTCTCTTTTATGGCCTTGTTGATCAAGTATACTTGTTTAACGGCGTCTCAAACGGCACTCTCTTTCAACTGGTAATCCCTAGCTGCCGACATAACTACTGTATCATGAGTTATTCTGATTCCATGTTTGTAGGTCTCGGAGATGAGAGCTGAGTATTTTCCACCCAAAGAAGATGTGATCTTGCAAAATGAAACCCCCACCGACTTCTACATTTTGGTGTCTGGTTCTATGGTAATATAAACCTCTCCTTAAATGTATGTATGAATGTTATTTGACCCAATGGCGGCGATTTTTTTAGAAACAACTGTCTAATTATATTTTAACACAGGAGTTAATTTCACGAAAGGGCGGAGTTGAACAGGTACTTTATATATGATGGTTTTATATTATTATATTTCTACAGAAAGGTGTGTTTTTCAATATTGCATGATTTTATGTGCATGGCTGTAGGTTGTTAGAGAATTAAAGACTGGGGATGTATGTGGTGAAATAGGCATGCTTTGTTATAGGCCACAAGTATTTACTGTTCGTACAAGACGATTGAGCCAGCTGCTAAGATTGAATCGCACTCAATTTCAGAACATTATCCAATCAAATGTTGCAGATGGCACAATAATCATCAGCAATCTTCTTCAGGTATCATACCTTAAATAATTTTTGTTTTGTTTTGTTTTAGTGTAAAGATGTTAGAAAAAAATAAAATTGTTGCAGCATTTGAAAGAAAAAACAGACCCGGTGATGGAAGCAATATTGGTAGATACAGAGAATATGTTGTCTCAAGGAAGGATGGATGTGCGTCTGAGTTTATGTTTTGCAGTATCAAGAGGTGATGATGTATTGCTTCTTAAATTACTTAGACAAGGTGGCCTTGATGCAAACGAGATGGATAATAATGGACATACGGTTTTGGTATGCAATTTCTCCTTTTTTGCAAACATAAAGGTGGTACTGATCAAAACAAAAGGTCGGGCGGGGTTGGGTTGGCCCAAATCAAGGGATAATGTATGCAAAGGCCGTCCAAGTATGTTCCGGGGAAAAAAAATAAAATAAAAATATGCAGGAATATCATAAATGAAACTAGATACATCCATAGAGTGGTTTCCTTATCCTATAACATGTTGACACCTAATCAATGGTATTTTTATCCAAACATTTATTTTATTTTATTTTAAATGAAACAAGATCATATGTAGGTAACCTATAAAGCAGTTTCAATATATCGTGGACATAATGTAAAATTTAAATATTTGGATCGCATTTTTGCTTTCAAGGTCGTTCATTGTTTGCAGTCATATGGTTGTGGTTCCTTAAATGAAATAAACTCATTTTGAGTTATGATTTTCCAGAATCTTGCAGCAGCCAATGGAAGTTTAGAATGTGTGCTTTTACTCTTAGATTATGGCGCAGATCCAAATAAAAGAGGTAATCTTATGATCATGTTCGTCGTAAATTTCTAGTAAAGGTGCGAGTTTTTAACCCATTTATGAGGAAAAGAGGGTCATTTTTACTTTTTCCTCCCATAAGTTACTCTGTCTTTTTGGTAACTTTCTTTTAGTTTAAACATGTCAATCAGGATCATTACAGGTGTGTTTAGATTTGTGATTTTGAAATAATTATCCAAAACATATAAACACAACCAAACATATTATCATTGTTTAAGATATTTGGTTTAGTAGCCAAGCTTTTATCTTAATTAGGTGGCAGGACATAAGGAAATGTTATTATTATTGTGTATCTGACTGCAGATTCGGAAGGAAACGTTCCGCTGTGGAGTGCCATCATCGGGCGTAATGGAGATGTGATTAAACTGCTTGTTGACAATGGTGCTACATTAACTTCAGGGGATGTGGGGGAGTTTGCTTCTTATGCGGTTGAACAAAACAGCACAGAATTGCTTAAAGACATAATAAAATATGGTGGGGATGTTACAGTTGGCAACAGCATGGGAACTACAGCACTGCACAAGGCCATCTCTGAAGAGAAAACAAAAGTAGTAGAGTTTTTAATCAATCATGGAGCCAACATTGACATGCCCGACGTGCATGGGTGGACCCCACGTGATTTGGCAGATCATCAGGCGCACGAAGATATTATACAACTGTTTCAGAATATGCCCGTGCCTAAAGGGAAACCAAGTGGTATCAAGGCAAATCTTGATGGCACGTCATACATTAACAAGTACCAAAGTGAGCCCACTGAAACTCCAAGGATATCATCATCTGGGGGCAGTCCAGATGTCTGGAGACGCCCTGATGACTTCAGCAATTCCGTTTTTGGGATTGTCTCATCTGCTGCAAGTAACAAAAAGAGTGCGGGTAACCATTTCTAACCAAACATCCTTACTAGTTTGGTTACAAAAATTCCAGTCTCAACGATACTTGGGTGGCATAAGTCATTTACCAATTGAGTTTAAAAATAACAAAATTTTTACCTGCTTTGTAAAGAATTAATCTGACTGATATTTGGTTGCATAGGTGAACAAGGGTATATGCCATCACCGCTGCCTCCTATGTTTAACCCGGTTGAACGAAATATGCAACAGATTGCTAGAGTAACAATTAGTTGTCCAGAGGTAAACCATGAAGACGACGGAAAACTTATACGACTTCCTGGATCCCTGCAAGAGCTACTAGATATCGCTGCCCAAAAATTTAGCATATCTCCTAGAAAAGTTTTAACGAAGCAGGGAGCGGTGATTGATGATATACGGCTAATTAGAGACGGCGATCATCTCATTATTGCTAGCAACAATTGGGTTCGTAGGTAAACACCACAATGCATGATAGAGAGATCAGAAGAGGATCAAATGCATACATGTATGTTGTAGCCTTTTAGATCTTAAACATAGGATTTTGTTTTCCTTAGGGCCTTGTTTGATTACGAGTAGTGTAAATTATTTTCTTCTAGTGATTTATTTATGATATTAGTAGTAGGTAAAGTATTGATCACACACAGTTTATGCACATGCCGACTTCATTTTCATTTCTGAAATTTTGTCTCTTTTCAGAACCATTTAATTTCTAAATGTTTCCTGCTTTTTATAAAGACATAATTAGTAAAGTGTGGGGCCGTGAACTCACGCACCCATTTCATTTTCCAAAACTTGTTTCGTTTTAAATTCCTCAGGTTTTCATAAAAGAAGCATGTCTTCCACTCCGAAAACATTTATAAAACAGTAAAAAGCGGGGTCATGAACTCACCTTAATTTCCTCGCTTAGCTAGCAAACAAAGCCTGAAATCTCGACCGACTTCCTCGTGCCCTAATACAACAAAGGACACCTTAAAAGTCCATCACATAAAAACCTAGCCTATTATCCGGCTAAAAGATAGTTTATCCAAATATCTAGACTCGTGTGTATTAACTCGAGTCCTAATATGCCTTAACTCGACGAACCGATCGTGACTTATCTTACTTATGCGTTAACACACAACATAGTAACCAAGTTGCGCACTTGTCACTATTCGTGTATACACTTGAAGATTGTTTATAATGAAATATACAACAAATATCGCCTTCGTTTATGCTTATAAGTTTTATAAAATTTTGGCAGAGTTTCCTCTGTTTTTGTACAAACCAGGCAACACAAGTCGCCTACAATTTTCCCAAAAATTAATTTCCAAATACAAGACTACAATCCATTTATCCGCAACTTCCATTTAAACGAGACTTTATACGTTACGACAACTTTTGTAAATATACATATTTATATAAGTATTCATATTTATATAAATATACTTGTACACAAATGGTCCAACAATTTTAGTCTGACGACAAAACACAAGTCACGTTTTAATATACAAGTTTTTGTTTATCTTCGTATATGGTTCATCGCGAGTTAACACATCTTATTCGTTTATAATTATTATATGTTTTATAAATACAAGTTCAAAATATAACAATTGAATTATACCGAATCGCATACGTGAGACCCGACACACCGCTTTATCTCGAATGGTGCGTAGACAGAGGCTGAATCTGACCCGTTGACTGCTCATTTGACCGAGCCAGTATGTTTGACCAGATCTGACCCGTTTGACTCGGGTTGACCAAATCTGACAGGATGCAAAACGAAACCCGGACCATCACGAACTTGTACCGAATCTGACCTGAACGTACAACACAAACCGAGCCCCAAACGTAACCCAAACCATCGGACCCCTAAAATGAAACCAAGACCTGAGACCAACCGACTCACCCATGAAAGGATACCCGGGACTTGAACCAAGCAGATCTGACCCGAGATCTAAACCGAACACGAACCTGACTTGAGCCGGACCCAACCTGAACCCACTATCGGCCGCACCTGACCACCACCCGACACCGGCTCCACAACCAGTCAAACCAAACCTGACCACGCAGCCAAACCATCCCTGAACCAAAACCAAGCCGGAGACGAGAAAGACGCGAGAACCAGTATATCCGAACCAAATCGAGCCTGAGCCACAACCGGACACCACCACCCGAACCAACCACCACAGCCACCATCATCTGCAGACCTGTCACATACACAGCCCGTTTCTGCAAATACATTACGCCACCGCCGCTGCTCCCTTGAACCACCACCATCACAGCCCTAATCAGCTAAGAGGCCGCCGCCACCTCTATCCACCTGGTGAGCCATCACCACAGCCCATCTCGGACCTGGAACCATGCGCCACCACCACCACAAAGCACCACAGCCTGATTTGGGCCTGAAACCAAGCGCCGCCACTACCATAAGGTGGGTGGTGGCTGGCCGCTGCTGCAACAGAGGGAGGAGGGAGAGAGACGAGGGAGGGAGAGGTGGTAGGGAGAGAGAGAGACCTGCGAGAGAGAGGGAGAGAGATGCGAGGAGAGAGAGTAGAGAGAGGTTGCAGAGATTGGGGGGGGGGGGTTGTCTACGGGTGTCAAAATGAAGAAGGAAGAAGATAAGTTTCCTTTTATAGCTAGGGTTTGTTGGTAGGTGACTTGTTCCGAGCATAAATATAAATATTTTCGATGAACGTATAAACGTAAAACGTCTCGGTTTTATTCTAGGCCCGATAATTAATTATTAAAAGTAGTCGGTTTTGTTCGAAATACAAAACCGAGCATAAATATAAATATTTTCGATGACCGACGCGTGTTTTCAGAACACGCGTTTAAATCGCGTTAATTAAATCGGTCGCAGTTTCGATTGTTAAAACGATCAGTAAACTTCCGAAACTTAATAATTAACAATATTTGTAATAAATATTTATTTCTAATCATAAAAATCACGTCAGTGTAGATCGGAAGTTGCCGGGTGTCACAGTACAAAGATGAACATGTGATGTTTTATCTTAATTAGACATGAAAACATTTTTTTTTATTATATAAGGGAGTGAACATAATAAATATAAATATATTATTTGTGTAAATGGATAATTAATTTTACTTTAATTTAAAAATATTGAATTGTTACACTTGAGTATATTTGCGACATACAAAATAAACACATTACAACTTTAAACCTCTAAGGTCATTAATAATTTCATTAGACAAGAAAAAACTGTTTTATTATATTTGAAGGTCTGTTTACTAAAAAAACTTTAAAAAGCCAATCGTCTTTTTAAGGAAAATTTCTTTAGTAAAATATGTTACTTTCACGACAGTAGTTAATAGTACTGATCAGATGTTTAATACTAAATATAATCAAAAGTAAACAAACACTTTAAATACCTAATCTAAACAAATATATATAAATACTTGGAACCACATATGAAAACACGGAAGACTATATATTTTTTTAAAACAATTACTCATCAAATTAAACTTCAAATATCTAGAATCAGTTAAGTTCATTGTTTTTAAAAGCGCTGTTAGTAAAAACAGTTGTTTATTCAAACAGATGATTTTCAAACACTTTACTTAAAACAGATGTTGTATTAAACCATTCTTACTAAGAATATCATAACATTTATGATTAACAATTGTTGGTGTAAATTTATATCAAAACTGACCAACCTTTGCCGACCTAAAATAACAACATTCAAGACTACAAAATAAAGAGTCATCAATTTAATTCATTTAAACTAAGATTTACAATTAATCATCACCAAACATGAAAGCATTGTATCAACATCAAAATATTTTCACTCCTTACCATGCGATCAATTTTTAGTTATAACCAATATTCCAAATGATTGATCAAACTTGAAATTACACTAGTCACCCATTTCCAATCCTTTGGACTTTATAAAGTTTACCCATCTCCTAATTGCAAACCTATAAAGTGATAATATAAAAATGTTAGTTATATTATTAAAATTAAATGCAAATTTAATTATTAAAATTTAAGTAATACCTTTGGTTATCCTTATATTTTTCCACATATAATTTACACTCGTTCACTTCACCATCATTCACTTGAACAAAAATCTTATGCGGCAAACTACTCTTAGCTAATCTAACTATTGAAGCATGAAGCCGCTGAAAAGTAGATGTATTTATAAAATTATTAGTTAACTAAGCTCAGTAAGATAATGAAAAATATAAAACATAATCTAATATGTAACTTAGATAACGTTTAGCAATCGCTGCATCATGCTCATAAACTTGAAAACTAATATTCTGATCCAAATCATCTACCTGTACAACCATTTTAAACAAATGTATTACTACATGACTTGTACAAAAATTCTAAACAAATATATAAACGTGTTTTTAACCTGCATATGAAGCTGAGAATTATCATACATTTCAATATCTTCACCTGATTGTTCAGATTGGTGAGTTTGCTCAAAAAGAGTAGTAGCATTGTTTAAAAAGACCTTCATTTCAAATGTGAAGGGGTCTCTCATCTACAGAAAGACAAAATAAAAAACATCCAACTTAAGATCTTTAAATACATTCAACCATCCATCATACAAATAACAGTATTTCTTGAAGGAAATTATCTTTCACTGCCATGAATAATAGCCACATACAATAGTTACAAAATCTTCAGTAAGTTTAACATCACGATAGACACAAGAAAAAACTATCAGGTACTTTCTGTGAGTAAACCAAATAAAAAAATTAGTTATTTGTTATTTTTAATGGTAAATATACGTATAACAATAGTATGAAAATACGTACTAAAAAATCGCTTGAAGGGTCATATATAAACTGTATGTGACACCCGGCATGTTCGGCTTAAACATTTTGGTAAAACATAAGTCTACCTTCGCGAGAAACATTTATAAACGGACTTAATTAGGCTAGTTGAGTCAGGTTATGATACGATTGTCCAGGGTTCAATGATCTGGAGGATCATTGGGAGTCATGTAACACCCCAAAATCATCCTTTCGCCTAATTACGCCATTAGGCGTGATTAGCAAAATAATAAAGTGATACTCGAATAATGAGAACTTGGGTTATGTCCTATTATGGGAATAACACTAGTTTTGCTAAATGAGTTTTAACAACAAAAGACTTTGGAAAAACTTGAGGGGCCATAGTTGCCAATATGATGAAGTGGGGTTTATTAATAAAAATAAAACAAATAAAACATACACAATGTGTGTGTGTGTGTGTGTGTTCGTATGATCTTCAGGAGACCCCAAGAAGGGCTCCAACCCTAACTCATCTACCAAGCACAAATCTGCTCAAATCAAGGGGGTTTCTTGATGCATGATGAAATTCTTGTTTATCTAGTGTTCTACACATCACAAGGTATCTTTAGACCCATTTGATTTCACCTAAAACACTTGTATGTGGAAGATGGTAAATTAGGGTTCACATTAAAAACGTGAATTCCTAGCTTCTATGGATTTCTATGTGTTAGTAGACATCAAGGAAGCTATAAAACGTGATGAATTGTTATATGATGTTGATTCATATGAATTTGTGAATTCTCATTATGTATAAGTAGTGGGTTTTTACCCTAAACATGAATTACCCTACTATGTGGTAAATCTTGCAACTATATGTGATTTGCATCATGTATGTATGCTAATTGGTGAATTGATCATGTGCAAATGGTTAGCTAAGCCATGGTGGAATCTAGAAAGTCTTGAACACCTAGAACTAACATGATGAAATTAGTGCATATAAGGTGTTTGATGAAATGCTTGAATGAGAAAATAAATGTGTAGAACATGTATGAACATGAAAACTAGAAATGTAAATATTGAGCTTGAGGAAAAATGAATACATGATGCCATGGATTATGAAAGAAATCCCTATTATGTGTTCTAACAAAAAAAGGGTTTGACATGTCCCTAAGTTAGGTACAAGGACTAGGGAGAAAATGAGTCAAACGGATGCAAGCTCAATGCGTACGGAAGCGAAACGGATATAAGGTAAGTAATACTTACACTACTAGTCTACAAATACAACTCTTGTATTGAAATAAGTGTTTAAACTTTGAAGTGGGAAAAAAGGTATGACCTCAAGGGGTGAAACCTACTAATCGAGTGATTGATGCGATTTCATGTCAAAACAAAATTCTTAGTCATAAACGAGTCATATGGTGTTGATCAAATGATGGAAATCATCAATTGGGTCAACCAATAAAGCCATATGGTAAACAAGAGTCTAAACTCAGATTTTTGATGAAAATCACATGAATAAGGAAGTTAAGTAATCATGAGTCTTAATGGGTCGAAGGGGTGATTCCCTCACCATTCAACCCCGACATTAAAATCCAGTTATCTAAGCTTTAAGAAACTTGTGGATAACGGGTCAAATGGTAAATGCAATACCATTGAGTCCCAAGAGACTAATGTGGTCAATCTAGAGTGTATGCAGGAGAACACTTGGAAAATTGGGCACTCGTTGCCTAAGTAATCCATATGGGTGCAAGGTATGGGTCAACGCCACCCGGTAAGTCCATAGCTAAATAAACGCCTTTGGGCGAAGCAATGTAGGTACTAAAGCTACTCACATAAAGTGTGGGGGTCAACCAAGTAAGTTATTTCCATCACCATGTCTAATGCGCGCTAATGCGCTTAGAATTTACTAAATAAGAGAAAACTTTAGAAAAGGTGAAAATCTAAGTCCGGAAGGACTTAGAGGTTTTTAAACAAGTCAATGAGTTAAAAGCAATGGGTTGAATCAAAAGTGTCACCATGGATGGCTAAACTTATGGATTTGGCTATAAAGGGGCATTTTGGGAATTTATAGATTTACTAAAGGTTAAATCTAACAACTAAGTCATAATGACACAAAACGAAAATGCTTTTAGTTGAACATGTGTCCAATGAGTTGACAATATGATTTCAATGACTTTGGTGTGATTAAAAAGTGTCTTGTCTAGTCCAAGGCCTTAATGGGTCGATTTGGGTAAAAATCGACATAAATATTTAAAACTGGGAACCGGGTCTTAATGACATAAATCAGATGATGTTTTTAGTTAAACAAGAGTCCAATAAGTTCACAAAATGATTATTATGCTTTTTGAATAGTCTAATGAGGTTTTGTAAAATCTATGGCCTTAACGAGTCGTGGTTCCCCTTTTTGGATATGATCCAGAACCTAAAAGGGGGATCCAGGACCTAAAAGGGGATCCAGAACCTCAAGAGGATCCAGAACCTAAAAAGGGGATCCATGACCTAAAAGGGGATCCAGAACCTCAAGAGGATCCAGAACCTAAAAAGGGGATCCAGGACCTAAAACGGGATCCAGAACCTAAAAAGGGGATCCAGGACCTAAAAAGGGGATCCAGAACCTAAAAGGGGATTAATGCTGGAAATTATAGTAACAAAACTCTTTTTCTTATACTTTCCATCCTACTCGATTCTAGTAACGTTTAATGGGTTAATTAATCGTGTTTAACCCACAGGTACTCGGTTGCACTGGATGGATGATGATCAAGACTTGTTAGAAGAACCGAACACACTCGAGCACTCATCAAGCTTCCGCATTTGAAGTTCCCGATTAAACGCAGGATTTAGTACATGTTTTTAGTAAACCTAATTACAAAAATTTTGTTGGGACCTATAATGTAGAAATCATAATGGGTTGGATTTCACAGATATCAAAGTTTAAATCGGGAGTGTTATTCAATAAGACTAAAGCCCGTAAGTTTTAAAGTTAATCGCGTGTTTACGGGTTAGGGCCTTACAAGTCATTTTGGGAATACACTAGTAGATGATAACATAACATGATAATATGTGCTACAAGGTGTGAACATGATTATACGTGCCTATATGTGCTAAACATGTGTTAGAATTGCATGACAATATGTTAGAATGTGTTTAAATACGTTAAAACAACAAAACTGGAAAAACTGGAAAACACAAGTCTTGGTTCAACCCATGGCGTGGGGGCGAACCTGGAAATGAGCCTTGGTTCGACCCTTGGATAAGGGGCGAACCTGGAATAAACCACAAAACAAGTTTATTCGACCTTGTAAAGGGGCGAAGGTGGCACCTTCGACCCCATACAAGGGGCGAATGTGGAGTTAGTATAAATACCACACTTTGTCATTTTTCACCATTTCACAAACCCTAGCTGTCTCTAAACACTCTCAAACGATTTTAATCACTAAGGAAGGAGCTTTTGCTCTTGTTTTCATAATCTAACCTACAAACAACATCTAATCAAGAATCCAAGGTGTGTTCTTAATCCTAAACCCTTTTTAAAGCACTTTGACTTCTTTTTCATCTAACCCTAAATGTCCAGATCTGTTCTAATGATGTTTTTATGATTAAAAACCTTTTAAACATCTTTCTAAACCTAAAACTTATCATTAAACATAGGTTTTCATATCAATAAACATATGTTAATTATGTTTTATGTAATATTATGTGTTGTTTAATGATTTGTTGTTGTACTAATGTTAGAAACATGATCTAGGACTGCTATTGATGTTAGTTTAGGATTGTTTAAGGTTACAATTAGATGGATGATGATATCATGTCTAATATGGGGATTTTGATAAATCTAGGGCTTGATGTATTCTAGTATTATCAATAGAACTATTTGGGGTTTTCATATACACGATAAACTGAGCATTTTAAGATGATTATGAAAAGATTTCAAAAAGTTTCCAAATTGGGGAAAGATTTCATGCATGATGTGACACTTTCATAATTTTTGCCATTTTGGGAAAGGGCTAAAACGAACAGGTTTTGGGGCAAAACTAGTGGGGTTTTGTGGGGATATGTTATTCATACTTAACTGCTGTGATTGATGATGTTTCAGGATGTTTTCGGATGTTTTTGAAGCGTTTTGTGGAAAAGCACTCTGCCAGGGTCGAACCTGGGCACCTTCGACCAGTCAAGGGGTCGAAGGTGGAATCCCAGGGTCGAACCTGGACAATGTTGGTCGAATCTGTTTCAATGGATCGAGTGTGGCTTAAAATGGGTCGAACGTATCTCAAAAGGGTCGAACGTGGTAAAAAAGGGACGAAGGTGGAACTGAAACTCCTGGTTCGACCCTATGGAATCAAAAATGAGATTTTTGATATAAACTAAGTGCTTTATGCTTGAACCTTCTGTGTAATCTATGTATACTTGATTAGTTAGGGTAATGAGTCACCAACGGGATGTCGGGACGGTCTAGTGTGTCAGTTGAACATTCAAAACACGCTTTAAAACATACTTGGTCACGATCTGGACAATCGGGGACTAGATAACCTTATGGTTATTAGTCGGAACACTTATGTGAACATTTTGATAGATCTCCGGTAATGGGATTATCAAGGGCTTGGCTTTCTTATATTACTGAAGAACGCAACCTAAGGTGAGTTCACAGCCCCACTTTTATTGCTTTAACTTTTGGGGGGAGAGAACATGCGCTAAACTTATTTTGGTAACGTATGTCATACTATGGTTTAAACTTTGCGTTGCTATACGATCTTTGAAAGTCCGGGGGAAACCATGAATGTGCGGGGATGCACAACGGGGGAAGTGTGAATAGATCTATTGGGCATGACCTGCCCCACTCGACGGCTTGGAGGGCCGGGCGGGTGCATATTGTCTCGAACTGGTAACATTGGTAACATGCTGAACATTTCGGGCTGAACATTGCTAAACATTGCTAAACGTGTCTAGTAATGGTTTTCCAATCGTAGTAGTAACAAAACATACGCCTAGCTAGCATACTTGGTAACTTTGATATAGTATGGACATGGTAACATTTTGGTAACACTGTGGTAACATTTTGGTAACATATTGAACAAACCTGTGAACTCACCAGTATTATATATGCTGACGTCTTTTTGGCATGTTTTCTCAGGTCACTAAGGTAGCAACGGTTGGACTAGGCACACGGGTCTGCATTGGCGTCTAGGCTTAGTTGCACGTTTTGAAATAAGTGTCTTGAATACTTTGGTACACTGTTTTGTAGCTGATTAAATTCTTTAAATGCTTCCGCTTATGAAATCTATGTTTTTGAGTTTACGTAATTCATATAGTGTTGTTTATTGTGACCGTTGACTTGGATCCTGGTTTGTCATGCGCCTCGCGGTAAAACTCTACAGTGGAAATTTGAGGGTGTGACAGATTGGTATCAGAGCCAATGGTTATAGTGAATTAGGATTGCATGTTGAGTCTGGTCTATAGCCGGGTCGCACACACTAGACGGTCACATACTTTGAGTCGCTTAGTGGGATACGTACTAGCTTTGTCGGGGTGTCTTTGTATCATCATCATACTTCTATGTTACATCATCCACTCTCACTTGGGTTCTTACCTACTCTTGTTTTCTTCTTCGGGACTTGAAGAAGGAAAGGAATGACTAGTTGACTTTTGCACACACATGCTCTCTTACACTTACATATATCGTAACACGTTACTAGGTGATGATATTCGGTGACCGGAGTCTAAACTAGGAGTACATTTGGAGGACCATGTAGAGTAGTTTATCATTTTGGGTGCACACGAAATCATAAACTGAAATGCATGAGAATCCCGGTGGACTTTGAGTTTGGATGTACAGTCCTGGATTTGTCCATAGGTTAACCCTTGTAATTTCTTGTGTTTGGCACTAGAGGTGAATCTGAATCCCTCAATTTCTTGATTGTCAAATCATGTCTGGTGCTCGTGGTGGTGGACGTCATGGTGGCGGCGGTGGTGGTTGTGGTAACATCAACATGACCCAAGCTGAACTGAACAACTTGTTGCAACAATAAGTGAACATGGCCATGGCTACTTTCCAGGCTGGACTTAATGCCATGGGTGGTGAGTCGACAACTATTGACTCTACTTCATTCTTGGGTGTCATGTCTTTTCTTTTGTGTTTTATTCGTGTGTCATGTCTCAGGTGTTGCTGTCAATCCACCTCCACCTCAGTGCTCTTATAAGAAGTTTCGGGACTGTCAGCCCCATAACTTCACTGGAACTGAGGGAGCGGTGGGACTGCTCCGATGGCTGGAGAAGGTTGAATCTGTGTTTGTGATGTGCAACTGTCCCGCTGGGGACCGGGTTAAGTATGCTACTGCGACATTTGAGGGGCCTGCATTGTCATGGTGGAATGCTACTGCCCAGAACATGGGTTCGGGGGAGGCTATTGCTATGCCTTGGGCGGATTTTGTGCATCTTTTGAGGAGCGAGTACTGTCCAAGAGAGGAAGTACAGAAGTTGGAGCATGAGGTCTGGAGCTACAAGATGGTTGGGTCGGAGATAGAAGAGTACACTGTGAGGAGGAACGAGTTAGCGGTGTTGTGTCCTGATTTGCACACACCCGAGTATAGGAGGACCGAGCACTACGTTTATGGGTTAGTTCCGGAGATTGCAGGGTTGGTGGCTGCCGGGAATCTTCCCACACTTGCTGAAGTTGTTCGATCGGCTCATCGAATGACTAACCTGAAGGTGGCAGAAGGTGTTTTGCCTCCTAAGGGTACTACTGTGAAGGGCTCTAAGGGGAACAAGAGGAAGTGGGATAACTTGGGGAAGGTGCCGTGCCAACACCATCTCAGCCGGTGAAGAAGTTTGCTTCGTCTGGGTCTTCTTCGGGATAGAAGTCGGGTGGGTATGTTGGGAAGCATCCTAAGTGCAACAAGTGTGGTTATCATCACTCTGGGGGTTGTGATCGAGCTTGTTGTCATCGGTGCCATCAGTTGGGGCATCTTTCTAAGGATTGCAGGGTGTCACTCTCCTCGACTCAGGCTCCTACTGCTCCTGCTCCTGCTGCTCAGGGGACCCTAGGAAAGCAGGGGTGCTATAACTGTGGTGACACGGTACATTTCAAGCGTGATTGTCCCAAGCTAAGACATGGCGAGAATGGGAAGGGCGGGAACAGTAACGGGAACAACGGGGTGGCGGTAGGACTACGCATGCTTTCGTCATTGGATCTGCAGAGGCTAGGCAGGATCCAGACACAGTTACCGGTGTGTTCCTTCTTAATGACCGCTATGTTTTTGTCTTGTATGATTCTGGTGCCGATAAGAATTTCATATCCGTGGACGTTTGTCGATTGCTAGATATAGTACCCACACCTTTAGAGGCTAAGTACTTGATAGAATTGACTGATGGTAAGAAAATCGAAGCGACACACATTCTTAGGGAATGTCGCTTGGAACTGTCAGGCTTGTCATTCCCCATTGACCTTATGCGGGTATCCCTGGGTAGTTTTGACATCGTTGTGGGCATGGATTGGTTATCGTTGTATCATGCGGAGATCGTTTGCTTCAATAAGGTCATTCGGATCCCTCTCCCTAATGGAGAGACTCTTTCGGTTCATGGCGAGAAGAGCGGTGCTCCGCTGAGTATCATTTCTAGCATGAAAGCCCTTAAGTATCTTCGAAAGGGTTATTCAGCCATTCTGGCACTTGTTTCTGTTTCGACTGACGATGAGAAGAAGCTCGAGGATATTCCTATGGTTCGTGACTTTCCCGATGAGTATGAAAAGCAGTCTTCGGAACGTCGGCTTCCTGAACGCGCAACTGGTGATAACCAGTTCGCAAATCAATCTTCGAGTAGTAACTAGAGCCCTAGAGCCGGTCAAAGAGATCATCAGTGCGAGGGAGAGGATAACGATTCTTGATGGTCACCTTGTTCAGCTCACGATAATCGATACACATGCGAAGACTTCCGTCCTTCTTCTTTACAAACAGAATAGGAGCTCCCCACGGGGAAGAACCCGGTCGTATAAAACCCTTTTCCAAGAGTTCCTGCAACTGTTTGAACAACTCTTGCATCTCGGGAGGTGCAAGACGATACGGAGCTCGGGCAATAGGAGCTGCACCAGGTGCAAGATCAATACCAAACTCAACCTGACAATAGGGAGGAATACCAGGTAAATCATCGGGAAATGGCGATTTTGAGTTCTTGGTCATGCCTTTTGGTCTCACTAACGCACCATCGGTGTTCATGGACTTGATGAACCGCGTTTGCAAGCCATACCTTGATAAATTCGTCATCGTGTTTATTGATGACATTCTGGTTTACTCTAAGAATAAGATGGACCATGAGGAACACTTGTAGTTGGTCTTGGAACTTTTGAGACGAGAGCGGTTGTATGCTAAGTTCTCAAAGTGTGATTTCTGGTTACGTGAAGTTCAATTCCTACGGCATGTGGTTAACGAACTAGGAATTCGTGTCGATCCAGCTATGATCGAAGCTATTAAAGACTGGGAAGCACCAAAGACGCCATCTGAGGTGCGGTAATTCCTAGGTCTTCCGGGTTACTATCGTCGTTTCATTGAAGGATTTTCGAAGATCGCTCAACCCCTCACCACTCTTACCCAGAAGGACCGAAAGTTCGACTAGGGTGAACCACAAGAATCGGCATTCCAGATGCTGAAACTTAAACTTTGTTCTGCACCTATCCTGTCCTTACCTGAGGGTACGGATGATTTTGTTGTGTACTATGACACTTCTATTCGTGGTCTCGGTTGCGTGTTGATGCAACGAGGCAAGGTCATTGCTTATGCTTCTCGTCAACTCAAGGTTCAGGAGAAGAACTACACTACCCATGACCTGGAATTGGGTGCAGTGGTTTTTGCGTTGAAAATCTGGAGACATTACTTGTACGGTACCAAATGTGAAGCATACACCGATCACAAGAGTCTTCAGCATATTTTTGCCCAGAAGGAGTTAAACATGCGGCAGCGTCGCTGGGTTGAACTCCTGAACCATTATGACTGTGCTATTAAGTATCATCCTGGCAAGGCGAACGTTGTGGCGGACGCCTTGAGCAGGAAGGAATCTGCGAAACCTCGTCGTGTTCGAGCCTTACAGCTCACCATTCATCCATCTTTGTCTGACCAAATCCGTTCTGCACAACTGAAGGTTTCGAAGGAAGAAAATGCACAGTGCTAACAAGCATCTTGAGCTCAGGTCCGATGGCTTACACTATTTCACATAGCGTGTTTGGGTCCCTTTGTTCGGGTGATTACAGGAGCTTGTCTTGGATGAAGCTCACAAATCCGGGTATTCTATTCACCCTGGCTCCGATAAGATGTGTTAGGATTTGAAGATACTTTATTGGTGGCCAAACATGAAGGCTGATATAGCTTCATACGTGAGCAAATGCTTGACTTGTGCTAAAGTCAAGGTGGAGTATCAGAAGCCGTCTGGTCTCCTACAACAACCAAAGGTTCCAGAATAGAAGTGGGAACGAATCACGATGGATTTTTGTCACTAAGCTACCGAAGTCACCAAGTGGTTACGATATGATTTGGGTGATTGTCGATAGGTTGACAAAATCGGCGCGTTTCATACCTATTAAGGAAACTGATGGGCTCGAGCGGTTAGCTCGACTTTACCTTAAGGAGGTGGTTGCTCGGCACAGGGTGCTTGTTTCTATTATCTCTGATCGTGATTCTCGTTTTGGTTCGCGTTTCTGGAAGGCTCTGCACAAGGCTTTGGGTACTCAGTTGGATATGAGTACGGCTTATCATCTGCAAACTGACGACAGAGTGAGCGGATGATTCAAACCTTGGAAGACATGCTCCGGGCATGTGTTATCGATTTTGGCAAAAGTTGGGAGATTCACCTGCCGTTGGTGGAGTTCTCTTACAACAAAGCTCTTTCTGGACGGAAATGTCAATCTCCTCTTTGTTGGGCCAAGGTGGGCGAGAGCCAGCTCATTGGTCCGGAACTAGTGTACGAAACTTCAGAGAAAATCGTACAAATTCGTAACCGTTTGGTAGCCGCGCGGGATTTTTAGAAGAGCTATGCCGATCGCCGTCGCAAACCTTTGGAGTTCCAGGTTGGGGACAGGGTACTTCTGAAAGTTTCACCATGGAAGGGCGTCATACGCTTTGGAAAGCGTGGCAAGCTTAACCCTCGTAATGTCGGATCGTTCGCAATCCTGGAACGGATTGGATCGGTGACATACAGACTTGATTTACCGGCAGAGCTCGGTAGTGTTCACAACGTCTTCCATGTGTCTAACTTGAAGAAGTGTTTGGTTGATGAATCTCTTATTGTACCACTGGAAGAGATCAAGGTTGATGATCGTCTTCGCATTGTGGAGGAACCTATTGAGATTCTCGACTACAAGATTCATAATCTTCGTCGGAGTAAAATCCACATCGTTAAAGTTTGTTGGAACTCGAATCGCGGACCGGAGTTCACGTGGGAACGGGAGGATCAGATGAAAGCTAAGCATCCTCATCTTTTTTCCAAAACGTGCATTCGAATCTAGGCACGTTACCGCTGAAGCTGAATGAATCTCGGGGCGAGATTCCTTTCAACGTGGGGATGATGTGACACCCGGAAAATTTTCTTTTCTTTTCGTTTTCTTCTTTTCGTCTCTTTCATTTTTGGGCTTTGTGCAATTTTCGGGACAAAAATTCTTTCAACGTGGGTATGATGTGACACCCGGCATGTTCGGCTTAAACATTTTGGTAAAACATAAGTCTACCTTAGTGAGAAACATTTATAAACGGACTTAACTAGGCTAGTGGAGTCAGGTTATGAGAGGATTTTCCAGGGTTTAATGATCTGGAGGATCATTGGGAGTCATTTTGGGAATACACTAGTACCAGGTCCCATTGTTGGTGAAATTACATGAACTGAATCAAGTAGGACAGGTAGATTTATTAACACATGTGTAACATAACATGATAATATGTGCTACAAGGTGTGAACATGATTATACGTGCCTATATGTGCTTAACATGTGTTATAATTGCATGATCATACGTTAGAATGTGTTTAAATACGTTAAAACGACAAAACTGGAAAAACTGGAAAGCACAAGTCCTGGTTCGACCCATGGCGTGGGGGCGAACCTGGAACAAACCACAAAACAAGTTCATTCGACCTTGTAAAGGGGAGAAGGTGGCACCTTCGACCCCATACAAGGGTGAATGTGGAGTTAGTATAAATACCACACTTTGCCATTTTTCACCATTTCACAAACCCTAGCCGTCTCTAAACACTCTCAAACGATTTTAATCACTAAGGAAGGAGTTTTTGCTCTTGTTTTCATAATCTAACCTACAAACAACATCTAATCAAGAATCCAAGGTGTGTTCTTAATCCTAAACCCTTTTTAAAGCATTTTGATTCGTTTTCATCTAACCCTAAATGTCCAGATCTGTTCTAAGGATGTTTTTATGATTAAAAACCTTTTAAACATCTTTCTAAACCTAAACCTTATCATTAAACATAGGTTTTCATATCAATAAACATATGTTAATTATGTGTTATGTGATATTATGTGTTGTTTAATGATTTGCTGCAGTACTAAGGTTAGAAACATGATCTAGGACTGCTATTGATGTTAGTTTAGGATTATTTAAGGTTATAATTAGATGGATGATGATATCATGTCTAATTTGGGGATTTTGATAAATCTAGGGCTTGATGTATGCTAGTATTATCAATAGAACTATTGGGGGTTTTCATATACATGATAAACTGAGCATTTTAAGATGATTATGAAAAGATTTTGAAAAGTTTCCAAATTGGGTAAAGGTTTCATGCATGATGTGACACTTCTATAATTTTTGCCATTTTGGGAAAGGGCTAAAACGAACAGGTTTTGGGGCAAAACTGGTGGGATTTTGTGGGGATATGTTATTCATACTTAACTGCTGTGATTGATGATGTTTCGGGATGTTTTCGGATGTTTTTGAAGCGTTTTGTGGAAAAGCACTCTGCCAGGGTCGAACCTGGGCACCTTCGACCAGTCGTGGGGTCGAAGTTGGAATCCCAAGGTCGAACCTGGACAATGTTGGTCGAATCTGTTTCAATGGGTCGAATGTGGCTTAAAATGGGTCGAACGTATCTCAAAAGGGTCCAACGTGGTAAAAAAGGGGCGAAGGTGGAACTGAAACTCCTGGTTCGACCCTCTGGAATCAAAAATGAGATTTTTGATACAAACTAAGTTCTTTATGCTTGAACCTTGTGTGTAATCTATGTATACTTGATTAGTTAGGGTAATGAGTCACCAACGGGATGTCGGGACGGTCTAGTGTGTCGGTTGAACATTCAAAACACGCTTTAAAACATACTTGGTCACGATTTGGACAATCGGGGGACTATATAACCTTATGGTTATTAGTCGGAACACTTATGTGAACATTTTGAAAGATCTCCGTTAGTGGGATTATCAAGGGCTTGGCTTTCTTATATTACTGAAGAACGCAACCTAAGGTGAGTTCACGGCCCCACTTTCACTGCTTTAACTTTTGGGGGAGAGAACATGCGCTAAACTTATTTTGGTAACGTGTGTCATACTGTGGTTTAAACTTTGCGTTGCTATACGATCTTTGAAAGTCCCGGGGGAAACCATGAATGTGCGGGGATGCACAACGGGGGAAATGTGGATAGATCTATTGGGCGTGACCTGCCCCACTCGACGGCTTGGAGGGCCGGGTGGGTGCATATTGTCTCGAACTGGTAACATTGGTAGCATGCTGAATATTTCGGGCTGAACATTGCTAAACGTGTCCAGTAATGGTTTTCCAATCGTAGTAGTAACAAAACATACGCCTAGCTAGCGTACTTGGTAACATTGATATAGCATGGACATGGTAACATTTTGGTAACACTCTGGTAACATTTTGGTAACATATTGAACAAACCTGTGAACTCACCAGCATTATATATGTTGACGTCTTTTTGGCATGTTTTCTCAGGTCGCTAAGGTAGCAACGGTTGGACAAGGCGCACGGGTCTGCATTGGCATCAAGGCTTAGTTGCACGTTTTGAAATAAGTGTCTTGAATACTTTGGAACACTGTTTTGTAGCTGATTAAATTCTTTAAATTCTTACGCTTATGAAATCTATGTTTTTGAGTTTACATACTTCATGTAGTGTTGTTTATTGTGACCGTTGACTTGGATCCTGGTTTGTCATGCGCCTCGCGGTAAAACTCCGCAGTGGAATTTTGAGGGTGTGACACTGTATGAACGTATTCCCGCAAATCAAGTTCCGGAAGCAGGACATTAACAAAGTATCTTTAGAAACATACTCAAATAATAATATATCATGTACTTTAAGTGCCATATCCTTAACAACAGTTTGCCATCCTTCATTGAACTCGGCTTCATTTAAAAAATGCTTCCTTAAAACAACTTCTTGTTTCTTTCTATCTGTTGTAGTAGTTATAATTAAATGATTATCCATAGATTTAGAAGGATGAAAAGCTACCGACAACGTTTTCAGATAAATTCTATAAAGACACAAAATTTTAAAAAAAATGTAAGAAACAAAAAGACTTTATTACAAGTTTTAAAACTAATATAACTTTTAATAACATAATAAATACCAGATTTTCAGCTTTAAGATCCACAACACATCCAATGAATGAGGCCATTTCAACTGTTTAACACATTAGAATTAATGTAAAACAAATTTTAAGAAAAGTATATTATTTCAGATGAATGATAAAAATATAACCACAATAAATATAAACATAAGATAACTTGATTTAAAAATGTTTTTACCTGATTTAATGTTTGGGAACTTAACTTTAGTAATTGTAAATAATTGATATGTAGATTATAGATTGAGTTGGAAGTCTTTTAATTTGTTGACAACATTGATAGAAAACTTTAACACTGATAATAGACAGCTTATATATTTAGTGGGGACACCGATGTATTTTACACTATAATGAGTTGTATTTGATATATTGTATTATAATAATGCACTTAGACATTCAATATTATATTAATCATGTGTTCCAGTAAAAGGATTTTACAAACATCTGATAAAATCCTAGATACTATTGCCATATCGTCAAATCATTCTACAGTAGATTAAATATGTGCTGACGTTTATCATCTATTGTGCCTTAAATGTCTGTTCACTCCAATAGAATTTCAATTAACTTATTTTACAAAAAATCATAAGGATACATGTTGATCAACCTTAGTATCTTCTGTGTCTCAGATGCATTAAAATTATGATATGGGCTCAAAGTACCCATACACTACGTGATTCGGTATTTACCAAGTTCAAATGTTTGCCAAGCTCGTGGATTTTCAACTCTAGCACCATTTTGAAATTATCAAACTAATGATAATGAGGATTGGTGATGTTAGTCTTTTTTCTTCTAGTTAGTACTTTCCACGTTAGTGTAATCATTGTCCATGTCAATCATTTCAGTCCAAAATATGTCAAAATTTTCGTAATCTTATCTTTTATATCTTTTCTAAGCATCTGTTCGTCAAATTTTAAAAACATCTGACAACATACGTATATCTTTTCTAAGAGATTTAACAAACATCTGATAACATACTAAAGACTGTTACGTATCGTCAAATCATACGACAGTAGTTTAAATATCTGATGACGTTTATAATCAGTTTTACTGTAAAAATGATCTTTTTTAAAAATATGAATTTCTTATCCAGTATATTTAAAATATGGTTGCATTAATTTGTGTTCAATGTATCTGTTATACAAATAACATAAATAAAAAAACAAATATTTTACTTAAATATTATGCTATTACATCAAGATCTACTAAATTACAAAAATATATAAATAAAAAAGATAAATAAACATAACATTTAAAATGAATTTAAAAACTTAATCTTCAACTCCATAGAATACTTAAGTGACTTTACAATATCAGAAATTATTTCTATCTGCTCCAAATCACTTTTTATCGCATCGATGTAAAACACTACACCAACGTCACGAATTGTTGATGGTGGCAAACCCTTCAATTTCTCGACTACCTTTGTTTTTTTATCAAAACAGTTTGAAATACGCGTGAAAGTTTGCTTCAACACATCTTTATACAATGTATCTTTGTCATACTGCATAAGAACTTGTCTAATTAAATCCATCTTCAAATCCACTGCGAGTACTGCTGGTGAAGATGACGAGGCCATAACTTGAAAAAAGCAATAAAAGTATGCTATATAATATATGAGTATATAGTAGAATTTTTAGTAAAAGATCTACATATTTATAAGCCGATAGTTGAAATAATAACCAAAGTTACCCATTTTGTATAAATTACCAAAATTTAATGCTATAAATGCGGTAGATGAAAAACTATCTTTACAAGTGCCAAGTGTAAAATCTAAAGAGTTGCAAGTTAAACGTCACTGCATAAAGTGTAAAACACATGTACCATAGCGTGTTTAAATTTATTTTATATTCACACCATATATATATATATATATATATATATATATATATACAAAACACTCTATTACAATGTACATCTAACCTTACAATAATCGAATACTTACATAACACAAAAACATGTCATCCTCCCAAAATTACCAAACCAGAGTCCAACAAACAGTTGATAAAATTCTGATTAAGGCTTTCAAAAAAGAATCTTTTGAAGAAGAAACAATAAGAAACTTATGTGGAATGGTTACATCTCTAGCAGTTACGGATCTAAGGAAAACGGCAAAACGATGTATGTTATGGCTGAAATTCCCGAATCAAGTGAACGAAACATAGCTCTACAGTACCTAGCAGATCAAAATGAACTAAACGACGATATTTTGAAGAAGATGAAAGGTCTTACCGGAAACATTATTTCCATCAGTAAGAAAAGGAAGCAGCGTCGTGAAGAAATTATGAAGAATCAGCAATAGTAACTGTAATTTCGGAAAAAAAATGTAATTTTGGATTAAAAATCCTTGAAAAATGAAATTAAATAGATGATGAAAACATTTATTTTACATAACACATTTTATAAACAAATAGTGATAACTTTTAAAATCCTCATAATTAACTTAATGTATTATTATTTTTTAATCAACAGAAATATGTATATATTAGTTTTTAATAAATAAATATATGCAAAAAATATCGAGTCACTTCAAAACTTGAGTTTCAAGGTAATGATTATTACTGCCAGTCAATAGGCCTAAAACTTTATGATGATCAATATACAGTTCAACAATGTAGATGGAAACTTGCAAAATACGGCGGTAATTAATGATAATGGTAATTATTTTTACTATTATAAAACAATTAAAAAAGGATACCATAAATTAACATTTTTATTTTAAATTAAACAAACAAACTTATTTACTTTTAGAAACTTAATCTGAACTCTTTTAATATGACCAGCAAAAATCTGGAGCCTTCGTAAAATGCATCGTTTTCATCAACTCAAGGTGCACACGTAAGGGTGTAATACGTAAGCTTCCAGGCTCATATTGAGCAGTCAGGCACTAACCGCGCGGACTCGACAAAATTCCTTACTATGATGTATCCAATAGTATCCGTCAAGGACAGAAAATTTTGCACTAGCGCGAGCAACGCTACAAGAGAACATATGGGAACACCGGTATCGACCCAAGGTCAAAATGGTTCCACTATTCCAGGAACAGGTGCAACAACGCCAAGACTAGATGAACCTACCATCAAAGGAATAACAACATTAGTAGAAAGGCTGAGTTGATCGATCATCTCAGAGCGGTAGGGTAACACCCTTACTGAGTAGACATATCTATATGCCTTTCAGGATTCAACGTTTCATAAAATCTCTGTAGTCATGTACTAAGGACCCCACCATTGCACACACTATGGGTGGGTCCACCCTGGTATTTTTGTAAGCATCAGCACGACACGTCAAGTGAGATGATTGTAACTAATCCAATAGGACGAGTAATAAAGAAGTGAGTCTTTCAACCCTTGTTAGTCCCTAAAAGTATGGGCTATAGCATTGCTCACATTCTTATGATACCTTCGGGTTTCGAGGCACATTCGGAGTCCCTTGTCACAAAGATGAGCCCCGCCCCGTCATGTGGGGATCATGGGATTATTTTCGACATTGATTTGTATAGCCGATCGTTAGTCGTCCAAAATGCACGTATAAAGGTCAAGGCTGGACACGGTGTCACTAATGCCTTATGTAGATGCATATATTGCGACTAATGCTATTGGATTGCGGATTACATAATGTTTTACCAACTGTCGAATGGTCGATTGAAGATTTAAGAACGGTCGAAGGTGGAGCTAAAGGGTCGAAGGTACACTGGGAGGTCGAAGGAAGAATTTATCTACTGTAATGTCTTGGTTCGACCATGTCGAATGGTCGAACCTGCACATTCGACCAAGTGATTTGGGCGAATGTGCAGGCCTATATAAGGTCAAGTCAGTTTTTGAATTGTAACTTTTGATCATTTTGTTTTCCCTCCCTGTGTGTGTTCTCCCTAGGTTTATTATTGAGTCTGTAAAAGTGTTTTAATCATTATAAACTACATTTTCAAGTGTAATTGATTATCCAAAGTGAATGAATTGAATATGTTTATGATGATTTTTGTGTTTTGCTAGTTTTATTATCATTTTGTGATCAATTCAGGGATTCCGCACCTTAATTGAACTTGTTTGATCATTATCTTTGTTGTTTAGACGATCCTACGCGCATACAAAGTGGTATCAGAGCCATTTGGATCAAACAACCACAAATTGATAATATTACAGCTGATTTGGACCCAAATTTGATCAAAACTTTCTGTTTTTCATTGATAAACTGAATTTGGTGTTAAATTGATTGATTTGACCTTGTTTTCATGGATAAAACTTAAAATTCTCTTTGTTAAACTTGTTCCAAATCCAATCCGAAGCAAAACCTGCTTAAAATCATCAAATTTCATCAACATTTGAAAATTTTTGATCAAAATAATTGATTTTCAAGAATAACTGTTTTTCAAACATGAAGGGTCGAACCTAGGGAGATTTGGTCGAAAGTGAGAGTTTGTGGTTGAACCAGGGATTATTTGGTCGAACGTGGAGTTTTATTTGGTCGAAGCTAGAAAGTTTGTGTGTGTTATTGTTCATTCGACCTTATTGGGTACATTTGACCAATCGAGTGGTCGAACGTGGGTTTAAACGGTCGAAAGTGAACTGAGTTTGTTATTTTCTACATTCGAACTTTATCAAATGGTCGAACGTGGACTGATTTTCACATTCGACCACACGATCAATCAAAAGGGTCGAACGTAGAAACTGTTATAAAATTTTTCTAATCGTTTCGTGTTTAATCATTTACAGATCGATATGTGGAATTTTCCTACAACGCCACGACCTAATACAACACCACAACAGCAGACAACCATGGATCCTTGGTCAGTAGCTGCTCAAAAGTCTAGTCAACCATCCCAACCGATTAACTACATAGCGATGACTAGTTCTATGCCCCAACAAATTGCACAACCACAACCACAAACGATGGCTGATTATTGGGGAGTAGCAGCAGCGGCGGTACACTTTCACACTACTAACGCGATCTCGACTCTTATTCAAGACTTATCTTCGGGTAGTGGAAGCCGTCCACCAAAGCTGATGGAAATGGTAGACTACAACACATGGAATACCAAGTTCAAGATTCATCTTGAGGGAATGGGATTAGAAGGAACGAAAGCTTGGCAGATGATTGCTAAGGGCTATGTTGATCTGATCTTGGAGAACACGGGTGAGCCGATTCCGTTGGAAAGTCTTGCTGAGGATGAGAAAAAGAAATTTGCTGTGGAAAAGAAGGCGTTTTCTCAACTGTCCCAGGCCATTAATACTGATCTGTTACATCAGTTTGGGTCTTGCACCACTTCTAAACAGTTGTGGGACATGTTAAGAAATCGTCATGATGGGAATGAGAAGACGAGGAAATTGAGGATGGAGGAACTAAGGAAAGAGTTTGAGAACTTCAGCTATATGGGGAATGAAACGCTGAAGGAGTTGATTCCAAGGTATTGTCATTTACTGACCGAGCTTTCAAGCTACGAGATTAACATACCAATGTCAGAGCTGGTGGACAAGTTTGCTGATGCTTTGCCACCATACTGGAATCAACACATAGAGGTACTCAAGGAAAAGGATGCGTACCAATACTGGACCATCAACGAGTTTATTCAGAAGCTTGAGAATAAAGAGATGGAAGAAAAGAGGAAGGCGAAAAGAGCTCAAGTTCCTCAGAATCCGGATTTATATCATGGTAATGCATCTTCATCTCTTGCTGGTTCAAGTTCTAGTTCAAATGTTGCTCCACACATTGCGTGCGTTTCTAGCCATGTTGAACCATCTAAAACACCCATCAATTACCTTGCTCAAACTTCATCTTATACCCCACCATCATATCCTTCTACAACTTTTATCCCACCATTCTCACCAATGCAACAAGCAGCTTGTTATTCTGCTAATCTAAATCAACCTCAACAACAATCCTATATTCCTCAAGTGAATCAAACCCAGATGAACCAAACTCAACCTACTTAGAGTTCAATTGTGATGGAAACCTCAAACTTAAACAATGTTACTGTTGAGATTGCACAACAACATGTAGCATTGGTGTCAGCTATGATAGCTTCTTATAACGGGCTGGTTGCGAGTCAAATTGGCAACAACAATTTGACCAGTGAAGATTACGCACAGATTGACAAAGAAGAGATGGAGCTCATTGATATCCAGTGGGCATTTGTGAGTGTTATGAGGAGAGCTACTGAATTCATAGAAAAGACTGGCCGAACTGATCTTTCTACTTCTCCAAACACCACGTATGGCTTCAACAAAGCCAAAGTGACATGTTTCAATTGTGGTGGGAAAGGTCACCTTAAGAGGGAATGCACACAGCCAACACAGCAGGGGAACAGAAATCCTTTCAACACCAACTACCAAAATCGTCAAACCCAAAACCAGGTATCTTACCAAAGTCCTAATATTTCAAGCTTTAAACCACAAAATATCTATCAAAACCGCCAAAATACTTCACAAAACAACACTGCTAGACAAACCACTACACAAAACCAGAACCAAAACCAAACACCACAAAATTCAAACCGAACAATCATTCCTATTTCTACACCAAACACACAAACCTAATCAGATAACCAAAACCAGGCCTTGGTGATACAGAAAGATGAGGGATTTGATTGGAGGGGTATGCAGTTGGGTGTTGAGGAGATTACCACTGGTAATGTGGCATGTGTTGCACAGAAAATGGATTTGGATGAGCCGGTATGTGTTGAAGAAGAGATAGTGACTGAGAAGATGTCTGAAGTGAAAATCGAGGAGTTGAGTGAAGAAAGTGATGATTGTGTAGAGAAGAAGTCTGGTTTGATTCTTGATTCGGTTAATGATGTGCCAGAACAGTATGATTCAGCTTATTCTGATGTGGAGAGTGAGTCTGATTCTGAATCTAGTGTTAACTCACTGGATGATGATATTGACCAATTGCTTGCTGAAGCTGACTTTCTGATGACCCACAAATCATGCATGGTGGATGATGCTTGTACCAGAATTGATTATTCAAAGTTTTTCGCTGGTAAGGAAGCACACTTTGCAATGATGGCGATGACAGAACCTCCAAAGCAGGTAAGTACTGAATCTAATCTTGATATGAATAGTGAGAAGTATTGTGGTGCATGTGATCGATTGACAGAGGATAATAAGCAACTCAGGGTTCAGCTTGAGAGTGCTAAAATCAACTTTCAATCGTATCAGGATGAAGCACGTGAGTTTAACAGAGTACTTGATGGTTATAAGAAAGATATTTCAGAACTCAAAAAGACTTTATCTTTGAAACAACTAGCCATTAACAATTACATCAATGATTTAGAAAATACAAAACTGGAAATGGCTACCATCAAGTGCTTTGCAGAAAAGGTAAATAAGAAACTTGAGAGTTATAAGCATATTGCTTATGTTGTTGATCATATCATAGAGGAGCCTTCACAGTCTAGTAGTGCAAACTACAAGGCCGTCCCATCTCCAGTGTTATTTGAAAACCATACTCTACATTCAATAACACCGGAGAGCTCAGTTAAGTCTGACTCGACATCGGATGATGAGTCGAACACTTCTAGTGTGGGAGACCCAAATTCTGATGTTCGACCAATTTTGGGACTCAACAATGAAGGTGTAGTTGCTGTAACTGATGATTCCGATTCTTAGGATGACAAATCTGAGAAGGTGTGTGATATTCCTGTTGAAAATCACCTCATTACAAACGAACCTGTGTCACCATCTCAGATTGTGCATCCCATGGCTAGCGCTCATAGAAAGAATCAATTAGTTAAGCCTGTTGAAAAGAAAAATGAATCCTGTGACAAACCCGTCAAGATTTTCTATCGGATGATTGGATCTGATAAGATAATGTCTGACGAGGAATATCCAATCAAATTTGCCAATTATTCAAAGATTAAAAAGATTTTGCAGGAGAGTACCATTTGGTTCCCAAAGCATGAGCGAACAAATGATGTACCTCCAGAGGTCTTAGAGAGAATTTACTTGGATATTCCAAAAGAACCGAAAGTTCATGTCACAGAGTTTATCAAGCCAACGAATAAGGCTAACAGTTTTCTTGAGCCGACTTACTCTATGGATCCAGCTCCTGAGTGTCTTAGACGAAAATGTGTGGAGGATAAACATCCTATCACTACATACTCTAAGTCGAATGCCAAGAATAACTTTAAGGATTATCGTGCGTGTTATAAATGTGGGGAGAGAGGGCATTTACTTGCTCACTGCCCGTATGTTAGGCACAAAAGGCACGAGGTGGAAGTGAAGCAAAATCATCAACGTCCAGTCGATAATCAATGTTATCCACAACAACGTGTTATCCCTCAACAAGCACATTTTTATAATCAAAATCATTTTTATCAAAGAAGGGATAATCGTTCGATGACATATGATAGTTGTAACCGGATAGCAACTGAAAAACCCCTTAAGAAACTGATGGTGAACACAACTGTTGACAAGAAAAAGGTTTCTGTTAAACCTGCTGTCAAACCAACAGTTGGACCTGTCTCTGTTAAATCAAAGAAGGTAACCAAGAAAGTTTCGTTCAAAGACGAAGTAAAGAAACCGGTTGAGACCCCACAATCTCAAATCCGGATCTTGAAACGTTCGGAATAGTATTGATCACCTAAGGGTTCTCAAGGTGCTTCATCTTCAAAAGAGAATGAGAATGTGAAAACTGAAACTGAAAAAGATTTAATTGATCAGACAAAGATCAATTCAAATCAATCTAATTGTAAGAAAGAATCTTTGAAACTCAAAGTTCAAAGACCCAAGACCAAGCAGGCTTGGGTCCCCCGAAAAATCTAATCTTTTACTTGATATGTGCAGGGAGCTTCAGCTGGCCCTGTGAGCAGACTTTGGATTGTTGGCAGTGGAGCTTCTGGTCACATGACAGGGGATCTATCGCTACTGTTCGATATCAGAAATATTAATGGAGGTTATGTAGCGTTTGCTGGAAACAAGGGTGGATACATTACCATGGAGGGTAGTGTAAGTAATGGAATAGTGAGTTTTGAGAAAATTTCGTATGTGAAGCAAATCGATTATAATCTGCTTAGTGTCAGTCAGATATGTGATAAGCAGTTTTCAGTATTCTTTGATGACAAATCTTGCTATATACTCAAGCCGGGATTCGTTTTACCAAAAGAGTGGGTGATGTTAAAGGCACCGAGAGTGAACAATTTGTACATTCTCGACATGTCAAAAGCTATAACTACACAAGGCCAAGTCACATGTTTTCTCTCCAAGGCTACTGAAAAAGAATCAATCATGTGGCATAGTAGGATGGGACATATTCACATTCGAAAGATGAATCAATTGGTGAAGAATGAACTTGTCACAGGCGTGAATGTTAAACATTTTCATTTAAATGACAAGTGTGTGAGTTGCAAGAAAGGAATGCAGCACAAGCAATCCCATAAGCCAAAGAAAGTCAATTCATTTGAACTACCACTTGAGCGTTTGCACATGGATCTGTTTGGACCGGTCAAGCATAAAAGTCATGCTGGTGAAGTGTAATGTCTTGTGGTTACAGATGATTATTCCATATTTTCATGGGTTATGTGCTTGCATAATAAGAGCGACACGTTTGATAATCTGAAATTTCTGTTCACTAGATTGGAAAATATCTATGGTCTCAAGATCAAGAGAATTAGGAGTGATAATGGGATGGAGTTTAAGAATGCACAGATGGAAGCTCTTTGTAAAAACAAAGGAATTCATCATGAATACAGTGCTCCGTATACCCCACAACAGAACGGTGTCGCAGAACGCAAAAACAGGACTCTAATTGAAACGGCAAGAACAATTCTCGTGGACTCAAATCTTTCAGTAATGTTCTGGAATGAAGCAATTTACGCAGCTTGTTATACTCTTAATCGTGTTTTAACGGTGAAGAAGTTTGGCAAAACTTCTTATGAGCTGTTGAATCGACGTAAGCCGAACTTAGAGTATCTAGAACCGTTTGGAGCCTCATGTACAATGCTTAATCCATCTGAGAAGTTCGCACCGAAGGCTGAAGAAGGATTCTTTGTTGGATATGCAACCCCGCTCAAACGGGTTTTCAACAAACGAACTCGTCAGGTCGAGGAGTGGGCTAATGTTGAAGTTCAAAGATATACTCAGAATGTACAGGGTAGCGGTCCAGACTGGATGTTTGATTACAAGGATTTCTTTGAATCATTCAATCTAGATAGCTTGGTTGAAGAAGCTGTACTACGATTATATTACGAGGTTGAAAACGCAGTGACATCACCGTTGGTGCGTCCGATCACTGTAAACCCCCAAACAGCTTCTAATGATACTAACGCTCCTGCAGCTGAAGAAGAGGTATTTCAGGAAGCTTCCACAACTCTTAATTCATCGGAATCTGAAGATGACGATGATGTTACAAGTGTAGCTGTTCAAGATGTTGCTACAGAGACACCACCAGTGAACCCAAATTTACATGGTGCTTCTTCATCAAACGTGGGTAATGATCTGGATTCCATAGAGAACTTAACTACTCAGACGAGAGTGCAAGTACCTTATTATCCGGAATCTCGGATACATCGGATTCACCCGATCGAGCAGGTTATTGGTGATCCTGGTAGCAGTGTGATGACGAGAGGTCAACTGAGGAATGCTAACTCACCAGAAAACCTTGGCGCTCTTGCTTTATATGCCAAAAATTCAAAAATCAGGTTTTCAAAATGACTGGTCTTTTGCTTGTTATGTTTCGCAGGTTGAGCCGCGGACTTACAAGGACGCTCTTTTGGATGACGTTTGGGTAGAGGCTATGCAGGAGGAGTTATTACAGTTTCAGAAACTCGGAGTGTGTACACTGATAGATTACCTCCAGGACGGAAAAAGATAGGAACGAAATGGGTGTTCAAGTGTAAGAAAGATGACAGAGGAGTGATTGTTAGGAACAAAGCTCGTTTGGTTGTACAAGGCTTTAATCAAGTTGAAGGAATTGATTACAATGAGATTTATGCACCGGTTGCACGTTTAGAAGCTATCCGAATGTTTCTGGCGTTTGCATCATATAAGAAATTCAAGGTGTATCAAATGGACGTCAAAAGCGCGTTTCTTTACAGTGTGGTCAAGGAGGAAGTTTACGTAGGTCAACCACCAGGCTTTGAGGATCCTATTCACCGGGATAAGGTCTACGTTATAAACAAAGCTCTTTACGGGTTGCACCAGGCTCCGAGGCAATGGTATGAGGAACTGAGCACGTATCTTCTGACAAAAGGATTTAAACGAGGTTTGGTTGATTGCACTCTGTTCACAAAACGAACAGGGGATGACTTGCTTCTAGTGCAGATTTATGTTGATGACATTATTTTTGGTTTTACTAACGAACTTCTGTGCAGAGAATTTGAACGTGTTATGCAGGAAAAGTTCAAAATGAGTGCGATGGGAGAGATGCAGTTTTTTCCTAGGCTTGCAGGTGGAACAAAGACCAACGGGGATCTTTATTCACCAGACAAAATATGTTTCTGAAGTCTTGAGCCGATTCCAGATGGATGATTCAAAGCCGATGGATACCCCAATACAACCTAATCACGGGATTGGTGTTGACGCCAAGGGGGAGCTAACTGATCCTTTTACATACAGAGCAATCGTCGAATCTCTGATGTACCTCACCCCTTCCAGACCAGATATAATGTTTGCCACATGTCTCTGTGCACGTTATCAGTCAAAATCAAAACAGAGTCATCTTGCAGCTGTTAAACGTATCCTTAGATATCTGAAGGGTTGTCCGTCGAGAGGACTATGGTACCCTAATGATGATAATTTTGACCTAATCGCTTTTAGTGATGCAGATTGGGGTGGCTGTGACAAAGACAGCAAATCCACAACGGCTGGATGCCAGTTTCTGGGGAGCAGGCTCGTGACCTGGCAATGCAAGAAAAAGACCGCAGTTGCCTTATCCACATGTGAAGCAGAATACGTCTCAGCATCAAGCTGCTGCTCACAGGTTCTTTGGATACAACAACAGATGGTGGACTACGATTTGCAATTTCTTAAAACCCCTATTTACTGTGATAATGAAGCCGCAATTGCATTAACAAAAGACTTAGTAAATCACTCGAAAGCTAAACATATCCGGATCAAATACCATTTTATCCGTGATTGTTATGCAAAAGAGTTGATCGATATGGTCAAAATCCACACTGACTATCAACGTGCAGATCTTTTTACCAAAGCTTTTGATAAATCAAGATTTGAATATCTTTTAAAAGCTAACGGTATTAAAGAAAAACAAGATTGATCACCACCTCAGTTTATCTTTTTTTTTAGTTTAGTTTTTATTGCTTTTCAGGAAAATACAAAAGTCCAACAATATGTTTTACATTTTTAATTAGAATTTATTTTCAGAAAAACCAAAAACATTGAAAAATTCAAAAACCCATAAAAATTAGAAAAACCCAAAATGATTTCCTGGAGAAAATGGGGAAATGATAGTACATCAGTGGGGATCTGACACATTCTAAAGAAATGTAATGCAATATAAGGCGTGTGTCTGTGTCTGTGTGATGTGTTGATAGGCTTCGTAGACCTATTACTGCGTGCCTGATACATACATATCAAACGAATTGATGTGTGGATGAACTCCTCATGGGCATATGGTCTTAGTACCGTAATTTTGTTTGATAGGGTATTTGTACAAAACTCGGAGGCTTCGGGTCGTTATGTTATTAGTTGTCTGGGGATAGCCTCTCTGATCTTCTGCTGTAAGTCATTACGGACCTAGATCAGACAGGGTGTCTTTATAAAAGAGCTATAAAGCCAAATCCTAAAGTTACCAAATTGGGGAACTTTCATGTATGACGATAATCAAAGATTATCTATTACATCGTATCCAATCAATGATGCAAATCATGATTGATATTAGCCCTCAACCTGGTAGAGTGCACATGTTACTTTGTTGCATTGATTTGCTGACCTGTATACCTCTGTGCCTCATGCCTTGTAAATTTACAGATGACGAAAGCATAATCACGCGTTACAATGAGTCTTTGTGCATTTACTTCTTGATACTGGAGTATGTCGTGTGCGTGGGAACCACAGTCAATTATGTTTATACTATAAATAATAGTATCAGTCTAAAGCACTACACAACAGTCTTGTGAGTTTATGTGGATCACAATATCAGCAGTTGCCAGATCACACATTGTCTTTAATGATAATAAATCAAAAGATCAACGGTGTGATCAGATTTCTCATTAACTGATATGATCCCCTTACTGGAAATCACAAATCATTTACTGCTTTCTCTTTTCATTTTGTGCATTTTATATTTCTCGTTAAAAATACTAAACTCAAAAAGATTTTAGGTGTGTTTTAACAAAAAGTTTAGAAAATCCAAAAGATTTTACATTTCTATCTTATTTTTTATAGCTGATGGTGGTTGATGATGATTTTCTAAAACTTGATGGACCATTTGAGCTTTGTCATCTTTAAATGAGAAATAATGAATGTCGGATGCTAAAAAGTTGAAAAATATTTTGAACGGGACTCGTTTTTGAGATTTGGTAAAATTTTCAAAATTCCAATTTTCATTCGCCCCTTCGTTGGGGCGAAGGTGGAATTTTAACTGCTCATTCGAACCTTTTAAACGGTCGAATGTGAGTGTTCATGTGACATTTTCACATTCGAACCCTTTTTCTACATTCGAACCTTTCAATAGGGTCGAAGGTGGAAAAAGTTTCACATTCGCCCTAGTCAAACGGTCGAATGTGGAGCCTATATATATCAGATCTGCACATTCGACCCTCACTTTCAAAATTTTTCAAAATTCTGAGCTAAAGTGATTTTGTTGCCCGTGTATAAAAATCATACCATTGTGTTCGTCTTGATTCACTGATCATTTTGCCATATCATTTGCAGGTTATCATCAATTATATAGATCATAATCATCGATTTTGTGACTGAGCTCTAACTGACATTAAAACTCCATTTTAATCTGTTAATTGCCAAATTTTTTGATAAGGATTCATTGCTTATGTGTTTTAGGGGGAGAATATACAAAAACTAGAGTTTAAATCAAATCAGATTGGTCAATTGATGTTTCAAAACATTCGAACCCTAGTTTTTATTAGAAAACACATAATCAATGGATAATAATTGAAATTGTTCATTGGAAATGATTAATCGGTCATGTTAGAAAGTATTCAAATCAAAATGGCATGATAAAACGAACCAAATCAAAATTTGATGTTGAAGAAGATGAACAGTCTCCTTTGCCCAAATTCAAACGGTCGAATGTGACTGATTGGGCGAATGTAGATGTTCAAAAGGTCGAACCTGGAAACAAACGGTCGAATGTATAATTTTACAAAATCTTTTTCACATTTGAACCTTTAATCCCACTTTCGAACCTTTCTGATTTCACATACCTTTCTGATTTCACATACCTTTCTGATTTCACATTCGAACCTTTGAACGTTCGGATGTAGAATCTGAAAATCAAAATTTTCAAGTTTTGTTTATTTTGTCCGTTTTTAACATGTTTTCTTGATTTGTTTTGCAGTTTGACAATGTCTGAACAGGAAAGTGGTGTTATTCCCGCTGGATCTTCTGAAAAGGCAACTGGAAAGGAACAGATGGAAGAACTACCATTTGAACCGGCGCACAACTGCTGTGCATTCATGGGAGCCTTGAAGAAACATCATGAGTTCACCGGCATCGTAGATTTCTTGAAGAGAAGCTGAGTGATTGTTGCATTAGCTACCCTTGCCATCATTTATAAGGATCACCAACAGGAGTTCTGGAAGAATGCAAGAATGGACAACTGAAACAACGAATCTGCTATGGTTAGTACGATTCAGGGGGAGCTCGTGATTATCTCTGAAGATGATATCCGTGAGGCACTAAAGTTGTATGATGAGAAGAAGACAGATCCTAGAGAACTTTCATGGATAGAACAGAGAAAGTGTTTCCTACGAATGAAGTACAACGGACCGATAACTGATGGTTCATTACACAAAGGGAAGCTATGCCCTCAGTTCAAGTATTTCGCTCACGTCATGTTGCATGTATTTGGTTCAGTGAGTGGAGGGTATGATTTGATGAGGAAGAGCATTAGGTCTTTGATGGTGGCTCTTATATTGAACAAGCCGTTCAATGTATCTGGTATGATACTTGAACACATGTTAGAACCACTTAGAGGCTTGAAGAACAAGAAATTCTTGTTATATCCGAGGTTCATACAGATGATACTTGATGAGAAGCATAAGAAGTTGAGAAGAGATCCTACCCAGATCATTGTACAGGATCACATGAACCTGAACACACTTGTTAGAATGAAGGGTTATAAGGGTGTGCCGTTGAATGAAAGACCACCTCACAAGAACCTGTTTGGTCATCTGATCAACCCAGGGTATGTAGATCTAGGCTAGGATAAAGTCAGACATGATAACAGTGATTCAGATCCAGATAATCCTCTTTGTCCAGTTGATCCTGATGCGAAGAGAAAGCGTCAAGTTGTGAACGTTGGTGCTAAGACAGGGAAAGGTAAAGAGAAACAAGATGATACTGAACCCGCTCAGAAGAAAGTGTCAAGAAGGAAGAAGAGTGTAGCTAAGAAGGGGTTACATTTAGTCGATGAAGTGTCTGTTGATTCAGAAGAGACACAGGAAGATGAGAGATGGGATTCGGAAAATGAGACTGTAAAGAGCACCACGCCCAAGGCCACTTTGGCTGGTGAGTCTGAAAGTCTGAATAAGTCTGTGGAAGAGCAAAGGACAAAAAGTCCTATTGCATTGGATGAGACAGATGAAGGTTTAGGATTGGGATCCGAAGACTTTGTAGGATCGCCAAAGACAGGTGAGAAACAGAAGAAACCACAATACAAGAAGAAAGAGAAAGTATTGAAGCTGATGGAGAAAAGGGCTAGAGATATTGAGCATTTGGTTGCTGGAAAGAAACTGCCTCCAGCATCTAGTTCCAAATCACCTATCACATCCCCAGCAGTAAAGAAGCAAAAGACATTATCTGCTGCTAAACAGACTGAATTGCCAACTGATGAATTTAACAGTGCACTGGATAGAGTGTTAAAGAAGTTGAAGAAAGGAAAGATTCCTGTTGCTGAAGCTTCGACACCTAAGGTTACTATAGACAGTGATGTTATGACTACAGTGAACCAGAAGCTTGCTGACATGATGAAGATTATAAATCAGCAACAAGCAGAGATTGAACAGTTGAGAAGCAATGACAAAAAGATGTTAGACGTTATTGAAACATCACATGATAATCATGAAGCTCTGGAAGCTAAGATTAAACAACTTCAGAAAGAAAACAAGAAGTTATTGAAGCATGAATAAAGAAACACCAAGAGATACATTGCTATAAAAGAGGAGAACAAGAAGCTGAAAGAAAGTAATAAGAGTATGGATAATCTGATTAAATACTTGTACTCTAAAGCTCCTCAGTTACAAGCTGGTGAAGAAGATAAAGAGCGTGATGAAGATGAAGTTGATTTCGAACCATCTGATGAAGAAGAAGAAGATGATGAGTTAGATGAGGATGCTGGTAATGCTCCTAAGAAGAAGAAAGATGATGGTGATGATGATGGTTTAGGAGACGATTCAGGAGAAGGTAATAGCTCTGCTAGATCTGACAGTGATGATGATGATGATAATGACACTGACAAGTACAAATGTGAGAAGAGAGGATCGGGAAAAGATACAGGAGAATCAAGTTCTAAAGCTCCTGGTGGTACCGTTGACGATGATAATATCTTTTGGAATGAGAAGATTAGATCGTTATCTGAAGATGACAAGAACATGTATCGCCAGATGTTGACTGACAGAGTCTGGACAATAGAGATGACATGCAGATTTCCTGAGATATTTGAGTCGAATGACATGAGATTTGAGTTGGAGTACAACGATCCTGACTTAGAATATGGAGAAGTTTCTGCAGCCATGTCTAAGGAGATTTTGGAAGGACTGGCGAAACAGGTTGGTAAGACTCTGGAGGAGTTGATGGTTGATAATCAGATACCTAACATACCTGAGAAAGAAGCAAGTAATCACTCCGATGATAGAGATGTTCCAGTATTTGAGGAGGTAGAGATTAAGGATATCACTAGTGAGGAATATCCAGAATACTTCAAGAAAAACAAAGATTCTGGATTTCCTGAATTCACTGTTGAGCTGTTACGCCAGGCTGAGAAACTTGCTCATGAAAAGAGTAAGAGGTTTGTTGAAGAAGTGTTTCCAGATTGTAATAAGCCAAACACTGAACAATCTGACGCTTTGAAAGAACTCTTGAGGAAGCTTAAAGAGAAAAAGGCCAACCGTCCAAAGAGAGAAGTTCAAGGTAGTTTTTACAAGTTTCACGATGACTTGTTTAATGGGAAAGCTCTTGGATGGAAGTACGTGAAACAGTTGAAGTGTGTTGCTATAAAATGGGAAAAAGGAATTCTGTACTTTTACAAATTCCATGACTTGAAGACACTACCGTACTGGGCTATTAGTGATATTTGTAGACATGAGATGACAGGTTCTGTAAACGATCATCTTGCTTACTTTGCAGATCTTGTATGTCGAGAGAAAGCAGAACGAAGCGGAAAGGGTTAATGATCTTTACATGCATGCAATTAAAAATGGTTCCAATGGGTTACAACATCAAATGGACTTTAAAGGTCTTGATGATTAAGACACCAAGTTATTGTTAGAACATGTTTGTCAACATTAATTGAAATACTCGAATACATTATGATTTGGAAATAAATAATTTAAAATGTAAAATGTGGTGAGTTTGACAATATTGAGTAGTTGACTTAAAGGCAATGCTGTAAAACAAGGTCTCAGAGGTCGAGTACTCCACGAGTACTCTAGGCCTGGCCGAGTACTCCCTGGGTACTCTCCGACTAGGCCGAGAACTCCCCGAGTACTCCCGACTCCGACTAGGGAACAAATAACGACTTTTGCAACATTGCTTAAAGGTAAAATTTACCAACTTCATGTTCAGTAGAAATGGGCAATCCTTTAAATACCGGTTCTTACTGGTAATATCGGTCGCGGTCTCAAGCCCTTGTACGATAAGGGCCGGTTAAATTAGTAAAGGGTAAATGTTATGTCCTGGCGGTAAATCCTGTAATACCATTACAAACCGTTATACTGGTTTTCTTAATCGGCAAATTTGATTTTTAATTTGGTATTAAAATCCCGATAATTCCGAGATTTACTTTTATTTTGGTAAACAAAGTGAAAAAAAAAACCTAGCGCTCACTAATACAAAAAAATGAGCTTTTAAAAAGGTAAATATGGTCTTATAAAAAGGTTGTAAAACGTTTTAAATGTGTCGTTTTAAAATGTACATGAATGTTAAAAAAGGGTTTAACGAGCGTTGTAAAAGGAGCAATAATTTCCATAGGAATCTACCTAAAACAACCGTTGTAAAAGGGAAGATCTGTTGTAAAAGGATATTACAACGATTATCAATAACCAAATGGATTTGAACAGTATTCTGCCATGATTATTGTTCTTAAAGTGGATGTACGTTTTGGGTGTTAAGGCCTTTTTATTAGGTATTGTTTTTGGTTAAACACTTATTGTTTTCATTTAAATGTTGATTTAGTAAAATGTGCGGTATGATTCTCGCCAATTTGCCATGAAAGGTAAATGGTTGTTGCATCACAGTAGCAACGCACAACTTGCGGTATGCTTCACACAAACTTTCTATTACAACTATTTGAAGTAGTTCTTTAATCAGTTCTGAATGTATTTGTTTCAGGTTTATTATTGTCAAGACACTTTATTGTGTAGTAATGATGATTGTGTTTTGTGTTTATTCCTGCTTTTGTTTTCACATAATGCGTATTTTTCATTCGTGCGGTGTATCGTTTGTGATGTTCCATGGCATTTTTTTCTTTCATTTAGAATGCTAAGTTTGATATGTGATGTCGTTTGTAGTCCTTGATGTGTAGCCATTGTGATGTTTTCTTCGATTCGTGTCACTTGGTGCAGTGGTTTTGTGCAGTGCATTTGGTTGATATTATTTGTTATGTGAATTGGCTTAGGTATAGTGGTGGAGGTTAGGGAATTAGAACCAGATGTGTTAGAAGCTTGCAGTGGCTAGTATAAGTTGAATAACATTTTATTTAATATCATTTTGAAGGCTGACAATCAACGGATGTCGAACTGTACATGTTTGAAGTTATTCACCTTGTGAGTTGAGTAGAAGAATTATATTGTATTTGTGTATTGAATGTAGTTTTATTGGAAAATTATATCATGTCAGAAGAATAAAGTAGTGTACAGGGGATGAGCTCGAGAGGATAGAAATTTGTCCAGATTGATGTAATGTGAAAAAATTAGTAACAACTGCATTCCTTAGTGGTTTGTAGCTCTCTTGTCTATAAGATAAGAAACCGAATCCCGTTCAAGAGTGTGCTATAGCTCTCAAGTATATGGAACATTTTGCTTCCATGTTTTATGTTATGGTTAATTTTTGAAGTGTTTTGGGGTCATTAATTTTTGGTATTATACCGAAAATCCCGGTACAGATACCGAACCGGTGTATTCAGGATTAGGATCGGTATTGGTTTTTGGGTATTTTTGGTTTCGGTATTATCGGTATCGGTACGGTACCGATCCCGTCCCGAGCTATTCCCTACTAGCCACCCTTGTTTTTCTTAAAACTCATAAAACCATTATAAACTTTAACCTTTCATCTTATTAATTTAATTGTTGTCTCAGGTTGGTGGAGGAGTACATGCTTACACGGATGCGGATATTAATATCATTCGTGAAGAATGGTCAAGTTATGCCGCAACCTTCATTTTCAAGTGATCCGTATGTTTAGGTCTAGACTAACGTAATGTATTGACACAATATTTTTGTAACCGTTTAATACCTGTGGTATGATTCGACAAATGCTTATATTGTAATGAGTTTTCTGGTGGTATATATAATATATGCAGATTTATTATGAAATTTATTGATTTTGTTATTATAAATATAAATATAAATATAAATATAAATATAAATTCACGGTTACTAGTAATTCTGGATATTTATTTTTGTTAAAAAAAGAATGACACGCAAAATGGGTGTCATAAAGGTGTGTCGTAAATGCATGTCATAAAAGCGTGTCATTAAAGAGTGTCGTAAATGCGTGTCATTAAAAGTTGACACACGCTTGCATGTCATAAAATTTTTATGACATGTCCTTCCTTGACACTTTTTTGTGTGTCATAAACACCCTATTATGACACGCAATGCGTGTTAAGAAAAGTGTTTTTTCTAGTAGTGGCAACATCATACTTGACTACAAATTCAAGTTGTGCTTGTAGATAACATATGACATAGTCCAAGAATTCAACAACATCCTTAACTACAAAACCAGCAAGTGACGTGGTAAATGATGCAAAAACATTGTTATTACAAAAATATCAAATCTATCCATCCCAAAACACCCACTGCTAAGGGTATAATTTTATAAATATGTGAATAGAAGCATTCGAATGGTTTCTATAACAAGGATCGCTATATTAGGACTAAAATCTAGGATCTTGAATAATTTATGCAAGATTGCTTATTACTAATTAAGATTCAGATTAGTATCTATCATAAGAGTCTTAATATGAAAACTTAAAAGAAACATGAATCAAGTTACCTGTAAAACAAAGACATGATCCCTACCACCAGAATGTTTCTAAGCCGCATTCCATTTCACGAAGTTAGCATAAAGTTCTTTAATGTGTCTTCCACAAATTGGTTAATTTGATTTGTAGTAGGGGGATTTTTGGAATGGAGAATCTAAAACATATAAGTAGTTAAAATTAAGATTAGAATTATATATATGGGGGAAGGATAAATTGAAAACCCTCTTGAGTTGAGAAAACCTTGGAAACCCATGTAAAAAATCATTTTTTTTTGAAAAAAATAACCAATGTAAAATACATGTTTTTAAGCATTTTGGGCCAAAAAAATATAAAAAGCGCTGAAGGGATTTTTTAAAAAAAATAAACAAAGTTGCTAAAAAAGCATATGTTTTCAGCTATTTGCTGTTTTTTATCAGGTGTAAACATGTGTTTTCGCAGCTTTGTTTATTTTTTTTAAAAAAAATCCCTTCGGCGCTTTTTTTATTTTTTTGGCCCAAAACACTTAAAAACATGTATTTTACATTGGTTATTTTTTTCAAAAAAAAAAATAACAATTTTTTACATGGGTTTCCAAGGTTTTCTCAACTCAAGAGGGTTTTCATTTTATAATTGGCATATATATATATATATATATATATATATATATATAGGTTTAGGTTCCTGTACAAAGGTCAAAATGTGTGAGAAGGGTAAGAAGGGCTATGGTGATGACATGTGGCAAGCCTTAAAATTAGTGATTAAGGGTAATAAGGTACTTTTATCAATCATAAAAATAGGAAGTGAAAGTGTATTTAATTTAAATGAGATTTTTTAGGGATTTTATTTCAACATAATTACACTTCAAAATCGTGTTATTTATATTATAATGAATCGAAAATACATAAACAATCTGAAGCATATACGATTTTACAAAAAAATCATGATTTTTTTGGTGTTTTAATCGTTAGGGTGTTTTATGTTTCAACGTGATAATTACTAGTGTTTTATGTTTTAACATGATACAATAGTGTTTTAACCTTTGGAAATAAAACCCACAAACCTATATGATTACCCGTTATCTGTTTTAAAAACAATAAAAAAGAAGTTCCACAAACCTATTGTGTTTTAACATCAACCACACTAGATTCAACTGTTGTGTTTTACACCCAAATAACACATCATCATAATCCTATTGTGTTTTAACACCAACCAAGCTAGATTCAAGTGTTATGTTATACCATCATCCAAATGACATATAACACATCGTCATAAACAATCAAGTACATTATAAAGTTAAAACCAAATAATCGATATAAATAACCGCCTAAACTCTAAAACACACATTATACCCCACATTATGATCACCCCTAAAATTAATAAATAAATTAAAAAAAAAACTAGAACCCACACAAACCCTAAAACGAAATCCGTTAACACAACTGAGCCAAAATGAGCCGGGCAAACAACGACGGTCGATGGCAGACGTTGGCGGCCGGTGGGACCGGGGTGGTGCAGGTACTTGCACGGAGAAACCGAGTGGTAGCTGACGGTGGTCGGTAGTTGGACGACGGTCGGACAGAAGATGAGGGGCATCTACGGTGGAGGTGAGTATGAAAAGAATGTGTGTTGGATATTGTGAAAGAAAAAAATAAATATACAGGCCACTGCAATTGCTCATGAAAACATGTATAGATACTTAATTGTTCACCACCACCTATATTCACCAATCAAATTGCCTACCATTGTTGAACAGTTAAAAAACTTTGACTTTTATTTGGGAGGTCACCGATGTGTTTGTTTTGTTGTTCTTATTTTTCGGTAGAGAGAGACAGATAAAAGAGAGAATAACTAGATTTAAGGATGATGGATGTTTTTCCATCTTTTTTATGCACACACACAATGACTATTATACCCCTATTAACTTTAATTAATCATTTAAATATATAACACATATTACTATTTTGCCACTAATCAATCTCAACCATTCATCTATAGATCTAAGGGCTATAAACACTTCTTACCCTTCTCACAAAAAACACCCTTTGTACAGGAACCCAACCCTATATATATATATATATATATATATATATAGATAAAGGTTCCCATACAAAAACTAAATATTGTGAGAAGGGTAAGAAAGGCTCTCATCATGACAAGTGTCCATATGGTATGCTAACCCTACCCTATATATATATATATAGCATAAAAAATTTAAGTATATAAAATATACGTACAATTTTTTCACGGAAACTAATCACAATATCGTACATGTCCTTCATTACATAATATCCACATTATCAACAGCCCTTTTGTTGGAGACACTAAAATACATTGAATTAACAAAAGTTACTTGATATACAGAATTATACAAATAGAACGAGAAAATGAAGCAAAAAACTTACATTAACCATTTGTCATATAATGTTCGCCCCCGTAGCTGTTTCAAATAATTTAGTAATGATGTAACTCTTGGGAGTCTTTCCTTTTTCCTTGAGTCGATAATCATTCCATAGTAATTATGATTTTTTGGATTGTGAAAGATCACAATCAATGACCAATGACCACTGTGTAATTACAAATTTTGAAAACAACGGTACTAAAATTATTGAAATAAATAAAAACATAGTAAATATCATTAATCTTTACAATACCCGGATAAATACGGTGCCATAAAATAGTGTTTGTCCTTATGAAGATCCATGACATCTTTAATATGATCGATTACAAATTGTTCGTAATCATCGCAGACATTACCTTCAATCATTCGGGGATTAAAATATGTCGTGTCATTCAGACCTTTAAATCCTCCAAACGTATATAAATATCTATAATTTAAAGAAGGAAAAGAGTTAAAATAAGGTTAATAACACTCAGTTATCTAAGAAAGTGTTACAAAAGAACATTAAAAATTAATCAAACTTACATGGTATACCAAAGACATGCTTAGAAGATTTAGGAGCAGGCTCAGCCTCAGAAGCTTTTGAAGCCTCAACCTCAGAAGCTTTAAAAGAAGGATCAAGATTAGTGACAAGCTTAGTAGTTGTAGGACTAGTTAAAGCCTTAGAAGCTTTAGAAGCAGGATCAGGAACATGCTTAAGATGAGTTGGTTCTATCAGAAACGACGTATTCAACTACATTAACAAATGACAAATATCAAACAATTTGTTATACCAATTTATTATAAGTGAATAAAAATATATTATAGAATAGATTAATTACCAAATCCATAAATTTTATGCTAGGGTTTAGGTCTTCTTGAGATGATATCTGTTCTTTGTCATACTACATTGATTTGAAAAAATTATATATATTTTTTTCGACTAATTATAAATTTAAAAAAATACCGATGTTGGTGTGTAATATCGTGCAAACATTTACAAAATTTTGTTTTTTTTTTTCTGCATTTGACATAGTATAACATGCAGGTGGCAAATACTTACGATTGCCTCTCTCAACAGGGGCAAGCTCTTTACGTATCCACATTTCTTCCATGTCCTTAAGAACTTTGATACCATCTTTAGTTTTTCCAGGAATGTTTAACAATAAGCCAAAAAACTATCACATACATTTTTTTCAGTATGCATAACATCTAGGCAATGTCAAACTTCCAAATATCTCCAGTAAGGTAAATCCACAAAAATTGACCTCTTTTTCCAAATGACACCTTTCGCAGCACTACTCTTTTTTTTTCTCATCACGATTTCTTTTTCCCAACACAGTATTTATATTTTTTACTCGTGAATATGCATCAAAATCTCTCATAACCCTTCCGAGCTCTATCTTTCCATCAAACTCTTTTGTTAGTCTTCGATAACGGTGATTATTCGAAAGAAATCGTTGATGCCCTGTATACACTATTTTTTTTGCAATTGTTTAACTATATTGAACTTGTTTCGTCTTCGCATACAGGACAAGCTTTTTTCCCTTTTGTACTATACCCCAACAAATTACCGTATGCCAGAAAATCACTTATAGTGCAAAAAAATCATGGCTCTTAACGTAAAGTTCTCCATTTTATATGCATCGTAAACGGTTACGCCTGTACTCCATAGTGTTTTCATGTCATCGATCAGAGGAGATAAATAAACATCAATATCATTTTGCAGGTTGTTTTGGACCCTGAATTAATAACGACATCATTATGTATTTTCGTTTCATGCATAACCATGGCGGAAGGTTGTAGATGCATAGAAGAACCGGCCAAGTACTGTGACGACTACTCATGTTTCCGAAAGGATTGAAACCATCTGAACTAAGACTAAATCGTATATTTCTAATCTCTTCACCAAAATCTGGACATTTATAATCAATATTTCTCTATTGTGGTGAATCTGCCACATGTCTTAACTTTCCATCATTTTTACGCTCATCAAAATGCCAACGTAGTAATTTTGATTCTTTAGCATCAGCAAACAAGCGCTTCAGTCTTGGTATGATAGGAAAATACCACAATAATTTAGCTGGTGGTCCATTTTTTGTCACATCATCATCATATTCACCACTTTCATTTTTCCACTTATACCTTGATTCATTACATCTAACACATGTCTGTCTTTTTTCAAACTCATTTCTATACAACGTACAATCATACGGACATGCATGTATTCTTTTAACTTCCAATCCCATTGGACATGTCAACTTTTTGCTTGGTATAAGGATATTGGTAACTCATTATCTTTGGGAAACATGTCATGTAAGAGCACCAATAGACTTGTGAAACTCTTATCGCTCCATCTGTAGTTCGCCTTTATGTTTAACAATTTCAGCACAACATCAAGTTTAGAATACTTCGTACAACCAGCATATAACGGTTTGTTCAAATCGACAAATATTTGTTGTAGTTTTTCTAGATCATTGTCACAAATATTAGTCTCCAAGTAATCAAATATGTCCTTCAAAGTATCATTGTTATCATTCATATTTTCATTATCATCATTTAGATTGTCACTATTATCACTAATGTACGGATCACTGTTCTTATCATCATAACCGAGTGAACTAGTCGATGTTGTGTTACAATTAGCAATTGATTCCCCATGTTTTGACCAACAAGTATAATTATACATGAAACCATTTTTAACCAAATGATGTATTTCTTTGGTTTCCTTAAATTCGATAAAATTTTCGCATTCCATACAAGGGCGTGGAATTGTTTCATTTCCTTTTTTTTCACGCGATGATCTTCAGCAGTCTTACGAAAACTTGTCACGTCGCTCAAATATGTTGCATGCAAATGTCCAATTTTATACATCCAATGACTACGATCCATCTAAAATTTTGTAATAAACAAAAAAAAAAACATATAAACTAAATTAATATAAAGCAATGAATCCTAACCTACTAATTTTAGACAGATATAATATATGTAAGGTTTCTAAATAGGGGTGTGAATTTATAATACAGCTCGAAATAATATAATTCCCGGGTTTGGATAGGGTTGCACCACCAACCCGTGGACACGGCCCATCTAGCAACCATATGCAACTGAATGATTACCCAACAATAAAAAAAGTAAGAGTAAATAGATGTTACCTTAACAAATAATCCTTTTTTCTTGATTTAATTTGACTATTTATGAAGAATTATACAATAAAATAGTTTTCTTGACTTTGACTTGTTGATCAGAGCCGGTCCTGATAAATCAAGTGCCTAGTATGAGCTGAAAAAAAGGGCTTTTAGGCCCTAACGATATATAAACTAATTTTATAAACAACCTTATATATACAGCGACGGAACAAGGATTTTTTTTAACCAGAGGTTAGAATATATATGTACTTATAAATTCCCTAAGGTGTAATATTTATTTTTACCATTCTCATAATCAAACAAAGTTATAAACTAAAAATTAAAATATAAAAATCAAATCAAAAGTAATCAAATCACAAAGCATTAGTACACAAATATTCAAAATCAAACATAAAAGTCAAATCATGTAACTCAACACATCAAAACGGAAAACATAAGTCTTTAATTAAAAACCATAATCTAGTTCATCATCCTAAGTCACCAACAAAAGTTTTAACTACTTATAATATTTAGAAACATAATCACAAAATAAATAAAAATAGTATTCTTCATGTCTATAAAAAATATAAACGAAAACTAAACTAAACTAAACCTGAGGCTCATTGAATATTAATCTTTAACGTGCCTGAGACCTTATCCCCTTCAAAGTCACCTCCAAAAACACAGCAGGTCCTTTCGAATTGAATCTGTTGCCATCGAGTTCTCCTCCATGTTTTTTTTTCTTCGAGATGTGATATATATATAATATATATATATATATTTGCCATCCACCAAAAGTTTCTTTTGTTGGGCTCGTGGGCCCTGAAACCACATTTCATTCACATTCACGTTTTTTCTTATTTTTTCTTTTCTTTTATTTATTATTATTATTATTATTATTATTATATCACAAACGTACAAGAATCATCTATACAATATAGATAACCATATTTGAAATTTGAAATATTGAATAAATGATTTTAATAATCTTTATATAATTATATAAATATATTTAGAATATTATATTATATTAAATACAGTTTAGGAAAAAAGAAACTAAAAGGTTAAAGTTGTATTATATAAAAACTTGAGGGTAGGGCTGGCAAATCGTTTATACCCGACCTGTTAAAACATGAACCTGTTAAGACACGAACACGAAACATATATACATGAACACGACACGATAACTTATCGTGTCATTTTTTCGGTACCTGAACACGAACATGTTTATACCTAGTTTACACGATAAGACATGTTTATACCATGTAAAGACGATAATACCTGTTTATACCAGGTTAATACAATAATAAACGAACATGTTTTCCAAATCCGCCACATTAAATGGGTACTATTAAGCATTAAAAAGGTTGACTTCTACTTAGCAAAAACGTATAACTCAAATACTCTATCCCCACAACCTATATTTAAAAAAAAATAAAAAATCCTTAACATGTCTTAACGGGTACTAAACAGGTAAACAAGTATTTAACATGTTTAGACACGAAATTTAACATGTATATTTTGTGTCTACCTGTTTAGAACACGAAACTTGTTAAGGTCATACATGTACCTGTTAAAATCGTGTACGTTCATGTCGGGTATTCGTGTTCGTGTCAGAAATTGATCAACCCTACTTGAGAGGGAGAGGGGAGGATGGATATGATTAGTAAAACTACTATAAAGTTGGATACATTTATCAATCCCCAATAAACCGTTTTAGTAGATAACCGTTTTTTATAATTATCATAAACAAAAAGATCGATACAAAATGAACCGTTTTAAATACCTAACTAGGAAACAACGTAGAATTATCAAAATATAAACACCGTTTTATTTTGTATCAAATATAACAATTTTAAAAAAATACATGAACGTTTTAAATACTTATAAAAAAATAACGGTACAATCTATCTCAACCGTTTTAATATATATCAAATAAAGAGTACGCCGAAGCTACCCCAATGCACACCGTCGTCATGAAGGTTCAATAGTATATCGTTCGCCATCGAATCATAGTAAGGATGAGTCAAAAGATAGAAGGATAAAGAGTAAACAGATGATGTAGTGTAGAAGACGATGACACCGACACCCCCGACAAGTCATATTGTTACCCACTTGTTAAGACTCGACTATCTGTGACCGTCTAGTGTGTGCGACTCAGTTATAGACTAGACTCTACATGCAGTCCTAGTTCACTATAACCGTTGGCTCTGATACCAATCTGTTACACCCTCAAATTCCACGTGCGGGGTTTTACCGCGAGGCGCGTGACACACCAGGATCTCAGTCAACGATCACAATAAACATACAACAAACATGCATTCATACATATATTTTTAAAACCAAAATATCATGCTTTGAGCCGTAAACCAGCAGCGGAAGCATTTCTTGTTTACAACCAAAAGACATATCATTGTTTACAAAACATTGTTTAATATGCTTCAAAATATTAGACGCTGTGCATGACTCCGTGCGCCAAGCCCATTGACTGCTACCTTAGCGACCTGAGAAAACATGCCAAAAATGTCAACATATAATGCTGGTGAGTTCACAGGTTTTCTTTTATAAAGTGTTGTTATAAGTTGCGAAGATCATATCCGTTACTACTAGGTTATAAGAACGTTAGCTAGACGTTAAGTGTTTGTTTACTACTGCGGTTGGGAACCCATTACTATACGTTTATAAGTTGTTGAAGCTTGCCCAGCTGTTTTGGCTATAACCGATGCCTCGGCGAGCCAGTAATAAGAGATAATATGCACCCGCCCGGCCCAGCCATCGAGTGGGGTTTGTGAGGCCAAATAGATCTATCCACATTTCCCCCGTTGTGCATCCCCGCACATTCATGGTTCCCCCCTGGGACTTTCCATAAAAGCCGCATAGTATTTGTAAAGTAACCATAGTATAACATGATCTTTAATAAGTAAGTAAGTAGCATGTTTCTCCCCCGAAAGTAAAATGGTAAAAGTGGGGCTGTGAAACTCACCTCGGATTGCGTTACTTGAAAACAGTTAAGTAATTATGTTATGATAGCCCCAAATAGCGGCGACCTATCATAAGATGTGTATAAGTATCGGACTAATAACCCGCAGGTTAACTAGTCCCCAAATGTCCAGACCGTGACCATAAACGTTTGAAAACATCTTTGACTGTTAAACCGACCGTACCAGACAAGACCCGACATCCCATTGGTGACCCGACATCCCACGTGTTAGGTAAATACAAGACATCATGCATCACATGCAATTAAACATTCAATACGTGCAATAGTTCACCTAGTCTAGCATAATGTCCGATTAACGCAGAAACAGGTCTGAACACGTGTTACTAAGTCATTGGGTGTATCCCGGGGTTCCTATCATGTTCCTAGGCGTCAAATCATGTTCCGGGATGTCAAAATGCGTTTACGACAGCAGTACACGCGATTAGGAAACCTTCATGCAATTAGGAAAAATCAACTAGTGAGTAGGAGGGGGTATATAGGCGAGTAGGGCCTATTCGCATGAAGCATTAGGCGAGTAGGCTCCTACTCGCATGAAGCTTCAGGCGAGTAGAGCCCTATTCGCCTCAGCACTGCTGTTGCGCGTTTTCGTGCGTTAAACCCTCCAAATCATATCCGAAACATGTAAAAGCACTCAATATCAAAACTAAACTATTAACCAACCCTTTCTAAGCAAAAAACCCCCAATTTATCTCTGCTCTAACGGGCTCGGTGCGATTATTTCCAAAAATGGCAAAATACTAGGTTTCATTAACTATGAAATCTTTCCTTAAGTAGTAAAGATCAGATTACACCTCCTACAACTTGCAATTCATCATCTCTATGTTATATCATCATCCTAGCATGATTTCTAACCATAAACAAGCAATGAATCATATCATAACATCCTATTCTTCAAGAATTACCCAAATGGGTCAAAATGCATACTTGCACCTAAACACCATAACAAGAGCTTAAACTCATAGATAATCATCCTAACAACACCTACACATTAGAAGTACAACAAATTCATGGGAACATTCATGTTATAATCACCAAAAATCATCATATGCATAAATACTTCACATATAGCAAGTATTATGGTGTAGACTTGTTTTAGAACTCCTTTCCAAGGTATTTAAAGACTCATTATTATCAAAATAAGGTCTGGACTTTTGGGGAACCAAGACAATAACATTACAAAGGTGTAGGATGAAGAACACACCTTGGATTTTATCAAAGAAAGGTGTATAAGCTTGGAGATGGTGTGTTTTGAGGCAAAACAAGTTCCAGAGGTGTGTGGGAGGCTTAGGGTCAGTTAGGGTTGCACAAATGGTGTTTGGGTAGTCAAGGGTTCTATTTATAGGTGTTTTGACTCGTGCACAGCCCTTCATGCGAGTAGCAGACCAGTTCAGGCGAGTAGGGATCCTACTCGCCTCTATTCATGCGAGTAGGGCTCCTACTTGCCCCAGGCCTCCTCTACTCGCCTCAAGAAGTGGCGATTAGGAGCTCCCCAGGCTCCTAATCGCCTATAGGGTGCTGGAACGAGTTTTTGGCGCGTTAAACACTATTTTAACACATATAAACACGTATTCACATACCGACAAGTCACATAATGATTTCAAACATATAATGCACGATAACTAACACGTTTACATCCGTTCACCAATTCCCGGGACTTGAGACTCGTGTGTGCGTTAAACCCGGCGATTCCACGAATCTCTAATCCTTGTACACATGGTTATGGAGCGACTCCCGATGATCCCGCGGATCATCGTAACGACTCCTGATGATTCCCAGAATCATCGTACCGACTCGACTGACCCCGTTAAGTACGTAATATGCATGACTCGCTTAGGTAGACTTACTAGTTTAGTCAACGTTACTAACCTGAGTTTGCCGGGTGTCACAGTATTATTATAAAATTTAGGGTTAACTACTTAATTCGGTGTCACCGTCCCATATAACTCGATACTGGTTGAACCATTCTTGAACCCTATACGATAAAGTTTAAACACGGTTTTTTAAATATTGGAAATTGGATTTTTTTTTCTTGCTGATCATAGTAAGTTAAAGAGAAATTGGAAATTTTCAAGCAAGTAACGTTTGAACTAGAAAGTAGGCTTGTTTAAAAAGTATGAAAATAACCGAAACAAACCTCACATTTAAATCAAGCACAAAGCAAGGCCACATTCTCATTCACATCATGTATAAGTGTATAACCATCACTACTAGAAAAAGTGCTTTTCTTGACGCGCGTTTTATGACACGCACTTATTAATGACACGCAAAAGCGTATGTCATAAAAAAAGTGTCATGGTTTAAAAAATCTAGTTAAATAATGACATGCTTTTTAGCGTGTCAAGAATGTAATGTCAAGAATTAAAAACGATGACACAATAAAAAGATGCGTGTCATCTATGAGTGTCAAGATTTCACAATTCTTCAATTTAATTCCCTCTCCCATGTAAAGTCCCGCCCTCATCAACTTCAATATAACAAAAAAATAAATAATAATAATAATAATAAAACACTCTGCGCGCATCGATCTTCTGCATCAAAAAAATTAAACATTCTGTCGTCTGTTCTTCACTAACAATAATCGAAGGAAAACCTAATCAACAAAAAGGGTTTAAGATCGCGCGAAACCCTTCAAAAAAAAAAAAAACGCTTCAGATCATGAAACCCTTCAAAAACACTGCTGCAGATCACTTCTAAGGTTAGGGTTTTATCATCTGTTCTTATATTATCGATAATCATCTGTTCAAACCCTTCAAACCCTTCTAAGGTTTTATCATCTGTTCTTATATTATTGATTTGTTCTTATATTACAGCATTAAGGTTTATCATACTTCTGTTCAGAAACCCTTCAAAAACCATCGCATCTTCACTTCTAAGGTTAGGGTTTTTCATACTTCTTCCTCAATTATTATGGTTTATTGTTAGAGTTGTTGAAATGTGATACTAATCAGCCATCGTTTACCATGTTTGACCCACTTCAGTAACAAGCAATTGAACCCTAGCTAGCTCCTCACTTCACTTCAATAATGTTTGTATTTGTATGATTGTATTGAATGCATATGATAGAAGATACAAAAGAAAAAATAAGGTTTTTAAGAGTATTCTGGATCATATAAATATTATGTGCTTCTTGGTTTTGTTTTTTTTTTTAATTATGTGGTCCCTTGTGTCCCCCACATATTAGATTTTGTAAGGTTTTTTTAGAAGTGAAAAGCAATGTTTTATCTTATTCTTATGCATAAAAAAGTTAGGGTTTTTTTTAGAAGTGAAAAGCAATGAAAGAAGAAAGGTGTTATTATCTCGATTCTGTAGGCCCTGCGAATGTCTTTGAGCCGTTGCGACAAATTCTTGATACGTAAGTAAATGTCGTGTATGTTGGGTTTGAAAATGCTACTGGCAAAAGGGTTTAATATACATCTTATTTTTAAATAGGGCGATGGCCATGTATGCTACACAAAATGTTACCGGCAAAAGGTTTAGACTCAAATGGGTCAACACCAAGGTGAGCACTTAATTTTTCTTTTTAATGTTAATTTAGGCTGCATTATTTTCTTGTCTAAGCTTATGAATTTAGACATAATTGTTAACCCATGAGACTTACTGTTACATAAATCTAGACATAATTGTTAACCCATGAGACTTATTCTAGATAGGTAAAACTCAATTGTTGTAGCCTTAGGAATGTTAATAATCAATTGTAATTTTTTTATTGCGCAGTGTCCAATCCAGCCAGGAAGTACGGAGTGCGGTTATTATATCATGAAATTCATGAAAGAGATTGTTCAGGGCGGACTTGGAATATTAGATAATGTAAGTTGATCAAGGCAAATTTTAGCGGCCCTTATATTGAAACTAAACCATCGCGAACCTTAACATTTTCATCTTATTAATTTAATTGTTGTTTTAGGTTGGGGGAGGAGTAGAAGTTTATACGGATGCGGATATGGATGCTATTCGTGAAGAATGGTCAAGTTATGTAGCAACCTTTATTTTCAAGTGATCTGTATTTTTAAGTCTAGACAACGTAATTTATTGACACGATATTTTTGTAACCATTTAATACTTGTCGTAGAAATCGACAAATTCATATATTGTAATGGTTTTTTGGTATATATAATATATGCATATTAATATGGGGAAATTTATTGATTTGTAGCTTATTAGTGCAGGTTATTATAAAAGAATCAGTAGCAATTATTAATAATACTAGATTTTAGCCCGCGTGTACACGCGGTTCACCAACGTACATCTACTTAGGGAATTATAATCTATAAAGAAAAATACAGTAGAAATATTTTTTTAAAGTATAACACAACAAATACAAATTTTATTCAACTATTAATAAATATTTCTTTATACACCACATTTCTGGTTGTAGTGTTCAAATTCACATCACCATAAAGTATAAGTAATTTCACTCATGTGCTGCTTTTAACTCTTGAAAATGCAACATAAAGTTTGCCATGTGAGAAAACATGTTCTCTTAAATAGAATCCAACCTTAGATAAAGACTGTCCTTGCCTTTTATTGACGGTCATTGCGAAACATACACTTATTGGAAATTGACGCCTTTGGAAATTTACTGGAATCTTAATATCAGATGGTTTAATATTTATTCTAGTAATAATAGTTTTGATACCAATGTTTCCACCTGATATGAAATCTAAAAGATACGGGGGAGTCCCGAGGCTGAAATCTAATAATATTTAGTGTAAGAAATGTGGAATGTGTCTCAAAGAATACAAAGCTGAATATATGATGGGAACATTAGAATGCATACATAGGTAAACATATTGGTGAGGTTATTATTTAGATGTATAAGTATAAAACAAACTAACAAATTATAAATTTATTATGAAATATATAAATGAGGAATATATTATCATAGATTAGATTTGAAGAGATGATTTGGCAAAAGTAATTAAGTGTTAAAAGAATTTGATTACTATGCAGAAGAAGGAAACGAATTACAAAATTAAGTCATACATTTAAGAAAATTTTTTTTTACACAACATTTGTTGTCTTTGTTTGTGGTTTACCCTCTTTATTAAGTATTAACAATTTAACTCCATCTCTACTAAAAATCCAGTTGCAATAACTAAGAAGGTGTCACCACTTATTGCAAATTAATATAACATGATCAAAACAGTTTTTATAATGTTAACAGACAATACAAAGAATATGCGACAGAAATATAATTTTACTAAAAGTATAACACCCATGGCAACAAACTTTTATGAATTGGGTTGGACTTCTATAGACAATTGGGCTTACCCATTCACGGTCCATAATGAAAAAGTTTTATTCATAAATTGAACAACTAACTTACTCGATAGTCGGTACATTAAAAAATGTTAATTAGCAATATTGTAAAATAAAATCCATAAATTATATCTATATATCCATAATCATTAAACAAAAGCTAGTTTTTTATCACCAACATATCATTGGCATATTGTAATTTGACTTCGGTATACAACGTGTGTACACGCGTGACTATAACCTAGCTTTTTACAAACTTTTAAAAGTTACTCATCTAATAACAATTATTCAAATCAATATTTATATTTTACTTATGTATTGTACATATCATAGCCTTGCAATTCAAAACTTTCACTATGAACTTTAAATCAATTCATAAGTTTTCTAAATTCTATTCTTACCACTTAAAGCAACGCATATTTACTACCACTATAATCAAGAATTATTGGAACACTCTATTTACAACCTAAAGCCAATTTCAAATTAAAGTAATGAAAAAAATTAACCTAATAACAAAACCAATAGATTTTTAAACATAACTGATTACGATTAATTAAACATCAAAATTTCAACTTTTAATAAAGTTGTTAATAAACTGCATCATAATAGATTTATTACATATCAACCAAAAAGTATTTTAAGTTCATATAAAACATACTATATTTAATCAGCATCTTCATCATCATCCATTTCAGATTCGGATGACTCCTCTGCTTCCACCATGACCGCTTCCTCCTCCAGATTCCTGATTTTTAGGCGAATCATTTGTTCCAGATTCACCATCTCTAAGCTTCTGCTGCTGTTAGACATGCCTACCTTATCCAGATCCACAAGCAAATCATAGTCGTTGCAGTTTTCAAGTTCGTCTCTTGACATCAACCGATGTGACCCATCGGTAAACTGCAAACTTGCAATGTTAAGATTTTCAGCAAAAAACCAACTACAGACAGGAAATACCTCCAAAAGTTCATCAAACTCATCCACTTGAAAGATGTCTTCCAACTTCGAAATCAGTCTCCTTTCTCCAATACTTGGCAACCTCATTGTTCTTCCAAACTCATACATTTCTCTTTGAAAATCTGCTCCCATTTGCATAACAGCTTTTCTTGAACCGAAAAGTAAACATGAATTGTCACTCATGTTCACAAGATATCTTCGTTTGATACTGCAAAACCTCCAACTGACAACCTTTTCCATTGCTTAATATTTTTTTTTAGAAGTTATGTGTGTTTATATTGAAGAAAATAGAGTTGTGATTTATGTTTAGTGATTTTGATTTTATAGATATGTTAAAAACCGTGTAAAGAACTGAAGGGACAACTTAGATTTTCAACACTAATAATAATTAATATTCCGTATTAATTGTATAGCAGATGAAAAGACTTGTTTCTGCAAAAGATTAAAAAGTGGCGGTTCTTAATATATGAATTTAAAATTTGAAATAGTAATTATAAACTAAAAAAGTTATTGGTTATTGTTATGAACAATAAGTGTACTTTATGTGTACTAACAATTGTTAGGGTTATTAACAATAACTTTATTCATCCCTCTGCATATAAAAATAATATTGATTAAAATGAAACACTCTATTAAAGAGACACAAAATAAAGTTATTCAGAATTATTAGTAACGATAACATGTTAATACCTTAAACACTATCCTGTAAATCCATAAGAAACATATGTAGACAAAGAATTTCTGCAAGATTCTTGCGGTTTAGTCGGTTTCGAGATCCTAAGCACCTTAAGTTTAAATGTATATTGAGACATCCTCCAATTGATGTCATTCAATACGTAATGTTGTTCGGATCCATAAACCTGCAATTTAATAGAATGTAAGTAATACAACATTACATGAATAAAAAAATAACTGAATGATTATGTAAAATTTGATAAACATACCTGACAGAGTTGAAGGAATTACACTATAGTTTACAAAACAAAATCTGTATATAAAGTTCTAAATTGCAAGATTTATTTATGTTAACGAATTAATAATATTAAAAAGGAAATTATAAAATGGAAACCAGAATTAATTTAGATTTAAATGTTGCTAAAATTAAAAAAATAAACATTTTTTTTATTTAAATCTATATACCACATTAAAATCTAAACCTATCTAATATAAAGGTTTAAAAATACATAAAATAAACGTAATCTAAATTTTTAAAGGTTTAAAATTTAACAAATAATTGTTTTTGGGTATAAAACGAATTGGTTAAGTATAAAGAATTTATTTTTAATATAATTTTTAAATTTGTATCATTTAATAATAATGGAATTTCGTGTTAAACGTGAAAAAATCTAAGACATTTACATTTAATAATAAGTCAAAGGTTGACAAAAAAAAAAACGAATATGTTTGGAAATTTTTAAATGAAAACCGTTTCATATTATTGTGTTGCAATTTACCAAAATTTGAGTCAAATTAAAAATTATAGAAATCAACCAAATTTAATAAAAAGTCAAATCCAAATCTAGAAACCACCACCATTAAACACACTAACTACCATTAACCTTAACAACATTATAAAGGTTAGACACACCTTGATTTAGAAAGTTATAAAGCTAAAATTTTTTACTTGTTTTAAAAGTTGACCAAATTTAATAGTTGATTTGACTAAATTAAAATTTGACTAACTTGTACATCAATAAGGAGGCGTATGACTTTTTTAAAAAAATTTATAGTTTCATAACTTAAAAAATTGTTTGTATATGAACTTTTATGAGGACTTAATATATAAAATCAAGAATCTAAAACATAATTACTAATTACTAAACATTAATATAGAAAAAATCGTTGTAGTTAAATTTTTATATTTGACCTAAATAATTGTAACTTACTATAATACTATAACATTGAAAGATGGTTAACATACTTTACAAATCTTTGCATTAACATTTACAATATTAGACTGCTCCTAGGAATATCTCATGATTCATGATCATATCTATTCAAACCATAACAGGATATTCGGGTTTAAAGACATAACATCCCAAAAAATACACAGTTTACTACATAAGAATTAAAAGGTAAAAAAGTATGCGACCTTTGACTTTTTTTTTAATTTTAAAATTTTGCATTAATAAGAAATTAATATGATTTTCAAAAAAAGTCAAACCATTTATTAACCAAAAATACGTTTATAAAACAGATTTCCATAATTAAGAAAATGGTATAAATAATAGATTAATATAAAATTTTAAAAAAGTCAAACAATTTAATAAAAACAAAGAACATTATCTTTAAATTTTCAAGTTTTTTTTTTTTTTTTAAAACTATTATACACTATGTTTACTATCTTACTTTATAAACAACCAATTAACATTAACATAGACAACTACTATCCATAACATACTTATGAAATATTTAGTGTTGTTAACTAATCCACATCATCAGTCAGAATATTACTGATTCTAAACATAAAAAACCCCAAAATTCACGAATTACCACATAAGTAGTAAACGTGCAAAAGTTAGTCCCTGCAAACCACAACCCCTTTTTTTTTTGTTATGTTACCCACCAAAAGTTGTCATCCTACAAAAAAAGTGTCATCAACCTAAAACCACCTAACCACATTAGAAAGCCTGAACGAACCTTAGTTTTTGAAAAACAGAAAATGCAGTTTATCACCCGTATGAAGTCCCTTATCATCGACAAAAGACTGCATGCCTCTGATGTTGTAACGGGGTTTTCCTCTTGACCCCTCGATTCCCACATACACTCCCCATGACCGACCCTCACCATCAGAAACGCTTAACGACCTTTTACGGTTCAAACCGTTCTGCTTTGCCTACTCAAGCTTCATACACTACATAAGAAGAAACATAAATGATAAGGCTTGAAATTATAATAACAATCACAACTACTCATTACTTAACCTATTAACGAAATTTCACAAAACATATTAGTCACCCATTTAATGCAATATGACATATCTACAGTTTCCGTTTATAATTTTCTACGTTTATACAAAACAAATAATGAATGAAAATAACCTTGACAGATTAACAACTAAAGTTTTGTGACACCAAGTCTATACACTAAAAATTAATTCAAATCAGTCTGCATATTTGTTGAATTTAGAATAAACAGATACAATAAAGCTTGTAATAGCAATAACAATCACATATATTCATTATTTTTGTTGATTACCGTTTCAAGATGTCATCATTCCATCGTTACTTATTAACTAACTATATATTATAGCTATGTAGAATGAACATCAACTTTGTCGCAACAAACCTATTACTATACTATAAACACACTTTTTAAAAAATGATTGATTAATGGGCAAATAAATGGAAACTGTAAGAGGTAAGTTGTAACACTTACAAAGTGATTGTCAACAGTGAACACCACTGGCACACCTTCATCTTCCACAGCTTCAGATCCATCATCATCAACCTCCATTGAACTGTCTGGAACATGTTCGCCCGGCTCACCTTCAGCATCATCCTGTCCATCATCATCAGATAGAATAATCACATCTTCATCTAGTTCATTTTCATCTTCGTATTCCACCTTCACCCTTGTTGCCCAAAACTCCTCACATGGAAGAGTAAGCTTGTTCTTCAAAAACAACGACAAATTGTAGATCCTCTTTTTGTATCCAAAACAATGAAAAATTAAAACGCATTATAATAGAGGCAGTAAAATAATTTTTAAAAATAGAAAAAACATGTATGTAATGAAGAAAATAATACCGGCTTAAGAATTTCAAAAACAATTAAATGCTCCTTTGTTATTCCAAGAGCATCCTGCACCCAAGGCCATCCTCTAGTAACATAAAAATGACCATCTTCATGCACAATCTCTAACTCAAAGCATGAACGACGAACAGATCTGCATTCTACTGGATTTACTGGAAGCTTTTTATTTAGTAATCCATGTGCAACAAAGGGACTAATATGCTAAGAAGCAAAAATAATTATTTATAAACCATTAATAAATGTGTGTAAAAAAATATTTACATAATTTAATTGAATCACAATTGATTAAACTTACAAGACGTTTTTGCGTTGATTTATGATCCTTCAAATTGCAGTAAAAAAAAGCTGCCAGGTGCCGATACCGCATCCTGATGAAAACTGATGATCCGGAATGAATGAAGATTTTCTTCATATTGAAATATGAAGTTACATTCAGGTGGGTACCCTAATTCATTGATCATGCTTCTCCAGCCGTCGTAAAAGTACCAGCTTCCATTGATGCTTGTTACAGTAACGTCAAACACCTTAGAGGTTAATGTGCGGACCTTGGTAACACCAGTGGGATAATTATATTTGTTGATCCATTCACCATAATCAGAAGGTAACGGCTGAATCAAAAAATACACACAATTTAAAATATTGAAAACATATTATACTCTAAAACATATATTATGGCAACACAGTAAAACATGTTAGATATCTTACCAAAGCAGCGACGTCGTTATCCTCCATATATAACCAAAACCCATACAACATTGTGTCACTGTTTCATATACAAAATTAAAACTGTAAGCATAGATCAAAGTAATTTGAAAAAATATTCACACTGTTTAAATAAAAGCTTGAAAAAACATTTGGCGATACATGTTATAACCTAAAACACAAAAACTAAGTTGTAACCTAAAACATAAAACATTAATCAATATGAATAATAATAAATGAAAATTAAAGAAGAATCACTTAAACCTTAAAAAATCAATTTACCCTAAAAATCACTAAATCGATAAGTAAATGATAAACCACTAAATTGAAACCTAAAAGCATAAGAATCCATTGTTAGCTTTCTTAAAACCTGAATTTAACCATAAATCATAAACTTAAACCACTAATCATCATCAGTATTAATAAACCAAACCTTAAAACATCGATTGACTCTTACAATAACTAAATCCATACCTAAATCATTAAGTCCTAAATTGAAACCTAAAACCATAACAATCCATTGGTAGATTTATTAAAACATAAATGTAACCAGAAATGCTAAACTTAAACATTACCCCTAATTCTAAATCTAAAAGTCATACCACTAATCAGTATTGATAAACCATTAATCAATATGAATAATAATTAATGTTGAAACCTAAAACACAAAGACTAAGTTGTAACCTAAAACATAAAACATTAATCAATATGAATAATAATAAATGAAAATTAAAGAAGAATCACTCAAACCTTAAAAAATCAATTTACCCTAAAAATCACTAAATCGATAAGTAAATGATAAACCACTAAATTGAAACCTAAAAGCATAAGAATCCATTGTTAGGTTTCTTAAAACCTGAATTTAACCATAAATCATAAACTTAAACCACTAATCATCATCAGTCTTAATAAACCAAACCTTAAAACATCGATTGACTCTTACAATAACTAAATCCATACCTAAATCATTAAGCCCTAAATTGAAAACTAAAACCATAACAATCCATTGGTAGATTTATTAAAACATAAATGTAACCTGAAATGCTAAACTTAAACATTACCCCTAATTCTAAATCTAAAACTCATACCACTAATCACTACTAATAAACCAACCCTTAAAACATCAGTTGCCTCTAAATGGAGCCACTCGACTATGTTGCCAGCAGCAGAAGACTGTCCAGAATGGAGCACGCGAGTCGTTTATCAACATCTTTATCCATCTATCAACAACCAAACATGAGAAAAGACAACGTTGTTAGCTTCCTGTATCAATCAAATCATCAAACGCAGCATTTAAACAATAAACAACAGAAAAAACATAATTACATCAGACCCGGTACACGCGGTTAGCAATCATCAAACACGAACCATACAACATGAACCCTAAAAGTAAATCTTAACAAAACTGACCAATAATAGATGTAAATGCAAGTATTATAAGCAAAAGAGACATTAATGGACAAACAAATAAAAAAAACACGAAAAAAAATAAAGAGAATACATAGACATGAAGAACGATTGATTAATAGAGAATAGAAGAGATTAAACCTTGGACAGGAGATGAAGAACACAGTAGAACAATGGTTGATCCGGAAGATCGCCTTGATTAGGGTTTGTGGCTGGCGGAGGAGAAGATCGCTGAATTGGGAATTAGGGTAGGTTATGTGTGATTCTGTGAAAACGTTATGTCCGTGTTTTTTTTTTTTTTTTGGGTATATATATTTTCTATAATTTTATTTTTAAAAAATATCAAAATTTTATAAAATCCCACACTTGGACACTTGGCATTAGTTTTGGCTATGTAATATGAGGCTCAATGTGGGATTGACAAGTGTCCACATTGAGTTTCATATATTAGTTGTATAGATACGTAATAATTTTTTTTTAGGAAAAACAAAAGCATGACACGCAAACTGAATGTCATAAGGTAGTGTCAAAAACGCGTGTCATAAATGCGTGTCATGAATGCGTGTCATTAAAAGATGACACGCGCCTGCATGTCATATTATTTTTATGACTATGCCTATAATGACGTTCTTTTGCGTGTCATAAACACCCTTTCATGACGCGCAATGCGCGTCAAGAAAGGGCTTTTTTCTAGTAGTGCATCCATTCCCATGTCTTGATCCGAAATCCCTCCTAAAAATAAGTGAGGAAAGCACTCATGCATGTATATATAATTAAATCTCTATTTATCTCAATTTTTGTTCAAACCATTAAAGGAAATGAAGACATTTGTTTTAGTATGTTTGGTTTTGATCTTAGGCGTTGTGGAGAGCTTTAAGTACCATGAAAAAGAGCTCGAAAGCGAAGGCGGCTTGGAAGGGATCTACGACAGGTGGAGAAGCCACTACAAAGTGAAACACAGGTGCCAGGAGCGGTTCAATGTGTTCAAGTACAACCTACAACATGTTCACAAAGCAAACAAGATGGAAAGGCCATACAAGCTAGAGTTGAATGAATTTGCCACCATGACTAACCATGAGTTTGTTAAAACCTATGGTGACTCAAAGATCGGACATATTAAGGCACTCAAACCACCTCGCAAACTGAAGGGGGCGAAAGAAAGGCCCATGTTCCAATATGAGAACGCAACTAATCTCCCGAAAGCGGTTGATTGGAGGCTTCGTAGCCTGGTTGTCCTTATCAAGAACCAAGGGGAATGCGGTAAGTCCTAGATCACATTATTTATAGATGCTTTATTAATTATTTTCTTAATTTTTGGGAACAAGGGTGTGAGCCGAGGATAGAGGAAATGTTTGCCTTTGCTATGAGTGAGATTTTGTTGTTACGTTTGTTTGTTTGTTTTGTTGTATAATTTTTGGGTCTGGTTTTGCAGGAAGTTGTTGGGCGTTTGCTGCTGTTGCTGCCGTGGAAACAATAAACGCTATTAGAACCAACAGACTAGTAGCACTATCTGAACAACAACTGATCGACTGTGACACTGATGGAAGAAACTTCGGGTGTGATGGAGGGATGATGGCGGATGCATTGGATTTCATCACCGAAAAGGGAGGCATCTTCACGCAGGAATCCTACCCTTACCAAGGTCGTCAAGGTGTCTGCGATCCAAAAAAGGTATGAATTCCTTGCTAGGATAAATTCTCCGGCCATGCTTGTTTGTTGTTATACGTTTGATCGATAATTAAGGAAGGGTTGTTGCATGCAGTACGTACGTTTGATGAATGATGCTTTTAATTTTGGTTCTAATCCAGTTTGGCAAACACTCGGTAACAATTCACGGTAAAGAGCACATTCCTGAAAACTGTGAAGAGGCTATAATGAAAGCGGTTGCACACGGGCCTGTGGCGATTGGCATGGATCATACTGGTGAAGATTTCCAGTTCTATAGTGAGGGTGTTTTTACGGGGCCGTGTGGAACGCAGCTCACACATGGTATGACAATTGTAGGATACGATGAGACTTGCGAAGGACTGCCGTACTGGATCGTCAGAAACTCATGGGGAGTGGAATGGGGGGAGTGGGGATACGTACGTATGCAACGCGAACCTGGAGCTCCGCAGCCCGATGGAATATGCGCCATGTATAATGAACCGGCTATGCCTAGGAAGGACCGTGAAGAACCCAATCATCAAGTCTAGTCTAGATTATTAACTCAACTTTCCAAGCTTAATCCCAGTGGCGGATCCAGGAATTTTTTTCAGGGGGTTCACTTTTTAATACTCCAATTCCATATGACCGAACATAAAAAATTTCGGGTCAGTTTGGCGGTTCGGGTCGGGTAAAGTTCATCACATACAGTGGTGGATCTAAATTTTTTTTTACAGGGGACACATAATAGCTCGGTTAAACAAGGTGAGTCAAGGCCGGTCAAGTCAAATTGGGTCGGGTAAAACTAATGTTCACAATAATTGCACTTTCCAATTACTAGACCCTAGATTTATAGTTCATACGGACAATAAATAGAAATCAATTTAACAAAATTTCAATCAATTAGTTAACCTATAACCATCGAGCCCATAAGAATCAACACAATGTTGTCACAACTTAACAATCAACAAGCAATGAGTTCATCAAGTTTATTGTTTAGAGGGGTAAAAAAATATGCACCTTGTTTACTTTATGTGAAGACGGCATCATTTCACTAATCGATCAAATCACCAACGTAAGTGTAAATTAGCAAATAACAACTAAATCTGTATCAATAAAATATGTATTAAAATCAAGTTTTCAAATATCAAGATTTCAAGAGATAAAAATTTATGACAAAAGAAATATTAAACTACTTTAACAACTAGTCCTATGGGCTATGAGTAGCACCTTTAAGATAGTGGAAATATAAGAATATTCAATATTTCAATGCCCAATAATGTCCATGTCTAGTATATTTTCAAGCCCTTGAACAAAACCTCCTCCACATTCACAGAAACTTTGTTTTGTCTTACGTGTAACACCAGTGGGTTCTTTTGTTGTCTAATCTTAGCAGTAAGAATTCACTTAAGCAATAACACACACACACACATATATATATATATATATATACATATATATATAAAAGTGCTAGTTCGAATTCATAACAAAATTACACTAAAAACATGGGCTTACGGTGGAGAGGAGTGGATGTGAGGAGGAGGAGGGTGGCGCCGAGGGTTGGAGGTGAGGAGGATGGTGGTTGCTGTGAATCACGAGTGGAGTAAGGAAGGAGAAAGGGTTGTGATATACTATGAATCAGGGTAAGGACCGAGGTCTGAGATGGAAAGCGGAGGGCGAGTGGGCGGCAGTGAGGAGGAGGAGGAGGAGGAGAGGCGGAGAGGAAGGTGGAGGGTTTAGGGCAGGGGTTGTGACTTGTGATGTAACACCCCAACCGATGGCGGAATCATCGAGGTGCCACGTAGTGACGATTGTTCAAAAGCACATGGTACTAAAATGTAAATATTATTGAATAAACCAGAATTGTCTTACATGATAATGGAAATTACATTGTCTAAATGAAATGTAAATATAGAAATGACTGAAATAAAATAAAGCACTAAAAGTCTCTTGCTAAAGCATTAGATCAAACTGCACCTGAAACATGTACAAAAATAGGTTTGGTCAACATAAGAAATGTTGGTGAGCATTCCTAGTTTTGATATATATAGTAAGTTAAAAAGATATACAATTCAAGTGCAAGCTACAGTGCAATTATGTAAACTATGTATCATACAAATGAGCGAAATCAACCCTGTGACTGTATAATGTACTGTATGAACTGTAGTGTACTCAACCAATCAATGGATGATAACTTAACACTGGCCACGGATTCTCCGATGAAAAAGGGGGAGAATCAATCTAGGCGGGTTGTCAATCCAAATAGCGCTATCCAATGTTAAGGTCGGCTTGTACCATGTTAATGATTTCACTAAGTACAAATGTAATCCACATGTATTGTCTAAGCATAAAGCACGTTGTAAGCAATGCACATAGTACTAGAATTGTATTGTAAAAATAATGTAAACTTGTATTTGAAATTGTAATAGTGTACATGTAACACCCCAAAAATGTATAAAAGCAAAAAGGGGATAGGAATACTCACTGTTCACGTATTAACTTGAATTTGAACTGGACAACGAAATATGCGTTGGAAATATTCCAAAGAATCAACCTAAAGAATTTGATAATGTGTAAGGGAAATAACTCTAGGATATATGTATTTCTAGGGCTTCGAACTGGGGAAAAGTATTCGTTTGATTAGTAAATTAAACGTTTAATAAATAAGAGAAATTTGATAAATAAATAAACAAAAAGTCTTTTTGTAAAATTTAAATTAAAGATGTTCACAATATAAAGTTTTAAGTATGAAAATAATTTTTATAAAATTATTTTCTTATAAATAGAATATTAAATCTATTTATTTCAAATCGTCAAAATATAACTTTAATATTTAAAAATATTAAAATTAAATAATTTTTGAATTAAAAATTGTATTTCTGTTCCAAATGAATAGAAATAATTTATGTAAAATTTTGGTACAAAAATATTGAGAAATGAATTTATTATGATTTATTTATGATTATAACTAACAAAAATTAATTAAAAATATAAAATAAACGGTTTTTCTGAATTAAAAATATTTTCTGAAAATTATATTATTGTACAAGTTTAGGATAATTTTTGTGAGATTTAATAAAATCGTTTAGATATTTTTATAGAATTTAGTAAATATAAATGAATAAACTTGTATTATTAAAAATATATATTAAATAAATAAATTTTTGAAAACTAAAAATTGGATAATGATCTTTATCATTTGGAGATAATATGATAATTTTTGTAGAATTTAAAAACCACTTTTAGTATTTAAAAACTATTTTAAAAGATTTAATGTATTAAGTATATATAATAAAACGTAAAAAAATCTTTGCTGGTTATGGGAATCGAACCCGGGTCTGAGACCGGTTCGTGGTTTTATCACAAGCGTGGCCACCAGCTGAGCCACACCCTGAGAACGAATTTATTTGAATTTAAATTAATTATAAAGGTTTATTTAGATTAAGTCATGATTTTAAATGATAAGAAAAAAAAGTGTGGTGAGCCGGACTCGAACTCCAGCCCACCCCGATTCGTGTGTTTTGATTCAGCAAGCATCACCAACTGATCTATAGGTCAGTTGGTGATTTCTTTCAGGTTAAAATAAATAAATACGATACACAGCAGTGTCTTCTTCCCCAAATGACTAGATCAAGCCCTAGTTTTCCAATCCGTTTAATAACGGATTTAATGGCTGATTAACCATGGGGGTTTTGATGCTAAAGGGCCGATTAACACATTGGAACAAAGAATTATAATCATACCTAGTGTAAAAGCTTCAATTCGTGATTCAACAACTATCAAGACTCGTCCAATATGCACGAACAAACAGCGGAAGGAAAAGAAAATTTGAGTGTGTGCGTGTGTTTCTCGGCTCCATTAGGTTGTCAAGGAGTGTTTAATTTATAGTGATGTCGCAGAAATGGCAAGTTATGAAGTTTGACCAAGGTTTGGTCAAAACGAGCAATTTAGCTCTAATCTTGCTGATTTTCGGCTGTAGACGCGTATAAACATTCAATCAAGTCAGCGATAATTAATAGAATTCAACCTTCCTAAGATCAGGTCAAATTAATGGTCAAGGTGGAAGTTTCCATGGTCAACCTTCCATTCTTTGTTGCTGCTGTTGTCGCGAGAAGGAAAAGAGAAAAAAGAAGCAGCGAGTTAAATGGTTTAAATACAATATGCATTGAGTTTAAATCAAAACTTGAGTGTAGCTCAAGTGGTTATGATGCGTGTGTGTGATCTGAACCATCCCGGGTTCGAGACCCGTATGAAGCAATCCCTTTTTTTATTTTTATAACAGACACTAGGGGAGGGGGATTGGGCCTTGGTGTTGGATTGGGCTTGCAGAGTTAGTGGGTTTAAGGATAAGGGGTTGGGTTTGTGCTATGGTTTGGTTAGCCTTGATAAGGTTAATGGTTTGGATTTAAGAGGTGTTTATAGATATATAATCTGATTTTTTTATTATTATTATTATTATTATTATTATTATTATTATTATTAAAAAAGTGACGGATGTCACAGCATCCCCTACTTTTAGAAACTTCGTCCCGAAGTTATTAGAAACATAGGGTTTTGGATGCTTGGGTAAAAATTAAGGTGACCGTGGTTTGAAAAATTCGAATGATTTGGATGAGAGGTTTGATAGGTGTGAGTTAAGGGTTTTGGATTAGGTTCGTCTCGAGTAATAAGGAGAATAAGAATCTAGTAAATCACTTAAATTGCAAGTGTAGGAATCCTAGAATAAATGTACGGGTTGATTGACTATAAATGAACTACCAAGCAACTAGAGTTTGTTCCTGGTCCGACTTCCAGTTTCACTTTCAATGCATCATTAGTGTTTGTATACAGGGTGTACCGCAGCTAACCCACCACACCTTTGATACCTCGAAAACGTACTGGATGCCTACCAAAAACTCTAATAGAATTTCTCACTACCCTAACGCACCTGTAAATTCATGATTACGTTCCGGACCGGAATCATCAATTTACCTTACATTAGGGTTTTGTGTCCTTCTATGACCCCACCGATTGTTGAGCAGGTTTGATAGCCTCCACCAGCCGTGGAGTAGGTTGTAGGGCCTCTCCCGATTGTTTGAAAAGGCATAGTGACCCCTACCAATCGTTGAGTATGTTCGATAGCCTCAACCAGTCGTGGAGCAGGTTGTAGGGCCTCTCCCGACTGTTGAAAAAGGCATGATGACCTCTATTAAGTGCAGCAATTATTATTCACATAGATTGCAAATTGATAGCATGTTTATGCAAGCAAGTTTGTAAGTACTACAACCATTAAGTGTAAGTGTTATCATGAATAATTAAATGTTTACGAGTATCATGAATAATTAGATGTTCAATGAATAGTCAAGTTAAAGGAAAAATCAAGTTTCATATAATAAGCAATTATGTTTTCTTAGAAAAGCTCTGTAAGATCAAGTATCAAGTCTAAACGTTTCAAATAAATGTAAGTGTACGATTAAAATGAACGTAACCAATATGATAGATCACCAATTTGCGTTCGTACATAATAGTATGCAAGGAAATCTCTAGATGTTATATGCCTATGAGTATGTCATAATTGGGTACAATAAGATTAAGAAAATGAAAACACGAGTATCATGAATAATTAAATGTCCAGTGAATAGTCAAATTAAGGGAAAATCAAGTTTCATAAACAATGATGTTTTGGAAAAAAAAAATCCTGTAGAATCAAGTATCAGGTTTTTAGTAGTTTGATTATCATGGGTATCTAGTTCATGTGTGGGAAGGTGAAGGATATAAATTTAGTTCTTGAGAGGATGATGAAAAATCTTGAAGCATAATCATGGTTGTGAGAGAATGTGAAGATAGTTGGTAAAGAGTTTATTTTATAGTATTGCAGTGTAAATTTTGGGGTTTGGATCAAAGGTTATAATCAAGTGTATAAGAAAACATGGTTGTGGTGTATGCCAAATATTGTAAAAATTTGAACAAGTTGAAAATGAGTGAGTGTTGGTGTAGAATCTAGAGACTAGATATTATTCCAAAAAAAAAATATTTTCAAAATTTGGTTTTGTACATAAGGCAAAAGTTGTTAAATAGTACAAGCTAAGTAGGCTTTGTAATAGTTTAAAACATTATATAGAAAATCGTTTGTTACGTCAATAAATAATCAATTGAATTTAAGTTCGAGGAAAATATGTACTTTGTAAAGTTGCTAGGTAATAAAACTAGTTTTAGAAATCTTTAGTTTGTGCTAAATTATAAGGTTATAGTTTTTTAAAATAAATAACATGTGGAGAAAAGAAATAATATGATTTGGGTAGGGTGTTGAATATTTAAAAAGTGGCTAAGAGGGTAAGGTGAAGTGTGATTGTGAAATCCATAGATGGTTATGAAAGTATGAACTTGTAAGCAATATATGAAAATCGTAAAATACAAAATATTGTATATGAATCGAGAGAGTATTATTGAAAAAGCTTGCATAAAATGCTTGGAGTGCCCTTGTCTAGCTGTAAAGCCCAACAAGAACGTTGACTTTTCAAAGGGATTGAACCCAATGGTGATCAAAGAAGACGTGCTTTAGCCTATAAGTGGACACTCACTCCAGGAATCCCCAGGTAAGCATAACAGGTCCGTAAATGGATTTATGCGCTATGCTTGCCTATGCCAGAAAACCCAGTGTACAGGCGTCCACCCTTCCAGATTGCACGTGTCCTTATCACACTCATTAAAGTTCAACAACTTTGAAGGAACAAAAGTAAGAGTAGGCATTATGCCTAAGAGTGTCTTCATGAAAGGTACTGCTCCTGTTCCATGGTGATGTAGGCTTTCCAATCCTTGTAGGACACCATCTCTATGCACCATGATGAAAGATGAGAATAAGGAAGAGAGAGAAGGAGGGAAAGATAGAGGAAGAAAGTAGAAGGAAATGAGGGGTAGGGTAATTTAGGAAATGTTATGCATGAAGGTTAAAGTTCGGTTATAGTCTAGGCCAGTTTATCTAATAACCTAGTTCCCTATAACCATGGCTCTGATACCAATCTGTAACACCCCAACCGATGGCGGAATCATCGAGGTGCCACGTAGTGACGATTGTTCAAAAGCACATGGTACTAAAATGTAAATATTATTGAATAAACCAGAATTGTCTTACATGATAATGGAAATTACATTGTCTAAATGAAATGTAAATATAGAAATGACTGAAATAAAATAAAGCACTAAAAGTCTCTTGCTAAAGCATTAGATCAAACTGCACCTGAAACATGTACAAAAATAGGTTTGGTCAACATAAGAAATGTTGGTGAGCATTCCTAGTTTTGATATATATAGTAAGTTAAAAAGATATACAATTCAAGTGCAAGCTACAGTGCAATTATGTAAACTATGTATCATACAAATGAGCGAAATCAACCCTGTGACTGTATAATGTACTGTATGAACTGTAGTGTACTCAACCAATCAATGGATGATAACTTAACACTGGCCACGGATTCTCCGATGAAAAAGGGGGAGAATCAATCTAGGCGGGTTGTCAATCCAAATAGCGCTATCCAATGTTAAGGTCGGCTTGTACCATGTTAATGATTTCACTAAGTACAAATGTAATCCACATGTATTGTCTAAGCATAAAGCACGTTGTAAGCAATGCACATAGTACTAGAATTGTATTGTAAAAATAATGTAAACTTGTATTTGAAATTGTAATAGTGTACATGTAACACCCCAAAAATGTATAAAAGCAAAAAGGGGATAGGAATACTCACTGTTCACGTATTAACTTGAATTTGAACTGGACAACGAAATATGCGTTGGAAATATTCCAAAGAATCAACCTAAAGAATTTGATAATGTGTAAGGGAAATAACTCTAGGATATATGTATTTCTAGGGCTTCGAACTGGGGAAAAGTATTCGTTTGATTAGTAAATTAAACGTTTAATAAATAAGAGAAATTTGATAAATAAATAAACAAAAAGTCTTTTTGTAAAATTTAAATTAAAGATGTTCACAATATAAAGTTTTAAGTATGAAAATAATTTTTATAAAATTATTTTCTTATAAATAGAATATTAAATCTATTTATTTCAAATCGTCAAAATATAACTTTAATATTTAAAAATATTAAAATTAAATAATTTTTGAATTAAAAATTGTATTTCTGTTCCAAATGAATAGAAATAATTTATGTAAAATTTTGGTACAAAAATATTGAGAAATGAATTTATTATGATTTATTTATGATTATAACTAACAAAAATTAATTAAAAATATAAAATAAACGGTTTTTCTGAATTAAAAATATTTTCTGAAAATTATATTATTGTACAAGTTTAGGATAATTTTTGTGAGATTTAATAAAATCGTTTAGATATTTTTATAGAATTTAGTAAATATAAATGAATAAACTTGTATTATTAAAAATATATATTAAATAAATAAATTTTTGAAAACTAAAAATTGGATAATGATCTTTATCATTTGGAGATAATATGATAATTTTTGTAGAATTTAAAAACCACTTTTAGTATTTAAAAACTATTTTAAAAGATTTAATGTATTAAGTATATATAATAAAACGTAAAAAAATCTTTGCTGGTTATGGGAATCGAACCCGGGTCTGAGACCGGTTCGTGGTTTTATCACAAGCGTGGCCACCAGCTGAGCCACACCCTGAGAACGAATTTATTTGAATTTAAATTAATTATAAAGGTTTATTTAGATTAAGTCATGATTTTAAATGATAAGAAAAAAAAGTGTGGTGAGCCGGACTCGAACTCCAGCCCACCCCGATTCGTGTGTTTTGATTCAGCAAGCATCACCAACTGATCTATAGGTCAGTTGGTGATTTCTTTCAGGTTAAAATAAATAAATACGATACACAGCAGTGTCTTCTTCCCCAAATGACTAGATCAAGCCCTAGTTTTCCAATCCGTTTAATAACGGATTTAATGGCTGATTAACCATGGGGGTTTTGATGCTAAAGGGCCGATTAACACATTGGAACAAAGAATTATAATCATACCTAGTGTAAAAGCTTCAATTCGTGATTCAACAACTATCAAGACTCGTCCAATATGCACGAACAAACAGCGGAAGGAAAAGAAAATTTGAGTGTGTGCGTGTGTTTCTCGGCTCCATTAGGTTGTCAAGGAGTGTTTAATTTATAGTGATGTCGCAGAAATGGCAAGTTATGAAGTTTGACCAAGGTTTGGTCAAAACGAGCAATTTAGCTCTAATCTTGCTGATTTTCGGCTGTAGACGCGTATAAACATTCAATCAAGTCAGCGATAATTAATAGAATTCAACCTTCCTAAGATCAGGTCAAATTAATGGTCAAGGTGGAAGTTTCCATGGTCAACCTTCCATTCTTTGTTGCTGCTGTTGTCGCGAGAAGGAAAAGAGAAAAAAGAAGCAGCGAGTTAAATGGTTTAAATACAATATGCATTGAGTTTAAATCAAAACTTGAGTGTAGCTCAAGTGGTTATGATGCGTGTGTGTGATCTGAACCATCCCGGGTTCGAGACCCGTATGAAGCAATCCCTTTTTTTATTTTTATAACAGACACTAGGGGAGGGGGATTGGGCCTTGGTGTTGGATTGGGCTTGCAGAGTTAGTGGGTTTAAGGATAAGGGGTTGGGTTTGTGCTATGGTTTGGTTAGCCTTGATAAGGTTAATGGTTTGGATTTAAGAGGTGTTTATAGATATATAATCTGATTTTTTTATTATTATTATTATTATTATTATTATTATTATTATTATTATTAAAAAAGTGACGGATGTCACATGTGATGAATCTTTTCTTGGAACGACTGTGCTGTATTTGATGTTTGAATCCCCAAAATCTATACATATAATAAACCAAAGCCATTTTGATGATATGTCATAATATTATGCAATCTCTCTTTTGAGAGATGCCACATAGGATGTGATGTGGCAACTCTAGACCAATTAAAAAAATGAATAAATATGGTTTAAATATTATTTAACATAATCTATTAAATACCTAATCTACTAAATTTAAATATTAAAACTTTATTATTTTCTCTCTCGTGTTTTTTCTCATAACTTTTAAACTTTAATATCTTTCATATACGATATTTTTTAAAGAAAAAAATTACACCAAATTAACGAGCGTTTTATTATCTTTCCAACGGGTACCATAGTGCTATATAAAAAACGGAGAAAAAACGACTATTTTTTGTAACCCGACAGTTATTGTGTCAGGTTTGGAATTAGTTTTAAAAAAATTGTGGGTTTGGGTCGGGCCTTGGATTAGGTGATACCCGACCCAATAACTTTTTTTTTATTAGAATATGATAACTTATGGCAGAGATTTGTTTAAAATAATAATAATAATAATGATAATAATAATAATAATATTCATTAATCATATATTGGCAAGTCATTAATTATGTTGTTATATTAGATATTTTATTATGTCATATTAGATATTTCAACCCGGGACGCTCTCCAACAGGTAATTGCTATATAGATGCCATTTTTATAGTTTAGATACTTCTAATTTTATTCATTTTACTTAGATTTCTCAACCCGGGACGCTCCCGGGGTATAAGCTAGTTTTATATAAAAAATAAAAGACAGAATAATTAAAACGAAGCTCACAGGAATCGAACTTGGGACTTGTAGCTTGTAAAGGGAGGGGATTACCACTGGAGCATCTGTTTGAATTGGTTAGAGGTTCCTTCAAAATATATTTAGGGGTTCCTTAAGAATTTTCTATATATAATAACACTAAAAATTTTTAACCGAACGGGTTCCTGGGAACCCCCTGGATAAGCGTAGATCCGCCCCTGCTTAATCCAATAAGTATTGAAAATGAATTCTAGAGTATGTCAATATCTGAATCAGTACGTAATAAATATATATATATAAATATATATATATATATATATATATATATATATATATATATATATATATATATATATGACTTTTGTATTTGGTGATCCATCTCTTTGTTAGATAAGAATGAATGTACATGGTCGATTGTTATTTGAGAGTTTCAATGTCTTTTTGCTAAACATACTAGCGCAAATAAAATCTATCTACTTGTTCAGCTAACATACATAAATTAAAGACGACACATTTTGAGGTTTTGATAAAAACACACACTATTGATTGACAAAATTTTGGGAATTGTGACTTGATTAATAAATATGTTACCTCACACATATTGTTCTCATTGTGTAGCGGTTCAAGCCCTTTAGGGCGTTTTCTGCCATGTGGATGCCATGTCAGCAAGAAAATTATTAGAAAAAAAAGATATAGTGGTTCAAGCCCCTTTCTTTTGCCCCTTCCATATTATCAAATTATTAAATACTTTTACAACCCTTTTATTCAATTATTTTCTAAATAAGGATATCTTTATTCAATTAGTACTAACTACAACGGTTGTTTTTTATTTTTTTTAGAAATGCATTTATTGACGGAATTAATGTTAATGGCCATGTAGTGGCGTTATTTAAAGCACGCCCTCCCCAAATCTTTGTCCATTTAATGCCCATAAGTAATGCATTTTTGGCGTGATTGAGCGTGATTATATATAAATAACACCTCATTACGGTAGGTCTTAAAGATGACGATGTTCAAAATAGCTAAGTATATTTCTACACCCAAAAAAAGTGAATAAATAAATATTCCAGTTTTAGAATGTTAGATATGTTCCCAAATATTTAATTTTATGTAATTTTTTTTCATTAATAAAAGGTCAAGTTTACATCTAGATAATGGGTAAGCGAGCAACAAGCTGCGCCGCTATCCCTTTTTGAATTGCAAAGCTTACTCTACTAAAAACAAACCCTTGGTTTCTTGGACTCTGCGAGTCGCTGTGAACCACCTTCTGAATCCGCTCTAAGAAATGAACCGCCTCAGGGGCTAAGGAACCAAATGTGTCGAAGGCAAACGGAAAAAACACGTGTTGATTCTCTATACATGAAAAGTGTGTTATCCATTTACCATTTTAGTATTATCATATCTAACATTCTAACATTCTATCTATATTAATTCAATTACACTTCTACAGTAACCAACTGCTAACATGCACTGTTACTCAAACCAACTGCTAACATACACTGCTACCCATTGAACCATATATTTTACACTAATAAAGAAAATATATTTTATTACAAAACGTATCAATCCAGCCGTCAAAATTGAAAAGCAATAGGCTGAATGTCTTTTGTTGCCTTTAGGAGTAATATTTGTACAAGTGGTGAAATATTTTGTTATTATTTTATTACTAAATAGGCAACCCAAGTGTTAACGCTGGTGTGGAACTTAATGGGTTGCGAGTATTTTTTTGAAACCCACGCAAGCATAACAGTCACTTAATGTTATTTTTTATGCCCACTAAATCCTCAACGCAACATGAGCTCCCGGCAGCGAACCGCCGCCCATTGTGCGTAACATGTATGCACAACAGTGGCGCTCGCGGCGAAGCGCAGGCCAACTAACACCTAGTTGCAATTAATTTTAGGATCACTCAACTTATATTCGGTTTTTTTATTTATTTATTTATTTTTATGATCAAAAGCACTTAGAGTCATTTAAATGTGCTTCCATTTGCATTGGATAGAGAAAATGTTGAGGGGTGTACAAAAAGCTCGCGGCTTGAGGCTCGCTCGAAAAAAGCTGGAAAAAAGCTCGGCTCCAAGAGGCTCGTTTTGTTTTCGAGCCGAGCCGAGCTGGCTCGTTTTGTAATCGAGCCGAGCTCGAGCCAGGGGTGTTCAGCTCGTGGCTCGGCTCGTGGCTCGACTCAGGCTTGTGTATGTGTAATTAATATATAGATGAAACTAATATATTTTGGCTCCAAACCTAATTCTAAAATTCAAAATTTGAAAATCCCGCTCATACTACCTATCTACCCCATCTTTTTATAATAAATAAACCATAACTTAGAAAAAGAAAAAAAATATACATGATTATGTGTAATTTTAATGTTTTTTATTTAATAAATATTTGTAAAAAAATAAAAAATAATAAAAAAATATAACGAGCTGGCTCGAGCCAGCTCGAGCTCGGCTCGAACATTTACGAGCCGAGCTCGAGCTCGACTTTTCAGCTCGACCAGAAAAACGAGCCAAGCCGAGCTGGCTCGGTTTAAGTTCGAGCTCGAGCTCGAGCTAAGTCTGGCTCGACTCGACTCGGCTCGTGTACAGCCCTACACCCTACACTAAATTAAGCGATTATTCGTTAACATAATATAGATCAATTACATTAAACTTGGGGAGGAATATTGGTGATTTAATTAAGTACTATTAAATTGTCTTGGTTAATTGGATTTACTTGAAGACCAAATGAGAAGTCACAATAACTATTGATACAAATTAAAACTAGAAGGTGTGGAGTACATGCTCATTTTGTATTATTGTGGCTTTGGTACCAAAGGACTGTCGTGTCTGCGAGTACGCATAATTTTACACTGAAGAAACACACGTTTGGTTTTAATATTTATAAAAATGGTTTACACCTTAACATCAAAACACACACAAAAAGGCAAATGTACTTTGTCATATATGTAGTAAGCTCAGATAAGAACCAGATATCGATCCATGGACGCGAGCGGACGCATAATTACTTAAACTCTATCCCCGATTTACCTGTAAAAGATAGTATGAAGTTGTTTAAACTAAATTAATTCTAAAACACTAAAGAAACATAAGTAAGACTCCAAATGCAAAAAAATATATATAAAGATACTATAATAACAATCCTAGCATGTCAACTACATAACATATGTTAAACAGGCGTGAGATCAACATTCTCATTTCAGACAATTAGTGTCCCTTTCGGGATGTTAGTACATGATGTCCCTAGGCTAGTATACATGATGTTTGGTTAGTATTTAGGGTGTTTGGGAGTGTTTGTAAGCGTTTTGGGAGTGTTTGGATGCTGTAGGTGATTACACATTCTTATAGGCGATTAGGTAGTCTAATCGCCTGATATTCCATGTGATTAGGCCTACTCGCTTGACTTATCATATGGCATAGGATTGTAATATCCTATAAGGGACTGCATGAGTAGAAGGGGTATAAAAGCATCCAATCATTGCCCTAATCATTAGTTGTCACATCACACTGCCCCCAAACACCCTTCCCAAGGTCTGAGATAATCATTGTAAGCACCCGAGCTCTGTTTTTTTTATTATTAATACAACCTTTGACCATATCTTGTGTGTTTTGATCACTCGTTTATCACTGTTTCATCATCGTTTCTGTTATTCGAACCTTTTCAGAGGATTCTACACTCAGAACAGTCAAGCTCGTGATTGTCGGGTGACTCGAAAGTCGATCCTACAAGTGGTATTAGAGCCGAGACTCTTATCACGAGTGTTTTGATAACAAAAACGAGTCAAAACAGGTGGTTTTGTGTTAAAGTTGTGATTTTTAATCAAAAACCTGTTTTGAAACTTTGAAACTTGAGTGTTCCATAAAAACCCTCATTTTTCAAAATCCAAGTGTATTTTGATGGATTAAAACGTGTGTTTTTTATTAGGTTTTGCTCTAAAAGTGTTTTGGAAACTTTTCTAATCATTTGGGGATTAAACACATCGTTTTTTATAAGATTTTGAAGCAAAAATGGTAGTTTTTGTGCAAAAGTGAGTCTCGGACCTGCAACTAGCGATTAGAAAACATTACAGGCGATTAGGTAGCCTAATCGCCTCTTTTTCAAGCATTTAGAGCCTACTCGCGCCCTTTTATAAGCGATTAGGGGCTACTCGCGTGTTTTTGCATGCGGGATAGCTTCTAATCACCTGAAGATTCCTAATCGCGTCACTGTTCACATGCAATTAGCCCTACTCGCCTATAATTACAAGCATTTAGACTGTAATTGCCTCCAAAACACACAATTAGCTTTGTAATCACCTGCTTACTAGCAATTAGGAAAGCTAATCGTGTTTAAGTCTGCTGAACCTAAAATTAACCGAAGTTTGACTCGCGTTGATCGAAGTTGACTTTTGTTGACCAAGAGTTGACTTTTTCACAAGGCTTTTATAATGGCAGATGCAACCAAACCACGGGCTTTCGCGTCTTTAATGAAAACCCAACCGATTCAACAACGAGAACAACAGGGGAGTTCTGGATGTAATCCGTGGGCCCATCTGGAGAGGAAATCAACGTCAGATGCTAGTCAAAGTCAACTGAATCAAACCAGACAACTTAACAATGTTCAAAACAATCAAGAAACAGTCGTGGTTTCAGTTGCTCCTCCAAATCACTCTGCCCCAGCAAACACGGATGATGCGAGTATATTTACTATGCATACTAAGAAAAGTTTTGAACAAAAGACACAAATCATGGGAGGTGATAATAGGGAAATTGTGTGTTTTGCTCAACGAATAGAGACTGTGGAATCGGAAGAAGCATTAGAGAGTGCTCAAACCTCAGAAGAGAGTACAAATGCATATAGTGAAGTATCAACAAGTGAACAAGACCCTGAACAAAACTCTGAAGAAACCGACAGAGCTGATGCAAATTGTTCAACTTCTGGAAGGAGTGAATCGGAAGAGAAAGCTGCTGATGTTCAAGATCAAGAAGTTGGAGTTCAAGTCATGCACGGAAATGACTCTATTACGAATAGATCTTCCAGTTCTGTCTGTTTTAACTGTGCCGAACTCAAAAGTACGATTGAAAGGTTGTCTGAAAACCAACAGACCCTTAGTTGCGATCTTGCTAATTGCATAACCATCAAAGAAGTTTTGAGAGAAAATGAAATGGAATCTAAAAACTTCAATGAAATTTTAATGATAGAATATTCTGAGCTTTCCAAAACTCTTGAGATATAAAGAAAGAATTAACGCAAGCAAGTTCTAATTATGAAAAAGCCAAAAATAAGCTAGATGGTTTTAAATTGGCAAAGTTTGTGTTGGATAAAAATGATATTGATCGTGAGAACCAGCCTCTACAAAAGGAAAATCAGGGACTTGGTTATAATACACCATCTGAAAATAGACAGAAAGTGAATTTGAAACCAAAGATTGTACTAGAGGTGGACCTTGAAGACTCTAATAAAGAATCCCAGGAAACTGAAAAGAAGCACTTTCAGTTTCCTTAAGGCACCGAAGGGCTGTACATGTTGGTGAGATCTGACAAATTGTTTTCTTCTAAAGAGTTTCCCATTAAAAATGTTGATCAATCCTTAATCAAGCATGTTTTTAGGAAATACCAGTTATCGAAGCTCAAATAAGAAAACTTGTTGATCAGAAGAAACATGTTGAACACAAACCCACCAAACATGTGAACCAAAAGAATCGGTCTAGAAAAAACTAAAAGGGTCCCAAGATCAAAGAAATTAATCCCGCTAAATCAAAAGGAACTGATAATTTTTCACCAAGATCATCTTACCATGATTCATATCCATGTACCTCTCGATTTAAAAGCTCACAAGGGAGTTGTAGCCCTAGATTTTCTCAGGTTAGCTCGAGACAGTCACTGTATGAACCTCTTTACTATGAGGAGTGGAGGTCATGCTATGAATGTAACAAGGTTGGACACTTGATTGCTAATTGTCCTTATTTGAGAAAATTAAAGGGCAAAGCATTTAAGCCCCCTAAATACAACAACCAAAGATACAAGTCACCTGAACAACAAATTCAGGTGACACCAAAGAATGTGAAAAAGAAACAAAAGGTTGTTGTTGATGGTGCAAAGCCTAATGCTGACCAGGCATCAAGCTCAAACGCTCCAAATAAGGTTGCAAAACCCAAGGGACGCCCAAAACTAGGTCCAAAGACTAACCAAAGGGCAAAGCCACCGGTTGAACCAAAGGTGAAGTCTCAGGTACCACCCAAATCTGTCAAGCAAAGACCTGTAAAGGCTAAGCAAGACCAGATTTGGAAGCCAAAAGCAGCTGAAGCACCATCTGGGAGTTTATCTGCTTCATTAGCACCATCTACATCAACTACTGTTGATGAGAAAACGCCTACCACTCATAGTTGATGGATGGAACTACCTATGATTGATGACCTAGGCCGACCAGATGTAACATCACACAAATTTTCTTTATATATATATATATATATATATATATAGAACTCCCTCGTTTATTCATCCGATTCATGTTTACAGTATCTTTACCATCCATTTTGTTATTTTTTTTGTTTAAATAATGACTTATAATCAATATTAAATTGGATTGTATTAAAAAATCTGATTTAAAAATGTTAAAAAAAATGTTTGCCTGTGCCAGGATTCGAACCCGAGTCCCTGGCGGGCTAAACCTTAACCACACCACACAAACCACTACACCATTTGGTGTTTTGTGATGTTAATTAAAACCAATTAAACTTAAACCCTTTCAAGGTCCCTTAGTCAAACCTGAAAAGTCAAACGTAGTCTCCTAGTCAAGTCAAGTCAAAGTGTTAGTAAATATGGTCTCCTAGTCAAGTCAAAGTGTTAGTAAATATGGTCTTCTAGTCAATTCAAAGTTGTTCCTAAATTCTAGCATAGTCAAAGTAGTCCCTAATTACAACTCCAAATTTTACACTATAAATACACTAGTCTACCATTCAACTCTTTATAACAATAAAAAAAACATTATTATCCCATCTCCCATATACTAAAGTTTTCATCCGTCATTATCTCCTCTAGCTAGTTTCGAGTTTTCCAAGGCATTATTACTAAGTGTTTGCACGCTCAATAAACGCACGAACTCATTATGCACCTAAGGTGAGTTTACATAGCTCCTTTTTCTGTTTTACATTTTGGGGTGAAACATGTTTAAACATTTTATATACTATCATTTACTCATTCTTACATTGTTGAAACTTGTGATTCAATTATAAACATTTTATACACTATCATTTACTCATTCTATCATTTGACTGAACAAAAAGACACAGTACAATCATTAACATTGATCAAGCCGCTTGTTTAGATTATAGCGCTATAGGTCTGACAAACCCATCCCCCCGCATAAATTCAGGGATGATCGATAACAGTTACACTTTTACTAACTTGCGAGTTAGGTCTCAGTCGACACAAGGTTTGATTGTACAAAAGACGCATTGTTACATGTTGGACTCATATTCTATCATTACTCATTATTATACTTCAACTATGATTGCTATACATCATATTGTTTTCAACTATATGCAAAACCTATGTATTCTCACCAACTATTTATAGTTGACCCCCTCATCTTTCCAACTTAACATGTTTCAGGTTATAGCGTGCTTGAAGATTAGAGTTAATGCTTGAAGATGTGTATCTAGTATTTTTCATTTTGATGTACAAAATTCTTTAGAACAATTGTATGTAATTTATTTAAATCAATTATTGAAATTTATTATTTACCATGAGCTACTGAACAATCATCAATACGTGACACCTCTATGTTTCCGCCATCGGTTGGGGTGTTACAGATTGGTATCAGAGCCATGGTTATAGGGAATTAGGTTATTAGAAAAATAATCTAGTCTATAACCATAGGATTATAATCAGTACTTGCTCCTTTTACTTGCAACCCTACTTTTTTTCTATTCTCTATCTCCCTCCTACTTCTTTTTTCTACTTTAGTCCCTACAAGATGATTGTTCTCCATCACAAGATCTACTTTTAGACTAATAGGACAAATCCTCAGGCTTAGCCTGAACCACCTTGAAGATCTCGTCGAAGTTCTAGATTTTAATAACGAACACGTGCAATCTGGAAGGGTGAACGCCTGTATTCTGAGTTTTCTGTCTAGGACTGGCATTGCGCATAAATCCCAATCAGACGAGGGACCCGAATGCCTACCTGGGAATTCTCGGGATGAGTATTCACTTATAGGCTAAAGCATGTCTTCACTATGTTATTAGAATCTAGAAGTTTTGATAAGTCAACGTTTTCGTTTATTCGTTTTAATTAATGAATAAATGATTACACTCACTTTCCTTAAACTAAGCTCTAAAATCTCAAAATTTTACAGCTTAAATCAATCTTATTTCATAACCATCTATGGATTTCACAATCACACTTCACCTTACCATCTTAGCCACTTTTTAACTATTCAACACCCTACCCAAATCATATTATTTTATTTCTCCACATGTTACTTATTTTTAAAAACTATAACCTCATACCTTAGCACAAACTAAAGATTTCTTAATCCTGTTGTATTTTCATTACCTAGTGACTTTACAAAGTACATATTTTTGTCAAAAGATGTCCTCGAACTTAAATTCATTTGTTTATTTATTGACGTAACAAACAATTTTCTATATAATGCTTTAAACTATTAAAAATCACTTAATAGAACCTTGATCTTCAAAACCTAATGTCATGTTTGAAATCTCCAACTAACGGGGATATTTTAATCAAAGCCCACTTAGCTTGTACTATTTAACAACTTTTTCTTTATGAATAAAACCAATTTTGAAAATAAGATTTTTTTTTATCCATAGGAATAATATCTAGTCTCTAAATTCTCCATCGACACTCACTCATTTTCCACTTGTTCAAATTTTTACAATATTTGGCATATACCACAATCATGTTTTCTTATACACTTGATTATAACCATTGATCCAAACCCCAAAATTTACACTGCTACATAATCTCCTTACTATAAAATAAACTCTTTATCAACTATCTTCACATTCACTATCTCTCACAACCTTGATTCTGCTTCAAGATTTTTCATCATCCTCTCAAGAACTAAATTCATATCCTTCACCTTCTCACACATGAGCTAGTTACCCATGATAACTAAACTATTGAAACTTGATTGTGTGTTGCATCAAACATAATCCTTAGTTATACATGAGGATTCGACTATCTACCATATTTGAACATTTGAAACTAGAATTCATGGAATATAAACTATTTGCTATAGACACACCTAGAGTCATTAACCTTGTCTAGGGCAACTCTTTTACAACTCGTATGCTATACTTGATACTTGATTGCTTACATGTACATATTATCAATTTGCAATTCATGTGTGTAATAATTGGTACACTTAATCAAACAACTGATAGAGGATGAAGTACTTGCTCAACAGTGAGTAGAGTACCAAATAACCTACTCAACGATTGGTAGAGGTCATCATGCCTGCTCAACAGTCGGTAGAGGCCCTACAACCTGCTCAACGACTGGTAGAGGCTATTGCACCTACTCAACAATCGGTAGAGGTTCTTACTCACTGACTGGTAGAGGTCTTTTTCCTGCTCAACAGTTGGACTTATTTTTGGATACATTGTATACGATTCAATCACAAGGCTATTTTGCATTACTTACATGTGTGTTTAGAGTCATAGAAGGACACAAAACCCTAATGTAAGGTAAATTGGTGATTGCGGTCCGGAACGTAATCATGAATTTACAGGTACATTAAGGTAGTGTGAAATTCTATTAAGGTTTTGGGAGATACCCCGTATGTTTTTGAAGTATCAGAGGTGTGATGGGTTAGCTGCGGTACACCCTATATTTAAACGCTAATGATACGTGGAAAGGGATACTGTAGGGTCAGACCAATAACAAACCCTAGTTATTTGGTAGTCCATCTAGCATTTATGGTTATCTTATACATTCCCTAAACTCTTACCCTACTCTGAACCATAGTCACCCTAACTATCCTCAACACTATTCAAATGTTTTTTCTTAAAATAAACTTCGGGACGAAGTTCCTAAAAGTAGGGGATACTGTAACATCACACAAATTTTCTTTATATATATATAGAACTCCCTCGTTTATTCATCCGATTCATGTTTACAATATCTTTACCATCCATTTTGTTAATTTTTTTTGTTTAAATAATGACTTATAATCAATATTAAATTGGATTGTATTAAAAATTCTGATTTAAAAATGTTAAAAAAATGTTTGCTTGTGCCAGGATTCGAACCCGAGTCCCTGGCGGGCTAAACCTTAACCACACCACACAAACCACTACACCATTTGGTGTTTTGTGATGTTAATTAAAACCAATTAAACTTAAACCCTTTCAAGGTCCCTTAGTCAAACCTGAAAAGTCAAACGTAGTCTCTTAGTCAAGTCAAGTCAAAGTGTTAGTAAATATGGTCTCCTGGTCAAGTCAAAGTGTTATTAAATATGGTCTTCTAGTCAAGTCAAAGTTGTTCCTAAATTCTAGCCTAGTCAAAGTAGTCCCTAATTATAACTCCAAATTTTACACTATAAATACACTAGTCTACCATTCAACTCTTTATACCATTCAAAAAAAAAAAAACATTATTATCCCATCTCCCATATACTAAAGTTTTCATCTGTTATTATCTCCTCTAGCTAGTTTCGAGTTTTCCAAGGCATTATTACTAAGTGTTTGCACGCTCAATAAAACGCACGAACTCATTATGCACCTAAGGTGAGTTTACATAGCTCCTTTTTCTGTTTTACATTTTGGGGTGAAAAATGTTTAAACATTTTATATACTATCATTTACTCATTCTTACATTGTTGAAACTTGTGATTCAATTATAAACATTTTATACACTATTATTTACTCATTCTATCATTTGACTGTAACAAAAAGACACAGTACAATCATTAACATTGATCAAGCCGCCTGTTTAGATTATAGCGCTATAGGTCTGACAAACCCATCCCCACGCATAAATTCAGGGATGATCGATAACAGTTACACTTTTACTAACTTGCGAGTTAGGTCTCAGTCGACACAAGGTTTGATTGTACAAAAGACGCATTGTTACATGTTGGACTCATATTCTATCATTACTCATTATTATACTTCAACTATGATTGCTATACATCATATTGTTTTCAACTATATGCAAAACCTATGTATTCTCACCAACTATTTATAGTTGACCCCCCCATCTTTCCAACTTAACATGTTTCAGGTTATAGCGTGCTTGAAGATTAGAGTTAATGCTTGAAGATGTGTATCTAGTATTTTTCATTTTGATGTACAAAATTCTTTAGAACAATTGTATGTAATTTATTTAAATCAATTATTGAAATTTATTATTTACCATGAGCTACTGAACAATCATCAATACGTGACACCTCGATGTTTCCGCCATCGGTTGGGGTGTTACACCAGAGATGGTCACGGCCTGGGTCCCCCTCCAGAACTAATCTTTGAACGAGTGTGCAGGGTGTTCTAGGAGGAATTATCAGCAGCCATTTGATTGTTGACAGTGGGGCATCTTAGCATAAGATAGGTGTCATATCCCTCCGGTCATTTGAACAGAATATCTTTGGAGGATATGTAACCTTAGATAATCAAAGGAGGGGATTTGTTATCGAAGAAGAAGAAAGAAGAGAAAATGCTCGATGAGAATAATTCAATACCTAGTGTTTCGACTTCACAACGGATATCAGTAATGAATAAGAGTGGACTGGGTGATTGCTACAGAGCGGTTCATTCCTTATCTAAAGGGTTACCAACCAAAGGTCTATGGTACCCTAATAGCGATAAGCTGGATCTCGTTGACTTTAGTGAATTTATAAATGGTGGTTACAATATTGAGGCTGGATCTGCAACTGGTGGATATCAGTTCTTTGGAGGCCGTCACATGTATTTCTTGCAACCTGCGAAGCCGAATCAGGTAGCTGCATTGAGCTGCTGTTTCAAGGTTTGTCTTTGGATACATCAACACACATGCCTGACTACGGTTTGCATTTTCTTATCACCTCCATCTTCTTATTGATATTGTAACTTTCATTACAATCACTAAGGATCCAGTGATTATTTATGTCCACACTAACTACCGAATTGCCAAAAATTTTACCAAATCATTTGACAAACTTAAATTTGACTATCTTTGAAAGGTAAAAGGCATTTTGGGAAAATCTGAGTAAACCACATCGAAAAATCCTTTTTTTAAATAAGTTTCTTCAAAAATCAGGAAAATCCAAAAAAAGAAAAATATCACAAAAAATGAGAAAATCAAAAAAAAAATGAGAAAATAAAAAATGAGTGTCTTTGGTGAAATAGGAAAAATGATATTAACCCATCAGTTGGACTATCTGAATCCTTATCATTTTAAAAGAAATGGAACTGATAAGTAGCTTCTACAATGATGTGTCAGTAGGCTCAAAATCATTTCCATGTTCGGCACGGTGATATAAACCTAAATCACTAAATCATGTGTGGATCAATGTGCGTTGGCATATGGTCTTGGTACCGAATTCTCGTTTGATAGAATGCCGAAATCCAAGTTTTCATGGTCTTTAAGAGGTTGATACATCCGAGGTGACCTGGACGTCTCTCAGAATAAAAGGACTGGCACATGTGTCATATGTTGGGTTCGGAGCCTACAAATGAGACACCTCTATGTCATTTCCTTGAAAAAGAAAAAGAAAAACAAAAAAATAGAATAAATTCTGATCTGGAGACGTCTGGGAATCCTAAAAGAGCAAAAAGATTCGAAATGCCAAACCCTATTCTCAAAGAGAATTCGCTCAAAGGTATCAAATCATATACCTAAAGCATTGTACCGACAAATCTATTAACGGTTTGTGACTTGAACCCTGTTCTGGATCTCACTGGTCTCTCTGCTGCAGCGTTCATGCAGACCTGATCACCACTGAGTCCATCGCTTGTAAATACGGATCACAACAGCTTATTCACTGGTTACGAGGAAGCCTTGTGCATGCCTTGATACGGGAATGTGTCACGTGGTGGGGAACACCTTGTACATCAGTCTTAATATTACCTTAACATATCTAAAGTGCCTAGCGATAAAACTTGATTTTGAGTTTAAGTGGACAACAATACTAGCAGTTGTTGTAGGATGCTTATTGGTGATTTGAACTAAAACTGAAAAAAAAATATGGGTTCTAGATTAGTCTGTACACTGTTATGTTTCCCTAATAGATGAAACTCATAAAAATATGCTTGTGAATAGTTTTTACATTATTATCTTGAAAAACCCAAAATATTTTTCTTTTGTCTTTATTTTTGATTGACCGATGTTGGAATATAAGTATTCTTCAATTGGAATCTCAGATCCGAAGCAGAAAGATAAATAAAATCAAAATTTTACAAAATTCAAGGGTCAAACATCACTTTCAGGGTGACAAATTGTTAATTGTAAGAGTTCAGGGTGAAATTTGAAAAGATATAAATGTTCAGGGGGAGAATGATTCGTTTCTCAAATTAGTGGTCACAATGGACAAATCTTGAAAGTTCATCAAATGATAAACTTAAAGAATTTGATTGAGTCCAGATTATTTGTCATATCTAATACAAGTTGTAGTTTGTGTGTAGTTTTTATTAATTTTTTCTGCATGATCAAACACAACGACTATGCATATCATGATTCAAACGACTAGGCTTGAAGTTGAACAAGGCCTGAACCTAAACAACAAAATCATCCTGAACAGCAAGAACCCGATATTTCATCTTCAGAGAAACCAGATCGTGGTTGAGCTCCGAAAATCGAAGCTGAAGAAGATGAGAGTCAAGAAATGAAAGTGAATGTGATTTTGATCTTCGTCCAAGTCACAGAATCGTCAATCATAAAAGCCGAGATTTCTTGATTCCTCCCAAGTTATCGAAGCAAATCGACGACCAAGACGAGATCTTATGAAGCCATGACTAAAGCTCAAATCAGTTGATATATTCAAATCTTCTGAGGTCATACACTGTGGTGTCACCCTGAGTTGAAGAATGCTGAACATGAAGACTTGAGGACTCGAAGACCGTATATCACCAGCTAGGTCCAAGGAGGAGTCTGTAATTACACTTCATGTATGTCCCCATCTAGGTGATAGGTTGAGTCTATAAATCACTAGCTAGGTCCAAGGGGGAGTCTGTAAGTGCATTATTTGTATGTCCCTAGCTAGTGATAGGTCCTTATAGGTCGTTGGCTAGGTTACTCGAGTGGTTTATCTCTCGTAATCATACTAGCTAGGTCCAAGGGGGAGTCTATTAGTACATGATGTCCCTAGCCTAGTATAGGTGATGTTTGGATAGTATTTAGGGGGTTTGGGTGTGTTTGTAAGCATTTTGGGTCTTGATAGATGCTGATGGCGATTACTAGCCTTTATAGGTGATTATGAGTCCTAATTAACTGTTGTTCATGTGATTAGGCCCTACTCACCTGTAATGCATGTTATTAGGCCTACTCACATGTAACTACATATGGCATAGGATCTGTAATCGCCTATAAGGGTTTGCACAAGTACAAGGGGTATAAAAGCATCCAATCATTGCCCTAATCATTAGTTGTCACATCACACTGCCCCTAAACACCCTTCCCAAGGTCTAAAGGTCTGAGATAATCATTGTAAACACATGAGCTCTGTTTTTTATTATTAATACAACCTTTGACCATATCTTGTGTGTGTTGATCACTCGTTTATCACTGTTTCATCATCGTTTCTATTATCCGAACCTTTTCAGAGGATTCCACACTCTGAATAGTCAAGCTCGTGATTGTCGGGTGACCCGAAAGTCGATCCTACAAGTGGTATCATGATGATTGTGATGATGGTGATGACGGTGATGATGGTGATGACGGTGATGATGGTGATGATGGTGATGCAGGTGGTGATGATCCTGGAGCCATAGGTGGCGGCGGATCATCATCCGGTGCACATGATAAGGGTCAAGTGGAAGAGCATGACAGACCAGACAAGGATCCTGAAGCAGGTTCTACTGTTAATGGGGAGTCTATCAATGACAAGATAAAGCAAATGCGGGATTACCTAAAGCATGGTGAAGTTCCTACTGCAGTGTCTGAACCATTGAAGAATTTATTCTTATATGATAATGATGGAAATCTGACGGAACTACCAAAGTGTCTGGAGGTGTTGGAGGATTTAGAAGAAGGTGAGATACTACCTGGACTATCTAATGAAGACTTGAAGCTGATTTATGGCTTGTCATTCGGAAAACCTTCCGGTGCAAGCTACATTCCTCATCCAGAAGTTAATCTTGAACATAATGAAGTTGAGATGGATGATGAAACTCGAGTGGTAACTCCTGAGTATATTGTAGATAACTCTACCACTGGGATTCCTGACATCAGTGATGATATGATGATAGATGCAGAGAAAAAGGTCAAAGCTAATCCGACTCCTATTCCTGCTGAGGTAGAATCTCGAAATGAGCGGACCATGAGATTGTGTTCCAAATGGTGCCTCTCAGCTGAAGAGCGAAAGAAGAAGAAAGGTCTTGTCCAAGCCTCGGTATTCAAGAAGCCTTTGTCCAGAATGTCAGGGAACATGATTAGTTGGGCCTATGTTGAGCATGCCGATATGTTGGGAGTTAAATGGGAAGAAGGGCTTCTGTACTTCAAGCCTTACAAGAAGATTCTAAGTCCACCATTCTGGTATGTTCGGGGCTTGGTTCGTCTGGGTTTTCCTGTCAATTATTGGAAGTGTAATGGACTGGATTGTTTCTTCCATATTCTCTCTCTCTCTCTCTCTCTCTCTCTCTCTCTCTCTCTCTCTCTCTCTCTCTCGACAGAGAGAGAGAGAGAGAGAGAGAGAGAGAGAGAGAGAGAGCAAGACATAGTGGAGCACCCTCGTGCCTCATTATCCAAAGTCATTCAAGACCGAAAAGTTGCACCCCGTCACCAAACATATAATCTTGGAACACAAGGTACAACTACCAGATAGCGTGGCCAAGATTCCTATTGCTCCAATCGAGCAGGACTTCTCACCGATGTTCTGGTTCTGGCACTATGATGCGGCTACTACTGAAGCTGTGATCGTATTAGACAATACTCCGAAGTTGTGTCGGAAGATCAGGATCTGGGATCCTATGTGGCTGGTGAATTGCTCAGATGGATGTTGAGACACTGTTCCTGTATCCCATTCAACACTTGAAGTCAGAAGAAGATCAAGCTGTGAAGTTTTAACGGGTGATACGCTTCTGCCAAGCTAACAAGGTTTATGCTGGATGTGACTGGTCGAGAATTATAAGGATCAGGACGGCGTAAAGTTGAAGATTAAAGATGTTGCTGCTTATGAAGATTTTGTTTGTTTTTGCTTAGTTATTTGTATAGCTATTTGTTAATCTATGAACGTTGTCTTTATGTCTTTTGTACGTATACTAGCTAGGTCCAAGGGGGAGTCTGTTAGTACATGATGTCCCTAGGCTAGTATACATGATGTTTGGTTAGTATTTAGGGTGTTTGGGAGTGTTTGTAAGCGTTTTGGGAGTGTTTGGATGTTGTAGGAGATTACACATTCTTATAGGCGATTAGGTAGCCTAATCGCCTGATATTCCATTTGATTGGGACTACTCGCATGACTTATCATATGGCATAGGATTGTGATCGCCTATAAGGTACTGCACGAGTAGAAGGGCTATAAAAGCATCCAATCATTGCCTTAATCATTAGTTGTCACATCACACTGCCCCCAAACACCCTTCCCAAGGTCTGAAGGTCTGAGATAATCATTGTAAACACCTGAGCTCTGTTTTTTATTATTAATACAACCTTTGAACATATCTTGTTTGTGTTGATCACTGTTTCATCATCGTTTCTGTTATACGAACCTTTTTAGAGGATTTCGCACTCTGAATAGTCATTCTCGTGATTGTCAGATGACCCGAAAGTCGATCCTACACGGGAATCCTTAAATGACAACTATATGGAAATCTAACATGATAACACACGTTAACCACCTCAAATTGTTCATTAGCGAGCAACTGATATAATCTCATGCAAATCTTCTAAAGATAAGTTAGTCATCTATTAAGAGTTTTCTAACCTCACTAATGAAGGAGGGCAATACCGAATACACAATACGACCACCTAGACTAGCATAAAGTAGAGCAGATTACAAACTATTCCATTTTACCAACTTTTAACACAAATCTACTAAGATCGCCATTTTCACCAAAATAACTCACAAAGATCAACAACCGTGTCAAAGATGAGTAACAAAACCACTAACTTTTTAAACCCTTTTACGTGCCGATAAGTATTTCTAATCATTATTCACCTGACTTTAACCTAACCAATACCCGTTTCTAGTTTCACGGTGTAAACACAATAACAACCTAACTAGCCTACTACCGATCGATTAACCGGATGGTTTTTCAACATGTACCCGACTAACAAAAAACGATAATCATCAAAGTCATTCAAACATAACCAGAAACCCAACAACAATGAAACATGGTTGCAATATGATCATCAAGATTTAAACATGAAAAACACCAAATTCATGCAAAATGTGATTAACATACAAATGATTGTTTTAACTACTCACGATTACTTGTTTTTACCCGTAGGTTACAATACAATAGCTAAACAACAAATATAAGCTGAAATAACATGATTTGAACAAGACTGAATGTTTAAAGACCAAACCATAAAATGCTTAATGTGATGGATTGGATGATGATAATTGATCTTGATCACCTCCCGACCTTGTTATCCGGCTTCTCAGCAAATCACGGGTCTATAAATCACCTAAGAATCGCCCTAAAATTACCCAATGCTGAATACATGGGATAAACTCTGTTTTTAAAGGGTCTGAGAAGAGTGAACAGCCGTTCACTATGACTGAACAGTCGTTCATGTGAGAAGTGGGCAGAAAATCCTCGAGTGTAGTGACATAGGCTTCTAGAAGTGCCGTTTAAAATATCATGTGCTAGTGAACGGCCGTTCACATAGACCGAATGGCCGCTCAGAATGACCAGCCTTCTATTCTTACGCAGAAACCTTCGTTTTTCATCGGGTTTGCTTCCGGGACATCGTTTGAGACCTGTAATCACAAAGATACCTAAATAAGTACCAATTCCTCATGTATAAGGTCAAAAACGTATATAAATGGGAGTTAAATGGGGACTTTCATATGTATAATTTAACGTATATCAAAACTCCCCACACTTGAACTTTGCTTGTCCTCAAGCAAACAACTAAATGGAAATAAACGAAAAACTCGCCAAATGGCAACAAAGACAAAATATCCTGTACAGAAAACTATCAAGCCAACATATATAAATAGGCGATAAGACAACTAAAAGGCGAGGATTCACATCCGATCAACATAGCACGTAAACCCATACATGACTCACAATGTTCACACACACTCGGTTTTATTTATGATACATACGTGTACTATGTATGTGTAAATCGCTCCATTGCCAAGACAATGAATCGTGAAATATCATAAGCTTGTCAAAAGATCTAATCTTCACCAACTAACATGTGATAAAGCCCAAATCATGAGGTTTTAATAGGGTTGTAATGATAAGCAAAGGTAAGGGTGTGGAATGGGTATTTACAGTGACAAAATGGCTAAAAATCGGCGGTTATGTCTAACTAATAGAAACAAACAAAACTATACAAAACAAACGCGAACATAGGCGATTTTTATTTAAATCAAGCAAAACACAAAATTCTAACTTTAAAGTCCTGAAAACTGCTCGAACACTGCTAATTCACCGTATTTTAGGGTGTTCTATTTTTCTGGATTTTTTTTTTGAAAATACAAATGATTATAATCGATAATTATAACACGAATATATACAACACTTAGGCTCTAAGTATATAAACCCGAACACAAACTATTTCAACACATAAACGAGTTAAACATTAACCTAAACGGAGTTTCAACACAAAAGTTTTAAAAGAAAAAGGCTAAATTTGGTTAAGTGGTGAAATGGGGTGGTAAATAGGAAAAAACACAGGATTAGGCTCAACATGGTTAACTAGTGGATAACATTTAGGTGCGGGAAACAGATAGAATGAAAAGAAAGGGCTAAAGGAAAAGGGTATCCTAAGTGCCTCAATCATATTCATACAGTTTCACACGTATCTGACCTAAACAAGGATGCTAATGACAAGTTCTAAATTGCGCAAAACATCCGGCTCACTCGATAAGCATGTCAAGAAATGAAATCTATACTAATAGGGTCAAGTATGCTCACGTAACCGGAAGGAATGGGTGCAAGTGTAAAGATGTAGCATGCTAGTATCACGACTGTTTGACACGCCCAAGTTATCTTTATCAAAAATCAGTTGGGCTGGATGTTTATTATATATATACACATATGTAAAAGGTTTTTTTTTATACATATGTATGCATATAGAGTACAAACAAGATATAATCCCTTGCCACACTTGAAGTTTGATTTGTCCCCAATGTGACAATTGAAAGCGTTTATGAAATAGCTATCTAAAGTGCGAAAAAGGAGAATAATACTTCCCAGATGTCAAAGCAAAGCCCGGGGAAATAAAACTGCATGGAGCATCACACCGGTGCTCCCTAGTTTCCTACACTGTCAACATTCTTGACAAAAATAAAACATATCAAACCCATTCAACACATCATCATCCAAACAAACAAACAAACTAAAATAAAATTACTGAAAGGAAAGTAAACTGTACAATTGAAAAATAAAAGATGTCTTGGGTGCAAGCACCGTTAATAAATACAATACAACCCGGGGGGTTTTAAAAGGAACCCAAAATGAAACCCCCAAACTAAAATAGTGCATATAAAATAGTAAAGACACCACCGCCGCCTCCACACGGTCTCACTACCCTCCTTGTCCTCCTCATCATCGTCGTCGTGTCGGGTCCCAGATGGACCCGCTACATCATGTCCCTGCCTCCGCTTATCCCCGGGTGCCCCAAAGGGATGTGGAAGATTACCGAAGTAATCCGGGTACATGGTATGGAGGTCTGTAAAAAGGTATTGAAAATCGTCAAACATATTGTTGAAGTTCGCCTGTGTTTCATCTCTGAACGCGGTGAACTCCCCGTAGAAGTTGGGCGGTGGTGGCTGGTGATGCTGTTGTGGCTGCTGCTGTGGTACTGCTCCTTCACCATCATGGCCATCATTGGAATCCTCGTCCTCCTCCTCATCATCATCATCATCTTCAGACTCGTCATCCTCATCATCATCAGGTGGTAGCGGGTTCCAAATCTCCCCATTTTTGACCTGTAATCTGCATCTTCCATTTGGAGCCTCGTGTACGATTCCCATGTTCTTCAAAAGCTACATGGAAATAGAGGTACCCTAGTGAACCCATTTCAACCCCCTTGCCCTCCTCATGATCCTCAGATCATAAGCTAACATTGTTACGTAGTCGCCCCAGTTTATCTCGCTGTTGGGCGATCCACCTGCTGCATTTATGAAAAATTATGCCAAAAGGGCAGCATGGTTGACGGGGACATCTTTGACAAGGGCATATAGAAACAACAAGTCTGGAGTTGGCCAGTTGCCCGAGCTTTGTCTACGGCTGGCCAATGTGCTTCACATGACCTGGTGGAACAGCTTTAGCAATGGGTCTCTAATTCTCGAAGCCTTCGAGCTTTGGGGATTGTATTCGTTAAGCAGAGTAAGTTCATTCCAGAATGGTAGTCATTCTTGGGGAGAATCAAAGCGGAACTTAGCATCATTGAAGTCATCTTCTAGAACCTCCTCATCTGTATATATCCCCAACCGGACCCCGAGCTCGGCAACCGACGTTTGGTGCCAAGTCCCGCCCAGTCAAAACTCAACCCCCTATTTCTCAGCCTTGGTGAAGTTAGGCTGCTCTCATGCATGCGGCTTCGTGTAGCTGTAGGATGCAAAAAATTCAATTGTTAGTTCTCATAAGCCGATCACTTAATTCTTGTTAACCGGTCCATGGGTTCATCAAGCATTTGCTCAAGGCACTCCGCCTGATTCAATTCCCTAACTATATCCCAACAAAGCCTGCGTAGCCTTGCAATCAAATTCTTGCACGCCCAAAGCCTTTCAAACTATGCAACACATTGTTGATCCTTAGGGTTTTGGGTGTTGAAATGCGGGAATTCGTGCACCATCTACAATAAAAACAAGCTTAGGGAAGTTAAACATAGTCGTGGGAAAAGAACTAGCAGCCAAAAGATGCCAAAAAAATGACCCATTTCTTCACAGAAGATGTGAACGGCCGTTCACATTGTGTGAATGGCCGTTCACACAGACATCACAGCTAACATATTTTTTAAGGCAGGCAACGTTTGATCCAGTGCATTAGCTTGTGTCCATTTGCAATATTTTTGCCAAATGCACTCAAAAGTGACCATTCAAGAACTTGGTTTTGAAAAATCATGTTACTTTCATGATTGAATGGACGAACTTGCAAAAATTATGAAGTTTTTAAACAAGTTCAAAATTTTAACAACCCATTCACAATGACTTTGCAAAATCTTTTCAAATACATGTTATCTTGTGAAAAGGCGTTTAACAACTGAATTGTATCTAATCTATACACACAACATAAGAAATTTTGGGACTTTTTGAACAATTATGAAGAAATCCCCAACGTTTCTTGAACAAACCTACAATAAAACTAAGATTAAAACTACTATACAATTAGTAAACAAATCTACTCTATCATTACATTACATATGCTAACAATCTTAAAATTTAGGGTTTTGTTAAACAACTATGAAGAAATCCCTAAAATTAAGAGATGGGAACAATAATCTACACTACAAAAACATAAGAAATTTTGAGTCTTGTTTGAACATTTATGAAGAAACCCCAACATTTCTTGAACAATCCTAAATTACAACTAAGTTATGCAATAATTTGAAACTTTTAGGGTTTGATTTAACCAATTATGAAGAAAACCGAAAAAGTTCTTAAACAAACCTAAATTAAACCTATGTTAAAGCAAGAGTCTTAAATTTTAGGGTTTGGTTAAACATTTATGAAGAAAACTGTTAGGATCTGAGTTTGATTGTTTTGATTTGTTTAAGTAAAGATGAGAAGAATGAAGTGAATATAAATGGAAAGTGCAGCGGAATAATAAACTATAATCAAAACAAGAGAGTAAATGTTTTCTAATCGAATGCTTTCATAATATTGAATGATTACAATCAATTGTACAAGTACTCCCCCTCAGCCTGATCACTCTGTGATTGTTTGTCTGAGAGAATGTTGTGAGTGATGAATATAACAGTACAAGCACTGTTCTATTTATAGACAAATCTAAACCACTGATGATCTAAGCTGACGTCACCTAAGACAGTGACCTCTAACAGAATAACAACATAAAACATGTACTATATACAAACTACTGTTACATTGTAAAACACTGTAAGGTAAACTGCTGTTGAGGAAAACTCTGATGGTCTTGTATTACCTGTTGTAGCCTAAGTGCTGTTGGCTCCAACAGACCTTTAGTCTTTAGCACTTGATAACCAGTTGTTCTTCATCAGACCTTTAGTCAACAGTTGTTCTCTATCAGTTGTTATCCAGCAGTCCTTTGTAGCAGCAGTTGTCACAGCAGTTGTTTGGGTAGAACAGTTGTTAGGGTCAACAGTCTTTTAGGAGGAGTATGTTGTAAATGTTGTTTATTAATATGATCAACTGAGTAGTATATTTTGGCTTTCCAATCATCTGTTCTTCTCCAGGTCAGCAGACCCAACAATCTCTCCCTAGAATAGATGATGCCAAAACTAGGCTTTATTCTTGATCTTTATTCCTCATCAGACTTTCTCTAATTTGACCTTTGAATTGTAACTCAAAGTTCAATGAGTAGAGGTCTTCAGCATCTCTTTCAAGCTTAAGGTTCAGCAGTGTTTGGAGGTCATCTGCACACAGGCCATGTGCATCATCCATGCTAAGTCTTTGAGCTTCTCCATCTGATCTGAGCAGAGTCAATTCATGGGTGTCTTTGTTGACCTTCCATTTTAGAATTTTTAAATCAGAGGATTTGCTGAGATGCACTTTTATTTTGGATGAGTTTGGTGATGGAGGTCTCCCAATGAGTTCTCTGAGTTTTTCAGAGGTGGGATCAGAAAAATAGTGTATCTGATTGAAGAGTCCCTCCTTTATAAAAGTATCAACAAACTTCTTCTGATCTTCTTCAGACATTTCTTTCTTCTTTTTGAATTATCTTCTTGCAGCAGCAGATAGATCAGAAGTATCAAGTAGGCTGTCTAATGTAAAAGCCTGTTGAGGTTTCTTCATCAGAGGTTCATCAGGGTAGACAGGTTTTCTGGGCAAGTTAGGGTCTTTCTTCCTGTTTTCTTCCAACTTCTTGTAGGTTTCAACCTGCCTCAGCTCTGACCATCTTGCAACAGACTTCATCTCTCCATAGTCTGCAGCCACAATCTCTTGTCTCATTCTTTTGAATTTCAAGGCTCTGGCTGGATCTCTGCCTTTACTGAAATCAGGGGCAGAGACCTTAGCTGGGGGATTCTTGGCCATATCCTCAATTCTTATGAGTTCTTCTCTAAGAGCATGAGTGGTCCAGCTTGCAAACTGTTTCTTGTTTTCTTTGTAGGGCATGGTTGCCAAGATCTTGTTCAAGAAGAGATTCCCTAACCTCCCTTTCCATGTCACTGCTGAGAGGCATGATAGACATGGAGTTGCTCAGGGTCATAGCAAAATCTTCAATCCTTCTCAGTTTTCTATGTTCTGCTGAATGGATGCCTTGAACACTCCTGTCATCTTTCCCTTTGCATTTCTCTTTTATGATGGCATCTGCCTGTTCAGCCTTGAATTTTAGATATTGGTCTATGTTTAGGGGAACAGAAAAAGGTGGAAGAGATGGGAAAGATCTTTCAGATGGTTGTTCAGTATTGTAGAAGGATTGCATTTCCCTTTGGAGTAGATCAAGTTCAAGGGGATACTGAATAGCCAATGGTGTAATGGTTGGTGGTGGACTATGGGATGTAAATTGTGAGGAGTGTGGTGAGAATGATGAAAGTGGAATGACAGATATGGGTGTAGATTGTGTGGTTGAAGTAGTAGGTGGTGATGTGTGAATGTTTTCATCTTGTACAACAAAGGTAGATTTTCTCTTCCTTCTGTACAAGATTTTTGGTGATGGTGGTGTTGCAGCAGTGGTTGTGTTAACATCTGTTGGCACTTTTATAGAACCAGCAGATGTTTGGGATTTAGGTGGTGGAGTGGTTGTAGGTGGTGTATTAGTGGGTGTGGTAGTAGGTTCAGTGGTTGGTTTGCTGGTTGTGGTGGTATTAGTGGTTTTGGTATCAGTGGTTTTAGCAGCAAGTTTGGATGGTGGTTTTCTGACATGTTTGGCAGGCATTTTCTTCCTTTTAGAGGAGCCCACATCTTCAACTTCCTTCTGTTGTTCCCTTTTCTTATGTACCAAAGCCTCTGCTTTAACTTCCAAGGTGTCAGCCCTCTTTTGCTTTTCCTCAGCAGCCTTTTCAGCTTCTTCATTAGCAAAGGTATCAACTTCCTTTGCTTTGCTGGTTTTGGCAGTTTCAGTAGCAGCAGAGGTTTGAACATTTGGTTGTTGTTGTTGTTGTGGTGCTGTGTGGGTAGACCCTGGTTTGTTGGCAGACTTTGATTTTCCCTTTTATGAGGGTGGACAACCAAAGGGATCTAGCTTTGGCAATCTATCTCTGCCACTCTTCCCCTTTTTGGCATCATCAGCAGTGAAGTCATCATCATCTTCATCTCTGAGAATTGTGGTAGGGGCAGAGCCAGTGGTCTTCAGCAGATGGTCTTTAATGGCTTGAATGTCAGCATGGGTATCTTTGTACCTAGCATCCACCATATTTCTGATTTCAGCCATGTAAATTTCATGAGTCTGATCTGCTAATTTTCTGTGAGCTATGATGATGGGAGAAACAGATTTACATAGCTCACTAGCAATATCAGCTGTGGATGGTTGACTCTTGGTAAGAGTAGCCAATGATCCCAATATTGTCTTGATATCTGATTTGATATCAGCAATGGAGGTTTCAATGGAGTGTACTCTAGCCGTTAATTCTTGGTATTTTAACCCATCACCTAAGTTAATAGGATCATCTGAATTCCTTCCAGTGGTAGTTGTAACTGGTTCAGTCCTAGGAGGTGAATCCAAAGGGTGAGAACCAGATGCCCCTTTTTCTTGGTTCTAGGCACTTCCAACTGATTTTGGGGACACTATAGTGGCCTCATCAGTTGTTGCCTTCAAGGAAGTCTTAGCTATGTAACCACTACTGTAACACCCGAACCGATGGCGGAAACATCGAAGTGTCACGTAGTGACGATTGTTCAAAAGCTCATGGTACTAAAGTATAAATATTTTAAATTCATGATTAAGAGTCAAACATCAAAGTCAACCATTTACATCAAGTCTTAAACAAAACGATACATAAAGCTTGTTTATTAAGTCTAAGTCCAAGCCTAAGTGACAATCATCAAGCGTTCCCTGAAACATGTACAAAAATAAAACTTCAACAATAATGCTAGTGAGTACACTTAGTTTTGCGCACATATAGTATAAGTATAAAAATGTTTACAATTCAAGTGTCATGAGTCATTCAAGGCAAATATGGAAAACACGTAAGTACATAATGCGGGTCAAAATCAAACCTCTTATGTTGACAAAGATTAAAGCATTAACAATGACCTAGGACTTCCCACACACATAGGTACTTTCCACTAGGCAGGTTGTCAATCCAAATAGCGCTATCCATTGTTAAAGTCGGCTAGCTAAGTTAATGATTTCGTAATGATTGCAAGTATACTATGTTTATGTTTAAGCACAAAGCACAAGAATTCAAAGCATAACACGTATATGAATTGTACGTAAAACGTTTATAAATAAGTGCACGTGTAGGTTTAATATGTGTACATGAATAACCCCAAAAGTGTAAAAATGAAAAAGGGGATAAGTATACTCACCTTAATTGCGATAATGAACTTGCAAGAAAATCAACGAGAATCAGTGAATTACGCTCGAACCTAAGTAAATTTAGAATGATACTTTTAGTATCTATTAATGTTACGAATCATTATGGTGGTGATTGATGTGTTTAATAATCTGAAGTAGATATAGCTACAAAAGAAATTTTTTTTTACGAAAACGGAGAGTTGGTTTGAACTACATCGTTGTAGTTTGTTTATAAAATTATCAAATTGTAAAACTAAATTTGCAAACGTTACTTACCAAAAGTTGTATAAAAATATCATTTAGCTTATGAAGTTATTGTAACTAGATTTATATTTATCAAATTTCATTATTAATATTACTAAAATAAACCTTGTGGTCCATTACTATTAATTTATAAAAGGGTGAACACATAAGCCATTAGAACGGAGATTCGTCTTCTCCGATATGTCACCAAAAGCTTATTTGAATCTAAGGATTTTATCATTTCCTTTAATTTTTGTTAGCTCACTTAAAACGAAAACCACCTAAATAATGCAAAGTTTCAAAATAGTTTAAGTCAATACGGTTCTTAGTCGCCGGACAAATCGGGCCAAAGTTTAAACCGTATGATAATTAAGAGGGTCAAATCTTACCTTCACCGATGAGCGGGGCAAACAGATTAGTCGAACGGGGACGATAAGAATGGTCAACACCAACAACGAATGGCGACGTCGAATCAGGTACCTCAGTGGCGTTTAGAGAAGGTTGTTGCTGTTGCAGGTTGTGGTGGAATAGGAAGGGTTAACCGATGGGTTTGTGGTTTTTAAACACAAGGTTTTGATCGGTTACCAATAAAAATTTGATCACTTATGAGATGGAATTATAGCTAACGGTTGTCAGTTAAAACTTTGTTTGAGAGCCGTTTCGTTTCTTCCAAACTTACAGGGAAGAAGATGAAGTCTCTCCCTTTGACTTTTAAGTAAATATATCAATTGATGAGGTTTAAATGAGAGCTTCATAACTATCGACATAACATATACAAAGACATAAGTTTATGATTGTTTTTTAGTGTTAATTCATTACCTTCTTTTCAATACCCATAAATGTCTCCTGTTACAAACTGCCATAATTTAGGAAAAACAAAACTTACCATTCTTGACACTAGAAAGATTCAACGAAAATAAAGTAAAATTAATTTGAATAAATAATATGTTTTACATTTACTATTATAACTATTCAAGATTTTATTTATTCTAGATACATTAAACATTCTCTCTTTTCATTAAATTCGAAAACGATTAAAAAATGCAAGAACCGAAATAGGAACATATGAATACATGATGGACTACGAATGACAACTTGATGAAAGACGAGGGTGACAGATGTCACAACTGTCCTGTTGTGAGACAATGGTCTCTACATCAGTAGTGGCATCTTCACTTGAAAACTCACCTAGAGTTTCATTGAACTCTATGGGTGTAGCCTCCTCTTCTGTTTGTGGGATGGCTGATTGATTTTCCTCAGTCTCAGTCACTTGTGGAGGTATACTCTCATTGATGGGTGAAGGAGAGGAACTGGGATTTTCCTGAGTTTTATCAATAGCCTCAAACAGAGGTTGCATGGTTTGAGGAACATGTTTTGGTGAAGGTGGAGGAGTGAAAAGAGAATTAGCCCTGGGAGAGGGGCTTGTGAACATATGGCCAGGTGACTTATATGTATCATGATGTGTTTCCCTTTGGCTTACAACATGATCCTTTTGGGAAGATTCATGAGGAGATAATGGGCTTCATGCCATGAAGAATTTCATAGGCAGTTTTGGAGTGTCTCTTGTTGACAAGGACTCTATTCTGAACGTAGCATGAAGTGTTGACTACTTCAGCCCAAAAGTATAATGGTAGGCCTGAATCAACTAACATAGTGCTTGCTGCTTTAATTAAAGTTCTGTTCTTCCTTTCTACCACACCACTTTGTTCAGGAGTTCTAGGAACACTGAATTGTCTAATAATCCCTTTCGACAAACAGAATTCATCCAGAGTTTTGTTCTTAAACTCTGTCCCATTATCACTTCTAATGGCTTTGACAGATAGAGAATATTGTTTCTCAACTTGTAAAATGAAGAACATGATGATTTCAGCTGCCTCATCCTTGGAAAATAAGAAGAATACCCATGTGAATCTTGAATAGTCATCAATGATGACCAAGCAGTACTTCTTCTTACCAAGGTTCATGATTTTAACTGGCCCAAATAAGTCCATATGGAGTAGTTGAAGACATGCATTTTTTTTATTCTTCAATAGACTTATAGGAGGACTTATGTTGCTTTCCCTTTAAGCAGGATACATAGTGTTCTTGGCACTGGTATATTTTCAAGGGTAGACCTCTAACCAAGCCCATTTTTGTGACTTTATTTATGGTTTTAAAGTTCACATGGCCAAGTCTCCTGTGCCAGAGATCAGTCTCTGAAGTTGATGCCTTTGAGAAGAAACCGGCAGTGTTGTTCAGTACTTTGTCCTTTTCAATATCCACTTCATAGACATTGCCACATCTTTTGGCTGTCAACAAAGTATGATCTTCAATAATCTTCTCTATCAACTTTTGGCCTTCTGGTGATATGATCTTGCATGTTGTCTTTGTGAAAAAGGAAGAATATCCTTTATCACACATTGGTGACACACTCAGCAAGTTGTACTCAAGGTTTTCAACCAGATTGACCTTGTCAAACTGTATTTTGCCAGAAGAGACATTGCCATGTCCTAGCACACATCCCTTGGCATTGTTCCCAAAGGATACAGATCCTTCTCTTTGACTGATAAAGTTGTTTATCAGGTATCTGCATCCTGTCATGTGCATTAAGCCTCCACTGTCACATACCAAATGCTATTTAAGCCTCTGGAGACCCTCTGCATAAAGTACCAAATTAGTTAGATTTAGGAACCCAAGCCAGTTTGGCTTTGGGTTTGCTCTTGAGAAATCCATGTCTTTTTGGCAATGGATTTTTCATTAAGAGCAATGGTGGTATCCTTTTAAGGACCACCATCAACCTTGGTCATTAGTAGTTGTACCATATTCATGAGAATTTTAATTTGAGAAAAAAGATTGTTGTTAAGATCTCATCTTTTTTTGAGAAAAGGTGTTGACTGGTTGTTGTTTCTTGGGAAGGAAAGTTTCTTCAAAATCATTTTTAATTTGTTTTGCCACAACCAGTTGTGAAATTTTCTTGTTATACTGAATTCCTTTTCTGTATCTACAAAATTCTGTCTTGTGGTTAAACAAACCACAGATTTCACATTCTTTTGCCTTTTCTTTTTCATTTAAAGGCAACTTTCTGACTGTTTTGATTTGTTTTAGGTCATCAGTAGTTTTCAAGTTCTCAACTCTTGATGTAGATGAAACTACTGATGGCTTAAAGTAGAATTTTATCAGTACTTCTGAAAAACTTTCTTTGTGAGTTTTTACAAAGTTTTCATGAAAAGATGTGCATTCTTTCTCTTCAGAAGTTTCATCTGAAACAATTTTATCCCATCTTCAGTAGTTTTGGGGGAAAATCAGTTGGTGTTTCAGTGTGATTGTACCCTATGCCAAACCTAACATTTGATGCACTTTGTTTGTTAAGCAGCAGTTGGTACCCTTTACAAGATTCTACCCATTTTTCACAAACAACCTTGGTGTCAGCAAGCTCTTTTCTGACATTTCCTAGGTCTTCTATCATAATTTTAAGTTGTGCTTGGGTTTCAATAGCATTTTTAGTCAATTTAGAATTTTCTTTTGCCTTTGCAGCAAGTTTTCTTTCTAAATCACACTTCATCTGAGTAAATTTTCTCTTAGATTCATTTTCTTTTCCTTGTAAATGCACATTGGTCTCTCTTATGAGAGCAAAATATTCTTTACATGAAGTTGAACAAAGTTTTGTTAAAGATTGTTTTGATACCTGAGATAGGGCAGATTTTGAGGTGCAGCCCTCAAATGCCATTAAGGCAAAATTCTTTCTGCCATTGTCAGGTTCTCCCCAGTTGATGTCAAACATTTTGTTGTCTGCATCAGGATTGCACTCAGTAGTGTCAAAAGGAAGACTGCTCCAGTCAACATACCCTGAAGTGAACAGACTTTGTTGTGAGGGTTGCTGAGTCTGTGGAGGTTGTTGAGCAGCTGGAATGGAAGGGATTAGTTGTTGGCTCTGCATCTGTTGAGCAGGCATCTGTACATATTGTACTTGTGGCACATATTGGATTTGTGGAGCTTGTGCCTGTACAAAATGTGCACTTCCCTGTGTTCCATTATTCCTATTATAACTAGGGTTAAACTGATTTCTAGACTGAGATTGGTTATAGCTAGAGCTTCTACACTCTCTAGAAAAGTGTCCCAACTTCTGACACTTATGACATCTAAGTTTAGACTTGTCAAAACCAATTTTTGTAGAACTGTTTAGTCCTGAAAATTTCCATCCTGACCTTTTATAAAATTTGTTTGTTTTAATACTTAACATGGCCAGTTGGTGTAAGATGTCCATTTCTTCTAAGTCATCATTGCTGAAATTTTTTAAATCATCCATGATAAAACACACGTTGTCAGCAGTTTGACTATATTCATCATTGTCATAACCTGGGAATGATCTTTCTGATGAGATCCCATCAGTTATGTCAATGTGGTCAAAAGATCCAAAACTATTTGAACAAGTAGGTGAATCTTATCCCAATAGTGCTGTACTACCTGGTAGATAGTCATCAGCAGTTTTACCAGAACTTTGCAATTTCTTCTTTTGATTGATTTCTCTTACAAAAGTTAGCAATCTCCCATGTAATTTTGTAAGAGTGAGGGAGCTAAAGTCTGGTGAAGATCTGAGGACTATAGAATATGTTTCCCACTTTTCAGGTAAAGTCCTTAAAAATCTATGAAGCATAGATACAGTTGTATAGGTCTGACCATTTAATTTTAGCTCAGATATTAATGAGGAGAATCTTTCAAATTGTTGAGTTAAAGTTTTCCCATTTATGTGAGCAAAAGTTTCGTATTGTTGAGCCAGTATTTCTCTAGTGTTGGCAATCACCTCTTGAGTTCCTCCAAACTATTCTTTTAGGCAATCCCAAAGCTCTTTGGCACTATCACAATGTAATAGTCCAGAGTAGATTTCATTTGGGAGTGCCATTGCCAACATAGATAAAGCTTTAGCATCTAGCTCAAGTTTTAGGAAATCATCTTCTGTATAGTCTTTTGGGTCTTTTGTATTTCAACTTTAGTTTCAAGATTAATATTTACTGGTTTGTGAGGACCATATATCACAGATTTCCAGCAACCGGTGTTTGTCTGTGATAAAGTATGTGCCATTCTCCTTTGCCAGATATTGTATTCATTTCTGACTAGCATAGCAGGTTTATTGGCAGAAGCAGTATTATGTGGATCCATTTTAAAGAGTATTGGTTTATCAAATATCTCTTAAAGTGATGGATGTTGAAAGAGTGAACTTTTAATCCTTTATTGAATATCAATAAGAGCCTGTGTCTGATTCTCAATGTGTTAGATTGATATATGATCAGATAAACCAGTGCTCTGATACCAATTGTTGGATCAGTATGCTCTTGAAGGTTTACTTGCTAGTGAACACTTATGTGTTTAGCAAGTTTTAATCAAATTTGCACAATGGAATAAGCAAGTAAAGTTACACTATCAACAGGAGTTATTACTCCCCCTGGATGTTTGAAAGCTAAAGATAAGTTAATGAGAATCTAAGTATTGAATGTGAATGACAATAAATACTAGGTTAGATTCTCAGAAAATGAAATGGAAAGAACAATAATAAGCTTTAAAGAATTTCAGTTTTTATTAAAATCGATGTCTAAAACAGTGGGATGAACCCATCTATTTATAGACCATTAGATACATACAACTTGTTCATAACTTTACACAAAAGCAATACTACAACAGGCTGTAGTCTTGGAACTTGTACAAAATGATAAAGTAATAATAAAAAATTAAACTACTAAAACATAAGGCGGTGGAAAGATTCTATTACAAGTGCTGATGAATGACAAACTACTGATGAGTAGTTTGTCTTCAGTAGTTCTTCAGTGAACCTGTCTGGTTAGACTTCAGAACTTCTGATCTATCTTCTTCAGTACTTGTTGAATCCTTCTTCAGTACTTTTGTCTTCTTTCTTCAGTAGTTCTATACTTAGAATATTTTGCAGAAGAATGAATTAGACTAAGGTTTGCAAAAGTGGTTTCCTCAATCCTTTATGTCCTAACAATATATATAAAGACACTATAATAACAATCCTAGCATGTCAACTACATAATATATGTTAAACAGGCGTGAGATTAACATTCCCATTTTCAGATAATTAGTATCCCTTTTGGGAATCCTAACATGACAACTATATGGAAAGCTAACACGATAACACACGTTAACCACCTCAAATTGTTCATTAGCAAGCAGATGATATAATCTCATGCAAATCTTCTAAAGATAAGTTAGTCATCTGTTAAGAGTTTTCTAATCTCACTAACCAAGGAAAGCAATACCGAATACACAATACGACCATCGAGACTAACATAAAGTAGACCATATCACAAACTATTACATTTTACAAACTTTGAACACAAATCTACTAAGATCGCCGTTTTCACCAAAATAACTCAGAAAGATCAACAACCGTTTCAAAGAACAGTAACAACACCATTAAGCTTTTTAGACCCTTTTACGTGCCGATAATTATTTCTAATCATTATTCGCCCTACTTTAACCAAACCAATACCCGTTTCCAGTTTCATGGTGTAAACACATTAACAAGTTAACTAGTCTACTAACGATCGATTAACCGGACGGTTTTTCAACATGTACCCGACTAACACAAAACGATAATCATCAAAGTTATCCAAACATAACCATAAATCCAACAACAATGAAACATGGTTGTAATATGATCATCAAGATTCAAACATGAAAAACACCAAATTCATACAAAGCGTGATTAACATACAAACGATTATTTTAACTACTAATGATTACATGCTTTTACCCGTGGGTTACAATACAATAGCTAAACATAAAATATAAACCGAAATAACATGATTTGAACAAGATTAAATGTTTAAAGATCAAACCATAAAATGTTTAATATGATGGTTTGGATAATGATAATGGATCCTGATTGCCTCCCGAGCTTGTTATCCGGCTTCTCAGTAAATCACAGGTCTATAAATCACCTCAGAATTGCCCCAAAATTACCCAATGTTGAATACAGGGATGAACTCTATTTTTAAAGGGTCTGAGTAGAGTGAACGACCGTTCACTTTGACTGAACGGTTGTTCAGGTGATAAGTGGGCAGACAATCTCTGAGTGTAGTGACATAGGCTTCTAGAAGTGTTGTGTAAAATTTCCTGTCCTAGTGAACGACTATTGACATTGACCGAATGGCCGTTCAGAATGACCCGCCTTCTATTCTTGCGCAGAAACCTTCGTTTTTCTTCGGGTTTGCTTCCTGGACATCGTTTAAGACCTGTAATCATATAGATACCTAAATAAGTACCAATTCCTCGTGTATAAGGTCAAAAACGTATATAAACGGGAGTTAAATGGGGACTTTTATATGTATAATTTAACGTATATCAAGGACCTCTATGGCGATAAAGGGTGAAGCCTCTAAACAGTGGCACGGGTTGAACTTTTAAATGGTTTTGTGTGTGTGTGTGGGGTGGGGTGGGGGGTTGAGAAATTTCTATAAAATTGACACTAAGAACCAAAAAATCTAAGAGTAGGGCCTGGCCTGCCCCCATTAAGAGGCGCGAATGCCTTTAAACCACTGGGGTTACATGGGCACACCCCTTGGTGGAGTCCTCGACAACACCTTAATGCAGCCGGGGACCAAACTTTCAATGGGGTCTAAGAGGAATGATATTCATAGTAACTAGATATAAATAGCATGGAACTTTATAATCAAGATTCCTACATTTTAATTTGAGTAAATTATAACAAGTTTAAAAATTAGAAAATAATAAAACACCTAATGTAAGTTGAGTAATCTTTAAAGAAGAAAAACAATTAGAGTGACTTTAATAAAACACATCAAAAACTTGGTATTGTTCATTTTTTCCCCAAACCGCTATTCTTTCTATTTGAGGTCTAGTCTTATTTAAGTTAGCGATGGATACGCAATTGACATGTATGTCGCTAAAGGTCGGCCAAGAGGATGTGTAAGGTGTGTATCAGAGTGAGTATGTGCCTCACCGGTATCTTACTGGTTGTTCCCGTTGAGAGGTCATTACCGGGGTAAAGGTAGTTAAGTCGGTTAGTTGGGATTGTTGTCTATAATTGATGCTTGTACGTACTCATTTGTTTGATTAATGAATACACTTTGTCTTTGAGAGATCCACCACTTTTTCATAGTATCATGGCATGAGAAATAGGGTTTCGGTCTTCTCTGGTACACTTGCACTTTTCCGGTGTGTTTTTTTTCTCTTGGGTGTCTGTTCCTCTATTTTATTTGTTTGTTGTTCTTCCTGGTGAATTTTCCTTAACTTTCTAGCTACTCTGTTTTGTTTTCTTCTAGTCGAGTGAGTCTCTGTTCTTCTTTCTTTTCCTCTATTTCTCCTTTCTTTGTGGCATATTCAAGCACATCTTTCTCTTTTTCTTCAACCGTGTCCTTTTTCTACCACACAATCAAATTCCTTAGAAAATATCACAAATTTTCAAACTGGAAGGATCGATCAGATTGTTAAAACTCTTTGTCGTCTTCACTTTCTAAATACCAAGATGCCTGCCTGTTCCACCAATAGGTTCTTATGATTATGATATTTGGCAGAAATCATAATAGCACTGCTGCTCTCTCTCTCTCTCTCTCTCTCTCTCTCTCTCTCCATCATTGATACACCTTGCTCGAAACACCAACTCTGCATTATCTTTGTGGAGGAAACATTTTCCCAACAAGTATTTTCTTTCAAAGCAAGCTCAATACAGAACACAATTCCACTTGCTTAAACAAGAATCAAAAGCTATCTTAATTTCTGAGCAGATGTTAGTAATCGGAATCCTTAAAGGATTGAATCATGAATTTGAGAATTTTTTCCTAAACATTAAAAATACAACTCATTCACGACTAGCTGACTTATGCACATTTACATGACTCATCAAGCATGACTGACTGCAACAAAGGCAAATGACTCCCACTTGTAACACCCCAACCGATGGCGGAAACATCGAGGTGTCACGTAAGAATGAGTATTCAGTAGCACATGGTATTCAAGTTTTAATTGAAATTTATTTAAAGTAAAATATCCAAAATTTGAAAATACATAACAAAGTCTTGAATGAAATTCTAGTACATTAAATAACCAAACAAAGCATAAACTTCAATTATCTCCTCATGCTAGCTCTAGACTTCAAGCATCATTATTTCCTGTTGAGTTTGGAAAAATGGGGGGGGGGGGTCAACTAGAAGTTGGTGAGAATACATAAGCCATGTCAAGAAATTACGTTTTAGAATAATAAAAGTTTAGCAATTCATATGTCTATCGTAAGTTTAAGTCTGCATGAATAAACATGAAGTATAGTATGCACATAATCAAACCTCCGACAAGTTTAGGTCCATCCCGCATCCACGGTTCACCTTAATATCACGTTGGAACGATAACAATCATCCACGGTTCACCTGTATATCGCGGCTTAGCCACAGCTAATGATTATGTAAGTTTAAGTTTAAGTCTAATAGTCTTTGCTAAGTCATGAGGCATTAAAGTTTACAACTAGACATGTATGTAGAATTGCTTAAGTATAAAGTTTCAAGTATAAAGAATTGCATAAACAAGGTTATCCTCTAAGTGTTGTGAATGTATGCAAGGTGAATCCCAAAGACTCAACAAGGTAGCTAGTCCAAATTGAAGAAATAAAAAAATGAAAAAGAAAGAATATCAAGCTTTCAATTCGCCAATTACAAGAGCTTATAATTAAAGCTTCAATTGTAAAAGTAATAGACTATAGAAGAAAGGTATGAGGGAAAGTTTAATCGGATTGAAACAATCGATTTAGGGGTGCCAAGTATAATGGGTCATAGGTGGGTTTTTATACTAGTTTTGGATTCAATTAGCCATTAAAATTGGTCATAAAGTAAGGTTTTATGATGAATTGACTATTTGACTAAGACTTTGACTGTTTGACTAAGACTTTGACTAGGACTTTGACCAGGACTTTGACTGTTTGACTAAGACTTTGACTAGGACTTTGATCAGGACTTTGACTATTTGACTGTCTTCGCAGACTACGAGAACTAAAAAAAATCAAATTTTCTAATTTAATCAGTTTTAAGTTCCGGACTTGTTTCCTTCGGTTTCTAAGTTGTTTTAGGACCGAAAATTAAGGGTTTTGAGTATCAAGGTCTGAAACATGCGTGCTCGGGTGTAGATGTGAGTATAAAACGTGCAATACTTTTACTTATAAAAATTATAAGTTTTATTAAATTATGACTTTTGGTCCTATGAAAATAGGAGGGTTAAAAATGAAAATTTTGAAATAGTTGAGTGACCAATTATGCACATTTATGAAAAGTGAAGGGTGCAGGTTGTCACAGTCTCCCCTACTTTAGAAAATTTCATCCCGAAATTATTAAAAACACAAGGTTGAGGGTGTTTAGGTAGAAATTAGGGCAGCTGTGGTTTGGGTTAACGCACGACATGAATTAGCAAGGAGAATCTAGTAAAACGCTAAACTTTAAGTTTTAGGAATCCTAAAAGAAATGCATAAGTTGATTGACTGTATGAAAACCAAATGAACTACCAAAACCTTATTAGAATTTTACACTGCCTTAACGTACCTGTAAATTCATGATTACGTTCCGGACCGTAATCACCAACTTACCTTACATTAGGGTTTTGTGTCCTTCTATGACTCTAAACACACATGTAAAATAATACAATTAACATTGTGATTTTAATCGTATACAATGTATCCAAAAATAAGTCCAACTGTTGAGCAGGAAAAGACCTCTACCAGTCAGTGAGTAAGAACCTCTACCGATTGTTGAGCAGGTGCGATAACCTCTACCAGTCGTTGAGCAGGTTGTAGGGCCTCTACCGACTGTTTAGCAGGCATGGTGACCTCTACCAATCGTTGAGTAGGTTATTTGGTACTCTACTAACTGTTGAGCAAGTACTTCATCCTCTATTAGTTGTTTGATTAAGTGTACCAATTATTACACACATAAATTTCAAATTGATAATACATACATGTAAGCAAGTTTGTAAATGCATCAACTATCATGTATAGCATAGAGTTGCCCTAAACAAGGTTAATGACTCTAGGTGTGTTTATAGCAAATATTTTATATTCCATGCTTTCAAGTATCATGAATAATCAAATGTTCAAGTAGATAAACAAATCCTCATGTATGATAGTTTGGTTGTCATGGGTATCTAGTTCATGTTTGAGAAGGTGAAGGATATGAGTCTAATTTTTGAGAGGAAAAATCTTGAAGCAGAACCAAGGTTGGGAGAGATAGTGAATGTGAAAATAGTTGATAAAGAGCTTATTTTATAGTAAGGGGATTATGTAGCAATGTAAATTATGGGGTTTGGATCAAAGGTTAGAATCAAGTGTATGAGATAACATGATTGCGGCAAATAGCAAAAATTGTAAAAGTTTCGAACTTGTTGAAAATAAGTAGGTATCAATGGGGAGTTGGAGATTAAATTTTTGTTCATGAGGTTGGAAAGGTTTTAAAATTGGTTTTATACCTAAAACAAAAGTCGTTAAATAGTACAAACTAAGTGAGCTTTGATTAACATATTCCCGTTAGTTGGAGATTTTAAACATGACATTAGGTTTTAAAGATCAAGGTTCAATTAAGTGATTTTTAATAGATTAAAGCATTATATAGAAAAATCTTTTGTTATGTCTATAAATAAACAATTGAATTTATGTTCAAGGCATCTTTTGACAAAAATATGTATTTTGTAAAGTTTATAGGTAATAAAAATCCAACAAGATTTAGAAATCTTTAGTTTTGTGCTAGGGTATACTCAGGTTATGAGATTACAGTTTTAAAAATATGTAACGTGCTGATAAAAACAATAATAAGATTTGGGTAGGGTGTTGAAAAACAATCAAACAATTGGCTAAGATGGTAAGATGAAGTGTGATTGTGAAATCCATATATGATTAAGCTGTAAAATTTTGAGATTTTAGAGCTTAGTTTTAAGGAAAGTGAGTGTAATCATTTATTCATTAATTAAAACGAATAAAACGAAAACGTTGACTTATCAAAGTTTCTAAATTCTAATAACATAGTGAAGACATGCTTTAGACTATAAGTGAACACTCATCCCAAGAATTCCCAGGTAGGCATCCGGGTCCTTCGTCTGATTGGGATTTATGCGCAATGCCAGTCCTAGACAGAAAACTCAGAATACAGGCGTTCACCCTTCCAGATTGCACGTGTTCGTTATTAAAATCTAGAACTTCGACGAGATCTTCAAGGTGGTTCAGGCTAAACCTGAGGACTTTGTCCTATTAATCTAATGGTGGATCAGGATTGCAGCAGACGAATAAGAGTAGTCAACTTGTAAAGCTTAGGGTTGTATAAGGTGTAGGACAGGGATAAGATTAAGGAAGCAATTAGGGTTACAAGTAAGAGAAGCAAGTACTGTTTTAAATCCCTAAGGTTATAGTCTAGATTATTTTTCTAATAACCTAATCCCCTATAACCAAGGCTCTGATACCAATCTGTAACACCCCAACCGATGGCGGAAACATCGAGGTGTCACGTAAGAATGAGTATTCAGTAGCACATGGTATTCAAGTTTTAATTGAAATTTATTTAAAGTAAAATATCCAAAATTTGAAAATACATAACAAAGTCTTGAATGAAATTATAGTACATCAAATAACCAAACAAAACATAAAATTCAATTATCTCCTCATGCTAGCTCTAGACTTCAAGCATCATTATTTCCTGTTGAGTTTGGAAAAATGGGGGGGGGGGGGGGGTCAACTAGAAGTTGGTGAGAATACATAAGCCATGTCAAGCAATTAAGTTTTAGAATAATAAAAGTTTAGCAATTCATATGTCTATCGTAAGTTTAAGTCTGCATGAATAAACATGAAGTATAGTATGCACATAATCAAACCTCCGACAAGTTTAGGTCCATCCCGCATCCACGGTTCACCTTAATATCACGTTGGAACGATAATAATCACCCACGCTCCCCATAAAAGATGGTCAACGAATCTAGGTGGGATTGTCAATCCAATAGATCTATCGCTGTATATCGCCGGCTTGGCCACTGCTAATGATTATGTAAGTTTAAGTTTAAGTCTAATAGTCTTTGTCTAAGTCATGAGGCATTAAAGTTTACAACTAGACATGTATGTAGAATTGCTTAAGTATAAAGTTTCAAGTATAAAGAATTGCATAAACAAGGTTATGTAAACACACATTGGTTAAGGTGAATTATCCTCTAAGTGTTGCGAATGTATGCGAGGCAAATCCCAAAGACTGAACAACGTAGCTAGTCCAAATTGAAGAAATAAAAAAACGAAAAAGAAAGAATATCAAGCTTCCAATTCGCCAATTACAAGAGCTTATAATCAAAGCTTCAATTGTAGAAGTAATAGACTATAGAAGAAAGGTATGAGGGAAAGTTTAATCGGATTGAAACAATCGATTTAGAGGTGCCAAGTATAATGGGTCAGAGGTGGGTTTTTATACTAGTTTTGGATTCAATTAGCCATTAAAATTGGTCAACACCATAAAGTAAGGTTTTATGATGAATTGACTATTTGACTAAGACTTTGACTAAGACTTTGACTAGGACATTAACCAGGACTTTGACTATTTGACTAAGACTTTGACTAGGACTTTGATCAGGACTTTGACTATTTGACTGTCTTCGCAGACTACGAGAACTAAAAAAAATCAAATTTTCTAATTTAATCAGTTTTAAGTTCCGGACTTGTTTCCTTCGGTTTCTAAGTTGTTTTAGGACCGAAAATTAAGGGTTTTGAGTATCAAGGTCTGAAACATACATGCTCGGGTGTAGATGTGAGTATAAAACGTGCAATACTTTTACTTATAAAAATTATAGGTTTTATTAAATTATGACTTTTGGTCCTATTAAAATAGGAGGGTTAAAAATGAAAATTTTGAAATAGTTGAGTGATCAATTATGCACATTTATGAAAAGTGAAGGGTGCAGGTTGTCACATCACTGCTGCTATGAATGCTTTCACTATTAATCCACCAAATTAAGCCTCTTCCTCAACTGCAAATCAGTCAGTTATCTGTCAACTTTGATCGTCACAAAGCCTCAACATCTTAATTTCGGTATGCTCCCTCCTCTGTCTGGTTCTTCGAATTTTGGTATTAGAAGTGGTGGTTAGTGAAGAAATCGAGGGCGTAACACATGATCATGGTGCAAATGGTGGTGGTCGAATATTTGTGGAAGATACAGTGCTAATGTTGACAAAGTCGATTCTCAATTATCAATAAGTTTGTGACAAAAAGGACAAGTTGTGGAACTGGTGGATGAGTTGTTGAGCGAGTGGAGTGTAACATCGCGCGTTTTTGTTTTATACTTTATGTATTTTCTACATTTAATAATATTCTAAGTCCACCCATATTCTCATACTAAATAAGATTATTTGTTATATTACTATAATACACACACATTTACAAGCCCGTGAACAGTTGCCTTCCCATTTAGCTTCTTCCACCTCTAGCTACTAGCACTCCATCAATTATCATCCACCTCCTACTGCTTAATAATATTTACTATATAATAGTATCAATTTCGTAAATATGTAGATACCTTATAGCTTATTCTTTTTCATTTTTAGCACCCACGAATTTGCCATATTAAACGACACCTTTTGAACAGGTATAATGCGCCTTTGACCAAATTGGAAATCATCCTCATTAAAACCATGATTTCACCACCGACACATTTAATCCCGCTATAATCCAGCTCGTTTTGGTAACCATTTTCAAAATCAATGATACAGTCATGACTGACAACCTGTTACGTGTCAAACCCAACCCATAACTATTGCATTAACAACTCATGTCGAGCCATATTGATCGAGATATGACCGACCCTTGTGCAACCGGTCAAACCTTCCATTTCGGTGCTTACCCTTTAAATTGTATCCTCCTACACGATCATACACGTCCGCAAATTCTTTCCCCACCCTATCCAGAAACCAATCACAGGGATAATTCTCGCCAACCATTTCGGTGATTACGGGACCAACCGTTAAAACCAACCAAGCATATTCAAATTGTCCAAAACAATCTCATAACCTTCCTAAACAAATCCCATGCGTTTGTGTCGCTATTACTACCTATATGACCGTCTTTGAAAGCCAAAATTTCCGGCCAGAAATCCGGTAAACCAATCCTAGCGCATATGGGGAAACAAGTACAAAACCCCGTGCTCTCGAACCTACGAATCCTTACACACTCAACCACTTAATAAATTTTAACTCGTTTTCGTTCTCTGTGACGGAAGCTCTCTGGAGCTCGTGAAATACCGATCACCTTCACTTGTTTTGAAACTCACCGCGAGCGGTGATTACTTGTGGTTTACATATATAAAAATATTTAAGTTTCACAATCTGGTTTTAAAAATGGAATGACCAAGCTAAACCACGCAACACGGCAGTGTACCGGTCGTAGTGTAGTAAAGTCGGTAAGACCAAGTATCAATCCGTGGACACTGATATGCAGCCCTCGATACCAAACCTCTATCGAGTCCTAATTTAGATAAAAGAGCATGATTTTTATTAACTAAAAGATAACTAGAACAATAAACAAATAAAATAAGGCAAGAAATAAACAAGCAGGAAGGACGAGAGATCAGAGAGTAAACGCTCACGAAAGAGGAATCAGAAATGGAGAGGATGGCTGCCTAGACTGGGAATCCTACTGATAAAGCTGAAAGCTAACGGGAAATGGATACTCGAATGACTACCGGGATCTACGGGTATAACCAACTCGGGAAACACTATAGTATCTAGATCTCCTCTCGGTCTCACTAGAACACTAAATGAAATCCTAAGCAATGTGAAGCTCATCGGGTAAAAAATGGATCACCTCTCGGTCTCACCAATCATAAAAGTTTACGCACCCAAAGATTAGATCTCCTCTCGGTCTCACTAATCACGAAACACCTAACGGTATCAAGGGATGAATCTAATCCTATTGGCAAATGTTTGGGAAAACGGATAAAAAGGATACCGGGAAAGAAATTCACTCTCGTGCAATATCTAACCAAATAAACCAATAAATCCTAACAAACCCACAACCTATCTCCTCTCGGTCTCAAGGTAGGTGACAAACCCAAAACGATGTCAAACATGTAATTTCTAGATCCTAAGTCAACAAGTTAACCCATCAAATCATCACACGAAGCAAAAGATAAAAATATGCGACTTTTAATTTAAAAACACTAAGTCAATAAATTATAGCCACATATGAATCTAAAAATATAACATAAACATCATCCGGGTGATAAACCACAACAAAAACCAATAAAGTTTAGATTTTTATACATAAACGGATCAAAACGAGTAGCCAAATACCAAGAGAAATCAACCAAAATCAATACTCATCCCAAGTCTAACAACCAACATAAATCTAGCCAATCATAATAATGAAAGAAATAAAAACAAATCTATAAGGTTCACAAACAAAAATCATAGCGAGACCAAAAAAAAAAATACCAAACCGATAAGCACCGTGGTCGTCGCCCCTTCTTTGTGACCCTTCCTTTCCTTTTCTATTTTTTAATCCTTTTCCACATTCATCTATTTTATGTTTTACATCTCTTTCTTCATTTCTTCATTTCTCTCATTCTTTTTTCATCCTTTTAATATTTCTTACTCTTTCTTATTATCCTCCATCCTACTTTTTATTTTTATTATTCTCTCTTTCATATAATTCTACTTTTATTCAATTTCCATAAAAATTTATATATTTTATTATATTCTTTTATTTTCTTTTTATTTCTTATACATTATTTTATATATATTTTATAATTTTTATTAATCTTTTATTTTTCTAATTTTTTTCCTATTTATTTTACATACACATTCTTCTTTTAATTACTAATTTCTTCTTCCTACTTATTCTTTTTATTTTTAAATTTCCATCTTTCATTCATCACTTACATTTTATTTTTTATTCCATTATTTTCTCCTTCTATTTTTAATCTTCCATGTTTTTATTATTCTTTAATATAATCTTTCTTTTAAATATTTTATTTTCTTTAATGGAGTAAATAAATAAAATAGATATATTGAAAATGCAAAAAAAAAAAAAAAGTAAAAAAAAAGAAAAAAAAGAGTTGTTCGAGTTGTATATAAATAAATTGCTGAGTTAAAAAAAAAAAGAAAAGAAAGAATAAGTTAGAAGATGGGTCAAATTACCCATCTTAGTTATTTATTTGATTTTAGAGTTTATTTTTCCGGATTTATTTTCTTTTTAGCCACTTTTCCAAAATATATCCTACCCTTAGCCCTAGCCTACCCATAAGTCCTCTTGATTAATGTTGGTCCAAGCCATTTAGGTGGATATTTGATCCTTGTACAAGCCTATGTGTTTCAAGCTTCGTGTTTAGGTATCGAGTAATCACTTTTATGATTGATATACACCGAGAGTTGAGTGATCTATGTGAGGGGTAATAGCTTGGTTTGGTTGGAATCTTGATGGGGAGTGAAACTTGATTAGGTTATCCCATGTTTTTAAAAAAAAAATGGTATCACATTTGACTAGTTGGGCCATATGCTTCTTGACCGTTGTAAGTCTTGTTATTTCTTTGTGTCCTTAGGATTTGTGGCTTGCTTAGGCCTTGCTAGATGTTAGTCGTATTTGGTCTAAGTGTGGGTATGATGTGTTGTTGGTCTAAGTGTGGGGATGTTAAAAAAAGAAAAATGGAAGTGATAAAAGAAAGAGATAAAAGGGAAAAAAAATAATAGAATAAAAATAAGGATAGTGAATGATGAGAAAAAAGAATGAAATAAGATATAATAATTATATAAGGAAAAAAATGAATAAAAGAAAATAAAAAGGAAAGTGTTAAAAGGATGGAATAAAGAAAGAAATAGAGAAAAAAGTAGAAAAAAAATAAAAAAAAAATGATATGATAAAGATAATGTAAAAATAAAATGAATAAAAAGAATATGAATATGATAAATAAAATAAAAATATGAAGGAAAGAAATAATATAAAAAATGAAAAATAAGAAATAAATGTGAGAAATAAAAAGGATAATAGAGAGAAAAAATTATAAAGATATTGAAAAGGAAGAATAAAAAGAAAATAAAAGAGGTTGGAATAAAAGAAAAAAATAAAAAGAAAATACAAGAAAAATAAAAATGAATAGATATTAAAATAATTAGAAAAAATAGAAAAAAAATATTGAATATAAAATATAAAAATAATAAAGATGAAAAAAAAAAAAAGAAAGAAAATATTAGAATATGGTATAAAAAAATGATATAATTAATATGAAAAATATCAAGGAATAAATGAGAAAGAGAATGATATAAAAAAAATATATAGAATGAATAAGGAGAGTAGAAAAAAAATAAAAATAGAATAAGGAAGAAAAGTATAATTAAAGAATAAATAAAATAAAATTATGATAATAAGAGAGTAATAAAATGATAAATAGAATGAATTAAGATAAAAGAATATTAGTAATGTAAAAGAAATATTAAAATAAAATAGATGAATGGAGGTAAATAATGAATATATAAAACATAAAATATTCGTCATGGCATCTTGTATTGGAAAAAAGACTGTTGCAGACTACATAAGGGAACGCGACAGCGCGAGCCGTTATGAAGAAAACATGTACACTCCGTCGTGCTATCAGTACATGAATGTATGTTGTGAGATCTGTGGTGGAGCCCATTTGACACACATGTGTTATCTTTCACGTGGGAGGTCCACACAGTGTTATGGAGTTGTTGATGAGAGGTGGCGTATGGATGTACAGATGATGATTGACCACATGGAATCAAAGCGTGCGAAACCTCTCACACGTGTGGTTTACGACTTTGAAGGGAACATATTCGGTTATAAGGATTCATCTGGAAATATGATTGAGATAATCCCAGAACCGGAGGCGATAATGGACGACCCAGTCCCACCTTCCGTTCAGCATGATATTAGTCGTGATGAGTCGCCTTATTGGTATCCCACACCTTGTATCCATGGACCAGAACCCGAAGATGATAATTTCTGTGGTGATGATGGCATAGAGGTAGTGGATTTTGTTGAAGACACTACGAACCCGATTGAAGAAGAAGTTTTTGATGAGCGAGTTGAGATTGAGGCAGCTAGCGAGGTGCAAACGATTAGGCTAAGCCCAGCAAGTACCACACAGATTAGCGAGCAGATAGATGATCTTAAGGATGAGATGATAGAGGTTAGGCATGTTTCATCGTGGGAGGATGAGTTCGGTGATGAGTTGGTGGATTTACGGAGCGTAGATGGAGGAGAGTTTGACCCTATTGGCGATCTTGATGAATTAGAAGCACTACTATTCGGAGAGCCAACAAAGGAGATCCAAGAGGAAGAAGGAATGCAGATTGAGTATAACTGGCCTGTGGAAGAAGTAGATGATGGATCGCTACCCCAATCAGCAAAACCACGGGAGATAGCTCCCAGACAACTTGCCTGGAATTTAGTAAGCATGCACACCATTTGGATGGACGATCGACTCCTTCACTACATGTGTGGTATATATTTTGGTCCAGGTAAGTATAAAGATTGGTGGGCTGAAGTGAAGAGGTGGAGTGATCGGCCGTTGATGAGTATTAGCCATTGGTGGACTCATTGAGGATGGTGTTTATACTAAAAATTATAAAAAGTGTTAAAAAATAAAAAAAAAAGTTAGGGAAAAAAGTAAAATAATGAAGATTAAAATGTAATATAAATTGTGAAAAGATTAAAGATAAAAAAAAATATATATATAAGTTTAATAAGAGATGAATGTATATAGATAATGAAAGAAAATGAAAAATTAAAATAAAATATAAAAAAGAAATAAAGATAGAAATATAAAAATATAAATAATAAAATGGAAAGGAATAATAAAATGATGAAAAATAAATGAACAAATAAAAAAGGTGAAATAAATATAGAAGAGAAAAAAAAGTAGAAGAAAAGGGAAAGAAAAAAACAGAAAGAAAAACAACATAATGAAAAAATAAATAAAGAAATAGAGAGAGGAAAAAATAAAATGATAAAAAAATAATGATAATAGTAAAAGATAAATAAAAAAAGAGAATATAAATATTTATAGAAAAGAAAATGATAATAGATGATGAAAAGTAAAAAATGATAAAATAAAATATATGAAAAGAAGGATGTAGAGAAAATATAAAAAGAAGAAAATGGAATATATAAAAGAAAAGAAATATAAAAATATTAAAAAAATAAAAAGTGAAATTATAATAAAATAAAATAAGAATAATAATAATAAATAAAGTAAAAGAATGTGTAAAAGATAAAAGAAATGTGAAAAATATAAATATAAAAATATTAAAATATAAAGAAAGAAATAGAATAATAGTAATTGAATATAATAAATATAAAATAAAAAATGAAGATATTAAAAAAATAAAAAGTAAAAATTGAATGATGAAAATGGATAATGATATAAAGAAAAATGAATAAACAATATATAATGAATGTAAAAAAAGTGAAAAAAACAAAAGATATAAAAAAGAAGAAAATGAATTATTATGGATATAGTAATTATATGAAGATGGAAGTAAAAGGAGAAAATAATATATGTGATAAATAAGGAAGAAATTTGAAATGAGGTAGAAGTGTTATTGATAAAGATGAAATGTATTAGAATAAAATGAAGAAAAATGAAAAAGGATGAAGGGAGAAAAAAGTGGAAAATGAATAAGTATAATAATATAAATTAATATGATATATAAGAAGTGAATGTAATAAATATGATAAAAAGATTTAAAAGAAAAATATACATAAAAATTAAAAATAGTAAAAATATAAGAAAAAATATGAAAATATAAATGAAATGACATAGATGGCAATAAAATAGAAAAAAAAATAATATCCGCTTTAGTTTAGTCGTGAATATATAAAACATCCTCAATATAATATTTCATTTTAATCTTTTATATATATTCATTATTTACCTCCATTACCTCCATTATCTTATCCATCAAAGAAGGGTAAGAGGATAAACACCATCCTCAATGAGTCCACCAATGGCTAATACTCATCAACGGCCGATCACTCCACCTCTTCACTTCAGCCCACCAATCTTTATACTTACCTGGACCAAAATATATACCACACATGTAGTGAAGGAGTCGATCGTCCATCCAAATGGTGTGCATGCTTACTAAATTCCAGGCAAGTTGTCTGGGAGCCATCTCCCGTGGTTTTGCTGATTGGGGTAGCGATCCATCATCTACTTCTTCCACAGGCCAGCTATACTCAATCTGCATTCCTTCTTCCTCTTGGATCTCCTTTGTTGGCTCTCCGAATAGTAGTGCTTCTAATTCATCAAGATCGCCAATAGGGTCAAACTCTCATCCATCTACGCTCCGTAAATCCACCTACTCATCACCGAACTCATCCTCCCACGATGAAACATGCCTAACCTCTATCATCTCATCCTTAAGATCATCTATCTGCTCGCTAATCTGTGCGGTACTTGCTGGGCTTAGCCTAATCGTTTGCACCTCGTTAGCTGCCTCAATCTCAACTCCCCCATCAAAAACTTCTTCTTCAATCGGGTTCGTAGTGTCTTCAACAAAATCCACTACCTCTATGCCATCATCACCACAGAAATCATCATCTTCGGGTTCTGGTCCATGGATACAAGGTGTGGGATACCAATAAGGCGACTCATCACAACTAATATCCTGCTGAACGGAAGGTGGGACTGGGTCGTCCATTATCGCCTCCGGTTCTGGGATTATCTCAATCATATTTCCAGATGAATCCTTATAACCCAATATGTTCCCTTCAAAGTCGTAAACCACACGTGTGAGAGGTTTCGCACGCTTTGATTCCATGTGGTCAATCATCATCTGTACATCCATACGCCACCTCTCATCAACAACTCCATAACACTGTGTGGACCTCCCACGTGAAAGAAAACACACGTGTGTCAAATGGGCTCCACCACAGATCTCACAACATACATTCATGTACTGATAGCACGACTGAGTGTACATGTTTTCTTTATAACGGCTCGCGCTGTCGCGTTCCCTAAGATGCAATGACGAATATTTTTTTTTTAAATTTTTTTTAAGCAAGACTAAAGTAAAAAACGACTAATCTATCAAGCAAAAATCAAACTCATGCAAAGGAAACAAGTAGATTAAAGCATGCAGATAAACCTAAAATGAAATAAGAACTAAAAAGATGACTAAACTAAAGCGGATATAAACAAAGAACGAATGACTAGATCCCCGACTCGGGTCATTCTCGAAGTCGCCAGTGTCCCCGGCAACGGCGCCAAAAACTTGATTGCTTGTGGTTTACATATATAAAAATATTTAAGTTTCACAATCTGGTTTTAAAAATGGAATGACCAAGCTAAACCACGCAACACGGCAGTGTACCGGTAGTAGTGTAGTAAAGTCGGTAAGACCAAGTATCAATCCGTGGACACTGATATGCAGCCCTGATACCAAACCTCTATCGAGTCCTAATTTAGATAAAAGAGCATGATTTTTTTTAACTAAAAGATAAAAAGAACAATAAACAAATAAAATAAGGCAAGAAATAAACAAGTAGGAAGGACGAGAGATCAGAGAGTAAACGCTCACGAAAGAGGAATCAGAAATGGAGAGGATGGCTGCCTAGACTGGGAATCCTACTGATAAAGCTGAAAGCTAACGGGAAATGGATACTCGAATGACTACCGGGATCTACGGGTATAACCAACTCGGGAAACACTATAGTATCTAGATCTCCTCTCGGTCTCACTAGAACACTAAATGAAATCCTAAGCAATGTGAAGCTCACCGGGTAAAAAATGGATCACCTCTCGGTCTCACCAATCATAAAAGTTTACGCACCCAAAGATTAGATCTCCTCTCGGTCTCACTAATCACGAAACACCTAACGGTATCAAGGGATGAATCTAATCCTATTGGCAAATGTTTGGAAAAACGGATAAAAAGGATACCGGGAAAGAAATTCACTCTCGTGCAATATCTAACCAAATAAACCAATAAATCCTAACAAACCCACAACCTATCTCCTCTCGGTCTCAAGGTAGGTGACAAACCCAAAACGATGTCAAACATGTAATTTCTAGATCCTAAGTCAACAAGTTAACCCATCAAATCATCACACGAAGCAAAAGATAAAAATATGCGACTTTTAATTTAAAAACACTAAGTCAATAAATTATAGCCACATATGAATCTAAAAATATAACATAAACATCACCCGGGTGATAAACCACAACAAAAACCAATAAAGTTTAGATTTTTATACATAAACGGATCAAAACGAGTAGCCAAATACCAAGAGAAATCAACCAAAATCAATACTCATCCCAAGTCTAACAACCAACATAAATCTAGCCAATCATAATAATGAAAGAAATAAAAACAAATCTATAAGGTTCACAAACAAAAATCATAGCGAGACCAAAAAAAAAAAAAATACCAAACCGATAAGCACCGTGGTCGTCGCCCCTTCTTTGTGACCCTTCCTTTCCTTTTCTATTTATTTTTTTCTTTCTTTCTCGTGATTGCAACTCCAACCTCAGATACTTTAATTATTATTATTATGGTATTATAATAATTATTATTACTACTGTCACAATGAAATGTGAAAGTCCTCTCGTCCCCTCCTTTCTTGATGTCAGCTCCCCCCTTTATAATCTTGACAGCCCCTTCTTTGATTCATTGTGCCCTACTCTTCTCAAGTGGGTCGAGCCCAATACATGTTGCAGTTAAGATCAAGCGTAAAGATTAAGTGCAATCCATTTAGTCTTGGTTGTAGCCCAATGTCCATCTTATATTGGCCCGGGTCCAATAGTTTCTACAACACAAAAATTAAATAATAGTCTATTTCAAATTAAATATTTAATTAGTTGGCCCATTAAAATATTAAAAACTTAGTGAGTTTCAAGTTTAATTCAAATGCATCATTTTAGCTCGTTTTCTCACAAAACCTTTAAATAAATAATACGAACTAAATAGAAGTAATATTTCGTAAAAACTAACCCAAAAATAATATAAAGTGTAGAGAATATTGATATAAATATATGTATATTTTAGAGCGTATCAAGAGGTAAGAATTCTTCATGTTTTCTGTTCGTTTCTTTTCTGTTTACTGATCACAACATGAATTCTTTTAAAGCCACCCACCAAATATACTTTAGTGATACAATGTTTACAAAATATTAACTTTACTAAATAGCAAATTCATTTTTCATTTAATTTGTTTTTTTTTATTTGTCATTTTATAAATAAGAAAACCACAACTTATGTTTATTTGAGTGTGTTTTGAGGAAATAATTATCTATAATTATCACTAAATACTATGCGCCAGCATAGTTATTTTGACTAAAAAAATTGTTTGGTCTTGTTTCACTTTTGAAGAAGATGAACCATATTTAGCTATAATAAAAGTTTGTAAACTGCTATTTTTTTTTAATTCCAGCACCAAATATTGTACGTACAATCTACATGATTGTATTGAGATAGTTTTATAAGCCTAAAACTTAACTTGATATTTTGAAAATAATATACATACCTACGTATTTTTCTACATAAATATATTAGGTGTGGTTTGTAAACAACATGGTTTTGGTGTTAGGCATTTCACCTAAATGGTATGCGCCTTGATTAAACCTTAATTCTTTTCAGATATATATATACACACACATTGATAAATTCTTATCGATAAAGTAAGTGTATATTGTTTTAAACAAGTATCATACCCATTCTATTTTGCAAATTGAACTAAACAAAGCTTTGGTCTAAATAAAACGATTATTGAAAAATTTAAGTAATAATTAAATAGATAAATCAAAAGCGATATTCTTTGCACAAGAACTATAACTATAAAATTTCATTAATAGAAATTAAATTACAAATCTTAATTTACTTAGGTTGAAGCATATTTTAATGATTCTCATGGATTCTTGCAAGTTTCACCGTCACAATAGAGGTGAGTTTACGTAACCTTGTTTATGCAATTCTTTATACTTGAAACTTTAAACTTAAGCAATTCTACATACATGTCTAGTTGTAAACTTTAATGCCTCATGACTTAGACAAAGACTATTAGACTTAAACTTCAACTTACATAATCATTAGCTATGGCCAAGCCGGCGATACACAATGATAGATCTATTGGATTGACAACCCCACCTAGATTCGTTGACCATCTTTTATGGGGAGCGCGGGTGATTGTTATCGTTCCAACGTTATATTAAGGTGAACCGTGGATGCGGGATGGACCTAAACTTTGTCGGAGGATTGATTATGTGCATACTATACTTCTTGTTTATTCATGTAGACTTAAACTTACATTAGACATATGAATTGCGAAACTTTTATTGTTTTAAAACTTAATTGCTTGACTTGGCTTATGTATTCTCACCAACTTCTAGTTGACCCCCCCATTTTTCCAAACTCAACAGGAAATACTGATGCTTGAAGTCTAGAGTTAGCATGAGAAGATATTTGAAGTTTTAAGCTTTGATTGATTATTGGATGTATTAGATTTCATTCAAGACATTTAATGTAATTCAACATTGTAATGATATAAAGGACTATTTAAACATATGTATTACCATGAGCTACTGAACAATCATTCATACGTGACACCTCGATGTTTCCTCCATCAGTTGGGGTGTTACATGGAGTATCTAGCTATTCTAGATCCACTTTGTATTTTGGACCAAACACATGATCATGTATTTTAGGCCCAAACTAGTTTACTTGTACCAATAAGGCTATTGACTTGCCCAAAACCTTCTTGATCTGTTGATAATGGATTTGGTTCCGAACCGCTGCTTTCTAAATCATGGTCGGATCTGGACAATTTTTTGGACCACATCACTTTCAGGCCAAGGCTGGTCAACATGTTGGTCAACTGGCTCTTCACTATGGTCTTCACACAGATATTTCGAGTGTGTTCAACAAGTTGAGTTTTGGTTTCCTAACTCTGGTGGGACTGCTTATATGACATCGGATCCTTCTATGATATTTTATGAAGCTCCATACACCGATTCTGAGCGGGTCGTTGTCAGTGATGATACCCCTTTTACTATTACTTAGATTGGTGTTCGAAGTATTGGAATTAATGAATCAGGTTGTTGATGTTTTAAAGTCCATAAGCTTAGGTGCGTTGGCATTCTAAGTAATTAGTGGGCAAGCTCGCTAAAGTTTTGATCATTTAGAAGGATGATTAGGAAGTGGGTTTGCGTGAATGAGTTGAATGATTATCACAGCAAAAGAGAGGACGAATTGAAGACTTTTTGCAATTCCATGAGAAGAAATTGTTTTTTAAGAAGAAAAAGAAGAAGTTTGAACCAATTAAAATGCTTCAATTGATATTGGTATTAAATGTTTGTAACCCCCCTAAACTAGCTTTATAAATGAAAGTCATAACTCCTGTTCAAAATATATCATTACAAAACAAATGTAAGATTCATTTAGGATTAATATGTGTAGGATAATTTCGAGACGTGTATGATAAATGTAGGGCGAATTTTAATGTGTAGGATGAATATTGATATGTGTAGGATACATATCGATATGTGTAGGATACATATCGATACGTGTAGACTATATCTATGTTGGATGAATTATGATATGTGTAGGAAAAAGTGAAAAAGAACAAATATTAACCAACAGAAATCTTTTATATATTAATTGTATTTAATGTTACAGAAATTATTTATTTTTTTGTAACCCCCTAAACTAGTTCAATAAATAAAAATCATAATTATATTTTAAGTTATATACTTTCAAAGCAAATCTAATTAAAGTGAACGAGAATTTCGATATGTGTAGGATATGCGTAGGATGAACTTTTATATGTGTAGGATAAACGTATGATAATCTCGATATGTGTAGGATAAACGTATGAGCATTTTCGATATATGTAGAATGAATTTTGATATGTGTAGGACAAATTTTGATAACGTGTAGGATAAAGTGTTAATGACTAATTAATTAAAGAGATAATAATTAATTTAAAAGTAGTTAAAGTATTTAATGTTTATTATTATGTCATTTGTTCTTTTTGTTCTCACATTAAGTTTCTTCTCATTTGATCTCCCCCTATATATATATATATATATATATATATATATATATATATATATATATATATATATATATATATATATATTTCTCTTTTCTTCATACCTAACTCAGTGGTTGTCTCAACAAGTGTCAACATCCCCGAGAGCGACAGCATGAGCTTCCGCACTTTTTTTTAACTTTACACAGAAGGAGTTTCGATCAGAGTTACTATCACCAAGGGAGACTCCATAGGCTTCAGTCATTAATATTTTTTTTCTTATCTAGATCAATTATGGAAGTATGAATGTTTTTTTAGGCGCCACTTTTCACCAAATTTATTCTCATAAAAAAGATCAAGTGCGCCATTTAATTAATAATACATATGGGCTTTCAACCTACAGTGGTACCTCTAATTACTATCAGCGGTTTCAGTTCTACAATTCTCCTAAGATGAGAACCCACAAGATATCATGATTTATTAAAGTATATTAAGAACAATACTGAGAACTTTCAAAGCTAGCTGGGCCTACTGACACATCTTGAGCAAACACGCTTTCAATCTATTTATTTTCTCATATATATAATATTTTGAAAACCAAAAATCCCAATTTTACTATCATTCTCCATATAAAATTCATAAAAGATCAGGGAAATTTTTCAAAAAAAATTTCATTTTTTTGGATTGTTATGATTTATGACTCAAACTATCTAAAAATAAAAAAGAAGTTCCAATCCCCACACTTGAATGAAACATTGTCCTCAATGTAAAAAATATGAATAAAATAAAGCAGAAATAAAAAATACAACAAAAAGGAACAGACTCTCCTGGATATAAGCGATGTAGCTACAAGCAATCTGAAGTTGTCCTTCCAAACCAGGCTGTATAGCATTTCATTTGCGGCCTTTGACTCAAACCCGACAAATAAAAACTAAAAAGAAAATATAAAAACAAATGGTTGCCTTAAATGATTGTTGGGTCGTCCCCACCCGAATGGAAATTAAGTACGGGTGGGTAGATCCAAACCTGCAATAAAATATATTAGACAAAACAATGACTCAAACAAAAGACTCAAAACTAACTCTCTCCATCATCCCCACACTTGAAGGGAAGATACCCCTAAAGTGGTGGATGATGGTAAAAATAAAATAAAAGACTCTAAAAATTACAGACTCAACCGACTCAATATACAAAAATGCAGAAAACGTACTTAGAAAGCAAGATGGTAAAATGTGGTGGATGATGGTAAAACATGTGGTGAAATGGCGGTGAATGATGGTGGACGAAAATAGGGTGAAAAATAATTTTTTTTCTAATCAACTCGCGCAACGTGAAGGACACTGGTGATCTCAACGTGCGTCGTGAGTGAATAATGTATAACTATGCGGGGTAATTACTGTTCACATGAGACGAACAGGTCAGCCCAGGCTCTTCGCATTACACGAAGAACCTTTTTTCACATAAAGTTACTCCAAATTAATGTTTAGAAAAAAATTTCTTTTATTTCCCAAACCTCCACCAAAAATCCCAATCATATAAACATATAATAAATACCCGGGATTCGCTCATGATGTAAGTTGTCCTTGCCAAACAAAACAAAAACCTGCAAAACAAAACAAAACAGAAACCACAAACAAAAAAAAAACATCTAATCCTAGAATTCTACAAACTCTACAACTTGGAAGCATCAAAGTGTGTTTACGTGATGTGCTACAAAACACATATCTGCAAAACACAGATTTTTATTCGTTTATATATTTATTTATTTCATTATTTTAAAGGTGTTTGTAAGAAAATAGTTTAAAACAGTGAAAAATAATCAAGACGTGAGCACCGGGTGTTCATGAACGTTGGAATGTAAACGAGAAACTTTGGTCGAGACAAGAACAACCAAGTCGGAAACATAGAGTTGCAACAACAACAACAACAACAACAACAACAACAGCAACAACAACAAAATATGAATGTTAATTTGAGGCCACATTCCCAAGCCCAATGTTGGGCCTAAAAATTCAAAGAACAAAATTGTTGATGCGTTTTGCGACTAAGGATTGGATATACTATAATTAACATGTGTTAGTAGATAGCCGAAGGTGATTCAGACTGGGCGAAGGTACAAGAATGTGGGCGAAGGTGAACAGAAATGGGCGAAGGAAGAAAGGAACTGGACGAAGGAAGAATGAGCTACATCAGAAGAACACATTCGACCACTTGCAGTGGGCGAATGTGGAAAATGCTCACATTCGACCATCTGTAAGGGGCGAATGTGCAGTGCCTATATATAGTTTTTGAGTTTTTGATTATGGAAGAGAGTTGTCATTTGTGTCCAGGTTCAGATCAGGTTTAGGAGTGTTTTTGAGAGATTGTCTGAGTGATTCTAGATTAACATAAACAGTTTGTAAATGCTTATTGATTGAAGTTAATCTATGAAAATGATATTGAAAATGATCTTGATTGTGTCGTGATTTGTATCTTATCAATTTGTTCAGATCTAGGGTTTCCGCACCTAGATTTGTGACTTGTATGATCGTGTAATCCTGTTTTAGATAAAATCCAACGCTCACAAAGTGGTATCAGAGCATAGAGGATCATACAACAACAAATTCGATAAGATCAGAGCTGATTTGGACATGTTTTTGACATAAAATCATCTGTTTTTACAAAAACTCTTAAAAACATAGTTTTTGATCGATTTAAAGGTGAATTTGTGGTCGAATTCAAGTTTTCCAAGACTTAAAGTTGTTCCAAATCAATTCCGAAACATAACCTGATTGAGATCATTCAAATCCATGAACTTTTGAAAATCTAAGATCAAAATAACCGTTTTTCAAACAATAACCGTTTTTCAAAAATGAGATCTGCTGATTTTGGGCGAACCTGGAACCTGGACTGAGAGTTGTGGTCGAACGTGCATAAAAGTGGGCGAACCTGAGTGTTTGAGTGGACGAACCTGAAAACTTGTTTAGAATTTTTCACATTCGAGTATAACATTCTACATTCGACCGTTTTGGTTCGGACGAAAGTGGAATAGTGTTTAGTCTTTGTTTACATTCTGGTCATTTCCACTTTCGGGTGTTACTGTTTGGTCGAAAGAAGATCAAAAGGGACGAGAGTGTGACAGTTTGGACGAAAGTGAAAGAATTTGGACGAACGTACTAGTTTTCGGGCGAACCTAAGATTTTTGCTGAAAAATTTTTCTAAGTGTTGAGATTTTCAGATTGTGATCATGTGGCGTTTTCAAACTACTTCGGGATCAGCACCAACACAACCACAACAGCAGACAATGGACCCATGGACAGTGGCAGCTCAAAAGACGAACACGCAATCCTCACAACCACTTAACTACATGACAACAACGAGCACGATGCCTCAGAATGTAGCACATCCGGCATTACAATCAGATTATTGGGGAGTAGCTGCAGCGGCGGTAAATACTCAAACCACTAATGCTATCTCTACCTTGATTAAGGATTTGTCTACAGGTAGTGGAACTCGGCCACCGAAGCTCATGGATATGCAAGAGTATAACCAGTGGCACACCATGTTCAAGATCCATCTGGAAGGCATGGGAGTTGAAGGAGCTGAGGCATGGAGCATGATTGTGAAAGGATACACAGCACCGATTCTGGAGAATACCGGTGAGTTGATTCCTCTGGAGAGCTTGACTGAGGATGAAAAGAAGAAATACGTGGTGGAGAAGAAGGCGTTCTCTCAACTGACACAGGCAATCACAAGTGACCTGTTGCATCAGTTTGGGACATGTACTACATCAAAGTAGCTTTGGGATAAGCTGAAGAGGAAGCATGATGGTAACGAGAAGACCAGGAGTTTGAGAATGGAGGAATTGGTTAAAGAGTTTGATAATTTTTCTTTCATTAATAATGAAACTTTGAAAGAACTAACTCCGAGATATATGCATTTATTGTCTGAATTGTCTAGCTATGGTGTACAGATTCCAATGACTAAGCAGGTGGATAAGTTTGCAGATGCTTTACCACCACAGTGGGATCAGCATGTGGAGGTACTTAGAGAGAAGGATGCTTATCAATTTTGGACCATTTCAGAGTTTATTGAGAAGCTGGAGAACAAAGAGCTGGAGGATAGAAGGAAAGCTAGGAGGTCACAGATTCCTCAGAATCCAAGTCTGTATTTTGGAGGTACTTCAGTTTCAGCTGGAAACTCGAGCTCTGGAAGCGTTGCACCACATGTTGCATGTATTTCCAATGTCATGGATTCATCAAAACCAACAACCAACTACACACCACCACAATACAATTCCTACTCACAACCATCATACACACCACCACAATATACTTCCTACATTTCACCAATCTCTCCAATGCAACAAGCTAGTTTTTACACTGCTAACCAAACACAACAACCAGCAAACCAAGTTACTCAACATAAACAACCGGTGGTTTTGGATACATCCAACTTAGGAAATGTGACTGTGGAGGTTGCTCAGCAACACATTGCATTAGTCTCAGCAATGGTTTCATCCTACAATGGTTTGGTTGCTAGTCAGATTGGGAACAACAACTTGACCAACGAAGACTACGCACAAATAGACAAGGAAGAGATGGAACTCATTGACATTCAATGGGCTTTTGCGAGTATAATGAGGAGAGCAACAGAGTTCATAGAGAAAACTGGAAGGACTGACTTGGCAACTTCTCCCAACACAACCTATGGTTTCAATAAGGAGAAGGTTACATGTTTTAATTGTGGAGAGAAAGGACACTTCAAAAGGGAATGCACCCAGCCACCTAAACAAGGTAATCGAAACCCTTTCAATGCAAATTACCAGAACCGTCAACAGAACCAAGTTTCTTACCAAAACAACAACAACTACCAGAACCGAAACTTTAACAACCAAAACAGACAACCAAACACTCAACACCAAATTCATAACCAATCTCCTAATCACCCAAACCGAACAGTTGTACCTATCACCACACCTACTGAGACTCAACAGAATGCGAGTCAGAACCAAGCTTTGGTGACTCAACAGGATGAGAGGTTTGACTGGTCGGGTATGCAAATAGGAGTTGAGGAAGTAACTACTGGTGGGAATGTGGCATGTGTTGCCTATCAGGTTGATATGGAAGAGTCGGTGGCAGTTGATGAGAAGAAAGAAACTGAGGAGAGTGAAAGTGATGATTCTGAGACTGAGATGGAAGTGGAGAGTGAACCTGTTGAGGTTAAGGCTGAGGAGAAGAGTTCTGGGATGGTGATTGATTCAGTCTCTGATGTTCCCGAAGAGTGTAAATCAGTTTATTCAGATTGTGAGAGCGAATCAGACACAGAGGGAAGTGTTGATTCTTTGGATGATGATATTGACCAGTTGCTGGCAGAAGCTGACTTTTTGATGACGAGGAAGTCGTGCATAGCTGATGATGCTTTCACCAAGATCGACTACTCAAAGTTTTTCACTGGAAAGGAAGCTCATTTTGCTTTGATGGCCATGACCGAACCGCCAAAACCTGTAAGTTCTGAATCTAGCACTGATGTCATGAGTGATAAATACTGTGGGACTTGTGATAGATTGACAGAGGAGAATAAACAACTCCGAATTTCACGTGATAGTGCTATTCAAAACTGTCAATCTACTCGCAAAGAGTTAAATGCTTTTAACAAAGTGTTAGATGGTTATAAAAAGGACATTTCCGACTTGAAAAACACTTTGTCATTGAAACAATTGGCCATAAATAACTATATCAATGAAATTGAAAACACCAAGTTGGAAATGGCTGCCATTAAATGCTTTGCTGAAAAAGTTAACAAGAAACTGGAAAGTTATAAGAATGTTGCTTATGTCGTGGATCATATCATTGATGATAACACCACCAATTACAAGTCTGTACCATCTCCGGTTCTTTTTGAAAACCATAACTATCACCAAGTGATACCGGAGAGTTCGGTGAAATCAGACTCATCATCAGAAATGGAATCTAATACCTCGAGTATTGGTGATCCATATTCTGATGTGAGACTGATTTTGGGCTTGAACAATGAGGGTGTTTATGCTGAGAGTGATAGTTCAGACTCAGATAATGATGATACTGGTAGTGATCAATCTGTTAATGAATGTGAGATTCCAAAAGAAAATCACATCATTACTACTGAACCAGTGTCACCATCTGATCATGTTCATCCGATGGCTAATGCTAATCGTGATAAGAAGTCTGAAAAGTTTGATGATAAGAGAAAGAATGATGTTAAGAATGTGATTGAAAAGAATGAGCTGAATGACTCAAGTGACAAACCTGTAAAGGTATTTTATCGGATGGAAGGATCTGATAAAATCATTGCTGATGAGGAATTTCCGATTAAAAACGTTAACTATTCTAAACTTGATAAAATCTGGCAAGAAAGCACAATATGGTTTCCAAAACATGAGAGAACCAATGAAATTCCACCAGAAATCTTAAAGAAACTATTTTCAGAAGTTCATCAAGAGCCAAAAATTCATGTCACTGAGTTTATTCGACCAGATGATAAAGCAAATGGTTTTCATGAACCTTCTTACTCGAAAGGACCACTTCCTGAGAGTTTAAGAAATCAACAATATAATGATCAATTTACTGTAAGATCATTTGCTTCACCAAATGCTCATTATGTGTTTGAGGAATATAGAAAATGCTTTAAATGTGGAGAACGCGGGCATTTACTTGCTCAGTGTCCATACGTAAGGCACAAAAGACATGAGGTTGAGGTTAAGAATTCCATGAAAAAGCCGATTGATCATTATGTCCCACCGCATAGACAGACTGTTCCTCAACAACAACATTTTCATAATCAAAACAATTTTCAAATGAGGAACAACCGTCCATTTCATTATGATCGAAGGAATCGGATTGCAATGGAACAATCTTGGAGAAAACCAGTGGTGAACACAACAGCTGATAGACAAAAGGTTCCACAAAAACCAATTGTCAAGTCAAATGTTGGACCTAAGTCTGTTAATTCAGATAAGGTTGCTAAGAAAGTTACTTTTAGTAACAATGTTCAGAAACCAATTGAGAAACCAAAATCTCAAATTCGTATTCTCAAAAGGTCTGAACAATCTTGGACACCTAATGGTTCTCCAGGAGCCTCTACGTCGAAGGTGAGTGATAAAAATGAAACTGTTTTGAAAAATCAGAAAACGATTGATTCAAAACAGAAAGTTGTTGAGAAAGTCAATGAGAATGATTCTTTGAAAGCCAAAGTTCAAAGGCCCAAGACTCAGGCTTGGGTCCCCCGAAAGAACTAATTGTTTACTTTTTGTGTGCAGGGAGCTTCAGTTGGCCCTATTAGCAGTCTCTGGATTGTTGATAGTGGAGCTTCAGGCCACATGACGGGGGATTTGGCGTTGCTGTTCGATGTGAAGAATATTAATGGAGGATATGTTGCATTCGCGGGAAATAAAGGAGGTTATATAACGATGGAAGGAAGCGTGAGTAACGGGATTGTGACTTTCGAGCGGATTTCTTATGTCAAACAGATAGACTATAATCTGTTGAGCGTCAGTCAAATATGTGATAAACAATTTTCTGTGCATTTTGATGACAAATCCTGCTACATCCTTAAACCGGGCTTCAAGATTCCAAAGGAGTGGGTTATGTTGATGGCACCTCGAGTCAACAATCTTTATATTCTTGATATGTCCAAGGCGATGACATCTCAGGGGCAGATAACATGCTTTCTATCCAAGGCGACTGAAAAAGAATCGATAATGTGGCACCGCAGAATGGGGCACATTCATCTGAGGAAAATGAATCAGTTAGTGAGAAATGGACTTGTCGATGGAGTAAACGTGAAACATTTCCATCTGAACGACAAGTGTGTGAGCTGCATGAAAGGCAAACAACACAGACAATCCCATAAAGTGAAGAAGGTTAACTCTGTTGAGATGCCGCTTGAGCGATTGCACATGGACCTTTTTGGACCGGTCAAGCGCAAAAGTCATCTTGGAGAGCTTTATTGTTTAGTTGTCACTGATGACTATTCACGATTCTCATGGGTGATGTGTTTGAAGAACAAAAGCGACACTTTTACCAACTTACAAGTTCTGTTCACTCGGCTGGAGAATATCTACAACTTGAAGATAAAAAGAATCAGGAGTGACAACGGGACGGAGTTCAAAAATGCAAAGATGGATGAACTTTGTGAAAGCAAAGGGATACATCATGAATATTCAGCTCCGTATACCCCGCAACAGAACGGTGTTGCTGAAAGAAAGAATAGGACTCTGATTGAGGCTGCAAGAACAATGCTCGCTGATTCAAATCTTCCAGTAATGTTCTGGAATGAGGCGATTTATGCAGCAAACTATACATTAAATCGGGTTTTGACAGTGAAGAAGTTTGGAAAAACATCTTATGAGCTGTTACACCGACGAAAGCCCAATTTAGAGTATCTAGAACCATTTGGGGCGCCATGTACGATGTTGAATCCAAGCGAGAAGTTTAGTCCTAAAGCTGAAGAGGGATATTTTGTTGGCTATGCAACCCCGCTCAAACGGGTATTCAACAAGAGAACTCGTCAAGTGGAGGATTGGGCTAACGTGGAAGTTCAACGTTACACACAAAATTTGCAAGGCACGGGCCCTGATTGGATGTTTGATTACAAAGATTTCTTTGAATCATTCAATCTAGATAGCCTGGTTGAAGAAGCTGTGATCAGATTACTTTACGAGTGTGAAAACGCGGCAACTTCACCATTGATGCGTCCAATCACCGTAAACCCCCCACCAGCTTCTAGTGATACCAGTGCTCCTACTCAAGAAGAAGAATTGTTTCAAGAAGCTTCAACTTCATTAGACACTTCAGAATCTGAAGATGAACAATTTGAAGAAGCTGTTCTTGAAAATGCAGAAGACTTAGAAGAGCAAACTGTGAACCCAATTCCAAATCCAGATGTTGCTTCATCATCTAACACGGGTCATGATCAGGATGCTGTAGAGAATTTGACTGCTCAGACGGGAGTGATTGTACCTGTTAATCCGGAATCTCGGATTCATCGTATTCACCCGCTGGAGCAAGTAATCGGTGATCCTGGTAGTGGAGTGATGACCAGAGGGCAGCTTAAAAGCGTTAATTCGCCAGAGAGTTTTGGTGCTTTAGCATTGTATGCCAAAATTCAGAAATCTGGTGACCAAAATGATTGGTCGTTTGCATGTTATGTGTCGCAGGTAGAGCCAAGGACATACAAAGACGCTTTGCAAGAAGATGCCTGGGTTGAGGCAATGCAGGAAGAGTTATTGCAATTCCAGAAATTGGGAGTCTGGACGCTCACAGATTTGCCGCCGGGAAGAAAGAAAATAGGCACTAAGTGGGTGTTTAAGTGCAAAAAGGATGATCGTGGAGTTATTGTAAGGAACAAAGCCAGATTGGTTGTGCAGGGTTTCCATCAAATCGAAGGAATTGATTACAACGAAATCTATGCACCAGTAGCAAGAATCGAAGCTATTCGGATGTTCCTTGCGTTTGCTTCGTATAAGAAATTCAAAGTCTATCAAATGGACGTCAAGAGCGCATTTTTGTACGGTAAAGTCAAGGAGGAGGTTTATGTCGGGCAACCACCAGGCTTTGAGGACCCAATCCACCGGGACAAGGTCTACGTGCTGAACAAAGCTTTATATGGTTTGCACCAGGCTCCAAGACAGTGGTACGAGGAGCTAAGTACATACCTCATCTCCAAAGGATTCAAGCGCGGCCTCGTCGATTGTACCCTCTTTACGAAGAAGACGGGAGATGACTTGCTTCTAGTACAGATTTACGTTGATGATATTATATTTGGTTCAACTAACGAACTCTTGTGCAGGGAATTTGAAACTGTTATGCAGGAGAAGTTCGAAATGAGCGCTATGGGAGAAATGCAGTTTTTCCTCGGCTTACAGGTGGATCAAAGACCCGACGGGATCTTCATTCACCAGACGAAATATGTTGTCGACATCTTGAGCCGATTCCAGATGGAGGACTCTAAGCCGATGGATACCCCGATTCAACCCAATCACGGGATTGGAGTGGACGCTAAGGGGGAGCTGACAGACCCATTTACATACAGAGCAATCATCGGATCTCTGATGTATTTGACAGCGTCTCGACCAGATATTATGTATGCAACGTGTCTCTGTGCGCGTTATCAATCGAAGCCGAAACAAAGTCATCTGACGGCGGTCAAGCGTATCCTTCGATATCTGAAGGGTTGTCCATCAAAAGGACTTTGGTACCCTAATGATGATGATTTTGATTTTATTGCTTTTAGTGATGCAGATTGGGGCGGCTGTGACAAAGACAGCAAATCAACAACAGCCGGTTGCCAGTTTTTAGGGAGCAGGTTAATTACCTGGCAATGCAAGAAACAGACTTCCGTCGCACTGTCTACATGTGAAGCCGAGTACATTTCAGCCTCGAGTTGCTGTTCGCAAGTGCTCTGGATCCAACAACAGATGGTCGATTACGGTTTGCAGTTTCTTAAAACCCCTATACACTGTGACAACGAAGCCGCAATTGCATTAACTAAAAATACTGAAAATCATTCTAAAGCTAAACATATCCGGATTAAATATCATTTTATCCGTGATTGTTATGCTAAGGAATTGATTGACATGGTCAAAATCCATACTGACTACCAACGTGCAGATTTGTTTACAAAAGCTTTTGACAGATCCCGCTTTGAATATCTTTTGAAAGTAAACAATATAAAGGAAAAACAGGACTAATCGGCTCCTCGGTTTATCATTTTTCGTTTTTAGTTTTAGATTTAAATTTTTGCTAATTGGAAATTTCTCTTTGCTAATTGGGAATTTCTCTTTACTATCATAATCCTCAAAGAAGTTGATGCTTTCGAGGGGGTTGTTTAATCCTCAAAGAAGTTGATGCTTTCAAGTGGATTGTTTCTTTCAAATTTTTGTTTTCGTTTTTCAGAAAAATTAAAAACCCAAAAATATGTTCTTTATTTTAGGGGGAGTCATTTTATCAGAAAAACCAAAAACATTGAAAAATTTTCAAAATACCTAAAAATTAGAAAAACCCAAAATGATTTCCTGGATAAAAAGAGGAAATGATAGTACATCAGTGGGGATCTGACACAGGCTAAAGAATTGTATAGTTTTAATGAGACGTATGTTGATTACGTGTGATATGCTGATAGGCTTCGTAGACTTTATATTGCGTGCATTAGTGATACAAACATAACAAACTACGCGTTTGTGGATGAACACCTCATGGGCATATGGTCTTAGTACCGTAATTTCGTTTGATAGGGTGTTTGTACAAACCTCGGAGGTTTAGGGTCGTTATGTTATTAGTTGTCTGGGGATAGCCTATCTGATCTTCTGCTGTAAGTCATTACGGACCTAGATCAGACAGGATGTCTTTATAAAAGAGCTTTATGCCAAAACCTAAAGTTACCGAATTGAGGAACTTTCCTTGTTATATGATGATCAAAGATTATCTATAATATCGTATTGATCATTGATGCAAATCATGATTAATATCAGTCCTCAACCTGGTATGGTGCATATGTTACTTTGCTCCATTAATTTGCTGACCTGTATACCTCTATGCATTATATCTTGTACAATTACAGACGACGAAAGCATAATCACGCTTTACAATGAGTCTTTGTGCAGATTACTTCTTGATACGGGAGTATGTCGTGTGTGTGGGAACCACAATGTGTTAGTCTAATACATCTAATTCGTATCATTTTAAAGCATTGCGTGATTGTCTGCATGTGAGCTTATGTGGACAACAATATCAGCAATTGCCGTGTCACATATTGTTTCTAATGATAATATTGAACCAGATCAACGCTGTGTTCAGATTTCTCAGAAAACTGATATGATCCTCTTACCGGAAATCACAAAACATTTCTTGCTTTCATTTACTTTGATGCATTTTACTTTGTCGCATTTTACTTTTATTGTCAAAAAGTTACAAAATCCAAAAAGATTTTAGGTGTGTTTTGATAAAAATTTCAGAAAATCCAAAAGATTTGCATTTCTGCTTTATTTTTGATATCCGGGGATGCTTGATGGTCAATTTCTGAGATTTGATAACACCATCTGGTCTTTGTGACATTCGAAATGTGAAAATTTGAGTTTTGGAAGCTTAACGGATTGAAAAATGTTGAACGGGATTCGAATTCGTGATTTGGCGAAATTTTCAGATTTTTCCATTTCACATTCGCCCCTTAAATGGGTCGAATGTGGAAAAATCTTCAAGTTCGACCGTTTTATTTTTGGGCGAAGGTGGTTATTTTTCACTTCCGGGTGTATTTTCCACCTCCGGGTACATATTCTACCTTCGGGTCTTTCAATAGGGGCGAAGGTGGAATGTTTTCACATTCGTGCCATTAAATTGGGGCGAATGTGATTTAAACCCATATTCGTCCATCTGAACCGGTCGAACGTGGCCTTCTTTATATATGCCATTCAGGTTCGAACCCTCATTCACAAATTTTTTCAAAACTTGCATCCTAACCAGACCTTGTTGCTCGTGCATTTTAAGTTTCTTTGATTTGTTCCCTGATCATTGCTCATCATTTTAACACAAATATTGCAGGTAATGGACAACACAACAGATCAGAATTGAATGTTTAACGAACGAGACCTAGGGTTTCTGTTCTAGGAATTTTTGATGTTGTTTCTTGTTTGATTTTGATAGCCGATCATTTAACATAGGTTTTAGGGGGAGATTATGAAAGGAATTAGGATTAAAACATGTTTAGATGATAGTTTTGATCGATTGAACACATAGAACCCTAATTCCACTTTAAAACCTATGTAAAATGATTAATTGATAAAATTGGTAATAGACGAATGTTAGTCGGACATGTTAGTACGATTTAGGATCAAAATTGCAAGTTAAAACATAAAATGGCAAAATTTCAAATTTTGGGGGTAAATTTTTCACTTTCGGTTGTTTTAAAACGGGCGAAAGTGGAATAAGGTGGACGAAGGTGGAACAAAACGGACGAATGGGTTTTTAAATCAACACCTTTTCACTTCCGACCATTTATTTTCACTTTCGACCAGTTATTTCCACATTCGGCCAGTTTCATAATGGGCGAATGTGCAGATCAGTTTTGACCAGAATTTTATATTTTTGTCGTTTTTGTGTTTTGACGCGTTTTATTGATTTTCATGTGCAGATGGCTGAACAAACCGAGAATATTGAATCACCAGCAGTGAATGTTGAGACTCCAGCAGAGATCACAGTTCAAGATCCAGTTCCCGTAGCTGAAACATCTACTCCGAGCAGTTGGCCTTTTGAACGATCGCACAACTGTTGCGCGTATCTAGGAGACGTTGAGAAGAACACGGAGTTTACTGGGATTATTGAATTTCTGAAGAGGAGCAGGATTGTACATGCTCTAGCCACACCAACCATCATTTATAAAGACATAATTGAAGATTTTTACCAGAACGCTAAATATGACTACTGGGAGAATCAGACGATCATCAAGAGCAAGATTCAGGAGATGGAGATGTTCTTGACTGAAGCTGACATTCGGGAGGCATTACAGATTAAGTTTGAAGACAGTGAGGATCCCAGGGAGTTATCTTGGACAGAACAGAAGGCGTGCTTCTTAAGGATGAAATACAAAGGTCCAATCACTGACGGATCGATGTATAAGGGGAAGCTGGGAGTGCAGTACAAGTACTTTGCACATGTTCTGATCCATGTCTTTGGTTGTGTGAGTGGTGGTTATGACGTGATGAGAAGGAGTTTGAGTTCATTAATGGTTGCGTTGACACTCAACAAACCATTTAATGTTTCTGGGATGATTCTTGACCACATGTTGGAGATGCTGAAGGGTATAAAGTTTAAGAAGTTTATGTTGTATCCGAGGTTTCTAATGATGATCTTTGACTATAAGTATCCAATGCTGAAGAAGGATCCGACAATGATTCTAGGCCAAGATCACATGAATATTAGAACCTTGATGAGGATGAAAGGTTATAAGGGTGTGTCTGACAGTGAGAAGCCACCTAATAGGAGATTGTTTGGCGCTTTGGCTCGTCCGGATTACATTGATCCAGGCAAGAACAAAGCTAGACATGATGAGAGTGACTCAGATAACGATGATCCCTTAGTGTATGTAGACTCAAGCACTAAGCGGAAACGTCAAGTAGTCAATCCTGGAGCCAAAGGGAAGGGCAAGGGAAAGGCTATTGATCAGGGAAGCACCAAGCAACAGGTTGCTAGAAAGAAATCGACGGCGAAGAAAGGATCGGGTTTGGTGGATGAAGAGTCTGTAGATTCGGAAGAGACTGAGGTTGATGAACAGTGGGATTCTGATGACGAGAACGTGAGGACCACCAAACGTAAGGCCACTATGGTTGGTGAGTCTGAATCCTTGAATCAGTCGATAGAAGAGTCTGAGAGGAGAAGGAAATCAGTTGAAGATGAAGGTTTAGGTGTTGACCTAGCTGAGTTGAGTGTTGGAGATACAGTAGTTGTGAATTTGCCAAAGAAGACAAAGAAACAAAAGACTATGGCAAAGAAGTCTAGTGTGAAAGAACTGAGAGAGAAGGAGTTGGCTCAGTTGTTGAAGGGAAAGAGATTACCTGATGCTGGAACACCTTCTAAGCTATCTTCACCAGTTGCCAAGAAGCAAAAGAAAGCGAAAGAGGCAGAGACTTTACCAATCGATCAGTTCAATATCGATATGGATAAAGTGCTCGATATGTTTAGGAAGCCTCAAAAGGAGAAAGTTGTTGAAGTTGAGTCCTCCAGATCAAAGTCAAAGAAAGTGACTGTTGATGATGATGTTATGAAACAGGTTAATAAGAAGATGGAGGACATGATGAAGATGTTGATTGCTCAACAAGCTGAGATTACTAAATTCAAGCAGAATGAGGAGAAGATGCTCCAGATTGTAGTTGCTTCGAAATCTAATCAGGATGATATAAATGATAAGATTAAACTGATTGAAGCAAAGAATGAAAAGCTTGAGAGGAAATGTGATAGAAACAAGAACAAGATCAAACTGATCAAGGCTGATAACAAAGAATTGAAAAAGGAAAACAAACGCCTTTGCGGTTTGATTGAAGAGCTGTATAGCAGAGCACCCCAGTTGAAAGAGGGTGAAGAAGATGAAGAAGAAGATGAACAAAAAGTTGATTATGAGTATTCTGATTCTGAGAAAGAAGATGATGAAGATGAGGATGATGATGGATCGGATAAAAGTGATGATGACAATGATGATGATGATGACAACAATGATGATGATGATGATGCTGAAGGTACAGGGAAAAAGAAAGGTGATGAGTTTAGCAGTGGAAGTGATCATGATGGAGGATATGATACTTCTAAATATAGTTATGAGAAGAGAACACCGCAGAAGAAGAAAGATACTGGAGAATCGAGTTCCAAGAAGAAAGGAGGGAATGTAGATTCGGATGAAAGTATCTTCTGGAACGAAAAGGTGAGATCTCTGTCTGATGATGCTAAACAGATATACAAGAATATGTTGGAGAAGAGAGAGTGGACCATTGAGTTCACAGGATGCTTCGCTGAAATATTCCAGACTGATGATCTGAGATATGAGCTGGAATATGAAGATCCAGATCTTGAAGAAGGGGAACTACCTGCATCTGTGGCGAAAGAAATACTTGATGGTCTTGCACAGAGGGTAGGAAAGACGTTTGAGGAGTTTATGATGGATGAATCGATTCCTGATATTCCTGAAAAGGATATGGGAAGTCATTCTGATGATGTGCATACTCCAGAAAACAATGAAGTTGAAATAGAAGATATTACTCATGAAGAGTTTCCCCAGTATTTCAGAAAAGAAGATGAGAATGAAGTATTTCCTGACTTCACAGAGATACCAAATAAGTCAGCAAAACAGAAAGCAAAGAAAAGAAGCGAAGAGTTTGTTGAGAAGGTGTTTGGTAATGAAAAGAAAGATTCTTCTAACCAGTCTGATGAGTTGAAGAATTATCTGAAGAAATTGAAGGAGATGGATGAGAACCGACCTAAACCTGAAGCTCAAGGTAACTTTTATCGATTTCATAATGCCAAATTCAAAGGCAGAGCTCTCGGGTGGACTTATCTTGGCAGACTGAAGTGTATTGCTGCGAAATGGGAAACCGGAATTCTGTATTTCAACAGATTCTGTGATTTACTTACTCTACCGTACTGGGCGGTGAGAGATTTATGTAGATTCCCAATGTCAGGTGCCGAGGTAAACGGATCGCATGTCGGTTGGTGCGCAGACAAATTGGTTTGGGAAAGTCGCACAAGATGGAACAGGTTTAAGCCTCAATATCCCCGTAGAAAAGTTCATAGGGATATTGATCCTCAAACCAATATGAAGCGTGTGACTTTAATCTACAAAGCACCTAATGTGATGAGAAAGATACCGTTGATGCCAATGCCACAGCATTTCAGTGCTGATTTCATATTCTGGTATTACGATTGGAGGAAGGCAGAAGCAGTGATTGTGTTGAGGGATGGAAAGGATAAATACAAGCATGTTCATGTATTTGATCCTATGTGGCTGATAAATTGCACATTTGAAGACATCATCATGTTGTTCTACAATCCGATATACTATGAACCCAATGATTTTGCTCAAGCGAGAAAGTATACTCAAGTTGTGGGAGTTTGTTTTGCATACGATATTAATGCTGGAAGCAACTTGGAAGGTAAACTTGGCAAGACTGTGAAGATCGCTAATGTGTCAAAGCCTGTGAAGAAAACATTCGAGCCGCCAATGACTTCTGAGCAGAAGAAGCAGCTCAGAATAAAGCTGATGAACAAGACAATGGACTATCAAAGAAAACTATCCAATCAATAGTCGAGGGGGAGTTTGTTGATGCGTTTTGCGACTAAGGATTGGATATACTATAATTAACATGTGTTAGTAGATAGCCGAAGGTGATTCAGACTGGGCGAAGGTACAAGAATGTGGGCGAAGGTGAACAGAAATGGGCGAAGGAAGAAAGGAACTGGACGAAGGAAGAATGAGCTACATCAGAAGAACACATTCGACCACTTGCAGTGGGCGAATGTGGAAAATGCTCACATTCGACCATCTGTAAGGGGCGAATGTGCAGTGCCTATATATAGTTTTTGAGTTTTTGATTATGGAAGAGAGTTGTCATTTGTGTCCAGGTTCAGATCAGGTTTAGGAGTGTTTTTGAGAGATTGTCTGAGTGATTCTAGATTAACATAAACAGTTTGTAAATGCTTATTGATTGAAGTTAATCTATGAAAATGATATTGAAAATGATCTTGATTGTGTCGTGATTTGTATCTTATCAATTTGTTCAGATCTAGGGTTTCCGCACCTAGATTTGTGACTTGTATGATCGTGTAATCCTGTTTTAGATAAAATCCAACGCTCACAAAAATTAAATAAAAAGAGTCTCAAAGTATTTAGAGAGGATTCTAGGGCGGCAGACATATTATCGAAGGAGCACAATTACAATATATAACAGCCGCCATTAGCAGCGGAGCATCTCGACAACAACAACAACAACTTTCATTATTGAGGAGCAGCCTTAGGGGTGGTCAAGGAGGCGATTTTGACGGAGAAAAAGACACGGGGTCAAGCTTTATAAGTACTTTGGTTAATATTTATTACTTTTGTGTTCTAAAAATATTATTTCCATGATGTGTTGTTGGATTTTATAGTTGGATTTATGTTTTAAAAAGAAACTTGTTTATGATTCTATGATGTGTGTACGTACTTTTTACTAATTTATTATCTTTTGATGTTCCACGAGTGTATTAGTGAATGTCTTTCATGTTTGGATATTTGTTAGAATTACTTGCTTTATGCTTGTAGTTTACTTTATGGTTTTAGGCCTAAATTCCATAGGAACATTAATCAGGAGTTTAGAGGTAATTTGTGTTCTTCCTACTCTTGCGACCGAGAGGTGATAGGTAGTCATGTTTGTCTTTGGTTCTAGATATTTAGGCTAGAAACGCTAAGAGATCAGGTTTTCCTAGGTTCTCTAGTATTATTTGCTTATCTGTGTCATAGATTGACTTTACAGGTTACTCCTTGCACTTTAGGGTGTATTATGATTGGGGAGTGAGAAATCTAAACCAGTCTAGCGTGTACTTTAGCATAGTTAGTGAGACCGAAAGGTGATTTAACCAATCAGTAAGATTAGTAGTCTTTAGGATTCCTTTTCGATCAGTCTTGGTAAATGATCAGGGAGCCACTAGGATACTAGGGGTGAATATTATAAGATCCTGATTGTCAACATAGTTTTCAAAGCCGGGGCAGTTCCAATATCATTAGTAGGATTCGATACCTAGGTGGTTGCCTTTTCCATCTCTGACTTCCCTCCTTATTATTCCTTTGCTATCTGTTGGTTTAAGTCTTTCGGTTTATTTGCTTTAGTAATTACTTAATAAAAAAATCACAAAAATTCAATTTGCTAGGCTAGGAGTCGATAGAGGTCTAGTACTGAGAGTCACCATATTGTGTCCACGGCTCAATATTCCAGACTTACTTGCTCTGCTACACTGCGACCGGTACACTTGCCGTTAGTGTGTGATTTTGTAGGTTTTTCCATTTTTAAAACGTGACCGATTTATTTACTACACATTTCACACATCATTATGCTTCAATCACTCTAGCATCGGGTGGCTTCTCCTTGCAATACGAACCACCCCAGAAATCATACACCTTCTAAACTTCTTCCTTTCTCTCAGGTTCTTTCCTATTCCTATACCTACTCGGTAAATTCATCCACCAAGTAACTGCACTTACAGTCTCTTTCTCCTTCCCTTTTCTTCTCGTACTCTCAATCTCCTTAGGGATTAATTTCTCCAACTCCTGATCTAGATGATTATCTAGAGCCTGTAACTCATCTAACAAATTTAATCTCATCCTAGGCTTAATCCCAAACTCTACCTGCTCTTCCCCCACACTTATGCTCAACTTACACTCACCCATGTCTACCACAGCTCTAGAAGTAGCTAAGGAAGGACGACCTAAAATTAAAGGCACAGCATCATGCTTAGGCATATCTAACACTACGAAATCCATAGGAAACATGAACTTGTCCACCTTAACTTAACGATTCTCAATAATACCACAAGGGAATTTGGTGAACTTGTCTGCATGCGGGTGGGCTTGAGTTCTCCTAGGTCTGGTTGCTTAAAAATGGAGTATGGCATTAAATTAACACTAGCACCTAGGTCAGCAAGAGCATTCTTAATGAACAGGTCACCTATGGAACATGGAATGATAACACTACCAGGATCATCCATCTTTACTGGCAGCTTATTCTGCAAGACTGCAGAACACTCCTCACTCAATGTAACATGTGAAAGTTCCTCAAGCATTTTCTTATTCTGAGCAATTCCATGCCACCATGCCTCTCAGTAGTGATTTGGAAAGGGTGGTAAGGGAATCTATTCTTGACCAGATCTTGGCAACCATGCCCTACAAAGAAAACAAGAAACAATTTGCAGGCTGGACCACTCGTGCTCTTCAAGAAGAACTTATGAGAATTGAAGAAATGGCTAAGAATCCCCAAGTGAAAATCTCTGCCCATGATTTTACGAAAAGCAGAGATCCAGTCAGAGCTTTGAAATTCAAAAGGATGAGAGAAGAAATTGTGGCTGCTAAATATGGGGAGATGAAGTCAGTTGCAAAATGGGCTGAGCTAAGGCTGGTTGAAACATACAAGAAGTTGGAAGAGAACAGAAAGAAAGATCCTACACTGCCCAGAAAACCAATTTACTCAGATGCTCCCATGGTTAAGAGACCTCGACAAGCCTTTACATTTGACAGCTTGCTTGATACTTCTGACCTATCTGTTGCTGCCAAGAGACAATTCAAGAAACAGAAGGAAATGTCTGAAGAAGACCAGAAGAAGTTTGCTGATACATTTGTAAAAGAGGGTCTCTTCAACCAAGTACATTATTTCTCTGATCCCACAACTGAAGAACTCAGGAAACTCATTGGGAGACCTCCATCACCAAACTCATAAAAAATAAATTTGCAGCTCAACAGATCCTCTGGTTCAAAAATTCTAAAATGGAAGGTCAACAAAGACAACCATGAATTGACTCTGCTCAGATCAAATGGAGAAGCCCAACAGTTGAGTATGGATGATGCACATGGCCTATGTGCAGATGATCTCTAAACATTGTTAGACTTAGAGCTTGAAAGAGATGCAGAAGACTTCTTCTCATTGAGCTTTGAATTACAGTTCAAAGAGCAAATCAGAGAAAGTCTGATGAGGAATAAAAATCAACAATAAAGCTTAGTTTTGGCATCATCTGTTCTAGGGGGAGATTGTTGGGTCTGCTGACCTGGAGAAAAACAGATGATTGGAAAGCCAAAATATACTACACAATTGATCCTTAATAAGAACAGCATTTACATGTTACTTCTCCGAAAAGACTGTTGACCCTAACATCTGCTGTACCCTAAAAACTGCTGGAACAACTACTGTTACAAAGGTCTGATAGAGAACAACTGCTAGAGAACAACTGCTGATCAAAGGTCTGATGAAGAACAACTGCTGATCAAAGTACTGAAGACTAAAGGTCTGTTGGAGCCAACAGCACTTAGGCTCCAACAGATGATTCAAGACCATCCGAGGTTTCCTATCAGCTGTTTGCCTATCAGAGTTTTCCAATGTAACAGTTATTTGTGTCATCAGATGTTTTATGTTGTTATTCTGTTAGAGGTCACTGTCTTAGGTGACATCAGCTTAGGTCATCAGTAGTTTAGATTGTCTATAAATAGAACAATGCATGTACTGTTCTACTCATCACTCAAAACATTCTCTTAGACAAACTTACACGAGTGATCAGGCTGAGGGGGAGTAATTGTAATCATCTGTAATCATTCAGTTATATGAAAGCTTTCGATTCTAAAACACTTATTCTCTTGTTTTGATTTATAGTTTATCATTCCGTTGCACTTTCCATTTATAGTTTATCTTCTTCCATTATTTATTTACTTAAACAATCAAACTCAGATCCTAACAGTTATTAGATCCTTGTAATACTTGGGAAGACGTGCTTTAGCCAATTTGCATGTGTTCTTTATCATAGTTAAAATCTAAGATTTTAAGAGATTATCAAAACAGTTATTCTCTTGTTTTGATTTATAGTTTATCATTCCGCTGCACTTTCCATTTATAGTTTATCATCTTCCATTATTCATTTACTTATCAAAACAATCAAAACAATCAAACTCAGATCCTAACAGTTGTTAGATCCTTGTAATACTTGGGAAGACGTGCTTTAGCCAATTTGCATGTGTTCTTAATCATAGATAAAATCTAAGATTTTAAGAGATTATCAAAACTGTTAAAGCCTGAGGCAGAGGGGTTTGTCCTAATAATCCAAGGGTAGATTAGGACAACAAGAAGTGAAAGAGAGTAAACAAGATGTAAGGGCCAAGGTAAAGATAGGGATAGAGAGTTGCAAGTAATAGAAGCAAGTACTGATTAAAGTCTTAGGGTTATAGACTAGATTATTTTTCTAATAATCTAATTCCCTATAACCAAGGCTGTGATACCAATCTATAGCACCCCAACCGATGGCGGAAACATCGGGATGTCACGTATTGACGATTGTTCAGTAGCTCATGGTAAATAATAATTTCATTAATTGATTACATAAATTACATACAATTGTTCTAAAAGAATTTGTACATCAAAATGAAAAAAATACTAGATACACATCTTCAAGCATTAACTCTAATCTTCAAGCAAAGCTATAACCTGAAACATGTTAAGTTTGAAAATATTTTGGGTCAACAAAAGTTGGTGAGAATTACATAGGTTTGAATATTGAATAAAATTTGTACAATTCGAGTGTCATGGCAAGTCTAGTCCACATGTGAAAACAATACTACCCGTTAATCGTGTGCATAATCAAACCTTGTGACTAGAATATTGTGGTTCATCCCATACGCATATGGTTTACTCGTTTATGTTGCGATAACAATCACCCACAATACCCATACTAGAGGTAACGTATCCGGGTGGGGTTGTCAGTCCAATAGATCTATCATTGTGTATCGTTGGTTTGTGCGTAGTTAATGATTATGCTAGTCTAATTGTGCTTACCATAGAAATGTTTAAGACATAATGCAACATAGAATAACACATAGACACTTATGTTGAATTGCAATTGAAAATGTAACATGTTTCACCTCAAAATAGTGAAAAAAGGGCTATGTAAACTCACCTTTTTTGTGATGATGAACATGTAAGAAATCAACGAGAATCAATGAATTGTGCTTGAACCTAAATATAAATTCATTTGGGATTAATATTAGAGTTTAGTTTTATAGGCGTTCAGAAATTTCCATTCTAAATTTACTTAAATCTTTTAGGAATAAAAGATTAGGTTTGTAATGTTCAATAAAATTCTTTAAGACATAAATGCGTTATTGTTAGTTCAAACCAGAATAAAAATTACATTTAAGTTACTGGTGTATACTTCAAGAATCATATTATACTATAATGACTTTTATGCATGTCATGTGCACAATGAAACCCTTACAACTGCATCGTATATTAAAAAAATATCTATCTATATATATAAAAGAACTAGCTGATTACCCCGTGAGGGTCTCGGGATTGAAAAATCTAATTTTACGTGGTAACCTATTACAAATGGCTCAAGTTAACTAACCACAAAATCTCTCAATCATTGCATGTTCATAGTATTCTAATCAGTAATAACTCATATTCCCTAATCTAAAACCTAATCAGTTTTCATCTAAAGAATCACTTATGTAAGCTGCAACTATTAAAAAACTCATCACATCTATCTAATTTCTCACATTCTAATGGCTCTTATAATTCCTAACCTAATCAACTAAACAAACACTTAAGTTGGAAGTTGTAATCATTGCATCTCATTATGCCACGTGGCATAATCAAGAGATGGTTGAGGCCACCATTGAACGCCACGTCAGCAACTATCAATTCTTTCCAGGAGCGTCCCGGGGTAGAAAAATATAACCATTCTAATAATACTAATACTAATAGTAATAATTATTACTCTTGTAATTAAATAAATAAAAAAATAACCTTGCTATAAGGTGAGACCATGTGTTGCAGTGTTGCACGATTCTTTCTCCTAACTTCTCTTGATGAAGTATAGCTAGTAAAATTTCAATGATAACATGGCGATTGGGCTGATTTTCAACATCGTAGATAAGAACCTGGTTTAAAAGAAAAAACATGATTAATGAATAACATGAACACTTTGTGTGTTTTTTTCCTGTATGAACGAAACCCCACAAAAAATAGTCGATTTTTCTCCGTTTTTTATATAGGACTATGGTACTCGTTGGAAAAATAATAAAACGCTCGTTAATTTGGTGTAATTTTTTTCTTTAAAAATCTCGTATATAAAAGATATAAACGTTTAAAAATTATAGGAGGAAACATAAGAGAAAAAATTTTAAATTATTTCTAAATTCTTTTTTTCCTAAAATAACTCAATTTAATTTAGGGTTTTATATTTATCTTTTTTTTAATTAAAAAAAAGAAATAGTTCAAAAACACTAAAATCTTTCAATTATGATGCCACGTGGCACTCTCAAGGGGGTTGAGGCCTCCATTGCACGCCACGTCAGCATATACGTTTTCTTTTATATATATAGATAGAAACGTACATGCTGACATGGCGTGCAATGGAGGCCCCAACCTCCCGTTGAGAGTGCCACGTGGCATAATAATTAAAAGATTTTAGTGTTTTTAAACTATTTCCTTTTTTAATTAAAAAAAAAGATAAACATAAAACCCTAAATTAAATTGAGTTATTTTAAAAAAAAAAATTAAAATTTTCTCTCTCATGTTTCCTCCCATAATTTTTAACTGTTTATATCTTTTATACACGGGATTTTTTAAAGAAAAAAAATTACACCAAATTAACGAGCGTTTTATTATCTTTTCAACGAGTACCATAGTCCTATATAAAAAACGGAGAAAATTGACTATTTTTTGTGGGGTTTCGTTCATACAGGAAAAAAACACACAAAGTGTTCATGTTATTCATTAATCATGTTTTATCTTTTAAACCAGGTTCTTATCTTCCATGTTGAAAATCAGTCCAATCGCCATGTTATCATTGGAATTATACTAGGTATACTTCATCAAGAGAAGTTAGGAAAAAGAATCGCGCAACACTGCAACACATGGTGTCACCTTACAGCAAGGTTATTTTTTTATTTATTTAATTACAAAAGTAATAATTATTACTATTAGTATTAGTATTATTAAATGGTTATATTTTTCAACCCCGGGACGCTCCCGGAAAGAATTGATAGTTGCTGATGTGGCGTTCAATGGTGGTCTCAACCATCTCTTGATTATGCCACGTGGCATAATGAGATGCAATGATTACAACTTCCAACTTAAGTGTTTGTTTAGTTGATTAGGTTATGAATTATAAGAGCCATTAGAATGTGAGAAATTAGAGAGATGTGACGAGTTTTTTAATAGTTGCAGCTTACATAAGTATTTTTTAGATGATTACTGATTAGGTTTTAGATTAGGGAATATGAGTTATTACTGATTAGAATACTATGAACATGCAATGATTGAGAGATTTTGTTGTTAGTTAACTTGAGCCATTTGCAATAGGTTATCACGTAAAATTAGATTTTTCAACCCAGGACCCTCCCGAGGTAATCAGCTAGTTTTTTTGTATAATTAAATTATGTGTGTAAATTAGCACAACCGTGTGGGAAGAATCTAACCAATCCATCATTCATGACCTAAAAAAAATAATAATATTAATCATTAAACGGTTTTGGGGTCTAAGGAAAACGAAAACGGAGTTGTAACTTATTTAATCAAAATTTTGTTTAAATTTAAAATAAATAAAATGTCCCTTATTTTTTATATATATTTTTTTCACCAATTGAGACGTTAGTGAAAATTCCACCTTGGAATTCTATCTTATTAATAACACGTCGTTTTCATCATTTTCTTTTTATAAAACTAATTCGTAAAACTCAAAATTTAATTAATCATTGTGTAAGGTTTGGCTCTCCTTATTTCGACCTCCTTATAACTTATAACTTTTTCAAAAAGTTAATAAGTTAAGAAAAGTGTTTGGCAAATTGAAAATGACTTTTTGTTTTAACTTTTTGTTTGCCTATGATAAGTTGTTTTGAAAAAGTAAGGGAATAGTGACTTTTTAAACCTCCTTATAACTTATTGATGGTTATTTACATACATGCCCTTCTTATATCTTTATACATTCCCTCCTTATACCCTTTTTGATCATTTTACCTAAATAAGTTAAACCAAACACTTTTTTACAAAATAACTTATCAACTTATTGTTTTTCCCACCATATAAGCTAATCTAAACACTTTTCTAAAAACTCATTTTTAAAAAAGTCATAATTTAATAAGTCTTTTTAACGAAAAGTCCTTTTTGATTCAAATAATACAAAGTTTATTTTCCACACTTTAAAATATATAGTTTACTGCATACGGTTTATAGGAAAGGAGTTATAAAATCATTATATATTACTATATATCTGTCAAAATATGGTAAACACTTAACAAGAACTGAAAGATTTATTAACGAAAGACTGAATGAACTATATCAAAACAAAAGATCTGATCAATACAGGAATCAAACCCTAATATCTACTTAGATCATTAACAGATGATCTATACAAAGACACACAAGACTGAGATCATTGACTGATGATCTTAGATAACAAAGACTATGAAGATCATTGACTGATGATCAAAACCAAACCCTAAAAACAAAGGGAAATGAAACGAGAGAGAAGACTCAAAGAAAACAACTCGGCAAAACTGGATCCTCATCTCGAGGACTTCTTTATATAGCAACCAGGGAGGCTTGGATAACAAACACATCCAAGCCTACTACAACCGTAGATCATGCCAAAGAAACACACGAGCCAATAATCTGAGCCGTCTATATAATGCCACGTTGGCAATCCTTGTGATACACGACCCAAGCCAGTAGCTTAGGAGCTGGGCTAAGCTGGGCTATGGGCCTTCTGTCTCTAATGGTTTGGGCCATTATCTGGACTGCATCTATCAACACTCTGGGCTCACGAATAATCAACAATCCAACAGCAAGCATCATCAACATCTGGGCCAGTCCAAGTACAATCCTCAAACAATAAAACAAGAAACAAATATTAGAAATTATATATTGATAAAAAAATATAATAACTGAGAAATATAAAAGTGTGATATGTTAATTTTAACACCCCCCCTCACTTTTATAACCAAACACATCCAACATATTTAACCATGAACAATTTTTGTTCATGTTGTGAAATACCAAGACCCTTTGTAAGAATATCAACAATCTGTTTATCAGTTTGGATTTTCTCAGTTTGAATACAACCTTTACTTATTTGATCTCGTAAAAAATATAAATCTATTTCAAAATGTTTCGTTTTGTCATAAAAGACTAGGTTTGCAGCAATTGCAATTGCAGCAGAATTATCCCCATATAATTTAACAGGAAGACTAACCTTGATGTTAAGCTCAGCCAACAAATTGATCAACCACATTATTTCACATGTCGCAGTACACATGGAACGATACTCAGCTTCAGCTGTAGATCGTGCTATAGTGGACTGCTTTTTACTTTTCCAAGCTATAAGTGAATTCCCTAAGAAAATACAGTATCCTGTAACTGACTTCCTAGTTTCAACACATTTTGCCCAGTCTGAGTCAGCATAAGCACACAGACTCAGACCAGATCCTTTAGAAATGTGTATTCCTTTACCAGGAGCAAGTTTAAGATACCTAAGCACTCTCATAGCAATTAAGAAGTGGGCCTTTGTCGGTTTATGCATGAACTGACTCAAGACATGCACTGAATAAGTGATGTCTGATCGAGTATGAGATAGGTAAATCAATTTACCTACAAGCCTTTGGTAACCTGTTATGTCAACCAATGATTCACTTTCTTGTTTACACAAGTTAGTGATAACATGGTTAGGCTCAATAGGACATTTAACAGGTTTGCAGCCTGTTAGACCATACTCAGCCAAGAGTTCAATGCAATATTTCCTTTGACTTAGGCACAAACCAGAATTAGTTTTTAACACCTCAATTCCTAGAAAGTACTTTAAGGAACCCAAATCTTTAATTAAAAACTTGGTTTTAAAAAAATGTCTTGACATGATTTATAAACTTATCATTATTACTAGTCAAGATTATATCATCCACATATACAAGTAAAACACATAAAATGTCTTTAGAAGACATCACAAACATAGAGTGATCACATTTTCTTTGTACAAAGTTGTTGGGTCTGCTGACCTGGAGAAGAACAGATGATTGAAAAGCCAAAATATGTTATCTATTGATTCCACCAATAAACAGTCCTTACACATATTCTTCCCAAAAGACTGCTGACCCTAACAACTGTTCCATCCAAACAACTGCTGATACAACTGTTGCTGCAAAGGACTGCTAGAGAACAACTGATAGAGAACAACTGCTGACCAAAGGTCTGATGAAGAAACAACTGCTGATCAATTACTGAAGACTAAAGGTCTGTTGGAGTCAACAGCACTTAGACTCCAACAGATGTTGCAAGACCATCAGAGTTTTCCTTAGCAGTAGTTTGCTTTAACAGTGCTTTGTAATAGAACAGTAGTTTGTATAGGGCAGATGTTTAATGTTGTTATTCTGTTAGAGGTCACTATCTTAGGTGACGTCAGCACAGGTCACCAGTGGTTTAGGTTTGTCTATAAATAGAACAGTGCTCGTACTGTTCTATTGCATCACACACAAACATTCTCTCAGACAAACAATCACTGTGTGATCAGGCTGAGGGGGAGTATTTGTATTGATTGTAATCTTTCAATAAATGAAAGCATTAGATCATTGATAACAATTATTCCCATTGTTTTGATTATAGTTTATTATTCCGCTGCACTTTCCATACATACTTATATCATTCATTTCTCATCTTATTCTAAAACATCAAAACAATCAAACTCATATCCTATCAATTAGTATCAGAGCTTGGTCAATTAAATTCGATCTAACAAATCAATTTAATATAAACAGATCAGCTCACAATTATTAATATCGTTTGTCTGTTGGATTGAAAACAGAGTAATAGTTTAATTTTGATTCAACCGTTTTTTAAACAGACTTTGTTTTTGGAAAAATCAGATAATGGCTTCAATCAATCACGATCCACATAACACTGGCACGAACAACAAGCCACCGATGCTTGTCAGATCTGAATACAATATCTGGCAACGTCGGATGAGCCATGTTCTAGCTCAACAGAACACTGGGTGTTGGAAGTCGGTTATCTTCGGACCACATGTTCCGATGGTGCCGAGTACTGAAGATCCCAAGGTTCAGGAGCCAAAGAAACTTGAAAACTACTCCGACCAGGATTTTCAGAAAATTGAGTTAGATGCTAAGGCCTTCAGTATTGTGGCCATGGCTCTACCCAATGATATATATGCTGGGCTATTACACTGTAACAGTGCAAAGGAGTTGTGGGATGCACTAAAAGAACAATTTGGTGGGACTGAAGAGGTTATTGAAAACAATCGTGAAATACTTAACCAACAATATGAAACATTCAGTCATGTCAAGGGAGAGTCATTAACTCAACAATTTGAGAGGTTTAACTGTCTCATTAGTGAACTAAAATTGGTTGGTCTTACTTACCCTCATTCAACCCTGAACCATAGGTTTTTAAGATCATTACCAGACAAATGGGACACTATTGCTATTGTTATGAGAAACTCAATTGGATTTAAGGACCTATCACTGACCCAGCTTCATGGTAAGCTCTTGACCTATGAGAGAGAGCTTAACCAGAAAAAGAAGCTCCAGGACTCTGGAAAAGTGTCTGATGATTATGTGTTTGGGAATACAACACTTTTGGGTCATGATGAGGTGCCTTGAAATACTAAGGATCAGAGTTATGATCATTTCATTGACATAACTTCAGGTTTTAACTCTGATTCTTATTCACCAAACTATGCTTTCATAACAAGTGGTGGTGATATCCAGGCATCTGATAACATATCCTTTGAGTATGATGACCTGAAATACTTTGACCCTGATGATTTGGAAGAAATGGACATTATGCACCAATTGGCCCTTCTTAGTGTAAGAACTAACAATTTTTACAAGAAAACTGGGAGAAGGTTTCCAGGGTTAACTGGCAGATCAAAGGTTGGGTTGGATAAATCAAAGATAAAGTGTTATAAATGTCATAGACTTGGTCATTTTTCTAGGGAATGTAGGAGTGAACATGGTACACCTATAATCACCTATCCAAATCAAAGACCTCAGACCAACACTTATCAAAATTCCTATAATACCCCTGGACCAAATGTGCAAAACACTGCTCATTTTGCACAGTCCTCAAACACTGTTCCTGTCCAGTATGTCCAAACCACTGTTCCTCAGATCCACTATGTGCAAACTCCTGTTGCTCAAGCACATGTGCAAACGACTGTTGCTCCATCCTCTGCTCCTGCAGAGACCAGTCAACAGAGCTTCTTTACACAAGGCTTTGTTGATTGGAGCAGTCTACCAGATGAGTTAACAGATGAAAATTTTGCATTAGTTGCCAAAGCTGAAAATGAACTAGAAAACTTTTGTTTCATGGCTATAGTAGATGAGGTTGAATCTGAGGAGGTAGTGACTGAATCTAATGTTATGACTGATGATGTTGTTCATGAAGTTGTTACAGGTGAAAAACCTGAAGAAGAGGTTGTGAATCTCTCAGATCCCTGGGGTGCATCTGATGATTGTGAGTGCAAGTGTGATTGTGCATTGATGGCTGCTGCTAAGGTATCTCCTCAAATTCTTAAGGATTTGTGTTCTGACAGATGTGTAATAGCATTTGCTAACATCAAAGAGGTGAATGAAAACCTTAGAAAGAAAATTTTAGATGATGAAGTTAAATTTGAGAAACTTTCAAAAGATTTAAAAACAAGTTTAACTGAAAAAGAATCTGAAATAAGCAGCTTAAAACATGAAGCAACCATAACCAAAGACCAGCTCCAAACTATGATAACAAAATATCAGAGTTGTAAAAGTGAGCTTGAGTCCACCCAAGTTGAATGTGAGAAATGGGTGGAATCATGTAGAGGATTTGAAATGCTACTCAACAAACAAACCAAAAGTCATGTGAAATTTGGTTTTGGTTTTGAAACCACTGCTCCAGCTTTTGAAAACACTGACAAAAGGGGTCAAAAGTCTGTTGAGATAGTTCCAACAAACTTGTAGGGTCAAGAGATTAAAATCACTGAACCAAATGGTAAGAAAATTGTTCTAGAAAAACTAGAAGGTTCCTCATCATTCACTGAACTTGAAAAGTATGAATTTAAACCTACTTGGTCTGATGAGTGTGATACTCTTGACAATTTTAAACCTGTTGATTTTAAAACACCTGAAGGAAAGACAGCTCCTCAGGCAAAAGTCATTCCCTTGAAAAACCTTCCAGCAGATGCTCAAACATCTGCTGAAAAGAAGGCTGAAAAAGGGAAGAAGAAAGAAAGGACTGTCCACTTGTTCTGTGATTTCTGTGAAAAGAAGAATCATGTCACTAAAAACTGTTTTCTTCTAAAAGCATATGACATTAACAAAGGAACAAGTGTATGTGATTCCAAAGCCACATGTTCAATATGTGGGAAAAAGAATCACAAAACCAAAGAGTGCTTGTATCTTAAAAATTTTGATGTGAAAATACAAGAGTACAAAGCTAAAACTCTTGCAAACCCTGGGGTAAGTACTTCAGAAGGAAAGCCCAAACAGACCTTCACTCCTGTCCAAACATCTGTTACTAAAAGTCTTGAAACATCTGCTCCTAGGGATGTCCAAGTAACAGATGCTCCACCCACAAGCAAGTACCCTAGAGGATATGGACAACCACTATGTCATAGTCTGTCACATGTTTATGAGGAGCCAAAGAGACCCTCTAAACCAAGAGTGAATAGAAATCCCTATGGGTATTATCATCTGTCTGGAAGTGATCAAACAACTGTTGCCCCAAGTGTTGACATTCAAGCACTGGCAAATGGTCAGCAGCAGTTGTTGAACTTGATTCAAAAATTAGTTCAAACCACTGATCATCTTCCAAAGCTTGAGTTTGAAAAGTCTGAGGACCCATCCAAAGCCAACTTGGCTTTGGACACTCACCAAAACTAATCCATTACTGTTGTGCAGGGAGCTTCTACTTGTTTAGATAGTCTTTGGTATGTAGATAGTGGAGGCTCCAGGCACATGACAGGATGTAGAGCCCTTCTTCTGGACTTCTTAGCTCATGGAGGGGGTGATATATCCTTTGGTAATGATTCAAAAGGTAAGGTGTTGGGGTCAGGGACTGTACAAGCTGGGAAACTCAAGTTTGAAAATGTCAATCTTATTGATAATCTCAAGTTTAATCTTCTGAGTGTTTCACAAATGAGTGACAAAGGTTATGGCTCATTCTTCACAAAGAAAACTTGCAAGATTATTGGGCCAGAAGTGGTGAAAAAGATTGATACCATCATTGCTGAGAGCAAAGCACAACTTGTTGCTCATAGAAGTGGCAATGTGTATGTTGTTGATATGTTAAAGGACAATCCTATGGCAAATGTCTGTTTGTTTTCTGCTGCCTCCACAAAGGAGACAGAATTGTGGCATAGGAGACTGGGTCATACCAACCTTAACACTATCAATACACTCTCTAAACAAAGTCTTGTCAGAGGCTTACCATCAAAAGAATTCAAATGTGATGAGCATTGTGTTTCATGTTTAAAAGGGAAACAACATAAAAGCTCTTACAAATCCATTGATGAGTCCAAAACTAGTCAATGTCTACAATTGTTGCACATGGACTTGTTTGGCCCTGTTAAAATCATGAGTCTAAGAAGAAAAAGATTTTGTCTTGTCATAGTTGATGATTTTTCTAGGTTTACATGGACTTACTTTTTACATTCTAAGGATGAGACTGCAGGTATATTGAAGGACTTTGTCACCAAAGTTGAAAAACAATATGACTTTCCAGTAAAAGTCTTCAGGAGTGACAATGGAACAAAGTTTAAAAATAAGGAGTTAGATGATTTCTGTGTGTCAAAAGGGATTGTGAGGCAGTACAGCATCCCAAGAACACCAGAGCAAAATGGGGTGGTTGAAAAGAAAAATAGAACTCTTATAGAAGCTGCAAGAACCATGCTAGCAGATTCTGGTTTGCCATTGTCCTTCTGGGCAGAAGCTGTAAACACTGCTTGCTATGTTCAAAACAGAGTTTTGATCAACCCTAAACATCAAAAAACTGCTTATGAAATTTTGTTCAAAATCAAACCATTAATTTCATTTTTCAAAATCTTTGGCTGCCCATGTTTCATTTTAAATCTCAAAGATTCCATTTCAAAGTTTGCAGCCAAAGTAGATTGTGGTTATTTTCTGAGATATTCTTCTACTGCCAAGGCTTATAAAGTGTTTAACACAAAGACCAAGACAATAGAAGAAACTCTGAATGTAAAGTTCAATGAACTTTCATCCCTAAAAATCCCAACAAATCCTGCTGAACTATTTGATTTAGATAAATTCAAATTTGAAGATATCACTGTTAAAACTAACAATGCAGGTATTCCACAATCTCCACAACAAGATTACAGAACAGATGTTGTGATCCCCAGTCACTATAAAATCTATTCTGCATCGGAGGGTGCAGCTGCTCAAAACAATTGTCAAAACTCTGCCACAGCTGAGTCAACCACTGTTGGCCAGTCTTACCCTCAAACCACTGCTTCACCTCTCACAACCACTGAACAATCATCTGTTGACAAAAGTCAATCATCTGTTGACAAAAGTCAGTCCAGTTTTACACCACTTGGACCCATTCCCCCACTTCCATTCCAAACATCTGATGGCACTACAGAAGTGCAAACAGATGTTACATCAACAGAGTCACCAAACCTCTGTCCTTCACCACAAAATGCCATCATACCATATCAGGGAGATCTTATCTACCTAAGAGCTCATCCACCAGACCAAATCATTGGCAACATCAGAGAGGGTGTGTTCACAAGAAGCCAATCCTCCAATATCTGTCTTTTTGCAGGGTTCCTATCTCTCACACAACCTGTCAAGTACCAAGAGGCACTGAAAGACAACAGTTGGGTAGAAGCTATGCAAGAAGAGCTCCTTCAGTTCAAAAGACAACAAGTATGGGAACTTGTACCACTGCCTAAGGATGTTTGTCCAATAGGTACAAAGTGGGTCTTCAAAAACAAAACTGATGAATGGGGTATTGTTGTCAAGAATAAAGCCAGGCTTGTGGTTCAAGGCTTCAGATAAGAAGAAGGAATAGACTATGATGAAACCTTTGCTCCTGTAGCAAGGTTAGAAGCCATCAGACTTTTTCTAGCCTTTGCTGTCAACCACAACATCAAGGTGTATCAGATGGATATCAAATGTGCCTTCCTTTATGGCAAAATTCAAGAGGAAGTCTATGTATGTTAACCACCTGGTTTTGAAGACACATTCCATCCTGATCATGTCTACAAGCTCAATAAAGCTTTGTATGGACTCAAACAAGCACCAAGGGCCTGGTATGAAACTCTTTCCACTTTTCTCTTATCCATTGGCTTCACAAGAGGTAAAATTGATAAAACCTTATTTTTAAAATGTAAAGGGAAAGACTTAATGATTGTTCAAATATATGTGGATGATATCATTTTTGGATCCACATGTAACAAAATGTGTGAAGAGTTCAGGAAACTCATGACAGCAGAGTTTGAAATGAGTGCCATGGGTGAACTTCAGTGTTTCCTTGGTCTCCAAGTGAAACAACTGCAAAATGGCACATTCATCCATCAAAATAAATATGTAAAGAATTTGCTAACTAGATTTGAGATGAATGACTGTAAGCCATGTAGTACACCCATGAGTACAGTCAAGCTACTCACTATTGATGACAAGGATAAACTGGTTGATCAAACACATTATAGATGCATGATTGGGTCTTTATTGTACTTAACTGCATCTAGGCCAGACATTATGTTTGCCACTTGTGTCTGTGCAAGATCCCAGGCTTCACCTAGAAAGTCAAACCTTATTGCTGTGAAAAGGATATTCAGATACCTAAAAGGTGCTCCCACACTTGGTATCTGGTACCCTGCTAATGGAAACATTGAGCTTTCAGGTTATTCAGATAGTGATTTTGCTGGCTGTCACACCACAAGAAAATCCACATCAGGAGGGTGCCAATTTCTAGGGAATGCCTTAGTATCTTGGCAAAGCAAAAAGCAGGCAGCTATTTCCACTTCAACAGCTGAGGTTGAATACATTGCTGCTGCAAGCTGTACAGCCCAACTCATGTGGCTTCAAAATCAATTACTGGATTTTGGGATAACTGCATTACGGACTCCACTCATGTTGTATAGTCAAGCTGCTGAAAATATCATCAAAAATCCAGTCTCTCACTCCACTACCAAACACATTGACATCAGACATCATTTTGTCAGAGATAGCTATGAAAAAGGTTTGATTTCTCTGCACCATGTTTCAACAGAGGATCAGTTGGCAGATGTGTTGACAAAAGCTTTAGACACATCTACCTTTACAAATCTTATTTCTAGAATTGGTATGCTAAACATGGATTAACAAAAATGTTTTTAATAAAAGCATTAAAATGTTTTCAGAAAATCAAAATTCATCCTTCAAAATAGCTTTTTGGTTGAAAATCTGTTTCAAACCTCTGATCAGATAAAACAACCACTGTTTCATTCATTTTATCCACTGTTGGTTGAAAAATCTATTTCAAACCTCTGATCAGATAAAACAACTGTTTTATTATTCATATCTATAATATATATATATATATATATATATATGTATGTATTTACAATAATGATAATAAAAAAACTGTTGTTTGCATCAGTTGTTTGGATCAGCTGTTTGCCAAAAACAGTTGTTCCCCACCAGATGTTTTAACCATCAGTTGTTTGCCACGTCTGCTCTTACAAGCAGAGTTTTGGCCACATCAGCGGTTTCACCAGAGCCTATAAAAACCCTGTTTTATCACAACAGTCGTTACACTGTCTCATTGTATTCAAAATACTGAAACCGCTTTCTTCATTCTCAAACCCTCAATCAAATTTCATTCATTCTCAACTTCGGAATCCATTACAATGGATCTTCAAGCTAAAGCCACACACAATTACCTTCCATATCTGGTTAAAACAGATGAAAATACTCCATTTCATTCCACCATCGACATCATCCTAAAATCCAAATACCTGACAATCTTAACCGCTGACGCCCCCATCTATCTTGATACTCTCTAAGAATTCTGGTTGAATGCTGAGTTTTTGCTTCAAGACAAAAAGCCTACTTCCATTATCTCAAAAATTGGTGAAACAAGTATCGTCATTACCCCTCAACTGATATCCACAACCTTCTCACTTAATGACCTGTCAGGTAAAGACTATTTCCCTAAAACAGAGCTTCACACAGAGTTTCAGGAAAAAGGGGGTATGATGCTCAGATGACTGGGTCTACACTTTTCAAAAAGTTTTTCCCACCAGTCATTAAATTTTTCTTCCATACCCTCCTTCTCTGTGTCTCCGCTAAGTCCACCTCCTTTAATGAAACCCCATTGAGGATTCAGTACTTGGGCTATGCTATGTTGTCAGATTCTGATTTCAATCTATCCCAGGGACTGTTTATGGATTTAGTGTCAAATGTGAAAGCCATAAAGTCTGGGTCAAACAATGCTTTTCTGATTTACCCAAGAATCCTAAGTGTAATTCTACAAAAGATTTTACCAGAAAAAGTTTTCAAAAAGGGTGAGTCTATGCAAATGAAGAGTCTAACTGATGAAACTTTTACTAGAATGCTGGGTGCAAACACCCAAGAAAAAGCATCAAAAGTGTCAAAGGTTTCAAAAACACAAACAAAGAGGACTAAGACAACAACTGTTGTCCAAACCTCTGTTGTTGAGCCCACTGCTCCTGGTGATCATGACACTACATCCAGTGCTGTGAAACCCACACCAGCCATTTCCAAAAGGAAACGTCCATCCACAAAAACCACCACTCCACCTCAAAAGGGACTTCTGGAAGATGAGATACCAGAAGATAACTCTGTTGCAATACAAAAGCAACTAGAAACCACTGTTGCTACTTCCTCACAACAGCTGGAAATATCTTAACCTGACCAAACTCCTCATGCATCCTCCCAAAAGGATCATGTTGTAAGCCAAAGGGAAACACATCATGATACATTTGAGTCACTTGGCCAAATGTTCACAAGCCCCTCTCCCAGGGCTAATTCTCTTTTTACTCATCCACCCTCACCATCACATGTTCAACAAACCATGCAACCTCTGTTTGAGGCTATTGACAAAACTCAGGAAAATCCTAGTTCCTCTCTTTCACCTGTCAATGAGAGTATACCTCCACAAGTGTTTGGGACTGAGGAAATTCAATCAGCCATCCCACAAACAGATGAGGAGGTTACACGCCTAGAGTTCAATGCAACTCTAGGTGAGTTTTCAAGTGGAGCAGCCACTACTGATGTAGAGACCATTGTTTCACATCAGGACAGTGGTTACATAGCTAAGACTCCCTTGAAGGCAACAACTGATGAGGCCACTATAGTGTCCCCAAAATCAGTTGGAAGTCCCCAGAACCAAGACAAAGGGGCATCTGGTTCTCATCCTTTGGATTCACCTCCTAGGACTGAATCAGTTAAAACTACCACTGGTAGGAATTCAGATGATCCTATTAACTTAGGTGATGGATTAAAATACCAAGAATTGACGGCTAGAGTTCAAACCATTGAAACCTCTGTTGCTGACATTAAATCTGATGTCAAGCTAATATTGGAATCCTTGGCTACTCTTTCTAAGAGTCAACCATCCACATCTGATTTTGCTTGTGAGCTATGGAAATCTGTTTCCCCCATCATCATAGCTCACAGAAAACTAGCAGATCAGAATCATGCAACCTACATGGCTGAGATCAGAAACATGGTAGATGCAAGGTACAAAGATACTCATGCAGACATTCAAGCCATCAAAGACCATCTGCTGAAGACCACTGGCTCTGCCCCTACCACCATTCTTAGGGACGAAGATGATGATGCATTCACAGCTGATGATGCCAAAAAGGGGGAGAGTGGCAGAGATAGGTTGCCAAAGCTAGATCCCTTTGGTTGTCCACCTTCTCAAAAAGGTAAATCAAAGTCTGCCAACATACCAGGGTCTACTCAAACAGCACCACAATAGCAACAACCAATTCAAACTGCACCACAACAACCAACTCAAACTGCACCACAACAACAACAAACCAGCAAAGATAAAGCAGTAGACAACTCTGCAAATGAAAAAGCTGAAAAGGCTGCTGAAGACAAACAAAAGAAGCTGACACCTTGGAAGCCAAAGCAGAGTTGCTGGTACAACTAAAAAAGGAACAACAGCAGGAAGTTGAAGATGTGGGATCCTCAAAAAGGAAGAAGATGCCTGCTAAACATGTCAGACAATCACCATCTAAACTGAATACCACTGCTGCTAAAACCTCTGTTGATAAAGCCACTACTGACAAAACCACTGCTGCCACCCAAACCACTGATAAAACCACAACACCTGAACCTACAATCACCAAACCCACATCTGAACCTACAATCACATCACCACCCAAATCCCAAACATCTGCTGGTCCTACTAAGGTACCAACAAATGTTGACACAACCACTGCTTCCACACCACCATCACCAAAAATCTTGTACAAAAGGAAGAGGAAATCAACCTTTGTTGTACAGGATGAAAACATACATACATCACCACACACCACCTCAACCACACAATCCACACCTATATCAGCCATTCCACTCTCATCATTTTCACCACACACATCACAATTCAGATCCCATATACCACCACCAACCATTACACCATTGGCTGTTCAGTATCCTCTTGAACTTGATCTACTCAAGGGGGAAATGCAATCCATCTATAATACTGAACAACCATCTGATAGATCCTTCCCTTCTCTTCCACATTTCCCTGTTCCCTTAAACATGGACACATATCTAAAATATAAGGCTGAACAGGCAGATGCAATCATAAAAGAGAAATGTAAAGGGAAGGATGACAGGACTGCTCAGGGCATCCATTCAGCAGAACTTAGCAAACTGAGAAGGATTGAAGATTTTGCTAAGACCCTGAGCAATTCCATGTCTGCCATGCCTCTCAGTAGTGACATGGAAAAGGAGGTTAGGGAATCTCTTCTAGAACAGATCTTGGCAACCATGCCTTACAAAGCAAACAAGAAACAGTTTGCAGGCTGGACCACTCATGCACTAAGGGAAGAACTCTTAAGAATAGAAGAGTTGGCCAAGAATCCCCAAGCTAAAGTCTCTGCCCCTGATTTTGGTAAAGGCAGAGATCCAATCAGAGCCTTGAAGTTCAAGAGAATGAGACAAGAAATAGTGGCTGCTGATTATGGGGAGATGAGGTCTGTTGCTAGATGGTCTGAGCTGAGGCTGGTTGAAACATACAAGAGACTTGAAGAAAATAGGAAGAAGGATCCCAGCCTACCTAGAAAAACTGTCTACACTGATGAAGAGACCTCAACAGGCTTTTACTCTTGACAGCTTACTTGACACTTCTGATCTATCAGTTGCTGCTAGAAGACAATTCAAGAAACAGAAAGAAATGTCTGAAGAAGATCAGAAGAAGTTTGCTGACACTTTCATTAAAGAGGGCCTCTTTAATCAAGTGCACTTTTTCTCAGATCCCACAACTGACAAGCTCAGAGAACTCATTGGGAGACCTCCATCACCAAACTCATCAAGAATAAAGGTGCATCTCAGCAAATCCACTGACTCAAAAATTCTAAAATGGAAAGTCAATAAAGACAACCATGAATTGACTCTGCTCATGTCAGATGGAAAAGTTCAAAAGATAAGCATGGATGATGCATATAGCTTGTGTGCAAATGATCTCCAAACACTTCTAAATCTTGAGCTTGAAAGAGATGTAGAAGACCTATTTGCCTTGGACTTTGAACTTCAATTCAAAGGACAAATCAGAGAAAGTCTGATGAGAAATAAAGATCAAGAATAAAGCTTAGTTTTGGCATCATCTGTTCTAGGGGGAGATTGTTGGGTCTGCTAACCTGGAGAAGAACAGATGATTGAAAAGCCAAAATATGTTATCTATTGATTCCACAAATAAACAGTCCTTACACATATTCATACCAAAAGACTGCTGACCCTAATAAAACTGTTCCATCCAAACAACTTCTGATACAACTGCTGCTGCAAAGGATTGCTAGAGAACAACTGATAGAGAACAACTGCTGACCAAAGGTCTGATGAAGAAACAACTGCTGATCAAGTACTGAAGACTAAAGGTCTGTTGGAGTCAACAACACTTAGACTCCAACAGATGTTGCAAGACCATCAGAGTTTTCCTTAGCAGTAGTTTGCTTTAACAGTGCTTTGTAATAGAACAGTAGTTTGTATAGGGCAGATGTTTAATGTTGTTATTCTGTTAGAGGTCACTATCTTAGGTGACGTCAGCACAGGTCACCAGTGGTTTAGGTTTGTCTATAAATAGAACAGTGCTCGTACTGTTATATTGCATCACACACAAACATTCTCTCAGACAAACAATCACTGTGTGATCAGGCTGAGAGGGAGTATTTGTATTGATTGTAATCTTTCAATAAATGAAAGCATTAGATCATTGATAACAATTATTCCCATTGTTTTGATTATAGTTTATTATTCTGCTGCACTTTCCATACATACTTATATCATTCATTTCTCATCTTATTCTAAAACATCAAAACAATCAAACTCAGATCCTATCAAAAGCCAAGTTCAAGCAAAACACCAATTAATTTAGCATTCCACATACGAGGGGCCTGCTTAAGTCCATATAGGGACTTTTTAAGCTTGCACACTCTATTATCATTTTTAGAGAAGTACCCTTCAGGTAACTTCATGTATACATCCTCAAATATGTCACCATATAAGAAAGCATTATTGATGTCTAATTGATATAAAGACCAACTGTTTTGTACAGCAATGGTTAAAACACATCTCATAGTGATCATTTTAACCACAGGAGAGAATGTCTCATCAAAATCTATACCTTCTCTTTGACAATAACCTTTTGCAACCAATCTAGCCTTATATCTATCAATTTCACCACTAGACTTATATTTTATCTTATAAATCCATTTACACCCTATAGCTTTCCTATCCTTAGGTAATTCTACAATATCCCAAGTATCATTTCTGTTCAAAGCTTCTATATCTTCATTCATAGCATTAACCCAATTCTTGTCTTTACAAGCTTCATAATAGAAGCTGGGTTCACTATTTTTATTTAACATAGAAGTAAAACACAAATTGTCAACAGAAAGATGGGAATAATTAACAACCTTTTCAAGACCAAACTTAACCTTTCCTTCAACAATGTAATCACTAAATTTTTTAGTAAAGTTAACATTTCTAGTAGATCTCCTAACAACAGTTGGATGATCAGCTGATGATGGGTGTCCCTCAGAGTTGTTAAGTTCATCACTCTCTGACCCATCACCCTCAGCCCCACCTCTGTTGTCAACTAGATCACTCAGTTGCTGTTTCCCAGCCATACCAGGAGTGAAATCCATGTTGTCAACTGGTTGCCGAGTCCAATGATGATCAGTGTCTAGATTTGCCCTCTGTTCATCATCGGGACCATCAAGATCATGAGTACTTGTGTTGTTAGTTGACTCAAACAAATCAAAAAAGTTTATCTGATTTATGTTTTGATAGTCATTAGAGTCACATTCTTTTAAAACTTTAGGTTCTTTGAATGGAAAAATTGACTCATAGAATCGTACATCTCTAGAAAAAACAATTTGTTTTAGATCAAGATTCCACAGTTTATATCCTTTCTTTTCATTAGAATACCCAATTAAAACACATTTATTAGCATGTATATTAAACTTATCAGAATTGTTTAAGACAGTACAATAACACAAGCAACCAAAGACCCTAAGGTGTTCATAAGAGGGCTTAAATCCATACATTACTTCATAAGGTGACCTACCATTTAACACAGAAGAGGGAGTCCGGTTTATCAAATAAACAACAGTAAGAATACATTCAGACCAGAAAGACAATGGCAAACTACTTTGAAATAATAATGCTCTAGCCACATTTAACAAATGCCTATGCTTTCGTTCAACTATGCCATTTTGTTGAGGTGTATGAACACATGAGGTTTGATGTAAAATTCCAAGTTTATTTAACAAATCTCTCATTTTTGAATTTACAAACTCAGTTCCATTGTCACTTCGAAAAACTTTAACATTCTTTTTAAACTGATTATTAATAACAGCTAAAAAATGTAGAATATTGTCAAACACTTCATCTTTAAACCTCATAAGATACACCCAAACAGATCTGGTATAATCATCAACAATAGTTAGAAAATACCTAAAACCTTCCCTACTTTTAACTCTATATGGACCCCATACATCTAAGTGTACCAACTCACCAAGACAAGTAGTTTTATGGTCACTAATAGGGAAAGGTTCTCTATATTGTTTAGATTTATGACAGACATCACAAGCTTCATGACTATCATTAGTCAAAACATTTAGTTTTATGTCATGTTTTAACACTTTTAAAACAATGTTTGAAGGATGACCTAGTCTAGCATGCCACATATTTTTCATTTCCAAACTATTACAACACATGCCAGTAAACATAAAGGACTCACCACAAAAGTACAGACCATCAACTTGACTACCAGTCACAAGGACTCTCTTGGTTAAAGAATCATGTATGTAACAGTTTACTCATTAAACAAAACATCCAATTTGCTATCTTTAGCAAGTTTATGAACTGACATCAAGTTCACACAGTAATTTGGAACAACAAAAACATCATACAAAGTGACTTCATCAATGAGTTTAACATCTCCTATAACAGTAACTTTAGCACTAGTACCATTAGGATGATTAACACTTATGTTTAAGTCACTTACATCAATTTTATTAATCACATATTCATCATTCATGACCATGTGTTGATTAGCACCAGAATCAGTTATCCATCCTAAACTTCTAAACAAGGAATGAACATTTGAAAAAGAAAAAACAGGTTTAGTGTTGCTTGCTGAACAAAAGAAGTTACATGACCTACCTGCAGAATTGCAGCTATTTGTACCTTCTTCATTCTTCTTGTTCAACAGACTTAACAACTGTGAAACCTGATCAGCAGTAAGAGAACTCACAGAACTTTTATTCCCATTATCAAGAGAAGAACCACAAGTAACATTGTTACTTGTTATATTTCTTTTATTATGTCCTATCTTATTTTTCATCCAAGGTGGGTATCCTATAATTTAAAAACATTTATCCACGGTGTGCCCAATTTTATCACATTGAGAACACTTAAGATTAGGATTCTGATTACTAATCCTAACATTTCTTTTCCTAGAATCAATGTTTTGATTTGTTTTTGCAAAAAAACCAACTGTAGGACCCTGTTCTTTAGACATAGTAACATTAGAGGTCCTGTTTGATTCTTCTCTTGAGACTATAGCAAAGGCCTCCTTTACTGTAGGTAAAGGATCCCTTTTCAGCAAGTTAGATCTTACACTACTATACACATTATCCAACCCCATAAGGAATTGCATCAACTTAATCAAATGACTGAAATCATTAAACTGTTTAGATGCATCACAAGTACAAGCAGGTATATGCAAAATTTGATCCAAATACTGCCACATAATATGCAACTTATGATAATACTCAGCAACTGTCATACCACTCTGACTAAAATGATTAATTTTCTGATATGTATCAAACATGACAGACCCATCAATTTTATTGTAAGTATCTCTTAAATCTTTCCAGACATCAGATGCAAGTTTAGAATAGACCTGACCCATATATAGTTCCTCAGATATGGAATTTAGAATCCAGGTAAGAACAACGATCCCATTGTTTCCCTAGAACAGGATCATCAATAGACCTAATGCATTCACCATTAACAAAACCTAACTTATTCTTCACTTGTATGCAAGAATCATAGCATTAGACCAAATAGTATAGTTTTTTGTCCCTTTAAGTTTTATACTAATGATGGTAAGATTAGCAGAATCACTAGCATGAAGATAGAGAGGGCCACTTGAATCAAGCTTGTTGATGAGGGTAACCCCACCAAGTCTCTCTCTACCTTCACTTGAACTAGTACTATTCTCATTATCATTATCATTATCATCAGACATGATTGAAGATAGATACAACACACAATATTTCAAACAAATCAAACAAGTAATAAAACACTAATAGAAAATGTCAGAACTCAAACAGGTAATAGGCGAAGCCCTGCCAGTGATCAGGATTCCAAGGTCATCACTCAAGAGTGCCTGGACATGTCTTAACAGGGGAGCCTAATACAAGTTATAGCAGAGACTGACAATTCTACAGTACTTTATTATACAATCAACAATCACAAAGACAAACTATCAAGTAATGAGCCAACACCGGTCCCCCTAACCCGGTCAATGCTCCTAGACACAACTTTGAATTAAACAAATGAAAAAGGAACAATCTCACCGAAGGGACCCAAGTTAGGGTTTCGCCTATAAACTCGTAACCTTCACTTAGGGTTACGAGTCAGAGAGCAAGAAGATTAAGGTTCCAAGGTATTCCAGAGCCCAACTCAGCAGTAATATTAGTTTCCAAAACCCTAGATCTGATGATGAACTTCAGATCTAGGATTCACCGTGTAAGTTTACGTCTCCAGACAAGATACAACAAGACCTGTTCCCAGAAAACCCTAATCCACTTCGAAGCTCCCAAGAACACAGTACGAACCCTAAAATCAGCAGAAGAAGAAGAGACCAGAGACTATAGCTCTGATACCATGTCAAAATATGGTAAACACTTAACAAGAACTGAAAGATTTATTAACGAAAGACTGAATGCACTATATCAAAACAAAAGATCTAATCAATACAGGAATCAAACCCTAATATCTACTTAGATCATTAACAGATGATCTATACAAAGACACACAAGACTGAGATCATTGACTGGTGATCTCAGATAACAAAGACTATGAAGATCATTGACTGATGATCAACACCAAACCCTAAGAACAAAGGGAAATGAAACGAGAGAGAAGACTCAAAGAAAACAACTCGTCAAAACTGGATCCTCATCTCGAGGACTTCTTTATATAGCCACCAGGGAGGCTTGGATAACAAACACATCCAAGCCTACTACAACCGTAGATCATGCCAAAAGAAACACACGAGCCAATAATCTGAGCCGTCTATATAATGCCACGTTGGCAATCCTTGTGATACACGACCCAAGCCAGCAGCTTAGGATTTGGGCTAAGCTGGGCTATGGGCCTTCTGTCTCTAATGGTTTGGGCCATTATCTAGACTGCATCTATCAACACTCTGGGCTCACGAATAAATCAACAATCCAACAGCAAGCATCATCAACATCTGGGCCAGTCCAAGTCCAATCCTCAAACAATAAAACAAGAAACAAATATTAGAAATTATATATTGATCAAAAATATAATAACTGAGAAATATAAAAGTGTGATATGTTAATTTTAACAATATCACCTTGACTTTCTTCTTCTCGTTGAAGAAACAAAATAGGTTTGTAAAATCAATTTTTGTTTAAACAATACTTATTTTTTTATGTTAATAAAACCAAAGATCGGATTATTACCTTTAAAACACTGAGTCTTTTTTATACCCAACGGTTAGTGGGTTGTTTTGAACATGTTGCGACGTCGGTTCCAAATCCAGTAGCGTAGGTGGTGTCAAAGGTTTGGTGGTTAAACCGGCGAGTGGTGACGCTCAACGGTGCATGTTTGAAAGGTTAGAAAATATGAGGTATTTATTGTTGTCAATGTATCATGAACAGCAAACAACAGGGAGAAGTTGAGAGTTCTTTTCCTCCCTTCATCCCATGGTCAATGGTTGTTTATATAGTGGCAAGGGGGCATAGGATTAATAAGTTTCTATTTATTCAATGATTGTAACTGTTGGTGGAAATTGAAAAATGCGGTATATTAGTTTCAGGCTATACATATTAAAGGAATAATTGGAAGATATATAGGAAGTTTTGACTATACTAATTCATACCAAATCTTTTTTTTTTCTATAATTCAAACTAGTTTTTATCCCGGGAACGTCCCGGGTTGAAATATCTAATATAATATAATAAAATATATTATTATTATTATTATTATTTTAAACAAATCTCTACCATAAGTTATCATGTTCAAATATAAAAAAAAACGAATCTATGCACCGGGTATAAATCTAGTGTCATTACAAATGAATTCGGAAGTTTGTAATCGATTATTCTAAAAAGAACTAACATGAAATAAGAAAAAAAAAAGTTAATTATTGAAATATCGAACGCATTAGTCTAAGGGTTATGTGATGCGTTAAAAAATTCATGGGTATATGATCGGGTATGTAGTTCGGGTATTTGGGTATGTTGTTTCGAGTAATCGGGTTGGGTATCACCTAATCCCAGACCCGACCCAAACCCACAATTTTTTTAAACTAATCCCAAACCTCACATAATACCTGTCGGGTTACAAAAAATAGTCATTTTTTCTCCGATTTTTATATAGCACTATGGTACTCGTTGGAAAGATAATAAAACGCTCGTTAATTTGGTGTAATTTTTTTCTTTAAAAAATCTCGTATATAAAAGATATTAACGTTTAAAAGTTATGGGAGGAAACACAAGAGATAAAATAATAAAGTTTTAATATTTAGATTTAGTAGATTAGGTATTTAATAGATTAGGTTAAAGATTATAATATATTAAGATAAATCATATTTATTTCTTTTTTTAATTGGGTTAGAGTTGCCACATCACATCCTATGTGGCATCTCTCAAATGAAAGATTGCATAAGAGTATGACATGTATGATTAATCCCTTTGCAATATATATATATATATATATATATAGATTAAATTGAATATTGAATACGTATTAATATTGCTAAACATTTGGCATTAATTTTTTTTATTTATATTCAATTTTTTTTATAACGTATTATTGTTATTATTATTATTTTTATCATAAAAAAAATAAAGAGGTTAAAAAATTTCTTTGAATTTATACCAACTTTAAAATATATTCAAAATATATAAGATTGTTTTGAGATAATGCAAAAAAAATTAGATATGTTTAATTTAAAAAAATTGGGAAAAAACTACGTAATGTTACAATCTCCCCTACTTTTGGGAATTTCGTCTTTAAGTTATAAAAAACACAGGTTTGAGGGTGGTTGGGAAAATGTTAGGGCGACTATTGTTTGGATTAAGTCATGGTTTAAATTTATGGGTAATGGAATAAACTGTTTTGAATAATCTTGTATAAGAGAGATGATATATATGAGTTTTGAGGTGGATTACGTTGGTATGAGATAACTGAGAGAAATAAAAATCTAATACCAAATGTTGGTTCAGGCCCAACACAAAACACATACTCAAACTCACATGTAGTATGTATGTGTATAAAAGTGAAGAAGATAATATTAAGACCAACCGGAGTGGGGGCGGGAGAGAGGCGGGAAGGGGGGAACACCGCCACACACCGGCGTGGAGAGGGGCGGGAGAAACTTCACCGGCGTGGGGGGGGGGGGGGAGCATGTGCCACGTGTCCTTTGTTTATTGGGGGGGGGGGGGGAGATTCCAACGGTCACTTTAAAAAAAAAATTTAAAAATCAAACGGTCACTTTATTAACGGTCAAAAAATATATATATATAAATTACCCCCATTTCACTACAAAACACTCACTTTAACCAAATTTTATACACTTTTCAACCAAATTTTATACACTTTTCATCCAAATTATATACACTTCCTCAACCAAAAATGAACCCATACAACCGAGGCTTCGACCCGAACAACCCATACGCGTTTGTCCCAAACCCGAATACACCACCGGTTCGCCCGATCCCAAACCGTCCACCCATTCCTTCACCTTGTCCCGACTACGCGGGTTATGCGGGTTTCATTAGTGGGCAAATTTATCCTAATTTCCCATTCAATGATTCTCCCGTTCCTTCACAACTTCCTTTAACGCAAACCGTACCCGAAACACAACCCCAAAATGTTGCGGGATCATCTTCGGGTAAAAACCCTCCTGCAAGAAGAAGTCACAGGAGGAAGACGGCGGAGGAGAAAGCATTAGCCGCCGCTAACCGCCAACCAATTAAGTGGACACCCGATGAAGAGCTTGCTTTAACGAAAGCGTGGATAAGCGAGTCGGAAAAAGAGCAAGGTATTTCTAATAATTTTTTAACATGATTTCTAATAAATTTTTTTAACATGATTTTTTTTTCTAATATTTCTAATATTTTTTTTTTTGTAGGAACTAGTCGCCATAAAAACGACTTTTGGATCGACATAAACAACGCGTTCCATGGGTTGATGGGACGAGAGTTCTATCGAGCAAACGATAGTCTCTCGTCCAAGTGGACAGAGATAAACAGGGCAATGAACTCGTTTCAACCGCATTATTATTACACAAGAAACAATCCAAAAAGCGGTGAAACGGACACCGACAGCCTAACCCGGTCGCTTTTAGCGTTTCGTAACGAAACCGGTCTCGAATTCAAGTTTCTTCATTGTTGGGAAATCGCCAAGAACCATTCAAAATGGGCGTACGTCCCCACTGCAAGCAACTCGGCAAAAAGGTCGAAAACAAATTCGTCAAGAAACCGTCAAACTGATCCTGAAAACGTAGAAGCCGTTGATTTGGATGAAGACGAGTTTGAAGAGGAATTGAGTCGCCCACCCGGTCAAGATAAGTCAAAAAAGAGGGCGCAAAAATCTACTGCCTCGGGTTCGGGTTCTGGATCAACCGGCGCCTACAGCGCTGACTTGCAAGATTTAAATGCCACCATGATTTAGTTCAATACGATTCAAGAAAAAATGCTCGAGGAGAAAATATTCGCGAAGCGTTTGAAAAAAAGTTGACTATGAAAGAGCGAAAATTGTCTATCAAAGAGCAGCGCGAAAAACGCGAGGATATGAAATTTCTCGCCATGAACACCGAGCATCTTCAAGGGCCGGAGTTAGAGATGACGCTTCAAATGAAGCGTGATATTATGGAAAAATATAATATTAACTGATTTGTTATTTTCTAATTTTTTTCGGTTTTTTTTATGTTTTTTATTTTTCTAGGTTTTTAATTTTTGTATTTTTCTAGGTTTTTATTAATTATTATTATTATTATTATTATTATTATTATTATTATTATTATTATTATTATTATTATGTTTTAAATTTAAAAAAAAAGGAAAAATAAATTCCACATGTCACTTCCCCCCCTCTCTTCCCAACCCCCCCCCCCCCCTCCACCCCCACAATTATTTTCCCCCCTCAAGGGTCCCACAAGTACCACATGGCGCTTCATCCCCCTCTTTCCCCACCACTCCTTATAATCTAAAAGAGGAAATGAAATGAAAGGTTCATCTTTATTCATATCAATGAAAGCCTATATATAGACTTACAGACTCAATGTGAAACAATAATAAAATACAATAAAAAAACTAAAGTCACCTAAAGAACCGGACATTCTTCTGACCCACTCTTCTAAAATGTAGTACATCCAACGTTCATATTTTGCTATAAATTTGGTCAACATGTTCCATCCTTCAATCTGTTGAAGCTCGGTCAAAACAAAGAACAAATCTTCCACAGACCCACAAACTGACTAGGATAACCCATTTTCTTGTGGTCCCGAATCCAAACCTGGTTCGCTACTCGTGACCCGCGACAAACGAACTTACGAACAAACCCGAGTAAACCCAACAGGTACTACCCAGCTAAACAAGTCAAAACAACACAACACAATCATAACACATAGCAAATATAAACAAGTATTTTCATTGAACGCGAAACTTAAAAACCCGGAGATTACAAATACAAGAAAGTTCAAAAGATTACAAGTAAATTAAACTACTCAGAGTCATTATAATCAAGCTGCTGCACCTCATCGTGGTGTGCCATCCCTGACGCACCTTCACCAGTCGCTGCCTGCTCCGCCTGCTTGGTCGCCTCCACACCCATGTAGTCAGATTCTTCAATTTAGAAACGTAATGCGGTGACAGGGTCTTCATGTTTGTTGCACTTATCCACCAAGCACAGAATGGGAAATTCGACCTGCTTGAATAGAGCAAGTTGTGCTTTAAGCTCTTCCTGGCGAGGTTTCCCATAATGTTCACCACCGTTGATGATCCCCTGATTTAGCAAAACACACAAATCATCATAAACATATTCATTTCATTCATAAACATAATCATTAACACTTTAAAAGCTTGTTTACAATGATATAAATCAGTTACAGACTTGACAAAAACCCTAGGGAGACACACACTCTGAGAGGGAAACAAATTTGACCAAAAGTTAAACATTCAAAAATGATTCAGCCTTATATAGACCTGCAAATTCGCCCAATTGACTTGGTCGAATGTGCAGGTTCGAACATTTAAGGTGGGCGAATCTGGACATATGTACATACAAAACTACATTCGACCTCCCAGAGCTCCCTTTAACCAAAACATTCTACCTTCGACCTTCTGATTTCCACCTTCGACCGTTCGACAACATCAAAACATATTAGAATTCGCAATTCAATAGCATTAGTCGCACTTTCGTGTATCTACAACCTCTCTAGCAGCATGGGCGGCGGCAAAAATAGCAGCAATCTGGTCTCTAAGATTCGATTCATTCCAGAAATGCTTGAAGAGCTACAATAAAAACGAATATTAGCCATATTCAAGCCAAACATGAAGATTAACGCAAACAGGAGAAATTACTCACCCTGGAGACACCCTCTCTCATAACATAGCAGAGTGATTGTTGTGCCCTCTCCCGTACTGCTTAAGACTATTTGAGTAATGCTTTCGCGTTCTCAGCCTCGAGGGCAGCAGGAACACGGGCCTGGTCCGAGAAAGCCTTCTCTCCTAAGAGTTGTTCTATATCCTTCTCCCAGGAAATCTTCTCACTTTGTAGAACGGAGAGGCGTGATGTCGCGTCCATGAGCTATTGATCTTTATTTTGTGGCTTAGAATGGTCATCCGTGATCTTCGAATCCAGCTCCTCCAGAGCCATGGTATGACCTTCAGCAGCAGTAAGTAACTGGGAGTTGTCATTTTATAGCAACTGGATTTGCTCCCGGTCCTTCATCATTTTAGCATTGGTGCGAGCGCACGGCTTAGTCCACCTTTTTTTGTTGCGCTGCATGGTCAGCCTTAAGCTTCTTGACATCGTCTTCAGCAGCATGGGCCGATGGGCGCGACCCCAGTAACGGTCAACTTCATATTTTAATTTTTTTCTCTGTTTCCCGGAGTCGCTCCTTCTCCTGCGCCACGATCACCTTGGACCTGTCAAGTTCAGCATAGTCACGCAGAAGTTGCAGGTCCCCGCGTTTCAACGAGTTCAACGTAGACAAATTCAGTGTCGCGTTAACGCAGAGGTCAGACATCAGCTACGACCTCTCCAGCCCATCTTGATACTCCCTCTCCTTGGGAGGGATGGCAGTCTAAACAAACTCTTCTGCTAATAGAGGGTTGGCAAAGCGGGCATTCTCCCGAATACTCCAGTGGGGGTCAAAGAGTTTATCACCCTCGTAATATGTGGAAGTCTTCACTTCCACAGTCTGCGTCTTCTCCAAACCCCCCTGCGGAGGAGGGTCCTTCACAAAATTAGGCCTAGGGGCCTCCTTCTCAGCATGACTAGGCGGCATCTCGCCCGTCTGGCCTCCAACATTAACACCATCTCTGGTGCTTCCCGCCAGAGTGGTTTCAACAATGGGTTTCTTTCCTACCGCGTTGTGAGTGGCGGCAACAGCTTTAGCCTTTTCAATAGCTTCCATCTCTGCGGCTGTTTTGGCAGTAGCCTCTTTCTCAGCAGCTTCTTTCATAGCCCTCTCCTTCTCATAGCCTCTTTTTTGGCCCGAAGCCTCATGGCTTCGGCCTTAGCTTCCTTCTCTTTACGAAGGCGCTCTTCTTCTTCTTCTCTCTTCTCCTTCTCCTCGTGCGCATGCTTTTCAGCCATGCGCTTACGGGCGATCTCTTCCTCAGACGGAGAAAGAGGAGAGGAAGAAGAAGGAGTAACCTTGGGCTCAGTAACTGAAAAGGAAATAAACATAGGTACAAGCTGCGCATACAAAAAGGAAAAACATGGAAAAAACTATCACCTTTACCTGGTGCCTTCTTCATAGACTTATGAAGAACAGGTTCACGCTGCGGAGGAGGTGTAATCTTGAAGGAGAACGTAGGTCGCGTCTCTTTAATCCCATTTTCAGCACCACTGCCCTCCGTAGCCACAGACCCTTGGTTAACAAGCTTTGGTAGTTTCCTATTCTTTACATGCGGCTCCTCAGGAGCCTCCGTTTCTGCAGGCACGGAGGAGGAGGTCTCCTTCCACTTATCTTTTTGCCCAAACAGTGGGCCCTCACCAATTGCATCCAAACGCGCTTGTTCAAACACTTCAACATAATCAATTTTTCCATGAGGAAGCCTCGCGCAAGACCCTCTAGGCGTCGTTTTCCAGCGCCCCGGGGGCGCAAGGACCCTAGAGGGGCACGTAGGGTGTACCAGGTCATCAAGCAACCAGGTAGACTCTTCATCATCAGATATAACCACGCATGGTATTTCTCCCGACGTGGCAAAAGAAACACGATCAATATTAAGAGGAAGCTCAGCAGTAGGGCTGAAGTGCACAGGGGCGTTCATGAGATCTGTCAAACAACATCTGCCCAGCATTTCTTCCACACGTGACGGCGTGTCAGCTGGTGGCTCTCTCCACTTTAAACGCACCTTACCGCGGAGTAAAAATATCTCCAACTTGGCAATACCTGTGCAAGCAACACAACACTTAGAAAAATTTAAACAACATATAATACAACACAACATGGTTCAGAACTGCATACCTTTCGAGCGCAGAGAACACTCCTGCCCCGCCACCAGCCTCAAAAGGCTCATCCCAAGATGCACCAACATCGCCTCCTAGCAAGTCTGCACGTCAAAGGGCGACACATTGGCGGTCAACTCCACAAACCAATGCTGCTCTTTGTACCCTGCCATCACGTGGCACCCTCTGGCACTCTCCCAACACCATCCAAGGCATGGAAATGGGAATGACTTCGCGCTTTATATGGAAGATCTTTCCTTCCAATCATAGAGTGATTTCGGTGCGTCAGTACCCATGGGTTGCACCTTGAAGCGCAGGTCAAAATAAAACCATGATTTAGTCGGCACCAGCATGTAGAAAACATTGAACCTCTGCAATGGCTGTTTAATGTCCATGGCCCTACAGCAGGCCTCGAAATGGACCATTCTCAGCATCTAAAGCCACTCAGTTGAGTGATGTGGATGCCATACTTCACCAAGGTATCTATCTGGAACCTAGTGGCTAGCAACTGGAACCCACAAAGAAAGAAATTGGCTCCATTCAAAGTGATTTTACTAGGAGGGGGTTCAATGTCGTGTTCCCCATACCTGGAAGTTCTACCTCCCAAGAAGGATCCAGCTCCATGTTTCTACAAAATTCTTTAAAACCCTTCTTGGCCCACCGGACAGTAGTGGTGCTCATCATCTTCGGTGGAGAGATGGTATAGACAAGCTCTGGGACATAGATCTGCAAAGATGGAAGGCTTCTGGACTCATCAAAAAACTTGATGGTCACCGGAATAGATGAATGTTCGACGGGGGAAGAAGAAACTAGAGAGGAAAAGTGTTTTTAAAGTGTGAAGTAAAAGAGAAGGGAGAAACCCTTATATATAGCCATCACAATTAATGCAATGAAAAAGGTGGAGAAAAACGTGCCTGACGGTTCAGGATGCAGACCATTGGGAACGCGCCACATGTCCCACTCTCTCTGTGTCAGTTACACTCGCTGATTGCTGCGGTTTACATATAAAAATATTTTAAGGTTTCACAATCTGGTTTTAAAAATGGAATGACCAAGCTAAACCACGCAACACGGCAGTGTACCGGTCGTAGTGTAGTAAAGTCGGTAAGACCAAGTATCAATCCGTGGACACTGATATGCAGCCCTCGATACTAAACCTCTATCGAGTCCTAATCTAGATAAAAGAGCATGATTTTTTTTTTTTTTTAACTAAAAGATAACTAGAACAATAAACAAATAAAATAAGACAAGAAATAAACAAGCAGGAAGGACGAGAGATCAGAGAGAAAACGCTCACGAAAGAGGAATCAGAAATGGAGAGGATGGTTGCCTAGACTGGGAATCCTACTGATAAAGCTGAAAGCTAACGGGAAATGGACACTCGAATGACTACCGGGATCTACGGGTATAACCAACTCGGGAAACACTATAGTATCTAGATCTCCTCTCGGTCTCACTAGCACACTAAATGAAATCCTAAGCAGTGTGAAGCTCACCGGGTAAAGAATGGATCACCTCTCGGTCTCACCAAACATAAAAGTTTACGCACCCAAAGATTAGATCTCCTCTCGGTCTCTGATGCGTGAAATGTGTGATAAATATATAATTTAAGTCCAATTAATTTCAAAACAAGTTTTAAATGGGAAATACCCACTAAACCACACACTACCGGCAAGTGTACCGGTCGAAAGTAGTAAAGTAAATAAGTCCGAGTATCGAACCGTGGACACTGTAATAGCGGCTCTCGGTACTAAGCTTTCGTCGAGTCCTAGTCTAATAAATTGGAGTGATGGTGATTTAATTAACTACTAAAAAAAAATATATATATATATATATATATAAAATTAAAGTAAATAAAATGCAAACACCTCAAACAAAGCAACGAACAAGTAGAACTGGATGAGATCAAATAATGAGAAAATGGCTACCTAGGTAAGAATCAAGGTGACTGACGTATAGCCCTCGGGATTGGATAAATGGGTTTTGGCTACCGGGATCTTAAGATACACTAAACTAGACCAACACTGGAACGCGAATCACTCTTCAACATGTCGCAATACTGAATCTAGGGAAGTGTGCAAACTCACCGGTCTCGGGTTCGAATCACCTCTCGGTCTCTCCAAACTATGCTAAGGTATCCTAAATCTGAATGTCCTCTCGGCCCCCTCAGAAACAATACATCCAGGATGTGTAAGGGATGCAAGGGATAGTAATTCTAACAGGTTTCTAACACATGGTGCTAACAAAACAGGCACGCTAGGGGTGACTCACTCTCGTGCAGACCACGGTCCCGAATACCTACCAAGCTAGACACACTGACACCTAATCTCCTCTCGGTCTCAAAGGTGGTAGAATGCTAAATTACCGAATAATTAATTAACTTGTTTCTAGGGTTTACTACGTCTAGCAACCTCAAAATATATCAAAAACACCAAGTCTAAGATACTAACAAAATCCTAGATCAAAAGATACAAAATCAATTTAACTAGAATTAAGCGAAACAAAAATTAATATTCAGATATTAAGCACGCGTATACAAAAGAAACCTTATTAGAAAACCTTTACCAAAACATTATCCAAAACATTATATAAATCCAACCCGAAAATTATTATTCAGTTGTCACCCATCATCAATACCTAGGTAGCACTAAAAGTTTAGCCACTCATAGTCATGGAAAGCGATGAAAACATAGGTTCAAAATAAAAATAAAACATAGTAGCAAGTAGTTGAAAACACAAAGTAATCAAAAACCAAAACTAGTGTTTTAGATAAACAAACCCAAGCCTTCCTCTCCTTAAAAATTGCCTCTCCAATAATAATATTGATGTCTGCTTGCGGCGCTTGTTCTGACTTCTTTTGCCGCTGTATGAATTGCCTCGATAATCTTTCTTTTTTGCGGCGCTGATAATCCCTCAATGTTGTGCCCTTGACTTCCTCCTCTTTATATGTTATAATATGTGCCCCTTTATAATGATTGGCGTAGGGTTTTTTTAATCAAAATTGGGTTTCAATTTCTTTGTCTTTTGTGTTAGCAAACAAACGATCCAAATCAATTGGACTTTAAGTCCATAATATTATTATTATTATTATTATTATTATTATTATTATTAGTAGTAGTAGTAGTAGTAGCGGTAGTATACCCCAAGCTCGCATCTCAGGTGTTCTTGGCTCGACCAAAAATTCCCGTTTACGCTCCAACGACCATGACCACCTGCTCTCAAGTGTTCGTGTCCCGATTAGAAATCATTCGTTTTGAGCTCATTTTCTCCAAACACCTATAGAATAATAAAATAAATAGATAAATAATAAAAACGACTCAAGACTAATAAAAATCTAATTAAACGCTAAAATAAATAAAATAGATAGGTACAAGCCTAAAACTAATAAAACACTAATAAAAGGACTCGAAAATGACTACAAATTACAAAGGAAATTAGATGTGTTTTGCAACACATCAAACATCCCCACACTTAAACCTTTTTCGTCCCTGAAAAAGACTGCAATGGAATCATAACCAGGACACTTGGTTTCAAAAACTTTTAGGTTTATTAATTAAGATTTAATCACGCATCAACCAAAATTGTCAGTATTGTTGTCCACCTAAACCCAACCACTAGCTAATCAGGCCCCAATCATGTAAAGCAATTAAGTTCATGTTATTACAATCAATCCATGGGTCTCACACTCAATATATCCAGCTTCACCTAATCCCACCTCAAGCTTTCGAAGCAAAGGTTAAACCATATAGATTTACCAACCACTGCAAACTAAACTCCCTAATGTATTAGAAATTAAATTTATGATGGATGATGGATGAAGTTTATAAGCTTAGACACATTTTTTTCATACCTAACCCAGAGGTTGTCTCAATCAGAGTCACCATCCCCAAGAGCGACAGCATGAGCTTCGGTATTTTTTTTTTCAACTTGACCTCGAGGGAGTTTCGATCAGAGGCTTCAGTTTTTTTTTTTTTTTTTTTTTTTGTCTAGCTCAATTGATGGACATGTGGATTTTTTTTTTTTTTTTTGCGCCACTTTTCACCGGATTTATTCTCATAAAAAGGATCAAGTGTGCCATTTAATTAATAATACATATGGGCTTTCAACCTACAGTGGTACCCCTAATTACCATCAGCGGTTTCAGTCCTACCGTTTCTCCTAAGATGAGACCCCACAAGATTTCATGATTTATTAAGGTATATTAAGACAATCATGGAAACCTTTCAAAGCCAGCTGGGCCTACCGACACATCTTAAGCAGACACGCTTTCAATCTGTTTATATTCTCATATATATAATATTTTGAAAACCAAAAATCCCAATTTTACTATCATTTTCCATATAAAATTGCACAAAAAATCAGGGACTTTTTTTTTTTTTTCGATTTTTTTTTTTCGACTCAACCTACAACTAAGCAAAATAAAGACGAAGTCTCCCATCCCCACACTTAGAAAGGCACAATGTCCTCAATGTGCTCCAGGATACAACGTGAACTAAAAATAAAAATGCAAAAATAATATATATAACAAAATAAATGGAACGAACTCCCCTGAAATATGTGGCGATAGCTCGCAGAAAGTGTTATGTCCGTCCATCATCTACAGCCGTATAGCATTTCCTTCGCGGCCATAGTCAGAATCCTGCAAAAATAAACTAAAAAGAAAGTGAAAGTAAAATGACTCAATAACAAGTGAGATGCCTGTTTACAGAAAATAATTTTAAGATCGACCCCTACCCGAATGGAGATTGAGTACGGGCGGGGGAGATCCATTAGTGAAAAAGGCCAAGGCAATCTCACAAGACTCGATAAACAAAAAATAAATAAATAAATAAAAATAAAATAAAAATAAAATAAAATAAAGAAGAATGAAAATAAAATAAAAGAAAAAGAACATACCTGGCGAATCATGATACAAAACTCTACACTTGGGTTCTTACTCGGAGAACCTAACCTCTACAATCACTCGAGATGAGGTTCGAGGCGGATAACCTCGACCTCATCCTCCTCCTCATTAGCTCTTCCTATGTAGAGCTTCAACCTATGTCCATTCACTTTGAACATCTCTCCATCCTTCCCCTCAATAGTAACTGTGCCATAGGGGAAAACTTCCTTCACCACAAACGGTCCTGACCACCGGGACTTCAACTTACCTGGGAACAATCTCAAACGGGAATTGTACAGGAGTACTTGATCCCCACACTTAAAATCCTTGTTCCCCTTCAACTTCCTATCATGCAATGCCTTCATACGAGCCTTATAGTCATGAGTGTGCTCGTATGCATGATCTCTCAACTCCTCTAACTCGTGCAACTCCAGAAACCGTTTTCTCTTGGCCAAAGACATGTCAAGATTAACGGATCGTAATGCCCAATATGCACGGTGCTCTAACTCTACCGGGAGATGACACGCCTTCCCATAGATCATCCGAAATGGTGTAGAACCAGTCGGTGTCTTATAAGCCGTGCGGAAGGCCCAGAGTGCATCATCTAGCTTCTCAGCCCAATCAATCCTACTTGCCCCTACGGTTTTCTCTAAGATCCTCTTGATCCCTCTATTACTCACCTCCACTTGCCCACTTGTTTGCGGGTGATAGGCTGTAGCAAGCCGATGGGTGACCCCATAGCGTTGCAAAGCCTTCTCCATCAATGAATTACAGAAGTGGGTGCCTCTATCACTAACTAAGGCTTTTGGAGTACCGAAACGAGCAAACAACTTTCGTAGGAATCCCACTACAACTCTCGCGCTATTAGTGGGGGTAGGAAGTGCCTCCACCCACTTAGAAACGTAGTCTACAGCGACCAGAATGTACCTATTCCCACGAGACATAGGGAATGGTCCCATGAAATCAATACCCCAAAGATCGAAAACCTCACATGGATGCATAATATTCTGGGGCATCTCATCCCGGGACGAGATGTTGCCAACCCTTTGGCACCTATCACAACTCCTCACAAATGTGGCCGCATCCTTAAAGATGGTCGGCCAATAGAAACCCGCGTTAAACACCTTCCTCGCGGTCAACAAAACTCCATGATGGCCTCCCGTAGGGCCCTCGTGACAATGCCTCAACACATCTCTCAACTCCCTACCATCAACACACCTACGGACCACTTGGTCCGAGCCTATCCTAAAAAGATAAGGATCATCCCAAAGGTAATGCTTAACGTCCGCAAAGAATTTCTTCTTTTGCTGGTACGTTAGGTCCCCCCTCAGGAATCCATCAGCAAGATAGTTCGCAAAATCGGCGAACCAAGGCAACTCATCCTCCTTAGCTGTCAACACACACAAGAACTCATGGGGAAAGGCATCCCCAATATCTCTATCCTCACTCGACCTACTCTCCGGGTGCTCTAAACGAGACAAATGATCGGCCGCCACGTTCTCGGCGCCACTCTTCTGCCTCAACTCTATGTCAAACTCAGAAAGCAACAAGACCCACCGAATCAAACGCGGTTTAGCATCTTTCTTACTAAACAAAAACTTCAAAGCCGCGTGATCAGAGTAAACGATGGTCTTAGACAAAACAAGATAGGACCTAAACTTATCAAAAGCATAAACCACCGCCAGGAGCTCTTTCTCAGTGGTAGTGTAGTGCTCCTGTGCATCATTATGTGTCTTACTAGCATAATAAATCGGGTGGAAATGCTTATTGTGTCTTTGTCCTAAAACGGCCCCAACCGCGAAATCGCTCGCGTCACACATGAGCTCGAACGACAAGCTCCAATCGGGGGCCACCAGAATCGGGGCGCTAACTAACCTCTCCTTCAGAGTCTCAAATGCTCTCACACACTCCTCACTAAACTCAAAAGGCCTATCCTTTTCTAGGAGCTGAGTCATCGGTCTAGCAATCTTAGAAAAATCCTTAATGAACCTACGATAAAAACCTGCATGACCTAGAAAACTCCTAACAGACTTCACAGAAGTCGGCGGGGGTAAACGCGTAATGGTCTCTACCTTAGCTCTATCAACCTCTATCCCCGCTCGTGAAATCTTATGGCCTAACACTATGCCCTCCTTCACCATGAAGTGGCATTTCTCCCGGTTCAACTTCAACTTCGTCTCCTCACATCTAGCTAACATCCTCTCAAGATTCCCTAAACAGTGATCAAAAGAGCTCCCAAAAACTGAAAAGTCATCCATAAACACCTCCATGGAGCTCTCTATCATATCATGGAAAATAGCCACCATACATCTCTGAAAAGTAGCAGGAGCGTTGCACAGTCCAAAGGGCATGCGGCAATACGCAAAAGTCCCATAGGGGCATGTGAACGTGGTTTTCTCCTGATCCTCTGGTGCAATGGGGATCTGGAAATAACCTGAGAAACCATCAAGGAAGCAATAAAATTGCTGTCCTGACAAACGCTCGAGCATCTGATCAATGAATGGAAGGGGAAAGTGGTCCTTCCTGGTGGACTCATTCAGCCTCCTATAATCTATACACACCCTCCAACCTGTGACAGTACGCATAGGAATCAACTCACATCTCTCATTAGTCACAACTGTCATCCCTCCCTTCTTAAGGACAACATGGACTGGACTAACCCATGGTGAATCAGAAATTGGGTAAATAAGGCCGGCGTCAAGTAGCTTCAACACCTCCTTCTTCACCACCTCCTGCATGTTCGGGTTCAACCTCCGCTGAGGTTGCACCACGGGCTTAGAGCCATCCTCTAACAGAATCCTATGCGTGCAAAAGGAAGGGTGGATACCCTCAATGTCCACAAGCTTCCAAGCGATGGCATGCTTGTGTTCCTTAAGCACATCTAACAACTTCTTCTTCTCCTCCGCCGTCAAATCTGATGAAATGATGACGGGCAAACGTGACTCCTCATCCAGAAACGCATACTCAATATGATCGGGCAACTCCTTAAGCTCTAAAGACGGTGGGGTCTCTACTGATGGCCTCTCGACGGGCTCATCTCTCTCAATAGCTACGCTCTCCACAGACTCAATGGGGCTATCACTAGACCTAGGGTTCTGTCCTAACGGATAAGTCATCATCTCTATCCCGTGGTCCTCCCAACTCTCATCAACAGAATCTATCTCAGAACTACCCCTACAAAAATCACTCAAACTCTGACCAACATGAGACATAAAAGAGTCTAGGAAGTACAAAGTATCATCCTGAGCACCGGTGTGCTGCATAGACTCCTTCACACCGAAAGTCACGGTGTCAGTCCCTACACGAAGCGTAAGCTTACCGTCACAGACATCGATCAATGCCTTAGCGGTAGCAAGAAATGGGCGTCCTAGAATCAATGGAACTCTCTCATCCTCCTTCATGTCAAGGATCACAAAATCAACTGGAAATACGAACTTATCCACCTTCACCAAGACATTCTCTACGATCCCCCTAGGAAACTTAACTGACCGATCAGCTAACTGGATGCTCATGCGGGTAGGGACCGGATCACCAAGGCCTAGTCTACAGTAAATCGAATAAGGCATCAAATTAATGCTAGCACCAAGGTCAGCCAATGCATGACTCACAGACGAACTACCAAACAAGCAAGGAATAGTAAAACTACCCGGATCTGTCATCTTCTGGGGCAGTTTGTTCTGAACCACCGCAGAACACTTCTCACTCAAAGTCACTGTAGAAATCTCCTCAAGCTTCTTCTTGTTGGACAGGAGGTCCTTCAAGAATTTAGCATACTTAGGCATATGCTGTAATGCCTCAACAAATGGAAGATTCACCTTGAGTTGCTTAAACAAATCAAGGAAGTGACCATACTCCTTCTCATACTTCTGCTCAATCAACCTAGTGGGATAAGGAATTCTACCAAACTTCCTCTCAACTACCTTCTCCTTAGTAGGCTCCTCTGTCTGTGCTGTACTTGTTGGGCGCAGCCTAGGGTGCACATCGCCAGCAGGAGTCTCCACCTCAATCTCCTCATCAACCAGTTCCTCTACCTCAACTGGTTTCTCAACTTCCTTCCCTCTACCACTCCTAGTAGTCACTGCCTTAGCAGTGGCATTTGGGTTAACCTGGGTACTACTAGGGAATGATCCTGCGGGCCTCTCAGTCATCCTACTAGCCATCTCTCCTACTGTCCTCTCTAGACTCTGAATGGTGGAACCCTGATTCCTAAACATTAACTCAAACTCCTGGTTCTTCTTCTGCTGCTCCTGATGCCTAGCTTCACCTTGCATAACTAGAGTTTCTAAGAGTTTATTGGTTCTACTCTGACTCTCCTCACTTTTCTTAAGAAACTCACTCATCTCAGACTTAGACTCACCACTACTCTGCCCATTAGCAGGGGCCTGAAACAGACTCTGGCGGGGCTGGAATCCAGGAGGACCCCCGCTCCTCCAGTTTGAGGACTGGCGTGGCTGCCAACCTCGTCCCTGGTTCTGCATAAAACTCAACTCCTCCTCAGATCCTACGGGGCAATCAATCGTATCATGCCCACCTCTACACACCTCACACTTAGCAGAAATCTTAACTTGAATGTCTTTCATCATTTTCGCTAAGGACTCTACCTGGGCAGACAAGGCTATGCTAGAATCTACGGAATGAATACCAGCGAGGGCAGCAGTAACGCCCCCAGAGCCAGGCTCAATATAAGTGCTAGAGGCAAGATCCTCTATCATCTCGAGACAAGCAGCAGCGGTTTTAGTTTTCATCATGTTATCGCCTGCTGTGGAGTCAAGGAGTCTCTTAGTCGCATTAGAAACTCCGTTATAGAACGTCTCAATGACCCTCCATTCCTCAAGACCATGACTAGGGCACTTATTCAGAAGTCCCTTGAAGCGGTCCCAGGTCTCCTTAAAAGACTCCCCCGGCTGCTCAGTGAAAGCATAAATGAGGTTCCTAAGACGAGCAGTCTTAGCTGGGGAGAAGTACTTCTGAAGGAATTTGGTCTGAAGATCAGTCCAGGTGGTAATGGCTCCCTGTGGGAGGGAGTCTAACCAAACAGCGGCCTGATCAGCGAGAGAAAATGGGAATAACCGAAGATTAATGGCGTCCTCAGTAACGCCATTCAGCTGGAAGGTGCTACAGACCCTACCAAACCTAGTCAGATGAGCATGCGGATCCTCATCACGCAATCCATGAAATTGAACCGAGTGGGAAATGGTGTTAATCAGAGTAGGTGGGATGGTCCAGTTGTTCGCCTCGACAGTGGGAAGAGTGATGCTAGAGCGAACGGTGGTGGGTGAATCACTAATGTGCTCATGAACAGTCCTAGTGTCAGCCATAACTAAAACAGAATCAAGATCAGAAAGAGGTACCTGTGGCTGGCGTAAGCGACGGTGGAACTCTCGTTCGGGCTCAGAGAATGGTGTAATATCAGGTGGGCCCGAGGAACGTGTGTGCATACACTGAAAAAGGGAGTGGAAAGAGCACAAATCACACACACGCCGAAAGAAAGACTAAACAGACAAACTACCAAAAACAGGTAACACAGTAGGCAAATTAAACTAGCAAACAAGAAAAACAATTAATCCTAAGCACACAAACTAACAAGCAAGCAAGCACACAAAGCAAAACAAAATATATATATAAATATTGATTTTTTTTTTATAAATTTAAGTAAAAAAAAATTAAAAATTAAAAATAATAATAGAAATAAAAGCAGTAAAAGTGACTAAATCCCCGACTCGGGCCGTCCTCGAAATCGCAATAGTGTCCCCGGCAACGGCGCCAAAAACTTGATGCGTGAAATGTGTGATAAATATATAATTTAAGTCCAATTAATTTCAAAACAACTTTTAAATGGGAAATACCCACTAAACCACACACTACCGGCAAGTGTACCGGTCGAAAGTAGTAAAGTAAATAAGTCCGAGTATCGAATCGTGGACACTGTAATAGCGGCTCTCGGTACTAAGCTTTCGTCGAGTCCTAGTCTAATAAATTGGAGTGATGGTGATTTAATTAACTACTAAAAAAAATATATATATATATATATATATATATATATATATATATAAAATTAAAGTAAATAAAATGCAAACATCTCAAACAAAGCAACGAACAAGTAGAACTGGATGAGATCAAATAATGAGAAAATGGCTACCTAGGTAAGAATCAAGGTGACTGACGTATAGCCCTCGGGATTGGATAAATGGGTTTTGGCTACCGGGATCTTAAGATACACTAAACTAGACCAACACTGGAACGCGAATCACTCTCCAACATGTCGCAATACTGAATCTAGGGAAGTGTGCAAACTCACCGGTCTCGGGTTCGGATCACCTCCCGGTCTCTCCAAACTATGCTAAGGTATCCTAAATCTGAATGTCCTCTCGGCCCCCTCAGAAACAATACATCCAGGATGTGTAAGGGATGCAAGGGATAGTAATTCTAACAGGTTTCTAACACATGGTGCTAACAAAACAGGCACGCTAGGGGTGACTCACTCTCGTGCAGACCACGGTCCCGAATACCTACCAAGCTAGACACACTGACACCTAATCTCCTCTCGGTCTCAAAGGTGGTAGAATGCTAAATTACCGAATAATTAATTAACTTGTTTCTAGGGTTTACTACGTCTAGCAACCTCAAAATATATCAAAAACACCAAGTCTAAGATACTAACAAAATCCTAGATCAAAAGATACAAAATCAATTTAACTAGAATTAAGCGAAACAAAAATTAATATTCAGATATTAAGCACGCGTATACAAAAGAAACCTTATTAGAAAACCTTTACCAAAACATTATCCAAAACATTATATAAATCCAACCCGAAAATTATTATTCAGTTGTCACCCATCATCAATACCTAGGTAGCACTAAAAGTTTAGCCACTCATAGTCATGGAAAGCGATGAAAACATAGGTTCAAAATAAAAATAAAACATAGTAGCAAGTAGTTGAAAACACAAAGTAATCAAAAACCAAAACTAGTGTTTTAGATAAACAAACCCAAGCCGTCCTCTCCTTAAAAATTGCCTCTCCAATAATAATATTGATGTCTGCTTGCGGCGCTTGTTCTGACTTCTTTTGCCGCTGTATGAATTGCCTCGATAATCTTTCTTTTTTGCGGCGCTGATAATCCCTCAATGTTGTGCCCTTGACTTCCTCCTCTTTATATGTTATAATATGTGCCCCTTTATAATGATTGGCGTAGGGTTTTTTTAATCAAAATTGGGTTTCAATTTCTTTGTCTTTTGTGTTAGCAAACAAACGATCCAAATCAATTGGACTTTAAGTCCATAATATTATTATTATTATTATTATTATTATTATTATTATTATTATTATTATTATTATTATTATTATTATTATTATTATTATTATTATTATTAGTAGTAGTAGTAGTAGTAGTAGTAGCGGTAGTATACCCCAAGCTCGCATCTCAGGTGTTCTTGGCTCGACCAAAAATTCCCGTTTACGCTCCAACGACCATGACCACCTGCTCTCAAGTGTTCGTGTCCCGATTAGAAATCATTCGTTTTGAGCTCATTTTCTCCAAACACCTATAGAATAATAAAATAAATAGATAAATAATAAAAACGACTCAAGACTAATAAAAATCTAATTAAACGCTAAAATAAATAAAATAGATAGGTACAAGCCTAAAACTAATAAAACACTAATAAAAGGACTCGAAAATGACTACAAATTACAAAGGAAATTAGATGTGTTTTGCAACACATCAGTCTCTCTAATCACGAAACACCTAACGGTATCAAGGGGTGAATCTAATCCTAAAGGTAAATGTTTGGGAAAGCGGATAAAAAGGATACCGGGAAAGAAATTCACTCTCGTGCAATATCTAACCAAATAAACCAATAAATCCTAACAAACCCACAACCTATCTCCTCTCGGTCTCAAGGTAGGTGACAAACCCAAAACGATGTTAAATACGCAATTTCTAGATCCTAAGTCAACAAGTCAACCCATCAAATCATCACACAAAGCAAATGATAAAAATATGCGACTTTTTAGTTTAAAAACACCAAGTAAATAAACCATAGCCACAAATGAATCTAAAACTATAACGCAAACATCATCCGGGTAATAAATCACAACAAAAACCAATAAAGCTTAGATTTTTATACATAAACGAGTCAAAACGGGTAGCCAAATACCAAAAGAAATCAACTAAAATCAAGATACATCCCAAGTCTAGACAACCATATAAATCTAGCCAACCATAGTAATGAAATAAATAAAAATAAGTCTAAAAGGTTCACAAAGAAAAATCATACCGAGACCAAAAAAATACCAAACCGATAAGCACCGTAGTCGCCGCCCCTCTTTGTGACCTTTGAGCTCCCAAAATATTAATTTCTTTTTTTTTTCGAGACCTCAACTAATCCTTTATTATTATTACTATATATATATTTTTGTTGTAATAAATGTTGCTCCCCAAAATCTTTTCAACGTCACTGTGCTGCTTTATTCTTTTTCTTTTTGTTGTGACCTTTCGCCTCCTCTATCTTGATTCCTCGTACAGCTCCACTTTTTCATTTATATCTTGTGCTAAGTGATACCCTATTTTTTGTCAAGTGGGCCGAGCCCATCCTTTTCATTATGCATATTGTGGGCTGCTCATTCTAAACCCAGTTCATTAATTTGCACAGCCCAACTAGTAATTATATCTTAGAGTTCAGTCCAATTTGGTTGTAGCCTATTTTGCTCCATCTCGTTTGGGCCCTGACCCATTAGTTCCTACACCACAAAAGTTTAAATAAGAGACTAGCTAAATTAAATATTTAATTAGATGGCCCGTTAAAATATTTAAAATTTAGTGCGTCTCAAGATTAATTCAAACGCGTCATTTTAGCTCGTTCTCTCTTAATATTTTAAGGTTTCACAATCTGGTTTTAAAAATGGAATGACCAAGCTAAACCACGCAACACGGCAGTGTACCGGTCGTAGTGTAGTAAAGTCGGTAAGACCAAGTATCAATCCGTGGACACTGATATGCAGCCCTCGATACTAAACCTCTATCAAGTCCTAATCTAGATAAAAGAGCATGATTTTTTTTTTTTTAACTAAAAGATAACTAGAACAATAAACAAATAAAATAAGACAAGAAATAAACAAGCAGGAAGGACGAGAGATCGGAGAGAAAACGCTCACGAAAGAGGAATCAGAAATGGAGAGGATGGTTGCCTAGACTGGGAATCCTACTGATAAAGCTGAAAGCTAACGGGTTATGGACACTCGAATGACTACCGGGATCTACGGGTATAACCAACTCGGGAAACACTATAGTATCTAGATCTCCTCTCGGTCTCACTAGCACACTAAATGAAATCCTAAGCAGTGTGAAGCTCACCGGGTAAAGAATGGATCACGTCTCGGTCTCACCAAACATAAAAGTTTACGCACCCAAAGATTAGATCTCCTCTCGGTCTCACTAATCACGAAACACCTAACGGTATCAAAGGGTGAATCTAATCCTAAAGGTAAATGTTTGGGAAAGCGGATAAAAAGGATACCGGGAAAGAAATTCACTCTCGTGCAATATCTAACCAAATAAACCAATAAATCCTAACAAACCCACAACCTATCTCCTCTCGGTCTCAAGGTAGGTGACAAACCCAAAACGATGTTAAATACGCAATTTCTAGATCCTAAGTCAACAAGTCAACCCATCAAATCATCACACAAAGCAAATGATAAAAATATGCGACTTTTTAGTTTAAAAACACCAAGTAAATAAACCATAGCCACAAATGAATCTAAAACTATAACGCAAACATCATCCGGGTAATAAATCACAACAAAAACCAATAAAGCTTAGATTTTTATACATAAACGAGTCAAAACGGGTAGCCAAATACCAAAAGAAATCAACTAAAATCAAGATACATCCCAAGTCTAGACAACCATATAAATCTAGCCAACCATAGTAATGAAATAAATAAAAATAAGTCTAAAAGGTTCACAAAGAAAAATCATACCGAGACCAAAAAAATACCAAACCGATAAGCACCGTAGTCGCCGCCCCTCTTTGTGACCTTTGAGCTCCCAAAATATTAATTTCTTTTTTTTTTCGAGACCTCAACTAATCCTTTATTATTATTACTATATATATATTTTTGTTGTAATAAATGTTGCTCCCCAAAATCTTTTCAACGTCACTGTGCTGCTTTATTCTTTTTCTTTTTGTTGTGACCTTTCGCCTCCTCTATCTTGATTCCTCGTACAGCTCCACTTTTTCATTTATATCTTGTGCTAAGTGATACCCTATTTTTTGTCAAGTGGGCCGAGCCCATCCTTTTCATTATGCATATTGTGGGCTGCTCATTCTAAACCCAGTTCATTAATTTGCACAGCCCAACTAGTAATTATATCTTAGAGTTCAGTCCAATTTGGTTGTAGCCTATTTTGCTCCATCTCGTTTGGGCCCTGACCCATTAGTTCCTACACCACAAAAGTTTAAATAAGAGACTAGCTAAATTAAATATTTAATTAGATGGCCCGTTAAAATATTTAAAATTTAGTGCGTCTCAAGATTAATTCAAACGCGTCATTTTAGCTCGTTCTCTCTTAATATTTTAAGGTTTCACAATCTGGTTTTAAAAATGGAATGACCAAGCTAAACCACGCAACACGGCAGTGTACCGGTCGTAGTGTAGTAAAGTCGGTAAGACCAAGTATCAATCCGTGGACACTGATATGCAGCCCTCGATACTAAACCTCTATCAAGTCCTAATCTAGATAAAAGAGCATGATTTTTTTTTTTTAACTAAAAGATAACTAGAACAATAAACAAATAAAATAAGACAAGAAATAAACAAGCAGGAAGGACGAGAGATCGGAGAGAAAACGCTCACGAAAGAGGAATCAGAAATTGAGAGGATGGTTGCCTAGACTGGGAATCCTACTGATAAAGCTGAAAGCTAACGGGTTATGGACACTCGAATGACTACCGGGATCTACGGGTATAACCAACTCGGGAAACACTATAGTATCTAGATCTCCTCTCGGTCTCACTAGCACACTAAATGAAATCCTAAGCAGTGTGAAGCTCACCGGGTAAAGAATGGATCACGTCTCGGTCTCACCAAACATAAAAGTTTACGCACCCAAAGATTAGATCTCCTCTCGGTCTCACTAATCACGAAACACCTAACGGTATCAAAGGGTGAATCTAATCCTAAAGGTAAATGTTTGGGAAAGCGGATAAAAAGGATACCGGGAAAGAAATTCACTCTCGTGCAATATCTAACCAAATAAACCAATAAATCCTAACAAACCCACAACCTATCTCCTCTCGGTCTCAAGGTAGGTGACAAACCCAAAACGATGTTAAATACGCAATTTCTAGATCCTAAGTCAACAAGTCAACCCATCAAATCATCACACAAAGCAAATGATAAAAATATGCGACTTTTTAGTTTAAAAACACCAAGTAAATAAACCATAGCCACAAATGAATCTAAAACTATAACGCAAACATCATCCGGGTAATAAATCACAACAAAAACCAATAAAGCTTAGATTTTTATACATAAACGAGTCAAAACGGGTAGCCAAATACCAAAAGAAATCAACTAAAATCAAGATACATCCCAAGTCTAGACAACCATATAAATCTAGCCAACCATAGTAATGAAATAAATAAAAATAAGTCTAAAAGGTTCACAAAGAAAAATCATACCGAGACCAAAAAAATACCAAACCGATAAGCACCGTAGTCGCCGCCCCTCTTTGTGACCTTTGAGCTCCCAAAATATTAATTTCTTTTTTTTTTCGAGACCTCAACTAATCCTTTATTATTATTACTATATATATATTTTTGTTGTAATAAATGTTGCTCCCCAAAATCTTTTCAACGTCACTGTGCTGCTTTATTCTTTTTCTTTTTGTTGTGACCTTTCGCCTCCTCTATCTTGATTCCTCGTACAGCTCCACTTTTTCATTTATATCTTGTGCTAAGTGATACCCTATTTTTTGTCAAGTGGGCCGAGCCCATCCTTTTCATTATGCATATTGTGGGCTGCTCATTCTAAACCCAGTTCATTAATTTGCACAGCCCAACTAGTAATTATATCTTAGAGTTCAGTCCAATTTGGTTGTAGCCTATTTTGCTCCATCTCGTTTGGGCCCTGACCCATTAGTTCCTACACCACAAAAGTTTAAATAAGAGACTAGCTAAATTAAATATTTAATTAGATGGCCCGTTAAAATATTTAAAATTTAGTGCGTCTCAAGATTAATTCAAACGCGTCATTTTAGCTCGTTCTCTCTTAATATTTTAAGGTTTCACAATCTGGTTTTAAAAATGGAATGACCAAGCTAAACCACGCAACACGGCAGTGTACCGGTCGTAGTGTAGTAAAATCGGTAAGACCAAGTATCAATCCGTGGACACTGATATGCAGCCCTCGATACTAAACCTCTATCGAGTCCTAATCTAGATAAAAGAGCATGATTTTTTTTTTAACTAAAAGATAACTAGAACAATAAACAAATAAAATAAGACAAGAAATAAACAAGCAGGAAGGACGAGAGATCGGAGAGAAAACGCTCACGAAAGAGGAATCAGAAATGGAGAGGATGGTTGCCTAGACTGGGAATCCTACTGATAAAGCTGAAAGCTAACGGGTTATGGACACTCGAATGACTACCGGGATCTACGGGTATAACCAACTCGGGAAACACTATAGTATCTAGATCTCCTCTCGGTCTCACTAGCACACTAAATGAAATCCTAAGCAGTGTGAAGCTCACCGGGTAAAGAATGGATCACCTCTCGGTCTCACCAAACATAAAAGTTTACGCACCCAAAGATTAGATCTCCTCTCGGTCTCACTAATCACGAAACACCTAACGGTATCAAGGGGTGAATCTAATCCTAAAGGTAAATGTTTGGGAAAGCGGATAAAAAGGATACCGGGAAAGAAATTCACTCTCGTGCAATATCTAACCAAATAAACCAATAAATCCTAACAAACCCACAACCTATCTCCTCTCGGTCTCAAGGTAGGTGACAAACCCAAAACGATGTTAAATACGCAATTTCTAGATCCTAAGTCAACAAGTCAACCCATCAAATCATCACACAAAGCAAATGATAAAAATATGCGACTTTTTAGTTTAAAAACACCAAGTAAATAAACCATAGCCACAAATGAATCTAAAAATATAACGCAAACATCATCCGGGTAATAAATCACAACAAAAACCAATAAAGTTTAGATTTTTATACATAAACGAGTCAAAACGGGTAGCCAAATACCAAAAGAAATCAACTAAAATCAAGATACATCCCAAGTCTAGACAACCATATAAATCTAGCCAACCATAGTAATGAAATAAATAAAAATAAGTCTAAAAGGTTCACAAAGAAAAATCATACCGAGACCAAAAAAATACCAAACCGATAAGCACCGTAGTCGCCGCCCCTCTTTGTGACCTTTGAGCTCCCAAAATATTAATTTCTTTTTTTTTTCGAGAGCTCAACTAATCCTTTATTATTATTACTATATATATATTTTTGTTGTAATAAATGTTGCTCCCCAAAATCTTTTCAACGTCACTGTGCTGCTTTATTCTTTTTCTTTTTGTTGTGACCTTTCGCCTCCTCTATCTTGATTCCTCGTACAGCTCCACTTTTTCATTTATATCTTGTGCTAAGTGATACCCTATTTTTTGTCAAGTGGGCCGAGCCCATCCTTTTCATTATGCATATTGTGGGCTGCTCATTCTAAACCCAGTTCATTAATTTGCACAGCCCAACTAGTAATTATATCTTAGAGTTCAGTCCAATTTGGTTGTAGCCTATTTTGCTCCATCTCGTTTGGGCCCTGACCCATTAGTTCCTACACCACAAAAGTTTAAATAAGAGACTAGCTAAATTAAATATTTAATTAGATGGCCCGTTAAAATATTTAAAATTTAGTGCGTCTCAAGATTAATTCAAACGCGCCATTTTAGCTCGTTCTCTCTTAAACCCTTTAAATGGCTAATACGAACTAAAACCGAGTAATATTTAATAAAAACTAACTCAAATATTAATTAAAATGTTAAGAATGTTGATATAAATATATGTATATTTTAGAGCGTATCAAACATCCCCACACTTATTCATTTGCTTGTCCCTAAGCAAATATCAAACAACACATCATACCCACACTTAGACCAGAAACGACTAACATCTAGCAAAGCCTAAGCAAGCCACAAATCCTAAGGACACAAAGAAATCACAAGACTTACAACGGTCAAGAAGCATATGGTCCAACTAGCCAAATGTGATACCATTTTTTTTTTTTTTTTTTTTTAAACATGGGATTACCTAATCAAGCTTCACTCCCCATCAAGATTCCAACCAAACCAAGCTATTACCCCTCACAAAGATCACTCAACTCTCGGTGTATATCAATAATAAAAGTGATCTCTCAATACCTAAACATGAAGCTTGAAACACATAGGCTTGTACAAGGATCAAATCTCCACCTAAATGCTTGGACCGACACTAATCAAGAGGACTTATGGGTAGGCTAGGGCTAAGGGTAGGATATATTTGGGAAAAGTGGCTAAAAAGAAAATAAAGATGAAAAATCCGGAAAAATAAACTCAAAACATAAAAGTAACTAAGATGGGTAATTTTGACCCATATCTAACTTATTCCATTCTTTTTTTTTTCTTTTTACTCAACAATTTATTTTTGTACAACTCAAACAACTCGCTTTCTCTTTTTTTTTTTTCTTTTTTTTTCTTTTTTTTTCAACTTTTTTTTTTTCTTTTCTTTTTTTAACTCAACATAACTATTTTTTCAACAACTAAACTAGAACTCAAAACCGGATACAAAAATAAAAGTGGCACATAGGGTAGACAAACGAAAGGGGAGAAAGGCTCAAAGTGGCGACTAAGGGTGTATCGAAGGGGTCAAAAAAAATGAAAAACAAAAAGAAAGAAAAAGGCTAAAATGTGGGTGATCCTAAATGCCTCTATCACGCTAATGCCAAGTCCAAAACCAAGGTCTAAAAATGTATCATGATGCACAAGTTCTGTAATCAAACGACATGTAGGTAGCACTCAACAAATGAAAGTGAATATCATAATAATCAAATAGGATCAAATCCTCACTATCAAGTGCGGGAATGGGATGTCGGTAAAAGCCAAGAGTGGTCTTCCTAAATCAGGTTTGTTCCACTATCATAAGTATCCCAAAAACCTTTTTACTTCAAAAACCGACTAGCTGGACCTACTTTACTATCGCGCAACTTAAAGAAATCCCGTGCCCCCAAGAAATGCAAACCCACATCGACCCGCCTTCAGCTTACGTTTTACAATGGTTAAGGCGTGTCTTCTGTGTGTAATCAATCTCCTCGGGACTTGCAAAAACTTTTATTATTTCTTTTTGTATTTTTCAAAAATTTTCACTTTATTTTTTAGATTTTTTTTTTCATTTTTTTTTCTTTGAATTTTTTTTCATTTTTTTTGAAAATATAGATTTTTTTTTTTGAAAATATAAATTTTATTTATTTACTCCATCCCCACACTTAAAACGCACATTGTCCCCAATGTGTGTCAAAAGTGGCTAACATAAACTAAAATAAGAAAAGGATAAAGGAAAACTGATACTCCCCTGACAAAAATGCGATGAGCTGATATGTGGGAGCATCCTAAAAACGTGTAACTGCCGGCTCGATCAAGCATAACCAAATAATAACCTGCATGACAACTCAAATGCTCGCGAATCGCGACAAACACAAAGAAACAAACCGTTAATAATAATAATATGGCTTGAAAACAATCTCCCCCGAATGGAGATTGAGTACGAGGGAGATGTTTCTACACCATTTTTTTTTTTTTTTTTTGCAATTTTAATATGTAAACTCAAAATAAAGAAAAGCAAAAAATAAAATAGAAATAAGCTTAACTAATATGTACACTCGGGTAAACACCCGAGAACGAACCTCAACGACAAATCAATCAGCGGGGAGGTCAAGGTAGACTGCCTCGACCTTGCGTTCCTCAACCGGGCCACCAACATACAACTTCAGCCTGTGCCCATTCACCTTGAATGCAGCCCCATCTGTCCCCTCAATCTCAATTGTCCCATATGGGAACACATCTCGAACCGTGAACGGTCCCGACCAACGGGATTTCAATTTCCCGGGAAACAATCTCAAACGGGAGTTATATAAGAGCACCTTATCCCCACACTTGAAGTCTTTCACATCCTTCAAGTGTCTATCATGAAGCTCCTTCATGTGCTCTTTATACCCCCACGAACGCGCGTACGCCTCATCGCGCAACTCATCCAACTCATGAAGCTGAAGAAACCGGTGTTGGCCCGCGCTAGACATGTCCAAATTGACTGTCTTCAAAGCCCAATAAGCGCGGTGCTCCAACTCGACCGGTAGATGGCACGCTTTCCCATAGATCAAACGAAATGGAGTAGTACCGATAGGTGCCTTAAACGCGGTACGGAAAGCCCAAAGTGCGTCATCTAACTTGTCGGACCAATCTGACCTGTTGTGACCGACAGTTTTCTCCAGAATGCGCTTGATACCCCTATTCGAGACCTCCACTTGCCCACTCGTCTGTGGATGATAGGCAGTCGAAAGTCGGTGTGTGACACCATAGCGCTTCAACACCTTCTCCATCTGGGCATTACAAAAGTGGGTGCCTCTATCACTGATCAAGGCTTTGGGGGTACCAAAGCGTGCAAACAACTTCTTCAAAAATCTCACAACAACTCTCGCGTCATTAGTGGGCAAGGCCTGTGCCTCCACCCACTTGGAAACATAATCAACCGCGACAAGAATATACTTGTTCCCTCGTGAAGACGGGAACGGCCCCATAAAATCAATCCCCCATATATCAAAAATCTCAACAACCTGAATGGGGTTCTGGGGCATCTCATCCCTCGATGAGACATTGCCAACCCTCTGGCATGCATCACAACTCCTAACATACTCATGAGCATCCCTAAACACAGTCGGCCAATAAAAGCCCGAATCAAATACCTTCTTCGCGGTGTAGGTAGCTCCATGGTGGCCACCAGCTGGTCCCTCGTGGCAATGCTTAAGGATCTCCCTCGCCTCATCACCATACACACATCTCCTAATAACCTGGTCTGCACCGATGCGAAACAAATACGGATCCTCCCATAAGTAATGCTTGACATCCGCAAAGAATTTCTTCTTTTGCTGAAATGTCATGCCCTTCACAAGGACATCACTAGATAAATAGTTCGCAAAATCGGCGAACCATGGGAATCCCTCGTCCTGAGCGCTCACAAACAACAGACACTCGTGAGGGAAGCTGTCACCAATAGCCTCCTCTCTCATCTCCTCACGAGTAGGGTCCTCAAGTCGGGACAAGTGATCTGCTGCAACGTTCTCCGCACCCTTCTTATCTTTAATCTCAATATCAAACTCTGTAAGCAACAAGATCCATCGAATTAAACGTGGCTTAGCATCTTTCTTGGCAAACAAATGCCTCAATGCTGCATGATCCGTATAAACGATGGTCTTTGAGAGAACAAGATATGATCTAAACTTATCAAACGCAAAAACTACCGCTAGAAGCTCTTTCTCAGTAGTGGTATAATTCTCTTGAGCATCATTAAGAGTCTTACTAGCGTAGTATATGGGGTGAAAATGCTTCTCTCTCCTCTGCCCCAAAACTGCCCCCACTGCGAAATCACTCGCATCACACATGAGCACAAACGGTAAGCTCCAATCCGGGGCAATAAGAATGGGGGCACTCACCAACTTCTCCTTCAGCGTCTCAAACGCCCTCATACAATCCTCAGAGAATACAAATGGTGTATCCTTCTCCAACAGCTGGGTCATCGGCCTCGCAATTTTAGAAAAATCGCGAATAAAACGGCGGTAAAAGCCCGCATGGCCTAGGAAGCTCCTAATAGATTTCACATTCGTCGGTGGCGGGAGCTTGGAAATGGTCTCAATCTTGGCCCTATCGACCTCAAGCCCTGCCTGTGAAATCTTGTGACCCAGCACAATCCCCTCGCGTACCATGAAATGGCACTTCTCCCAATTTAACATTAAATTGGTCTCCTCACATCTCGCCAACATGCAATCCAAATTCTTCAGACAATGATCAAAGGAACTCCCAAATACAGAAAAATCATCCATGAACACCTCCATGGAGTCCTCGATCATGTCATGAAAAATCGCAACCATACACCTCAGGAAAGTCGCTGGAGCGTTACATAATCCAAAAGGCATGCGTCGGTACGCAAATGTGCCATAAGGACATGTAAACGTGGTCTTTTCCTGATCCTCTGGTGCAATGGGGATCTGGAAATAACCTGAAAAGCCATCAAGAAAGCAGTAGAACTGCTGTCCCGATAGACGCTCTAACATCTGATCAATAAACGGCAGAGGGAAATGATCCTTGCGAGTTGCATCATTCAATCGACGGTAGTCGATGCACACTCGCCAACCGGTGACAGTCCTGGTGGGGATGAGTTCGTTCTTCTCATTTGTCACCACCGTCATCCCACCCTTCTTGGGGACGACCTGAATTGGACTGACCCATGCAGAATCAGAAATAGGATAGATGAGGCCTGCATCGAGCAATTTGATGACCTCATTCTTAACCACCTCCTGCATATGTGGGTTCAATCTACGCTGTGGCTGAACCACCGGTTTGTATTCCTCCTCCATCAATATCTTATGCGTGCAAAAGGAAGGGTTGATACCCTTTATGTCCATCAGCTTCCATGCAATCGCCTGCTTGTGCGATCTCAGCACAACTAACAACCTCGCCCTCTCCTCTTCCGTTAATTCAGATGAAACAATGACGGGCAACTGAGAACCCTCATCAAGATATGCGTACTCAAGATGGGATGGTAGCTCTTTAAGCTCCAAGGATGGGGGTTTCTCAACAGATGGCCTCTCCTGAGGCTCCTCCCTCTCAATCACCTCGAAAACCTCCGGTACCGAGGGAGGGTCACTAGTCGAAGGACTAGGATCAGAAACAACACTCACCACCCCTGCTGGTGGTGCCTCACCTCCGCATATCCCGCTCAAAACGCTACCGACATGAGACATGATAGTATCAATGAAGTATAAAGTGTCGTCATGGTCGGCCGTGTGCCTCATCGACCTATTGATATCAAAGGTGACTGTGTCATCATCTACACGAAGTGTGAGCTTACCGTCGAAGACATCAATCAATGCTCTCCCGGTAGCTAGAAATGGTCGACCTAAGATCAGAGGGACATTCGCATCCTCATCCATGTCGAGGATAACGAAATCAACGGGAAAGACGAACTTGTCAACTTTAACAAGCATGTTCTCCACAATCCCCCGTGGATACTTGACCGTGCGGTCGGCTAACTGAATGCTCATACGGGTGGGAGATGGCTCTCCTAAGTTTAGCTTAGCAAAAACAGAATATGGCATGAGGTTTATGCTAGCACCTAGGTCAGCTAAAGCATTACTCACTGAAAGATTCCCGATCAGACAAGGGATAGTGAAACTACCCGGATCAGTCATCTTCTGTGGGACCTTGTTCTGCACGACTGCAGAACACTCCTCACTAAGAGTAACAGTAGATAACTCCTCCAACTTTTTCTTATTCGTCAGAAGATCCTTCAAAAACTTCGCGTACTTCGGCATATGTGTCAATGCCTCAACAAAAGGAAGGTTCACATGGAGTTGCTTGAACAACTCAAGGAACCTACTATACTGCTCCGTATCACGCTCTCTCCTCAATCTGCCCGGGTATGGAACTGGAGGTGTGTAAACTCTCACGGGCTCCTTTTGCTTCTGCTGCTCTGTGGGAGACTCCTGGGACTGTGCGGTACTTGCTGGGACTCGCCTAGTAGGGTGCACCTCGCCCTGGACCTCCATCTCAACCTCCTCATCGATCGGCTCCTGAACAACTGCCGGCTCGATCTCAACGGCTCCTCTACCGCTCCTGGTGGTAACTGCCATCACCTGATCTTTTGGATTCTTCTCTGTGTTGCTCGGTAGACCTCCAGCTTGCCTCTCATTCAGACGCTCTGCTAACTGACCAACAGTCCTCTCGAGATTCTGCATCGCGGTACTCTGACTCTTCATGAAAGCCTCGTGCTCCCTGAATGTCGTCTGAGTCTCCTGGTATCTCTTTTCATCACGAGCCATGAACTGTGTCATCAACTGCGACTGCTGGGCCATCATGTCCTCTAGAGTGGGTTTCTTCTCTCCTCCACTCGGGCCCACATCCTGTCGGGGCTGCTGAAATAAACTCTCACGCTGAGATCTTAGTGGGAACCCCGGTGGGTTTCCACTCTTCCAACTAAAGCCGGGATGATTCTTCCAACCAGAATTGTAATTATTACCATACGAAGTCTGGTTTGGATTCTGAACATAATCAACCTGCTCCTGATGCGCAACAACATCTACTGGACACGCGACCGTGTCATGCCCTCCTCGACATACCTCGCACTTCTGCTCGCTCTTCTTCTGCATATCCTTCATCATCTTCGTAAGAGCCTCGACCTGAGCTGCCAACAAAGTGGTGGGGTCAACCGTGTGAACTCCTCTCTGAGCGGGTGCAGCTGGAGTAGTGTCCCTAGACTCCCTATTCTGATAGCTGCGCATAGCTATCTCCTCAAAAAGCTGAACGCATTCAGTGGGATCTTTGGTGTTCAACAAATTGCCACCAGCTATAGTGTCGAGCTTGTCCCTGGTAGCCAAAGTCGTACCATGATAGAACTTCTCGACCAATGCCCAGTCCTCCATCCCGTGATTAGGACACCTGTTCAACAAATCCTTAAAACGCTCCCACGTCTCATCAAACGACTCATCAGCACGCTGCCGATACTCCTGGATCATAGTCCTCAAATGAGCAGTCTTGGAAGCAGGAAAATATTTGTTTAGGAACTTCTCCTGCATCTCCTCCCAAGTACGAATGGAACCTGCTGGAAGGGACTCCAACCAGCTCTGGGCACGATCAACTAAAGAGAATGGAAACAAACGCAACTTACACGCGTCCTCTGTCATGGTATTGATTTGAAACGTGTCACAGAGACGATAAAATCGAGAAAGATGAGCGTTTGGGTCCTCATTTGGCAACCCATGAAAAACACAAGTAGTCGAAATCAACGATATGATCTGGGGTGGAATCTGCCAGTTGTTTGCCTCGACAGCGGGTCGGGCAATACTGGACCTAGCGGCACCCGTGATGGGTCTCGCATAATCTTCTACCACACGGCGTGGTCGCTCCTCAGCCATGGTGATATCTGGCTCAATCGCTAACTCCTCAGCTACAGTAGATGCCTCTGGCGCAAGGGCGGCGTCCGTCTGGAATAACCACGCAAGACCGAAATCCTGCTCGTGCTCCGTATCTGGTGCTAGATGCTCTACAACACGGTGTCGCCTCCTACTGCGAAAAACACGCTCTGGTTCTAAAAATGCAGATAACTCAGCTGGTCCCTGTGAACGGGTGTGTCGCATGCACTGACAAGATAAAACGGTAAAATCACAACTAATAAACGAAAATAAATTAAAATAAAATAAAATAAACGACTACTCTAACACGTAAAAACCAAACTCATACAAAAGCAACAAGTAAACTAAGGCACGTAGAACAACCTAAAATAAAATAAGAACTAAAAACACGACTAAACTAAAGCGGATATAAACAGAGAATGAATGACTAGATCCCCGACTCGGGTCATTCTCGAAGTCGCCAGTGTCCCCGGCAACGGCGCCAAAAACTGATTGCTGCGGTTTATATATAAAAATATTTTAAGGTTTCACAATCTGGTTTTAAAAATGGAATGACCAAGCTAAACCACGCAACACGGCAGTGTACCGGTCGTAGTGTAGTAAAGTCGGTAAGACCAAGTATCAATCCGTGGACACTGTGTCACACCACGTCTAAGGCGGAAACACGTGGCGCGACGGTTCAAAAGTATTAAGCCAAGATTAATGCAAAGCACAATATTAATTAGAAAACGGGCATTTATTCAATGCTAATAATCATGTCAAATTATTCATACATAATTATAAATTGTTTTCGAAAATGATAAAGAGGCTTCTCCCTTTATCCCTAAATCCATGGAATAAAGAGATAAGACCCCGTCACGACATTCCCAACGCCCAATTTGGAGACATCCCCGACCCTGCTCGCCATGCTAACTTCCATCAATCAATTACCTGAAAGATATGTTTGAAAATCGTCAATATATAAATATTGGTGAGTTCACAGGTTTTAATTTCATAAATCTTTATAGAGTGGGAATATCCTTGTTATGACATTTATAGGAGTTGCAAGGTCCTACAATTTACTTGAGCCTATAACCAAACCAAGACAATTAATAATGCCCCCGCCCAAAGTCGTTACTCGGTATTTCTACGACTTTATTTCAGAATAAGTGCACCCTAGGCATACGCCGATGCATAATCGACGCTATCGATTAGGGGTGGGCCTTGTCAGGCACCAATAGTACTATCCAAATATCCCTTTGGTTTCTCATTCCTGAATAAATGATTATAGTGGGGAGGTCTCAACCCCGAGTGGCGATCTTTACTCAAGTATCCAACCCGTCATACAATCCCAACATATCTTTCCCCCGTAAAAACGTTAAATAGTTTAGAAATGGGGCCGTGAGACTCACCTGTAACTGTGCTCGGCTCAAAGAAAATAGTAAAGTTTGTGATCCCGTACCTACAAAGGTTCTAGGCGTATAAGTCACTTACACCTATGGTGTATGTGCCTTGGCAAGTTGTACACCCAACTTCCCGACCACGTCTTTATCCGAATTCCCGTTTAATAGTTTCGTATCCTAGGTTCAATGGCGATGGATTACCCTTTCCTTACAAGTCATATATTATTCTTATAATTATTCTTTATGACTTGTACGACATTATACTTGACACGACTCCACCCAACGTATAATTATTTTCCCATTCAAATAATTATACTTAGGATCTTTTCGCTCAATATAAAGTGTTTTCTTATTAACCGACCCGACTTACTTTGCCACATATTTATTTTCCCATTTAAATAAATATGCTAAGTCTTTGTCGTTTGGTAACATAATCTTAACGCCCGACTAGACTTACCATACCGTACATTTATTTTCCCATTTAAATAAATGTACTAGGATCTTGTCAGTATTCACGCGTTCGTAGGTATATCTCATCTACTCGTCTCGGTTTTCCTTCTCGCACATCTATTTTCCCATTTAAATAGGTGTACTAGAATTCCGTCGGAAACGAGTATATGTACATATATCGTCACGCGGATACTTCTTGTTAAGTTCATGTGTCGTTTAGCGTTTTTAGTTTGTTATGTTATGTTTCTCCTTTCCCACGAATATTGTTACTACACTTAGGAAAGTGTTACGCACGTTTCACCCTTGTTATATATATTTTATTTCCGTAAAATATATATGTATATTTTTATCTCGACGTAATGAGTCCGTTTACGTTGGTTCGTGTGACTAAGTTCGTTTGTTAGCGTTTTTCGTATTTATTCCCGTTGCGCGTTCTTATGGAAGTATTGTTCCAACTTCCGATTTCCGAACGCTTATTTCTCGGAAAATATATCATGTACGTTTTAGTCCGACTCGTCCAACTTGTTACCAAAAATGTCTCCGATACTTTTATATTCCCATTTATATAAAAGTACCTTATTTTTGTACAAGTCTTTCCAAGTATTTATTTTATGAAATCTTACTTTATAAAATACTCGCGTTACTCTATTTATTTTTATAAAACGTCCATTTTATAAAAATATACTTTTTACTTAAAATGCCCAAGTAGGCTATTATTATTTACCAACTTAACCTTGTAAATCATTACTTACACTTTTTGATACCGATATTTCCATCATTGTGTTTTTGGTCCAATAACTTTCTAAAATATTTATTTTAGTCCATTGGTTTCCAATGTTGTCATATTAGTCCTTTAATTTACACTTGTAGCATTTTTCACTAAATCTTTCAAGGTTATTATTTTTCTTCCACTTTAGTGGACTTTGAAGAATCCTTTTCACCATGATTAATTGTTTTTACCTCTTTTTACTCCTAATGCTCTTTTAATCCATTCAAGGTATCAATAACATGTTTATTTCATATTTTTATCCAAAACATCAAACTTTCACTCATCTAAGTGAGTGGACTTTGAAGAACTAATTTTTCCATCTATGGCTTTCTAACCCATTTTAATACTTTTATGACCTCATTATATCATCCTAAGATGATTAAAACCACTTTTCATCATATTCAAGTTACTTTTCAAAATATAGCTTTTCTCATCTTCAATCATCCAAATATGTTCTTATTATTACACTTTCTTCAAGATACCACTTTTATTAAAAATAAACTAAGATTTCATCACATTATTATTCTCTCATCTTCATTTTTAATAAAAACCCATTACTTCTTTAGAACTCATTTTTATTACCCACATTGTACAACTTGCTTCATAGCACAAAAACATGATATTTTAATTAATAAAACAATGCAAGACTTACAACTAGCTCAAGGCTAGGGAAGACAAAATCTTGGATTTTGGATGTGGTTTAGTGTGTTCTTCCAAGTGGGTTATGCTCCAAGCTCTTAAACACACAAGAAGGGGTTTGAATGAGGATGAACTAGAGGTAATTTGGAGTAGTAAAAATTGAAAGAAAATGTTAATATGGGGGTGGATGGCTACGGCCAAGAGGAAGAAAAGGAAGAGGATTTTTGGTGTTCTTGCTTCAAGGATGTGAGTATGTATCTTTATATAATCTTTCTCAAATCCACAAGATTACATGTATCTTCACTAGATTATGTAATATCTTGGCAAGATTGTGTGAGATTATGAAAAATCCATAAGGATATTAAGAGGGTGCTTTGGGCCGTGAGTTTAAGAGAGAGAGAGTGAGGATGATTTGGTTAATCTCATTGCCCAATCCTTGTACATGCAAGCTCATGATTAACATTATCTCAAATGATTTAATTAGATAACACAAGTAATCTCCCACTTGGGTGGGCCATGGCCGGCCCCAAGGGGTGTCTAGGTGGGGTCCACTTTGCTAAATAATACCCCATTACTTGTTAAGTTAGTTCCTTTCGGGTACCGCCCGGGTATTTCTCGAATTTTTGTCGCGTTTTCCCTCGATATTAAAATACCGTTAATATTCATAAAATTAGGTCCAGTTAAATTACTGATAATTTATTTCGGTTTCTGTCGGGTGAATTTACGTGTTACGCGCGTATCGGGTGCGGTACGCGCACTTTATTCGTTACCGGGAGATTTGTGCAATAAGCTTTTACGTATGGCTTTGGGTTTCCAAAACTCATAATATTTTGTGAAAATATTATTTATTTCATATTCCGGGTGTCCGGTGTTCGTTTCGCTTATTTAAGTTTTTACCGGGTAATCGCCAGTGTCCATACCGGATAGTTTTGTCTGCGCACGATCCTATCATGCTTTGCTATTAAACTCATGCATTCCTATGCATTATTTGGGAATTCCTATCTTTCTAAGGCCTCAATTAAATATTCGGCACATAATTACGGTTAATTACGTTAATCGCGTTTAATTAATTAGTACGGAATTACCTTAATTTTGCCGGTTGTTACATTCTCCCCCCGTTAAGAGAATTCCGTCCCGGAATTCACTTTGAGTTCTCCGGTATAGGGGTCTTCTTAAATAGGGCGGGATACTTTTGCTTCATCCGGTCCAGCCTTTCCCACGTGAACTCCGGTCCACGCTTGGCATTCCAACGCACTTTGACCAATCTGATCTTACTGCGCCTTAGCTTTTGGACCTTCCAATCGGTTACTTCGATTGGCTCTTCGACGAAGTGTAACTTGTCGTCAATGTGGATTTCGTCTGCGGGGATGATGAGGGTCTCGTCGGATAAGCACTTTTTCAAGTTCGACACGTGGAACGTGTCGTGTACACCGTTAAGTTCTTGTGGTAACTTGAGCTTGTATGCTACGGGGCCTACTCTGGACAAGATTTCAAATGGTCCAACATATCGTGGGTTTAGTTTTCCGCGCTTCCCAAAGCGCGCGACACCTTTCCAAGGTGACACCTTTAGTAGGACCCTGTCTCCGACTTGAAATTCCAAAGGCTTCCTCCTCATGTCTGCGTAGCTTTTCTGTCGGTCACGTGCCGCTTTGAGACGTTCTCTTATCAGAAAGACCTTATCCGTCGTTTCTTGAACAATTTCGGGCCCGGTAAGTTGCTTTTCGCCAACTTCGGCCCAACATAGAGGCGATCTGCACTTGCGTCCATATAGAGCTTCAAAAGGTGCAGCTTGAATGCTCGTGTGGTAGCTGTTGTTATACGAAAACTCTACCAGTGGTAAGTGAGTATCCCAATTTCCGCTGAAATCGATTGCGCATGCCCGTAGCATATCCTCCAGGGTCTGGATGGTTCGTTCACTCTGACCATCGGTTTGTGGATGATATGCGGTACTCATGTCAAGGCGAGTACCTAGGGCTTTATTCAGACTTTCCCAAAATCTTGAGGTGAAACGACTATCTCGATCGGAGATGATAGAAATAGGTACACCGTGCTTTGACACAACTTCCTTAATGTACAAGCGGGTCAGTTTCTCCAACCTATCCGTTTCGCGAATGGGGAGGAAGTGTGCAGATTTTGTCAATCGATCAACGATTACCCAGATCATGTCATGGCCGCTTGTTGTCCTGGGCAATTTGGTAATGAAGTCCATAGTGATCCTTTCCCATTTCCATTCCGGTATTTCCGGTTGCTGGAGCAAACCGGATGGTCTCTGATGCTCGGCCTTGACCTTTGCGCAAGTCAAACATCGCGCAACATATGCCGCTATATCTCTCTTGAAATTTGGCCACCAGTAAAATTCCTTCAAATCGTGGAACATCTTGTCTGCTCCAGGGTGAACCGAATATCGCGAACTGTGGGCTTCGGCCAATACCAGTTCACGCAATCCACCGTACACTGGTACCCAAATTCTATTCATGAAATACAGAGCTCGATCCGCTTTTGACTCCAGTGAATCAACCATCTTCCGCAACCTTTCACCTTTGACATTCTCGGGTTTAAGAGCGTTAGTTTGAGCTTCACGAATCCGGTCAGTCAGGTTCGTGTGGATGGTTAGGCCCAAAGCTCGGACACGTAGTGGCTTAACCCGTTCCTTGCGACTCAAGGCGTCGGCTACAACGTTTGCCTTCCCGGGATGGTACTTTATCTCACAATCGTAATCGTTCAATAATTCGACCCATCGCCGTTGTCGCATGTTCAATTCCTTTTGGTCAAAGATGTGCTGCAAACTTTTATGATCAGTGAAGATCGTACACTTGGTTCCGTACAGATAATGTCTCCATATCTTGAGTGCGAATACCACGGCTCCTAGTTCCAGATCATGTGTGGTGTAATTCTTCTCGTGAAGCTTTAGTTGTCTGGAAGCATAGGCTATGACCTTCTCTCGCTGCATCAATACACAACCCAATCCCTGATGAGAGGCGTCACAGTAAACTACGAAGTCTTCTGTACCATCGGGGAGTGATAGTATTGGTGCGCCACATAACTTATCCTTTAGCAACTGAAACGCTGCTTCCTGCCTTTCCGTCCATTCAAACTTCTTATCCTTTTGGGTTAGCATGGTTAAAGACTGTGCTATTTTAGAAAAGTTCTCGATGAACCTTCTGTAGTAACCCGCAAGGCCAAGAAATTGTCGTACTTCAGTAGGTGTTCTAGGGGCGTCCCAATTCTTGATTGCTTCGATCTTGGCGGGATCGACATGTATACCCCTTTCATTCACCACGTGGCCTAAAAAGTGAACCTCTCGAATCCAAAAATCACATTTTGAAAACTTAGCATAGAGTTTCTCTTTGCGAAGTACCTCGAGGATTAATCGGAGATGTTCCTCGTGTTCCTCCTTCGTGCGTGAGTAGATCAAGATGTCATCAATGAAGACAATAACGAATTTGTCCAAGTATGGCTTACACACTCGGTTCATCAAGTCCATGAAAACAGCTGGTGCGTTGGTTAGGCCGAATGGCATAACCAGAAACTCATAGTGCCCATAACGAGTCCTGAATGCTGTTTTTGGCACGTCTTCTTCTTGAATACGTAACTGATGATAGCCGGACCTTAGGTCGATCTTGGAGTAGAAACTGGATCCTTGAAGTTGATCAAACAAATCGTCGATCCTGGGAAGAGGATAGCGATTTTTAATAGTTAACTTGTTCAGTTCCCGATAGTCAATGCACATTCGAAAAGTGCCATCCTTCTTCTTCACGAATAAGACGGGAGCTCCCCAAGGTGAGAAGCTTGGTCTTATGAAACCTTTGTCCAACAACTCTTGCAGTTGTCCAGACAGTTCCTGCATCTCTGAAGGAGCTAGGCGATATGGCGATCGCGCTACAGGTGCTGCTCCTGGAACAAGGTCGATACGAAACTCGACTTGTCGGGGTGGTGGCAATCCCGGCAAATCTTCTGGGAACACATCTGGAAAGTCTCTGGCTACCGGAATGTCTTCTAGCTTTCGCTCGTCAGCCTTTTTGTCTACCACATGCGCCAAGAATGCGACAAGACCTTTCCTTAGGCACTTCCTGGCTTTCATGCTGGTAATAATTCTCAATGGCGTTCCACGCCTTTCCCCTTGGATCGATAGGGTTTCACCGCTCGTGAGGGGAACTTGAATTACTTTGTCATTGCACACGACGATGGCTCGGTGTGCGGATAGCCAATCCATGCCAACGACTATGTCAAAGCTACCCAGTACGACTGGTAATAGGTCAATGTCAAACTCATGACCGCAGAGATCCAACTTACAACCCTTTGCTACCTCTCGAGTTTCTATAGTCTTACCGTTAGCTAGTTCAATGGAATATGGTGTGTCTAGCTTACTAGTCTTTAAACCAAGTAATCTTTTAAATTCGACAGATACGAAGCTAAAATCAGCGCCAGTATCAAACAATACTGAAGCATAATGACCATTTAGAGGGAACGTACCAGTGACCACATTAGGGTCTTGTCGTGCGTCACCGGCACCAATCACGAACGCTCGCCCACGGGCTTGGTTGTTAAGTTTGGGGCAGTCCCTCTTCCAATGATCGAGCGATCCACATGAGAAACAGGGCCTCGCTCCACTGTTCTTTGGCGCTCCTGATCTGCAGTCTTCAGTCTTGTGCCCCGAACGACGGCACTTACCGCAGATTACTTCGTTCTTGCCCTGGTAACCTTGCTTCCCATTATTTCCACGTCCAGTGGCCACATACCCTTTTCCCTTCTTCCCTGAACCTGATGATCCATCCTTTTTCCTCTCGTCGCGCTTACGCTTCCCAAACCTTGGCCTATTTCCCTGTTCACTTGACCCAACGGCTGAACTTGTACCCAGATTCTTACCCTCAACACTGCTGGACTCAGTAAGCTTCAACCCTGACACTTTCCGGATTAGAGTGCCCATTCGGATGGCGTCTTCAGTGAGGCTCAAGGCGAGATCGATAGCTTCGCGCATGGTTGTAGGCTTGGAAGCAGTGACCATGCCGCGTATCTGTGGTGCCAGTCCGAAGAGGTATCTTTCCACCTTCTTGCTTTCCGGGGTGACCAGGCGAGGCACTAACCGGGAGAGGTCATGAAATCTGGACGTGTATCCAGCTACGTCCGGTCCAATCATGGTGAGGTTCCAGAACTCAGTCTCTAGCTTCTGCACTTCACTTGCCGGGCAGTACTCGGCGATCATTAGTTCTTTCAACTCCAACCATGATAAGGAGTAAGCAGCATCATCTCCCAGTGTCTGCACTTGGTTGTTCCACCAGGTCAGAACTTGGTCCAGAAATAGGTTGGTGGCATACATGACAGCCTGTCGTGGGGTACAGCTGCTAATACGGATCACAGCTTCGGTTTTCTCGAACCATTTGACTAGTCCGACAGAACCTTCAGTGCCACTGAAATTCAGTGGTTTGCAGTCCAGGAAAGCTTTAAACGTGCAGCCACGTTCTCGTGAGGCCGTTTCTGCAATAATAAAGCAATGTTAAATATAAGGTAGGAGTTTCACGAAGACTCCTGTCGCATATACCCGACGTCTTCTTACCAGTAGGGGAGGTTTCGCGTCTGTCGCTCCCGGTTCGGTCTCGCGACCTTTCGGTGCGCGTGGCATTGTGTTCTGCGAGAGCTTGAGCGATACGCCCCGAAACTAGGGTTTCAAGCTCCTCGGGTGTCGTGGGCAGTCTTTCGTTTCCACTGTTGCTTCTTCTGGCTGGTGCCATGTTTCTTCAATAACCAATATCAAAGGTTAATTTCCAACAATCATTCATACAATATCATCACATATATAGTATAAACAACCACACAACATATGAACACAATAATCACCATAATAACATCACGCAATCACAACATGAACAGAATAAGTAATAATAATCGTAGACAACCACAACACATATTTTACCATAACAAAACTTTCATTAATTTCAATACCAAGTACAATGATTTGTTCATAATAACAAAAACCGAGGATACCTTCCTCATACATTGCTCTTTGAAATACACTAGAAATATAATGTCATATGCCGGCACAATCCCGCTCGGCTAGGCAAAAATGCAGATGGGTGCTATAACCCATGCTGTGCTATCATACTACTACTACTACTGCTATGTTCGCGAGTGATCTCCCAAATGTCCCTGATGTAATGCTACTGTGGTGGTGGCGGCGGCGGGTGCTGGTACTGGTACTGAGGTGCGCACATGCTGATGGTCATACTGATCGCCATAATGCGATCGTACAAGAATTGGCGATGCGCAAAGTGTGCGTCGCCCGTAAGGCCACAATGAGCATCCATGCTCAGCAGCTCCTCAGCATAATGTGCCAGTGCATCCCTGGCATCAATGATCCTGGCCCACATGAGCTGGGCCTGCTGCTCCATCTGACTTACGGTGCGCTGCACCGTGTCGGTGAGGGTCTGGAAATCTCTCTCCAGTGAGATCACCGTGGACCATGCGGGTCCTGACAATGGGGCCATCCCGTGGGGCTGCGACGGCCCGGGGATGTCAGTGTATGTCGGCTGAGACGGGCCGACGATATCGGGTATGGGTAGTGGTGTGAAGGGTGGGGCAAAGCCCGGTAATCCAGTGAAGCAGTAGGGTGGTACCTGGTATGGGTCTCCCGCACCTAGAGTATACGGTGCAAATGGGGGTGTCACAAATGGGGCTCCTGCATCCATAGTGAATGGTGCAGGTGGTGGGGTAGGGAGCATCTCGGGTAGGGGTGGTAGTGTGGGAAAAGTGGTGATGGGTAGTGTCATGGATAAGGGTGTGGGGACTATAAGCTCGGCGAGTGGGACCATGAGTGGCTGGGTGACAGCGACCCACTCTAGAGTAGACATCACAGTGGTAGGGGTGGGAGGGCTAGTAGTGGCATGAGCTGCCAGTCCTGCCCGGTGCAACTCAGAACTGCGGGCTGAGCTGCCCTCAAGGATGTGCCCAGTAGAAGCTGGCCCATCCTGTGGTGTGGGCTCGGGCATGGTAGGTAAGGTGGCTGGGGTAGTGGTAGCATGCCCTGTCATCGGAGCGACGTGCTCCTCCTGGCCTGCTGGTGGGATCGGCACAGCAATGTGCTCCACCGACGCAGTTGACTCATCGTCGGAGTCATCGGATATCCACCCGTTGTGTCCTCGGCAGACAGGCACGAGTCTCATGCCAGAGGGAACGGGGATAGGTGGGGTGGGTAAAGGCTCACGATCGACTGGTGCGCGTCGGTCGTATGGAGACTCGACAGTCTCCGACTGTGTAGGGATAGGTCTCGAAGGACCTGCGCAACCTACAGGGAAGTCCCTGACGGCGCGGATAGGTAGTGCTGGCAGTGGTGCTGCCTGGAATGGCACTAGAGGCAAGTCGGCCTCGGCCATCGGTAGGTCGGCCACGGCGGCCATGTCGTCTCCAGCGGGGGCCCACGCTGGGTCCTCGCTCGGGTCTGTCTCGTCGGAGCTATCTCCGTCGGCGCCCTCCATGGCGACATCAACGTCCATCTCATCATCCTCGGGATCGAGTATCACCACCTCGATCGGCTCCGCTGGTGGTGCTGGGATGATCTGGAGGCTACTGTCGTAGCTCGGTGCTACGCTCCCTGCGTTCGACATCCTGGCAAAAGAACCGTACTAATATTTAAGTATTATTCGTTAGGTAGTTAAGGCACATATCTAAGGTACTCTTCCTAACCTTCTAACAAAAATAATACGTATACTTACCATGGCTAGCTTGGTCGGAATCTCCATATACCCAAATGGTCGTTGGAAAAATTTATTTTATTGCGTTTCGCATTTATTTGAAAGATTTTGAACCAAATTCCGGTTATAGTTTAGATTTTTAATATGCTAATTCGCTATAACCTTGGCTCTGATACCACTTTCTGTCACACCACGTCTAAGGCGGAAACACGTGGCGCGACGGTTCAAAAGTATTAAGCCAAGATTAATGCAAAGCACAATATTAATTAGAAAACGGGCATTTATTCAATGCTAATAATCATGTCAAATTATTCATACATAATTATAAATTGTTTTCGAAAATGATAAAGAGGCTTCTCCCTTTATCCCTAAATCCATGGAATAAAGAGATAAGACCCCGTCACGACATTCCCAACGCCCAATTTGGAGACATCCCCGACCCTGCTCGCCATGCTAACTTCCATCAATCAATTACCTGAAAGATATGTTTGAAAATCGTCAATATATAAATATTGGTGAGTTCACAGGTTTTAATTTCATAAATCTTTATAGAGTGGGAATATCCTTGTTATGACATTTATAGGAGTTGCAAGGTCCTACAATTTACTTGAGCCTATAACCAAACCAAGACAATTAATAATGCCCCCGCCCAAAGTCGTTACTCGGTATTTCTACGACTTTATTTCAGAATAAGTGCACCCCAGGCATACGCCGATGCATAATCGACGCTATCGATTAGGGGTGGGCCTTGTCAGGCACCAATAGTACTATCCAAATATCCCTTTGGTTTCTCATTCCTGAATAAATGATTATAGTGGGGAGGTCTCAACCCCGAGTGGCGATCTTTACTCAAGTATCCAACCCGTCATACAATCCCAACATATCTTTCCCCCGTAAAAACGTTAAATAGTTTAGAAATGGGGCCGTGAGACTCACCTGTAACTGTGCTCGGCTCAAAGAAAATAGTAAAGTTTGTGATCCCGTACCTACAAAGGTTCTAGGCGTATAAGTCACTTACACCTATGGTGTATGTGCCTTGGCAAGTTGTACACCCAACTTCCCGACCACGTCTTTATCCGAATTCCCGTTTAATAGTTTCGTATCCTAGGTTCAATGGCGATGGATTACCCTTTCCTTACAAGTCATATATTATTCTTATAATTATTCTTTATGACTTGTACGACATTATACTTGACACGACTCCACCCAACGTATAATTATTTTCCCATTCAAATAATTATACTTAGGATCTTTTCGCTCAATATAAAGTGTTTTCTTATTAACCGACCCGACTTACTTTGCCACATATTTATTTTCCCATTTAAATAAATATGCTAAGTCTTTGTCGTTTGGTAACATAATCTTAACGCCCGACTAGACTTACCATACCGTACATTTATTTTCCCATTTAAATAAATGTACTAGGATCTTGTCAGTATTCACGCGTTCGTAGGTATATCTCATCTACTCGTCTCGGTTTTCCTTCTCGCACATCTATTTTCCCATTTAAATAGGTGTACTAGAATTCCGTCGGAAACGAGTATATGTACATATATCGTCGCGCGGATACTTCTTGTTAAGTTCATGTGTCGTTTAGCGTTTTTAGTTTGTTATGTTATGTTTCTCCTTTCCCACGAATATTGTTACTACACTTAGGAAAGTGTTACGCACGTTTCACCCTTGTTATATATATTTTATTTCCGTAAAATATATATGTATATTTTTATCTCGACGTAATGAGTCCGTTTACGTTGGTTCGTGTGACTAAGTTCGTTAGTTAGCGTTTTTCGTATTTATTCCCGTTGCGCGTTCTTATGGAAGTATTGTTCCAACTTCCGATTTCCGAACGCTTATTTCTCGGAAAATATATCATGTACGTTTTAGTCCGACTCGTCCAACTTGTTACCAAAAATGTCTCCGATACTTTTATATTCCCATTTATATAAAAGTACCTTATTTTTGTACAAGTCTTTCCAAGTATTTATTTTATGAAATCTTACTTTATAAAATACTCGCGTTACTCTATTTATTTTTATAAAACGTCCATTTTATAAAAATATACTTTTTACTTAAAATGCCCAAGTAGGCTATTATTATTTACCAACTTAACCTTGTAAATCATTACTTACACTTTTTGATACCGATATTTCCATCATTGTGTTTTTGGTCCAATAACTTTCTAAAATATTTATTTTAGTCCATTGGTTTCCAATGTTGTCATATTAGTCCTTTAATTTACACTTGTAGCATTTTTCACTAAATCTTTCAAGGTTATTATTTTTCTTCCACTTTAGTGGACTTTGAAGAATCCTTTTCACCATGATTAATTGTTTTTACCTCTTTTTACTCCTAATGCTCTTTTAATCCATTCAAGGTATCAATAACATGTTTATTTCATATTTTTATCCAAAACATCAAACTTTCACTCATCTAAGTGAGTGGACTTTGAAGAACTAATTTTTCCATCTATGGCTTTCTAACCCATTTTAATACTTTTATGACCTTATTATATCATCCTAAGATGATTAAAACCACTTTTCATCATATTCAAGTTACTTTTCAAAATATAGCTTTTCTCATCTTCAATCATCCAAATATGTTCTTATTATTACACTTTCTTCAAGATACCACTTTTATTAAAAATAAACTAAGATTTCATCACATTATTATTCTCTCATCTTCATTTTTAATAAAAACCCATTACTTCTTTAGAACTCATTTTTATTACCCACATTGTACAACTTGCTTCATAGCACAAAAACATGATATTTTAATTAATAAAACAATGCAAGACTTACAACTAGCTCAAGGCTAGGGAAGACAAAATCTTGGATTTTGGATGTGGTTTAGTGTGTTCTTCCAAGTGGGTTATGCTCCAAGCTCTTAAACACACAAGAAGGGGTTTGAATGAGGATGAACTAGAGGTAATTTGGAGTAGTAAAAATTGAAAGAAAATGTTAATATGGGGGTGGATGGCTACGGCCAAGAGGAAGAAAATGAAGAGGATTTTTGGTGTTCTTGCTTCAAGGATGTGAGTATGTATCTTTATATAATCTTTCTCAAATCCACAAGATTACATGTATCTTCACTAGATTATGTAATATCTTGGCAAGATTGTGTGAGATTATGAAAAATCCATAAGGATATTAAGAGGGTGCTTTGGGCCGTGAGTTTAAGAGAGAGAGAGTGAGGATGATTTGGTTAATCTCATTGCCCAATCCTTGTACATGCAAGCTCATGATTAACATTATCTCAAATGATTTAATTAGATAACACAAGTAATCTCCCACTTGGGTGGGCCATGGCCGGCCCCAAGGGGTGTCTAGGTGGGGTCCACTTTGCTAAATAATACCCCATTACTTGTTAAGTTAGTTCCTTTCGGGTACCGCCCGGGTATTTCTCGAATTTTTGTCGCGTTTTCCCTCGATATTAAAATACCGTTAATATTCATAAAATTAGGTCCAGTTAAATTACTGATAATTTATTTCGGTTTCTGTCGGGTGAATTTACGTGTTACGCGCGTATCGGGTGCGGTACGCGCACTTTATTCGTTACCGGGAGATTTGTGCAATAAGCTTTTACGTATGGCTTTGGGTTTCCAAAACTCATAATATTTTGTGAAAATATTATTTATTTCATATTCCGGGTGTCCGGTGTTCGTTTCGCTTATTTAAGTTTTTACCGGGTAATCGCCAGTGTCCATACCGGATAGTTTTGTCTGCGCACGATCCTATCATGCTTTGCTATTAAACTCATGCATTCCTATGCATTATTTGGGAATTCCTATCTTTCTAAGGCCTCAATTAAATATTCGGCACATAATTACGGTTAATTACGTTAATCGCGTTTAATTAATTAGTACGGAATTACCTTAATTTTGCCGGTTGTTACACACTGATATGCAGCCCTCGATACTAAACCTCTATCGAGTCCTAATCTAGATAAAAGAGCATGATTTTTTTTTTAACTAAAAGATAACTAGAACAATAAACAAATAAAATAAGACAAGAAATAAACAAGCAGGAAGGACGAGAGATCGGAGAGAAAACGCTCACGAAAGAGGAATCAGAAATGGAGAGGATGGTTGCCTAGACTGGGAATCCTACTGATAAAGCTGAAAGCTAACGGGAAATGGACACTCGAATGACTACCGGGATCTACGGGTATAACCAACTCGGGAAACACTATAGTATCTAGATCTCCTCTCGGTCTCACTAGCACACTAAATGAAATCCTAAGCAGTGTGAAGCTCACCGGGTAAAGAATGGATCACCTCTCGGTCTCACCAAACATAAAAGTTTACGCACCCAAAGATTAGATCTCCTCTCGGTCTCACTAATCACGAAACACCTAACGGTATCAAGGGGTGAATCTAATCCTAAAGGTAAATGTTTGGGAAAGCGGATAAAAAGGATACCGGGAAAGAAATTCACTCTCGTGCAATATCTAACCAAATAAACCAATAAATCCTAACAAACCCACAACCTATCTCCTCTCGGTCTCAAGGTAGGTGACAAACCCAAAACGATGTTAAATACGCAATTTCTAGATCCTAAGTCAACAAGTCAACCCATCAAATCATCACACAAAGCAAATGATAAAAATATGCGACTTTTTAGTTTAAAAACACCAAGTAAATAAACCATAGCCACAAATGAATCTAAAAATATAACGCAAACATCATCCGGGTAATAAATCACAACAAAAACCAATAAAGTTTAGATTTTTATACATAAACGAGTCAAAACGGGTAGCCAAATACCAAAAGAAATCAACTAAAATCAAGATACATCCCAAGTCTAGACAACCATATAAATCTAGCCAACCATAGTAATGAAATAAATAAAAATAAGTCTAAAAGGTTCACAAAGAAAAATCATACCGAGACCAAAAAAATACCAAACCGATAAGCACCGTAGTCGCCGCCCCTCTTTGTGACCTTTGAGCTCCCAAAATATTAATTTCTTTTTTTTTTTCGAGACCTCAACTAATCCTTTATTATTATTACTATATATATATTTTTGTTGTAATAAATGTTGCTCCCCAAAATCTTTTCAACGTCACCGTGCTGCTTTATTCTTTTTCTTTTTGTTGTGACCTTTCGCCTCCTCTATCTTGATTCCTCGTACAGCTCCACTTTTTCATTTATATCTTGTGCTAAGTGATACCCTATTTTTTGTCAAGTGGGCCGAGCCCATCCTTTTCATTATGCATATTGTGGGCTGCTCATTCTAAACCCAGTTCATTAATTTGCACAGCCCAACTAGTAATTATATCTTAGAGTTCAGTCCAATTTGGTTGTAGCCTATTTTGCTCCATCTCGTTTGGGCCCTGACCCATTAGTTCCTACACCACAAAAGTTTAAATAAGAGACTAGCTTAATTAAATATTTAATTAGATGGCCCGTTAAAATATTTAAAATTTAGTGCGTCTCAAGATTAATTCAAACGCGCCATTTTAGCTCGTTCTCTCTTAAACCCTTTAAATGGCTAATACGAACTAAAACCGAGTAATATTTAATAAAAACTAACTCAAATATTAATTAAAATGTTAAGAATGTTGATATAAATATATGTATATTTTAGAGCGTATCACTCGCGCGCGTGAACGCCACGCACCTGACACAAGACGAAATTTTTGTCTACAGTTGTCACTTGTCATCATGACAGACATCCACTCTGCGCTCTGACACACCTGGCGCGACTTCTCATTTCTGCAAAAACGCCTACTCGAAGACACACAAAATTCAATGCAACTTTTTCAAATTCTGGAGCATTTAATGCAGACGGCCGCACATCAACCAATATAATAATGGAGACACGTCATCCGCAGACCTCACTCACAGAGCACCACTTGACACATCACAGCCCTACGCTGGTTTGACGTAAAATAAAAAAAGACGTTCTCTGCATGTTTTCTTTTCAGAAGCATGCTTGACACGCCACAACCCTGTGCTGGTTTGACGTAAAATCAAAAAGACGTTCTCCGCACGTTTTCTTTTCAGAAACATGCTTTACACGTCACAACCCTGCTATGGTTTGACGTCAACGATAAAAGACGTTCTCCGAATGTCTTCTTTTTCAGAAACATGCTTGACATGTCACAACCCTTCGCTGGTTTGACGTAAAAGGATAAAGGCATTCTCTGCATGTCTTTTTTTCAGAAACATGCTTGACATGTCACAACCCGGCGTTGGTTTGACGTAAAAATAAAAAGACGTTCTCCACATGTATTCTTTTCAGAATCATGTTTTACACGTCACAACCCGGTGCTGGTTTGATGTAAAAATAAAAAGTCGTTCTCCACACGTCTTCTTTTCAGAAACATGCTTGACACGTCACAACCCTGCGCTGGTTTAACGTAAAAGGATAAAGACGTTCTACGCATGTCTTTTTTCAGAAACATGCTTGACATGTCACAACCCGGTGCTGATTTCACGTAAATATAAAAAGACGTTCCCTGCATGTTTTCTTATCAGAAACATGCTTGACAAGTCACAACCATGCACTGGTTTGACGTAAAATCAAAAAGACGTTCTTCACATGCTTTCTTTTCAGAAACATGCTTGACACGTCACCGCCATGCGATGGTTTGACGTAAACTATGAAAGACGTTCTCCACATGTTTTATTTTTAGAAACATTTTTCACACGTCACAACCACGCGACAGTTAACTAATAAAAGACGTTCTCTGTCACACCCCAACCGATGGCGCAAAGCATCGGGGCGAGACTTGTGGTAGATTGTTCAAAGACTTCATGACAGTAGAATTCGTGACAATATAATTTAAAGATAAAATTTCATTCATAGCATAAATAGTGTCTAAAAGATAACCGAAATACAATTTGTTTCTTAACGGAGAAGTACAACATCAAAATATAGAATCTAAACTAGCGTGAGTTTCTAGCCAAATCCTAAGTAGTTTTTCTTGTATATCCTGTATCAAACGTTTCCTGCAACATGTATAAAATATCCGTCAACACATAAAGCATTGGTGAGCATACTAGTTTTAGTTTACATACATAGTATTTTAGAATGGTTTGCTCAAATCTCATACTATAGCATTGCACATACCTATCATACAAAAGACATAACTCAAACCCGCGAGTACCACAGCGTATACCTAACATATTCATGCTAGGCCGTTTAAATCTTAACAATGACCCATAAAGGGGGCGGTGTGCTAGTCCTATAGCGCTATACATGTTAAGTGGGCTAATAATAGTTAATGATTTATGTCTAAGTATCTAAGAATCATAAGCATGGCAAGTAGCATATAAGTATGTTTAATAGATTGAGCATGTGTGTTTATAAAAGCATTAGTGTGTTTTGCATATGATACATGTTTACACCCCAAAAGTGATAAAGAGTAAAAAGGGGACAAGTATAAACTCACATTTGGGTGCGTTTAGTAAGGTTCCAAAGACGAGTCTTGGGAGGTTAGTTCCTTAGCCTTGGTTAACTAGAATTAGGGAATAAAGGGTCTTAGGTTCGAGTTTAGATTATAGATTCACGAGAGTCATGCGAGCCTTTTAGGCAAACCAAGCACAAATTGCCTTTAGGGCAATCCGGATGGTCATGAGATTAAGTTAGACCAAGCACAAAACCATCATAGATGATTCGGATAGTATAAAGTTAGGAATGTGAATCCATTTGATGGGTTCATGTCATAACCACTTCACTTATGGAATAAACGTGGGTTTTGGACACGGGATTTCCCCTTTCTAGTGTGGATAAATCCGTAGCACAAGAAGGGTCAAGAGAGTTGGTAAGGTAGGGTGTAACCACAAACCTTTCAAAGATTAATAATAAACTAGTAAGATAGAAACTTGAAAGTATATGTTTATATTATTATATAGTATAATTCGGAAAGCAACCACCTTTGGGACCTCTTTTAGGTGCTCTACCCTTATCGAACTTCTGTGGATAAATATGGGGAAGATCCTAGAGGTTTCTCCAAGGAGTTTTGGATAGAAAAGAGAAGGAAAAACTGAAAAGAAAGAAGGTTTGAGCTTAGAAAACTTACTGATGTGTCTTTGTTGAAAAAGTGACTATATGAATCTTGACTTTATGAAACAACAAATAATATAAATGAATGTTGTTTGTTCATCGACTTTTTTTTAGTCAGATGTCAATAACAGCAGCTAGCACCATCCCACTAAATTAGAGTTAACCTTCATTAATCTCTTCCTAACCATCCCATTAACTCTATTTAATACCCAACCAACTCACTCCACTTATAAATACCACTCTTCTCCACCCTTTAATCCTTTGCTCATTCATAATCTCTCTACAATCCCTCTCTAATCCTTCAAGTTTTGAGCAAACTTCCTGATAACACATCAGTAAGTTTTCTAAGCTCAAACCTTCTTTCTTTTCAGTTTTTCCTTCTCTTTTCTATCCAAAACTCCTTGGAGAAACCTCTAGGATCTTTTTGAAAAAAAACTGAAAAGTCGATGAACAAACAACATTCATTTATATCCAAAATTCCTTGGAGAAAACTTCTTTCTTTTCAGTTTTTTTTTGAGCTTAGAAAACTCCGGTAGATTAGTGATAAAAACCTTCGTTATTCTTTGATGAAAAAGGTATTGACTTGGAGAATGAACCTTTTGAGGGGCCAAGAGACGCGGTCAATAAAAGGAAAAAGAAATCGATGTTGGGTTCGACTATTCGAACCAACCCAGCTTATTCCAGCAGCCTTGAAAAGACGAAGGTGGGGAAAAAGCACAAGTGCGTTGAAGATTTGGAGAAACCTTCTTTCTTTTCAGTTTTTTTTGAGCTTAGAAAACTCCGGTAGATTAGTGATAAAAACCTTCGTTATTCTTTGTTGAAAAAGGTATTGACTTGGAGAATGAACCTTTTGGAGAAACCTTCTTTCTTTTCAGTTTTTTTTTAGCTTAGAAAACTCCGGTAGATTAGTGATAAAAACCTTCGTTATTCTTTGTTGAAAAAGGTATTGACTTGGAGAATGAACCTTTTGAGGGGCCAAGAGACGCGGTCAATAAAAGGAAAAAGAAATCGATGTTGGGTTCGACTATTCGAACCAACCCGGCTTATTCCAGCAGCCTTGAAAAGACGAAGGTGGGGAAAAAGCACAAGTGCGTTGAAGATTTATTTGGGCTTGATGCTATTTTGGGCTTAAACAATGATAACGGGCCGGATGAAAATTCTAACATGATTATTGGGCCGGGTTTAGATTTAAACATAGCTGATACAGTGGGCCGAGAAGATGGTAACGAGCTGGGTAATTCTTCCGAATTCAGTAACTGTACTGGGCCGATTCTTGCTGATGTAGCAGGCCCTGGTCCACTTCCGGATGCTGTTGGGCCGTGCGATAATGTTATTGACGAAGAGATTGCTGCTACTGTTCTATTAGCAGGTAAAATGGGTACTGATCTTAGTAAAAATACGGTTTTGATTCAAAATTCGATTATTGATGAAGGGGTACAAGGGGGTTGCAAATGAATTGTATGTCGTTAAATGTTCGTGGGTTTGGTGTTTCGGGTAAACCAGGTTGGATCTCAAAATTAAAACATGATTTTGGTATCTCTTTTATTGGTTTGCAAGAGACTCTTGTGTCGGATTTACAGCAATCTGTGGTTTCTAGTTGTTGGGGAGGTCCAGGATTTGATTATGAGCATGTGAATGCTTGTGGTAATTCGGGAGGTTTGGCTTGTATTTGGGACCCTAAGGTGTTTACGAAGGATACGACGAACAAAGATAGATATCTTTTGCACGTTGCAGGTACAATTTTGGCTGGGTCAGTGAGAATTAATTTAATTAATGTGTATGCTCCACAATCGAAGCTGGAAAAGAGATTGTTGTGGTCGAAAATTTCTGGGTTAGTTAGTGGTAATATAGGGTGGTGGATTATTTTTGGCGATTTTAATGTGGTGCAAAATCGGGATGACAGGAAAAATTCCAGGTTTGATCCAGTCTCCACCAATGATTTTAACAATTTTATAGAAGATGTGGGTTTGCGGGAGTACGACTTGAAAGGGTTGAAGTACACCGATATGTCGTGTAGAAAAGGTGTATTTACTTGGAGCAGGATTGACAGATTTTTGGTCTGCGATAATTTTTTCAACAAATGGCCAAACGCTTGCGTGCGAGCGTTAAAAAGAGAAAAATCCGATCACTCGCCGTTGGTTCTCTCTATTATTGATACGAATTTTGGTCCTAAACCGTTTAGGATGTTTGATTCATGGTTGGATCGGACGGGTTGTATTGAGGTTGTAAATTCGGTATGTACTAGTTGGATCAACCAGGGGACTGCTGATTTAAATTTGATTAAGAAGTTGCAAAAATTGAGATCGGCCTTGCGTGAGTGGTTCCATTTGTATAAGGCAAAAGAAGTGGAAGACGAAGCTCGGTTGCGCAAAGAAAAAGAGGACCTTGAAATTCAAATGGAATTAAATGATCTAGAAGAAGCGGATTTGTGGATTTGGTCAGAGTGTAAAAAATCGATTGAGGAAATTGAGCATCATAAGACGCGTGACCTCAAGCAAAAATCTCGCGCTAATTGGGCTTCTTTGGGGGACGAGAATTCGAGCTTCTTTCATAGTGTTATTAATGGCAGAAAGGCGAGAAACTATATTCCGGGGCTTATGGTGGATGGGAATTGGGTAACAAAACCAACACTTATTAAACGTGAAGTATTCCGGTTTTTTCGCAACCATTTTACAGAAACTGTCCCGGTCAGGCCGGTCCTTACATGTACAGGTATGAAGTCTTTAACGGCCAACGATAGTATTGAGATGATTTCTTTGTTCTCTAGACAGGAGATTAAAGAGGCGGTGTTCGAGTGTGGGTCGAACAAGGCGCCAGGCCCGGATGGTTTTAATTTTCGCTTCCTCAAGCGATTTTGGAACCTTTTTTAAGAAGATTTTTTTGGTATTTTGAGGGAATTCCATTCCTCGGGTATTATTAATTATGGTTGCGGGTCTTCTTTTATTACTCTAATACCAAAGGTTCGCACGCCGGTGGGTCTTAAAGATTATAGGCCTGTTACTCTAATTGGGATGGTAAGTAAGGTTATTTCTAAAATCCTTGCGAATCGTCTCAGAAAGGTGATGGGTCAAGTTATTTCAGATAATCAATCGGCTTTTTTATCGGACCGTTTTATTCTTGATGGGCCTTTAATGTTAAATGAGATAATGGAGTGGTTAAAGAAGAGAAATAAAAAGGCGTTCTTGTTAAAAATTGATTTCGAAAAGGCCTATGACAACGTCAACTGGAACTTTTTGATATCTATTTTATTGCAGATGGGTTTTCATCCGACATGGTGTAATTGGATTAAAGGTATTATGCTTTCTTCGAGAGCCGCTGTCTTGGTAAATGGTTCTCCTACTTTCGAGTTCGGTTGTCAGAAAGGTCTCCGTCAAGGAGACCCGTTATCCCCTTTTTTGTTCTTGATTGTGATGGAAGCTCTTTCGTGGTTATTAAAAAAAGCGAAAAATATCGAGGTTTTTAAAGGGATTAACATCGCTGAAGGTGAAGATGATCTTACCCATCTTTTTTATGCAGACGACGCGCTCATTTTAGGGGAGTGGTCCAGAGAAAATGTCACGAGTATTGCCAGGGTCCTCCGTATTTTTTATTTGTGCTCGGGGCTTCGTATTAATTTACATAAGTCTAATATTTTCGGGGTGGGGGTTGAGGACTCTGAAGTGGATAGTATGATAGACCTATTGGGATGTAAGAGATGTGGTTTTCCATTCACTTATCTTGGCATTCAAGTAGGGGCTAAGATGACTCGTATTAAAAGTTGGGATCCGGTGATGGAGGTTATTAGAAATCGGCTTTCTTCATGGAAAGCTAGGCAGTTGTCGATTGGTGGTCGCCTCATTCTTATTCGTTCGGTGCTTGAAAGCCTGCCAGTTTATTATTTATCGCTTTACAAAGCTCCGAAGGCTGTGATCGATTCTATCGAGACCCTTATGAGGCATTTTCTTTGGGCGAGTACGAGTAATGACAATAAAATTCCTTAGGTTGCTTGGGACGTTGTGACTACTCCAAAAAATAAAGGGGGTCTTGGAGTTTCTAAGTTACAAGAGGTTAATGATGCTCTTCTGTTAAAATGGTCATGGCGTTTTAAACAAGAAGGATCTAGCTTGTGGAAGAAAATTATCATGGGTTGTCACGGAGCGAGTAGACCTTGGGCAAATCTTCCGTGTAAAGCCTCGTCTAATGGATGTTGGAAATACATTGTTAAGGTGGGCGAAAAAAAAGATCCAAGGAGGTTTGTCTCTTAATTCTTTTTTTGTAGGTGATGTAGGGGATGGAGCGACAATAAAATTCTGAACCGATAAGTGGCTAAGAGACGCTCCTCTTAGGGATGTGTATCCGGCTCTTTTCAACATTGAGAGAAACAAGTGGGCGACGATATCGAAAAGGCTCAAATGGGTCAATAATGCTAAGGTTATGCAGTGGGATTGGCGCGTTACCCCTACTTCGTTCAATGAGGTTTCCGAATTATTTAGCCTCTTGAACGATATTCATGAGTTTTCTTGTAGAGATGGTACGGACCGGTGGAATTGGAGTTTCGCTAGAGATGGTCAGTTTTCGGTCGCGTCGGTTAAGAGGCTGTTTGCGAGCTTCAAGGCGGCTGATTCAAACCCGATGATAAACTGGAAGGTTTGGGTCCCTCTTAAATGTAAAGTCATGATTTGGAGAGCGGCTCGCAGTCGGTTACCTACTATAGCTGAGTTAATCAAACGAGGAGTGTCGATCAATCAGTCATTGTGTGTGTTTTGCCAAGGGGACATGGAAACATCTTTACATCTCTTTACCGGTTGCGTGTTTACTCAAGAGGTGTGGTATAGAATCGAGTATTGGTACCGGCTCAGTCATGGTTTTGCTTTTGATGTAAACGACCTCCTTCGCCTTCCGGATACTCAAACGAACTCGAAGGAGAGAAAGTACGTTTTAAGAGGCATAGTTTACACTACAATGTGGATTATTTGGAATGAACGTAACGATCGCATTTTCAACAACAAACAAAGGAGACCGGCCGATATAGTGGAGAACATTAAATCTAAGACGTTTTTTTGGTTTCGCCATAGAACTAGATGTAAAGATGTAGATTGGAAAAAGTGGTGTATTTGTCCTTTGGATTGATGTATTTGTTTCGTTTGTGTGCGCTCGTAGGTCCTTACTTTGAGGGCTCTTTGAGTTGTTTTTAATGAAGTTTTCTTTTCAAAAAAAAAAGTTTTATTTTAAAAATAAATATATATTAAGATCTTAACTAAATGAGTTTCTAAATTGATTAGGATAAATTATAATGACGACCCGTCACGAATTGGTAGGAGTAACATACAAGAAGCGAATAAAGGCGAACTTGAACTTTGTTAAATATAGAATTTAGAATACAAGAAAATTAAGAATCACGCGACGTTACATAAAGTTTGCATCGCGTAGAATTTATAGAATAAATGAAATAGATTAAGATTAAATGCAATTGATAAAATACTTTTCCATTGATCATAAGCTCGGGATTACAAGGGTACAAAATGGAAAGATACAAGAATACAAGGACCAGAATGGAAAATATGAAAAATACGAATGTTACATTCTCCGCATGATCTCCTACCAGAGCCATGCTCCTCAACTCCATATACGTCTAAAAAATCTCAAAGCAAGAAGACCGGATGAGTCGTCACCCACAACCAACCACCAGTTTAGTCCAACATTCCACCTACTCTTTCTGCAAGACCAGGAGAAGCACTAGACTGTGGCACTTGAAGGGATAGGGTACCGAATCCCGAAGCGGATTACAGCCTTATCCCCCAAAAACACTAACTACAAAGTAACCGCGGACAAGCTAGTCCGCGGAGCATAGGAGTTACCTCAACAACATCAGCCTCCTGATACCTGTGGAGCAAAACCCTACGCAGGATTACATCAAAAAGGTGACGTCAGCATCACATAGGAATCTCTGCGTGTGGACTAACACGCCGGATTATCAAGTAACATCGTCTTTTAATACGATGATGTATGGATGATCAAGAATTTTAAGGAGATCCGGTCAGGTGCAGAGCACACTCTGCGCCAATCAGAGAACAAAACGTGTTGGGGTGGTCCAACAACCCCTGACGATGAATAGTGACGTAACTGCTCACGTGCTTCCACCATACTGTTGTGTATAGTACATGTTAGAGTATTGTATACGCATGTCTACCTGCTGCTAAACGTCACGTCAAACGCCACCAGCTGGTCAACCATGCTGTGTCAGAAGGAAGCGTCGTCTGCGCCCAATCACGTCGTGCCACGTGGAGTTTTAGCATGATAAGTCATACCTTCTCTCACATCCGCATTAATTAACACGTGCTCTCTCACCCACTTCATGGGCCGAAGAAAGACGGATTCAGAACATGGGCCCAAGCCCATCGTCATTTCTATGGACCATAACGTCAGGCTCTTGCTTTCCCTATAAAAAGGAGGCTACCTCTCCTTTACAACGGTCAAACACACACACGATAAATAGCACTACCGAGATAGTCTTAGAATACTTGGAACACTTCTCTTTGTATTCACTCAAGTAGTGAAAGATATCTCCTTTCACAGTGGACGTAGGTCGAAGTAGACCGAACTACTTACATGTTTGTGTACTTCCATACTCACACACATTACACCCTCTTATCACTTCCTAGGTTCGGTTTTGGTCATTAGTGCGAGCGAAGGATTATAATTTGAGCAAACACGGGTATTAAACCAAACTTATCCATAATTTAGGGTAAGTTGTACCCGTTGTTTCTTCACTATCATTTTTTAGCTTTTAGCAGTTAAACAGGCTAACAGTAAAATAATAACATGAGCATGTTAGCGGTCATCCTAGATCAATCCGAGAACTCATAGGGATGAGACATATTAACCAATTTTGACTCGAAACTATAGAAACTCAACCCAAACATATTTATTCTATATTTTTTTATTAATAAATCACTTCATTGATAAAAAAAAATTATGAAAAAAAAAAAAAGACAAGTTAGATTTAGATAGTGGATAAACGGACAACAAGTTGTACAACTATCCTCTCTTGAATCACAAAGCCTATAATCAAATGACATTGTGAAGTAAGTCTTTACTTCATATGTTTTAACTCTTAATATAGATAAACAATTTATTAGTGTTGAAAAAATCTGACGTTGATTTGAGGTTATTTTTGTTCTCGAAGATGTAAATGTAGATGTTTTTTAACTGAATATATGTTTACTAAAATCCAAAGCTATTCATTTAAACATTTTTTATGGGTTAAGTCAAAGAAATCAAAATCAACGTTGAGTTGGTCTAAGGCCCCAGATTAAGGTTCTGTTTTCAAAGGGCCTGGGTTCAAATCCCACTATCAACAATATTTTTTTTTTCTTATTTTATTTTACCAAATATCACCTTAAAGAACTTAATAATGACATATTAGTCTCCAAACTAAAAAGTTTGTATGTTTATATGAAGAATCTTTAACATTTGAGTTAGATAAATTAACATCAAATCAAATAAATGGTTATTTTCATAAATGCTTCGATTATGGGGTGTAACGAATGTATAAATCAACTTCATCATCATTTAAACTAGACAAGATTTGTGATCATTTTCTTTTTCATACGTAAAAGGTCGCTGCTATGAAGTCGGTGTGAGCTAAAGAATGTCATGTGATGTAATGAGAACTTATCGAAATGCATGCTAGTAACTCAAAACATGGGATTTGGTTAGATGTTTGTTTTTGTGAAAAACGAAAATAAGAATAAATACTCGGTCCAAACGTCAAACATATCGAAGGAAGCTAGTTTTGTACGATTTGGCATGGTCCATTAACTTAGCCAGAGTTTACAAGTTTTAAAAATCTACTAAACCAAACCAAACCAAACCATGCACATGGCTGAAAAACAAGAGATTTAATTGGTTTCGGTGTCACTTGAATAAAAAGAAAGGTAGTCAAATGTACAACATATATGCAAACCACTAACAGCATAAACAACAACAAAGACTATGTATGTATGTATGTTTTGGCCTCATAAGCTATACCAAAAGCTGGAAACCTCAAGAAAAACATTCTTCAAATAGTCAAATTTTCTTGAACCGCAGTGAATGACCCGATAATTTGACCGCCAACATCTGGGAAGTTTTCATGTCCAGGGAGAGAACTTACCTTGCCCTTGGGATCCACTTCAACAGGGTATTTTAGTAAATGTCCCCTCATTTCTGACACCTCATCAGCTGCAAACTGCCTCCAGTTAGCTTCAGACAATGATCTCACATAACTTACGCATTCCAATGATTCGGGCTGTGTAAATCGATCATCCACAAGCCCAAGATGCTCGGCCCAAAGAGACATTCGGTATCCATAGATCTAGGAAAAAAGACACATTTTGTCTTCTGGGACAACTTAAAAAAAATATTTAAAAAAAATGAGGAAAATACCTGCCCTCGTGGATTCGAGAGTTTTGTTGCCCAACTATGATGAGGTTGGTAGGCCCCCATCGCAATCTCTGTGTCTCGGGTTCCCTCCATAGACCGTTGATTAATGTTTGCAGATCCAATAATTACGTACTCGTCATCAACTATCATGCCTTTTGAATGAACATAGATCATGAACCGGCGGCTCTTCCGTGAAAGTCCCTGGAATGATATAATAATAATAATAATAATAATAACAACGACAGAAATAACAATAAGCATAAACAAAAGTTCACTTGATGGAAGGAAGAACCAAGGGATTTCTTCTAACACATAAGATTTTAGGAGTAAGGAATATAATAATCAAAGGCCGGCCGAAGACAAGTAAAACTCATTTTCTCTATCTTTTTTTATTTAATTTGTTGTTTTATTGAATTTGGACTTGTCCTAGAAGCTTTGGATGGCATAATATTAACTCTATGAAAATTAAGCAGAAATACAATAATATATTAATGAGATACGAATAGTCCATTCCAAACCTTGAAATAAATACACTTTGAGTTCTGAGGTCGGTGAAAGAGAATAATAATTCACAGATTCTAAATGCTATGTTAATTTTGAGGAAAAAAATTAATTATATTATTTAATTTACAAAGAAAACAAGTCAAGAACAAAGATGATAGGCGTAACGTGTCATTGGAATTTAGAATAAAATACCGATTTTATCGCATATCATTTTATGGACCCCAATTTCATTTTTCACCAGAAAGAAAGGACATACATACATACATACATACCTGTGGAGTACTATTATTTGCTGAACCAGGAGTCTCGCCACCTACATTATCATGTGCTTCGCGGTTCCCAAGACAAAAGAAGTTCAAATAATCTTGTGGCGAAGATACTCCGTCGTCCCCAACTTCTACCAAAGCCTTGTGAATAGTCTCATACATCATTTGCATCGTCTTGTTCTGCAAATTCCATAACACAACATGATGATGCAAATATATTGGCTGACATTTTGATTGAGCTCAAACATTAAGCAAGAAGAATATATTATAGATTCTTCTTTAGTGTTAAATAAAATATTCTAACTAAACTCAACTTTACAATATATCTATTACATCCCATAAAAAGTAACTGAATCTGAAATGCTGCAATATAAAATATAAGTTTGACCTGCCTGCCAATATAGAATACGTTGCGTAGCAAAGCCTGTAGGGACACCCTCTGGCCACATAGGGATGAGGACATATACAGCAAACCTTTCACGTGCTCTAATTTTACTAGCAATTTTCAGGGCAATCTCCATTGGAATCAAATTGTTGGCACCTAATTAAACGGTGATCAACAAAATCTCAAGTCAAGTATTATAATTATTATTATTATTATTATTATTATTATTATTATTATTATTATTATTATTATTATTATTATTATTATTATTATTATTATTATTATTATTATTATTATATGTCAAACAAATATGATCCTTACCCAGGCTTTTATGTGAACTCCAATTAAATGATGATCCGATAAAGTATTGGTTCTCAATATATATGAAATGTTGTGCAGAGCGGATAGCCTTCACGTATGCTGTGTGTATGCTCATATCAATCATCACATTCTTCCCACAAACCAAATTCTGTTCATAGATTGGAAATACTTAATGCTCGAGCTCAGACTTTGGCCCATTTATCTATGCAAGCCTCAATTTACTAAATCAACAAAATTAGCTAAAAGGGAAATGGGTCAAACAAGTTGGAAGTCACCAAAACTCAATTTGTAATGCATACAACCTCATACTATATCTTACTCGATATCGATTATTGTTGTAACAAACTCATTTGTCATCATAATTTATTTATCAAAAAAAAAAAAAAAAACTAATACTTTGAAAATAACTAAAATTAGGAAGTAACAAGATGTGCAATTTCAACACTTTCGACTTATAAAATGTGTCAATATGGTTAGTGTTCTATCTTAAATGGGTCAAATGAACTACATTAGGTAAAAGGGAATGGGTCAACCAGTTTGGAAGTCGTTCAATAGCATATCTTTATAACTTCTTTAATCAAAATTAAATCTTGTGCAATTATTTATGAAAATCAACTAGAAAAAGAAGTGTTTAGGAGTTAACTCAACCTGCTCGGTACTAAAAGTGACTCTTTTCAGTCCAGCCCGAGCCAAATTTAACCTGGTACATAACCCACCTATCTTGCCTGATCTACTTAATAATATCTTCAAAGACATTTACAGACTCGAATAAAAGTTGGTATATCACACCTTGTTTGTAGCTTCCCTCGGATCCTTCGGAAATCCTTTTACCGAGTTTGAATCAATTGAACGGAATATCTGCATTCAGGTAAAAAAATGCATGATATACAAAACATTAATGCAAAATGCTGACAAAATTTATTTACCTGTACATGCCACCCATCAGGATCCCGGTCATCATGGTAAGGTTGATCATTTATACCCAAAAGATCTTGCACCCTTTCTATTCTGAGCAAAGAATCATCATATAAAGTTCTTAGTTTTTTCAAACCATGAGGTTTCGAGGCCTTTAGCCATCTTTCTTCAAAGTTGGCCAAGACGTCATATGCTGCTGGACCATCAATTTTACTATGCATGTCATGCCACGGTTCTCTTGGACAACCAGCAAGATCACCCTGGAAATAACAAAATAGGTGGGTTGGGTAATGGGTCAAAACGACGGGGGCAGGTCCGTTAGAAATGACCCAAAAACTCATTGTCCAAAAAAATTATGTATTACAAAATAAATATAGATTATCTTGATGATGATGATCTAATTATTTTAACAAAAGACTTGGGAGGTTAAATAAACTTTGGGCAACTAAGTTTTAACCATTTTGACATGTTTCCTTATATGATAAGTTTTTATGTCATCCTTTAAGGGAGTGTTAATCGACCTTTCCATAACTAAATAGATCGAAGCTGACACCTATACGTCTAATACTCGTTTAACCATTTTTTTAAGAATGTGTGATCTAGTATCTAATGGGACTACAAACATAAACATTAACTTTAAAACCTTAATATATCAAGCACTCCACAAGATAGAGAATAGATGTTACTCTTGCCGAACGTGTCATATACGCATTTCATAAATGGCTTTTGTTTTGGCGGAAACCAATGATCTGCACTTGGTTCAAAATTTGCATATAAATATATAGAGAGATCTTTAAGGTAATAATATTATTATATTACATTGATCTTCATGATTATAAAACAACACAAAATAAAATTATGGTCCTATTCTTAATAATTTATTTTCTTTTAAAGATTTAGAATTGTTCGACCCTCTGTGTTCTCCATTCGCCCTCTCTCAGATTAAAAAATCCGATTCGCCCCTTTTGTCTCCTTCATTCGACCCCCAATTCGCCTCTTCAAATCTTTTCATTCGACCTCTTCCAATATTTGTCTCCTTCTTTCGACCCCCGGTTTTCATTCAAACCAAACATTCATGTCTTTCCCAGCTGTATTGTTTTGTGGGTTATTGTATTAAAGTGTTAGGATCCGATCTCTTGATCAACACACCAAACGCAATCGAAACTGCAAGAGAAAATATAAACGAAGATGAACACGCGAGATTTACGTGGTTCGGTCGGCTGACCTACGTCTACGGGCTGCAACCAGGATATTTTTATTGTTTCTTTCGGCCTCACTCGTGATGAGAAATTACAAGTACAAGATGCATATTTATAATTATAGATTACGGTTTCCTATTTAATCCCCAAGAAAACTAATAATCATCATCATCATACTCAGTTAATCCTACCTTTAGCAAAGCTAAGGTAGGGTCTGAGGAGGGTAAGATGTAGACAGCCTTACCTCTACCCCTAAGAATAGAGAGACAGCTTCTAGTGAGACCCCCGGCTCGATGTGGTTTGGTATCAAGCCTTGGACATAAGACACATAACACTTAGCAATCGGGACAAACCCGATCGGTGCATGTACCCCTTTATCTTTTGGCTATCAACGCCACTACATGATGCATGATTAACCGTCCGCCGTTTTTAACGTTATTTTCACGAAATTAGTAAAATAACATTAAAACTAGTGCAACTTTACTTTTGCCCTCCCAAGAAAACTAATAATGGGCTAATTAAATAAACGGGCCAAGTCTTCAATTTAATTAGTCTGCCGCTCAATTGTCTTCTAATCCAAGCCCAAATCAAGGCTCCACAAAACCCAATAATCTCCCACTTGGAGGGTTGATAATCTTCAAACTACCATCCGCTATGAACTTGTACCTCTTGTAATCTTCCTCATTTTCTTGGTTGCAGCGGCCTTCTCATCAGTTAACCTGAAGGGCCGTTGAAGCTCCCCCGAGCTCCAACACATCAATCATGGGAATGTCTGCCACTGACCCGTTCTCTGTCTCTACTAGCTCCCACTTACACGAACTGTCGGATCCTGAAACACTTTAGGAACAAACACTCTCCGAATAAAGCAGATAATCACCTGGAGAGACTTTGACAGCTAGAATACTGGTTCTCTTAACCCATTGTCGTCTAGTAACTCTGACTGAAGCACAACTCATGCTCCCACTGCCACGAAAACCCTGACTCGTAGTTCCGAACCTTTCCTAGCACGCTCAACCTGAATATTACCTGTGGCTCTGGGTTTATCATCTACAAAACAAACCTTCTTCTGCCCACAAGACTCTATGAACCCGACTTTGTTTCTCTTTTGAACTGGGACGGTCACTCCCTCAGACGGTAAACTGACCATATAAAGCGAACCCCGCTTTCTTCCTCGAGCTATGACAAGATTTCCCTTGATATCTTTCCACTGCCCGTTCCCGAATTTAACCTGATGTCCCTGTTCATCCAACTGCCCCACTGAAATCAACTGTTTCTTTAAGCTTGGAATCACCCTAACATCCTTCAAAGTCCATGAACTACTATATCCATATCACCCATGCACGTAACATCAAGAATATCATTGTTCACCAGTCTTACCTTACCAAAGTCACCTTTCTTCAAATTCCGCAATGCTTCAGTGCTGTGGGTAGCGTGAAATGAAGCACCAGAATCCATGACCTAGGATTCTACATAACTCTCTACACTACAGATTAATGCGTCATCATCTGAGCAGTCTGATGCAGTGTTAACTTCTTTCTTCTCGTTTCGACATTGATTCCTAAAATGTCCAACCTCTTTGCAGTTCCAACAGGTCACATCGCTTCGAGCTCTAGACTGACTCCTCTTTCAGTTCTTACTCCCACTACCTCTGTTATTCTTCCTTCCTCTGCCAACATTCAGTAATTCACTTGATGATCCACCTGAATTTCTTCGTCTGACATCTTCGCCCAGAATAAGATCCCGAATCCTATTAAAAGTGAACTCGCTGGTAGAAATAGTAATCACTGTAACAGTCCCTGACCAACTATCTGGCAATGATGATAACAGTAGTATAGCCTGAACCTCATCCTCGAATTTGATACCAACTAACCCAAGTCTTGACAAAATCGAGTTCAAGTTGTTGATGTGCACTATAACTGAACTTCCTTATTTCATCTTCGTGTTCACCAGTTCACGTATCAGGAAAACCTTGTTAGCTGTCGAACACTTTTCGTACATATTAGAACGTGCATCCATAATCCCACGCGCTGTGGTTTCCTTTAGAATGTTGAACGCAACATCCTTTGTTAGGGATAATCTAATAACTGCCTTAGCCTTTTTATCCAAGGCCTCCCACTCGTCCTACTTTAACTTCTCCGGTTTATCACCCAGTACCATGTCCAAATCCTTCTAAACCAGCAAATCCACCATTTGCATTTTCTACCAACCAAAGTCTTTTCCCTTAAACTTCTCAATATGAAGTTTACTACTCTCAGCCATTGTCTCAAACTGAGTAATTTCCTGACTTTGGATAATCTTGGACAACAAGATAAACCCCACTGCTAAAAAAACCACCCGACTAAACTGTCCGATAAATATGGCAAGCAAGTTGTAATCTCATCTAAACCAATAACCAAGGTTTTATAAATAATAAAAAAAAGCAAACCTGTCTTCTTTTTATTCTTACTGATCACGAGACAAAAAAACGAACATAACAATATTTAAGTTTGTTCACCTTTTGTCCTTTGCTCTTCCTTTGTGGTGTACAAAAAGAAAAAAGAATCCTTGGGAGACGCCAACCGAAAATAAAGGATCACAAATTGATTTCCATTGTGATATAAAAGTGGGGTTTTACGGACTGAATTTTCTGATCGAATAATCTAGGTTTATGGCCGGCTGCCAAAACAAACCCAGCTTCGACTCAAACCTTTTCTCTCACGTTGTGTTTCTTCTGTGTGTAACGAACCGTAGCTCTGATACCAATAGTTAGGATCCGATCTCTCGATCAACACAACAAACATAATCGAAACTGCAAGAGAAAATATAAACGAAGATGAACACGCGAGATTTACGTGGTTCGGTCGGCTGACCTACGTCCACGGGCTGCAACTAGGATATTTTTATTATTGATTTCTGCGTCACTCGTGATGAGGAATTACAAGTACAAGATGCCTATTTATAATTATAGATTAGGGCTTCCTACTTAATCCCTAAGAAAATTAATAATTGGCTAATTAAATAAAACGGGTCAAGTCTTCAATTTAATTAGTCTGCTACTCAATTGTCTTCTAATCCAAGCCCAAATCAAGGCTCCACAAAACCCAATATAAAGTGTGGGGTCTACCTTTATGATCCCCACTATTTTTTCAATTTACTCAAGTTAGTGATTTAAAAATAATAATAAGAATAATAAAAGTTACCACACCAGCATCAAGGCTGCCCCGTTTGAAGCCCTATATGGACGGAAGTGTAGATCCCCTTTGTGTTGGGCAGAAGTTGGAGACAAGTATTTGACTGGCCCCGAGCTCATTCAAGAAACAACCAACAAGATCTTTCAGATCCGTGATCGCTTGAAAGCCTCTCGAGATCGTCAAAAGAGCTATGCTGATCGCCGTCGCAAACCACTTGAATTCCAGGTTGGCGATAAGGTACTCTTGAAAGTCTCACCCTGGAAGGGTGTACCGTGGTTTGGTAAACATGAAAAACTTAATCCCCGATACATTGGTCCGTTCGAGGTACTTTCTAGGGTTGGTCCCGTGGCATACAAGCTCAAGTTACCAGAAGAGCTAAGTGGTGTTCATGACACTTTTCATGTATCCAACCTAAAGAAGTGTTTGTCTGACAAGTCTTTGATCATTCCTCCCGAGGAAATTAACATCGATGATCAGCTCCATTTTCTCGAGGAGCCATTCGAGGTGACTGATTGGAAAGTCCAGAAATTGAGAAGGAGCCGCACTAAACTTGTGAAAGTCAGATGGAATGCAAAGCATGGTCCCGAATTTACATGGAAACGCGAAGACCAAATGAGACGCAAGTACCAAGCTCCTTTTTCTTATGACTACTGAAACTAGAAGGAAAACTCGATTTCACGGACGAAATTCCAAAACAAGGGGAGAATATTACAACAGTCAACAATCCAGGTCAACATCCGTACGCTTTTCTTTCATTATTGTCATTATATGTGCATACTTAGACATTTTTGCATACACTATACCCCCCCCCCCCAGTCTAGTGAAGCATGAGTTACTTAGGAAACTCAACAAAGATCACCCGTTTATGCATAAAACACCCGGATAATCACCAAACCAGTATTCAAAGAGGTTACCACGCCCTAGCGCATGGTAACCCCTCTCTAACACATGCTTATGAATCACCAATTATATCATAAATAACTCGTGTGCATAACTTGTAAGCATAATACATGTTGATGTCGTCATCAACACCCGACTCATGATCAACTACTTGGATGTTCCTACGTCTAAAACAACTAGAGTACGACCGGACACAAACACCTACTCGACCTCACAACATATTCCACCAACACCATGGTTAGGAAGAGGTTGCATAACTTGATAATTACATGAATTTACTTTGGAAATAAACACTTGACTATGAAAACATGTATATATATATATATATATACACGCATGCACATACATCTATACATGCCCTCAATCGGCTACATATATGCACACACATGAAATATAAAATAAAAGATCACTAGACCCTTGACAAGGCTAGTCTAAGTTTCACCAAGACAACTAACATCCAAACCAACTTACACCATCTAGTTTTGATGACATTTGTGCTTGCCCATGGCTTCTAGAAACCAATCGAACCATACATATGCACACACGAATACATATAGGAATGTGGAGGTTGTTTTTTCACACCATTACACCAAAATAGAGTCTTACACCTTTGTACATCACACTAACTCAAGAAAGAACTTTACTCCTTTTGTCTAAACCATCACTAGATATCTTACTCAATTCTCAAAGCCTTCCGCTTCCTTGTCCACAACTCACGGCCAAAGCAAACACATGAAACATGCCTCAAGTTTCACCAATATAGCAAAAGACAACTCACCTACAACACACCCCATGGAAATCCACTTATCCTATACACTAGAGACAAACATTCTACTTCTTTCCTTGCAAATTGCGGCTGATAATGACCCCTCAAGCACACCTCACTTACAAACTATTAATTAATCTTGTCTTTACTATCCATACATGGCATTAAAGGACAAAACCTCAACACTTATACCTTTATGGAAACCATTAGGCCAACACAAGACCTCTATAGCCTTTATTTAGTCTCAAAGTGGAAGATCCCCTTTGATCTTCATTCGACCGATTTCAAGGGACACCACAACACCACACTTTGACAAAACTTTTCACTAAGAAAGCATGTGTACTATCAAGAGCTTCAAGGATCAAGGGTAAGAGCTTGCCAAGTTATGAGCCTATATAAGGGAGGGATTTGCACTAGTTTTGATCACACCAACACAAACTCTCAATCTCTCAACACACACACATCTCTCGGCCACTCTCTAACAAACCCACAAGGCTTCAACATCAACCATTTAGCACTAAATTGGAGGAACCAAGCCGAGGGAAGGATCACAGGGCTCGAACTATCTTTCCTAACTAAGATAAACACCCTATACCTCTAAGCTATGGATCGACCCCCTTGTCTTTCACCCGAACCCAACCCTTGTTCTCATAAAGCAATCGGTCACATACATATATGATCACACACCATGTTTCATTTGCTCAACTAACTAGTAATCACATTGTTACTATGATAAAGCTAGATCACCACTCAATCGACCCTTACATTAAGAAGATATATTGTGTAATGTTTAATGAATCACAATCTGACCTAATAGACTAACTTATTATCGGCTTATACAAACAAGTACACACTTGGGTTGGATTCAAAAGTTAAGGTTATAATGGAGGCAAAATAATCGTTTTCAATTCAACATCACTAGAACACTTTGTATAACTACAAAGGTATTCCAATAGGCCTCAATCGACTCTTGATGATCCTATAAAACGATCGGATCCAAGGCCTACATTATGCACTTGTTTCGGCTACAAAGTCCTAACACATGTTAACATAAGCCGAAACATGTGTTAAGATGAGTTTTAAAAACTATAAGGTACTTAACTTTCAGAAACCAACCACACATGTCGAATTGGTGTCAGATTACAAACCAAAACAATATGTGGGGCCACTTTGTTCATAATAAACACCATATTATGGCAAAACACCCACCGTGCACAAAAACATGGCCCACTTACACTAATAACTAGGGTCCACAAATGTCGGGTGAAAAACTTGTATGATAAACGACAAGAACCTATAATTTACCATGCTCTTAATAATCATAGGGTGACTATTGCTTGGGCGGTAGCTATCTTACATTGTCAACTTCACTAGGCCACACATGACACTATCAGGTGAGTTTCACAGCTCCATTTTACTATTTTTACATTTTCGGGGGATAAACATGCTACAATACTAGTTCAAGTTACAATGGTAGTGTTAATTCTATCATGACTGCCATGTGGAACATGAGACATATTGGTTCATGTGCTCACTAGTCCTCGTACAACATTTACTGTAACCATTAGCTATCAAAAGCCATGGAACACTTTAATAGATCTATTGAGTTGACACCCCACTCTTGGTTAGTCACTCTAACTGGTTACATACAAAGGAGTGTTAGTATTCTACTATACATATACATTGTCTTTAGTGTACAATGCACGAGGCATAACAGTCAAGAGGTTTGGTTATGGGACTCATGGTTTGCACAGTAATCATTTGCTTAGCTAGCTCATGATTGGTCATACACGAAATTACACAAGTATTTCATTTGGTACACATAAACCTGTGAACTCACCAACATTATTGTTGATAAATATTTGTGCATCTTTTTCAGGTAACTAAATGACGAGCCATGGAGATTTGGGAGAGGCGTTTGAGCAAGCACTTGGAGGTACCTCATTGGCATGGGTTTTGTCAGTCCCGTGAAGTTTAAGTTTCATTTTCATGAATTCCAGACTCTATTTTGCTTTTAAGACAATGTCATGTTGAATATTTTACGACAATATCCATCCTTTGATGGTACTATTTTAATAAATATGTGTTGCTTGAACCTTGTGCTTGAAAACCTTTCGATCACATCCCCGTGTTTCCGCTTTGGCGGGGTGTGACATGTTGGGGCAGCCCTTAGGGATGGGGCTAAATGGCTATGTGGGAGGTTTATGGTGATGCATGCTCTCGGCAAAAGGTGCATTCACAGTGCTGATGACGTCCTCTCCTTCTATGTGGTTACGGGAGATGTGGAAGATTTCATTTTTTGGATCCAGAAACCTCATCACGTGATTGTGGACATGGAACCTGGTCCTTCAGAAGGTGTGATTGGGGGATATATCCCTCTTAGAAAAGGTTTTCTCACTGCCTAGTCAAATTGTCAAGAGCATCCCCCAAGCTGTCGATTGGTGTTTGTCCAGGCCTTGACAGGTGCCTTACGCAAAGTGTGGCTTCACCGGGCTCCGTAGAAAGTTGGGTCAAACTGCTTTTATTGTCGCGGTGTACCCTACGGTGGTCAAACCGTCCACTAAGCAGGAGCAAGGTCTGGGAATAGGAAATCACTGTAGTGTTGCAGCATCCTGCAATTGCTCTCTTAGTGGAAAGACGGTTCTGGGTTTGAATATCTGGTTCCTTCTCTCTTCGATTGCGTGGGGGTGTTTCTTTTATCAAGGAGGAATCAAGTGGGAGAGAGGCTACTGAAAAGAGCCCCAATGTCAAACAGAGCCTCTAGATAGTAAGGGACGGTCATTTCACAGCTGCTGTCAAGGTGTTGTGTTCTAGTGGGGTTGCTCCTTTTAGAGAGTCTACCATGAAAGCCCTCATTGATAAACATCCGGCGTTGCCTCCTCCGTCCTTGCCCTCTAACTCCGATATCTTGCCTGCGCTTGTTGTGGATGAGGACTGTGTGCTTCGATGCCTCAGATCTTTTTCTAAGGGGACTTCTTGTGAAAGGGACGGTTTGAGGGCCCAGCATCTATTGGACGGTCTTAGCGGAGAGGGGTCTGTGGCTTCCACGGGTTTGCTCTCAGCGATTACTGAAGTCGTTAACTTATGGCTAGGGGTTGTGTCCTAGTGTGCTTGCTGAATTTATTGCTTCGGCCCCCCTTACCCCTCTTCTGAAACCTGATAACGGGATCCGACACATTGCAATAGGGGCCATTTGGCACAGACTGATATCTAAAGTGGCAATAAGAAAGGTTGGAAAGGAAATGGCTAAATATCTGGGGGACTTTCAATTTGGGGTGCGGACTCCTAATGGGGCAGAGGCGGCGCTCCACAGTGCGAACAGGTTCCTTAACTACTTCCATGAAGACAATTCTTTAGCTATGCTCACTGTGGATTTTTCAAATGCGTTCAACATGATCGACCGCACTGCCCTTCTTCGAGAAGTTCTTCAGCATTGCCCGTCTATCTATTTGTAGGTCCAGTTCTTATAAGCCTAGCCAGTTAGGTTGTATGTTGGTAATGATTGTATAGGCAAGACTACGGGGGTTCAGCAAGGGGACCCTTTAGGTCCTCTCCTTTTCGCCTTGGCATTACACCCTATGGTTCTCCGGGTGCAAGAAAATTGTAACCTCCCATATTTCATGCGTGGTAACTTTATGATGGGACAATTATCGGTTATGCCACCGATGTTGCAAATGCCTTAGACATCATCCGGAAGGATGTGCCATCCCTAGGGCTTCAACTGAATATTAAGAAAACTGGGGTTTTTTGTCCATCTTGTAATGTGGTGAAACTTAGAGACGGGCTTTTCCCCAGTGGAATTGGCAGGCTAGAAAAGGGGGTGAAGCTCTTTGGAGGGGCTGTTAGTCGGGACTCTCAGCAAAAGATCTTGGGGTGTATGCTTTTGTGGCATCGCGAGCTCAGTCTTGGAATCTACAAGACCACATCTTAAGGAATAGCGGGGTTGTCGACATGGACTTGGAAAACAGAGGCGAAGAAAGTTGTGAAGCATGCTAAAGCTTGTGAGGAGAACCAACACATTTTCGTTCCCCTGGCATTTGATACCTTTGGCTCCTTGGCATCGGAAGCCATCCGTTTCCTGACCAGAGTCCAACGGGTTATTCATAGCAGTGTCTCGACTACGGGGGGCATGGATTCGTTTTTAGTAGGTTAGGGTTTGCCGTCCAGAAAGGGGTGGCGGCGCAGTTTGTTGCCCGCCTACCCGCTATCTTGATGTAATTTTTCGCGATTATGTGTTAATAAAAAGCTAGAAAATTACTATAGTCAGAAAAAAAATAATTTTAACAGTCCGCTGCATTTTTGTAAAACCTGAAATAATGTAACTTAAGGATCAGAGTTTTGACCGTGAAAGTAGGATTATGAAAGTCATCTGCATGCAATGTTTGTGAAGTCCTAAACAAGGGATGTTGTGGAGAATCATATCGGCCATCACACAGATCAAGTCCTCCAACAAAAGCTAGAATTCTTCTTTTACCATATCCGGCATCCGTATCAAGAATCACAGTTTTCTGGTGGTGTGTATAGATACCAACTTCCTATAATAATAATAAGATATTTAAAATACGCTAGCTAATTTTCAGAAAGTTGCTGAGTATGACTAGTCGTCATATATTGTATAGTTGGAATATTTTGAAGTTACCTGCTTCTTGTACCAACTGTGTCTTTTTCCAGCAATGCGAGGAACAAGAATTATTTGCACCGAAGAGTGCTTAAAAAATAGCCGAGTTTCTTCATCATGGGTAGCCATTTGTCCATTCTGAAAACAAACTGATTATCTAATAATATTGATTGCATGTTATTACGCAATCCCAAATTATTTGCTATCATATCAATCACCACATTTTCTATAAATAATTGTATTAAATGTAATTTATATTATTAAGTAAATAGGAGAATTAGTCTCCTCTAGATTAGCCTTTATGTTAGCTTCTAGCTTTGTATTTATAGGTGTACATTTGTTAATGAAATCATTCAAGGGGATTTTACATTGTCTCATGGTATCAGCCAATTGAGATCCAAACCTTACCTTTTGGTCAACCCTTTATACCTTACCTTTTGGTCAACCTTTTGCTCCATCTTTCTTCTCCTTTAGTCGACATCTTCCTTTCTGTTCATCTTTTTTTTTTCTCCCTACCATGTCTACCGAACTCTCATCCATTCCTTTACATTCTCTATCTCATCTCATCAACATCAAACTTAACTCAACCAATTATCTCTCGTGGGAAAAACAAATCACCCCTGTCCTCACTTATCTAGAGCTCATCGGACACATAGACGGCACCACCATACAACCGCCTGAGACTATCGTTTCTGATGACAAAACCATAGCCAATCCAGCCTTCGCAGCATGGAAAGCTACTGATCAAAAGGTACTTCTCCTGCTGAACTCTACTCTAACCGAAGAGGCGATGTCCGAAACCATTGGACATCACACGGCTCATTCGGTCTGGAAGGCGTTGGCTAATGCGTACAGTCACTGCTCGATTGAACGCATTCATAACCTGAAGGATAGTCTTCGAAACCTTCAGAAAGGAACATCTTCTGTCTCTGAATTTGGTCGGAAGTTTAAAAATCTTTCTGATCAACTAGCCGCTATCGGACACCCGGTTAGCGACGAGGATAAGCGCCATTGGTTTCTTTGTGGTTTAGGCGCTGCTTTCGAAAACTTCTCCACCTCGCAACGCACCATTCACCCCGCCCCTTCCTTCCGTGATCTTCTAGCAAATGCCGAGAACCAAGAGCTTTTTGTTCAAAAACTCCATGGTTCTCAACCACCTGAGGCTGCCTTTTATGCAAATCAGCGTAAACCAAGTCATTCGTCTTTTCGTGGAAAAGGTCGTTCGACCTCCGCTAGAGGCCGAGGAGGCACGTATCCTAGGCGAACTCCTCATTGCCAACTATGTCGCCAAAACGGACACTACGCCCCTACTTATCCTAATCTCAGTTCTTATGCTAAAAAGGCGACCACCGTTGATGCAAACCTTGCCCAAGCATTCCATGCTCAATGCAATATTCAACCGGAGACACCGGATTGGACAACCGATTCAGGTGCCACGACACATATGATAAAAAATAAAAATGGTTTGCATAAATTTAAAATTAATACCGGTAACATACGTGTCACTTTTGGTAATGGAGAATCCTTACCGGTCACTCATATAGGCAACAAACCTTTAAATGATTCTATTTCGTTACAAAATGTTCTAGTTGTTCCTAATCTCACAAAGAATCTACTCTCTATAAGTAGACTCACAAATGATTCACCCGTTGATGTGCTATTCTCTAACAATTATTTTCACATACAGGACCGCAAAACGGGGCAAGTTCTAGCTAGAGGAATTTGCGAAAATGGATTCTATGTCCTTACCCAAAGTCACAAGTCTCTTGTTGCCGCACTCACCGCTTCTCATCTTCGTGCTTCTTTTAATAAATGGCATAGCCGTCTAGGGCATGTTTCCTTTGAAACCATCACTTTGTTAAACAAATTTGGTTATGTTTATGTTACATCTTTATTACCCAAACCGGGTTTGTGTAACTCTTGTGAGCTCTCAAAAGCCAAACATTTACCCTTTGTTGAAAATAATAAACGCGCGCAACATGTTTTAGATCTTGTCCATTGTGATCTTTGGGGACCCGCACCCGTAGCCTCCACCGACGGCTACTTGTACTATGTCATTTTTGTAGATGATCATTCTCGTTTCACTTGGTTTTACCCTCTAAAAGCCAAATCCGATTTTTACAATGTTCTAACCACTTTCTTAACACTTGTTAAAAATCAATTTTCCACAACCGTCAAGATTTTTCAAAGTGACGGTGGAACCGAGTTCACAAACACCCGGGTGCAAACTTGCTTACAACAACATGGCATTCAACATCGTGTCTCTTGTCCTTACACACCGGAACAAAACGGAAGAGCCGAACGAAAGCATCGCCATATCACCGAAACCGGATTGGCCATGATGTTTAATTCACACGTTCCATCCACTCTATGGCTCGATGCTTTTACTTCCGCCACTTATATCATCAACCGACTTCCAACCAAAATTCTTGAAAACAAATCTCCTTTTGAAATCCTTTTTAATCATCCTCCCAATTACTCAAATTTGCGTGTTTTTGGATGCCTCATTTATCCATATCTTCGTGACTATACCAAAAACAAACTCCTACCAAGAAGTGCACCTTGCATCTTCATCGGTTATAGTCCACGATACAAAGGATTTCGATGCTTAGAGCCTACTACCGGTCGCATCTATACCACGCGACACACCAAATTTGATGAAGACATTTTACCATTTAAATCATCCACCACAACTTCGGACCTATCCCTTCTTCCCTTCACAAATTTTGATGACACTCTACCTTCACCTACCCAAAATACATCTACAACTACTACTGCTCCAAACAACTCCCAAAATACTTGCCACTTATGTCCAGCCGATTCACACTCCTTCGGCCCCACACCTTCACCCACCTCGTCACCAACCAATACTCCACCTCCAAGCCCACCTTCCAGCCCAAATCAGTCCATTAATTCTTCACCTATTAACAGTCCCCTACAAAATTCCATTCAAACTGATTCTGTTACCCCACCTACATCCGAAACTCACCACTCTCCTACTTCACTCGACATACATCAACAGTCCACTACAAACCCATCAAACACTTCCGCCTCCCACTCTCCTATAACCAATTCGTCATCAAGCTCACACCAAACCATCCCCTCCAATAACAACAATCATCCCATGACAACACGATCCAAAGCCGGCATTTTTAAACCAAAACATTTCGCCAACCTCACTCAATTTTCCACACATTCTCTACATCATTCTCTTCTATCTAATCATGTTCCCAAAGGAATAAAAACCGCCTTTAAGAATCCAAAATGGGTTCATGCCATGCACGAGGAACTCGATGCTCTTCAAAGAAATCATACTTGGCACCTCGTTCCTCGTCCTTCCTCCTCAAATATCATTGGCTCCAAATGGATATATCGGATTAAATATAAAGCCGATGGCTCCATTGAACGGTACAAAGCACGACTCGTTGCTCAAGGTTTCAATCAAGTACCGGGACTAGATTTTTCTCTTACCTTTAGTCCCGTTGTCAAGTCTTCCACAATTCGTGTAGTTCTTAGTCTAGCCACTATTAACAAATGGAAACTTCGACAACTTGATGTAAACAATGCTTTCCTAAATGGACACCTTGCCAAACCGTTTTCATGGAGCAACCACCGGGTTTTGAGGACCCAAAACATCCTACTTACGTGTGCAAACTCAATCGAGCCATTTACGGCTTAAAACAAGCACCACGTGCTTGGTTTCAAAGATTGAGTTCCTTCCTTCAAACCGTTGGTTTCACATGTAGTCGAGCCGACCCCTCTTTGTTCATTTACAATCGACATGGCATCTTAATATATCTTTTGGTATATGTAGATGACATAATTATCACCGGAAATGATGAAAAATTCATTTCCTCCTTCACTTCAACATTAAACAAAGAGTTCAAAATCAAGGACCTTGGCCTCCTAAGTTTTTTTCTTGGATTGGAAGTCACTCATACCAAAACCGGTCTCTTTCTCAACCAATCCAAATATGCTTACGACATATTGTCCCGTGCAGGTCTCCTTGATTCGAAACCAGTTTCCACACCTCTCACCCCAAAAGATATATTCAACTCCACCGGTCAACCCTTCCATGATCCCACTCTCTATCGTTCTCTCGTTGGTGCTCTCCAATACCTCACCATTACCCGACTGGATCTCTCGTATGCTGTTAACCAAGCGAGTCAATATTTACAAAATCCCACCATAACTCACTTTCAACTTGTCAAACGAATCCTTCGTTATGTCAAAGGTACCCTATCACATGGACTAACGTTTGATAGACCTCCTAACACTGTTTTGCTAGGTTTTTCTGATGCAGATTGGGCTCGCTGTATTGACACACGAAGATCCACCTATGGCTATTGTATCTATCTCGGTGGAAACTTGGTCTCTTGGAGTGCAAAGAAGCAACCAACGGTCTCTCGGTCCAGTTGTGAATCCGAATACCGGGCGATGGCAAACACGGCTTCTGAAATCATTTGGGTAACTCACCTTCTACGCGAGCTTCATGCCTTACCACCGGGATCTCCAACTATATTTTGTGACAACAAAAGTGCCCTATTTTTGAGTCAAAATCCAATTTCTCATAAAAGGGCCAAACATATCGATCTTGACTACCACTTCGTTCGAGAGTTAGTAGCTGCTGGCCGTCTCCATACTAAGTTTATCTCTACCGATCAACAAGTGGCAGATATCTTCACAAAAAGTCTTCCAAGACCATTGTTCGAAAAATTTAGAGCAATGCTTCGTCTAGAATCTCCTCCGCCTCGCATTGACCGGGGGTATTAGGCAATCCCAAATTATTTGCCATCATATCAATCACCACATTTTCTATAAATAATTGTATTAAATGTAATTTATATTATTAAGTAAATAGGAGAATTAGTCTCCTCTAGATTAGCCTTTATGTTAGCTTCTAGCTTTGTATTTATAGGTGTACATTTGTTAATGAAATCATTCAAGGGGATTTTACATTGTCTCACATGTAAATAGAAAAGAAAAAAATACAATACCGTTTTGTAGCCCAAAATGTTGGTAGAAGTAGGATCATCCCAAACAAGAAGCAAAACTCTGACACCTTCTTGTGACTTGAGTTTCAAAAGATCTCCGAGACTAATTTCATTTTGTCCCACCCCACGGACTAATACCACTTTGTGCCACACGGACCAGCCCGTTATATATATAATATGCCGGGCCTTACTTATTGCATCAAATATATCATTCCAGCAAGATCCATGCACATAATGCCTGTCTTGATCAAGCTTAAAATCAGGTAGAGACACATGCGCATCTTGATATAAAGTCACCCTCCCACCCTGCCTTAACGGGAAATAAGTCCCAGGAACCCCTATATATTGCGGGCCCTCTCCAACTCCGTTGTAATATAAACTCAATTTTTCAATTGAAAAGTACTGAATCGTAAGTCCCAACACTGCTCCAGCTTTGCTGCATGGTCTTCCAAGTAACGGAAAGAAACCTTCGACTCTAGTTCCCAAATATAATTGTTCAACCGGGATTGATACAGTTCCTATAAGTTGCGACCCAACAACATCACTATCCTTTACAAGAAAATTAATTTCAGCAGCATGATGCGCAACAGGGACGTTAAAATGCTGTTGCCAAACAGGATTTTCACTATTACTAATTACATAAGTTCTTGCAATAACTGCAGTTGTTACAGCAACAGAGACGTACGGATCACTAGTTATTTTACTTTTGTTTCCTGGTAATCTGTTGAGAACATCCTCCATTGTTTTATGAAACATATCCATATTTGGAAGGTTTTTCGCCTCATGAATCCATATATCCAAATTCCCATGTAGAAGTAAACCCTTTTTAGAAGACGTATATTGGACCATTTGATTGCTTTGTGGATCAACAACAAAAGACGGCGAATGCATAAAACTAGGATGTTGAGACGAACCAAGGGATGCACTATGCGAAAGATAACTAGAAAAAGATTCTTCACTATGATAATGCCCAGGATAATCATACCTTGCACTCGCACTATGATACATTGGCCCAACAGCTGGTGTCGCCGCTGGTGCTGAAGCAGGTACATTTTCCGCCACACACAAACTAGCAAACTGATGATCTATAGAACCACTTGACGAAGAATATCCATCATTACTCACTGAAGGACGGTGAGGCGCACTTTCTTGGTGGTAGTTATAACTATTTGACTGAATGTCTGCCGACGGTTGTTGAGGCATAGGTGGAGGTGGCGGGTACCCATATCCATTGTACTGATACGGTGGTGGCACAAAGGGATGTGTAGGAGGAGGGTAATGGTACTCTGGCGGATAAGGCGAAAAGGGATCTGAATTAGGAGGTGGATAGTTCACAGGAGGTGGGTATGGAGCATAACTTGAAGCGGGAGGTGGTGGGTAATTCACAGGGGGTGGATATGGAGCAGAATTGGGATTGTATCCATATGGGTATGAGGGATTATTATGATCCATTTAACAACTAATACTCAGAAACTAAATAAAGGTTTCAATCAAATCAAGAATTTAATTAAAGATCAGTAAAATATATACCTTTATTTAGAATTTGTTGTAAAGATGTCATCTTTTTGTTACGTATAAACCAATCTAACCTTGGAATTGAATGAGTTGAATGTTGATGATTACAAGAGGTTGAAAAAGTTGAATGAAATCTTGAACAAGAAAAGGAGTTAACGGCCAAAAAATTGGTTATTTGGAAACCGTTCATTCCCTGCTTTTGGGGCGGGTAAAAATGTTTCCTATATCCAACTTAATCAAACTTATTTTTAACCTTAGAGATAGATTGTGGAGGTGAAAAAGTCAGAATTCAAATTTTTAGCTCCTCAATTAGAAATAAAAAAAGACCACTAGAAGGACGTAATAGAATTATGAGACAACATTCATATGAACAATGTTGGGATCTAGTTTCACAGCTCTTGTAAACATTTCGTAAATTAATTTAAATATGCAACGGAATAAATAGAATTGTTCAAAGATAATAGTTCATATTAATTAAGTAAAAGCTCCACCTCAAATCTCTATCTCTATCTCTATATATAATAAAGGGGTTGGTTATCTACACAACTAAGGTTTTTAACTACACAACCCTCATATGGTCTATCAGGGCCTCCATGGCCCGTCGAGCCCCCACCAGACAGAACGACGGCCCATCAGGGCCTCAACGACCCGCCGTTTTACCCTAAATGATTACCAATCATTGGTAGTCATTGGCAATGATTGAATAATGATTGTTTGGTTTTTTATAAGTGTAGTGTGGGTGTTTAAGATGGGTTAGAGATGTGAATATAAATATTTTGTTTTTTATAAATGTTATTTTTTTTATTTTTATAATATGATTTTTTTTATATGGATGTGAATATGAATGTTCGGTTTTTTATTAACGTTTATATTGCCGAACTAAACAAAACCAACGATACAAACAATAAAATAAAATAAAGCATAACATTCAAACATTTACATACAAAATAAAACATGTTGTTCAAATAAAGAAACGATAATATTCAAAATACAAGATCCAAAATATACAAACTAAGGACCCGACCCGTCCGGCTGACCCGGCCTATCCGGCTGACCCGACCTGTCCGGCTGATCCGACCCACCTGGCTGACCCGACCCACCCGGCTGACTGGTGGACGCCCCACCCTGCTGACCGGTGGACGCCCCATGCGGCTCCATACCCAATTTTGCTCTCCTATCATTCTCGCTCTGCACCAACCACCGTATATCCGCCCCCATCCCCGCCATCTCAGCCCGAATCGATCCAATCTGATCCAGAACCTGCTGAAGTAGCTGGCTCGTGGTCTCAGGAAACCTAATAGCGTGATAAACACGGCCAACATGCTGTCGAGCATCAGGGGCGACCTCTGGCATCGGTACAGCCTCCGGTGGATCGCCATCGCCAACGTGTGGCATCTCCACCTCCTCGGCACGCGGCCACTCAACATGATCCAGCGGCTGTGGAACAAAACGCTCACCAGGTGTACCCCAAGCGAGCTGGTAATATGCGGCTGGTTTGCTGTTCGGGACCCGGATCGCCACCTTCATCTACGTAATATTCGTAATATTTAATGGCCTGAAACGTACAACAATAACAATAATATTAAATAATAATAAATAACAAATTATAAATTACAATAAATAATAAATAAATAATAATCATACTTGGGCAGCATCGGTAGTGTCTCGTCCATAATATTGACCCACAGTGGAAGCCATTTCTTATACCTATCGATCTCCAGTTTGTACCTCTCCCTTACCAACAGTGGAAAATCTTCATCGTAAACAATTTGTTTGTCCTTTGATTGTTTACCTCTTCTAGACGGCTTTTTCCCCTACGTTGAAAAATTTATATAACAATAACAACAACAACAACAACAACAACAACAACAACAATAATAATAATAATAATAATAATAATAATAATAACCGCAGCCTTATCTTCCTTTTTTTGCTTTTCACTTGTTGTTGGCCGCCCCCGAGTATCGGTTTGTACCTCAGGAGGTTTATGTTTAGTCATAATCGGATTCAACACCTCCTTCATCTTCTGCAACATGCTTTTTTTTTACTTGCGGCGGTTGCGACCTTAGGCCCTCAACGAATGCATTCATTTCGTGCTGAAAGTCATACTCGGGATTCTCAGCTACTTCTGGATGATAGTCATGTCGTGTCCAGAAGACGTCGATATCAGCCAGTGACACTCGTATATCTGATATATATATTCTCAATCATAACAACAATCAATAATCTACAAAAATTTTGGATTTTTATAAAAATTTCGGCAGAGTTTCCTCTGTTTTTGTACGAACCAGATAACACAAGTCGTCTACAAAACGCTTCAAGCATTTATAAATTTGACTATTATATCCTTAAAAAAAATAATAATAAGTCTAAAAAATGATGTTACCTTTCATATCATACGATTGCAGTTGACAGGAACATGGCAATCCATAAGTCGTCCTGGGTCGGTGATCACAAGACCTCTTTTTTTCTATTAACCACTTTATCTTGTTGACCCCCCCCCCCCGATCATCAAATCAAGCGCTATATGGGAAACCCTACCGATTACGTCTTGAAACATCGGTAGGTCATGTTTCAACATTCTTGTTGATCGACTGTATTTGAAGGAGTGCTTTATCGCTACGCGCCGTGACTTCATAATTTTGTCTATTTTCATCACAAGCGCGTGGAGCGAGCTGTTTGGGCCTTTTATGTATCTCTTAGTCAAAGCATGCTGACTCTCGGCCCTCTTGGTCGTACTCTGACCGAATGTAAGGTTTGCATCTGACCATGCTTCCACGAACATTTCTTTATAATCTCGGAGCCAAACTGACTCCATGTAGTCATAAACCTCTGTAAAAAACAGAATAATGATGTCAATAAAGAAAATATGTACGTTTGTAAAGCAAAAAAAATAAAATATATACCCTTTCGACCGTCCCAACACAGTCTATGGTAGAGCGCTTCAAGATTGAATTCGTAAGCCTCTGGGTCAGCAGATTTACACAGTCGACCCCAATACTGCAAAAATATTTCCCATTCTTCTTTTGGAAATCCTGCTTTATGATACTTTGCGATATTTTGTTGAATATGATACCTGCAAAGCAACAACAACAACAACAACAACAACAACAACAACAACAATAATAATAATATTTTGTTGAATATGATACCTGCAAAGCAACTTCGTAGCATCCGGGAAAACTGTAGCGCATGCATTCATTAGAGCCAGATCTCTATCTGTAACAATTACACGTGGCTCTATACACTTCTACAGCAAATCTTTGAGCCTCTCTAGCACCCATATGTAGTTACTCGTTTTCTCTTTAACGATAAATGCATGGGCGATACAAAACGATAAGTTTGTCGACGTCATACCCACAATTTGAACAAATGGGATTCTGTACTCGTTCGTTTTGTAGGTGGCGTCGATCAGCATCACATGTGGGAAGGCACGCCAGAGATTGTACGAGACTCGGTGTGAAAAGAAAATATTCTCAACAGCATCTGTCTCCAGATTCTGCTTGGTGAAGTAAGTAAATTTCTTTTCAACCAGGATACTCTCGAGTATCTGCATAACAATAATAATAACAATATTTAATATTTAACAACAGTAATAATAATATTTAATATTTAACAATAATAATAATAATAATAATAATAATAATAATAATAATAATAATAAGGGGAAATGGATTTAAATACTCCCAACTATCGCCTGTTGGCGGATAGCACTCCCAACTATCACTTTGGCGGATAGCACACCAAACTTTCAACTTGTTGGATTTTATCACTCCCGAACTAACTGAGGTCTAACCCAGTTAGTATTTGTGGCCAAAATGTAAAAATCAAAAAATCTGTGTGGCCAAAATATAAAAACTAAAACTTAAGGGGCATTTTTGAAACTTTATATTATTATTATTATTATTTAAAGTTTATAAACCCCCCCCCCCTCCCCCCTCCTTCTTCCTCCTGCTAAACCACCACCACTACCACCACCCTTCACCTTCATCAACGACCGCCACCCTTCACCGTCATCAACCACCACCATTCACCTTCACCGTCTAAACCCCACCCTTTTCTTCTTCAGGTAACCTGCGACCTATATTATCAATAACCAAGGTCCCACAGCCACCAAACTTTTTCTCTGTCTCTCTAAACCACCACCACCACCACCATCTAACTTCATCTCCACTGACTTTCAGCGTCCATCATCTCTCTCTAAAACAACCCCCTCTTTCTCTCTCTAAAACACCCCTCAACCGTTCACATCAGATCCAAAATCAATTAAACAAAAACCAAACTTACCTTACGTTTCCCTTTCTCTCTCTATCTCTCTCCTCTTTTTCTTCTCCTTGTAGGTTTTTCATCTTCCCCTTTCCATTTCTCAATCTGGTTTCCACCCTATCCACAATTTCCCCCCTTTCCTTGTAAGTTTTTGTTAATAGAGGTTAAACCAAACATGATTCCAGCAAACAGAACCATAACACACAAACGCCATCGAAACGAAACACATAGGGTTTCCGAGCTCGATATCGTTGAAGTCGGTGACTATTGAGGAGGATTGATTCCAGCAATAATAATAATGACGAGGATTGATTGAAAGCTGTGGTGTTATATATAAATATGTATATAATAGGATAAGACGGTGGCAATACTGGTGGTTTCTCGGGTTGGGTTGGAAGGTGCACCGGCGATTGTTGGGACGGAGGGTGGTTTGTTGGGTGGTGGTCGGTCAGTGGTGGAGGTGAAGGGTGGTGGTTGTTAGGGGTGGATGGGGGTGGCTGCTGGAAGTTGGTGGTGGTGAGTGGCTGATGGAAGAAGAAGAAGAAGATTAGGTTAAAGGTTGGTGAAAGGTGGTGGTGGGGCTGAGGCTGATGGCAGATGGTGGTGGTGGTGGTGGTGGCGGGGTGGTGGTGGGGTGGTGGCAGATGGTGGTGGTGAGTCTCTCTCTCTCTCTCCGCCTCTCTCTCTCTTTCTCTCTCTCTCTCTCTCTGAACTCCTTCTCTCTCTCTGTGTTAATATATATAGATATAGATAATAATAATAATAATAATAATAATAATAATAATAATAATAATAATAATAATAAAAAGTTTCAAAATGGTCCCTTAAGTTTTGATTTTTACATTTTGGCCACAAACACTAACTGGGTTAGACCTCAGTTAGTTCGGGAGTGATAAAATCCAACAAGTTGAAAGTTTGGAGTGCTATCCGCCAAAGTGATAGTTGGGAGTGCTATCCGCCAACAGGCGATAGTTGGGAGTATTTAAATCCATTTCCCCTAATAATAATTAACAATAATAGTAAGTAATAATAATACATGCATTGGAGTTTTGTCGCCGTAAATTCTATGTTTAATCTTGCTAATGGTATTGTGTATGTCTCGTAGAATGCATACATTATTCGGGTTTTGTGCTCTAATGGCCAAATGTATGTTTGCTGGTTCTAGGCCCTGAAAATAAAGCGTTTCCACCATTTCTTCTTCATGTGGTGTCAGCCTCCTAGCAAAAGCGTGACCCTCAACATGTTTAAAAGGGTCGTGGTTATGATTCGGGTGTTTAACCTCCAACTTCCAACCGTCTTTGCGTAGCCTCCCTATTAACATAAACGGACAATTAATCTTTTTGCTACCCGAAGCCCGTACCGTGGCTGTAGTTTGGTATTCGCCAGCACGGTCGCATCTCAAGTCTATCCTAATTTTTCTTTCATTATTTCCCTTGCCTTTTGAAACAGAACGTCCGGTCACTAGGACGTAACCGCTAGCGAGGGCTCTATCGTAAGCCCATTGTTTCATCTCTTCAGCAGACCCGAATACCTGAAAATTTATACAAGAGTCTAGTCTAAATTCATACTACTCTAAATTATATACTACTGTATATATATACTAGTTCAATCCAACAAACCCTAAAACGTGTAAAGATATACTAGTGTAAATAAATAAACGCACCCGCTCGGTTTCATACGAAACATTCGAGTTAGGTTCAACTTTTATGTTAACACCTTCATAAGCATTTGTTATGCATGCATGGTTACATGACCTTTGTTATGTGTGATATTTGGAATTTAAATAAGTGCCGGTATTGTTTGGTCGTTGTAGTTTATTGAGAGTCTTTAGGATCTCCTGTTTATCAGGAGGAAGTTTATCTATTTAAGTTGTAGGAGTTGTTCTATTATGGTTATGTACTTCCCTTGAATTATCAATAATATTGAGTAATCTGTGCCAACTAGTTCAATACCTTCTTCTTCTTTATTTGATTGTTTGTTTAGCTCTTGCCAACACTTTGCTCGTGGTTGGCTTGTTTACAAACTGAACCGAGCCGATTGGCTCATTTACATCCGAGCAGAGGATCGAGTGAGCATATTTCAAGCATTTTCCGAGCGAGCAGCGAGCAATTTGAACAATCCTAGGAGTCAATAGCCGGTTTTAAGATGGTTTTAATGTAATTCTTATTTGGTATTATGTTTGTACTATCGTTTTGTATATTAGAAAGCGTTTTTTTCCTGTCTCTCTGTTAAAATAAATAAAATAAGTGAAGAATTAGCAATTGGAATTCGGTTGTTGATGTTATAAGAAACCGATTGGTTTCATGGAAAGCAAAAAATTTATCTATTGGGGGTCGCTTAATTCTTATAAAATCGGTTCTTGAGAATTTGCCTCTCTCGCTTTATAAAGCCCCTACGGCGGTTATTGAGAACATTGAGGCGATTATGAGGCATTTTTTATGGGCCGGTTATAGCGACGATGAAAAAAATTAATTGGGTCGCTTGAGATGTTATAACTACACCAAAGAAGGCGGGTGGTCTGAGAGTCACCAAGTTGCAACATGTTAATGATGCGCTTCTCCTCAAATGGACGTGGCGCTTTAAAAAAAGAGGTAGGAGCCTATGGAAGAGAGTCGTTTTGGGATGTCATGGGTCGAGTAGGACATGATCTTTGTTACCATGTACTCCTTCGGCAAGTGGGTGTTGGAAACAAATTGTAAAAACCTGAGAAAAGAAGATTACGAATGGCAACACGCTTAATAGTTATTTTGTTGGTGTTGTGGGTGATGGGTCGTCGATTAATTTTTGGGTAGACTCGTGGCTCCATGATGAACCGCTTCGTTTTGTTTATCCCCATCTTTTCAGGATCGAAAAAAAGAAGTGGGCGACTGTTTCCGACAGGTTACGGGTGATTAATAATGTTAAAACACTGAGTTGGGACTGGCGTGCGGCTCCTTCTACCCCCGAACAAATCACAGAACTATTCAGCCTCCTTGCAGACATTCACGACTACGACTACGACTGGAGAGGAGGCGTTGACGATTGGAAATGGACAACTGATAACAATGGTATGTATTATGTGAACAAGGCAAAAAAGTTATTATTGAGCGATACATTGCAGAGTAACAATTGGTATATGAGTTGGAAAGGTTGGGTGCCTTTGAAGTGTAAGATCATGGCTTGGAGAGCTTCGATTAATCGTCTAACGACATAAGTGGAATTACTCAAACGAGGGGTAGAGTTGCCGAATGATATTTGTGTTCTATGTAACTCGGAAGAGGGGACGACAATCCATTTATTTACCGGTTGTTTCTATGCAGCTGAGATTTGGTTGAGGATTGAAGCTTGGTGTCGGTAGTCTCCAATATTTGCTTTCGACGTGTCCGATCTTCTAAAGATGGTGGAATTACAAGCTACAACGAAACAAAGTAGATACATCTTAAGAGGGATTATAGTCACTACGATTTGGGCGTTGCGGAACGAAAGGAATAATAAAATTTTCAAAGGAAAAAGTCGGAGAGATGTTGAAGTCGTGGAAAACATAAAAACAACATCGTAATTTTTGATTTAGAATAGATCTAGGTTTAAAGGGATAGATTGGAATGTTTGGTGTAATTTTCCTTTGAACTTGTTGTAATGTCGTTTTTGTGCCCGAATATCCTTGCTTTGAAGACTATTAGGGGGTGTTTGGGATTGATTATTCAAAACAGATTATGCGTTTTGGAAAAGCAGGGGTGGAGCTGCTTATAGATTATTGCGTTTTGATAGCCTAAAAAACTGATTATCTGCGTTTTCAAAACGCAATCCAAACACTAAAAACTGATTATCCGCGTTTTCAAAACGCAATAATCTAAAAATCATATTAAAAACGCAATCCCAAACACCCTCTTAGTAGCGTTTTTTTAAAGAAGTTTACCTTAAAAAAAAGGGTAAATAATAATAATAATAATAATTTAAAGGTCAAAGGAGAGAGATTTGGGGATTTGAATCAGCTGTTTGAACCACAAATCGGGACGTTCACTATCATCATCCATATTCCATCCACAAGTCAGTGAGTCCTGGAATCGATTTGATCATCCAGTCTCTTGTTCCTTGTGGGTAATTTATTCTTACTCTTTTCGATTCGATTCTATTTATCTTATTTAGGGTTGTGTTTGATTATTTCTATTATACATACATACATACTTGCTTTCCCTTTTGTTTTGTGTCTCACTGTATGTATGTATGTTTCAGATTCCGTTTTTTTCTTCTAAATTAGTATGTAAAGATTTTGTGTGTATGTTTTATGGTAAATGCCACTTACTTTGTTTGATGAAATGTCTTCTAAGTACATTGGAATTGCAATTGTTGCAGCATCAGCAATGGATATGGATATGAATATGAATATGGATTCCACTTCCTCAGCTCTCTATCCATTGCATCGATCCAAGACTATTCACCTCGTTAGTATCTTCTTATCTTATCTATCCATCCATCCCACCACTTTTTTTCTTTCTTTCTTTCAATAAATACATACATATATCTCCTCCAGGTTAGACATGCCCAAGGAATTCACAATGTTATAGGAGACAAAGATTATAAAGCCTACATGTCCCCCGACTACTTCGATGCCCACCTTACTCCTTTAGGCTGGCGCCAGGTTGAAACCTTGCGCAACCACGTCCATGCATCCGGCCTCCCCAAAAACATTGATCTTGTTATCACATCTCCTTTGTTAAGGTATATATATTCTTTTCTTTTCTTTTCTTTTCTTTTGCATTTTCTAAAAAGGCTGGTGTTCAATTCTAGGACTATGCAAACAGCAGTTGGAGTCTTTGGCGGGGAGAGCTACACGGATAAAGTGGAGGATGCACTACCGCTCATGCTAGCTAATGTTGGAAACAGTGGTCGCTCCGCAATTTCAAGCATCAACTGTCCACCTATTATCGCCGTAGAACTCTGTCGAGAACATTTGGTACATCCATCCATCCTACTGGTTGGTTGTTATCCATGTAAACAAACAAAGCTTAAAAAGACTTTTTGTTTGGTTGTCAGGGTGTTCATCCTTGTGATCGTAGGAGGAGCGTCAGTGAATACCAATGCCTGTTTCCTGCAATTGATTTTTCATTGGCGAGTCCTATTTTACTTATACAGTAGCTTTTTATTGTTCAGGAATTATTTTGTTAACTCTGTCTGTCTTGTTATTTCAGATAGAAAGTGATGAGGATGTTTTATGGAAGCCTAATATAAGGGAGACAAAAGAAGAGCTTGCAATCAGGGGGAAAAAGTTCCTGGATTGGTGAGCTTTTGTGATTTATTTATAATATAATTTTGATAAGAGATGTTTGTTTTTGTCATTTTAGACTGACCGATACTATGCATGCATGATTTAGGCTATGGACACGGAGAGAAAAGGAGATAGCTATTGTAACTCATAGTGGATTTTTGTTTCATACGCTCGCTACATATGGCAACGACTGCCACCCATTGGTCAGGAAAGAAATTACCAAACAGTAAGTCATCTTACTTTACTTACTTTAGTCTATTAGGGGGGAGCCTGTACTGTGAGACTTGATACTATAAAAAATTTGTGCAGTTTTGCCAACTGTGAGCTTCGTTCCATGGTGATTGTCGATAAAAGGTGGATTTTCATATTTTATTCTTTCAAGCATTATATATATATATATATATATTTTAGAACAGCTGCTGTATTGATGATTTCATGTTTATGCATTCTTCCAGCATGTTAGGATCAGATTCATCCAAGACTGATTATCCAGGAAGGATTCCAATCGATGAACAGTTTGCAAATGATAAGCCGTCCACTTGAAAGAAAAGATATCTCTTTCATAAGCTTACGGTCCTCAAAGCGGTAATGCTGCAATTGTTGTGAAATAGTTATGTATTAAGTTTTGAAATATATACTCCGACTCAGTTATTCATATATGGTACTTATCAATTTTTATAAAATTAATGCTGCTATCAGTTATTAAGAAACTAAAATGGTTATAAACATTGGCACATAATACAAGTTTGAAGATAAATTTCCTATGATATGATGACACAAGTGTGGACTGGTGCTTGATATCAGTGCTAATGAACAACAAGATTGACTGATTCATTATTTGGGGACTCAGGGCCTAGAATCTCGGAGTAAGATAGATTTCTCTAGGATTTATTGTTTCCCCTGTTTTTCCAAGTTTCAGTTCCCAGTTGTTTTTCCAAATTCCCAATACATGCCCGGAAGTTGTGACCTGACAGATTATGGTACCTGGAATATTAGGCCGGGCTTGTTTTGTTTTGTTTGTCCGTCACAGGTGTAAGTTTGCTTTGCCACCAATCCATGATGTACTAACTAACTAGTAGTGCTCTCATTTTCACCCTCCTTAATTTCCATCAAATTTCATTGAAACCATCAGTACCTGCATATACTTAACTTTCATTCCTACTATTATAATCCCTTAATTTATTTCCAGCACACATATGCCAATTTCAATGTAAACTTACATAGGTAGCCCTCAACGTAAGTATATAATGTCCACAAAACCCTTTTCTTAAATATGTTACGAGATGTTTGTCAGTCAGGAGCATGCCCCTGCTGTTTTACCTTCACAGCGCTACCGTCCGATGACCATAGTCTCTGTCTCGCTGTGTTCTCGACCTTGCTAATTAACCTTCTTGCTCCTCACCCTAGGCACACACAAATTTTTTTTAATCAAGTTCAAATTGTGAATTTGTGCTGGGCTTGTTTTGTTGTGTTTAAAGATTGAAGTTATTTGAGCCTTATTAGTAATTACACGAGTTCAATTGTTAAAGATTAGGATTTCCTAGATATTATTGGTGATGTAAAATTTACCTATGTACTTAATTTAAAAAATGATTTTTTTTTTTTTTTTGGAAAATATATTTAAAGGATGAAAACAACTGAATGAGATCAGATAACGGTACTTGATGTATAATTAATTAATTAATATGTATGTATGTATGTATGATGTAATTTGTAAAAGAAAGAGATTGGAACGTTAAGTTAGGCACAAAAGGAAAGAAAAGCATGTTTTAATTTGGTGATTGGTGTTGGATATATCTCATGGATCCCTTTAATAAATAAAAAATAAGTCTAGCTAGATATATCTTACAAGGTTAATTTAAGATACTGATTTTGAGTCCACTTCAATTCCCATAAATAAATAAATAAATTACTAGTCTCTAATTGTATGTAGTATTATATATAGTCAGCCAATAATATCCATGTATAATAATGGATTGAGTAAGTGTTACTTGATGCAACCAAGTCGTCATATGATGGTTCTATCCATGTCATAATGTCAACTTAGACTCGGTCAATAATATCCATGCACTCATTATACATATAGATGTATGAACCACCACTACTACTATACTCATCCTAATAAAAACTCAATCCATCCATCCCTAGCTACTTGCATTATTAATTCATGGGCACATTTGATGACCGAAAACCGTACCCTCCCACCGAGGACGAGGACGATGACGAGGAGGGGATCTCCCCCATCGAAGAAGTCCGCCTAACTGTAACCAATACCGACGATCCAAGCCTGCCCGTATGGACCTTCAGGATGTGGTTCTTGGGGTTGATCTCATGCGCCCTCCTCTCTTTCTTTAACCAGTTCTTTTCTTATCGTACTGAACCGCTGGTGATCACCCAAATCACAGTCCAAGTGGCGACACTACCCATCGGCCACTTCATGGCGGCAGTTCTCCCAGAGACCAAGTTCCAGTTGCCTGGGTTTGGGCCCAAGTTGTTCTCTCTGAACCCGGGGCCGTTTAACATAAAAGAGCATGTCCTAATTTCAATCTTTGCAAATGCGGGAAGTGCGTTTGGGAATGGTTCAGCGTATGCAGTGGGGATTGTGACCATCATCAAAGCCTTTTATCACAGGAACATTTCATTTTTGGCTGGTTGGTTGCTCATCATTACAACACAGGTATTAGGATACGGTTGGGCAGGGCTGTTGAGGAAATATGTGGTAGACCCATCGCACATGTGGTGGCCGGGGACTCTAGTTCAGGTCTCCCTTTTCCGGTAAGATAATTAATTAATTAATTAATGTTAGTAATTAATTTGTGTCAAATGCCTCATTTTAATTAATGCCAAAAACATTATATAAAAACAATTGGGTTATGCTGTAAGGTAACCCCTTTGTTTTTTTAAACCGCAATTTACTTTATTCATCACCAAGATATACACTAAATTGTATAAGTGAGAAACTAATACAATGTATAACACACCATAAAGAGTAAAGACACACTATTAGAGCATTCACATCCCCTCCATCAAACATCCCCCTATCTCTAATTTTTTTTAAAAAAAAAACTTGCTAAAAACACCCTACATCCCATCCACCATTTTATACCCCATCTTTATATTTTGAAATATCAATCTTCTGGCTTTTTATATTTAAAAAGCTACTATTCACCCCATCAAATTATTGTGAGTGTATTTAAACGAGGAATATAATAAAATAAGTGTTTGTGAGTAAGATAAAGATAAATATGGTGGAGCGGATGTGGAACGTTTTTTAAAATGAGAGATAAATTTTGAAAATTATGATTTTTTGTTATATTATATAGTATAAAATGGTGGAGGGGATGTGAATGCTTTTATACCGTATCTTTTCTATCTCGTGTCCCGTACCCTCGACATTCCCCAACCCTTACACCACCTCAACCCCTTCAGTCTTGACTTGAGCTTTCTCATACGCCTATCCCGCTTTCTAGATTTTGTCATGCCTTTTTGGTCCACTTCCCCTGTTGACCCAAAAAAATAAATTTCTTTTTTTTATAACCTCTGACTTGGCCTCCTCCACGTTTGTTTGATGCCTTTTTGGTTCGATTTTTGAGAGCGCCGGGTTTAACGATTATTTCATTGTCGTGCTTTCGGGTGGGTGGATGGTTGGGTTTTCCTCAGAATTAGTGAACTAGGTGAAACAAGGAGGTTCCTTACATGTCTGGCTATGCCGGGTGGAAGCCGGAAGGGGTCCTGATTTGACTGAATAGGAACTCCGAAGAGAGTTTTTGATGAATATCGTTGGCCGTTAAAAAAAAAAAAAAAACTCCACTGATTCATGGTTTTCGATTAATTTTCATATATGACATGAGCTATGTTTGACTGACTTGCTTAATTTCTTGCGTGACCCCAAAGATATATAGATCACAAAAATGCACCATCCTTAATTGGTTCCTAATTTATCTATTCTGTCTTGTCATGTAACACGTTTCGTACAAGTAATCATATAATTATAGTGAATCTTTTTTTTAACGGCCAACTAAAGAATCGTCGGGTACTCTCGTACGCGACCCTCATTGGCAAAGGGAAGCTCACAGACTCGGAGCCGAACTCATGAGCCTCACGGCGGCCCAACCCGCACGCACGAGAGCCCCTAGCCCACCCGTGTGCCAGTTCCAGGGAAAACCCGGCCCGCATACCCGTCCGAAAGCACGACGGTAGCGAACCGGTAAAACCTGGCTGGTTCAGGAGTCGAACCCATGACCACAAGGGTCAAGTGTCTCTCCCTCATCACCTGATACCACTCCACCACAAGGGTGGGTGGTTAATTATAGTGAATCTATGTAGTGGGATTTAAATTAACCCTTAATTTGTTTAAACTTTATTATTTTAAATTTGTAATTTGTAATTCAGACAGAAGACAATCCAAACGGTAGCGATTCATCATCAATATAATATTAGGCGGAGGGGTATGGAGACGGGAGCTGAGGTGGAGCTCTTCCCCTTTGGGGAACACCGTCTACCAAACTTCGGTGCCATCGATGAGAGCTCCCCGTCTGCTCTGATGTCTCTCTCTCTCTCTCTCTCTCTCTCTCTTCTTCTTCCTCTAAGGGTGTTCATTGGTTCGGTTTACTTGGTTTATTCAGTTCGGTTTATTCGGTTTCCAAAATTTTGAACCCCAAACCAAAATAGGAATATGTAAACCGAACCAAATTCAACCAAATTGAATTCGGTTTGGTTTCGGTATAAAACCAAACAAACCGATTTCAACCAAATTCAACTGAATTGAACTGATGATTTTTTTCTGTAACTTATAAACACTTGGGTTCCAAAATCAGAATAGAAATTTATCAATTAATACAAACCAAAAAATCAAACCTCACAATTTATTGTAAGAGAGTTTAAAAGCAAAATAAAACAAATCTGAAAAATAGCCTTACACACAAACACAAACGTCATAGAAATAAGTGGACTTTATTTTTTGTTGGGCTTACATTTAATATTTAGGATTATATATTATATATGACTTATTAAATATTATTATTTTTATTTAATAATTAATTAGTTTACCGGTTTATTCGGTTATCCGTATAAATCAAATTAAAAAAATTGTAGAACCAAAAACCAAACCCAACACCGAATTAGCAAATTCGGTTTCGATTAAAACTAAACCAAACACCAAATTCATTGTTCGTATCGGTTTTTTGGTTACCGCTACGGTTTTTATTTGGTTTTCGGTTTTTCTAAACAACTCTATCTTCTTCAGTGATGAGGTGGTCAAGGTGAGGAGGTGACACCTTTACCGTCGGTACCACACCCCACCGTCTTATATTATATTATAATGATATTCAAATAAATAAAAGATAATAATTACACTTGCTACTTGCTTTAAAATACATGTAACAATAAGATCATCAATCAAAATATATAGTACCAACTAGAAGCTTTTGGTTTTACCGATTATTCTATTGTCGTGTTTTTGGGTTTATGGATAGTCCGGTTTTCTTCAAAACTGGTGAAGTTGGTGAAACCAGGAGCTCTCTTACATGTCTAGCTATGCCACGTGAAAGTGGTCCTGATTTGACTAAGTAAGGACTCCGAAGAGAATTCTTGGTGAATTTCGTTTTCCATTAAAAAAATCAAAATATATAGTGTTTAAGAGCATTCACATCCCCTCTACCAAATCCCCTCCATCAAATTACACTAAAAATCACTACTTCACCCCTAAATCTTCTCTCTCCTAATTAAAATAATAATACTTTTCATACTTTTATCATTAAATTTTCTCTCTTCCCACTCACAACTACTTACAAAAATATTAAAATATATATAAGGGTGAACAATAGTTTTTTATATTTAGGGTGGAACAGTGCTTCCACCAAATATTTTCTCTCTCCTTCACTTACAACCACTTACACTCACCCCATATAATTTGATAAACACACTTACATACATTTAATGGATGAGATGTGAGTGCTCTAATATATACGAATGAATGGGAACATCCGAACATGCATGGGGATAATAAAGTCAAATACGTATAGCTGTTATTAGCAAGCAACTTGTTATTTTCAATCACCTTAATTAAGTAGAGCCACTAAGCCCTTAAAGTCAAGTCTTCCCTGATGGCAATAAGTAGAGCCACTAAGCCCTTAAAGTCAAGTCTTCCCTGATGGCTACAACCGTTGACTCTTATGCTTCTCCCAACTATCAATGCGTACTATGCCCATGCAATCTACCTCAATATCTTAATTTCTAATTTTCTTCAAAGATGTAGCCATGTAGGTAGTAAACGATTCAATGGGTCTTGTTTTACATGTTATATACCAAAGACTCGGATAATTTTATTTTAATCACGAGACTTGAACACTTAACATCAGTCTCGATCCCTTTCACACACATAAATACCGCTAGCCCAAAGGCTGGTAAATAATAATTACATATATAATTACTAGATTATATTTTGAAAGCTTTACAGAAATAGACAAATTTAATATGAAGTGTTAAAATATGTGTTATGATGTAACATATAAATTAATCTACTACGATATGAGAAAACAACAATTTTAATCATTTGAATAATAATGAAAATGTATATTAAAAAGAAGATATATGTTTGGATGAGGAGCAGAGCCAAAAGCAACCATTGCAGGGCGTAATTGAGGTAGTGGTCTTGAAGATGTGCCTTTTTGAAAAATGAGTAGTTTTAACCTATTCTGCTTTTAATGAAAATATAATTCGTATTTACTGGTTTGACCATTATTAGTGACTTGCCTATACATGATTAAGAAATCATCTGTACACATTGTGTTTTTTTTTCATGTATGTACAAAACCGCACAAAAAAAGCCTTTATTTTTTCGTTTTTTATATAGCACTATATATAGTACCCGTTCGAAGATAATAAAACGCTAGTTAATTTTGTGTAATTTTTTTCTTTAAAAAATCTCTTATATAAAAGTTATTAAAGTTTAAAAGTTGTGAGGGAAAACATGAAAGAGAAAAAGACTTTTGAAGAGAAATAAGAGGGAGGATGTCACATGGCACACACAAAAAGGGAGGATGGCCTCATTGGCGACATGTTAGTATTAGTACTTTCTTTTATTTGATATATAGATATAGATATAGATATAGATATAAATTAACAAGTACAATTAAAAGTATTTAGTAACTGCATTATTTTTTATCACAAATTAATTAATCAAAATATATTGGTTGGGTTGGGTTGCAGGGCTTTGCATGAAAAAGACGAGCAACGTATGACACGTGCAAAGTTCTTCCTAATCGCACTGATTTGTAGCTTCGCGTGGTACTTAGTCCCCGGATACCTTTTTTCTACACTCTCAAGCATCTCATGGGTTTGTTGGGCCTTCTCCGGATCAGTGAAGGCCCAACAGTTAGGATCGGGCATGAAAGGTCTTGGGCTGGGAGCCATAACACTCGACTGGTCCGTTGCAGCATCATTCTTGTTTAGCCCGCTAATCAGCCCGTTTTTCGCTATAGTGAATGTGTTTTTGGGGTATGCTATGATAATCTACATTGTTATGCCATTGTCTTATTGGGGTGTGGACTTGTATGGAGCCCATAGGTTCCCAATATTCTCATCACACTTGTTTACAAGGGAGGGTCACAAGTATAACATATCCGCGATTGTGAATGACAAGTTTCAGATAGACATGGTGAAATATGAAGAGCAAGGGAGGATTCATTTAAGTACATTCTTTGCTCTCACTTATGGTTTTGGCTTTGCAGCTATTGCATCCACTCTCACCCATGTCGCCTTCTTTCATGGAAGGGAAATCTATGATAGATTCCGAGCCTCGTACAAGCAGAAAGAGGATGTACACACCAGACTCATGAAGAGATACAAAGACATACCCAACTGGTGGTTCCATTTATTACTACTTGTCACACTCACAATATCGCTTGTACTCTGCACTGTTTTAAATGATCAAGTTCAGATGCCGTGGTGGGGACTTATCTTTGCTTCTGTTATCGCCTTCATTTTTACCCTCCCGATAAGCATCATCACTGCCACAACAAATCAGGTATGCAGCACTTAAGCTTTTTAAAATCAAAGTCACTATACACACACACACACACATGATTAATTAACAAGTCATATATACATGCAGACACCGGGGCTAAACATAATCACGGAATACATTATGGGGGTTATACTGCCGGGGCGACCCATAGCCAATGTATGCTTCAAGGTTTATGGTTACATGAGTATGACACAGGCCATTTCCTTCCTAAGTGATTTCAAGCTCGGACATTATATGAAGATTCCTCCAAGGTCAATGTTCTTGGTTCAGGTACATTATACGTTATATATATATATCATTTTAATAATTTATATATATCTTTCAAAATTAATTAATTAATTTTCCGATATATGCAGTTTATAGGAACCATTTTGGCTGGCACAGTAAACCTTGTTGTAGCAGTATGGTTACTAGACTCGATTGACAACATCTGCCAAGATGAGCTTCTTCCAGCAGACAGCCCATGGACATGTCCAGGAGATCGAGTCTTTTTCGATGCATCAGTCATATGGGGCCTGGTTGGACCCAAGCGCATCTTCGGGAGTCTTGGAAACTACAGTTCTATGAACTGGTTCTTCCTTGGTGGTGCATTAGGACCCATTATTATCTGGATGTTTTACAAGGCATTCCCTAAACAAACATGGCTTCCTCTAGTTAACCTGCCTGTTATTTTAGGAGCAACAGGTGCAATGCCACCAGCCACCGCTGTAAACTACAATTCCTGGATTATTATAGGGACACTTTTCAACTTCTTTGTTTTCCGATACCGCAAACAGTGGTGGCAGAGGTACAACTATGTTCTATCGGCTGCATTGGATGCCGGTGTGGCCTTCATGGCGGTATTGCTGTATTTCTCAATGGGTGTTGAAGAAAAAGGTGTGACTTGGTGGGGTACTGATGGAGAGCATTGCCCGTTGGCGACTTGTCCAACCGCCAAAGGAATCAATGTTGATGGTTGTCCCGTCAACTAGCAAACACTAGCTCCATAGGATATATTGCTTAAATCTAGTTATTAAATTGCGTGTTGCTAAACTATGGATGGCATAAAGATACATTTTCCATAGAATATATATGCATGGTGAATCTATATCTGTTATGTAAGGTTTGTATGAGTTTATGACACATAAACAAACATGTATATTATAGTTTGTTAGAATACCTATTACTTCTATAAATTTCTAAGTCCCTACCCAATTAACGGGTGATTATACAATAATTTATGAGGAAATAAACTTAGTTTGAAAGTTTATGAATAAAGCATTGCATATTAAACGTGTTTCACAAGTTTTTAGCACATATGCATCACATTTCAAAACATACGTATAGTCTAGTTAGTGTCAAACACGACAACAAAATGCCTTCTAAAAGCCAAGTTTTAAACGATTAAGTTTAAACGTTGCGGAAGTGGTCGGGTCTGATACGTTCGGTTCTTGCTCGAGTCTTGATCATCATCCGTATTGCATACATGATTTCCCCGGGGTTAAGCACGGTTAAAACAACCCAAAAGTTAGTTTAAACAAGTCAATGATAAGCATGATAAACACCCATGGGCGTATCCCTACTCCCATGGGCGTAGCCCTACTCTCACTCTTTTATATGTGACCAGTTAGAGCGACTAACCAAGAGTGGGGGTGTCATCCCAATAGATCTATTAAAGTGTTCCATGGCTTTTGATAGCTAATGGTTACAGTAATGTTGTACGAGGACTGATGATCTCATGAACCAAATGTCTCATGTTCCACATGGCAGTCGCGATAGAATATACACACAGAATGACAGTTGTACTAGAGTTGTAGCATGTTCGTTCCCCCAAAAATGTGAAAATAGTAAAAATGGGGCCGTGATACTCACCTGATAGTTTTGTATGTTCATCATACAAGTTGTTCACTCGACATTCGTGAATCCTCGTGTTTAGTGTATGTTTTAATCATATAACTTCGGAACTCGGTTGCGTTATTGAAATATGGTGTTTATTGTAAGCAAGATGGACCCCACATGTTATCATGGGCCTTAAGTTGACACCCATTCCTCACGTGTGGTCGATCCTTTAGAAAAACATAGCCAGTTCATATGTTTATAACCCTTTTTAAGTCTATTATTGTATTAACACATGTGTTGGCCCATGCTAACATATGTTAGGTGTTCATGGCCGAAACAATGCTTGATGTGGGCATTGAATCCAAAAATTATAGGGATCAAAAGGGCTTGGTATAGACTTGTTAAGTTATTGCCGAAAGTTTGTAAGATGTTACAAGTGTTTTGATGACAAAAACGATTGTAAAAACATCCATTATGACCTTAACCTTTGAACACGGATTAAATGAGTTTGTTTTAATAAAAAATGGTCACTAGGAGGTTGTTTTGGGTGGGGTTGGATTCATCACACTCAACCCGACCTACTATATAGATCTATGGGTCGATTCTTGTTAACTAGGTGTGACATTGTAGCAAAATGATTGGTAGTTAGTCGATTTTTATAATTGAAACAATGTGTGTGATTTGTGAATGTGTAGGGCCGACTTATAGGGATAAAATGTCGATGGTTAAGGTGAAAATGGCAAGGCCGAAGGCTAAGAGTATGTTTGGACAAGATGACTTACCTAAAGAGAGTTTGAGATGATACAATGCCTAGCGATCTTGGCCTTCTTTTCCTCTGCTTGGAGCTTGACTTGGCCGATGGATTTGGAGTGTTTTAAAGAGTCTTTTTGGCTGTAATGAGATCAAGAGAAAGTGAGTTGTGGTGTGAGTCTTGGTGAGGATCAAAGGGGCCTTTATATAGAGGTTTCAAGGGAGTAATGACAAAACAATTGTGGTATCCTCCTTGTTCTTCGGCCGTGACTTTGGTTAAGGAAATAATTGCACAAAAGAGTGTAAGAGGATGAGTTGTAAGCTTCTAATCATAAGTAGGGATGGGTTGAATTGATTAGAATGTTGATGCTTCCTTGTCCTTAACCGAATGGGTGTAAATGACTCATCTAGGCCGATTGTCTTCTAGTGTATACTATGATGTCTTGTGATCCATCACTTTCACATTGTTTTTTATTATATTCGGCCGAGATCATAGGGTGATGTAAGGTAGATAGTGACCTTTCTATGGCTTGCTTTGTCCATATACTCTTGGATGTTGATTGTTCATGATATCTTAGTTGTTAATTTGGAAGCTTCTTGGGGTGTGGATGTGGTAATCGGCCGCAAATCATGGAGATAAGGTGGCAAGGATCATAAGTAGAGGTATAGATGTGAATTTTCCATTTAGGTTTAAGGGAATGTTTGTCTTACATTGGAACCAATCATAAATTAGCAATTTGAACTTGTTCTATGGTGTGTGTTCTTGTTTGGCCGATCGTAGGGTGTCATACACACATATAGGTAGCAACTTTTATATGTAAAGATAGTTATCTATAGCCTTATGCCTTGTTTTGTATAAGTGATGACCTCATGTACTAGTGTAGTAGTTTGTGTCATGTGTTAGTGTGGAAGGCACTTACGACCGATATCTTTGGTGAATGAGTGACAGTGAAGTGTCTAGGATCTTGTGTTTGTCTCACTAGGTGTGATGGTGATGATTTAAGTCTCTTGGTTATTGTTTGCGAGATAATCATGTGTATATGGGTGTTCCCATAGTAAATGGTTGGGTATGTTATGAATTCGTTGTGTGTACATGGTGTAGTTGAGGACTTGACGTTGATATAATCATTCATCTGTGTCCCTTAATCGTATACTCTTGTTATAAGGTGTGAGTATATGAAAACCTTCATGATTCATAAACATGTGTTAGTGAAGGCTTATCATGTGTTAGGGTGAAATAACCTCATTGAATTCTTGTTGGGTGACTGTCCGGGTGTTGTATACATAAACGATTGATTTTTGTCGAGTTTTCTGAATAACTCAGGCCTTACTAGGCCCGGGGGGGGGGGGGGGTATTGTGTGTGAAAACATCTAAATATGCACATAAAATGATAAAATAAATGAAATGCGTACGAATGTTGACCTGGATCGTTGGCTGTTGTCACACGCGCATCATGCCACGAAGTCATTTCCCACATTTTTGACTTATGCAACGTGCCACGAAGTCAATTTCCATACATTGACTTGTGCATCTTGCCATAAAAGTCAATTTCCACACTTTTGACTTGTGCATCTTGCCACAAAGTTAATTTTCACACTTTGACTTGTGCATCTTGCCACAAAGTCAATTTCTTATCAATTGAATTTGCATCTTTTAATAAATCATTTCTTGTCCGATTATCAATAAGGTATGCTACACTTGTTCTACCATACCCACTTATCATTCATTCTGACCCCATATGGGATTTTGTCAATCTATAAGAATCCATATGTATGGTAGGGGCTAATACATGGCAGTGTATTAGTAAATCCTACCGTACACATGGCGTCCCATAAATCACTACATCACATTATGAGAAAGATGAATTTTAACTCATGTCTTATTTCTTTACCCACTATTAGACAATTTATTGAGTTGTTTTTTTTCACTTAGATTTCTATCCTCCCTACTGTCATACTTTTATCCACATTCATATTCTCAACTTCATTACGTCTACATTCTACTTACTACTTACTAAACTAATAAATCATACCATTCACGCATTCCTTCCAACGTGTATAATATGTCTTCATGTACGTGCCACGTTTGATTTGTGACTTCCTTCTTCTTTCATTTTCCTGAAGTAGGAATTTATCCTCCTCACCCTTTGATAGATGACCTTTCCATCTGTTCCACATGTTTCGGGGTCTGCCTTGGACCACGCCCTAGAGGCCTCTTCATGATCCACTATAGCTTACCTTAACAAAACAACTCAATTAGTTCTGTCATATCATGTGAATTACTAATAATACCTTCAGGTCCTGATCGAGTCTTTGATTGTGCGGGTCACTAATCTCAAGAGCACACGGGTTTGAGTTCAAGTACTTACCTTATTGTACTTGATTTCACTCAACCCCGGGCTCTGATACCAACTTATAACACCATAAACCGTCCTAACAGAATATACGCAACGGAAATACGAATTAAAAAATTTCTTGCCTTATAACAACATTTTGAATGTTTTGAAAACCATATCCACAAGATATTATAGGTGTCACATGTTTATTGTTTATTATTACATTCAATACAACTCATCTTATTTGGGTTATGTGATAACGACCCCATAAAATCTGCGTCCTCACTCGATCTCCATCTTTTCCTTGCTTGTGATGTAGACAAGAAAACTTATAATCACTACATAACCGTTTCGTTAGTTCATTAAGTGACTTCATGTAAATTAATCATAATGTGGAAGTAACATCCAACAATACTCAATGATCATGTTCAAACGCCTTTTGGCAAGTTCGGGTCTCATATCCGGTAGCTAACCTCCAATTTCTATACATTCATACTATGACAACCGGCAAAATTAAGGTAATTCCGTACTAACTAATTATTCGTAATTAAAGTAATTTAGTGCAATTTCGTGTTAATTGTTTTAAATAAGCCTTATAGAATAGCAAATTCCCCATAAGATGCATAGGAATGCACATGTTTAATGTTAAAGCATGACGAAATAGCGTGCAAATAAACTTGTCCAGAACGGACGTTGGTGATTACCCGATAACTATTAATTAACCGAAAACGATCCAGAACACCCGGGATATGAAATAAAGGGAATTTCCATGAAATATTATGTGTTTTGGAACTCCAAAACCATATGTGGAAACTCCAAACACAAATTTCCCGGTAGTGAATAAAATTCGCGTATCGCACCCGATACACGCGAAACTTACAAATTCACCCAATAAAAGTATAAATAACTTAACAATGCCTAAAATAACATATGTTTAAGGGTAATTGTGAGTCAATTATATATCCGGAATAGCTCGTAATAAACACGCGATAAAACCCCGAAAACCCTAACCGAACTAGTTAAATTATAACTAATGCTTACAAGATATTTTAGCAAAGTAGAAGTGGGACCCACCCCCACATTTGTGCAGATTTTTAGGTGTGGCTAGAGCCACCCTATGGTTCCTTATTTGCCTTGCCAAAATGATGGTGTAAGAAGCATGCTTAGTCCTTGTTTTATCTAAGTACAAAAGTGTTTATAAATTACAAATTTCCTTCCATAATCTCACCACCATTTCAACAAACAACCACTTTCCTTTTCTCCTCAAGAACCTACGGCCACTATCAAAATTGCATAATCCAGTTTCTTTTTTTTTTTCAAGTAAACATTCAAAAATTACTCCATTTCCATACCCTAATAAAGTGTGTACAAGTAGCTTGGAGCTTAACCATAGGAAGACACACTTAAGCCCCATTTCCACTTGAGTTTGAGTCTTCCCTAGCCTTTTGCTAGTTGTAATTTTCTTAATCTTGCTTCTTGTTTATATATATATATATATATATATATATAAAGCATGTGATAGGAGCAAGTTGTGCATGGGTTAAAATAATGAAGTTTTACATGATAAAATATATGTTTTACAAGACTAAAATGAGAGTGTTAAAACTTATATATGGGCCATCAGTTTATTACATGGATGTTAATGTTTTTGTTAGTTTAAAAAGTTAACATAACCTTACATTTGTTAAAGATTCTAACATAATATTTAGCAAGGGTTTTTTTTTTTTTTTTATTCTTTTATTTTTTTTTTATCATGGAGTAATATATGTTTTTACAAGTTCAACAAAAGTTTATAAACATACCCACATGGCCGAAAGTTTGCTGGAAAATGTTAGAGTTTTATAGTCTTTTTTTAGTTCACATATACATGTGTTGGAAGGTGTTTTGTGTAGTTTTTATAAAAATGACTTAGACAAGTTTAAAAATGGTTTTGATCATCATAATATAACCATCTAAAACACATTAACATGATGGAACTTAAAAATATTACAAGATACTAGTAGGAAAGCCCACGCGTTGCCGCGGGTGTGTAATTTGTATTTTTGCGCTCGTTTCGTGAGTTATTCTGTGTAAGTTGTTTGCTAAATTAAGTTGGTTATATTATTAATCATGAAACTCCTTTTAATCATGGCCATCAATTTTGTGATACCCTTTCCCAAAAATGTTGTAGTTAAAATGTTTGGTAAATTGAAACCTGTGAACTCACCAATATTTATATATTGATGATTTTTAACATATCTTTCAAGTAACTGATTGCTGGAAGTCCACATGGCTAGGGCGGTAGGGATCATACAAGCATCGGAATCTTTTGTGGGGTTTCGCTCTTATTTTCCACAGGTTGTGATATAGTTGAGAAACCTTAACTTTTGTTAAACTATGGTTATTAAAAGATGTGTGTGAAACTTGAAACTACTTTTCGACGTATAAATAAATGATCCTTTTCTTAATTACTTATAGTTTGTGTTAATCTTGGTTTAATACTCTTCGAACGTCGCACCACGTGTTTCCGCCATTGGCGTGGTGTGACAGAAGTGGTATCAGAGCCAAGGTTATAGTGAACTAGTAATTTAAAATCTAGACTATAACCAGTTTGGTTCGAGGAGCAATGTTTTCTAAAAACTTAAAACACAACAAAGTAATTTTTATAAAAGAAAGGAAAATTTGTAAATGGGGAGATTCCGACAAAACTAGCCATGGTTGTCAATATATGTTAGATTAGAAATATAAGTTAGGAATGTTGTGTTAGATGTAGGCCTAACTTCTAACTAAATTGATGACTTATATATATATATATATATATATATATATATATATATATATATGTAGTACGGTTCTTTTGCCAGGACATGTCTACTACGAGTCACGCACTACCAGTCCCTAGCTTTGATAGTAGTCTTCAGATTGTAGACGCCATTCCGTTGAGCCAGCTGAGATCGTAGACCTCGATCCCAATGAGTTAGTCCCAGAGGTGGCCCCCACAGAGTTACCAGTTGCCATGGAAGCCAAGGCAGCCGCTGAGGATGAGGGCGACAATGATACTGAGGATTCGGACCCGAGTGAGGAGGAGGAGGACCCGTCCGTGGACGAGTCTGACTCCGATTCCGTCACTTCCACGACCGCTGTTGCAGGTGAGCCGGTTGCTGCCATCCCGCTAGCTGACCCACCTGTTGTCCCACCCTCGATGTTGTACACGCTAGGCATGGGTGACCCATACCTGATGGACTCGCGCATTGCCTATGGAGCGTCTGACCTTCCTCAGCCCTTTGTACCTTTGCCCTTCCCCATACCTGATATTGTCGGTCCTTCCCAACCGGCATAGCCTGACTTACCTGGGCCATCCCAGCCTCACGGAGAGGCCCCACTCCCTGAACACGCACAGACTACCCCGGCCACCCTAGAGAGAGATTTCCAGGCATTGGCTGATACGGTATAGCGCACTGTCACTCACATGGACTACCAGGCCCGTGTGATGTGGGCCAGTATCATCAATGCCCGAGACGCACTCACCGGCTACGCCGACGAGCCTCTCCGCATGGATGCCATGCGAGGTATCACGGGCGAGGATCACTTCGCCCACATACAGCAGTTATACGACCATATTACGACCATCAGTATGTCCATTAGCAAGAACACACCTCAGTATCAGTACCCGCCACCTCCGCCTCAGTAGTGCAGAGACCCGTCAGCCATGCAGATTCACATTTATGAGGAAACATTTCAGATGTACATCATTAGCCAGGATGTAGTACTAGTAGTACTTTTGCATTTTGCCTAGCTGGGCGGGTTGTGCCAACGTATGTTATGATATTGTTTTATATTTCAAACGATGTTTTAGGGATGTTGTGACCCGTTGTCTTGTTATTGTTGAAACAAATGTTGTACTCGTTGCTTGAAATTAATGGAAATCATATTATTATGGTAAAATATGTTGTTATTACATTATACATCCTGTGATTGATTATGACGAGTGTTTACTTTATATCTTGTGATTATGAGATAGATTGTGATGATATGTTAACGAATATATATATGCGTTGTGATGTTACTGGTGTGTTGTGCGTGACAATATTTGGATGAATATTCATCATATTAACCTTTAATATTCGTTATTGAAGTTAATGGCACCTGCCACAATGAGTAACTCCAGCCATGAAGGTTTGCCCACGACCCTTGCCGAGTTGGAGCAGATGATCTCCGAACGAATTGCACGAGCGATAGCGGAACGAGATGCGGCACGCACTGACGGATCAGGAGACCGTACTGAGAGTGATCGCCGTGATCGGTCCCCCATTGGTAAGTGATCTAAAATGAAGTGAAATGTCGGGATGTTGTCTCGATGCTTCTTTCATGTAATAACATATCTTCATATTATTTCAGAAACTGCTTCTCTCGAGCGTGGTTGCACGTTCAAGGTATTCTTAGACTGCAAGCCCATCAACTTCAATGGGACTGAAGGCTCCGTTGGCCTAGTTAAGTGGTTTGAGAAGACGAAAGTGGTTATTCGCATCAGCGGTTGCACTCCCAGGAAAACCGTGATGTACTCCACCAACTTGTTTCTGGATCATGCTTTGACTTGGTGGAATAGCCAAGTCCAATCTTTAGGTGACGATGCGGCATACTCACTATCCTGGTTAGAGCTGAATGAACTCATGATCTGTGACTACTGTCCCGCAAGATAAATCCAGAAACTTGAATCTAAGTTCTGGAATCTTACCATGATCGGTTCGGACGTTGTTGGTTACACGTCTAGATTTCATGATCTCTCCAGATTGGTCCCCCGATTGGTTATGCCGAATGCCAAGAAGATTGAAAGGTATCTATTTGGGTTGGCACCCCAGATTCGCAGCATGGTCACATCATCAAAGCCTACTACCATGCGTGAGGCTATTGACCTTGCTTTGAGTCTCACTGAAGATGCCATCCGTATAGGCATTTTGATAAGAAAGGTATATGGGTTGAAGATTTCTGAAGCGAAGGGTACTGAGTTAAAGAATGTTGGTTTTGGTTCTGCATCTGCTGAGCAGTCAAATCGCTCTAGGTTTGGGAAGCGAATAAGGAATGAGGGAAAGAAGGATGGGGCATCTGGGAACACAAACCCTAGCCTCCATTTGCGCCGTGGGTTTTCAAGAGGGTGTACCCTCTTCTTCACTTTCAATCTTGCATCAATTCCTTACCAGTTCAAGTGATTCGGATGCTATCTTGGAGTTTTAAGGACTTAAGCGATTCAAGGTATATATTTTATGTGTTGTATGATAAATTTTAAGGCTGGGAAAGTTGTAAAAACCCTAAGAAATACCTATGTTAAAATCACGAATCAACATGTGTAGGATATCTTGGATGTTTGTTATGTATGTTAATGAGTATTGTTGAAAAAAATCATATCTAGAGCACGTGGTACATAAAAATCAGAGGTTAAACGTGATAATATGGATTTTGTTGTGTTAATATGAGTTTATTGCATGATTGTGGGTTATAAAGGATGATTAGGGTTTATAGGAGTCATGTTGTTAAAATTCTGATTTCTGGCAGATTATCTGTAACGACTTGTATGACTGTTATAGGGTGATTAACATGTGTAATCTTATTGTTTTCTGATACTAAAACATAACTTATGATGTTAGCTTTCAAAAAGTCAAAAATCATGCGTTTTCAACTTGTTTTGATATGTATTCTTGATTTTATAAGTTTAAAGGTCATATCAGATTTTCGGAATTATAAATTGGGTCAACTTTAAACGGTCATAACTCGAGATTTACAAAGGGTTAAGTTATGAAATTTGGACAGTAGGTCAACATTGGAAAAACTTGGATTTTTCAATTGGATTCACCTCGTTTGGGTGAATATACAAGTTTTGGGAATTTTTCTACTAAACTGACCTGCTATAGAAATTTTCTGGACATAGCTATGTTTTACGAATTTTAATAATTTTTGTGTTTCGTTGTGAGACAAAAAAAAAATATGGGTTATCAAATGAATCCCAATAAATATTCAGTAAAAATTTGGGAGTTTAATTCGTTCATTAAGTATTTTAAATAATTCGTTTTTCACAGCGTACAATCTGCCCTGAAAACGCAGATTGTGTAAGGGATGTTTACGTGACTATTTGGAGTTTTATATGATATGTATTTGACATGAACTTGCATGAATACTTATATGAGATGTGTATGAGGTATAAAACTGATAATAATCAATATGATCACCAACAGGATACGTAGGACTTACTTGTGCATGTAGAGTCATTAGGTGTCACTACACGGTTTGAACTTTAAAAGTCTTGGACAAACGAGTTGTATGGTGTGTTGGTTATGCACATATACTCACCTAGTGACATTTGTAATAGGGAGTCGGTAGCTCATTTCTGTTTGAGGAATTTGGATTATTCACGTGCAACCTAAGGCGAGTTTCACTACTCTTTTCTCAAAAGCATACGTCTCGGGTTAAGACAACTTACTTAACATTTTCTAGTCCGGTTTGGGACTACTATTTTCTAGTCCGGTTTGGGACTACTATTTTCTAGTCCGGTTTGGGACTACTATTTTCTAGTCCGGTTTGGGTCTACTTACACATCCCGGGTTGGGATGCTATGGATCCTTGTGTGGGTTGTTTTTTTGACTCCTTGTGTAAGTCGGGTTTTGCTAGTTCGCAAACTGTGTCCTTGATGAACTAAACCAACTCTATCATGTGTAAGTCCTTCACATACCGAATGAGTTGCCGGGTTATGGCAAGCGGGTTATTAGTTGATAGCGCTATTAGGTCTGACAAACCTCACACCGACTCGGGGAGTGCGGGAGTGAACTATAACTTAACAGATTTTATCATTGTTGATAGGCAATGATGTAAGGCATGCAACTCACATTTGTGACTACACGTACATTAGCAGTTCGGTATATCGGTGTTAGTTATCATGAATGGGTTAGCTACCCTTGACATGCGATGAACTAGTGTTTACACGGTTCTTGGAACCAACTCAATTACTTGTTTACATGGTTTTGGAAACCAGTGCACTTACATATTCATTTACTTTACTTAGTAAACTCACCAACATTGTTTGTTGACCCACGATATACATGCTTTTGCAGGTAGTTAGCTTCCGGTGCCAGGATTAGCAAGCACTGCACACTTCACTGCATTTGGGGTCTTGGGCATACACCTAAATTACATATTATGCTTTTACATTTTCTTTCATATGGCTTTAATTTGGGCGCGTTGTTTTGCGCATGTTTTTTAAAAGGTTTAAATTTGGTTTACGCTTCCGCAGCTTAACTAAACTTGGTTTTTGAAAACGAACCAAATGGTTTGGGCATTTAGAGTTCGTTCATATGACTTATGGCTATGGGATCCTGGTATGTCATGCGCCTCGTGGTATAAATCCCGCAGTGGAAATTTGAGGGTGTGACAGATTGGTATCAGAGCCATTGGTTATAGTGAACTAGGACTGCATGTTGAGTCTAGTCTATAATCATCATAGCATAAGTACACTCACAACTTAAGTGCACAACTAGCTTTTAGCTACATATATCTACAACACATGATTTCGGGAGATATGTTATCTTCTAGTTCTAGACCTAATTCTGAACACGTCAATGGTGGGAACCCAGGGTTACACGAGGTGGCGCATTACTGGGAGTAGTATCCTAACAAACCTCGTGGATGAGGAAACAACAAATGTACAGGGGAGAAAGCCCTTGCGAGCGTTGTGGCGCACGTACATAGGAAGCTGCACAATGCGCATGACGTGATACCATTAAATCGAATCAACTGTGAAGAAACTCAAATACTGAGACATCCGTTTTCACTGAGCAAGGAGACAATTAGTTTCTGTTCCTTGTTACTTGATCTTTCTTACTCCCATTCGAAACTCAGACGGGACTGGGTTACGCATATAGAACTTATTTCTTACTTTAGTACCTTACGCCTAGTATGAGCGGGCGGACGTATGACTGCATATCCCTGTTACTCATAAGTATATGGTAGATTCATGGGAACACATTAGATTGGGGCTTGTTACACACACTCTTGGGGAGTTACGAAGCTCTGCGATGCAGTGCAACATCTCAAAGGAAGACAAAATCTACTAGTGACTGACAGTCACGATTGGAGGCACGAATGGTGATGTTGACCATTGAGCTGACTTACACAGGACCGGAGAAGGAGACTGTACGTAACGAGAACCATATAACACTGACATCGCAAAAGAGGAAGGATAAGGGATGGAAGGGGAACCTGAGCAGGACGAGCACATGGGAAGTGAGGATGAATGATCTACTATCTAAGACAGAGCGTGGCGACGATTGGCTCTTACCTTTTCTTACCTATCTTTTCTTTCTTTTTCCTTTACTACCTTAGATAAGACTGAGTTCTTATGATCAACGATAGGGTGGTTGAGGCCCTCACATCTTTCCAAGCTAGTAAAGATCCATCTTGCTAAATCATTCGTTTCCCCTGACTTCCACATTTGAACTTTCTTATTCCTTGAACGCACATGCCACAACAACAACCTACCATCATATTTTCAAGCCTTTTATTGGTCGTAAACCTCGATAACACTAACGGAACTGAAGGAGATCGTCTGATTGCTTCGATAGTATAAGTCATTTCCATACGCATTTGCCCCTGGCAGGATGGGGTAATGTATGCCACATGCACATTCGATGAGTTACAGATACTTGGATGGAGAACGTTGCACCCTATGATGAAATCTAGAAATTTGACGGATGGGTCTAAGATCGGCGCCTACACTACCAAGCTACGGGAGTTAGATACTTTGTGCTCAAATCTATTTAACCTACTTTACCAGCGGATCGAATTTCATACCAAAAGGATGGGTCCCAAAGATTCGTGGCTTGGCCACTGCAGCCACCTACCCAGAATCTAACAAATCTTTCAACTGGCTCGCAAACACACTGACTGGGCTGTTGAGCATGGTACTTTTCCGAAGCATGGTGCTTCATCTTCTACTTTTTGTGATAGCAAGAGAACGTGGGATAGTGTGAGGTATAGGTCCTTCAACCACAACAACAACGGCAACAACAACAATGGGGCTCGTGGAATAGCAATTGTGAATGGCTCTGGGGAAGTTAGGACTGATAACAATGTCGTGTCGGGTACGGCACTCTTGCTTCTATTTTATATGATACTGGTGCGGACTATAGTTTTGTGTCATCAAAACTTAGCAAACAACTAGGGATGGTTCCTACTCTTCTTGATACCCCATACACCATAGAGCTAGCTGATGGGAAGCCTGTTGAGGTAACCCACACCCATTGTGACTGTAAGCTCGAGTTGGATGGGCAATCGTTTGCCATCAACATTTTACCTATCACCCTTGGAAGCTTTGATCTCGTGGTTGGCATGGACTGGTTGTCCAAGCATCCCACTAAAATTCTCTGTCGGGAGAAGATTATTCGTGTCCCCCTCCCAGGTGGAGAACTTTTATCTATACAGGGTAATCATGGTGGTGCCATGGTGGGCATCATCTCTTCTTGAAAGCCCAGAAGTGTATTCGTAAGGGCTATCCAGCCATTTTTGCTAACATATCTGACACTCGAGCTGAAACTGAAACTGAAACTAAGATTGAGGATATCCTAGTAGTCCGAGATTTCCGAGATATTCTCCCCAGAGGAACTACCTGGACTACCACCTGTTCGTCAAGTGGAGTTTCAAATTGACCTTGTACCTGGAGCAGCTCCAGTTACACGCGCACCATACCGCCTAGCACTAGGAGAACTTCAAGAACTGTCTACCCAACTCCACGACCTATTGGATAGGGGCTTTATTAGACCTAGTTCTTCGCCATGAGGAGCTCCAGTTCTGTTTGATAAGAAGAAGGGTGGGAGTTTCCGCATGTGTATCGGAAGTGAAACAAAGTAATGGTTAAGAACCGCTACCCTTTGCCTCGTATTGATGACTTGTTCGACCAGTTTCAAGGGTCGAGTTTCTATTCTATGTTTGACTTGAGCTCAGGATACCATCAACTGAGAGTCCGAGAGAAGGATGCGGCGAAGACAGCCTTTCGAACTCGTTATGGACATTATGAGTTTTTGGTGATGCCATTTGGGCTAACCAATGCACCGGCTGTGTTCATGGATCTAATGAACCGCGTGTGCAAGCCTTATTTGGACAAATTCGTCATAGTGTTCATAGCTGACATACTGATTTATTCCCAGAGCAGGGAAGAGCACGAGCAACACCTGCAGCTGATCTTGGAACGTTTGAGAAATGAGCAGTTGTATGCAAAATTCTCTAATTGGGACTTTTGGATTCGAGAAGTCCAATTTCTTGGACATGTGGTTAACGAGGCAAGAATACATGTTGATCCCACAAATATTGATGCTATTAAAAAGTAGGAGGCTCCTAAGACTCCTACAGAGGTACGCTAGTTTCTTGGTCTTGCGGGGTATTATCACAGATTCATTGAGGGATTCTCTAAGATCGCTCAACCCCCACTGCCTTGACACAGAAGGGTACTACTTACAAGTGGGGAGATGCCCAAGAATCTGCTTTTCAATTATTAAAATCGAAACTTTGCAGTGCACCTACACTGTCATTACCTGAGGGTACAGAGGACTTCGTGGTGTACAGTGATGCGTCTATCCAAGGGTTAGGGTGTGTGCTGATGCAGCGTGATAAGGTGATCGCGTATGCCTCACGTCAATCAAAGGTTCATGAGAAGAATTACACCACCCATGACTTGGAACTGGGAGCAATGGTTTTTGCTCTAAAGATCCGGAGGCATTATCTCTATGGGGTGAAGTGTACGATATTCACTGACCACAAGAGCCTCCAACTCATATTCGATCAAAAGGAGCTGAACATGCGACAGCGTCGATGGGTGAAGCTTCTGAATGATTATGACTGTGCCATCAAGTATCATCCCGGGAAAGCTAACGTAGTAGCTGATGCCCTCAGTCGTAAGGAAACGAAACCCAAACGAGTGCGAGCTTTACAACTTACCGTACATTCTAATCTTCCTAATAAGATACGTGAAGCCTAGGGCGAGGCTTTGAAAGAAGAAAACATTGGGCTTGAAACTTTACATGGTGCGGATAAGCACTTGGAACTGAAGACGGATGGTCTTCAATAATTTATGAATCGAGTCTCGATACCACGTTTTGGGGATCTCAGACAACTGGTGCTCGATGAAGCTCACACCTCTCGATATTCGGTACATCCTGTTTCGGACAAGGGGTACTAAGATCTTAAAACTCTTTACTGGTGGCCAAACATGAAAGCTGAAATAGCCACTTATGTTAGTAAGTGCTTGACTTGTGCGAAGGTTAAGATTGAATATCAGAAACCTTCAGGCCTACTCCGGCAACTAGAAATCCCTATGTGGAAATGGGACGGAATTTCTATGGATTTTATCACAAAGCTTCCTAGAACGCCAACGGGCCATAACATGATTTGGGTTATCGTGGATCGTTTAACCAAATCGGCACACTTTCTGGCAATAAAGGAAACGGACTCGTTGGAGAAACTAGCAAATCTCTACGTCAAGGAGGTAGTCTTTAGGCATGGGGTGCCTACTTCTATTATATCTGATCTCGATGCGCGATTCACTTATCATTTTTGGACTACTCTCCAAAACGCTTTGGGAACTCGCTTAGATATGAGCACGGCCTATCACCCACAGACGGATGGACAGAGTGAACGAACCATCCAAACATTAGAAGATCTGCTACGAGCGTGCGTGGCGGATTTTGGCAACAGTTGGGATAAGCACTTGCCTTTGATTGAATTCTCGTATAACAACAGTTACCACACTTCGATACAGTGTGCGCCTTTAGAGGCACTTTATGGACGCAAGTGTAGGTCTCCCATCTACTGGACTGAAGTTGGAGATAGCCAGCTAACAGGTCCCGGACTTGTGCACAAAACTTCTGAGGAGATAGTGCAAATTAGAAATCGGATGGCTGCTGCTCGTGATCGACAAAAAAGTTACGCTGATAAGCGTAGGAAACCTTTGGAGTTCCAGGTTGGGGACAAGGTTCTATTGAAGGTGTCACCTTGGAAGGGGGGTGATACGCTTTGGAAAACAGGGAAAGTTGAACCCGCGATAGGTAGGACCATTCGAGATTGTCGAAAGGATTGGTCCAGTAGCTTACAGGTAAATCCTGCCTGATGAACTCAGTGGGGTGCACAATGTATTCCACGTACCTAATCTGAAGAAATGCTTATCTGATATAATACTGGTAGTGCCACGGGAGGAGATCCAGGTGGACGATCAGCCACGGTTCGTGGAAGAACCAGTGGAGATTCTTGAGCGGGGCCTCAATAAACTCAGACAGGGCACCAAACCTATTGTTAGGGTGCGATGAAATTCCCATCTAGGACCGGAATACACGTGGGAACGCATGGATAAAATGCGGCTCAAATACCCACATCTTTCTACTGAACCTGAACATGCGTATGAACTAAACTCTAAACGTGAAGCGACTCACTCAAAGTGAATTTCGGGGCGAAATTCCTTTCAACTTGGGGATGATGTGACATCCGGTAACCAAGCATACAATTTTACACTGGCTTCACTGTTTACTTGCTGAATTTCGGGACGAAATTCTTTTCAACTTGGGGATGATATGACACCCTGCATTTTCAGGATATTACTTTTACTGAACTCTAGTTAACTTTCATGTACATTCGTGACTAAACACCTAACTAGGGTTAGTTAAGAAGGTCTTTCGATATGTTATGGGATAATAACATATGTTGGATGATATTAACGTACGTTATAACTAGGAAGGTTTTGTCTTGACACACACACGAGTCCTGTATCCCGAACGTTGGTGATTTGTCAAGCATACATAATCATATGATCTATTGAATGATGATGAATATGAATTAACATGCGTATGTGAATTACATGTTTATGTGGATTACTGTTTTAATAAATAGTCAGTACGTAAACCCTACGAATTATGTGCATTCTATAATTAACATGTTATGAGAGGATAAAAACAATAGTTTCTTTTTACATAAGTTAGTATGAATAATATTATCGAGACTATTCTCCGGATTAAAACCGTATTAACGGGCCCGTTTATCAAGAAAAGGCCCATAAACCCGAAACTTTGGGCCATGATCCTAACCCTAGTGTATTATGTTTATATAAAAAAAAACACAAACCCTAGCCTCCATTTGCTCCGTGGGTTTTCAAGAGGGTGTACCCTCTTCTTTACTTTCAATCTTGCATCAATTCCTTACATGTTCAAGTAATTCGTGTGCTATCTTGGAGTTTTAAGGACTTAAGCGATTCAAGGTATATATTTTATGTGTTGTATGATAAATTTTAAGGCTGGAAAAGTTGTAAAAACCCGAAGAAATACTTATTTTAAAATCGCGAATCAACATGTGTAGGATATCTTGGATGTTTGTTATGTATGTTAATGAGTATTGTTGATAAAAATCATATCTAGAGCACATGGTACATAAAAATCAGAGGTTAAACGTGATAATATGGATTTTGTTGTGTTAATATGAGTTTATTGCATGATTGTGGGTTATTAAGGATGATTAGGGTTTATAAGAGTCATGTTGTTAAAATTCTGATTTCTGGCAGATTATCTGTAACGACTTGTATGGATGTTATAGGGTGATTAAGATGTTTAATCTTATTGTTTTCTGATACTAAAACATAACTTATGATTTTAGCTTTTCAAAAAGTCCAAAATCATGTGTTTTGGACTTGTTTTGATATGTATTCATGATTTTATAAGTTTAAAGGTCATATCAGATTTTCGGAATTATAAATTGGGTCAACTTTAAACGGTCATAACTCGAGATTTACAAAGGGTTAAGTTATGAAATTTGGACAGCAGGTCAACATTGGAAAAACTTGGCTTTTCCAATTGCATTCACCTCGTTTGGGTGAATACATAATTTTTGGGAATTTTTCTACTAAACTGACCTGCTGTGGAAAGTTTCTGGACATAGTTATGTTTTACGAATTTTAATAATTTTTGTGTTTGGTTGTGAGACAAAAAAAAATATGGGTTATCAAATGAATCCCAATGAATATTCAGTAAAAATTTGGAAGTTTAATTCGTTCGTTAAGTATTTTAAATAATTCGTTTTTCACAGCGTACAATCTGCCCTGAAAACGCAGATTGTGTAAGGGATGTTTACGTGACTGATGTATTGTAAAATACATCTATTTCCAATGTAAAGTTTGTGTAATTTTCGAGTCGTTTAAATAGTGTTTTTATTAGTTTTAGGCTTGTACCGGTCTATTTTATCCAGTGTAGGTTTTTATAGATTTTTATTAGTTTTGGTTCTTTTTTAGTATTTATCTATTTTATTTTATATTTTGGCAGGTGTTCGTATGGACGTTGGAGCGTAAACGAGCAACTTTGGTCAAGTCAATGAACGCCCGAGTTAAGAGCACGGGGTTATAATAATAATAATAATAATAATAATAATAATAAGAAAATAAAAAAACAGAATATGACTTTTGTGACTTTTGTCACAAGTCACGGTTCCATTCCAAAGCCCAAAAAACAAATAGGGCATTGATAATTACTTTTGGGGGAATATTATAAAAGCGAAAATATTATAAAGTGGCAGGGATTTTTGGTGAAGCAGAGAGGAACTCTTGGGGGGATCATCATCGAAGAACCGCAAGAAAAGAACAGGAGCAGGCATCGACAATTATTTGGGGATTTTATTATTCCTTCGACAACAGCAGACAGTCGCAAGAGGAGAGAGGAGGCAGGCCAGGGATCAAAGGTTTTAAGCCAGCGATTATTCGGGTGTCAATCATTCGGTGTTTTCGTTCCTTTATTATCTTTGTTCTATATAATGATTGTTGAAATTTTATTTGGCTTTGTTTATCTTTTCAAGATGATTTGTGGCTAAAACTTTTAATAGCTACCTAGGCCAAGACAAATAACTATGTTTTGATTTGTTTTTATTTTCTATGGTTTTTGGAACGTGTTTTGGATTTATGATTCAGTAAAGATTTTGATTTCTCTAGATCTGGTGTATGTGCGTATCTATTATTTTTTAATTGTCACTTATTCACTCCACTTGCACTTTTGTGAATGTCTTTCATGTATGAGTGCTAGTTAGGTTGCAGACTTTGTGTAGCAACTAGTTTATGGTCAATAGTCGCGAGTTTACCATAGGAGTGGTATTTGGTGGTTAGAAGATTTTAGGTATTCTTCCAAGTTCAATAGCTGTGAGGTGAGGGCTTGTTGGTATGTCTAGGTTGTTAGATTGCTAGGTTAGAGGCTTTGTGAGAAGATCTGCCTAGTTTCCCTTTCAACTCTTGCGTATCAAGTTAGATCTAGGCTTCAATAATTACCCCTTGCACCTAGTGTAGTGAGGCTTTCGCGCTGTGAGGTAGATTGTCTAGCGGGTACTCGATCATAAGAGTTAGATAACCTGTGAGGGTTTGTACTCCAACCGGTAGTTTAACAGCACAAAAATATTCTAGGGTTTCCCCTTGAGAAGGGTCGAGGGTGTCTAGTTTATTCTTGATGTTTAGTATTTTAAGATCCCGGTTCCAAATCAGTTCCATAACCATAGAAGCTTATCAGGCATAGTTAGAAGTCTGGTCTAGGTAGTGTCTTGTCATCATCTGAATTCAGCTCAGTCAAGTTCGTGTTTTTTAGTTCAGTTTAGCTAGTCTTAGTTAATCTTTATTTTATTTGCATTAGTTTGTTAGAAACCCCCCCTTTAAGCAACAAAACATTATCAAGTCAGTTTGTAGATAAGTAGTCGAGTCTAGTTTTCGTTTTCCATTAGAGTCTCGTGGGTTCGATATCCGGACTTACTTTAGCTATACTAGAGTCGATAGGTTCACTTGCCTGTCAGTAGTTTAGTTTTAGAGAGTAGAGTATTACTAGGTGTCTAGTTTTAGGTTTAATTTAGTTATTTTTATTAAACTACTTTTAGCACATCAAGTTTTTGGCGCCGTTGCCGGGGACTCTTGGCGATTGCGTTTACTAGCTTTGATTACACTTATCTGCTATATCTGTGCTACTTATGTTTTGTGTTGAGTCTGTCTTTTTGTATAGTGAGTCGTAGGAGTCTAATTGTTTGTGTATTTTAATTTCTGTCGAGTCTGTAAATATGTTTGAAATTTGTGGAGGACCCTATTTTACCGTTAGATTTCCACAAAATGCGGGGTCCTCTGCACATTATTATGCTAATTCCTTTGTGCAGCCGCAGCCATATTATTCACAGGGTTGTCCTACAAATTATTATGATGACTCGTATCAGCAGCCACATTTCAATCAGTATCCTGATCAATTTTCTGGAAGCAATTCTTGTGAGAATAGTGGTAATGATTGGAGTAAAATAGAGAGTCTGTTGACATTATTAGTTGCTAAAGATGAAAATACCCAAAAAATGTTAGCAGAGCACGACATCCTCCTGAAAAACCGACAGGCTGCTCTTTTAGATCTTCAGCGAACAGTAGAAGACATTGCTCGAAGGTTAAAGGAAGAAGAAGAAGAAAAAGAAAAGGTTCAGCAAGAGCAGCTGCCGAAAGTCGGTTATACATATGATGAGGAGGGCAACTACCTCGGGTACATGAACGCTCGAGGGGAGTTGTTCCCAACGTTTCCAGAAGAAGGGAAAGAGCCGATCATGGAATACGCAGACGAGTCAGATGAAGAGATCATCCCAATCACAGAGACGAAAATGGACATTGAAGTCCCACCTCCGGTGCCACAGGTTAGTATATATGATTTTGGGAGTGACTCTGATGAAGAGGACGACGAAGAAGAATGGGCGGCGTATCAAAGGTCATTGGTGAGGAGAGAAGTGATAGAAGAAGTGGAATTGGGGGACTCCATAGATATGATGTTTGGTGCAGAGGAAGACAACGAGGTGAGTGAGAAGTCGTTGTCTGAAGAGGATGAGTTTTTAGATCTAGAGTTAGAGGGTTTGCCTATTTATGAGGAAGTAGGGGAGTCTGATCCCGATGGGGATATAGCATACCTAGACGCCCTACTCGAAGGTGAACCGACAGACATGACTGAACTTGCACCAGATGAAAGAAATAAGTGTGGGGATCATCCCGTGGAAATGGTGGAAGAAGAAGCGCACCATAGCTGGCCCGTGGTATTAGTAATAGATGGAACTTCAAAATCAACAACACCACGGGAGAGGGCAAGGAAGAGAAAATGAAAGGATCAGAGTCGGAATCGGAATCAGAAGAGGATCAACGGCTGGCACGTGTTGGAGAAGAAGAAGCCAGTGAAAGTCAAGCACGATCAGTCTTCTTGCTACATGCCACGCATCCGGTTCAATCCAGGTAAGTTTAAATTTTGGTGGTCTGACCCGTTAAGAATGCTTAGATTATTTTTCAATTCCACTAATAAATATTCAATTGTTAACGAGGACCGGGTGGAATTAAACGGGTTGGATCGGGTCCAGATAAAAGAGAAGCCCCCTGATAAAGTTTAAGTGTGGGGAGGCTCTGTAGAGTTTGTAAACTTATTTTTATATATTTTTTTTCCTAGCTGTTAATTTTTTTTATTTGTGGTCCGTCTTTCGATAGTTGTTCATAGGTTTTTATCTTTCTCTTTTATTTTATCTTTGTGTCTTTGAGTATGTTCGCAGGTTTGCGTGTTTGCTTAGGTAGAGGAAATTTCACTATGAGCGGATCCCATGTATCATCTTTATATATATTTATGAGTGGGATTTTGGTAAAGGTTTGGGTAATAAAAAGAGAATTTTTCTAAAAAAAAAAATAAATAAATAAATTAACTTTCTGTGAAAAAAGGCTTTTCACGTAATGTAGGAGTCTGGGCTGACCTGTTCGCCTCATGCGACCAGCTATTACCCCGGAAAGTTATATTTTTTTTTTTCGCTTGCAACGCGTGTTGTGATCACCAGTGTCCTTCACGTTGAGCGAGAACCATATTTTTTTTTCTTTTTCTTCTACCCATTTGGTTCTACCACCATTCATCGCCATTTTGCTAAGCAGGTACGTCTTCTTGTTTGTTGTTATATTATGAGTCTAAGTTAGTAGTTTGAATCTTTTTTATTTTTTATTTTTGTGTGGTTCGGTATTATGCTCGTGTTTTGTTTGTTTCGTTTTGCGCAGGTTTGGATTGCAACACTCGTACTAAATCTCCATTCGGGTGATTCCGAAGCTGTTTATCATTTATCAAGGCAAGCCCAGAGTTTACCATTGTGTCAGAGCCGATCGCGAATGAAATGCTATACGATCGAGCTGGATTGGACTAGATTTTTTTGAGCTTACGCGTTAATAAACCAGCTAAGTCCTTTCCAATTTGCCCTTGTCTTTTTATTTTTGTATTCGGAATTTAGTTTTTTGTTTTGAGTCGTTTTCGATTCCTACATTGAGGGCAATGTAGAGTTTAAGTGTGGGGATGGAAATTGTCGTGTAGTCTGTATATAGAGTTGTTTTGAGTCCAAAAAAAAAAAATTAAAAAATCCAAAAAAAATGTCCCTGATTTTGAAGTTTGCATTATATAAAATATGGAAGATGATAAGTAAAGTTAGGTGTCCGGTTTTCAAATAGTATGTAGAATAAGAGATTAAAATTGATTGAAAGCGTGTCTGATTTGGGATATGTGGGTAGGCTCGGCCGGTAGAAAGGTTTCCTTTGAAAAGTAATAAATTAATTATGTTAGGCTATTTTGTGGGTTCTCATCTAGGAGAAACGGGGAGACCGAAACCGCCAAAAATAGTATAAGAAGCACCGTTATAAGTAGAAAACCGTTAGAATTTCTAATCACAAAAAAAAAAAAAAAAAAAAATTAGAAATCAAAGCAAAAATGCTGAAGCTTAAGGTGCCTGGCCACTGGGATAGCGACTTGGATTGGTCACACCCTCTGAGTTAAGTATGCTGAGATGAAAAAAAAAAAATTGCTGAAGCTTAAGGTGCCTGGCCACTGGGATAGCGACTTGGATTGGTCACACCCTCTGAGTTAAATATGCAAAAAAAAAAAGTGATTTTAAATTCTCTTGGTTTTCTACATAAGACGGTTGGGAAATGATGAATTGGTCGTTTATTTAGCTTCATAAGCTTGAGGCGGGATTAGGAGGAACTGTGGCTTCCTTCGAGTGAGACCCTAGATAGACTAATCAACATGAACTTAACATATATAAAAAGGGGCTTGGAAACCGGTGTGGGTTTAAGAGGATCAATATACCTGCAATCGCAATCAACACGTTAGTAGATTATTAATTAAGTAACCTATGTTTTGAAACTGGATGTAAACCTAACTGTGATTCCATAGCATAATTCTTTTTCAGGGACGAAAAAAAGATAAGTGTGGGGATATTTGATGTATTGTAAAATGCATCTATTTCCAATGTAAAGTTTGTGTAATTTTCGAGTCGTTTAAATAGTGTTTTTATTAGTTTTAGGCTTGTACCGGTCTATTTTATCCAGTGTAGGTTTTTATAGATTTTTATTAGTTTTGGTTCTTTTTTAGTATTTATCTATTTTATTTTATATTTTGGCAGGTGTTCGTATGGACGTTGGAGCGTAAACGAGCAACTTTGGTCAAGTCAATGAACGCCCGAGTTAAGAGCACGGGGTTATAATAATAATAATAATAATAATAATAATAATAATAATAATATAATAATAATAATAATAATAATAAGAAAATAAAAAAACAGAATATGACTTTTGTGACTTTTGTCACAAGTCACGGTTCCATTCCAAAGCCCAAAAAACAAATAGGGCATTGATAATTACTTTTGGGGGAATATTATAAAAGCGAAAATATTATAAAGTGGCAGGGATTTTTGGTGAAGCAGAGAGGAACTCTTGGGGGGATCATCATCGAAGAACCGCAAGAAAAGAACAGGAGCAGGCATCGACAATTATTTGGGGATTTTATTATTCCTTCGACAACAGCAGACAGTCGCAAGAGGAGAGAGGAGGCAGGCCAGGGATCAAAGGTTTTAAGCCAGCGATTATTCGGGTGTCAATCATTCGGTGTTTTCGTTCCTTTATTATCTTTGTTCTATATAATGATTGTTGAAATTTTATTTGGCTTTGTTTTTCTTTTCAAGATGATTTGTGGCTAAAACTTTTAATAGCTACCTAGGCCAAGACAAATAACTATGTTTTGATTTGTTTTTATTTTCTATGGTTTTTGGAACGTGTTTTGGATTTATGATTCAGTAAAGATTTTGATTTCTCTAGATCTGGTGTATGTGCGTATCTATTATTTTTTAATTGTCACTTATTCACTCCACTTGCACTTTTGTGAATGTCTTTCATGTATGAGTGCTAGTTAGGTTGCAGACTTTGTGTAGCAACTAGTTTATGGTCAATAGTCGCGAGTTTACCATAGGAGTGGTATTTGGTGGTTAGAAGATTTTAGGTATTCTTCCAAGTTCAATAGCTGTGAGGTGAGGGCTTGTTGGTATGTCTAGGTTGTTAGATTGCTAGGTTAGAGGCTTTGTGAGAAGATCTGCCTAGTTTCCCTTTCAACTCTTGCGTATCAAGTTAGATCTAGGCTTCAATAATTACCCCTTGCACCTAGTGTAGTGAGGCTTTCGCGCTGTGAGGTAGATTGTCTAGCGGGTACTCGATCATAAGAGTTAGATAACCTGTGAGGGTTTGTACTCCAACCGGTAGTTTAACAGCACAAAAATATTCTAGGGTTTCCCCTTGAGAAGGGTCGAGGGTGTCTAGTTTATTCTTGATGTTTAGTATTTTAAGATCCTGGTTCCAAATCAGTTCCATAACCATAGAAGCTTATCAGGCATAGTTAGGAGTCTGGTCTAGGTAGTGTCTTGTCATCATCTGAATTCAGCTCAGTCAAGTTCGTGTTTTTTAGTTCAGTTTAGCTAGTCTTAGTTAATCTTTATTTTATTTGCATTAGTTTGTTAGAAACCCCCCCTTTAAGCAACAAAACATTATCAAGTCAGTTTGTAGATAAGTAGTCGAGTCTAGTTTTCGTTTTCCATTAGAGTCTCGTGGGTTCGATATCCGGACTTACTTTAGCTATACTAGAGTCGATAGGTTCACTTGCCTGTCAGTAGTTTAGTTTTAGAGAGTCTAGAGTATTACTAGGTGTCTAGTTTTAGGTTTAATTTAGTTATTTTTATTAAACTACTTTTAGCACATCAGTGACTATTTGCAGTCTTGTATGGTATGTATTTGACATGAACTTGCATGAATACTTATATGAGGTGTGTATGAGGTATAAAACTCATAATAATCAATATGATAACCTACGGGATACGTAGGACTTACTTGTGCATGTAGAGTCATTAGGTGTCACTACACGGTTTGAACTTTAAAAGTCTTGGACAAACGAGTTGTATGGTGTGTTGGTTATGCACATATACTCACCTAGTGACATTTGTAATAGGGAGTCGGTAGCTCATTTCTGTTTGAGGAATTTGGATTATTCACGTGCAACCTAAGGTGAGTTTCACTACTCTTTTCTCAAAAGCATACGTCTCGGGTTGAGACAACTTACTTAACATTTTCTAGTCCGGTTTGGGACTACTATTTTCTAGTCCGGTTTGGGACTACTATTTTCTAGTCCGGTTTGGGGCTACTTACACATCCCGGGTTGGGATGCTATGGATCCTTGTGTGGGTTGTTTTTTTGACTCCTTGTGTGAGTCGGGTTTTGCTAGTTCGCAAACTGTGTCCTTGATGAACTAAACCAAATCTATCATCTGTAAGTCCTTCACATACCGAATGAGTTGCCGGGTTATGGCAAGCGGGTTATTAGTTGATAGCGCTATTAGGTCTGATAAACCTCACACCGGCTCGGGGAGTGCGGGAGTGAACTATAACATAACAGATTTTATCATTGTTGATAGGCAATGATGTAAGGCATGCAGCTCACATTTGTGACTACACGTACATTAGCAGTTCGGTATATCGGTGTTAGTTATCATGAATGGGTTAGCTACCCTTGACATGCGATGAACTAGTGTTTACACGGTTCTTGGAACCAACTAAATTACTTGTTTACATGGTTTTGGAAACCAGCGCACTTACATATTCATTTACTTTACTTAGTAAACTCACCAACATTGTTTGTTGACCCACGATATACATGCTTTTGCAGGTAGTTAGCTTCCGGTGCCAGGATTAGCAAGTACTGCACACTTCACTGCATTTGGGGTCTTGGGCATACACCTAAATTACATATTATGCTTTTACATTTTCTTTCATATGGTTTTAATTTGGGCGCGTTGTTTTGCGCATGGTTTTTTAAAGGTTTAAATTTGGTTTACGCTTCCGCAGCTTAACTAAACTTGGTTTTTGAAAACGAACTAAATGGTTTGGGCATTTAGAGTTCGTTCATATGACTTATGGCTATGGGATCCTGGTATGTCATGCGCCTCGCGGTATAAACCCCGCATTGGAAATTTGAGGGTGTGACAGCTTGAGCATTGGTAGAGGGAGTGCCCAAAGTTGAACAACCAGGCACGCGGACGGGCATTTGTTATCGGTGCTGGTGATGCACGCCAAGACCCTAACGTGGTCATCGGTACGTTCCCTCTTAACAACCATTATGCTGCTGTTTTATTTGATACTGGTGCCGATTTTAGCTTCATATCTGTTGATTTTAAGCGATTACTTGGGCTGAAAACTAGTAAGCTAGATACACCTTATTCTATAGAACTGGCTAATGGTAAAACTATCGAAACGAGTGAAGTGGCGAAGGATTGTGATTTGGATCTTTGTGGGCACAAGTTTATTATTGATCTCTTACCGGTAGTCTTGGGTAGTTTCGACGTAGTCGTTGGTATGGATTGGTTATCTACACATCGCGCCGTCGTTCTTTGCGACGATAAAATAATTCAAGTTCCTCTCGCGAGTGGTGAAACTCTTTCGATACAAGGGGAAGGCGTGGAATTCCGTTGAGGATTATTACGTGCATGAAGGCTCAGAAGTGCTTGCGGAAGGGTCTTATTGCATTCTTGGCACATGTGGTAGATAAGAAGGCTGACGAGCGGAAACTTGAGGATATTCCAATTGTGAGAGACTTTCCAGATGTGTTCCCTAAAGATTTTTCGGGGTTTCCACCTCCTCGACAAGTCAAATTTCGTATAGACCTCGTTCCTGGAGCTGCTCCTGTAGCGCGATCGCCATATCAGTTAGCTCCACCTGAAATGCAGGAACTATCCAATCAGTTGCAGGAATTATTAGATAAAGGTTTCATAAGACCGAGTTTCTCACCTTGGGGAGCTCCTGTCTTATTCGTGAAGAAGAAAGATGGCACTTTTCGTATGTGCATCGATTATCGTGAGTTGAACAAGTTAACCATCAAAAATCGTTATCCTCTCCCAAGAATCGATGATTTGTTTGATCAACTCCAAGGATCTAGCTTTTACTCCAAGTTCGATTTGAGGTCCAGATATCATCAACTTCGTATCCAAGAGGAGGATGTGCCAAAGACTGCTTTTAGAACTCGTTACGGTCATTATGAGTTCTTGGTGATGCTGTTTGGTTTAACCAACGCTCCTGCAGTTTTCATGGATTTGATGAATCGTGTATTCAAGCCTTACTTGGATAAGTTCGTAATCGTATTCGTTGATGATATATTGATCTATTCTTGGACCAAGAAGGATCATGAAAATCACCTTCGTTTGATTTTGGAGTTATTACGCAAGGAGAAGCTATATGCCAAACTCTCGAAAAGTGACTTCTGGATTCGGGAGGTTCATTTCTTAGGCCATGTGGTGAATGAGAAAGGCATACATGTTGATCCCGCCAAGATCGAGGCAATCAAAAATTGGGAGGCGCCCAAAACTCCAACTGAAGTTCGACAATTTCTTGGCCTTACAGGTTAATATAGAAGATTCATCGAGAATTTTTCTAAGATAGCACAGTCCTTGACCATGCTTACCCAAAAGGATAAAAAGTTCGAGTGGACTGAAAAACAAGAGTCGGCTTTCCAATTATTGAAGGATAAATTATGTGGTGGCCCCATACTATCACTTCCTGACGGTACTGAAGATTTTGTGGTCTACTGTGATGCTTCGCATCAAGGGTTGGGTTGCGTGATGATGCAGAGAGAAAAAGTGATTGCATATGCTTCCAGACAATTAATTATCTTTACGACACTAAGTGCACGATCTTCACCGATCATAAGAGCTTGCAACACATTTTTGTTTAGAAAGACTTGAATATGCGATAATAGCGATGGGTTGAATTATTGAATGATTATGACTGTGAAACAAGATACCATCCCGGTAAGGCGAACATCGTAGCAGATGCCTTAAGTCGGAAGGAACGGGTTAAGCCATTACGTGTTCGATCTTTGGGTTTGACTATTCACACGAATCTGACAAACCGGATTCGCGAAGCCCAAAATAATGCGCTTAAGCCCGAGAATGTGAGGAAGAAAAGACTTCGAGGAACAGTTGATTCATTGGAGCCTAAGGCGAATCGAGCTCTATATTTCATGAATAGAGTTTGGGTACCTTTATATGGTGGTTTACGTGAGCTAGTATTGGCCGAAGCTCACAGCTCTCGATACTACGTACATCCCGGTGCGGATAAAATGTTCCATGACTTGAAGGAACATTATTGGTGGCCGAATTTCAAGAGAGACATAGCAATTTATGTTGCGCGTTGCCTAACTTGTTCCAAAGTTAAAGCTGAACACCAAAGGCCATCTGGTTTACTCCAACAACCAGAAATTCCTGAATGGAAATGGGAACAAATTTCCATGGATTTCATTACTAAATTGCCCAAGACATCGAGCGGCCATGACATGATTTGGGTCATTGTTGATTGATTGACAAAGTCCACACACTTCCTTCCAATCTGCGAAATGAATAAGTTGGAAAAATTGACTCGCATGTATATCAAGGAAGTGGTGTCTATACATGGTGTGCCTATCTCTATCATCTCCGATCGAGATAGTCATTTCACCTCAAGGTTTTTGCAAAGCTTAAGCGATGCCCTCGGTACTCGCCTAGACATGAGTACCGCATATCATCCCCAAACCGATGGTCAAAGTGAACGGACCATTCAAACCTTGGAAGATATGTTACGGGCATGCACAATCGATTTCGGTGGTAATTGGGACACGCACTTGCCACTAGTGGAATTCTCGTACAATAATAGCTATCATATGAGTATCCAAGCTGCACCATTTAAAGCTCTATATGGACGCAAGTGTAGATCTCCATTATGTTGGGCTGAAATCGGACAGAAACAACTTACTGGGCCCGAAATCGTTCAAGAGACGACTGATAAAATCTTTCTGATAAAGGAACGTCTCAAGGCGGCCCGTGACCGACAGAAAAGTTATGCAGATATGAGGTGTAAGCCTTTGGAATTTCAAGTCGGTGATAGAGTTTTATTGAAAGTGTCACCTTGGAAAGGCTATGCACGCTTTGGGAAGCGCCAAAAATTGAAACCTCGATACGTTGGTCCTTACAAGTTCAAGCTGCCGCAAGAGCTTAACGGGATACATGACACCTTCCACATGTCAAATCTGAAAAAGTGTCTATCCTATGAGACCCTTATTATCCCTGCCGATGAACTCCACATTGACGATAAGCTTCACTTTATCGAAGAACCAGTTGAAGTGACCGATTGGAAGGTTCAGAAGCTGAGGCGTAGTAGGATCAAGTTAGTCAAGGTGCGATGGAGTGCCAAACGTGGTCCAGAATACACATGGGAAAGATTGGATCAAATGAAGCGCAAATATCCTGCTCTATTTGAGAAGACCCCCGAGCCGAAGAACTTGAAGTGAATTCCGGGACGGAATTCTCTTAACGGAGGGAGAATGTGACAACCGGCAAAATTAAGGTAATTCCGTACTAACTAATTATTCGTAATTAACGTAATTAAGTGCAATTTCGTGTTAATTGTTTTAAAAAGGCCTTAGAGAATAGCAAATTCCCCATAAGATGCATAGGAATGCACATGTTTAATGTTAAAGCACGACGAAATTGCGTGCAAATAAACTTGTCCCGAACGGACGTTGGTGATTACCCGATAACTATTAATTAACCAAAACGATCCCGAACACCCGGGATATGAAATAAAGGGAATTTCCATGAAATATTATGTGTTTTGGAACTCCAAAACCATATGTGAAAACTCCAAACACAAATTCACCCAATAAAAGTCTAAATAACTTACCAATGCCTAAAATAACTTATGTTTAAGGGTAATTGTGAGTCAATTATATGTCCGGAATAGCTCGTAATAAACACGCGATAAAACCCCGAAAACCCTAACCGAACTAGTTAAATTATAACTAATACGTAAAAGATATTTTAGCAAAGTAAAAGTGGGAACCACCCCCACATTTGTGCAGATTTTTAGGTGTGGCTAGAGCCACCCTATGGTTCCTTATTTGCCTTGTCAAAATGATGGTGTAAGAAGCATGCTTAGTCCTTGTTTTATCTAAGTACAAAAGTGTTTATAAATTACAAATTTCCTTCCATAATCTCACCACCACTTCAACAAACAAACTCTTTCCTTTTCTCCTCAAGAACCTATGACCACTATCAAAATTGCATAATCCAGTTTCTTTTTTTTTTTCAAGTAAAAATTCAAAAATCACTCCATTTCCATACCCTAATCAAGTGTGTACAAGTAGGTTGGAGCTTAACCATAGGAAGACACACTTAAGCCCCATTTCCACTTGAGTTTGAGTCTTCCCTAGCCTTGTGCTAGTTGTAAGTTTGTTAATCTTGCTTCTTGTTTATATATATAGGTATAGGTTCTTGTACAAAGTACATTTTTCATACAAAGTGTGAGAAGTCTATATAGTCATTTTGTTTTAAAGTTTGGCTATAATGTTTTTGATTCCTTTTGTATAGAAAAGCACCAAACGTTACAATTTAAAACACAATCAAATGTATTATAGACATTAAATTTAAAACACACTTATTACTATCTTCGTAGGGTGTTTTAGATTGCATGTTGAGAATACATTAATTAGTGTTCTAATTTTTAATTTTTGTGTTTTTCTATATAATACTATGCCAAAGGAACATAAAACATCATGCCTAAAATTTAAAACACAATGCCTATATAGACTTCTCACACTTTATACGAAAACTGCACTTTGTACAGGAACCCCACCCTATATATATATATATATATATATATATATATATATATATATATATATATATAGGTTTAGGATCCTATACAAAGGACATATTTCGTGAGAAGTGTGAGAAGGACTAAGAATTGACATGTAGACATCATGTTTTGGATTTAGGAATGATGTTTTAGGTTGTTTTAACTTGAAAAACACCAAACACAACAATCTAAAACACAATACAATGTATTATAGTCATTAAATTTAAAAAACAGCTAAAACACACTAGTTAACGCTTAAAACACACTGCTAATGTTCTTAGCATGGTGTTTTAAGTTTTAAGCCTAAAATACATTTGTTTTCGGTTTTTAATTGTTATGTTTGGTGTTTTTATAGGCAAAACAATCCAAAACATCACGACTAAGTTCAAAAAATGATGCCTAAGTATCAATTTTTAGTCCTTCTCACACTATTCACAAAAAAACACTTTGTACACGATCTTGACCCTATATATATATATATATATATATATATATATATATATATATATATATATATATATATATATTTATAAATCATGTGTTAGGAGCAAGTTGTACATGGGTTAAAATAATGAAATTTTACATGGTAAAATATATGTTTTACAAGACTAAAATGGGAGTGTTAAAACTTATATATGGGCCGTGAGTTTATTACATGGATGTTAATGTTTTTGTTAGTTTAAAAATTTAACATAACCTTACATTTGTTAAAGATTCTAACATAATATTTAGCAAGGGTTTTTATCATGGAGTAATATATGTTTTTACAAGTTTAACAAAAGTTTATAAAATTACACACATGGCCGAAAGTTTGCTGGAAAATGTTAGAGTTTTATAATCTTTTTTTAGTTCACATACACATGTGTTGGAAGGTGTTTTGTGTAGTTTTTATAAAAATAACTTAGACAAGTTTAAAAGTGGTTTTTATCATCATAATATAACCATCTAAAACACAATAATATGATGGAACTTAAAAATATTACAAGATATAAAAACTACTTCTTCAAAGACACCAACTTTGAAACACTAAAAATGTACATGTTGAACATTATGGACTTAACACACCAAATATACCTATTATTAACCTAAATAAGACTATATTGGACTATTATTAGTGTTGGAACACAAAAATAATTTATATGGACAAAGTTGATAAAAACAAGTCTACTAGTTTAGTGTAAAATTGTCACTTTTGAAAGATCTAGGTAGAAAAAGTAACTTTTTAAAAGTTAAAGGTATTATTTTGTAACTTTAAGAGTTAAGAGGTATAAAATGACATTTTAGAAACTTAGATCTAAAAATGTGACTTTGAAAAGTTAGGTGTTAAAAATGGAAGATGTTAACTTTTCAAGGTTATTTTGTAAAAAGTTAGTAAACTTACCAAAATGTATTTTTGAATAAAATAAATGTAGTTTTATAAAATATGGCTTTATAAAAATATAGATTACCAAACATGTTGGAAAATATAAAAACAAAGGTTTTTATAAAATTTGGTAACTTAAAGACTTGGTAAAATTATGTGTAAAAATGAACACTTTTGTATATATAGGAATGCAAAAGTGTTGGAGTATTTTGTATAAATAATCAAGTCTTGATTTTGAAAATAAAATGTTATTTATAAAGTTTCAAGTAAAATATGTAGAAATTAGAGGTTGAGTAATTTCAAGAAAACATATTTTGGAGACTTAAGAAAAATAGCAAAAGTATATATTTCGGAAGTAGGAAAAATAATAATACGACGACAAGTATTTATTCCTACAAAAATATATATAAACAACTTGTATTATTCGGGACATGAAAATGTATAAATACAAGTAATAATTGTGACGTATTTATATCACGGCGTGTTAACGGACAAAATGTAAAACGGACGAATGAGTATATATTGTATAACTTCCTACAAGATACGTATATATGATATTGAGTCTAAATGTGGAAATAAAAATATACATATATTATGAACTAAAATATATAACTTGAGTGAAAATACATAACACTTTCCTAAGTGTTGAAAATCTATTCATGGGAGAATTAACATAAATAATCCACCCCGATTACACGTTTAAAGCACGTATAAGAACTTGACAATGTTCGGCCAGACAAGATCCTAGTATATTTATTTAATGGGAAAATAAATATACGGTAAAGTGAGTCGAGTCGAGTGTTGATAATGTAATATCGATCGACAAGATCCTAGTATAATTATTTAATGTGAAAATAATTATACAGTAAAGTGAGTCGAGTCGATAATGATATAAAACAAGTTAATTAATACAAAAGTATAAGCGTAACTTATATCAAGGATAATCCATCACCAACGAACCTAGGATACACGTTTAATTAGACGGGGAATCAAACTAAATAGTGGTGTTGGGAGTTGGGCGTACAACTTGCCGAATCATCCGCGCTATAGACCTGGTGATTTATACGTCTAGGAAATTTGTAGGTGTTTGACGTTGGATGAGCTATTCTCTGAGTTGGATTGCTTGCTTTGCTTGAGGTGAGTTTCACGGCCCCATTTTACTATTTATACTTTTCGGGAGAAAGATATGTTAGGGAAATAGGTGATATGTCGTATACTTGAGTTTGTTGTTCGCCACACGGGGTGAGTCCTCGCTATTATAACCATTTATTCGTGTGTATGTATGAAATCGAAAACCGAATGAATATTTGGATAGTACTATTGGTGCCTGACAAGGCCCACCTCTAATCGATAGCGTCGATTTATGCAACTGTGTATGCCATGGGAGCACGTATTCTGAACTAAGTTGTTATTTTCCGTGAGACAACTTTAAGCGAGGCATTATTAGTCTTGGTTTGGTTATGGGCTCAAGTAGATTGTTGAAATTTGCAACTCCTACAATAGTCACTACTTGTGTTTATTTTCCAAAAATGTTGTTGTTAAAATGTTTTGTAACTTAACCTGTGAACTCACCAATATTTATATATTGATGATTTTTAACATATCTTTCAGGTAACTGATTGCTGTAAGTCCACATGGCTAGGGAGGTAGGGATCATACAAGCGTCGGAATCTTTTGGGGGATTTTGCTCTTATTTTCCACGGGTTGGGATATAGTTGAGAAATCTTAGCTTTTGTTAAACTATGGTAGTTATAAGTTGTGTGTGAAACTTGAAACTACTTTTTGACGTATAAATAAATGATCCTTTTCTTAATTACTTGTAGTTTGTGTTAATCTTAGTTTAATAATCTTCGAACGTCGCGCCATGTGTTTCCGCCATTGGCGTGGTGTGACACATACTTACATACCTGCATCTTTATTACCATCCTCGTAACAAAAGGTTAATAACACTACAATACATACCTGCGTGTAAATCTCATACACAAGTTGTCTTGACCCATCATACTATTCTTCCTTCATGTAATCTCTAGGACAAACATGACGTTTCCGATCCTATACTCAATATACTCATAACAACCAACCTTTATATACAAAACACTTTCACACATACCCGGTGGTCATAAGCACCTATGCAAACTATCGCACCCTCAAATTCCACATGCAGGGTTTTACCTCGAGGCGCGTGACACACCAGGATCCAAGTCAACGGTCACAATAAATGACAACTAAATGTAAGAAAATACGTAAGACATTCCATTGAAACAACCAAAACATTATGCTTTGAGCCATAAACCAGCAGCAAAAGCATTTCTTGTTTACAACCAAAAGACATATTACAGTTTTACAAACATTGTTTAATATGCAACAAGACTTCTAGACGCCGTGCAAGACTCCGTGCGCCTAATCCATTAACCGCTACCTTAGCGACCTGAGAAAACATGCCAAAAATGTCAACATATAATGCTGGTGAGTTCACAGGTTTTTCCTTTTCAATAATCGTTTCATTAATCCTTTAAAAACTGTCACCGTTACCGTTACTGTTATTGTTACTGTTCATACTATGCTTATTCGTACGCTAGCTAGGCATCAAGTGTGTTACTCATACGGGCGAAACCATTGCTGACTGTGTGATACCCTTGTTTACAGACTACCTCATCTTCGGTAAGCCTAGTGTGATTTAGACAATATGCTTCCGCCCGGCCTCCAGCCGTCGAGTGGGGTTTGTCAGGCCCAATAGCGCTATCCACATTTCCCCGCTACATCCCCGTATTAGTGGTTTCTAAGGGACTCCTACAACTCCTACATATCATAAGTACATCAAATTCATGGAAACATTCATGTTATAATCACCAAAAATCATCATATGCATCAATACTTCACATATAGCAAGTATTCTGGTGTAGACTTGTTTTAGAACTCATTTCCAAGGTTTTTAAAGACACATTCTTAGCAAAACAAGGTCTGGACTTTTGGGGAACCAAAAAAATAACATTACAAAGGTTTGGGATGAAGAACACACCTTGGATTTTATCAAAGAAAGGTTTGTAAGCTTGGAAATGGTGAGTTTTGAAGCAAAGCAAGTTCCAGAGGTGTTTCAAGGTGTGTGGGAGGCTTAGGATCAGTTAGGGTTGCACAAATGGTGTTTGGGGAGTCAAGGGTTGTATTTATAGGTGTTTTGACTCGTGCACATCAGATCAGGCGAGTAGGGCCTCTAATCGCCTATATACTGGCGATTAGAGCCCTAATCGCCAGTAAACATCACCTATTCGCCCCTGCAAGTGGCGATTAGGAGCCCTCCAGGTTCCTAATCGCCTGTATGGTTCCAGAATGGGTTTTTGGCACATTAAACACTATTTTAACACATATAAACATGTATTCACATACCGACAAGTCACATAATGATTACAAACACACAATGCACGATAACTAACACGTTTACATCCGTTCACCAATTCCTAGGACTCGAGACTTGCGTGTGTGCGTTAAACCCGGCGATTCCACGAATCACCAATCCTTGTACACATGGTTATGGACCGACTCCCGATGATCCCGCGGATCATCGTAACGACTCCCGATGATTCCCAGAATCATCGTAGCGACTTGACTGACCCAGTTAAGTACGTAATATGCATGACTCGCTAAGGTAGACTTACTAGTTTAACGAAAGTTATTAACCGGAGTTTGCTGGGTGTCACATCATCCCCCAGTTGAAAGAATTTTCGTCCCGAAAATTTCCCGAAGTAAAAGAGAACGAAGCGATAAAAAGAAAAATTTTCCCGGTCGTCACATCATCCCCTTGTTGAAAGGAATCTCGCCCTGAGATTCACTCTCCTGACCCATTAGAGCCTCGGTCCACCACGTGAACCGTAATGAATCTAGATAATACAAGAGATGACCCACCAAGCACGCAACTGAGCATCCAGTGCCTAAAGCAACGCTCCCCGAAAGTACGGAAAGATACAAGGATCACGACTAGAGATGTTAAGAACGAGTACTCCGACCCGAGAAACTAATTCCTCAAGACGAATATGAGACGGCTGTTGTAAACTGTCACATAACCAACCCGACCCAACCGGAGATATGCTGAAGACCCTTGAGATCGGTATAAACGAAGTATCAGGTACCGTCCAAGCAGTGCCTCCAGATTATCTCCTCACATAGAATTTACACACCCGAGACCCGAACAGAATGCAATACGACACACGATAACCAAGGACTTACCCTCCCAAGGTGTAGACACAGAGTATAGTAACAGACAAGGCTTAACGGATGTGAAGCCCTTGACAGTACGGAAGCCAAAATAAAAGTGAAGCATAGCGACAAATAAAGGACGTACCGGTAGCAGTATCAGGTTCCCCTTTGTTTCCATCATTGTCCTGTTTCATCATAGGACAATCGCGCTTGAAATGCCCCGTTTCCCCACAGTTGTAGCAGCCCTGATTTCCCCAAGAAGCGGGAGTAGCACCTGTAGCCTGAGCCGGCTTAGATGGAAGACGGGCCCGACAATCCTTAGCAAAATGGCCCGTCTTATTACATTACTCACAACGAAACCTGTCACAATTCCCATAGTGATGAAACCCACACAGATCACACCTCGGCTTCTTCCCGGTATACCCACCCTACTTATGGTCGGACGACGATCCCAAAGCTTCAACCCTCTTCACCTGCTGCTGCGGTTGACCCGAACCCGAGCTCTTACCAGAACCATCCCACTTCCTCTTGTTGTCCACTGGTGCTTTCACAACGGTACCCCTAGGAGGTAAAACACCCTCAGCAACCTTCATATTTGTTAGCCTATGAGCCGACCGAACAACCTCAGAATACACCGCAAGATTACACGTAGCCACCAACCCCCTAACCTCCGGTACCAATCCAGAAACATAGTGCTCGATCCTCCTGTACTCTGGCGTGTGCAAATCCGGGCACAGCACTGCTAGCTCGTTATGCCTAGCCGTATACACCTCAATCTCGGACCCCACCATTTTGTGATTCCAGACCTCATGCTCGAGCTTCTGAACCTCGTCCCTCGGACAGTACTCGCTTTTCAGGAGTTGGACAAATTCTGTCCAGGGCATAGCATGGGCTTCCCCAATACCCAAGGTCTGGGTGGTGGAGTTCCACCAAGTCAGAGCTTGACCCTCAAGGGTCGCCGAAGCATACTTCACGCGGTCGCCCGGCAGGCAATTGCACATAGAGAACACATATTCAACTTTTTCCAACCACCGGAGCAGTCCCACTGCCCCTTCAGTCCCATTAAAGTTGTGGGGCTTGCAATCCATGAACTTTTTATAGGAGCACTGAGGTGGAGGGGGATTAACAGCGCCACCTGAGACAGAACGCTCAAGTAAACAACAAGGGAGAAAATACGATACCCAGAAACAAGGTAGAGTAGGTAGCAATCGACTTACCACCCATAGCGTTGTGGGCAGCTTGGAATGCCGCCAAAGCCACATTCACATGCTGTTGCATCAGGTTGTTCAGCTCCTCCTGGTTCATGTTAATGTTGCCACGACCGCCACCACCGCGGCCGCCAGCACGGCCACCCCTACGACCGCCACGAGCTCCCGACATCTTCTGCCATAACAAGAACAAAACACTCAGTCCATCACCAACGCTAAACCAACAGAAATCAAAAGGAACAAAGAATTGGGTCCAAACGCGACCATTGATCCCAACATGAGGTCCACTAGGTCTTCCATGCATTTCAACTTATGATTTCGTGTGCACCCGAAATGATAAATTGCTCTACATGGTCCTCTAGGCGTGCCCCGAGCTTGAACCTCAAGCCACCCGATACCCACAACTTAGAAGAAACGACCAACTCAAGGAATTTCCAAGTGACTAATCACTTAGAGATAGATTCCAACGAGTACATGTGCAAGATAGTGTGTGTAAGTAGATGTGTCCATTGGAGCATAGAAGGGAGATGTCTGAATCCTGGACAGATCTCGAGGATGAGCCGAAGCTGCTCCAATGCTCAACACCGCCGTGCAAGGTCCAACGAACAAGTCCATCCGACTTTAACCCGAAGGAGAGATAGAGTAAGGATAGAAATAACAAGACAAGGAAGATAATATAATACTGTGTGATAAGGATACCGACACCCCGACAAAGTAAATATGTTTACCCAAAGACACGACTCGTAGTATGTGACCGTCTAGTGTGTGTGAGACTCGGCTATAGACTAGACTCTACATGCAGTCCTAGTTCACTATATCCATTGGCTCTGATACCAATCTGTCACACCCTCAAATTCCACATGCGGGGTTTTACCGCGAGGCGCGTGACACACCAGGATCCAAGTCAACGGTCACAATAAACGACAACTAAATGTAAGAAAATACGTAAGACATTCCATTGAAACAACCAAAACGTTATGCTTTGAGCCATAAACCAGCAGTAGAAGCATTTCTTGTTTACAACCAAAAGACATATTACAGTTTTACAAACATTGTTTAATATGCAACAAGACTTCTAGACGCCGTGCAAGACTCCGTGCGCCTAGTCCATTAACCGCTACCTTAGTGACCTGAGAAAACATGCCAAAAATGTCAACATATAATGCTGGTGAGTTCACATGTTTTTCCTTTTCAATAATCATTTCATTAATCCTTTAAAAACTGTCACCGTTACCATTACTGTTATTGTTACTGTTCATACTATGCTTATTCGTACGCTAGCTAGGCATCAAGTGTGTTACTCATACGGGCGAAACCATTGCTGACTGTGTGATACCCTTGTTTACAGACTACCTCATCTTCGGTAAGCCTAGTGTGATTTAGACAATATGCACCCGCCCGGCCTCCAGCCGTCGAGTGGGGTTTGTCAGGCCCAATAGCGCTATCCACATTTCCCCGCTACATCCCCGTATTAGTGGTTTCTAAGGGACTTAGACGAACCGTATAGTAATAAAGTGTGAGCCATAGTATAACATGAAAACGCGTGTTTAAATTGTACAAAATGTAAATGTGTGATCAAAATGTATAAGCATGTTTCTCACCCCGAAAACAAAACTAGCAAAGTGTGGGGCCGTGAACTCACCTTAGATCGCGTTACTTGAAAATAGTTAAATTAGTATGCTATGATAGCCCCAAATAGTGGCGACCTATCATAAGATGTATGTAAGTACCCGGACTAATAACCCGTAGGTTAACTAGTCCCCGAATGTCCAGAACATAACCATAGACGTTTGAAAACACCTTTGACTGTTAAACCGACCGTACCAGACAAGACCCGACATCCAATTGGTGACCCGACACCTCACGTGTTAGAAAAATACAAGACATCATGCACATATGCAATTAAACACTTAATACGCGCAAGAGTTCACCTAGTCTAGCATAATGTCCAATTAACGCATAAATAAGTCCGAACACGTGTTACTAAGTCATTGGGTGTATCCCGGGGTTCCCATCATGTTCCTAGGTGTCAAATCATGTTCCAGGATGTCAAAATACGCTTACGACAGTAGTACACGTGATTAGGAAACTTACATGTGATTAGGAAAAGTCAACTAGTGATTAGAAGAGTCAAACTAGTGAATAGAATTGTAATCACTAGTAAAAATGGGGAATAGAGTTGTAATTGCTAGTAAAGTGGGGAATAGAGTTGTAATTGCTAGTAAAGTGGGGAATAGGATTGTATTTTCTAGTAAAAATGGGGAATAGGAGCTACTCGCCTGATGTATCAGGCGAATAGGCTGTAATCGCCTAATACATCAGGCGATTAGTGTTCTATTCGCCTGTAGCACTGCTGTCGCGCGTTTTCGCGCGTTAAACCCTCCAAATCAGATCCAAAACATGTAAAAACACCCAATATCAAAACTAAACTATTAGCCAACCCATTCCAAGCAAAAACCCCCAATTTATCTCTGCTCTAACGGCCTCGGTGCGATTATTTCCTAAAATGGCAAAGTACTAGGTTTCATTAACTATGAAATCTTTCCTTAAGTAGTAAAGATCAGATTACACCTCCTACAACTTGCAATTCATCATCCCTATGTTATAACATCATTCTAGCATGATTCCTAACCATAAACAAGCAATGAATCATATCATAACATCCTAATTCTTCAAGAATCACCCAAATGGGTCAAAATGCATACTTTCATCTAAACACAATAACAATAGCTTAAACTCATAGATAAGCATCCTAACAACTCCTACATATCAGAAGTACATCAAATTCATGGAAACATTCATGTTATAATCACCAAAAATCATCATATGCATCAATACTTCACATATAGCAAGTATTATGGTGTAGACTTGTTTTAGAACTCATTTCCAAGGTTTTTAAAGACACATTCTTAGCAAAACAAGGTCTGGACTTTTGGGGAACCAAAACAATAACATTACAATGGTTTGGGATGAAGAACACACCTTAGATTTTATCAAAGAAAGGTGTGTAAGCTTGGAAATGGTGAGTTTTGAAGCAAAGCAAGTTCCAGAGGTGTTTCAAGGTGTGTGGGAGGCTTAGGATCAGTTAGGGTTGCACAAATGGTGTTTGGGGAGTCAAGGGTTGTATTTATAGGTGTTTTGACTCGTGCACATCAGATCAGGCGAGTAGGGAATCAGTTCAGGTGAGTTGGGCCTCTAATCGCCTATACACTGGCGATTAGAGCCCTAATCGCAAGTAAACATCCCCTATTCGCCCCTGCAAGTGGCGATTAGGAGCCCTCCAGGTTCCTAATCGTCTGTATGGTTCTAGAATGGGTTTTTGGCGCGTTAAACACTATTTTAACACATATAGACACGTATTCACATACCGACAAGTCACATAATGATTACAAACACATAATGCACGATAACTAACACGTTTACATCCGTTCACCAATTCCCGGGACTCGAGACTTGCGTGTGTGCGTTAAACCCGGCGATTCCACGAATCACCAATCCTTGTACACATGGTTATGGACCGACTCCCGATGATCCCGCGGATCATCGTAACGACTCCCGATGATTCCCAGAATCATCGTAACGACTCGACTAACCCAGTTAAGTACGTAATATGCATGACTCGCTATGGTAGACTTACTAGTTTAACGAAAGTTATTAACCGGAGTTTGCCGGGTGTCACATCATCCCCCAGTTGAAAGAATTTTCGTCCCGAAAATTTCCCGAAGTAAAAGAGAATGAAGCGATAAAAAGAAAAATTTTCCCGGTCGTCACACACACATTCTATTACACAGTCATCAAATGTGTGATAACTCCACTTATATACACACACACATATAAATCTGTACAATATTTTACCATTCATTCTTATGCCACATTTGTTAATCTTGGGTTTACTTCATTTTTAAATACCTTCACTTCATTTTATCTTTGTTGCCCATTTATCCCAACTACTTCCATTGTTGTATGGTGAATTATACTCGTTCACCAACAACATCAATTCGCTTGCCTTAATATAAATTACCATTTCATACTTATTTCCTGTTCTACATTTACACATAAACATACAATTACTAAGCCAACAGTTTACAACGTAAGTCCCTTCCTTTGCCCTTAGAAATGTTTTCACCTTATACGCGTTTGACTTATAGTCCCAAGCTTATTACCTAACTCGAGATCATATCCACTTGACCCGTTGACTTTTAAGCTTCTTGTACCTAGCTTACTTTCAAGTTAACATGCCATGTTAGAATACCAACCTGGAAGTTACCTATTCAAACATTAGTACTCATTCTACATCATTAAAACATGCACTCAATACATTCAACAACTAGTTCAATTCAAGAAGTGTTTCCATATACTACCCATTTGACCTGTTAGTGAATGCTGGGTTTTAAAAGGCACAAGGCGCAAACTAGGGCACCTCAGGGCTTTGCGCCTATCCTTTTTCCCAAAGGCGCGCGCCTTAGGTGTTTTTTTGTCAAATTTTTAGTCGCTTTTCACCTGAGGCACGCGCCTCACGTACACAGGGTATTTTTTATTCATAAAATTGTTGATGGTTGTCCCGTCAACTAGCTAACACGTACTAGCTCCCTTGTATGTTGCTAAACCATAGAAAAACTATGGATGGCATAAAGATACGTTTTCCATAGGATAGGATATATATGCATGGTGAATCTATATCTGTTATGTAAGCTTTGTGTGAGTTTATGACACATAAACAAACATGTATATTAATTATAGTTTGTTAGAATACCTATTACTTGTGTAACTTAATAGCACAGTTTGATATGACTCCGCTACAAAAGGCAGTGTTTGCATGTCTTCAACATGCTCATGCTCAAGATTTTTTGACTGTCATGCCCATTGCAGGGCTTGGGTAGCGAATGTCGGCGATCGAATACAGGGCTATTCTCAAATACCAGCTCATGATACCTCTGTTCCCCCCGGATGAACCATGCCACATTTGCAAAAGAGCATGTCTGGATAAATTTGGCGAGCATGCGCTCCACTGCAAGGAATTGCCAGGGTTCAAGTACCGCCATGATATGGTAAGAGATGTTTTATGGGATATGCTTCGAAGTGCGGGGGTTCAGCCAAGAAAGAAGCACCGGGCAATTTTCTAACTGATCCGCGGGAGGGGAGATCTACCTTGCGTCCGACGGACGTTCTTGTGTTTAGATGGGTTGGGGCAAACATGCTTGTGTTGACCTGATAGGGGTTTCCCCCTTGGTAGGTTTGTGAGATAACGGCTTTGTACCGGGGCAGGCAGTTTTGAGGGCAGAAGCTAAGAAGGTCGCTAAGCACGGAGCAACCTGTTTAGAGAATCAACATGTGTTCTTGTCGTTTGCTTTTGACACATTTAGCTCTCTGGCCCCTGAGGCAGCACGGTTCCTGAAACGAGTGCAAAAGGTGGTCCACTGTGACTCGCAGAGCCCTAAGAACCAAGGTTTTGTCTTTAGCTGGATAGGCTTTGCGATTCAAAAGGGGATAGCGGCGCAGCTTGTTGCCCACTTACCCACCATCTAAATGTAACTTGTTTTCTTGTTGTTGGGTAATTAAGAGACAAGTTATGGCAAAAAAAATTTAGGTTTGATAATTGTGATTCTAATTTAGGTTCTGAATTTAATCAATATTGATCTTTTTATTGAAAAAGCCATGTAACTACCAAATAAGCAATTGAAATAATTTTTTTGAGCTTACACGTCATCATTCAAGGTAGCCGGTTATCGCGTAAGATTAGAATGAGAAATGAAGCTTAAGTGACGTTAAAAGATGGGGCTGGGCCGAGGCTGCAGATGGGCTGTTTTCGGTCGCAACCTGCAGAAGAATGTTGTCCAAATACGCAGTTCCGTATTACCCATTTGAGTGGGTTAAGGGGGTACCGAGGAAGGTGTGTATCATGGCATGGAGAGCAATACAAGATAGGTTACCCACGATGGTTGGTCTAAAAAAAGGATTATTAATGGTTCGGTCAGCTGCAAGCTGTGTGGAGATGGAGATGAAGACGCCGATCATTTGTTTACTTCGTGTTATGTCGCGGCGATGGTTTGGCAAAAGGTAAGCTCGTGGGTCGGGATCCCACCGATTTTCGCATTCGACATGAAAGACCTCCCGGAACTACATGGTAGCATCAACGTTAATAAGGAGAAAAAGGAACTCATACGAATTATTATCTTGCGATATGTTGGGCGTTATGGAGAGCACGGAACAAATCAATCTTTAGTGGCAAACGGGTTCACATTCCAGCCGTATTTGGGGACGCGCAAGCTCAAGCCTTTACATGGGTGAAATACAAGCAGAAGCAAGCCGGGTGGACGTGGGAAAAGTGGGTCAAATTTGAGGTGCCGATAACATAAAATGGTTATAGGGGCCTTTCCGGGTGGAGGATTTTGATTGTATTAGCATCTAGCTTGTATCAATCTTGTAAATATAATTTGGTGATGAATGAAATGAAATTTTCCGATAAAAAAAAAGAGAAGGAAAGCTAGGTTATTAGATGATGGTACATATAAACTAATTATCAGGTAGGTGTGTCTGCATCTAAACAAGTTAGTTATATCTCTTCTGCATTTAATTTAAACCAACTATAAAATATTGCCTCCCAAGTTATGGCACATGAATGAAATGTACAATTCATTTAATATCCCACCCCAGAGGTGACTCTTGTAGTTTAATTTCGGTAATTATAACAATTTACTCGAATTTATAAGGCATCAATAAAATAAACTAGAGTTACAATTAAGACAGGCAAGTATGTCCAATCTGCAGGCCAAATATGAAGCTAAGTTGTCTCATTCACTGTTTCATTGCTCATTTGAAGAATTATATGATATGACTTGCTCTATGACGCCAATCGAATGTCAGTTCCTTAATTTCCACAAGAAAGAAATATTATCATCATGATTATAATCTTATATTTACTTTTCCTACCACTTCCCACTTGCGCAAACCTATCGTTTAATTTCACCAGTTTCAGCCAAAATAACCATGACTTAAATTACTCTGGAGATGTTGCACCTTCTAGTCTAGTGATTCAACTCACCAGAAACTAACATGATTGTTAGGATCTGAGTTTGATTGTTTTGATTTGTTTAGAGTAGAATGAGAAATGAATAAAGTGAATATATATGGAAAGTGCAGCGGAATGATAAACTATAATCAAAACAAAGGAATAAATGTTTTCTTAATCGAAAGCTTTCATTATATTGAAAGATTACAATCAAATACAAGTACTCCCCCTCAACCTGATCACTCTGTGATTGTTTGTCTGAGAGAATGTTGTGAGTGACCAATAGAATAGTACAAGCACTGTTCTATTTATAGACAAATCTAAACCACTGGTGACCTAGGCTGACGTCACCTAAGATAGTGATCTCTAACAGAATAACAACATAAAACATCTGTCCTATACCAACTTCTGTTATATTACAAAACACTGTAAGGTAAACTATTGTTGACGAAAAACTCTGATGGTCTTGTATCATCTGTTGGAGCCAAAGTGCTGTTGGCTCCAACAGACCTTTAGTCTTTAGTACTTGATCAGCAGTTGTTCTTCATCAGACCTTTGGTCAGCAGTTGTTCTCTATCAGTTGTTATCCAGCAGTCCTTTGTAGCAGCAGTTGTCATAGCAGTTGTTTGGGTGGAACAATTGTTAGGGTCAACAGTCTTTTGGGAAGAGTATGTTGCAAAGACTGTTTATTTATGTGGATCAACTGTTAGTATATTTTGGCTTTTCAATCATCTGTTCTTCTTCAGGTCAGCAGACCCAACAAGGATCAAGAAATGCATTTTACTACAGGCCGAGTCACATGTCACAAGTTATTTCATCTTTGGGACAAAAGTTCAGGCGAGTTAGCCGATTTTACCACCCAATTTACATTCATCATAAATGCCAGGGACCAGTCTAGGTATCTCGGTATGTGCTTTGATTACTGGTTTTTTAATAATTTGTTCCTTGAAAAAGAAAAACGAAGACGTGGTTGACACTATACAAGAATTTGGGATTGAGACTGGACCAAAGAAGTTCACATACAAACAACTGGCTCTTGCAACAAACAACTTTGCAGAGGGAGAGAAGATAGGACAAGGTGGTTTTGGTGGGGTTTCTTGAAAGAAATCCGTTCTTATGTGGCTGTCAAGAATATTTCAAGTGGGTCAAAACAAGGAATAAAAGAGTATGCAGCCGAAGTGAAGACCATTAGCCGACTTAGACACAGAAACTTGGTCAACCTCATTGGTTGGTGCCATAAAGGTAAAGAACTCCTACTTATTTACGAGTTCATGTCGAACGGTAGCTTGGATTCTCATCTCTTCAAAGGAAGTTGTCTGTTGACCTAGTCAATTAGGTATAATGTCGTCAAAGGGTTAGCCTCAGCGTTGCTTTATCTTCAAGAAGAATGAGAACAATGTGTTTTGCATAGAGATATCAAATCAAGTAACATTATGCTTGACTCCAATTTTAATGCTAAGCTTGGAGATTTTGGTTTGGCTAGGCTTGTTGACCATGAAAAAGGGTCACAAACCACAATATTGGCGGGTACAATGGGCTCCTGAATGTATCCTAACAGGCAAGGTATCCGATATTTAGAGCTTTAGGGTTGTTGCTCTTGAAATAGCTACTGGTTAGAAACCACTTGATCCGATGGCTGGAGATGGTCATATCAGACTCGTTGACCATGTTTGGGACCTTTATCGAAGAGGGGAATTTAGAGAAGCAGCTGATTCGAAACTAGATGATGATTTTGACGAGGGTGAAGTGGCATGTGCGATTAGTGTGGGACTTTGGTGTGCTCATACTGATCCCAATGCCCGACCTTCCATAAAGCAAGCGATTCAAGTTCTAAACTTTGAAGCACCACTTCCCAACCTTTCTAAAACAGTGCCATTAGCAATTTTTGCAACACCTATCAAAATGTCTGCATTCTGGTCATCACCGTCTATTGATCATACGAGTCCTGGGAGTGATGATACCAGCTCATCTTCAACAGCAGAGACACAATAGGCAATTCAGTTTATATGTTTTTATTTGTGTGTGTTGAGTAATTTAGTTTATATGTTTTCAGATGTCATCTTTTAAGCGAAATTCCATAAAGTGAAGCAGGTTTCCTTTTCTGTTGACATTTTGAGATTTTATTCAGTTCAGCTTTGAAACATGCCCTATAGGATCCATTAATGACTTGATTAAATAATATTTGCTAAACAAATAATTAATTTTCTTATAAGAAAATGATTGCTAGCCAGTACTATTATGCCTTGAATCATACATGACATCTCTCAAACTTACAACTAACAGATAAATATTTGAAGAAATATGAGTGTAAATGCTGCAGATAAATTAAATAGGGGAAAAATAGTGTGCACTGTCTGATCAAGCAGTGGGCAAAATCCTCATAATTTGTACAATTGCACAAGACAAAGAGTTCTTTGGTCTTGTCAATGTTTAATGTTTTGTTTTTTGTTTTCATAGAAAATTGTAGGCAAACCACTGTATATTCTTTGGAAGTTATTTTTGTCACTGTATGCTTTCAAACATGGCCTTGTTTATATATAATGTCGACAACTCAACTCAATTCATTTAGATTCACAATATTACTTTTATTGAGGATGGAGTTGAAGATACTAGAGCAATACATTTTTGGAGGAATTATAGCTACTTGGTTAGGTTTTGCTCTGATTTATTTCTTGGGTGTGAAGAAGAACAAACCAGAACATGATTTGGATTTTCATAAACGGACCAACACTTTGGTTCACTCTCAGGATGGAGCGACTGATATTATCATAGTCGGTGCTGGTGTTGCTGGTGCAGCCCTTGCCTATAGTCTTGGCTAGGAATGATTCCTTTCTCAAGTTCACATTATCAACTACTTATTACTGTTGGCCCAGAAACAAAATTATGCAGCGGATAAACTAGATAATCACAAATATGATAGACACAAATAAGGATGAATAATATTATAAGACCGAATGGTTAAAGTTTGATACAAAGGAACAATGAAACAAACGAATTCTGGAAGTTTTGTCGTTGAGAGGATTGTGTGTATGAAACAATCTTGATAACTGAAATATTGTGTCATGTCCCTCATATAAATATGTTTCAAAAGGATGTGACTATTATTGAACAGTTGTGTCTTGATGTCCCACCGGTTTGTATTCAGTTTTGGCGCCAAGAATAACTAAAATAACGGTAAGGGTATAATGGTCCTTTTGTGCAGACCCTTCCTTTGAAACCTTTGTTGAATCTTTGTCTTCTGATCTTGTTTGTCTTCTGATTAATGCAGCCTTGATGTCCAGCCTTAATACTTGATGTGCAGCCTTACAATATGATCACCCAAGTCGACCCATATGCAAATATTATCTAACTAGTTTCCTAACTAAGCTATAATCTAATACTTATAATTATTCTACTTCACATACATTACATACACACATATATACGTTCAATATTCACAAAATACAAACATAATAAAGTTATATTTACAAATCAACACTCGCCCCTAAATATAACTAGGGCTCATGGGACTTGTAGGTAAAGTTTCAATGGCTTCTTTGAGGGCCATTTCTGCTTGAGTAAAATCGAAATTTCTTCGCTTCATGAACCATTTTGCAGCCCTCCAATCACTTCCCATATATAATGCATAGTCATCTTCTTTAGGCTTTACTTCTTTGCTTGATGTTGATGCATTCTTATACATGTTTGGCATTGTATCCACCCTTCGAATTTGACTACTTTCTTGCATTTCCTTTTCAATTCTCTCGGCTGTTTTCCGGGCATTTTTATGGACTAAATATTGCCAATCTAGGACATCTAGATATTGTGCATATAAAATTCTCATCATGTCCTTATCTTCATAGTCAAATCCTAACTCCTTTGCAATCACACCCAAATATTATACATACACATTCTCCGATGACCACCTTCTTTTTGTACCATGATATATAAATCATACAACTCAACATTCTGTCCATTCTCAAACATAGGAGGAATCAGCCTATTGGTTATCCCAAGGAATTCTTTTAAGAACCATGACACCATTTGGATGAATGGTCCTTTAAGAATGTTTCTATGTGCCCAAGGGTAATCCATATCATGTATGATGTCCAAGAACTAAATGCACTTTTCAAGGGAATATATGTTTATGTTGTTTACAATATCATCAACATTTCTTATATTGGCTTCGGCATCGGGCAAAGGTGACTCAAAGTAATCATTCAGATACTTTTCTTTTGATCTTATGTGATCACTATCGTCTTCTAACATTTTTTATATTGTTTCCCTTGATTCACTAGTATGTTCTATGAATCGAAATTGCATGCTTTTGTCCTTAAACATATTTTCAACCACACAAAAGTTTCCCACAATTTTCACTACAAAGCCTTGTAGTTTAAGTTGTGGAAGACTTAATATGTTATCCTCCAAATCAGTTGAATAAAAAACATTTGGTACAACCAATGTTTGATATTCAACCGATATGCTTACTACACCAACCCCTCTAATAAACACAAACTCTTTCTTGATTCTACTTTCAACACCAAATGATTTTTTTAACTTAAGAAAGTAGTCTATGTTACCCAAAATATGATTTTGAATGTTTGGACTAACGTACCACATGTCTTTCCACAAACCATTGTCGGATCCTTGAAGAATATAATTTTCATCATTTCTGAATGACTTCTCGGGATAGTATGAAATAACTGTGTTTATGGCATCGCTAATTAATTGTGCACCATCATCTCTTTCCTTAATGCCACAAACACCAATTAGATGACTTGGTTGTTTACAATAGTAACACTTTCTTGTCTCAATTCCTCTTCACCTTAGTGCAGCCTTTCTTTCTTTCTTTTGTATGAATCTTGCCATGTATTGTGGCCTTGATCCTTTGTATGAAATCCTGATGACTCAGACATGTTTGTATTATGTTCGGTTTGTTTAGTGACTAAGGAAATATGTTCGAAAAAGGAAAAGAACTTTCTGATGTGATACTTGACAGAAACAGAAACAAATAAAGACAATACAAATGATTGGACTTTAATTGACTTGATATTTAATGAACAAACCAAATTTCCAGAATATTTCTACAATATGACAACCAAATAAACAGGATACTTGACTCGTGGTTACTGATTTTTTGACATGAACAAAGAGGGACACTGAACAGTATATGTAGACTTCGAAACAAAAAACAGAACAGTTTATTAAACAGACCAGATTATGAACGATTAATGAACGGATTTCTGAATTAAGAAATTATGAACGATTGAAGACACTTTTGGACAGAAACAAACAAACGAACAGACACGAATACGATGAATAGAACAGATTTTGAATGTTTAATACAACCGATGAACCGTGCTCTGATACCAGTTTTGTTGGCCCATAAACAAAATTATGCAGTGGATAAACTAGATAATCACAAATATGATAGACACAAATAAGGATGATTAATATTATAAGACCAAATGGTTAAAGTTTGATACAAAGGAACAATGAAACAAACTAATTCTGGAAGTTTTGTCATTGAGAGGATTGTGTGTATGAAACAATCTTGATAGCTGAAATACTGTGTCATGTACCTCATATAAATATGTTTCGAAAGGATGTGACTGTTATTGAACGGTTGTGTCTTGATATCCCACCGGTTTGTATTCAGTTTTGGCGCCAAGAATAACTAAAATAACGGAAAGGGTATAATGGTCCTTTTGTGCAGACCCTTCCTTCGAAACCTTTGTTGAATCTTTGTCTTCTGATCTTGTTTGTCTTCTGATTAATGCAGCCTTGATGTCCAGCCTTAATACTTGAGGTGCAGCCTTACAATATGATCACCCAAGTCGACCCATATGCAAATATTATCTAACTAGTTTCCTAACTAAGCTATAATCTAATACTTATAATTATTCTACTTCACATACATTACATACACACATATATAAGTTCAATATTCACAAAATACAAACATAATAAAGTTATATTTACAAATGAACAATTTCACTCATATATTATTAGCAGATAAACAAGCTAACTAAGCAACCTCAAAACTGTTACAGGATGGGCGACGAGTTCTTGTCATAGAAAGAGACCTCGGATTGCAAGATAGAATTGTTGCTGAATTGCTCCAACCTGGTGGCTACATAAAATTGATCCAACTGGATTTAGAAGGTATGTAAGTTACCAACACATAAGTAAATGTGCATCTATCATAAGGTGGTGATTATAGTTCAAATGTTGGTTGTTTTTTTTAATTCAGATTGTGTAGAGAACATAGATGCTCAAAAGGTGTTTGGCTATGCTTTGTTCATGGATGGTAGAAGCACCAAATTGCCATACCCATCGGAGAAGTACCGAGATTCAGTGTTTAGCTAATATTCCTAAAACGAAGATCCCTTCTATTGGCAATGGAATGGTGAGATGGGCCTTTATTTGAAGACAAAAGTCGCTCCTCAGGTACATCAACATGAGTATGACGTCCCATACCAAAAGGATAATCATATTTGGAGTAAACTTTTATGTGGTTTAGATCCCCCCCCCCCCATGAGCTGCGGTGGATGAAGGAAGCATAAAAACAATGGCTAATAGAAGCATGCCAGCTGCCCCACAACCCACCACTTGGGGATTCATTCAATATGAGACATCCCTTGACAGGAGGAGGAATGACGGTCACCACCTTATCAGATGTTCGTGAAGCCTCTTGACAAAATAAATGACTCAGTTTACTTTGTGATCATCTTGACTCTTTTTACACTATGCGCTAGGTTGTTAATATTATTAGAATCAGATTTTTAAGAAACTAAAGCTAACATTTTGTTTTGTTTAGTTTTGTTTCGTTTACAGCCAGTGGCATCTACAATCAACACACTGGCTGGAGCCTTGTACAAAGTGTTTTCTGCATCACCAGACCAAGCGAGAACCGAGCTACGCCAAGCATGTTTTGACTACTTAAGCCTTGGTGGCATGTTCTCAGACGGGCCCATTGCACTCTTATCTTGTCTGAACCCCAAGCCATGGAGCTTGGTGCCTCATTTCTTTTCGGTGGCTGTCTTTGGAGTTGGCCGCATATTAATTACTTCCATTTCCTTCACCACATCGCATTCAGCTAGGTGTTAGATTGATCTTGGTACTTATCTACTATATATATATATATATATATATACCAGGTGAAATCCCGTGCGATGCACGGGAAGACTATATCATTTTTTAAGGTCTGTTTACTAAAGACCAAATCAAGAAGTCAAGCATCTGTTGCAAGCAAAGTCTGTTTACTAAGGTCTGTTCCAGAGCAGTAGGTCTGTTAAAGAGATCTGTCTGAAACAGCTGTTGCTTCAAACAGATGTTGCTTCAGCAGTTTGCTTCAAACAGCTGTTACAAGCAAACTATCGAAGCATAATTTGTTTGAAGCAACAACTGTTTCAAACAAATCTCCTTAACAGACCCACTACTCTGGAACAAACCTTAGTAAACTGACTTTGCTTGCAACAGATGCTTTACTTCTTGATTTGGAAAGATAATAAAACACTCGTTTTTATAGCACTGTGGTACTCGTTGGAAAGATAATAAAACGCTCGTTAATTTGGTGTAATTTTTTTTCAAAAAAAATGTCATTTAAAAAGGTTATTTACGTTTAAAAACCATGGAGGAAAGTGCATGTGCTATGCATATGAGAGAGAAAAACTAATTTAATAGTAAATGGAGTATTCATGACCCATTTAATTGACCCGGTAAAATGAGCGGGAAAAACTTAGTTAGATGGCCTGAGAATATGCCATGTGTCCCAACTTTGGTTTCATTTATATAAAGTAGTATATATATATATATATAAAGGGGGTGTTTTTGAATTGCTTATCTAGTTATTACCGACGATCTATTAGTGATCGATATAGTATACACCAACCAAATGTATGTCTGATGAATGTTTATGTTTTGAATGCAGGATGCATTAGGTATAGAGTAATAGGTAATAGAGTGAATTGGATCAAATGTACTTTTCTCATTATTCACAGAAGATTATATAGTGGCTACAACATTAATACAATGGCTTGATTCTAGGAAGACTATTGACTAAGAATATTGACTATGATTAAATAATTACGAAGGCATAAAGATAGCTCTTTGACTGTTGACTATGACTATTGACTATTGACTGTTGACTATTGACTATTGATTTGTGTTAATACGCCCCCGCAAGATGGAGGATCCATTGGATACGCCAATCTTGGAGCGAAAGGAAAGAAACGGTGATCTTGGAAGTGGTTTGGTGAGGACATCAACTAGTTGATCCTTTGAGCTAATGTGAAAGATCTTTAAGTGATCGGCATTGACTTGTTCACGAACAAAGTGGTAGTCGAGGTCAACATGTTTCATGTGGGAATGGTACACCGAGTTGGCACAAAGGTAGGTGGCGCCGGTGTTGTCACAGAAAAGAGATGGTGTACGTGTCGTGCGAAGACCGAGTTCTTGGAGAAGATTTTTAACCCATGAGATTGTACCTGCGGCGTTTGCTAGTGCTTTGTATTCTGCTTTAGTGGATGAGCGTGAGACCGTTTTTTTTTCTTGATGAACGCCAGGAGATTATGTTGGATCCAAGATATAATATATAACCTGTAGTAGATCATCCTCCGTCATGTATGCCTCCCCAATCAGAATCTGAGAAAGCATGTAAATCAAGTGAGGACCATTTATTTAACAATAACCCATGGTGCAATGTTCATTTCAAATAGTGGAGAACCCATTTGAGAGCTTGCCAGTGTGACTATTTTGGGTGGTGCATAAACTGGGAGAGTTTGTTGACAGCGAAAGAGATATCAGGACGGGTGAAAGCAAGGTATTGAAGTGTGCCAACAAGTTTGCGATAAGGATTTGGATCAACTGGTGGAGAGGCATCCGAGGGGATAAGCGGATCAGAGACACTTAGGGGGGGGGGGGGTGAGGACCTCTTTGGCACCATCCATTTTGAAAGTAGTTAAGATGTCTTGAATGTGCCGGTGTTGGGAGAGGAATAGACCATGAGGAGTTCGAATGACTTCGATTCCTAGGAAGTGATGTAGAGAGCCTAAGTCTTTGATCGAAAATTTTTTGCTTAGGGCTTGAACAAATATGTCTATGAATGGATTATTGTTTCTAGTGAGGACAATGTCGTCAACGTAGACGAGTAGATAGCAAGTGTTACCATTTGTGTTGTAGACAAAAGGAGACGCATCAGAGAGACATTTTTTAAAACCAAAGCTAATGAGGAAGGCGGTTAATTCACTGTACCAAGCCCGCGGGGATTGTTTAAGGTCGTAGAGAGATTTCTTGAGTTTGCAAATGTGATTAGGAAACGCCGAATTTGCAAATCCGAGTGGTTGACTCATGTACACATCCTCATGTAAGGTTCCATGAAGAAATGCATTATTAACGTCTAGTTGGCGTAACGACCACCCGCGAGAGAGTGTGATGGAAAGAACAGTATGAATGGTGATAGGTTTCGTGACCGGACTAAAGGTATCAAAATAGTCCTTACCGTACTGTTGATGAAACCCTTTTGCGACTAGGCGCGCATTAAATTTATCAATAGTTCCATCGGGTTTTTGTTTGGTTCGGAATACCCATTTGCATCCGATTGGATTTTGGGTAGTATGAGGGACAAGCTCCCACGTATTGTTTTGAAGAAGAGCGTTGTATTCAAGATCCATTGCTTGTCACCATTGTGGATCTTTCATCGCTTGGATGTGAGTAGAGGGCTCAATGGATGTAGGAAGTGGGTGAAGTGTGGTGGAGTTGATGAAATTGGAATTTTAATATTTTGGGTTAGGATTACGAGACCATTGTGGGCGAGTAGAGGTGGTAGGAGAGGGGTTAGTTGAAGGAGTTTGAGATGAGGAGGTGGTAGAGTCATTGGAAGGCTGTGTAGGTGAATTAGGCTGTGTAGGAGTGGAGGATTGTGTAGGAGATGAGGACTGTGTATGGACAGTGGAGGATTGTGTAGAGATAGCGGAGGACTGTGTAGAGGACAAGAGTTGTGTAGGGTTAGGGGAATGTTGTGTAGGTGTAGTAGAAGGCTGTGTAGGGTCAAACGAGTGTTTTGTAGTATCAGGCAATTGATGTGTAGCTGCAACAGTAGGTTGTGTAGGGTCATGAGAGGGGTGTGTAGGAGGTATAGGTTGGGGTGTGGGATCGATGGGAGGTTGTGTAGGGTGTGAAGGCTTTGGAGGATTTGGTATGTGGTGAAGAATTGATTCATAGGTGACAGTGGGAGAGGCGGAGTTATTGGTCTGGGATGGGAAGATGTGTGGTATGAATTCAACATGGCGAGAGTGATATAGCTTGTTGGTGGCTGGATCAAAGCATTTGTATGCTGATTTGGAAGAGGAGTATCCAAGAAATATACATGATGCGGAGCCAGATTGTAACTTGGAGGTGCTGTATGGGCAGAGCCAAGGATAGCAAAGACATCCCAACGGTTTTAGTTTGGAGTAGGTGGGAGCAACATTGAATAACATGTCATAAGGTGATTTGTTGTTCATGATGGTAGTGGGTAGATGGTTGATGAGATAAGTGGCAGCTTGAAAGACATGTGACCAAAATTTTGATGGGAGTTGAGCATGGTGGAGGAGGGCAAGGCCCGTTTCAACAACGTGTCGATGATGACGTTCGGCCACCCCATTTTGTTCGGGTGTATGAGGGGTGTGGTGTAGTGAGAAATTCCATGAGTTGTGAGAAATGGTTTAAGACCAATGTATTCACCACCATTATCGGTAAATAGAGAGATAAGAGGTGTTTGAAAAAAAATTTTCCACTAGTGATTTGAATTGTGGAAAAAGGATGGAGACATCGGATTTTCTTTTTATCAAATATAACCAAATGTATTTAGAAAATTATCTACAAATATGACATAGTACTTGAAGCCGTCAATAGATGTTTGGACTGCACCCCATACATCTGAGTAAACGAGTTGCAACGGTTTATTTGCAACAAATGAGTTTTTACCAAAAGGAATTTTGTGGCTTTTATTTAACGAACAAGATTTGCAATGAAAAGACTCGGGTAACACTTTATTACCATTAAGTCCTAATTTAGAAATTAAGGACTTGAAGACTTGAAACGAAGGATGTCCAAGGATATGGTGCCACGCAAGTAGAGATCTTGTTGTTATGGCATTGATTTGAGGAGAGAGTGTGGTTGGTCCGTAGTAAACGTCATTGACGTTCACGCCACGCATGAGATGCGCCCCCGTGCGTAGATCCTTAACCAAGAAATGATATGGAAAAAATTCAACAGAAACTTGATTAGTACGACTAAGTTTTGCAACAGAAATAAGATTATTGCGAAGAGATGGAACGATTAAGACATCATTTAAGAAAAACGGTCGTGAGTTGGTGTGAAGGGTTGTTTGACCAATGTGTGTGATAAGAAGGGTTTTACCGTCACCTAAAACAATCTCATCCGGGCCACCATATTCGGAAAGAACATGCATTTGGTTGTTATTGTTGTTGTTAGTGTGATTGGAAGCGCCTGTATCCCACATCCATGGAGTGTTTGGAACCACGATGTGAAATGATGTATTGTTTACAACCGGGTTTGAGTAGGAATCATGAGTAGATACTTGATGATCCCGTAGGAAGCGACTAAGTTTGCGACAATCTTTCGTTACATGACCGGGTATGCTACAAAAATAACAAAAAATGTTAGTTTGGCTGTTGTGGGTCGGGTTGTTTTGAGTTTGGGTTGCGGATTTGTTTTGACCACGGGGAGGGTCGGTTTCGTAATGAGGGGTTTGAGGCTGAGGAACAAGGGTTCCGATTGTAGTTACGGTTCGATTGATGAACAAAAAAGGGAGCCATTGAGGCTGCAAATTAGAAAAACAAAAAGATGAGAAGGGCTGTGATGGATCGGTTGGCTCAAAGGAGCTTTAGGCTCTTGATACCATATAGAGTAATAGGTAATAGAGTGAATTGGATCAAATGTACTTTTCTCATTATTCACAGAAGATTATATAGTGGCTACAACATTAATACAATGGCTTGATTCTAGGAAGACTATTGACTAAGAATATTGACTATGACTAAATAATTACAAAGGCATAAAGATAGCTCTTTAACTGTTGACTATGACTATTGACTGTTGACTGTTGACTGTTGACTGTTGACTGTTGACTATTGACTATTGATTTGTGTTAATATTAGGAATCATTTTCCCCATCCTAAAATCTGAAGGAGCTACGCCAATGCTATTATCGTCTTCAAGACCAACATATTACAAGTCTCCTTTTCTACATTAAGTGTTTGGCTAGTTTGTAATTTTTTTTTACAGTTTTTCTAATTAGTTCATGTGAGGAAAAGATTCTGAAATGGAGAGGATGTGTGATTGCATATATGTTACGTTATCATTATAAATAAATAAATAAATAAATAAATAAATATAAAAAGATAATGCGGATTTGGGTCAATAGTTTATGTCCACTAAATAAAGTAATCCATATATTTAATCACACTAATAAATCACATTATTATTACGTTAAAAAGGCAAATAAGATTCCTATTTTCCAGACTCAGCGTAACCAAATATAAAGTATATTGCATGTATAAGATTCCTAAGGTTTGGAGTTAGACTTAAAACTGTTTTAGTGTTGAAAGATGCCAAGTTTTGTAAGTATATAGCATGTATCATCATCAGCAATCAAATATATTATTTTATTTCTTTCTTTCTTTGTGACTAAGAAAAAATGGTATTAACATAACATGCGAAGTAGTAACAAGTTACAACTTAAAATTATCGGAAAGCCAGATGGCAACAAGTAAAGTAAGAATAAGAATTTCATGGAGGCATTTTATCAAACAGTTTAAAGTTCATAACAACAAATATAAAGCGTTGTTGGTCAGTCCAATCCAAAATGAGAGTAAACAACAAGTTTCATTCCATCTAATTAACTCCTACACTAAAATAAAATAAAAAAAATGCAAAGTTTGATAAAGATTTACCTTAGGCAGCTAATTGGGTTCTTGTCAAATTTGGTATCTAAAATCAACAAATAACAAAAAAAAAAAAAAAAAAAAAAAAACACTTTTGTTCTTCAAGAACTTTTACCAAAATACATACAAAAAATCAAAGTCTTACATCAAAAAATAAAACTTCTCAATGCTCAACAACAAAAAGAATAAAAACCCAAAGAACTCTCACAAACTATCTGAAACTAAAGTCAAGAAAATGAAGAGAAGAATCCTAGGATTTAGAGAAAAAGAGACTGTTCATACACATCATGAAAGAGACCCTATATGATAGAAGGCTTGGTAATAATTTCTTGACTAATCCTGAAAAAGATACCAGCAGAGAGCCTTGTGCCTGATCGACAATAATAATAATAATGCAGAAACAGTGTTGGCTGTTCTTGTGTAATGGTGATAGATTTCATCTGAGATTGTTGTGTGTATGAATGTCAAGAGAGGGAGAGAGTCGGGTTTTCATTTGATGTTACTTGTGAATATATTGGTATCCTGGAGAGAACCTCTTATATAGAAGGGATTAGGCGGTGTATTAATCGCATATAGACATCTTCCTGGACTGGCCCATATATCAACATTAAGCCAAACAACAACACAACTAATAGCTCATCTGCCTTTAGCCCAATTGCAATTGCAGGTCCAGGTCCAGCCTGATACAAACATGCAAAGACAACAAAATAAACCAAATTAGAAAATGTTTATTAAAATGAAATGATGTGTTTAACCTTGAATTGGAATAATAATATATTTCAACATCCCCCTCAATTAAATAGGCAAACACAACTCTCATATACAATTTTTCCACAACTGAAAAGTTGTTTAATCAACTCGGAAAAAAAAAACAGACACCTTTTTTCAACATAAACTCACATGAAATTATAACCAACTAAACAAGAGTTACGATCGTAAAGAAACAAAACAACAAAATGACAAGAAACTTCCCTGAACCATGTCGAACACTCTTCTGCTTAAATTCTTAATGTATTCCAAAACAATTGTTGCAGAAACAACTTCATTTTTCCCAAAAAAAAAAAAAAAAAAAAAAACTACAACTTTCATACCAAGAAACCATTAGTTATTTAGATAACTACAAAGATGAAAATATAAAATAAGCAATGAAACGCTTCCCTGGTCAAGTGTTCCATCTGAGCTCAAATCACCCGTTCACTTAAGAAATCAAAATATAACCAGAAAACATCACTACTTCTTAAGAATGATTACTGCATGGTATCTTTAAAATGTTCAAAAATACACTAAGAATGTTTTGTTTCATTTTTTTATATTCAACTTGGTTCAAACATAAAGTCAACATGGAATTTAAAAAAACTTTTCTGTTCATGTCACTTTCAAACAGTCACCATAACTTATGCGCCGAAAAATAGAAAATCTAGGAAAACAAAGCATGAAGTGCACACAGAAACATCAACTACCTAATGCAAATATTTCTTTTCCCCCTTTATTAAATTCCTACTATCGGTGTCTAAACCAGTTCAGAAACTCCGAACCCATCTCACTAGAGCCACTTTTGCGCATTGGAATTATGCCAAGAACCCAGGGATTAGAGGAAAAATTCATTGTAAATTTAATCCTTACTATTACTTGTGATCAATATATCTACATAAACAAGTAGCACAACAATCACATAATCCAATAATTCTCAACAACCAGACTAGATACAAACTCTCAGCAAACAAAACAGATTATGACAAGAATAACCTGTTACAAAACTCCAGGATATCTGACTAACCTCAATGACCAGACTTAAGACACGTCTACGATCTGAAGATCAATAAAATATACAAATCCTAGGAGAGAGAGAATGAGTAAAAGAGACGTAACTTCCCCATTTAGCATTAACCACCGAATTTAATGCTTTAAATGCGGTACATGAACAACTACATTTACCAAGTCTAAATTGTAAAATCTAATATTTATTTCCAAATAAATACATGCATAACATCCCAAGTGGCTCACCAATCGTCTCCCACATTTTAAACTAAGGTGGTAGTTTTATTTTAAATCATTTTTCCAACATATTTCGTATTCACACCACCCTTACACATATATATAAACAACTCCACTACTATGCATATCTGACCATAACCGTCGCTTACATACATAGCACAAAAGCATGTCATCCTCCCAAAACCACCCTACCGAAGTCCCACACATAGCAAATCAACTTCTTACTAAGGCTTTCGATAAAGAATCTTTTGAAGAAGGAACAATAAGAAACTCATTTAGTATGGTTACAGCTCTTGCAATTGCAGACTTGCAAAAAAACACCAAGAAGATAAGTTAACTTGTGGAAATTCCATCTTCCATTGAACGAAACACAGCTCTAAAGTACCTTGCAGATCAACTCGAATTAAATGACAATATTGGCAGTAAGATGAAACAACTTACTAATAACATCATTAGCAGCAATCAGGAGAGGAAACATCGTCAGGAGGAAATCATGAAGACTCAGCAAGAGTAAAATCATGAAAAATCACCAACAATAACTTTATGCATGATTAGGTTATATATATATATATATATATATATATATATATATATATATATATATATATCTATACTATATTAATAAGCATATAGGAAGGGCAAAAATGGTCTTTTTACACATTTTTAAAATGTACAAGACCTGAAAGCTTTATGTACAAGGATTCAATGCATACATCTCTAAAACCTTTAAAGGGTGCATGTTGTAATGCATCATGTACAACTTCATTTTGCAGAATAAGTTTGGGCGGACAAAACATACATCCAAATTTTGAATTCCTGCTTATCCCATTTGGGCGGCCACATTTTGCATCAAATTTTTTGAATCCCCAAACCCACATCACTAGCTCCTTCCATGTCCCTCACCCACCATTTTTCTTCATTCATTCTACAAAACGAGATAGTAGCGAGCAACATAGACACACTCATTTTCACTAAAATTTTGTTCCATTGATGTCATCATCGTTGTCGAGTACTAAGGGAGGATGGTGCTAACAAATTTTAACGGAACAGATGTTGGATTGGTACAAGTTCATTAATTTTTGACTTTTTGTTTAAATCAATCCTGCAATTTCTCACTAGCTTTCTGTTTCAGATTTTTGTGTCGATTTTGGTTTCAGCTTGGATGGGGCTCCAGATGTCTCTCTCTCATAGACACATAATTTCTTGCAAGAACTGGCTTAGTTGAACGAGAATATGTACAGATAATGTTTCATGTGTATTTGTAATTATCTTCATAAACGATAAATTAATTTTTTGGATTACTGAATCTGTAACTCTAATTAAGGTTCTGGAATCAAATGCAAGTTAAATTGCGTTCATACTTTGCAGGTTGCATTTTGGGATATTAGGGTTTTTAAATTGGGACCTTTTGAAAGCAATGATCAAATCCTTCAATTTAAGGAATTTCAGATCTTGGGTTTTTGTTGTTGCAGAGTGTTAGGGCTTGGATTGGACGCACACTTGTAGATTTTGACGTCATATGTTTTGATGCCGATGCAAGAGTTCCATCGTGAAACAGAGCATCCAACGAACAAGTTGATGCCTTCTAAGTTGTCTTGGTAAGCGTTACACTTTCCGAGTTAAATATGGTACAATTCTACACAACATTCATATGAATATTTTAACCAACTATTATATTTATTTTTTGGGAATTCGTTATATATGTTGAAAGTCGCCTAAAATCCTAAAATCCATTTTTGTTGCGCACAGCCTCTTAAATATGGTCCAACACTTGTAGCCCAGTTGGTTGAGGGCCTAAAGTTTTTTATGGGAGGCTTGGGTTCAATTCCCACTAGCTACATTTGGAGGACATTGGTGGAGGGGAAATGAGGGATGACCCGGCCATTGGCTTGGGTTCGAGTCCTGATCCCGACGGGTTTTACCGACTATTTCATCGTCGTGCCTTCGGGCGGGTGAGTGGTCGGGTTTTCCCGGGAATTGGTGGCAATTGGTGGCCCGGGTACTCTCGAGTACCTGATTCGCCAAAAGGGTGCCCGAGAGTGCTCGGAATTGATTCGTTGGCCGTTAAAAAAAAAAAAAATTCAAAGATTCAGATTATCCAGGTAAAAGTATTATTAGTGTATTAATTATTTGCAACAAACTGCTTACTTTTGAATTTTGTTTATTCCTTGTCAAGCTAAGTGCCATGTGAATTGATGTTTGCATTACCTTGGGGTTTTGCAATGACTGGTTGGGTACTTGGATGTATTGCTTGGATCACTTAATCAGGTATATAATATTTTATTAAAGATGATATATGAATCATTATTCATTTAAATGGCATAATACCATATTAGTCGGGGCTCACTTAATTTGACCTATAGTTTAAAAAATGGGTGAAGCGTACGTCTTGAGGCGCGCCTCAAGGCGATTCTGTGAGCAAACGAATCTGAGGCGGCGCCTCAGGGTGTTATTTTGTACGTGCGCCTCATAGAGCTGAGCCGGTAACAAAAATTGCGCCTCATGGGTTTTGATGTTTATTTTTGATGTTTAGGACTTTTTGTGTCAATAAGCATTCCATATCCTTTAGTGTGTATTTTTGATGTTTTTGATGAACATGAGGATGAAATTAGTTAGTATTTCATTTTTTATAAGATATATAATATTTATATGTATTTTTTTAATTCCGCCTCGAGCTTACGTCTCGGTTCGCCTTGAGGCGTACGCCTTGGGAGGCGAAGGCAAAACGCCTCGAGGCACAATTCCATACTTTTAAACCTTGATTTGACCCATACTAACTTGACAAATTTTTAAAAAACCGCTTTTGACTTAAACTCATTTTGCTCAGAATCATCACAGGATAAACTCAAATTTTTTAAACCAAACATATGAGATTTTGTTATTAGACTACACGAAGTCATGGTGTGGAGAGGGGAGGTGGGCGCCCCTCCATGCCCCAACACCACCCCATTCGTGTATCTTGAATTTGATGTAAGAAATGGAGTTTTTGCTTAGAATTAACTGACGTTGTATCGGTTTAAAAAAAATACATAATTTAAAAGACACCATTTAATAGTATAGTTTTTCTTTTTTGTACTTAGCGCATTACTTATTTTTGATATAAAAAATGGATGCAATTGTTTGTGACATGACACAAGTCCACAACCAATTTTGATGCACACATATAACCCACCCGTTTTGACTTGTCACCCGGCCAGACTGACCTTCCCATTTTTTTTCATGTTCGTATAGGGTCGCTTTCATGTGTGGTAGAGAACCCAACTTTGAGCTCACAGTTGAGGAGAAGGGTGAACTGATAATGTTAATGTGAATTGATAAAAAGTTGTATAGTAAATACCATAAAAAAACGTATGCTAAATATCTTATACAACCAATATAAAACTTACACATATAAATACTATGTTTGACTTTAACTCATTGTGTCTTTAACACTATTTCTGCATAGAGCCAGTGACCTTGGTATAGACAATAACGACCAGTCTGACCGAGGACCTACTCGACACACTTTTGGGAACTTGCTTGGTTGAATCACATGGACTCATCCAAATCTATACCCATTGACTCAATGAACAATTTAGCTTAAGATTTTGATTTTTGGTATGTGATTCTTTAATTTAAGTCAAATATATGCATCATATAAACTCGAAAAATAACTCTTGGTATTTCTTTCTTATCATTTTTGATGTTTCGTTAAACATCACGTGATTCATTAATGTTGACGGTGAGCACATGTCCACCCTACCCCAACATGAATTCGCCAATGGTTATACAAGTTTCGAAGCGTTTTTTCTTCGTCTCACAAGGCGTAAGCCTCAAGGTGAACTAAGGTTGAATTAAAAAATAATTAAAATAATATATATCTTACAAAAAATAGAATGTTAAATAATATCATCATCAAATTCATCAAAAACATGTAAAAAGACATGAATGTCACAAAAAGTCTAAAATATAAAAAATGTACCTGAAAACCTGATGTGCACATTTTCTTACCGCCTCATGCCCGTGAGGTGCACATGAAAAATACCTCTGAGGCACTACCTCAAACTCGTTTTTACCTCGAATCGCCTTGAGGCGTGTGCCTCGATTGTTTTTTAAAACCATGCACGTATTATACAATAACTTAATGAAGGATTGATAAACTAACCGAAAACAAGTACCGCATTGAAATTTTTATCGCCGCCGCATCGCGCGGGTCTCCTACTAGTATATATATATACATTTGTCTTAATTTTGGGTTTGAAGGCTTATGTTTAGACATGGCAAAGCTTAAAATTGTAAACCTTATTAAAATTTTATTATGGTTTTTAAATTATGTTACAGTTACTTATATCCCGATTTTAACTTAAGTAAACATATTTTGTTAATATTTTGACATTTGCGTATTCTAATTAAGATGTTGATCATACTGTTTTAGACTGTTAGTTACCTTGTCCAGATGATGCAACTTCATATATTACAAACGTTTGTATATAACCTTATTTTAAAATAAACTTTTACATGGGCGTTTAAACAAAAAGCAAACTTCAATTCCAATACATATTCAAACTACAAATGAATAAATTTAAAAAACATACTATTTCTTACTAAATAGTTGGAGACGTACATTACATAGGTGAGTTAGCAAACATACTACTTGAGTACCGGATCCAAACGATGAAGCACAAATATATTACAAAGTAACTTATAAGCATTAACATGAACAAATCAAAACAGTATCATTTTATTAACTACATATTTGGTGACAAAAGCGTTTCTGTGAATACTGTACCTTGCGATCGACAATATCCTAAGAAAGGATAGTAACAATCTTTCCCTTTCTTGGTTATGTCTAATTCATTAGAATACCCATACTCAACAATGAGAATCTTTCGAGTGCTAACAATGTATGTCATAGTAACCCCAAAAAGAATGGGATGAATAGGAGGAAAAATCTACACTTTTGTCCAACGTTTACCATCCCTCCTCCACAAGTCTACTGTCCAATAAGGGTGTAACACCCCGACCGATGGCAGAATCATCGAGGTGCCACGTAGTGACGATTGTTCAATAGTTCATGGTACTAAAGTGTAAATATTGATATATTGAATAAATAGTTTATTACATTGAAATGAAATACGGAGATAAAATGATTCTAAAGTGTCAAGTCAAACTGAAATACAATAAAGACAAGCCTAAATATAAATCCAAAAGCTTAAAAGTAACATCTCAAAATAACCTGAAACATGTACAAAATAATTTTGTCAACACATATAATGTATTGGTGAGCATACCCTGATTTGAATAAATAAATAGTAATAAAAGTGTTTAGCAATTCATGTGCGGTACCATTTGTAATTATGTAATAAGTAATATCCGTTCAAAATCAACCCTAAGAATCAAGTATCAAGAATCAAGAATAAAACAACCACTTTGAAAACCATTTTTTGAGTATAATGAATCACACAGCAATGACCAAGGACTTAACTCGAACACGTAAGTCAACAAGGGGGTATATACCATAGTACTATTCCTTGAAATGCCAGGCTCTCAAAGGTTAATGATTTTAACAAGTCATAGACACACAAGTTAACATAAAGCAAACACACATGAGAATTGCATTTAGTGAAAGGATAACATTTAGTCATAGTATACATGAATAGCTCCAAAAGAGTAAAACATGAAAAAGGGGAAAGATATACTCACTTTCGCCAAATAACTAAATGACTACGTGAGCGTGAAAATGCGAGCAATCCAAAGACTCAACCTAATGTTTCGAGTATCCCAAATAATTATATAAGCTTAATAAAGTATAGGGTTTTATTCTAAGGCACTTAGGATGTTACGACTATATTTGGGATTTTTAATTAATAATAACAATGGCGAAAAAAATACAAACTATTAAGGTTGCTACCATGTCTTATGAAAGTAATATCATGAGTTTAGTTTCTCGATCACAAATATTTTCTAAGGTTGAAATAATGTATTTTATTCAGAAAATATATGAAATAAATTTAAGAATCTTAATTCTATAAAACTAAATCAACAAATAAAGTTTAGTTAAAATACAAAAATGTTTTAAAACAAAAGTAATTTGATATGATAATTATCCTAACATATTTATATACACTTCCACCAGCTTTTATGTCAAAATTATTTATTTACATTTTTATATGAATTAATCGTGATTAAAAATGACATAATTCATAAATAAATATAAATCACTTTTTAAAATAAAAGCTTTTGCGAAATCTCAATCCTACTGACTTAGAAACCTCAAAATAAATTGTATAGGATTTTTGAGATTACAATAGATTTAGTATAAATATTATTTGTATAAAATCTATTTAACAAATAAAAATGAAACAACTTAGGAATCCATGTTAAAATTGGTGGAGAATGCCATGATAATTATCTTAGCATAATGAAACATTTTTATACAAATTTCCGTAACCAAAAGTGCTACCAATAATTTATTATGAATTAACTAAGATCAAATCATCATAAATTAATTACAAATATTAATCCGTGGCTAAAAATCCCAAAACTGATTCTAAAATTTCTAAATGGTCATATAAGCCATCATACCAAATTTCATGATTCCTGGATAAATAACCAACGAGTTATAATTTTTTTTTTAAAGTTTACAAGTTTTTAATTGAAAAATACCAAAATACATCGTAACACCTTAGAATCCAATCGAAGCCCTTAGAGACTATAATCGATATAACAAGTAGAGGGCTATTGTTCTACTGATAATAATGAATCAAAATGCAAAAGGAATTAGAAAAACTCACGAATTTGATAGCCCAAAATGATGAAATAAAAACCGAAATATATCAAAAAAATAAGCTTCTAATTTGACTTGGATATGAGATGAAAATTCGGGCTTCTTGTGCAGAGGTGATAGACTAATAGAGTAGAGGGTGTCATAGTGTTTAATCGAAGTAGAATGATCGACTTAGAGGTGCAATGATAAAGGGTCACATAAGTGGGTTTTTATACTAGTTTGTGATGAATTCTTGACATAAAAACCATTAAATGGAGAATTGACCACTAGTGAAACTTATGGTCTTTAGTCTTCATCAGGAAGATGAGTTTTGACTCGAATCAAAGGCCAGATTTGACCATGGACTAAAAGTGACATGTCTGACAGGACTTTGACTGTATAACTGGGACTTTGACTGTCTCCACGGACCGTGAGAGCTAAAAAATTGATTTTTCTAATTTAATCAATTTTAAGTTCTAGACTTGTTTCCTTCAGTTTCTAAGTTTTTTTAGGACTGAAAATTAAGGGTTTCGAGTATTAAGGTCTGAAACATACGTGCTCGAGTGTAGATGTGAGTATAAAACGTGCATACTTTAGTTATAAAAATTATAAGTTTTATTAAATTGTGACGTTTGGTCGTATTAAAATACGAGGGTTAAAAATGAAAATTTTGTAATAGTTGAGGGACCAATTATGCAAATTTATGAAAAGTGAAGGGTGCAGTTTGTCACAAAGGGAAACCACGAGTAACAAATATACGAAGCTTTTCACGTATAATCAACAAAGTTCGATCAAAGTTATCATTTTCAACCTTTGGATAATGTATAGTATGAAATCTGCCCAACTTGACATCATAAGAAAATAAATGACTTCCCGAACCTAAATAATAATGTGTTGAATTAAAATATACAACACCTTTATAGAATAATCCATTAGACCACAAAGGCTCGTCTTCAAAAAGTGTAGCAATTCATTTAGATATCCTAATTCCCGCCATAAGTTTTGCGTAAGTGAGTATACATAAACCCATCTTATACCTTTAATAAGCTTCATATGTAAAAGCTTATAGTCATCTAAAGAGTCTATAAATAAACCAACTACATCAGAATGTATGTTGAATACACCACGTTGTTTTGACCGGACCAACATTTTATAAGCCTGTGTTAATGGGTTCCAAATAAGAAGCTGACCTGTATCATTAAAACAAATACATAACATCCCTTCAAAGCTTGCAAGAACTGTTATACTAAACGGAGGACGATCAAATGGAAGTGGAATTACAATTCTATTCGAACGGCTTATATCATCAATATCAATTGGGAAAATGTAACCTGATAGTGACCCGATTACCAACATTTTCTGATCACACAAAATAGATTTCCTCCGACTATGCATTATAGAAAAATCACGAGTTGATATTAACCGAAACCATTCCTTACACACACATCTACTCCTCCCAACACACCTTGACGACAGCCTAACAAAAAAATTCATTATAGAGTACATCATGTGGAACATCTCCAATGCACGTCGTACGACTTGAATGATGCGTATGCCTTTGCTTAATATATGGACAACCCTTCTCCATGTACACTATTTCATATATATATAAAGAAATAATGTTAGTACATTATAGGCATAAATTATACATAAATACTAACATTGCAACTAAACTTGGTAACACAAAATTACATTTCTTACAATACTTTATTATTAAAGGATTTTACCAGAAAATAATAATGTTGCCTTATCATATCACGACAAATAACAAACATATAGAAACTTAATGAAACTCAACAATGGTTGATTAAAATTACTACTGATGAGGCAAAGAAGTAAACAGCTGATGAAGCAAGCTTCTGCAGTTGTTGTCATCAGATCTTTGCTTATTCAGCTATTTACTTCTTTGCCTCATCAGTAGTTTGACTTCTTCATCGGTAGTTTCCATAAATCAACACTTAATTAAGAATCATGTATTTAAAAAATGAGGTATAATAGTTGTGCAATAAAGGAAAAGAGACTAATAACAAAGCAGATTAATTAAACACATACAAAACCTTTTATACTTTGTGTCTGTATCTTTAAAATTTATGTTCAATGTTGTAATAAAAAATACCTTATTGTTTGTTGAATTTCATGTTAAAAGGATTAAAAGATAATGATAATTTATTAATTATCTTCTTATTCTTATAACATCAAAACAAAACAATTTGGATTTTTTAATTACAACATTCAATATAAATTCTAAACTTTTAGACACTAATTGTACAAAATTAAAGGTGTATAAATGTTTACAACTTCATCTTGAGTGTGATAATTTAAAACCATCTTTTTTTGTCATTCTTTTGATGTTAAAAATAATCAAAAGATACTTCGCAATAATGATAATAAAGAATAATCAATAAGAAGAGAATTAGATTGTTATCTACTAATTCTTATTACCATCAATAGCATACATAAAAAAATGGTTATATAAATTACAACATTGAAGATGAACTCTAAATATACATATACTAAATTATGAAAATAGACGTGTATAAACATTTGATGAAGCAAAATCCTACAGTTGTTGTCATCAGAGGTTTGCTTAATCACTTGTTTACTTCTTTGACTTATCAGTAGTTTAACTTGTTCATCAGTAGTTTCCATAAGTCAACACTTAAATTAGGGATCGTGTATTTAAAGAAAGGAGGTACGTAGCTGTGCAATAAAGGACAAGAGGCCAATAACACAGCAGATTAATTAAACACATGCAAAACTTCTTATACTTCGTGTCTGTATGTTTAAAATTTATATTCAATGTTGTAATAAAAAAACCTTATTGTTTGTTGAATTTCATGTTAAAATGATAAGAAGATAATGAGAATTTATTAATTATCTTCTAATTATTGTAACATCAAAATCAAAACAAAACAATTTGGATTTTTTAATTACAACATTCAATATAAATTCTAAACTTGCAGACACTAACTGTAGAAAATTAAAGGTGTATAAATCTTTACAACTTCATCTTGACTGTGGTAATTTAAAACCATCTTTGTTGTCATGCTTTTGATGTTAAAAAGAATCAAAAGATAGTTCGAGATGATGATAATAAAGAATAAGCAATAAGAAGAGAATTAGATTGTTATCTACTAATTCTTATTACCATCAAAAGCATACATAAAAAAATGTTTATATAAAATAAAACATTGAAGATGAACTTAAACATACATATACTAAATTATGAAAATAGATGTTAGGACAAAGAGGATTGGTGAAACCACTTTTGTAAACCTTAGTCTAATTCACTTCTGTCATTTTTGGCTAAGTATAGAAGTACTGAAGAGAAGACAAGAAACTGCTGATTAGAAGATATGAAGAAGTGCTGAAGTTGCAGAAGTTCTGAAGTCCAAACCAGACAAGTTCACTTCAGAAGTACTGAAGACAAAACTACTCTTCAGTAGTTGTCCTTCATCAGCACTTAGCAGAAGATATTTCCCACCGCCCTTTTGCATCAGTAGTTTATTGTTTAATATTACTTTTAGCTTTATTTGTTTCTTTCAATGTTGCAACTTGTGCAACTTGTAACTGGACTTTCTGTGCTTGCTTTTTAGGCAAGATACATGCATGTAATCGTCTATAAATAGAAGGCTTCAACCTTCTATTTTAGACATTGATTTTCAACAGAAAAATCCTTCAAACACTCTCATTGTTATATTCCATTTCTGTATTTATTGTGAATCTCTCTAAGTATCTAATTCTCATTTACAACTTAGATTCATAATAAATACTTTGTCATTTATTTAGTTTCAAACATCAAGGGGGAGTTACAACTCTGCCTTTGCATAAAAAGTGTTGCTTTAACTTATAACATTCCGCTGTGCTTATAATCTGATTTACAAGGACTTGCTCAACACTTAAGTGTCAAGATAGCAAGTTCTTACTTAGCAAACAAGAGCAAACTGATCCAACAATTGGTATCAGAGCATTGGTTTATCTGATCACATATCAATCTAACAAATTGAGAATCAGACACAAAGCTCTTATTGATATTCAATAAAAAGATCAAAAGTTCACTTTTTATCAAAATCCATCACTTAAAAGAGTCATCAGACAAATCTATACTCTTTAAAAATGGATCCACATAATACTGGTTCTGCCACCAAACCTGCCATGCTTGTGAGAAATGAGTACAATATATGGCAGAAAAGAATGGCACATACCTTGTCACAAACCAACACTGGTTGTTGGAGATCTGTGATATATGGTCCACACAAACCAGTAAACATAAACCTTGAAACTAAAGAAGGGATTCCTAAGGATCCCAAAGACTATACAGATGAAGATTTCCTAAAACTTGAGCTAGATGCTAAGGCATTCTCTATGTTGGCAATGGCTCTCCCAAATGAAATATACTCTGGCCTTTTACATTGTGAAAGTGCCAAAGAACTTTGGGACTGTCTTAAAGAACAGTTTGGAGGAACTGAAGAGGTGATTGCCAACACCAGAGAAATTTTGGCTCAACAATATGAAACATTTTCTTATATTAATGGGGAAACTTTGACACAACAATTTGAAAGATTCTCCTCATTAATCTCTGAGCTAAAGTTAAATGGTCAGACCTATACAACAGTATCTATGTTACATAGATTTTTAAGGTCTCTACCTGACAAATGGGAAACTTACTCCATTGTCTTAAGATCCTCACCAGATTTTAGCTCCCTCACTCTTACAAAACTCCATGGGAGATTACTCACTTTTGAAAGAGAAATCGATCAAAAGAAGAAATTACAAACTTCTGGTAAAACTGCTGATGACTACCTACCAGGTAGTACAGCACTTTTGGGACAAGATTCACCAACTTGTTCCTATGGATCTTATGACAATATTGACATAACCACTGGGATCTCATCAGAAAGATCTTTCCCAGGTTATGACAATGATGACCAAAGTCAAACTGCTGATAATCTATGTTTTATCATGGATGATTTGAAAAATTTTAGCAGTGATGACTTGGAAGAAATGGACATACTTCACCAACTGGCCATGCTAAGCATTAAAACTAACAAGTTTTATAAAAGGTCAGGAAGGAAATTTCCAGGATTGACCAGTAATACAAAAATTGGTTTTGACAAATCTAAACTGAGATGTCACAAGTGTCAGAAGTTGGGACACTTTGCTAGAGAGTGTAGAAGCTCTAGCTTTAACCAATCACAATCTGGAAATAACTATAACCCCAATTATAATAGGAACAATGGAACTCAAGGGAGTGCTCATTTTGTACAGGCACAAGCTCCTCAACAGCAATATATGCCTCAAGTACAATATGTTCAAGTGCCTGCTCAACAGATGCAGGGCCAACAATCAATCCCCCCCTTTCCAGCTGCTCAACTTCCTCCACAGCCTCAACAACCCCCTCAACAAAGCCTCTTTACCTCGGGGTATGTTGACTGGAGCAGTCTCCCATATGACACCACAGAGTGTAATCCTGATGCAGACAACAAAGTGTTTGACATCAACTGGGGAGAACCAGACAATGGCAGAAAGAACTTTGCCTTAATGGCATTTGAAGGCTGTACCTCAAAATCTGCATTGTCTCAGGTATCAAAAGAATCTTTGACAAAACTATGTTCAAACTCCTGCAAAGAAACTTTTGCTCTCATAAGAGAGACAAACGTGCACCTACAAGGCAAAGCCAATGATTTAGAAAGAAAATACACACAGATAAAATGTGATTTGGAAAGAAAACTGTGTGCTAAAACAAAAGAGGTTTCTAAATTAACTGACTCTGCCATTGAAACCCAAGCACAAATCAAAATGATGCTAAATGACCTGGGAGATGTCAGACAAGAGCTTGCTGACACCAGGATCACTTGTGAAAAATGGGTTGAATCTTGTAGGGGGTATCAACTACTGCTAAACAAACAAAGTGCTTCAAATGTGAAGTTTGGCATAGGATACCATCATGTTGAAACACCAACAGATTTTTCTCCCAAAACTACTGAAGATGGGAGAAGAATTGTTTCAAATGAAACTTCTAAAGGGAAAGAATGCACATCTTTCCATGAAAACTTTCTAAACAGAAATCCTGGCATTTTTAAAGAAAGTACTTCAGAAGTATTTACAAAAACTGACAATAAGCCATCAGTAGTTTCATCTACTTCAGGAGTTGAGACCCTGAAAACTACTGATGAGCAAAATTTTTTCACAACTGTCAGAAATTTGCCTTCAGAACAAAAACAGAAGGCAAAAGCATGTGAAATTTGTGGCCTGTTCAACCACAAAACTGAATTTTGTAGATACAGAAAAGGAATTCAGTTCAATAAAAAATTTAAACAACAGGTTGTGGGAAATCAAATCAGAAATGATTATGAAAAAGTCTTTAAACCCAAGAAACAACAACCTGAAAACACCTTTTCTCAGAAAAAGATAAAATCTCAACCAAAATCTTTTTCTCAAAATTCCTTGTCAGTAGTTAGACCAGAATCATCAGCAGTTTCACAAACTGCTGAGATTCAAAATCTAAAGAACATGGTAGAACTACTGATGACCAAGGTTGATGGTGGTCCTAAAAAGGATACCACCATGGTTCTTCATGAAAAATCCATTGCCAAAAAGACATGGATTTCTCAACCTGGTCAAGAACAAACTGTAACTGTTCTCAAGAGCAAACCCAAAGCCAAACAGGCTTGGGTTTCCAAATCTAACTAATTTGCTTTTATGTGCAGAGAGTTTCCAGGGGCTTAAACAGCATATGGTATGTTGATAGTGGAGGCTCTATGCATATGACTGGATGCAGATACCTGATAAACAACTTTATCAGCCAAAGAGAAGGATCTGTGTCCTTTGGGAACAATGCCAAGGGATATGTGCTAGGACATGGCAATGTCTCCTCTGGCAAAATACAGTTTGACAAGGTCAATCTGGTGGAAAATCTTGAATACAACTTGCTGAGCGTGTCACAAATGTGTGATAAAGGATATTCTTCCTTTTTCACAAAAACAGCTTGCAAGATCATCTCACCAGAAGGCCAGAAGTTGATTGAGAAGATAATAGAAGATCATACTTTGCTGATTGCCAAAAGATGTGGCAATGTCTATGCAGTGGACATTGAGAAAGACAAAGTATTGAACAACACTGCCTGTTTCTTCTCAAGGGCATCAACTTCAGAAACAGATCTCTGGCACAGGAGACTTGGCCATGTGAACTTTAAAACCATAAATAAAGTCACAAAAATGGGCTTGGTCAGAGGTCTACCTTTGAAAGTATACCAGTGTCAAGAACACTGTGTATCCTGTTTAAAGGGAAAACAGCATAAGTCCTCCTATAAGTCTATTGAAGAATCAAAAACAACTGCATGTCTTCAACTACTCCATATGGACTTATTTGGGCCTGTCAAGATTATGAGCCTTGGTAAAAAGAAGTACTGCTTAGTCATCATTGATGACTACTCAAGATTCACATGGGTATTCTTCTTATTTTCCAAGGATGAGGCTGCTGAAATCATCAAGTTCTTCATTCTACAAGTAGAGAAACAATATTCTCTATCTGTCAAAACCATTAGAAGTGACAATGGGACAGAGTTCAGGAACAAAACTCTGGATGAATTCTGTTTGTCTAAAGGGATTATTAGACAATACAGTGTTCCCAGAACTCCTGAACAAAATGGTGTAGTAGAAAGGAAGAACAGAACACTGATAGAAGGAGCAAGAACAATGTTAGCTGATTCTGGACTGCCATTGTACTTTTGGGCAGAAGCAGTTAACACAGCATGTTATGTTCAGAATAGAGTTCTTGTGGTCAAGAGACATTCCAAGACTGCCTATGAAGTTCTTCATGGCATGAAGCCCCTTATCTCCTTTTTCAGGGCTTTTGGGTGTCAATGTTTCATCTTGAACATCAAGGAATCTATCTCAAAGTTTGCTGCCAAAGTTGACTCAGGTTACTTTCTTGGATACTCTTCAACTAGAAAAGCCTACAAGGTTTTTAATTCTCACACCAAGATAGTAGAAGAAACATTGAATGTCAAGTTCAATAAGTCAAAACACACTCTTATTCCAGCACATCCTGCTGAACTCTTTGACCTTGACAACTTTCACTTTGGACCTGAAAAGGCTGTTACTTCTTCCAAACCTACTTATTATGGTGATCAAAGGTTTGAAGATGAGGATCCTGCACCATGGACTCCTCAAACAGTCGTTAAGTCAACTACAACACCATCAGAAGTTTTCCAAACTTCTGATCAAACAAATACTGAAGGCCAAACTCAAACATCTGCTTCAGCACCTGCAACTGCTGAACCAGATATCATAGACCTCAGTAGTTTGTTTGAAGAACCAGAGCCACCTACACCTGTCAGTGGTTTACAACAACTGATTGAACATAGAGATCATCCACTTGATCAAATCATGGGTGATATAGCTACAGGTGTTCTGACCAGAAACCAGCTCTCCAACTTTTGCCTATTCTCAGCCTTTATTTCACAGTTGGAACCAAAGAAGTACCAGGAAGCCCTCAAAGACAATAATTGGGTGCAAGCTATGCAAGATGAACTACTACAGTTCAACAAGCAACAGGTCTGGGAAATCTGTCCCTTACCTCAAAACAAGCAACCAATTGGTACAAGATGGGTTTTCAGGAACAAACAAGATGAAGCTGGTATGATAATCAAGAACAAGGCAAGACTGGTAGTTCAAGGGTACTCTCAAGAAGAGGGAATTGACTATGATGAAACCTTTGCTCCAGTTGCAAGGCTTGAAGCCATCAGGTTATTTCTGGCCTATGCCATTTCCAACAAAATAAAAGTTTATCAAATGGATGTGAAAAGTGCATTTTTGTATGGAAAAATCAAGGAGGAGGTGTATGTCTGTCAGCCACCTGGGTTTGAGGATCCTTCTCATCCTGAGTGGGTGTACAGACTGGATAAAGCTCTATATGGGCTCAAACAGGCTCCAAGAGCCTGGTATGATACACTCTCCACCTTTTTACTCAAAAATAACTTTACAAGAGGTGCCATTGATAAAACACTTTTCATTAAACATGTTGGAAATCATGTCCTACTTGTTCAAATTTATGTTGATGATATCATCTTTGGTTCAACAAACACAAAACTGTGTGATGATTTTAAGAAACTCATGCAATCAAAATTTGAGATGAGTACCATGGGAGAACTGCAGTACTTTCTAGGACTGCAGATCAAACAACAAACAAATGGAACTTTTATACATCAATCAAAATATGTTAAAGAATTATTGAACAAATTTTCTTTAAATGACTGTAAATCATGTTCCACTCCCATGACACCTATCACACAAGTTGAACCTGATGATCAAGGAAAACAGGTTGATCAAACCATGTACAGATGCATGATAGGTTCCCTTTTATACTTAACTGCTTCTAGACCAGATATTATGTTTTCAACATGTGTCTGTGCTAGATATCAATCAGCACCAAGGGAATCACACCTTATTGCAGTCAAAAGAATTTTTAGATATCTGAAAGGAACTCCAACGCTGGGAATCTGGTATCCTGCTTCAAGCAATACCAAGTTATCAGCATTTTCAGATAGTGACTATGCAGGGTGTAAGATGACAAGAAAGTCAACATCTGGTGGTTGTCAATTCCTGGGGAACTGTCTAGTGTCATGGCAATCAAAGAAGCAAACATCTGTTGCAACTTCAACTGCTGAAGCTGAATACATTGCAGCTGCAAGTTGTACATCACAGATACAATGGCTCCAATATCAACTTCTTGATTATGGAATCAAAGAGACCAAGACACCTTTGTTTGTAGACAGCAAATCTGCCATTAGCATCATTCAAAATCCGGTACAATTCTCAAAAACTAAACATATTGAGATCAGGTACCATTTCATAAGAGATTGCTATGAAAAAGGCAAGATTGAGGTGAAGCATGTAGCAACAGCTAATCAGATAGCTGACATCTTCACTAAGCCCCTTGACACATCAACATTTCAGAAGTTAGTTTCCATGCTTGGAATGCTAAATTTGTAAGTGTTTATTTTATTATTTTTTTTTTTGCATATCAGTTAGAATCCAAGTTAACACTTGATTCTACCCAACTCTACAGCAAACTTCTACATCAATCACTACTGTTATGCATCAAAATTTTTCTTTTTCCTTTTTCCATCCTTGATTCCATCCTGTTTACCATGGTGGAATCAAAATGAAAAATTTTATTTTTCCTTTTTCCACCCCTGATTCCATCCTGTTTACCTTGGTGGATTTCAGGTTAACCTTTTCCATCTTTTTTCTGGTTTTCACTTACAAATGTCAAAAGTCTGAAACAAAACTTCTGAAAAACAAAAACAGTTTGAGAGAAACTACTGATGAACAAAAATCATCAGTATGGGGATAACTTTCTGAAAAAGTGTGTAACTTCTGATAAAATAAACTTTAGAAGTTATGAACAAAGTATTTATAAAAACATTTCTCATCAGATGTTAAAACTACTGAAGAGAAAATGGGAACTACTGATGAAGTAATCCTTCATCAGCAGTTTAAGTCAAAAGGGCAAATCTGACTTTTCCCATCATCAGAGGTTTGACCTAATAAGTTTAAAACCTCTGATAAAGAGATTTTTAACCAAAGGCGGTTTTAAAACTTCTAATAAAGAAGATTCAAGCGGTTAAAACTTCTAATAAATACCTTTTTCACACACTTATCCTTTTAAACTCACAAAATATCCCTCCTTCTCTCTCAAAACTCTCTCAAAACCTATACCTGAAAATTCACTGTTCGATTAAACACCCAAACCACAATGGATCTAGTTCTAAAACAGGGACACAATCAAAGAGCCTTTCTTGAAAAACAAGAAGGCTGGTCCCAATACGATGAGATCATTGATCTTGTCGTCAAATCCCAATACTTTACTGCTCTCACAATTAACCCACCAATTCACACTGAAACTCTGAATGAGTTCTGGGAAAATGCTGAGACGGTTACAATGGGTGGTGAGGTCATTTCCCTCAACTCAAAGATAAAAGGGAAACAACTGACCATCACACCGGCCACACTAGCAACAAGACTGGGTCTGGATGATGTAGCTGCCCCTGACCATGTTGCTAACAAAGATATTCATCTAACCATGACTGAGTGTGGTTATCAAGGTACTCTCTCCCATGCAACAATATTCAAAAAATATTTTGAACCAAAATACAAACTTTTGTTTCATTATATAATTATGTGTTTGAGTCCAAAAACAGGGTCATATGACCAGATGCCCTCCACTTTTCAACCAATATTTCATTCCATTGTGAATGAAACCAAATTCAGGGCATCAAAACTGTTTTTCCATGAGTTGGTGTTACATCACAATAATACCAAGAAAAAGTTTTTGTTGTACCCAAGGTTCATTATGCACTGCATAATAGGGGAACTGGGTAATGAGGTGCTTGTGGGAAAAATTTCAACTTTAAACCCTTTAACATCACAAGCATACTCAAGACTGAACAAACCGGCTGCCTGGCCAGAAGATGATCAGGGAGAACAACAACAAGTCCCCCTGAAGCCCACATCTTCCACACCCACACCACCAAAAGCCAAAAAGCCCAAGCCAACAAAAACTGTAACCCACCAACCCAAAAGAAAAGCTGTTCAGGAGGTTGAGATGCCTGAACATGCTCTTGAGCATTCTGCTCTTCAAATTGTTGAGACTGAAACACCCTCTCAGTCTCATCCATCTCAAACCCCACCAAGAGCACCCATATCTGTTCATTTCAAAAGAAAAAGACTTAGAAAAACATATCAAACACACTCTTCTTTTGAAACTGCTGAACAACAAACTATTGCCCAAACTACTGAACCATCCCCACAAATTTCTGAACAAGAGGCAATAGAAATTGCCAAACTTCTCTCTGGGCTAAGAGAGAATGTCCCATCTGATCATGTCAGTCCCCATCAACCACAACAAACAGGGGACATAACTACTACTTTAGACATGGATGTGGACATCATTAGCCCTATCCCAAGAGATGAGGGTGGACCAGAGTCTTTAAGCCCAATTTTAGAGACTCTTGGGGCATCTGAGGCTGCTACTACTCAGTTACCACCCAGTGGTGGATCTGAGGACAGAAGTAACATAGCTAAGACCTCAGATGTGGCAACTACTGATGAAGGCTTAATGCCTGAAGTAGGAAATCCTCAGTACCAAGAAAAAGAGGTTCATGAGAGAACTGAGTTGGGCTCAGCTCATGATTTAACTGAGACAGTCCTCACTGAGGGCAACATCAGGGAAACAGATGATTCCATTAGTTTGGATGATGTTTCAAAAACTACAACTACTGAATTGACGGCACTTTCTGAAGGTCCTGCTGCAAAGGTATCCAGGCTCAAGAGGCCAGTCACCTCTGCACAGGTTAAAGTCCACTCAATCCCTAAAACCCCTAGAGTGGCATCCTCTGTACAACATGAGGATCTCCCAAAAACACCCCCTTCACAGCAAATGCCTACCCAATTCCCTGGGCAAACAAGCATAGACCTGAACCAGCTATGCAGCCCAGAGGGTCCCCTGTACCACATGATGAATACACTCATCAGAAATCACTTCCAAACATATACAGCTGACTTGGAGCTGTCAATCAAGAACCAATTTGGAGTGATTAAAACCAAGATGAACGATCTGTCTAACAAAATAGACTACAACAGCCAGCAGATTGCTCATCTTCAAGGACACTTCTCCCAACCCTCTGCTTCAAGGGTTAGAATTGATGAATCCAAAAAGGGGGAGAAGATCAGGGAACCTAAGGAGTCATTCCAAGCCAGAGTAAAGGCACGAGTGGCACTCCTTGAAAGAGATCAGAAAGATCAGGCCAGGAAAGAAAAATTGGCCAAACAGTTTGGTGTCTCTATTGAAGAAATTGAAGCTGCTGAGAAAGAAGATGAGACCCAAAGTTCTGATGATTCCCTAAGGTGTAATGAAGAAACTTCTGATGACCAAACTTCTGATGAAGAATCAGAAAGTACTGAAGACAATCCTTCAGTAGCTGACAAACCATCAGCAGTTGTCAGCACATCAGAAGTCAACACTTCCCAACCTCAAACAACTGAACCTTCCAGAACCACTGCTCCCATTCAACCAACATCTGATCCCATCAGGCCTACATCTGTTACAACAATGACTGTATTAAACCCTTCTCCCATCTCTCATTCAGCTGAACTATTAGAGAAGAGTTTAATTGCAGCCAACAAGAAGGCCAGAGAAGATCAGATTTGGAAATCTCTGGAAGAAAGGGATGATTTGGACTTAAGCCATGAAGAAAAACTTCAGGCTTATGCAGCTGAACTACAAAGGCAGGCTAGCCTTGATGAGATTGCTGAACAGGATAAAAGACAACAACTGGTGTCTTATATCACCAAGAACAGCAAGACTAAAGCCTTTACACTCAAAGGACTCTCTATGCAAGAGCTGACAAGAAGAGCACAACTGCTTGCAGACAAAATGGCCACAAGCAAAGATGGAAAGGCCAAGAGAGCCCAGATAATAGAAGAGCTAGTAGCAGAAGGATATGGTTCAAAAGCCTCTGTATCCAGATGGAAAGAAGAAAGACTAATGGATACATATAGAAAATACTTGGCTGCCAAGGCTGCAAATCCTGAGAAGTTTCAAACTGCTGATCCTTCAAGATCAGTAGTTAGAACTTCTGGTGTATCTAGAAGATCTGCTGCTCAGAAGAAGAAGGCAGAGGACAATGTCAAAACTGATTTCAAAATGGTACTACTTGAGGGAAGCTCAATAGTCCATTCAGATTTTGACATTGAGGAGAAACCTCTGTTAACACAGTTCAGGGATCCTTCCACTTTTGCTTATCAAATACAAAAGACAATCACAGAAAAGCTGCATACCAAAGTAGTGACTGAACACCATCTCCCAACTGTTCAGATGCCTGGTATGCAACAACAACAACAAGGAAGAGAATCCCACCTGAGGCTATCTGAAACTGAAGACATCCAGCACTCAGGACCATCAACCCAAGGGACAAGTCTGGTTCCCTATTCTTCTGACTTTAACAAGTCAAAGATCCCTATCATCAGATGGTCACTTACTGATAACAACTCAGTACTGTTGACAAGAAGAGACTTCTCAAGCAGGGCTTACAAGAAGATCAGTGATCTGAAGAAACTGTCAACACAAGACCTGCTCACAATTCAACATCTAGAACCACAGAGAGGATCTCTGTCTGATGATCTGTACAACCAGCTCAAGAACACCATGTACAAAGAGATATGGAAGATTGTTCAAGACAGAAGAAACACATAAGGAATTAGTAAGGTTTTGGCTTCATCAATCCAGGGGGAGATTGTTAGGACAAAGAGGATTGGTGAAACCACTTTTGTAAACCTTAGTCTAATTCACTTCTGTCATTTTTGGCTAAGTATAGAAGTACTGAAGAGAAGACAAGAAACTGCTGATTAGAAGATATGAAGAAGTGCTGAAGTTGCAGAAGTTCTGAAGTCCAAACCAGACAAGTTCACTTCAGAAGTACTGAAGACAAAACTACTCTTCAGTAGTTGTCCTTCATCAGCACTTAGCAGAAGATATTTCCCACCGCCCTTTTGCATCAGTAGTTTATTGTTTAATATTACTTTTAGCTTTATTTGTTTCTTTCAATGTTGCAACTTGTGCAACTTGTAACTGGACTTTCTGTGCTTGCTTTTTAGGCAAGATACATGCATGTAATCGTCTATAAATAGAAGGCTTCAACCTTCTATTTTAGACATTGATTTTCAACAGAAAAATCCTTCAAACACTCTCATTGTTATATTCCATTTCTGTATTTATTGTGAATCTCTCTAAGTATCTAATTCTCATTTACAACTTAGATTCATAATAAATACTTTGTCATTTATTTAGTTTCAAACATCAAGGGGGAGTTACAACTCTGCCTTTGCATAAAAAGTGTTGCTTTAACTTATAACATTCCGCTGTGCTTATAATCTGATTTACAAGGACTTGCTCAACACTTAAGTGTCAAGATAGCAAGTTCTTACTTAGCAAACAAGAGCAAACTGATCCAACAATAGACGTGTATAAACATTTGATGAAGCAAACTTTTGCACTTGTTGTAATCAAAGGTTTGCTTAATCATATGTTTACTTCTTTGCCTCATCAGTAGTTTGGCTTCTTCATCAGTAGTTTCCAGAAGTCAACACTTAATTCAGGATCATGTATTTAAAGAAAAGAGGTATAATAGTTGTGCAATAAAGGACAAGAGGCTAATAACAAAGCAGATTAACTAAACACATACAAAACTTCTTATACTATGTGACCGTATGTTTAAAATTTATATTCAATGTTGTAATAAAAAAAACTTATTGTTTGTTGAATTTCATGTTAAAAGGATTAAAAGATAATGAGAATTTATTAATTATCTTCTAATTCTTGTAACATCAAAATAAAAAAAAAACAATTTGGATATTTTTATTACAACATTCAATATTAATTCTAAACTTGTAGACACTAACTGTACAAAATTAAAGGTGTATAAATGTTTACAAATTCATCTTGAGTGGTAATTTAAAACCATCTTTGTTGTCATGGTTTTGATGTTAAAAAGAATCAAAAGATAGTTCGAGATGATGATAATAAAGAATAAGCAATAAGAAGAGAATTAGATTATTATCTACTATTTCTTATTACCATCAAAAGCATACATAAAAAATGGGTATATAAATTAAAACATTGAAGATGAACTTTAAACATACATATACTAAGCTATAAACAGGGTGAAACATTACATTAAACTACACGTTATCAACATGGATAACAAATTTTAATTATAAATATAAATAGCAATAACATGGCATAAATATATACCTCTAACTAACTTCATATCTATATATGATGATGATCATGTTTGAGAACAATGTGAGTATACGCAAATTCCTTCAATACATGCTACACTTGTAAACCAACAAGTTTAAGTGCAGCTTAACAACATGAAGAATGCAAGCACTAAGTTACATGCAAATATGGTTAGTAGACACAGGTATGTTTCTGAGATGAATGCTGTTAGCAGAAGATATGAGCATTTGAGGTGAGAATTAGACTACATAAATTTTGTGAACAAAGCAAAGCAAAGTAATGCATGCATACCTCTTATTTATAGGAGAAATTGGTATAGTTTGAATTCAAATTCAAATTAAAGTGGGAATGGGTATAAAAAATGGAGGGAACGGTTACTGAATAACCGTCTCTAAACACAAAAACCGTCTAATTTAAACGGTCAAGATCGTCTAAAATGTTGATCCAACAGTTGAGTTCAAATTAAAATCAGTTTTTCAATGCCGGCGTCAATAGTATTTTAAATAATAATAATGGAGTTTGTTTCTTCGAAGGAGAGACATTTATTCAGCTGCTTGCAAATTTGAATATATCAATTGATCAGTAGTTATTTTATTCATACAATCTATCTATTAAAATAACTAGGTGAAATCCCATGTCAAAACACGGAAATACTATATCATATATTAAGGTCTGTTTACTAAAAACAACAATGAGAAACCAATAGTCTGTTCTAAGAAAACAATAAATCCTACATGGCACTCAAAGAGGCCATTTTCTCCCTTAAGTATGCCATGTGATGACTTGTCGTTAGGGTCATGCAAAAACCTAAATAACCCAGGTAGATAGGGTAAGTCAAGTATCGAATTCACGAGGAGCATGTGGTTTGTATTGCACCTTTTGTTTGATTATTTAAACTAATTTAACTAAACTAGATTAAACTGATTTTGGATTTGACTGATTCACTAAAACAACTAAAAAGCTTAGATTAGGTTCAAAAACAATATACGAGAAAGATGATCAATCTCCAGGTTTTAGGTTTAAGATGTCACACCCTCAAATTCCACGTGCGGGGTTTTACCGCGAGGCGCGTGACACACCAGGATCTCAGTCAACGATCACAATAAACATACAACAAACATGCATTCATATATTTTTAAAACCAAAATATCATGCTTTGAGCCGTAAACCAGCAGCGGAAGCATTTCTTGTTTACAACCAAAAGACATATCATTGTTTACAAAACATTGTTTAATATGCTTCAAAATATTAGACGCTGTGCATGACTCCGTGCGCCTAGCCCATTGACTGCTGTAACATTTTGCATTAAATAATTGTACATTACGACACGTTTTATTATTATTATTTTTGGTGGTATTTTGAACCCTAATACAATGATAATTATTCATACATATACATATATATATATATATGTATATAGGTTAATAATAATAATAATAATAATAATATTATTATGGATACTAACAATTATAACTAAATAAATTGGACTTCTACACAACAACACAACCCATCTTATGCACACTTGTTTCAGGAGCCCAGCCCACAGCATGGCCCAAGGCCCACCAGGCTGGCCCAACTTCCCCTCCCCTTTGCTGTTAAAAAGAAGGAAAAAAAGAAGCTCTAGCCGGGTTTCGAACCCGCGCCGAGCCAAACCCCAACACACTCACTAACCAACTGGGCTAGCCATCGTATCTGTTTCAAACACGGTCCGTTATTGTTTTATAACCTATTTCAAATCCTCACAGTTGACTTAGAAAGTCAACTGTGATACGTGATTAACAATCAACATCTATTATAACTCGTGATTATCTATTCTTGGCATCCTTACATGATTTCCGGCCTATCATGACTAAGCAACACGATTATTACCAATCAATTGATACCCAATTAACCATATACGCGTATAACCTTCAATGCTTGGTCAACCCTTACCATTTCATCAATCCAGAGCATAGCACTATAAATTGATAGTTCACAAGCCATCACAACTCGCCAATACTCCTCTCTTAACCTCCAATCTTCTTAATTTCATTCTGTTCATTCTTCACGATCGTGTTTTTGACTAATTGGGTTGACCAATCAATCTAGCTCGAAACAACGTTGTGAGTATAATTATTTTGGTAGGATTTGTTCATCGGCATCCACACATCAATAGCCCTATGATTAATTGGGCTATTGATGTGTGAATCAAGCTATTGTTGAATCTAGGGCTCGTGAATTTTGATTTGGGGATAAACTAATTTTGCGTAGTGTATTTATTTAATTTAAAACAGAAACAATCACAACCACTAGTCTGGACCAAGTGGTTGTGACTGTTGCTTGCCTCCTAAGCCACCCGGGTTCGAGTCCCGGCAGTGGCGTCCTTTTGTCTTTTTTTTTCTCATTTATCCTTTTTAAACAAATCAATTAATTATATATAATACATTTAATTTTATAAATTCATTTTTAATTATTAAAACTCTTTTATAAATTCTAAAAAAATTACTTTTAGTTAATCTGATATAAATGTTCCACCTACAATTTTTAGTTTTCTGAAATTTATTTATTTAATATTTATAATAATTAAATCAATTTTATGCTATTATATTTATAAAAATCCATTAAAATATCAAAACAATTTTATAAATTTCCACAAAAATTATCCTGAGTTTGTACAATGTTAAACTTTACTGAAATGATTTTTAATCCTGAAAAATCATTTATTTTATATTTTTAATCAATTTTTGTTAGTTTTAATCATAATTAAATCATAATAAATTCAATTTTTGTTATTTTTGCACCAAAATTTTATACAATTTATTTCTGAATATTTAGAACAGAAATATAAATTTTAAAATAATAATTCTTTAATTTTAATATTTTTAAATATTAAAGTTAAATTTTGACAATTTGTTATAAATAGAATTAATATTCTATTTTAAAGAAAATAATTTTGTAAAAATTATTTTTACACTTTAAACACATTATTGTGACCATCTTAACTTTAAATTTCCTAAAAAGATTTTTGGTTATTTATTTATTAATATTCCCTCAATTATCAAACATTTTTTATATTAATCAAACAAGCATTTATCCCCAATTCGAAGCCCTAGAAACTTATACATTTGTAGACTTGATAGACTTAGACATATTTATTACCTTATTATAGGGTGATACTTGATACATTTGGGCAACACCATTATTCAATTTTTCAACCGATATAACATTTTGCTAAGGTGAGTTTTACATAGCCCCTTTTTTTATTTATCACCATTTTTGGGGTGAAACATGTTACAACATTATTTATGCAATTCAATCATCAATGTGTCTATGTGTATTTCTATGTTGCATTATGTCTTGAACATGACTAGGGTAAGCACAATTCTAGCATAAACATTCATCAGCCAAACGGTATACATTGATAGATCTATTGGACTGACAATCCCACCCGGATACGTGCCTCCTACAAAGGTTGCGTGAGTGTTTGTTACTGCAATTTAAACGAGTGAACCATGAGCGTATAGGATGTACCACAATACAACAGTCACAAGGTTGATTATGCACTCGATTTACTTCTAGTATGTTTTCGCATATGGACTAGATTGCCATGACACATGAATTGCACAACAATTTTATTCGATTATCAAAACCTATGTAATTCTCACCAACTTTTGTTGACCCAAAATATTTTCAACTTAACATGTTTCAGGTTTTACTTGCTTGAAGAGATGAATTGATGCTTGGAGATGTTTGCATAGTTTTATTCAATTTGATGTACAAATTCTTAGAACAATTGTATGTAACTTATTTAAATCATTTAATGAAATTTATTATTCACCATGAGCTACTGAACAATCATCAATATGTGACATCTCGATGTTTCCGCCATCGGTTGGGGTGTTACAACTGCTACCTTAGCGACCTGAGAAAACATGCCAAAAATGTCAACATATAATGCTGGTGAGTTCACAGGTTTTCTTTTATAAAAGTATTGTCACAAGTTCACAAAGATCATTCCCGTTAATACTATGTCATAAGAACGTTAGCTAGACGTTAAGTGTTTTTACTACTACGGTTGGGAACCCATTACTAAACATGAACCAAATGATGAAACCAGCCCAGATGACTGGGCTACCGATGCCTCGGTAACCCGATAGGTAGAGACAATATGCACCCACCCGGCATCCCCGCCGTCGAGTGGGGTTTGTGAGGCCCAATAGATCTATCCACATTTCCCTCGTTGTGCGTTCCAGCACATTCATGGTTTCCCCCTGGGACTTTCCATAAAAGCCGTATAGTAACATAAAGTGCCCATAGTATAACATGATCTTTAAATAGTTCGTACGTAGCATGTTTTTCCCCCGAAAGCAAAACAGTAAAAGTGGGGCTGTGAAACTCACCTTAGATTGTGTTACTTGAAAACGGTTACGTAGTTATGTTATAATAGTCCCAAATAGCGGCGACCTATCATAAGATGTGTGTAAGTACCCGGACTAATAACCCGCAGGTTAACTAGTCCCCGAATGTCCAGACCATAACCATAAACGTTTGAAAACACCTTTGACTGTTAAACCGACCGTACCAGACAAGACCCGACATCCCATTGGTGACCCGACATCCCACGTGTTAGGTAAAACACAAGACATCATGCATCACATGCAATTAAACATTCAATACGCGTAATAGTTCACCTAGTCTAGCATAATGTCCAATTAACGCATGAACAGGTCCGAACACGTGTTACTAAGTCATTGGGTGTATCCCGGGGTTTCTATCATGTTCCTAGGCGTCAAATCATGTTCCGGGATGTCAAAATGCGTTTATGACAGCAGCACACGCGATTAGGAAACTTTCATGCGATTAGGAAAAGTAAACTAGTGAGTAGGAGGGGTGATTAGGCGAGTAGGGCTCCTATTCGCCTAAAGCCCTGCTGATGCGCGTTTTCGCGCGTTAATCCCTCCAAATCAGATCCGAAACATGTAAAAACACCCAATATCATAACTAAACTATTAGCCAACCTTTTCCAAGAAAAACCCCCAATTTATCTCTGCTCTAACGGGCTCGGTGCGATTATTTCCAAAAATGGCAAAATACTAGGTTTCATTAACTATGAAATCTTTCCTTAAGTAGTAAAGATCAGATTACACCTCCTACAACTTGCAATTCATCATCTCTATGTTATAGCATCATCCTAGCATGATTTCTAACCATAAACAAGCAATGAATCATATCATAACATCCTATTTCTTCAAGAATCACCCAAATGGGTCAAAATGCATACTTGCATCTAAACACTATAACAAGAGCTTAAACTCATAGATAATCATCCTAACAACACCTACACATCAGAAGTACATCAAATTCATGGAATCATTCATGTTATAATCACCAAAAATCATCATATGCATCAGTACTTCACATGTAGCAAGTATTATGGTGTAGACTTGTTTTAGAACTCCTTTCCAAGGTTTTTAAACACTCATTATTATCAAAATAAGGTCTGGACTTTTGGGGAACCAAGACAATAACATTACAAAGGTGTAGGATGAAGAACACACCTTGGATTTTATCAAAGAAAGGTGTATAAGCTTGGAGATGGTGTGTTTTGAGGCAAAACAAGTTCCAGATGTGTTTCAAGGTGTGTGGGAGGCTTAGGTTCAGTTAGGGTTGCACAAATGGTGTTTGGGGAGTCAAGGGTTCTATTTATAGGTGTTTTGACTCGTGCACAGCAGTATATGCGAGTAGGAGAAAGGTTCAGGCGAGTAGGGCTCCTACTCGCCTTTATACTGGCGAGTAGGGCCCTATTCGCCATCAAGCTCTCCCTACTCGCATCAGCAAGTGGTGATTAGGAGCTTCCCAGGCTCCTAATCGCCTATAAGGTCCTGGAACTGACTTTTGGCGCGTTAAACACTATTTTAACACATATAAACACGTATTCACATACCAACAAGTCACATAATGATTACAAACACATAATGCACGATAACTAACACGTTTACATCCGTTCACCAATTCCCGGGACTCAAGACTTACGTGTGTGCGTTAATCCTGGCGATTCCACGAATCACCAATCCTTGTACACATGGTTATGGACCGACTCCCGATGATCCCGCGGATCATCGTAACGACTCCCGATGATTCCCAGAATCATTGTACTGACTCGGCTGACCCCGTTAAGTACGTAATATGCATGACTCGCTAAGGTAGACTTACTAGTTTAGTCACTGTTACTAACCTGAGTTTGTCGGGTGTCACATCATCCCCCTGTTGAAAGAATTTTCGTCCTGAAAATTGCTCAAGGCCAAAAAGGAAGAGACGAAAGAGAAGAAAAATTTTCTGGTTGCCACATCATCCCCCTGTTGAAAGGAATCTCGACCCGAGATTCATTCAGCTTCAGTAGAGACATGTCTTGATTCGAACGCGCGCTTTGGAAATAAATGGGGATACTTAGCCTTCATCTGATATTCTCGTTCCCACGTGAACTCCGGTCCATGATTTGAGTTCCAACGGACTTTAACAATGCGGATTTTACTCCGACGAAGGCTACGGATCTTATAGTCAAAAATTTCAACCGGTTCTTCCACAATACGCAGACGATCATCCACCTTGATCTCCTCGAGGGGAACAACCAAAGATTCATCCGCCAGACACTTCTTGAGATTGGAAACGTGGAAGACATTATGAACATTACTGAGTTCAGCTGGCAGATCAAGCCTGGATGCTACCGGTCCAATCCGTTCCAGAATTGCGAACGGTCCCACATACCGAGGATTCAATTTGCCCCGTTTCCCAAAACGTATAACGCCCTTCCACGGAGATACCTTCAATAAAACCCTGTCGCCAACCTCAAACTCCAAAGGCTTGCGACGACGATCGGCATAGCTCTTTTGACGATCCCGAGCAGCTGCCATGTGGTTACGGATTTGTACGATCTTCTCGGAAGTCTCGTACACAAGCTCCGGACCGGTGAGTTGACTCTCACCCACCTCAGCCCAACAAAGAGGAGACCGGCATTTCCGCCCGTAAAGAGCCTCGAACGGAGCTGCCTTGATGCTAGAATGGTAACTGTTGTTGTAGGAGAATTCCACCAACGGTAGATGACTCTCCCACCCTTTGCCAAAATCGATCACACATGCCCGGAGCATGTCTTCTAGTGTTTGGATTGTCCGCTCACTTTGACCGTCAGTTTGCGGATGATAAGCTGTGCTCATGTCTAACTGAGTACCCAGAGCCTTATGCAAGGACTTCCAGAAGTTAGAGGCGAACCGAGAATCACGATCAGAAATAATAGAGACAGGCACCCCGTGCCGAGAAACCACTTCCTTAAGATATAAACGTGCCAGACGCTCGAGGCCATCGGTTTCTTTGATAGCAAGGAAGTGCGCAGACTTTGTCAACCTATCAACAATCACCCAGATCATGTAACCACTGGGCGATTTCGGGAGTTTAGTCACAAAGTCCATCATAATCCGCTCCCATTTCCACTCGGGGATTTCAGGCAGTTGTAGCAGGCTGGACGGCTTTTGATATTCAATCTTGACCTTGGCACAGGTTAAGCACTTGCTCACGTACGAAGCCACATCCGCCTTCATGTTCGGCCACCAATAAAGTATCTTTAGGTCTTGATACATCTTATCGGAGCCAGGGTGGATAGAGTACCGGGACTTGTGAGCTTCATCAAGAACGAGCTCCCGCAAGCCCCCAAATAAAGGAACCCAAATACGTTCAGCAAAATAGTGTAGGCCATCGGACCTGAGCTCAAGGTGGCTATCAGCACCGTGCATGGTTTCAGCTTTAAGGTTTTCCTCCTTCAAAGCTTCTTGCTGTGCCGAACGGATTCGGTCAGGTAGGCCGGAATGGATGGTGAACTGAAGAGCTCGAACGCGACGGGGTTTAGCGGTTTCCTTCCTGCTCAAGGCGTCTGCGACCACATTCGCCTTTCCAGGATGATATTTAATAGCGCACTCATAATCATTAAGAAGCTCGACCCAGCGACGCTGTCTTATATTCAACACCTTCTGATCAAAGATATGCTGAAGGCTATTGTGATCGGTGTAAATAGTGCACTTGGTACCGTACAAGTAATGCCTCCATATCTTTAAAGCAAAGACTACAGCACCCAATTCCAGATCGTGGGTGGGGTAGTTCTTCTCATGAACTTTGAGCTGACGAGAAGCATAGGCGATGACCTTCTCGCGCTGCATTAGCACACAACCGAGACCCCGGATAGAAGCGTCACAATAAACCACAAAATCGTCCGTGCCCTCAGGCAAGGACAAGATAGGAGCAGAACAGAGTTTAGCCTTTAACATCTGGAAGGCTGACTCTTGCGAATCACCCCAGTCGAACTTCTTGTCCTTCTGGGTAAGCGAGGTGAGGGGTTGAGCGATCTTCGAAAATCCCTCGATAAAACGACGGTAATAACCTACAAGACCCAGGAATTGCCGCACCTCAGATGGCGTCTTTGGTGCTTCCCAGTCTTTGATGGCTTCAATCTTAGCTGGGTCAACGTGAATTCCTTTCTCATTAACTACATGACCAAGGAATTGGACTTCACGCAACCAGAAGCTACACTTAGAAAACTTGGCGTACAACTGTTCCCGCCTCAGGAGTTCCAAAACAAGACGCAAGTGTTCCTGGTGGTCCACTTCGCTCTTGGAATAGACTAGAATATCATCAATGAAGACAATCACGAATTTATCAAGATAAGGCTTGCAAACACGGTTCATCAAATCCATAAAAATGGCGGGTGCATTGGTGAGACCAAAAGGCATGACCAAGAATTCGAAATGGCCATAGCGAGTTCGAAAGGTGGTCTTCGGAATGTCAGCTTCTTGGTGTAACCTCACGAATTTTCCCATTTTTTTTGCATTAAAGTATTTCCCGATCCATGATATAAAGTCTAATTTATTTCTAAGTATTCTTATCTTTATCCGTGCACTCTATTTTTCTAAGTTTCTTTTATCATTGTACTAAAAAAAAAAAAATAATTTCAATCATGACATATGTCCTATCCTAATTCTATTTATAAAATCGTCATTTTATAAGACGGTGTTTTTTATTTTCTAATTCAAACTAATGATTTTTTTTTATTTCTTAAATAAAGCCTTGAGTCAAATAGTCAAAGTCCTAGTCAAAGTCTTAGTCAAACTCATTATGTATTTTCATTTTTGGATATTTGCACTTTAAATTAATTTCAATTAAAATTTGATTACCATGTGCTACTGTATACTCATTCTTACGTGACACCTCGATGTTTCCGCCATCGGTTGGGGTGTTACAGATTGGTATCAGAGCCTTGGTTATAGGGAATTAGGTTATTAGAAAAAAAAAATAATCTAGTCTATAACCATAGGATTTTAATCAGTACTTGCTCCTTTTACTTGCAACCTTACTTGTTTATATTCTCTATCCTACTTCTTATCCTTACTTTAGTCCCTACAAGAAGAGTGCTCTCCATCACAAGATATACTCTTAGACTAATAGGACAAATCCTCAGGTTTAGCCTGAACCACCTTGAAGATCTCGTCGAAGTTCTAGATTTTAATAACGAACACGTGCAATCTGGAAGGGTGAACGCCTGTATTCTGAGTTTTCTGTCTAGGACTGGCATTGCGCATAAATCCCAATCAGACGAGAGACCCGGATGCCTACCTGGGAATTCTCGGGATGAGTGTTCACTTATAGGCTAAAGCATGTCTTCACTATGTTATTAGAATCTAGAAGTTTTGATAAGTCAACGTTTTCGTTTATTCGTTTTAATTAATGAATAAATGATTACACTCACTTTCCTTAAACTAAGCTCTAAAATCTCAAAATTTTACAGCTTAAATCAATCTCATTTCATAACCATCTATGGATTTCACAATCACACTTCACCTTACCATCTTAGCCACTTTTTAAATATTCAACACCCTACCCAAATCATATTATTTCATTTCTCCACATGTTACTTATTTAAAAAAAAAAAAAAAACTATAACCTCATACCTTAGCACAAACTAAAGATTTCTAAATCCTGTTGTATTTTCATTACCTAGTAACTTTACAAAGTACATATTTTTTTGTCAAAAGATGTCCTCGGACTTAAATTCAATTGTTTATTTATTGACGTAACAAACAATTTTCTATATAATGCTTTAAACTATTAAAAATCACTTAATAGAACCTTGATCTTTAAAACCTAATGTCATGTTTGAAATCTTCAACTAACGGGAATATTTTAATCAAAGCCCACTTAGCTTGTACCATTTAACAACTTTTGCTTTATGTATAAAACCAATTTTGAAAATAAGATTTTTTTTATAGGAATAATATCTAGTCTCTAAATTCTCCATCGACACTCACTCACTTTCAACTTGTTCAAATTTTTACAATATTTGGCATTTACCACAATCATGTTTTCTTATACACTTGATTATAACCTTTGATCCAAACCCCATAATCTTCTTACTATAAAATAAACTCTTTATCAACTATCTTCACATTCACTATCTCTCACAACCTTGATTCTGCTTTTTCATCATCCTCTCAAGAATTAAATTCATATCTTTCACCTTCTCACACATGAGCTAGTTACCCATGATAACCAAACTATTGAAACTTGATTGTGTGTTGCATCAAACATAATCCTTAGTTATACATAAGGATTCGATTATCTACCATATTTGAACATTTGATACTAGAACTATTTGCTATAGACATACCTAGAGTCATTAACCTTGTCTAGGGCAACTCTATTACAACTCGCATGCTATACTTGATACTTGATTGCTTACATGTACATATTATCAATTTGCAATTTATGTGTGTGTAAATTTGTACACTTAATCAAACAACTGATAGAGGATGAAGTACTTGCTCAACAGTTAGTAGAGTACCAAATAACCTACTCAACGATTGGTAGAGGTCATCATGCCTGCTCAACAGTCGGTAGAGGCCCTACAACCTGCTCAACGACTGGTAGAGGCTATCGCACCTGCTCAACAATCGGTAGAGGTTCTTATTCACTGACTGGTAGAAGTCTTTTTCCTGCTCAACAGTTGGACTCATTTTTGGATACATTGTATACGATTCAATCACAAGGTTATTTTGCATTACTTACATGCGTGTTTAGAGTCATAGAAGGTCACAAAACCCTAATGTAAGGTAAATTGGTGATTACGGTCCGGAACGTAATCATGAATTTACAGGTACGTTAAGGTAGTGTGAAATTCTATCAAGGTTTTTGGTAGATAACCAATTATAAACTCTAGTTACCTGTTTAGTATTTCTATAGTCAATTAACTCATGCATTTCTTTTAAGATTCCTAAAACTTAAAGTTTAGTGTTTTGCTAGATTCTTATTCTCCTTGCTATTTTAGACGAACCTAATCCAACCCTTAAAACCCACACCTATCAAACCTCTTACCAAATTATTCGAAACAGTTTATTCTGTTACCTATAAATTCATGTCATGCCTTAACACAAATTTTCCAAACCACAGTTGCCCTAATTTCTACCCAATCACCCTCAACCCGGTGTTTTTTTATAACTTCGGGACGAAGTTTCTAAAAGTAGGGGAGACTGTAACCTCACGAATTTTCCCATTTATTTTGCATTAAAGTATTTCCCGATACATGATATAAAGTCTAATTTATTTCTAAGTATTCTTATCTTTATCCGTGCACTCTATTTTTCTAAGTTTCTTTTATCATTGTACTAAAAAAAAAATCTTCAATCATGACATATGTCCTATCCTAATTCTATTTATAAAATCGTCATTTTATAAGACGGCGTTTTTTATTTTCTAATTCAAACTAATGATTTTTTTTATTTCTTAAATAAAGCCTTGAGTCAAATAGTCAAAGTCATAGTCAAAGTCCTAGTCAAAGTCTTAGTCAAACAGTCAAAGTCCTAGTCAAATAGTCAATTCATCATAAAACCTTACTTTATGGTGTTGACCAATTTTAATGGCTAATTGAATCCAAAACTAGTATAAAAACCCACCTATGAACCATTACACTTGCCACCTCTAAATCGATTGTTTCAATCCGATTAAACTTTCCCTCATACTTTTCTTCTATAATCTATTACTTCTACAATTGAAGCTTTGATTATAAGCTCTTGTAATTGGCAACTTTGGGGCTACACATATTCTATTTCTCGAGACTTAATACTTTGTTAAGGTGAGTTTACGTAACCATGTTTATGCAATTCTTCATACTTGCAACATTTTACTTAAGCAATTCTACATGCATGCCTAGTTGTAAACTTTAATGCCTCATGAATTAGACAACAACAACAGTTTCAACGAGTTTCAACGAGTTTCAACATTACATAATCATTAGCTATGGCCAAGCCGGCGATACTCAATAATAGATCTATTGGATTGACAATCCCACCCGGATACGTGTACCTCCTACATAGGTAGCGTGGGTGATTGTTATCGTTCCAACATATTATTAAGGTGAACCGTGGATGACGGGATGGACCTAAACTAGTCGGAGGTTTGATTATGTCGATTCAACATTCCATGTTTATTCATGTAGACTTAAACTTACGATAGACATATGAATTGCTAAACTTTTATACTTAAACTATTTGCTTGACATGGCTTATGTATTCTCACCAACTTCTAGTTGACCCCCCCCATTTTTACAACTCAACAGGAAATAATGATGCATGAAGACTAGAGTATTAACATGAGAAGACAAACTGAAGTCTATGCTTGTTTGGTTTTTGTGATGTATTAGATTTCCACTTAAAACTCATTATGTATTTTCATTTTTGGATATTTGCACTTTAAATTAATTTCAATTAAAATTTGATTACCATGTGCTACTGTATACTCATTCTTACGTGACACCTCGATGTTTCCGCCATCGGTTGGGGTGTTACACTTGGACCCTCAACTGATGGTACCCCGATCTCAAATCGATCTTCGAATAGAAACTAGAACCCTGAAGTTGGTCGAATAAGTCATCGATGCGAGGAAGTGGATAACGATTCTTGATAGTAACCTTGTTCAACTCACGGTAGTCAATACACATTCGCAGGCTTCCATCCTTCTTCTTGACAAATAAAATAGGGGCTCCCCACGGGGACGAACTGGGTCGGATGAAACCCTTTTCCAACAGCTCCTGTAACTGGTTAGACAACTCCTGCATCTCGGGAGGTGCAAGACGATATGGGGCTCGGGCAATAGGGGCCGCACCTGGAGCAAGTTCAATACCGAATTCGACCTGACGATAAGGTGGAAGGCCAGGTAAATCCTCAGGAAATACATCGGGAAAATCACGAACGACAGGAATATCTTCAATCTTCTTCTCTTCCTCTGACGAAACCGAAACAAGTGCCAGAATGGCAGAATACCCCTTCCGAAGATACTTATAAGCTTTCATACACGAAATGATATTCAAAGGGACCCCGCTCTTCTCACCGTGCACCAACAGAATTCCTCCATCAGGGAGGGGAAGTCGAATGACTTTATCGAAACAAACGATCTCAGCATGATACAGAGACAACCAATCCATACCCACGACAACATCGAAACTACCCAAGGACACCGGTATAAGGTCAATAGGAAAGGAATAACCCGACAACTCAAGGCGATACTCCCTAAGGACGTGTGTCGCTTCGACTTTCTTACCATCAGCCAATTCTATCAAGTACTTAGCCTCTAAAGGTGTAGGTACCCTATCAAGCAATTGACTAAACCCAAGTGATATAAAACTCTTATCGGCACCGAAATCGAATAAAACCGTAGCATAGCGATTATCGAGAAGAAACCTACCAGTAATAGTGTCAGGATCCTGTCGAGCCCCGCTCGAACCAATCACAAAGGCGCGAGCATTCCTGCCTCCGCCCCCGTTATTCCCATTACCCGTCCGTTCTTCCCAGCTTCGCCCTGCTTCAACTTTGGGCATTCACGCTTGTAGTGACCAAGCTCACCACAATTATAGCACCCCTGCTTACCCTGGTTTCCCTGGGGAGCAGCAACCTGAGGAGCCGGAGTAGGTGTAGCAGGTGGGTTCCGGTTACCCTGGAGATTAACCCTGCAATCCTTTGCCTGGTGCCCATGCTTATGGCACCTGTGGCAGCGGTTCCGGTCCTCACAACGACCGTTGTGGTGAAATCCACACTGGTCACACTTTGGCAACTTCCCGGTATAACCACCCGGTTTCTGGTCAGTCGACGGTCCCCCAACATCGGACCTCTTCACCTGCTGAGGCTGAGCCGAACTCGAGCCTTTACCCACACTCTCCCATTTACGCTTGTTATTCTCAGGGGCTTTCACAGCAGCGCCTCGAGGAGGCAAGACCCCTTCGGCCACCTTCATATTGGTCAGCTTGTGAGCCGACCGAACCACCTCAGAATAAACAGTGAGATTACCCGCAGCTACCAACCCCGCAATCTCCGGTACCAACCCAGCAACATAATGTTCGATCCTCCGGTATTCCGATGTGTGCAAATCAGGGCACAACACCACCAACTCATTGTGCCTAGCACTGTAAGCTTTGACCTTAGACCCCACCATCTTATGATTCCAGACTTCGTGCTCAAGCTTCTGGATTTCATCCGTCGGGCAGTACTCATTTTTCAACAATTGAGTGAACTCTGTCCAGGGCATAGCGTGAGCTTCCCCAATACCCATGGTCTGGGTGGTGGAGTTCCACCAAGTCAGAGCTTGACCCTCCAGGGTCGCAGAAGCATATTTCACCCGGTCGCCTTCCGGGCAGCTGCACATCGAGAAAACCAACTCAATTTTCTCCAACCAGCAGAGCAGTCCCACTGCCCCTTAAGTTCCACTAAAATTGTGGGGCTTGCAATCCATAAACTTCTTGTAAGAACACTGGGGTGGAGGGGGATTGACAGCACCACCTGGAACAGACACACTGGTGAAAATCAAGAAAAGGTACAGTACCCTAGAACAAGATAGGATAGGTGAGAATTGACGTACCACCCATAGCATTATGAGCAGCTTGTAATGCAGCCAAAGCAATGTTCACGTGCTGCTGCATCAGGTTATCCAACTCCGCTTGGGTCATATTAACGTTCCCACGGCCACCGCCGCCACCACGGCCGCCAGCACGACCGCCAGCACGGCCGCCTCTGCGACCTCCACGAGCTCCCGACATCTTCTGTCACAACATGAAACAAAAGATTTAGGCTTGCCCGTGGTATAACCCATTAGGAATTCTAAGGAACTAGACCGAGCCCAGTTCGGGTCCATCCGTTCAAACACAAAGTCCACTAGGGATCCCATGCATCACAGTTTATAATCTTGTGTGCACCCGACATGATAAACTGCTCTACATGGTCCTCCAGGCGTGCTTTAAGTTCGAAGTTCAAGTCACCGAACACTAGCGCCCAATCATGGTATTATCATAAGTATAAGTACAAGATAGTATGCATAAGAACGAGCGGGTCCATTAGGGCATAGAAGGGAAATGTCCGAATCCCTGGACAGATCTCAAGAGTACGCCGGAGCTACCCCAATGTACACCGCCGTCAAGAAGGTTCAATAGTATATCGTTCGCCATCGAATTATAGTAAGGATGAGTCAAGAGATAGAATGATAAAGAGTAGACAGATGATGTAGCGTAGAGGATGATGACACCGACACCCCCGACTAGTCATATTGTTACCCCACATGTTAAGACTCGACTATCTATGACCGTCTAGTGTGTGCGACTCAGTTATAGACTAGACTCTACATGCAGTCCTAGTTCACTATAACCATTGTCTCTGATACCAATCTGTCACACCCTCAAATTCCACGTGCGGGGTTTTACCGCGAGGCGCGTGACACATCAGGATCTCAGTCAACGATCACAATAAACATACAACAAACATGCATTCATATATTTTTAAAACCAAAATATCATGCTTTGAGCCGTAAACCAGCAGCGGAAGCATTTATTGTTTACAACCAAAAGACATATCATTGTTTACAAAACATTGTTTAATATGCTTCAAAATATTAGACGCTGTGCATGACTCCGTGCGCCTAGCCCATTGATTGCTACCTTAGCGACCTGAGAAAACATGCCAAAAATGTCAACATATAATGCTGGTGAGTTCACAGGTTTTCTTTTATAAAAGTGTTGTCACAAGTTCACAAAGATCATTCCCGTTAATACAATGTCATAAGAACGTTAGCTAGACGTTAAGTGTTTTTACTACTACGGTTGGGAACCCATTACTAAACATGAACCAAATGATGAAACCAGCCCAGATGACTGGGCTACCGATGCCTCGGTAACCCGATAGGTAGAGACAATATGCACCCGCCCGGCATCCCCGCCGTCGAGTGGGGTTTGTGAGGCCCAATAGATCTATCCACATTTCCCTCGTTGTGCGTTCCAGCACATTCATGGTTTCCCCCTGGGACTTTCCATAATAGCCGTATAGTAACATAAAGTGCCCATAGTATAACATGATCTTTAAATAGTTCGTACGTAGCATGTTTCTCCCCCGAAAGCAAAACAGTAAAAGTGGGGCTGTGAAACTCACCTTAGATTGCGTTACTTGAAAACAGTTACGTAGTTATGTTATAATAGTCCCAAATAGCGGCGACCTATCATAAGATGTGTGTAAGTACCCGGACTAATAACCCGCAGGTTAACTAGTCCCCGAATGTCCAGACCATAACCATAAACGTTTGAAAACACCTTTGACTGTTAAACCGACCGTACCAGACAAGACCCGACATCCCATTGGTGACCCGACATCCCACGTGTTAGGTAAACACAAGACATCAGGCATCACATGCAATTAAACATTTAATACGCGCAATAGTTCACCTAGTCTAGCATAATGTCCAATTAACGCATGAACATGTCCGAACACGTGTTACTAAGTCATTGGGTGTATCCCGGGGTTCCTATCATGTTCCTAGGCGTCAAATCATGTTCCGGGATGTCAAAATGCGTTTATGACAGCAGCACACGCGATTAGGAAACTTTCATGCGATTAGGAAAAGTCAACTAGTGAGTAGGAGGGGTGATTAGGCGAGTAGGGCTCCTATTCGCATGAAGTATCAGGCGAGTAGGCTGTACTCGCCTGATGCTTCAGGCGAGTAGGTTCCTATTCGCCTAAAGCCCTGCTGATGCGTGTTTTCGCGCGTTAAACCCTCCAAATCAGATCCGAAACATGTAAAAACACCCAATATCATAACTAAACTATTAGCCAACCCTTTCCAAGAAAAACCCCCAATTTATCTCTGCTCTAACGGGCTCGGTGCGATTATTTCCAAAAATGGCAAAATACTAGGTTTCATTAACTATGAAATCTTTCCTTAGGTAGTAAAGATCAGATTACACCTCCTACAACTTGCAATTCATCATCTCTATGTTATAGCATCATCCTAGCATGATTTCTAACCATAAACAAGCAATGAATCATATCATAACATCCTATTTCTTCAAGAATCACCCAAATGGGTCAAAATGCATACTTGCATCTAAACACTATAACAAGAGCTTAAACTCATAGATAATCATCCTAACAACACCTACACATCAGAAGTACATCAAATTCATGGAAACATTCATGTTATAATCACCAAAAATCATCATATGCATCAATACTTCACATGTAGCAAGTATTATGGTGTAGACTTGTTTTAGAACTCCTTTCCAAGGTTTTTAAAGACTCATTATTATCAAAATAAGGTCTGGACTTTTGGGGAACCAAGACAATAACATTACAAAGGTGCAGGATGAAGAACACACCTTGGATTTTATCAAAGAATGGTGTATAAGCTTGGAGATGGTGTGTTTTGAGGCAAAACAAATTCCAAAGGTGTTTCAAGGTGTGTGGGAGGCTTAGGATCTGTTAGGGTTGCACAAATGGTGTTTGGGGAGTCAAGGGTTCTATTTATAGGTGTTTTGACTCGTGCACAGCAGTATATGCGAGTAGGAGAGTGGTTCAGGCGAGTAGGGCTCCTACTCGCCTATATACTGGCGAGTAGGGCCTTATTCGCCATCAGGCTCTCCCTACTCGCATCAGCAAGTGGCGATTAGGATCTCCCCAGGCTCCTAATCGCCTATAAGGTCCTGGAACTGACTTTTGGCGCGTTAAACACTATTTTAACACATATAAACACGTATTCACATACCGACAAGTCACATCATGATTACAAACACATAATGCACGATAACTAACACGTTTACATCCGTTCACCAATTCCCGGGACTCGAGACTTGCGTGTGTGCGTTAAACCCGGCGATTCTACAAATCACCAATCCTTGTACACATGGTTATGGACCGACTCCCGATGATCCCGCGGATCATCGTAACAACTCCCGATGATTCCCAGAATCATCGTACCGACTCGGTTGACCCCGTTAAGTACGTAATATGCACGACTCGTTAAGGTAGACTTACTAGTTTAGTCACTGTTACTAACCTGAGTTTGCCGGGTGGCACATAAGATTCCACACAAACTTGTTTAATTAGTTGGAAACCACATAGACATGGTCTTGTATATAGCTTAATCAAACTGATAATTAAACACAAGTTTTTAATAATAACTTGTACAATCTAATTACCAAATCATAAATGCCAAATACCCTCCTAATTACCAAACTACTCATGATGCAAGAAAACCGAATGCGAATGGCAATAGATAAATATTTAAAACATAAACGACTCCTTTAAATCAAATAACCCACAAGTGTTCTCAAAGCGTCAATAAGAAAACAATCCAAAAACCTAAATCAAACAAAGTTTTGTGTTTAAACTAAGCAAACCATACACTCGGAGACGATCACATGATTAGCCGCGCTGTATTTTAATGTTGATTCTTTTCTTAATGTGGGTGCAGCTCCAAGGCTGCTGCTTCTTGCGTGCGTCCTCTCGTCAGCCGTCAAAAGTCCTTTTAGAAATCTCGAAAACCTCCTTTTCTATTGACCTCCACCTAGAGGTGCACAAAATATCCGAACCCGAACTCGAACCCGAAAAAATTACCCGAACCCGGGTATTTAATACCCGAACCCGACCCTACCCGTAGGGTATGGTCCGGGTACACCCAGATCCCCTAAAACCCGAACCCGAAGCCGAGTTTTTTCTACCCGGGTTTAAACCCGAACCCGATTATTATAATACCCGGTTTATTTAAAAGGAAAAAATTATTACAGAAGAAGCAGAACTATAATATCTTGTTGTAGTAATGGGAGTTGTTATTGATTTCAGCTTCTGATTTAAACAATCTTTCAAAATAGTGTTGAGTGTTGCCTAAACAATTTTGTCCAAGAATTTTAAATGTTAATATAGTGTTGACTGTTAAATATGACAATATAGTAGTGTAGGAACAAAAAAAAAAATAATAAACACAAACAACTATAAAAAAGAAAAAAAACACATGGATAGGGTTTTTTATACCCGTCTAATATCTGAAACTGGGTATACCCGAAACCGGGTATTGAAAACCCGAACCCGACCTGAACCTGGTATATAGGGTATGGCTTTTCACGAAAATACCCTATCCGAACCCGGCCCAGTTTTTTTGTAATACCCGGTTGTACCCTATCCAGCATACCCGAACCCGGGTACGTACCCAAACCCGCGTATTAAAAAACCCGGTTTTGTGCACGTCTACCTCCACCAACTCATGTTTTATGGGCCTAGCCATCAATTACTCTCGAATGCGTTGAGTATGGCCTGCATCTTATACTTGTGGACCTAATCTTTTAATTTTCGTTTCAAAGCCCAGGTGATGTAATTCCATATTTTATTCGTTGAACACTTGAACCCACTGTTATACCATTATTTTTATGTGATGTGCTGTCCAAAACAAACAAACAACTCATATTTTACTTGTAGTTATGGTGAAGTATAAATCCAAGTTAAATGGCTTTCTTTTGCATAATAGTATATACATGTTACACTAAAAATCACTACTTCATCACTAAATCTTCTCTCTCCTAATTAAAATAATCATACTTTTATCATTATATTTTCTCTCTTCTCACTCACAACTACATACAAAAATAATAAAATATATATAGGGGTGAATAATAGCTTTTCATATTTAGAGTGAAACAGTGCTTCCACCAAATATTTTCTCTCTCCTTCACTCACAACCACTTACACTCACCCCATATAATTTGGTGGACACACTCACATACATTTGGTGGATGGGATGTGAGTGCTCTTAGATAATTAATATTCCAAAGCTGGACAACTCAAGTTAAAAGCCTCAATGCACGTACAAGGGTTAAGATCAAATACACAAGACACTTTTTCTAAGGGTGAGAAAGGGTTAGGATCAAATACACAACACACTTTTTATAAGAAGGGTGAGAAGGATTGAGATCCATTGATCATATATTTCAAGGGTTGATATTAGTTTGTTTGAAAAAAATAAATAATAAATTAGAGGAATGGCATAAAAGGAAAATCACATTTGCTGACTTTCTCTCTCCACATGCAATGCACATGTCAATTCTCCCCAGCATTTTAAAACGTCTATAATTTTTTCAAACGACATTTTCTTTTCAAAAAAATTTCACCATATTAACGAGCGTTTTTTTATCTTTAATATGAGTACCACATTGCTACATTAAAATTGAAAAAAAAAAATTGTACTAAATGGGTTTTCTTTTCCGTTGTGTCTTCTGCTCGTTCATTGTGTTATAGTATGCATGTGTGCTTTATAAATATGTTATTTATGTTTTTTTTAGTCTACACATGATTTAACTTTGTCCATTGTGTTTTTAGTATGCTTTTCATTGTGTTTTACGCAAATGAGTTTTGTATTTAGGTGTATATTGTGTTTTATTATATTGTTCATTGTATTTAAGTCTATTATTCATTGTGTTTTAGTCTTCTGTTCATTGTGTCTTTAATATGTCGTCCATTGTGTTTTATTAGACTGTTCATTGTGTTTTATACCCTATTGTTCATTGCATATTTAATTGGTACTCATTGTGTTTTACGTTATCTCCATTGTGTCTTACGCAACTGGGTTTTCAACTTTTTTTCCAAAAGTATTCATATTGTTTTAATTTTTTGTTCATTGTGTTCTTATTATGTCGTCCATTGTGTTTTACACAATTGGGTTTTTAACTTTTTTTCAAAAGTATTCATTGTGTTTTAGTTTTCTGTTCATTGTGTCTTTAGTATGTCATCCACTGTGTCTTACGCAACTGGGTTTTCAACTTTTTTTTTTCAAAAGTATTCATTGTGTTTTAGTCTTTTATTCATTGTGTCTTTAGTATGTCGTCCATTATGTTTTACTAGACTCTTGATTATATATTATACCCTATATTTAATTAGTGTTTATTGTGTTTTACACTCCATTGTGTCTTACGCAAGGGGTTTTGAATTTTTTTTTCAAAAGTATAACAATATGGTACTCATATTAAAGATAAAAGACGCTCAAATTTATGGTATAATTTTTTTTAAAAAGATGATGTATAAAAAAGTTACGAACATTTAAAAATGAAAGTGGAAATGGCATGTGACTTGCATGTGCATATGTTTTTGACAAAATTACCCCTCCCACTTGTTTAATCCTTTGGACACGTGTCATTTTCTAGTGTCTTCTCACCCTTCTCATTTTTTGTAGTCTTTGTAGAATAATCCAACCCGCACGTACAAATGTTTCACTTCTAATTTAATTACATATTTTAGCTCATTTTCTTCATAACAAACCATAATATAAAACCAACGGTAAACCATTATGTTTTATACTAATATCGATGCATTTATATTATAAATAATAAAAAATAAAGCGGACCCACAATGCACCGATCACACCCCCACACTTATCTTTTTTTTTTGTCTCGAAAAAATTATATTCATTTTTTAATGGAAATCAATTTGACTTGCTGAATTAACACAACTAATGCTGATCTATAAATGGGGTATGACTTTGAACCTTAGCTAAGGTATGATAGGTGACTGGGGTGCTAATTTGCGTTAATGTGTTCAGCAGAGTGATAACGGTAAACCAATATGTTTTATACTAATATCGTTGCATTTCTATTATAAATAATAAAAAATAAAGCGGACCCACAATGCACCGATCACACCCCCACACTTATCTTTTTTTTTTTTTTTGTCTCGAAAAAATTATATTCACTCTGCTCAACACATTAACGCAAACTAGCACCCCAGTCACCTATCATACCTTAGCTAAGGTTCAAAGTCATACCCCATTTACAGATCAGCATTAGTTGTGTTAATTCAGCAAGTCAAATTGATTTTCATTTAAAAAGGCTCCAGCTATTCACACCCCCACCTTTATTTCAACCCCCCTCCCCCACCGAAGCGCCTCGCTTTGACCTAAGCGACACGCCTGGGTCAAATCAAACGACGTTATACGAGGTGGCAGGGAAAAGCTGATTTTTTGATCCAAAGCGCCTAGCTTTGGCCAAAGTGAGACGCTTTGGATCAAAGTTTTAATTTTGGTTGTTTTTTTTTTTTTTTTGATATTTTGAAGTGTTTTTTTTTTAATTTATTTAATAAATAACTAAATTAAATAACTCTAAAAGTGTTTATTTATTTTTTTATTCATTACTTTCCGGAAAAATACAACATTAATCTTCGTTATCCTTTATCTGCAAATATTTGAAAATTTATCATTTCTTTATTTATTTTTTTATTCATTACTTCCGGGAAAAATACAACATTAATTTTCGTTATACTTGATCTGCAATATTTGAAAATTATCATTTCTTGGCATGCTTGGTAACAAAGAGGAACACTTTCTTCAAGGGATCCGCTTGGAGTCTAAAGCTTCGCGTGTCATATCTAAGTATTCAATTCCGATAATCCACACCTTTCTCCTGAAGCAAAACCTCTATAGGTTTAACATCACCAAACGGATTCACCTTAGGCATCGGTTTGTCCACTCCAATTCCTAAGATTAATTCGAATACCAATTCCACTGTTGTTTCATCACTATCCATAATGTTCTTACCTAAAAATCAAGTTTCTCAACTTTACAATGGCTATCAAGAGTAAAAATCAATCAATCTCAGCTGCAACTAATATAAAAAAGATAGAATCTTTTATTTAATGAAATTTAATGCGCATACCGCATTAGAAGATCCTTGCATTGGACACAAACCCATGGAATGTATAGATGATCAACAATGTGGACTTACCTGAAGACTAGATTCGGTGCAATCAGAATCTGAAGAGAAGTTATTATCATCATCATCCACAATGTTCTTACCTAGAGCTACCAACCATTCTAAGATCCATCTTCATGGAAATTGAACTCTATGTACAAAAATTGATGCATGCTTTGACTACTTGTGAAATATTTTTTGGTTGTTTCAGATTGCCTTCATCGTTGATAGATATATCTCCGACAACTGAATTTTACTTGCTTGCATCAGCAGTTGTTTTGGAATTGAGCAGTCGCCTAGTGGTGTGGTCTACCTTTTTGCTTATGATGTCCAACAACTGAATATTACTTGCTTGCATGAACAATATTTGTTTTGGAATTGAGCAGTCGTCTAGTGGTGTGGTCTACCTTTTGCTTATGATCCAACACCAAATCTCATTAAATTAACGAATGATCCTCCATTTCAGCTTTTGTTTAACTATTTTAGCAACTTCCATAGGAACTCTTCATTTTCAAACATGGTCATTGTATGGTATTAGTGGTAGGAAACTCTGATGAATAGTGACCCTTTGGCAATGGGTTATTTAATGTTCTTTATATATGAATAGTGACCCTCTGGCAAACCTGCGTAAAGGACTAAAGCCACATATCTTGTTAAGTGGATACCATGGATCAGAGATATTTAAGCTAATCAAACTCATATAAAGTGTTCGATGTCACTGTTAGTAGATAAATTTCATTTGAATATTGACTTTTTAATGTTCTTTTAATATGAATAGTGACCCACTTCGCGTGTCATCTTGGTCGAACTCATGACACGCGACATTCGTCTCGTGCGTGTTAGGGTCCAAAATTTTAGGGCTTCTTAGTGGGTTTTTCCAAGACTTCATCCTTGTGCTCTATGGTTTCGAACGGTGGTTTTGGTTGTTTTATGAAGGTTTGATCTGTAACGTCCAACTATTTACTAAAAGTTTATAAAAAATTATTCTATTCATAAAACGATTTTAAATTTATTAACAAAAATATCTTGTTAACAAGAAATACATTTTTATTCATTAATAAATTAAGTCATTTAATTACACTATTATAGCGTCAAAATAGTAATAATAATACCGCATTGTTAGCGATAATGTACTCGTTAACTAACACCTATCCTTGTAAATTTAGTCGTGATTATAAATACATATAACAAATATATAGTCCAAATACTCGATTTTAGTCGGGTTATAAATAAAATAAGTGATACAAATATTTAAGCTACTAAACGAATTTAAATTTAAAAACGAGGCGGTATCTAGTTCGTTTAAGCAATAACTTCCCACCTAACTCAACTACCAAACCCTAACTATTTAAACTCCTTATCTCCTTCTTCTTCCTATCTTCTTCACCAAAACCCTAGCCTCCACTTACTTCAACTCCTCACTCATTCTCCTTTTAAACTAAATTAACCTCATCAACATTCAAGTTCCTCTCTCCCCTCCCCTCTACTAGAGCAACGGCAGCCACGCACAGCACCACCACCGAACCACCACTTTTAACCTCCTCTGTATCACCTTAGGCGGTGCCGCCGCCAACAAACACCACCACCCGAGCACCCCATTGACGCCATACAACAGCTCTCATCTCGGTCCCTCTCCTCTCTTTGTCTGAAACCCCCAGCCATCAGCCAATATGGGAGACGCGAATAGACAGAACAACAGCGACAAAGGGTTCTCCGTTTGGTTCTGGTGCGACTATCGAGGATGGATTCCTGGCCGGTCGGTTGTTTTTCCGGCCAGCTCCTATACAAACCGGTAACATGTTTTCAGTTTCTTGGGTTTGAGTCAGCTTATGTGGTCGTGGCAGATTTTGGGTTCCAGCTTGGTCCTGGTTTGTGGCCGGAAATGGTCACAATCGCCGGAGAAGGTTGGGCCTTGTTTCTTGTCCTTTTTCCTTTCGAGTCAACATCGGTCAAACAGACCAGGTCTAGTCTTATGTTCCGAATCAGAAGGTTAGGAAATGCTTGGATAATGTATGGTTGTTAGCCTTGGCTTTGGTTCGTTTTTGTTTCGGGTGAATTCGTTCGAGTAGCTCAGGTCTCGGGCTAGTCATGGTTGATGTTGATGATAAAAGCTTTCAGATCCAGTCAATATTGGTTGACCAGGACAAACCGGGTCAACCTCAGTCAACTTCGATTTCCGGTCAAAGCTGGTCAGTGCGGGTTACGAGGCGAGTACGCGAGGATTCACGAGCTTATTCACGGTAGGTATAACACGCCGCGCCTTAGTTACTATTCTTATTTTCGTTTACATCGTACATGAATATATGTATGTATATAAAAGTGTAAACGAACTGAACCATAACAAAAGTTATTTTATTACTAGAATTATCAAGGCGTCAAACCATATATATATATATATATATATATATATTACTTAATAAATGTATAGTTTCTCGTTCTTTATAGTCTTAATAAATTGAACATTTTGTCGCGCTTAAAGACTTAGCTAAATTGTATTGTGTTTTGAGAATGTGGACAATTGATTTTGGGAAAATATAGACAAACATGAGTTGTCGGTTTCTTACAAAAATAGAGGAGACTCTGCCAAAATTTTTATAAAAATATAAGAAGCATATCGGGCGTTCAAATCTATAATGTTCTGCTTCAAAAGTAACGTTTTACATATAAATTCTATCCAAACCTTATTTTATTATTATTTTTTATAGAAATATCTGAACATAAATACATGATTATATATATAAACATAATACATATATCGTCCGGTCTTCAAATAAACTAAAACGCGAATCAAGTTACAAATTGTAAGTCCCAAATACTAGATCTTGTTAAGTGCAAGAGATTGTTATCACTTAGAAACACCTATGGATTAGGTGTTTTAAGTGATTAATCTTCTACAATCAAATAAACTAGATGAATATGATAAAAACCGACACACAAGATGAATAATAAGATGATTCCATTGCTGATTTGTTACCGAAGAACCATGGAATGATAACAAGTACGCACCTATTCAAAATATGCTACAAAGATAATTAAAAACCTTAACCCTAGAGCTGCACACAAGCCATCTATATATAGTAAGTCTGATGGGCCTGCGCACTTAAGCTAAGTGCGCAGGGCCCGTGTATTAACTGCGCAGCCTAGGGTTTTAACATAAACTTTGTCATAATTACATAAACAACCCTTTAACTTTCAAACTACACAACAAGCTATCAAAAGTCTTTGATCTGGTAACTGTGGTCTCAATATAACCCAACAATACTCCCCATAGACCACAGCTACCAGTTCTTCATTTTCAATCAATCTCTACATCGCTTGGCTCCCCCTCTGCCTGACCCGGGGGGTCTTGAATGAACATGGCGGCAAGATATTCTTCAACCATGGGTGGAACTTGAGTAGACTCAGTTGCAGGTCTTTCTAGATCAGTTGCTGTTGCAGGTTCTTGTATCTGCACCTCTGAAACGGTTTCAGCTTCAGTTTGTGTTACTTCTGCAGCAGCAGCTTGGGCAGCTTTCTCCTTTTGTTCTTTTTCCTTGTCCGCTGTGTTGATCCTGTCTACTATGTCAAGTAACTCTTGTTTCAGCTTCATCGCCCGATCCACTGCTCTCCTGAATAGGACAGCTTCCTCAAATAAGACATTTCCAGCACCTACATTGATCTGATTGGCGAACAGCATATTCAAGTCCGATAGATTAAAGGCAAACACATCTACCGGATCCAGAATCCTCATGGCCTCTGAATCATCGTTCAACTTGATAACGGCTTCACCAGTATTGCTGTCATAAAACCACTTCTTGAAGTCTCTTAACATGACTGAAAGCTCAGGACGTATAGGAACTCGTGTGATGACCTGGGGGGGGGGGGGTCAATCACATAAGTAATCATTCCTTGTCCTGTGGTAGGATCAATTCGCTTCTTGGAGATCCGTCTCCTCGGCTTTTGTGGCTTGAAGATCTGAAAATCATTTTCACACTCCTTCTCTATGAACCAAGCAAGCATGGAACCGGTGGTGTCATTGGTGTGGTTGATAAAGGGGGCTCTACGAAGTTCCCTGATGTCCCAACGAGGGAGAGACTTCAGTTCATTTCGACCTCTGAAGTACTGTATAACTGTAACACCCCAACCGATGGCGGAAACATCGGGATGTCACATATTGATGATTGTTCAGTAGCTCATGGTGAATAATAAATGTCATTAAATAATTTAAATACGTTACATACAATTGTTCTAAGAAATTGTACATCAAATCAAATTAAACTATGCAAACATCTTCAAGCATCAATTCAAATCCTCAAGCAAGTAGAACCTGAAACATGTTAAGTTGAAAATATTTTGGGTCAACAAAAGTTGGTGAGAATTACATAGGTTTTGATAATTGAATAAAATTGTTGTGCAATTCATGTGTCATGGCAATCTAGTCCATATGCGAAAACATACTAGAAGTAAATCGAGTGCATAATCAACCTTGTTGACTGTTGTATTGTGGTACATCCCATACGCTCATGGTTCACTCGTTTATATTGCAGTAACAAACACCCACGTAACCTTTGTAGGAGGCACGTATCCGGGTGGGATTGTCAGTCCAATAGATCTATCAATGTATACCGTTTGGTTGATGAATGTTTATGCTAGAATTGTGCTTACCCTAGTCATGTTCAAGACATAATGCAACATAGAAATACACAAAGACACATTGATGATTGAATTGCATAAATATTGTTGTAACATGTTTCACCCCAAAAATGGTGATAAATAGAAAAGGGGCTATGTAAAACTCACCTTGATAAGCTAGCAAAAGGTGATGTTGATGTCATGAGGAGATTTGCAACAAATTATCCTAAATTGTTCAAATGATAAAGTTCAATAAGTTGGTAGACATAGACTAGGGTCTAGTACTATAGGGGGTAGGGATTATATATTTTATAACATAATATTTATATTGAAGTTAGACTCATCCAACTTAGATTTTGATGTCGATCAAATTCTTTGATTGAAAATATTTAGGCGACGAAGAGTTCTATACCTTAACATATTGATAGTCAAAATTAAGGTTTTCTTTAACAACACTTTTCTTTAAATATATAATTTTATAAAAATGAAACCAGTTTCTCATACTTAAAATCATATGAGTCTTATAAACCATAAAAAGAATAACATATTATCTTAGTAGAATTGAATGGATTTTTATTAGAGTAGCACTATTCTTTCATTGGAGTAAAACACGTTTGCCACCCAATATATTCAGACAAGAAAATGATTAGATTATCCAATTCTTGCTCTAACTTTTAAATGGCTAAAACTTAAATATTTTCTTAAAAAAAAACTTTCGCATCATACCAAAATAAGGTAAAAAAATAAATATTATATTTATTTTTGCCAAGAAAGTAATAAGCCTATAACTATGGTTTTTTTAATTTATAAACTTACGGAAACTAATTAATTTCTTTTTTCTAAAATTAATAGACATTAAAAAAAACACATATGACAATGAATATGTTTATTTCAATTCGGTAACTAAATTATTTAATTAAAACTTATCATATAGAAAACAAGAGTTTAAATCTAATCATTCACATCTCTTCTTGTCCGGCAACATAGGTGGTCGTGAAATGTGTAAATAATGAACTGGTTTACTTCAATACGTTCAACTGTGATCAAGCAAAAACAGGTTCTTACCATGGTTTTCTTATTGCAGCGACTTGTGGCTGAAACTTTGAATATATGCTATTCTAGAATGGCTTGGTTCAGAAACATGTGGTTTGTGCGGAGATTTTGAACATCGACGGAGTTCCAATAGTAAACATGAGAGAATAGGGGAAGGGGTATGGATTCGGGATGGATGGTTGACGATGGCGGAGGTTGTGCTCGAGGTGGTTTTGTTTGCCCGAGACAAAGGAAAATAACGAAAAGAGGGAGGCCGAGAGGGCTGGAAGTTGGACGTGTGGCTTGCTGGAAGTTGGTCGGAGTAATAAAGGTAGGGTCGAGAGGTGGTTTGGTAGATGTGTGACGGTGGCGGAAGGCGTAGGCTTTATAGGATCATCTACGTACTTTCAAAGTTTGAAAACTTCTTGATTTAGGCCACGAATAAATGCGAATTTATGTTTGTCGGGTAAACGAGGAAAAGTAGCCGGATTTCTTGATAAGTTTCTAAATTAGTTTTGCTATAATAGTGATTGCCTTGATTGAGATTATGTTGAAATAAAATTGGCTAAATTAGTGCTCTCATAGGTTATGTAGTAATGTCTCATATGGGGAAGGATAATTCATTTTTATTTTAAATAAAATGCTTGTCCGCGTCGCTACGAATTGACTGGTTATACGACGAATTAGAATTGTAAAAAAAAAAAAAAACAAAAAAAAAAAAAAAAACAAAAAACCATTATATTAAGTATTACAATTCCACCCCAAATGTTCTGTTAAATTACGTTTTATGCGATTTAAAATTTTGGATTATCTAAATAACAAAATAATAAGAGATAACACGTAATATGTCACAACCTTAAAATAGACGAATAAATGGGGAAAATATTATTAATTAAATATTAGGGGAAATTCCGTGATGTTACAATAACTCCCCCTCGTCTCTTTATAGCAAACAACCTTTTCACCTCGTCATACTTCCATGAAATGATCATCTCTTGATGAGCTTCTATCGTATGATGGATGTCCTGATGCAGAGCTGGAATGGTGATAGGCCTTCTGGGGAACCATGTTGATCTTTCTGGGTCCAACTTATGGCCATCCGACGTCTCGTACACCGTTTCCTCTTCCATACCCATCTTTACAAAATTCTCAGGCATCTCATCCTCGCTGATCTCTTCCACATCACTTTCTTCAGCTAATCTCTCTTTCTCTTTCTCCTCCTCAAGAAATTTTCCAAAATCAAATAGTTCATTGGATGTCATGCTAGGAGCACCGGTCTGCTGTTTCTGCAGCTCCTGAATCATATCAAACATCTTCATCTGAACCTGAGTCTGAAATTTGATCAGATATCGTTGATCCTTCACAACTTTCTCCAAATTCCTATTCTTGTGCTTTAGCTTCTTGACTTTTCTTTTGTGCTCCTGATTGTTGTGCACATAACTCTTTAGGGTACAAATCTCCCTGGAAGCAGTCTTTCCAACCTCCTTTACCAACTTCTCGTACAGTTCCTGGTGCACCGGTTTGCGGCGTGGTGCAGCAGGAGCTGAGGAGGAATGTTCAGTTGACCTTTGAGCTGGTGCTTTAGGGGCTAGAGCAGTAGTTATGGATGGTCCTTGTTGATCTTCTCCCCCGAATATAGACTCCGAAATCACTTCTTGCTCAAGATCATCCTCAGTCATTACACGAGGAATCTCAGACTCTGGTAACTGATCCCTCCGTTTCTTTCTTTCGGCCCTCTTAAACTCAGCAACTTGTCGTAGGGCCTTAGCAGTCTCAAGTTGTTCCGGTGTCTGTGATTCTCTCCCCTCTTGTAACAGACCAGTTGGCCTTTTCCTCTTGGTTGCCTTTGATGGAGCTGCTTCAGTTGCCACCCTTTTGCCCCTTGCCTTTTCTTGAGCAATCTCTTCAGCAGTTGGTTGGGCTAAAGAGGGAGCAGGGTCAGATGGTGCCGGTGCAGTGGTGGATTGCTGACGAGCTTCTGTTACATCCTGCTTTCTCTTCTGAATCTTATTGTAGAGTTCCTTGACCATAGGATAGCACTGAGCTACATACATGTTCTCTAGCATAGGCTCCCAATCAGCAGTATTGCACTCAGTGAAGAATCGTGCACCTTTGGTGAAGTTGTACTGGTCACCAAGAGGCAGATTCTCGTGCTGTGCATTAATCATCATCTGCACAAATCTGGGGTACATAGCCCATTTGCTGGATTCAGTCTCAGCATTCTTCACCAGATAATCAAAGATCATACCCGACAGATTAAACGGTTCATTCTCACAGATTTTGATCATAGCCGTCGACCATTCTGTGCTAAGGGCATTATAACCTCCTTTCCTGTGACACAGAGACATAATAAACACGTGACTGATGAGTCTCCAGTCTCTGGTCAGCTGGCTCTTTTTGATATCCCCTCTCTTGTCGAAATCTCCTTTGTATCCGAAATTCTTGAACTCTCGGTGAACATCGGCTTTAGATAGAAATCTGACTGTTCCTGGCTGGTCTTGAAGTCTCAGCACTCTTCTAACAGTATCTTCAGTGATGATTACAGCCTTGTTTCTGACTGTAGCGTTGATTCGTTTGACGCGATCAACGACTTCTACTCGAGCAGACCTCCAAAAATCTTCAATGTGAGAGTAATAAACTTGTAAACTATGCTCCACAGCGTATCCAATTCTGCTTCGTCTGATCCAGGTAACAACATCTTTGAACTTTATGTCGTCAGTCTCAAGATTCATTGGCTGATTATGCATTCCTCTTGGATCCCAATCAAGTGCCATCTGTTAAGATCATGTGCACGAAAAACAAGTTAGAGCTCTTGATTGTGAGTGGACGACCAAACGACTGACCCTAGACTTCGACGGATAACGTACTTAGACTGTTTTTTTATTTTATTTTATATTTTTAAGTTTTTCATGTGTTTGATGGATTTGTTTTATCAGTGTCCAAGATACATATGATTTTCCAGTTTATGATCATTAACGTCCAGGTTTAAGTGCACAGGTGAACAAGTCCAAATACGCAATCCGATCAATTGTCTTGGAAGTCAAGTTAATGGTCATATTAGGTTCAGTGTTCAAGTACGCATGGCCTGTTGGTAAGATAAGTGCGCATGCCAAGTCAAAGCTTTGTGAGCTAAGTACTCAGTCAAGTACTCAGCCAAGTACTCACACAATGGGCTGAGTACTTGAGCAAGTGCGCAGTCCAAGATCAGGGATGCACGAGATCATAAGTGCGCAAGACAGTCATGAATTGGGCATGGTAACCCCTAGTCAAGACAGGCCAATCTGCGTACTAGACAAGTACGCAGATACTTAAACCTTCGTTTAAGATTTAAATGCTCAGCACAAGTGCGCAACATTCTAGGGTTTCAAAGGTTTAAACTTGATGAGACAAGTACACAGTTTCTAAGAAACAAGTGCGCAATGTTCATCATCAAGTACGCAACCTTCAAAATTCAAACCCATCTTCAAAAACTGAAACCACGACTGATTTCTTTTAAACCTTAATATGCTCCCTGTAATCATAACAAGAAACAATCAGTACATGTAAACTACCTCAGTCAGTAGTGAAGATCAACAGAGAAAGAAAGGAGATGAATGAAATAGTGATGATTAAGGTGATTAATGAATGATAATGATGATTAGGGGTTAAAGGTTTGATGATGAACGTTGATGATGAACGATGATGATCTGATTAGGTAAAAGGAATTAGGGTTTGTAAAAATGGATACTGTTTTAAAAATAATACTGAGTATTTATATTAATGCTACATGGGCCTGCGCACTTGGGTTAAGTGCGCACGGTCCATTTAGAACGCAGCACATCAAATTTTCAGCCCAGTTAGAGTTTAGAAGCCCAAGTTCATTTTAAATTGTGGGGATTCACCAAATCTCACCTTCTACATTCAAGATCATACTAACCATACCTGCCAGAACACGTTTCAACTTCCCGTTGGATAGCTGCAGCCTAAGAAAAATTGTCGGTATGCTTGTCCACTTAAATCCATGCCTTTTCTCTTTCAACATGTGTTTGGTAATGATATTTATCATGTTTTCGGTAATATTGACGAAAATTTGTGGACCCCACTTGTGCTAGGTATGAGCCTACCGATCCTCAAGGTTTATCGAAATATAATGATGAGAGCTTCAGGTCTATGTTACCATAAGCAAAGAAGATGATCATTATCTTGATCAGATGATGAGAGCTTCAGGTCTATGTTACCATAAGCAGAGAAGATGATCATCTGATCGTTTGGTGAGCTATCTAAATATGTTTGCACGTTACTAACATTGCGTGTCTTTTGTTGCTTAGTTGATTAATTTTCTTAGCCCCGCATTGGTAGCTTGCACTCTTAGGTATCTTTTGATTTACCTATGCACAAAATTTTCTGTGTCTTTTGATTTCTCTACCTGTGTATGACCGGACTTAGCTTGTGTAGACCTATAGCACAGTGGGAATCCACCTTTCCGTGTAGATCTTTACTGTTAATCACCTATTAGCAGTTTACTTGATTCCAGGCTGAATCTACCGACACATCGTTGCTTGAGGCCACAACATCCTCTGGGTCCTATTCACATGCTGACGAAATATGATTAGTTTCTATCATTTCTTGAATTAATTTTTTGAAATTTTGCAGTAGGGATGGACCGTTTTTACTTTCTCCCCCAAAAATCTTGTTTGAAGTAAAAAGAAGATTTTTTTTTATAATGAGAAATCATTCAAAATTTATCATTTCCAACCAGATTACCAACTGATGAAAACGGGTTTTGTCAAAAGCTTTTGTGAAGATATCTGCCTTTTGATCAGCAGTATCTATTGGCAACACCTGTATGTATCCTTTGTCGTGAGCATAGCGAATAGAATGAATCCGAATTTCAATATGTTTGGTTTTAGAATGATCAATTGGATTCTTCACGATGTCACGACAAGCATCATTATCAATGAAAATAGGTGTATGAATGACATTCAAACGTAGTCTAAAAGCTGATTTTGGATCCATAACACTTAACAACAACAACTGGATGCAGCTGTGTATTCAGCTTGAGCAGTGGAGATGGACACTGTAGTCTGCTTCTTGCTCTGCCAAGACACCAGCCTGTTACCCAGAAATTGACAACCACCAGAGACAGATTTTCTGTCAATCCTGCAACCTGCATGATCACTATCAGAGTAAGTGATTAAATCAAAATTATCACTCTTAGGATACCATAAACCAAGTTTCGGTGTCTCTTTGAGGTAGCGGAAGACTCTTTTTACTGTAGTTTCATGCGATTGCTTGGGATTTGACTGAAAGCGTGCGCAGCATCCAACTGCCCACATAATATCTTGTCTGCTGGCTGTAAGATACATCAGTGAGCCAATCATTGATCGATAAGTGTGAGGATTCACTGAAAGGCCTTGAAGATCTGGTACAAGTGTTGTTTGGGCCGCAAAAGGAGTGTTGGACGGCTTGCAATCAGTCTTGTTGTATTTTGCCAGGATGTCTCTTGTGTACTTGGCTTGATGGATGAGAATTCCGTCTTCTTTCTGCTGAACTTCCAGGCCTAAGAAAAATGACAATTCTCCCATCATGCTCATTTCAAACTGAGACTTCATAATGCTTTCGAATTCCCTGCACAAATTTTCATCAGTGGAGCCAAAGATAATATCGTCAACATATATTTGAACAAGAATAGAATGTTTGTTGACTTCTTTGGTGAACAGAGTCATGTCGATCTTCCCTCTGGTGTATCCATTTTGCAGAAAATACGAAGATAATGTCTCATACCAAGCTCGAGGAGCTGGATGAAGTCCATAGAGAGCCTTATCCAATTTGTAGTATTTGTTGGGATGATGAGGGTCTTCAAAGCCCGACGGTTGACAGATGTAGACTTCTTCCTTGATTTTCCCGTACAAGAATGCACTCTTCACATCCATTTGAAAGACTTTGAAGTTCTTGTATGAGGCGTATGCCAAGAAGATACGGATGGCTTCAAGTGGAGCAACTAGAGCGAATACTTCCTCATAATCAATACCTTCTTGCTGACGAAAACCCTGAACCACCAGACGAGCCTTGTTCTTGATCACCACACCACGTTCATCCATTTTGTTGCGAAAAACCCATCTAGTTCCTATAGGATACTTCCCTTCAGGCAGATCCACTAGCTCCCTAACCTTGAGCTTTCTAAACTGAGACAGCTCGTCCTGCATAGCTTCAACCCAGCTTGCATCTCTGACTGCATCCTCAATGCTGAAAGGTACTGTCTGAGATAAGAATGCTGAGAGTGCGATATTGAGCTTATCTGCCTGATTTCAAGTGAGAACACCTTCAGAGATTGGTCCGATGATGTTCTCAACAGGATGATTCTTAGATGATTTAAATCCCATGTTCGACTCTTCTTGAACTTGGGAAGGCAGATTTGAAAGGTGATCTACAAGGATTGATGAGCTGGATGGATCATTTACAGACTGTTGTGCTGAAGATGTTTCTTCTGAAATTGGAGTACTTTCTGGAGATTGTGTAGTCTCAACAGTCGCATCACCATTTGTGGATTGAAGAGGAACAATTGGATCAACTACTAATGGAGAGAATCGGGTGGTGAAGGGTGCAACATCGTCTTCAGAAGAGTAAAGAGTATCTTCAAGAGGAGAAGGAGCGGCTTCTTGATTGTCAGATGTTTGTTCTTCAATGATACTGAAATTATTGAAAACAACATCCACGTCAAAGAACCAGTCAGGACCGGCTCCTGTGTTAGTGGAGTTGGATTCCTGCCAATCAACATAGAAAGATTTGAGAACCATCTTGGTGCGTTTGTTGTATACTCTATAAGCCTTTTGACTTGAAGAGTATCCAATAAAGAAGCACTCATCTCCAACTGCATCGAATTTCATTATGTTCTCAAAGTTGTTTAGAAGAGTACATGAGCATCCGAACGGCCTGAAGTAATCAATCAGAGGTTTTCTTTTGAAAAGCAATTCATAACCTGTTTTCCCTCGCGCCTTAACAATTAAGACTCTGCTAAGAACATAACAGGCGGTATTCACAGCCTCTGCCCAGAAGATGATCGGCAACTTGGAGTCGATTAGCATAGTTCTGGCAGCTTCAATAAGTGTACGATTCTTCCTTTCAGCAACTCCATTCTGTTGAGGAGTTCTCGTAGCACTGTACTGAAGATGAATTCCTTTGTTGTTGCAGAAAGTCACGAAGCTTTGATTTTTGAATTCAGTTCCGTGATCGCTTCTGATTGATCTAACTTTTGTCTTCACTATGTTTTCAATGAGAGGAACAAACAGCATCAATATCTCGGCAGCTTCACTTTTGTATTCTAAGAAATACACCCATGTAAAACGAGAGAAGTCATCTGTTATCACCAAACAATGAGATTTTTTAGCTAAGCTTTTAACACTAATAGGACCGAAAAGATCCATATGCAATAGTTGAAGAGGTGAGTCAATAGAGTTCACTGTTTTGGACTTGTGCGATTTCTTGTGTTGTTTTCCTTTGGCACACGCTAAACATTTTTCAGAAAAAGGGAATTCCTTGGAAGGAAGACCTCTGACAAGATTTAGTTTAGAAAGTTTGTTAATGTTTTTAATGTTTACATGCCCAATCGCCTATGCCATAACAGTGACTCAGACTCGGATGCCTTTGAAAGTAAACATGTCATTTGACATTCAGACTTGGCATCTCTCATATTTATCACATAAGTGTTATTCTGTCTAGGAGCTTTTAGCATAATCATATTGGTGGGCGGTATGAATCCAGGCTTCAGAAAGATGCACTCCATGTCATTAAATAACACCGAGATTCCTTTGTCGCAGACTTGTGATACGCTCAAGAGATTGTAGCACAATTCTGGAACATAATTGACATCTTCTAAAGTCAGTGCGTCGGAGATCACATCTCCTATTCCAACTATCTTCCCGCCCTTTTCATTCCCGGCGAAGGCAACGAACTCCCCATCAATAAACCTATAGTTCTTGAGGAGTTCCTTTAGACAAGTCATGTGTCTTGAAGCCCCGCTATCAACATGCCATATATATCTCATGAGTGCGATCAACCATTTCTGTAACTTATTCTGAAATACAAAAGAAAACACAAGAAAAACACATATAAATACAAGAGACTCAATGTACAATCACAACTCAAACCTTTACTTAATTAACTTTGGGAATCCAGGTCTGGTTTAGTTTTGATCTGTCGTGATTTTCACCCAAAATTAACCCTTGTCTTTTCAAAGTTTTTGTGGTTTTAACAAAACTTTTTACTGTTTCTTGAAGGTTTTTAATCTGATCAGAAAAACAGTTTAGTGTTTTGACGTCATTAGATTTCAAATGACATTTTTTAACCACATGACCCTCATTTCCACATCTAAAGCATTTTGAGTGCTTTGGCTTGATCTTTGGAGAGGGTCTGGATGATGATGGTTGTGATGCTCTTTTCTTGATCTTGCTTGAGCATGAGCTTTCACTGGAACATGATTCATCAATGTTGTTGTTGCTTGATTCTTCGTTTGTGTTGCAGTCAGGCTCGCTGATATCGCTTTCTGTATCACTCTGTGATTCTTCAGAAATTGAGTTATCATTTTCACTTTGTGATTCTTCAGAACATGAAATACTTGTGGATGATGGAGTAAACTCTAGAATTTCTTCAGTGAGAAATTTCCCAAACCTGTTTCGTTTTAGTTCTGGCACAAACGCAGATGGTCTATATACATTTTCATTATCAGAGAATGCAGCATTAAGATCAACACAAACTGGCATAACATTGTTAACACAAATATTTGAGCGTTTGATAGGATTCTTCCTATCATCAGGGGCCACAACGCCCTTTAAGTCAAGTTTAGAAGTTAATGTAGTACAGTCATCCGGCCTAGATAAACTATTACAGTTATCCATCCTAGACAAACTATTACAATCATCCAGCTTAGTTAAGTTATTACAATCATCCGAATTCAAAATAGTTTTAGACTTATCATTACTCCAGATGAACCAATTCACTGTAGAGTAATTGGCACCCGGGTGACCTAACCCCATCGTTTGTCCACCACAACTCTCATCATCGTCCACCTGATCCTGTTGGGTCACATCTGCACTGCTTTTACTTATATTAGAGTTTGACTCAGATTTGACACATTTTTTTTCAAAAAGATCATTTTTTGGATGAGGTTTAGGAATGGGTATATATTCACTTTTGCTCAAAGGTAAAAACAGAGATTTTACAATTCCCTTTTTATCCTTATACCCAATTCCATCTTTGACGAATGATTGCCTTGAGCAATCTACGATATCTGTATGAGCATGTTTGCTTACATTCCATTTGTCCACAACAATTTGGAGATGATTTGTTTCATTTCTAGATTTTTCTAATTTTTCTGTTAAGTCATTTATTAAAAAATCTTTTCTCATGACAAATTCTTTTAGATTTTGCATTTCAGCTATAGTTGCATTTAACTTTCGCTGATATGCCAACTCATTTTCTTTCATTTCAGTGTTGATTTTTCGGATGTCATCCATCTCTCTTAAAATTTTCCTATTGTGAGACAAACAGTAAGCAACAGCTGTAACACACCTTGGTGAGCACAACTTTGATTTTATTTCAAGAGGAATACTTACCAGATCTCTTTCCTCAATTGTCTTGGGCACGTTCTGTGGCTTCTCATCTGCTTTGCTGGTGGAAGTCTTATCGGCTACGAGTGCTTCCTCAGTAGCGGCTTCTTTTCCTTTATCGGCCACCAGCACTCCTTTCAGACCCGCATTCTCTAGCATTCAACTCTTTGGCATTTCAGCCGACGACCCTTCCAGAGAATTCACACCGTGTGTGGATTTGGTACAGATTTTGGCCATCAATGCCTTGTTCACATCAGCTTCAACCGCAGCAGCCTCCTCTCCCTAATCAAAGTCCTCAACCACCAACGCCTTCTGTTGATTTGCTTCCCTTCCATCAGTTATCGCCACCATTCTTTTTGCCGGCTTGATCTCTGCTTGATTTAGAGTGGGGCACTCATACTTGAAGTGCCCAAGAGTCTTGCAGTTGTAGCATCTAATCTTTGACTTATCAAAGCCAGCTTTTCCCATTCCAACTCTTCGACCGGTTCTATCTTGAAATCTCTTCACCCTCAGAGTGATCATAGCCATCTGCCATTTTAGATCCATTTCCTCCATATCATCCGGGTCAACTTGATACATGTCTTCAGGATTCATCATCTCACTCTTAAGGTCACCTGTCTTCAAAGCTTCAAAGCTAGTCATGAATGTGTTGAAGAGTTCAACATGTTCGTTAGCAAGCTTTGTGAGTTGTGGGTTGAGAGTCTTTGCAGCTGTGTCAGAGTGTGATACTGTCTTTCCCGAACTAGAGCTACCACCACCCATTGCATCCACATATACATGTGACGAGCTTGAACCCATGTTACCAACTGGAGTCATTAGTGCCAGATTCTTCATAGCAGTGCTGGGAATGACTTTCGGAGCAGTCTGGTTCATTTCTCTTTTGGTGATGTTCATTTCGAAAGACTTCAGAGTGTTGATGAGATCAGCCAAAGTAGATTGAGCATCTAGATACTCTTTTCTAATCAACATGCATTGTATGCTCCATTCTTTGGGCAGGGAGTCGAGCAGTTTCTTGATGGAATTTCGGTTGTTGACGGGAATTCCTGCCTTCTTCATCTTGGTTAACATACTCATGAATCTTTCGATATGTGAGCTCAAGCTCTCACCATGAATGCTACTGAACATGTCATATTCTTTCTGCACCATATCTTGCTTATATTGGCGCATTTCTTCATTCCCTTCATAGTACTCGTTTAATGCAAACCACACGTCATGTGCAGTGCCATATTCCTCTAACATGTTATAAACATCGTTTGAGAGGGCCATGATAAGGGCACCATAGGCCTTATGGTCTCTCTGAAGTAGCTGTTTGTCGACATCAGTGTAGGTAGACGGATCAGGGTTGAACTCTTCCCCTGTGGCAGTGGTTCTCATCGGAATGTTGGACCTAGCTGGATAGAAGTCCATTGAGTGAAGTCTGTGACATAGAAGAATGACCTCATTCGGTTTTTCCAAGTTCCATAATCTTCTACACCTTTTAACTTAGGAACTCTAGTCGTTGTTCCGGTCTCAAGTTCTTGCTGGGTTATAGGATTTATAGATGAGTTGTTATCGTTACTGGCCATGATTTAAGTTAATTTTAAGAGTTTGGTTTTTCAAATTTTATAGGTAACAGTCCAGAAAATTGTCCAATGTCCTTAAGTGCGTAACGAAGTACGTAGTAAGCAAGATCAAGTGCGCAGCAGCCTGTAACAATATAAACAACCTTGTCAAGATGTTTATCTTCTGATAAGTGCGCAGTTTTGCAAGATACACGAGTAGCTGTTGTTTCTTGATAAGTGCGCAGATCAATCAGCACTTGGGCATGGTAAGTGCTCAGTCTTGACTGATCAGTCTGCGTACAAAACAAAGTACGCAGAGACTTAAACTCTCGTTTAAGATTTTAGTGCGCAGAAACCCTAGCCAAGTACTCAAAACTACACCTCTTCAATAAGTGCGCACAACAACCAGAGATCTCTGTTTAAGTGCGCATAAACCCTAGTTAAGTGCTCGTAGACAGTAAAGACAACAAGTACGCAGAAACCCTAGTTGCGTACTAACACAAAAAGATTTAAGTACTCAGAGAAGCACAAGTATGCAGTTTATGAGCTAAGTGCTCAAAACAAGAAATAAGTACTCAACGTATGAAATAAGTTCGCAAATCAAGAAACAAGTGCGCAAAACAGGCTATTGACAAACATAAAAACTCAGCTGAATTCTATCCAAAACTTTTTCATTCCATTCTGAAAAGCTTGGATGAAATTTCTACTTAAAATGAACCACTTTTAACTCTCAGAAACACAATTTCCACGAAATTCTGAAGCAAATATATAAGAAAAAAACCCAAATTTTTTGATAAACACAAAAGTTTATAAAAATCTTAATAATAAAAACTAACAAGATGAGGGTTTTGGTATCTTTAAATAGATACAATCTAGAGCACAAAGGCTCTGATACCAAATTGTAAGTCCCAAATACTAGATCTTGTTAAGTGCAAGAGATTGTTATCACTTAGAAACACCTATGGATTAGGTGTCTTAAGTGATTAATCTTCTATAATCAAAGAAACTAGATGAATATGATAAAAACCGACACACAAGATGAATAATAAGATGATTTCATTGCTGATTTGTTACTGAAGAATCATGGAATGATAACAAGTACGCACCTATTCAAAATGTGCTACAAAGATAATCCAAAACCCTAACCCTAGAGCTGCACACAAGCCATCTATATATAGTAAGTCTGATGGGCCTGCGCACTTAAGCTAACTGCGCAGGGCCCGTGTATTAAGTGCGCAGCCTAGGGTTTTAACATAAACTTTGTCATAATTACATAAACAACCCTTTAACTTTCAAACTACACAACAAGCTATCAAAAGTCTTTGATCTGGGAACTGTGGTCTCAATATAACCCAACACAAATATTATTTTCACTATCTTGAATGTTCCTTTCTAACTAGTTTAAAGCCGTGAATCTGAATATTATATAAAGTATACATATACATTATATATAACTATACATACGCGCAAGCTTCGTGAAACTAAACCAAGTACTATCGGTTCGTTAAGTCATACACAATAAGACACGTATTGTCTACAATACGAGTCTAGGTAGTCGAATAAACTATCTTTAAAACCAAGAAACAAAATAAGTTCATTTGCATTAGAATTTAAGACATCCTTTATTTGTAATAGGACACAAGAGATTCAGTCAATCCAGCTTCAGACATTGTTTGTTATTCTTTCATAATGCACTCCAAGTGAGTTCATACTTGTCCCCTTTTTACTCTTTATCACTTTTGGGGTGTAAAGTGTAAACATGTATCATATGCAAAACACACTAATGCTTTCATAAACACACATGCTCAATCTATTAAACATACTTATATGCTACTTGCCATGCTTATGATTCTTAGATACTTAGACATAAATCATTAACTATTATTAGCCCACTTAACATGTATAGTGCTATAGGACTAGCACACCGCCCCCTTTATGGGTCATTGTTAAGATTTAAACGGCCTAACATGAATATGTTAGGTATACGTTGTGGTACTCGCGGGTTTAAATATGTCTTTTGTATGATATGTATGTGCAATGCTATAGTATGAGATTTGAGTAAACCATTCTAAAATACTATGTATGTAAACCAAAACTAGTATGCTCACCGATACTTTATGTGTTGACGGATATTTTATACATGTTGCACGAAAAGCTTGTTGAGACGATACAAGAAACATCACTTAGGATTCGGCCTTAGAAACAAACGAAACAATCTTTATTTTACTTCAAGTTTAAGTCGATGTATTTTTCTCATCAACAAATTGTATACTTGTTGAATCTTAGATACGAATGAAATCTATTTTAATCTATTATCACAATTTAGTGTTATGAAGTCTTTGAACAATCTATCACAAGTCTCACCTCGATGTTTCTGCCATCGGTTGGGGTGTGACATGATCGATATCATCCATACAGAGTTCGTTGTACTGGTTGCGGAAAGAAATCAACAGTCGGACCGGCACTTCTATTTTCATCTTATAAAAGAACATAAACACAATCATGTGACCCATGATCATAGCTTTAAGTTGTGATAGACAAAGATAATAGGAAGAAGATTAGAGCTCCAAAAGCAAGTGTGAAGATCAAGAGAATGCAAGTTGAAGAAGAAGATGACAAATATCTCTAACATAACATGCACCGGCTTGAGATATGAGTTTGATTAGCTTAAATCTCTCTGATCCATGGTATCCACTTTCACCTAAAGCTTTACTTTCCTACCTCTGTTTTAAATTTGTTGCTTTATAAAGTGTTCAATGTCACTGTGAGTAGATAAATTTCATTGAATAGTGACATTTTAATGTTCTTTATATATGAATACTTTCCTACCCCTGTTATGAATTAGTATATAGAGAGCAAACCGACGAACATCATTCAAAATTTCAACTTCCCGCTAACCTCTGTGCCATCATCGACTACAGCAAACTGACGATCTTCCTCCAAAGCACTCCTAATAGGCCTCTCTTTATATCACGGTACGATTTAAGGTTCCAATTTTTTTTTGTTGCTTTTTAATAACAAGTTTTGTGTTTATCAAACCATAACGTCTAAAATATTATGATGTCGTTTAGCTGCATGTTTGAAATATGGATCTCGTTGTCGCTATGGTTAGTGGATACCATGGATCAGAGAGATTTAAGCTAATCAAACTCATATCTCAAGTTGGTGCATGTTATGTTGGAGCAATGATTTATTATTATTATTTTATTTATTGTTATTTTATTTTCTGTTTTGAGGGTGTAATGATGATGATGGTTATGATTTGACAAATGATTTATGAAAGTATCAAGAATCGGGAATTAGTAAAATGATTTTATAATTCTTTTAAGGCTGAACACGAGTATAATCAAACAAGGGTTCTGCGTTTCGGTACGTTTTAATTGATCGGATGTGACTTCTGAAAACCACAAACGTTCAATTAAACATTCCGAAACGCGTCAAACAGAGACCGGAATTCCTGCATGTCGATTAGACATGCAAAATTGTGTTTTGAAAAAAAATGGGCATCGATTGTATAGTCGGAGCACCACGTACAATGATTCATGAAAGTTGTACAAACTTGGATGTTTCTACCAAAAAACACAAACGAGCAATAAACGACCCGGAACGCCTCAAACGAATTTTGTTGGATTAGGAACAACTAAAAACATTTTAAAATGAATTAAAATTATTTTTTTTAATCAATAACAAGTATTTAAAATGATTAAAACAAATAAAAAAATTTTAAAAAAGGCCAAAGCGCCTGGCTTTGGTCAAAGATAGGCGCCTGGGTTGCTTGATTAGACCACAGGCGCCTAGCTTTGACCAAAGTCAGGCGCTTTGGCCTTTTTTTTAAAAAAAATAATTTGTTTTAATTCATTTTAAATACTTGTTATTGATAAAAAAAATAATTTTAATTCATTTTAAATGTTTTTAGCTGTTCCCAATCCAACAAAATTCGTTTGAGGCGTTCCGGGTCGTTTATTTCTCATTTATGTTTTTTGGTAGAAACATCCGAGTTTGTACAACTTTCATGAATCATTGTACGTGGTGCTCCGACTATACAGTCGATACCCATATTTTTTTCAAAACACAACTTTTTAAATATTTAATCGACATGCTGAACTTCCGGACTCTGTTTGACGGGTTTCAGAATGTTTAATTGATCGTTTGTGGTTTTCAGAAGACACACTTGATCAATTAAAACGTACCAAAACGCGGAACCCTTGTTTGATTATACTCGTGTTCAGCCTTTAAACTTGGTTTGTGTGTTTTTGATAGAAAGGAACTAGGTTGCAAATATAATAATAATTTAAATAATAATAACAATGTAATATAGTTATGGTTAATGATCAAAGAAGTCAACCTTTGTTGACTCCTAGAAGTCATGAAGACCAATGACTTTTGCAAGATACTTGAAACAACGTATGGATATGGAGAATATGCTATGAGATGATTTTGTACAAGATTCCAATGCAAGCAAGTAAAATTCAGTTGTTGGACATTGTGATCGGGAGAATTCTCTCTGATCCATGGTATCCACTAACCGTAGCGATTATTGAAAGATTTATTTTAGGAATGGTTTGAGAATATATTTTCTGATCAAAGGATCCATAACTAAACAATTATTTGGAATGTTCCTGATCATTACAGTAACGATCGCTTTACAATGCCGAAAAAGACTATCATCACTCTGTATGGGTTGCTTGTTAGCATCGATCATACTGACGATTTCTTTCCACAACTAGTACAACGAACTCTGTATGGGGTGCTTGTTAGCGCCGATCCTACTATCGATTTCTTTCCACAACCAGTACAACGAACTCTGTATAGGTTGACAGATATATCTCCGATAACAAAAGAATTATCTTCAATGATTCTAAGAAACTTGAAGGAAGAGGTACCTTGAAGACTAGATTCAGTGCAATCAGCTAAATATTATATTACAATAATATTACCATGAGCAAAAAGTTGTGTTTGAAGCCTGGTTCGTTTAGTTTACATTTTGTTAGGACTTTAAACAGAGAAGATGGAGGGTTAGTTATTACTATGCACTTCAAGTAGAAAAAGATGAAAAAGAATAAATGAAGTCTATTGATAGAGGTTAGTAGGTTACTCATTATTGCCGAGATGCAAATCGTGATGCGATTGATTTTTATAATTTTAAATTATTATTATTTAAATTATTATTATATTTGCAACCTAGTTCCTTTCTGCCGAGGCCTAAGGAGAAAGGTGTGGATTACCAGAAGATTGATTTTAGGAATTGTTTGAGAATATCTTTTCTGATCAAAGGATCCATAACTAAACAGTTATTTGGAATGTTCCTGATCATTACAGTAGAGGAATGGTTTGAATGTGTGTGTTGTATGTATAGAATGGTGAATTATTGGAGTGTGTTAGGTATATGATGGAAGGGTTTGAAAAGAAATAGCACAAGTCCTTCTTTAATGTTGTTTATAATTAAAAGGAACTAGGTTGCAAAGGAACTTCAGGTCAGCCAGACGTTTGTCAAAAGAATTTTGTACTATGCATTCTCACACAATGTCCAACAACCATGGTATTTGGACCGCTTTTGACTTAACGATGAAGGCAAGAGGTTGGACCGCTTTTAACAAAGATAATAGGAAGAAGATCAGAGCTCCAAAAGCAAGTGTGAAGATCAAGAAGAGCAGTGCTCCAACATAACTTGCACTGGCTTGAGATATGAGTTTGATTAGCTTAAATCTCTCTGATCAATGGGAGGGTAAACAAAATCGCCGATCCGACTGTTTGATTTAAAGGCTGAACACGAGTATAATCAAATTATCAAGAATCTGAAATTAGTAAAACAAATGTTCAGGCAAGCAAGTAAAATTCAGTTGTTGTCGGAGGGCTATCTGTCAACGATGAAGGCAACATACTTGAAATCAATGGGAAGGTGAACAATTCCTGCTTATCATGAAGAATATCTAGCTTATTTAGATCTTGGATTTACATTTGCCTAAGGTTTTGATGAATATCTTCATCAATCTCCTTGATCTACGCATAAGTGTGAGAGTTGATTTTCCTATGAGGGTGACTAACAAAGAGATGGTATTTTTGATGAATATATTATTCACAAATACATTCATCGTTTCAGCTTTTGTTTAACTATTTTAGCAACTTCCATAAAAACTTTCCATTTTCAAACATGGTCATTTGTATGGTATTAGGGGTTGGAAACTCTGAAGACCAATGACCCTCTGGCAATTTGATCGATATCATCCATCGCTATTTCAAACGAGCAATAAATTTTTGAAATATTTTCCGGTTGTTTCAGGTTGCCTTCATCGTTGACAAATATATCTCCGACAACAAATTGCTTTGTACCCGATCACAATGTCCAACAACTGAATTGTACTTGCTTGCATGAACAGTTAGTGGATACCTTTTACATATGATCCAACACCAAATTCATTAAATTAACGAATGGTCTATCCATGAGGAATATCTAGCTCATCATGGATCTTGGATTTACATTTGCCAAAGGTGTTGATGAATATCTTCATCAATCTCCTTGATCTACGCATAAGTGTGAGAGTCGATTTTCCTATATGGGTGACTAACAAAGAGATGGTCTTTTTGATGAATGTGTTATTCGCAAATACATTCATCATTTCAGCTTTTGTTTAACTATTTTAGCAACTTCCATAAGAACTCTTCATTTTCAAAAATGGGCATTTGTATGGTATTAGGGGTTGGAAACTGTGAAGACCAATGATCCTCTGGGAATTTGATCGACATCACCCATCGCTATTTTCCAGGACAACACCATTAATGTTAGGATCTGAGTTTGATTGTTTTGATTGTTTAAGTAATAAGAACAATGAATGAAATGAATTATAAATGGAAAGTGCAGCGAAATGATAAACTATTAATCAAAACAAGAAAATAAATGTTTTTCAATCGAATGCTTTCATAAACTCAAATGATTACAGTCAATTGTACAAGTACTCCCCATCAGCCTGATCACTTAGTGATTGTTTGTCAAAGAACATGTTTTGAGTGACCAGTAGAACAGTACAAGCACTGTTCTATTTATAGACAAATCTAAACCTCTGATGACCTAGGCTGACGTCACCTAAGACAATGACGTCTAACAGAATAACAAAAATAAAACATCTGTTGATTACAAACTACTGTTACATAAGAAAACTCTGAAAGGTAAACAACTGATAGGAAAACTCTGATGGTCTTCAATCATCGGTTGGAGCCTAAGTGCTGATGGCTCCAACAGACCTTTAGTTTTCAGTACTTTGGTCAGTAGTTGTTCTTCATCAGACCTTTGGTCAGCAGTTGTTCTCTAGCAGTTGTTATTCATCAGTCCTTTGTAGCAGCAATTGTTTGGGTACAGCAGATGTTAGGGTCAATAGTCTTTTGGGAGAAGTATCTTGTAAATGTTGTTTATTGCTAAGGATCAATTGAGTAGTATGTTTTGGCTTTCCAATCATCTGTTCTTCTCCAGGTCAGCAGACCCAACAATCCCCCCTAGAACAGATGATGCCAAAACTAAGCTTTATTTTGATCTTTATTTCTCATCAGACTTTCTCTTATCTGCCCTTTAAACTGTAGTTCAAAACTTAAAGAGAAAAAGTCTTCTGCATCCCTTTCAAGCTCTAAGTTCAGCAAGGTTTGGAAATCATCTGCACACAGGCCATGTGCATCATCCATACTTAACTTTTGAGCTTCTCCATCTGATCTGAGCAGAGTCAATTCATGGTTGTCTTTATTGACTTTCCATTTTAGAATATTTGAATCAGAGGATCTACTGGGTTGCAAGTTTATTGTAGATGAGTTTGGTGATGGAGGTCCCCCAATGAGTTTTCTGAGCTCTTCAGTAGTGGGATCAGAGAAGTAGTGTACTTGATTGAAGAGGCCCTCTTTTACATAAGTTTCAGCAAACTTCTTCTGGTCTTCTTCAGACATTTCCTTCTGTTTCTTGAACTGTCTTCTAGCAGCAACAGATAGGTCAGAAGTGTCAAGTAAGATATCTAGTGTAAAGGCCTGTTGAGGTCTCTTCATCATTGGTGCATCAGAGTAATCAGGTTTTCTAGGCAGTGTAGGGTCTTTCTTTCTATTTTCTTCCAACTTCTTGTAAGTCTCAACCAGCCTTAGCTCTGACCATCTTGCAACAGACCTCATCTCCCCTTACTTTGCAGCCACAGTCTCTTCTCTCATTCTCTTGAACTTCAAAGCTCTGGCTGGATCTCTGCCTTTGCTAAAATCAGGGGCAGAGACCTTTGTTGGGGGTTTCTTGGCCATGTCTTCTATTCTCATTAGTTCTTCTCTAAGAGCATGAGTGGTCCAGCCTGCAAATTGTTTCTTATTTGCTTTGTAGGGCATGGTTGCCAAGATTTGGCCAAGAAGAGATTCCCTAACCGTCCTTTCCATGTCACTGCTGAGAGGCATGATGGACATGGAATTGCTCAGGGTCTTAGCAAAATCTTCAATCATTCTCAGTTTGCTAAGTTCTGCTGAATGGATGCCCTGAGCAGTCCTGTCATCTTTCCCTTTACATCTCTCTTTGATGATTGCATCTGCCTGTTCAGTCTTGTATTTAAGATATTTGTCTAAGTTTAGGGGAACAGGAAAATTTAGAAGAGATGGGAAAGATCTTTCAGATGGCTGTTCAGTATTGTAGAAGGATTGCATTTCCCCCTTGAGTAGATCAAGCTCAAGAGGATACTGAACAACCAATGGTGTGATGGATGGTGGTGGTCTGTGAGATGTGAATTGTGAAGTGTGTGGTGAGTATGATGAAAGTGTGATGGCTGTCATAGGTGTAGGCTGGGTGGTTGAAGTAGGAGGTGGTGATGTTTGTATGTTTTCATCTTGTACCACAAAGGTTGATTTTCTCTTCCTTCTGTACAAGATGCATGGTGATGATGGTGTTGCAGCAGTGGTTGTGTTAACATCTATTGGCACTTTTGTAGGACCAGCAGATGTTTGGGATTTGGGTGGTGTATTGGTGGTTGTGGTGGTGGATTTGGTTGTTGGTTTGGTGGTAGGTTCAGTTGGTTTGGTGGTATCAGTGGTTTTGGTGGTATTAGTGGTTTTGGTGGCAGTGGTTTTAGCAGCAGCAGTTTTGACAGCAAGTGTGGATGGTAGTTGTCTGACATGTTTGGCAGGCATCTTCTTCCTTTTAGAGGTACCCACATCCTCAACTTCTTGTTGTTGTAGTATCTTCTGTTATACAAGAGCTTCTGCTTTTCATTCCAAGGTATCAAGCCTCTTTTGCTTCTCTTCAGCAGCCTTTTCAGCATTGACATTAGCAGTTTTATCTACTTCTTTTGCTTTGCCTGCATTGACTGCTTCAGTATCAGTAGTGGATTGATCATTGGGATTTGGTTGTTGTGGTGGTGCTGGTTTAGACCCTGGTTTGGTTCCAAATGGCTTTAGCTTGGGTAGTCTATCTCTGCCACTCTCCCCCTTTTTGGCATCATCTGCTGTGAACTCATCATCATCTTCATCTCTTCTGATGGTTGTAGGGGCAGAGCCAATGGTCTTCAGCAAGTGGTCTTTAATGGCTTTAATGTCAGCTTAGGGTATATGTGTACCTAGCATCCACCATAGTTCTGATTTGAGCCATGTAGGTTTCATGTGTCTGATCTGGTAGTTTTCTATGAGCTATGATGATGGGGGAAACTGATTTCCATAGCTCACTAGCAATCTTTTCCTTTGATGGTTGACTTTTGGTAAGAGTAGCCAAGGTTCCCAAAATTGTCTTGATATCTGATTTGATGTCAGCAACAGAGGTTTCTATGGATTGTACTCTAGCCGTCAATTCTTGGTATTTTAACCCATCACCTAAATTAATAGGATCATCTGGGTTCCTACCAGTGGTAGTTGTATCTGGTGCAGTCCTAGGAGGTGAGTCCAAAGGATGAGAACCAGATGCCCCTTTGTCTTGGTTCTGGGGACTTCCAACTGATTTTGGGGACGCTATAGTGGCCTCATCAGTTGTTGCCTTCAAGGAAGTCTTAGTTATGTAACCACTGTCCTGTTGTGAGACAATGGTCTCTACAGCAGTAGTGGCTGCTTCACTTGAAAACTCACCTAGAGTTTCATTCCACTCTAGGGGTGTAACCTCCTCTGTTTATGGGATAGCTGATTGATTTTCCTCAGTCCCAGTCACTTGTTGAAGTATACTCTCATTAATGGGTGAAGGAGAGGAATTGGGATTGTCCTAAGTTTTATCAATAGCCTCAAACAGCGGTTGCATTGTTGGAAGGACATGTGATGGTGAAGGTGGAGGAGTGAAAAGAGAAGTAGCCCTGGGAGAAGGGCTGATAATCATATGGTCAAGTGACTCATATGTCTCATGATGTGGTTCCCTTTGGCTTACAACATGATCCTTTTGTGAGGATTCATGAGGAGTTTGCTCAGGTTGAGATATATCCATCTGTTGCGAGGAAGTAACAACAGTGGTTTCTTGTTGCTTTTGTGTTGCAACAGGGTTTCCCTCTGGTATCTCATCTTCCAGAGGCCCCTTTTTGGTTTTAGTGGTGGTTTTTGTAGATGGACGTTTTCTTTTGGAGGTGGCTGGTGTGGGTTTCACAGCACTGGATGTAGTGCCATGATCACCAGGAGCAGTGGGCTCAACAACAGAGGTTGGGACAGCAGTTGTTGTCTTAGTCCTCTTTGTTTGTGTTTTGGAAACTTTTAACACTTTTTCTTGGGTGGTTGAACCCAGCATTCTTGTGAAAGTTTCATCAGTTAGACTCTTCATTTGGAAAGACTTACCCTTTTTAAAATCTTGTTCTGGTAAAACCTTTTGAAGGATTACACTCAAAATTCTTGGGTAAATCAGAAAAGCATTATTAGACCTAGACTTTATGGCCTTCACATTTGATACTAAGTCCAGAAACAGACCCTGGGATAAATTGAAGTCAGATTCTAACAACATAGCATATCCCAAGTACTGAATCCTCAATGGGATTTCATTGAAGGAAGTGGACTTAGCAGAGACACAGAGAAGGAGAGTATGAAAGAAAAATTTCATGAATGGTGGGAAAAACTTTTTGAAAAGAGTTGACCTAGTCATTTGTGCATCATAACCTCTTTCATGAAACTCTGTGTGAAGTTCAGCCTTAGGGAAAGAGTCATTACCTGACAGGTCATTCAGTGAGAAGGTTGTGGATATCAGTTCGGGGGTAATGGCGACATTTGTCTCTCCAATTTTTGATATGACGGTTGTAGGCTTTTTGTCTTGTAGGAGAAACTCAGCATTTAACCAAAATTCTTGGAGGGTATCGAGATAGATGGGAGCATCAGCAGTTATGATTGCCAGGTATTTGGAATTGAGGATGATGTCGATGGTGGTATGGAATAGGACGTTTTCATCTGTTTTGACCAGATATGGGAGATAATTGTGGGTGGCTTTAGCTTGAAGATCCATTGTAATGGATTTCGAGTGTGAGGATGAGAGGAATTAGAATAAGGGTTTGAGGTTGAAGAAGGCGGTTTCAGTATTTTTAATACAATGAGACAGTGTAATAACTGTTGTGGTAAAACAAGGTTTTTATAGGCTCTGGTGAAACTGCTGATGTGGCCAAAACTCTGCTTTTGAGAGCAGACGTGGCAAACATCTGGTGGCATACAGCTGTTGCCAAAGGTCTGATGCAAACAGCTGTTGTCTTACCAAAGTGCTGATGCTAACAGCACTTAGTGTTTTTTTATTATATATATATATATATATATATAATGAAACAGTTGTTTTATCTGATCAGAGATTTGAAACAAATTTTTCAACCAAACAGTGGTTGTTTTATCTGATCAGATGTTTGAAACAGATTTTTCAACTAACAGTGGATAGAATGGATGAAACAGTGGTTGTTTTATCCTTAACAGATTTTTCAACCAAAATGCTATTTTTAAGGATGGATTTTGATTTTCTGAAACATTTTAATGTTTTTATTTAAAACACTTTTGTTGTTTAGTCCATGTTTAGCATACCAATTCTAGAAATCATATTTGTGATGGTGGATGTGTCTAAAGTTTTTGTCAACACATTTGCCAACTGATCCTCTGTTGGAACATGGTGCAGAGAAATCAAACATTTTTCATAGCTATCTCTGACAAAGTGATGTCTGATGTCTATGTGCTTTGTGGTTGAATGAGAGACTGGATTTTTGATGATATTTTCAGCAGCTTGACTATCCAACATGAGTGGAGTCCTTAGAGCAGTTATCCCAAAATCCAGCAATTGATTTTGAAGCCACATGAGTTGGGCTGTACAGCTTGCAGCAGCAATGTATTCAGCCTTAGTTGTTGAAGTTGAAACAGCTGCTTGATTTTTGCTTTGCCATGAGACTAAGGCATTCCCTAGAAACTGGCACCCTCCTGATGTAGACTTCCTTGTGGTGTGGCAGCCAGCAAAATCACTATCTGAATAACCTGAAAGCTCAATGTTTCCATTAGCAGGATACCAGATACCAAGTGTGGGAGCACCTTTTAGGTATCTAAATATCTTTTTCACATCAATAAGGTTTGACTTTCTAGGTGAGGCCTGGGAACTTGCACAAACACAAGTGGCATACATAATGTCTGGCCTAGATGCAGTTAAGTACAATAAAGACCCAATCATGCATCTGTAATGTGTCTGGTCAACCTGTTCATCCTTGTCATCAATAGTGAGTAGCTTGACTGTGCTCATGGGTGTACTACATGGCTTACAGTCATTCATCTCAATTCTGGTTATCATATTTTTCACATATTTGTTTTGATGAATGAATGAGCCATTTTGCAGCTGCTTCACTTGGAGACCAAGGAAGCACTGAAGTTCACCCATAGCACTCATTTCAAACTTTGCTGTCATAAGTTCCCTAAACTCTTCACACATGTTGTTACATGTGGACCCAAAAATGATGTCATGCACATATATTTGAACAATCATTAAGTTTTTCCCTTTCCATTTTAAAAATAAGGTTTTATCAATTTTACCTCTTGTGAAGCCAATGGATAAGAGAAAGGTGGAAAGAGTTTCATACCAGGCCCTAGATGCTTGTTTTAGTCCATACAAAGATTTTTTGAGCTTGTATACATAATCAGGATGGAATGGGTCTTCAAAACTAGGTGGTTGACATACATAGACTTCCTCCTGAATTTTGCCATATAGGAATGCACATTTGATGTCCATCTGATACACCTTGATGTTGTGGTTGATAGCAAAGTCTAGGAAGAATCTGATAGCTTCTAGCCTAGCTACATGAGCAAAGGTTTCATCATAGTCTATCCCCTCTTCTTGTCTGAAGCCTTGAATCACAAGCCTGGCTTTATTCTAGACAACTATACCCCTTTCATCAGTTTTGTTTTTGAAGACCCACTTTATGCCAATTGGACAAACATCCTTCGGCAATGGTACAAGTTCCCATACTTTTTGTCTTTTAAACTGAAGGAGCTCTTCCTGCATGGCTTCTACCCAACTATTGTCTTTTAGTGCCTCTTGGTACTTGACAGGTTGTGTGAGAGATAGAAAGCCTGCAAAAAGGCAGATGTTTGAGGATTGGCTTCTGGTAAGCACACCCTCTCTTATATTGCCAATGATTTGATCTGGTGGATGAGCTCTTAGGTAGATTAGATCTCCCTGATATGGTATAATGGAATTTTGAGGTGAAGGATGGAGGTTTAGCGACTCTGTTGATGTAACATCTGTTTACACATCTGTAGTACCAACAGATGTTTGAAATGGAGGTGGGGGAATGGGTCCAAGTGGTGTGAAACTGGACTGACTTTTGTCAACAGAGGTTGGACTTTTGTCAACAGATGATTGAGCAGTGGATGAAATTGGTGAAGTAGTGGTTTGAGGGTAAGACTGGCCAACAGTGGCTAACTCAGCTGTGGCAGAGTTTTGATAGATGTTTTGAACTGCTGCTTCCCCTGATACAGAATAGACTTTATAGTGACTTGGAATCACAACATCTGTTCTGTAGTTTTGTTATGGAGATTGTGGAATACCTGCACTGTTAGTTTTGACAGTAATATCTCACTACAACAAAAAGAGCTTTTAAGGACCTTTTGTGTGGGACGCTATTAATATGGGGTCCTAAAAATTATTTAATAGGACGAATGAACTTTTGGGGTCTTTTTATAATATACGCTACTAAACTGGTGTCCTAAAAGGCTAACTAATAGGACGGATGATTCTTTGGGGTCCTATTATCATATAACTTAATAAGGCACTTTAAATGTAGATCCTAATAAAGTAATTTATAAGACATTTAGTTGTTGGTGTCCCATTATGTAGTAATGTAATAGGACCCTTGATCATCAGGGGTCCTATTATAACATAACTTAATACGACACTTTGTAGTTAAGTCATAAATGTTAGATGTTATAGGACCCTTTCTAGTCGAAGTCATATTAGAACATAACTTAATAGGACACTTGACACATGTGTCTTATAACTTTAACCTTTATAGGACACTTAATCATTGTGGTGTTATTATAATACACCATAATAGGACACATAATATTTGAGTCATAAAACATCAGTTTTATAGGACGCTTATTCGTTAGAGTTTTATTATAGCATAGCTTAATAGAACACTTAACACTTGGGTCTTATAACTTTAACCTTTATAGGATGCTTAATCATAGTGGTGTTATATTATAATACACCGTAATAGGACACTTTATATTTGAGTCATAATAAAAAAAAATCATGTAGCAAAATAATCAATTTCATACAAAATTTATACTACATTATAACGTGCGGGCTTTCCTAGTAGTCATCTTAATGTCAATACAATAATTAATACTCCATACAATATTCAAATTAAACTAATTCAAATATATTTAAAGTTCACTAAGGAGTTTTTTGTAAACCTCTTCATTGAAAGGCTACCTCTAAATCAGTTAGAAGTAAGTGAGTTTGGTTTGGTAAAACGCAACCTCTTACTAGTATGGTTAACCATTAAGCTATCAAAGAAGTCTGAATGAAACTAAAGACTTGGACACCAAACTCCTCTCCTCTGCTCTTTCCCATTCCACCTCAACCCTCCCCTCTGTCTCCACCGTACGGGTATCCCCTAAGTTGTGTTCTAGATAAAAGAATGCACTACGCCAGAGAAACCGCCAAAAGTTCGTCGTAATACAGTTAGTTTCTTCTCATAAATTTTGTTTGATGGTCATTGAATCTGTTATGCTTTTTACACGTTTCATTGACCTAATTTTGATCAATCTGTATAGACTTTTAAGTGAAGGAACAGAGGTAAAAGCAAGCACGGTCGCGACCATGTCAAGTTCGTTCTTGCTCCAACTACGGCAAGTGCTTCCCTAAGGTCAATTTTGTTTCGATCTTTGTTTTGTTATATGTGTTGTTACTAATAATCCTAATAATTTTTTATAAAGGATTGGGGGTGTAGAATTGTCCGTTTGGGAAAAGTTTCACTTTAAATGATCATAGTATATGATTTTCCTTCAAGCTGGTCTTTAACATAAAACACATGTCTTGCTATTTTCCATACGTATAGAATTTACTAATATAATGTATAACTTAATAAGAAAAGAACCAGAATTATAGAAATCACTTAGCGCCATTTAATAGGTCAACCAATTAACATAATCTTGTCTACATGTGTCAGTTAGCCTAACGATGATCAGTTGGGCCGAATGATGGTCAATTAGATCCAATCATTATTAGTTAGACCCACTGATGGTCATTTAGATCCAATGATGGTAAAATTGGTTCAATGATGGTCAATTAGGGTCAAGGACGGTTAATTAGGCCCAATGATAGTCAACGAGAGCCAATGATGGTAAATTAGGCTCAATAGTTAATTAGGCCCAATGATAGTCAATGATAATACAATGATGGTCAACTAAACCCGATAACGGTCAGTTAGCCTAACAATGGTCAGTTGTCACACCCTCAAATTTCCACTTGCAGAGTTTTACCGCGAGGCGCATGACAAACCAGGATCCAAGTCAACGGTCACAATAAACAACTCTATATGAAGATACATGATATCCAAAAAGACATAGTTTTCATAAACTTAAAAATCAGTAGCGGAAGCATTTAACAAGTTACAAACCATAGACCCAAATGTACCAAGTGTTTATTACAAAACGTGAACTAAATCTAGACGCCAATGCAGACACGTGCGCCTAGTTCCATTTGTTGCTACCTTAGCGACCTGAGAAAAACATGACAAAAGACGTCAACAAATAATGTTGGTGAGTTCACAGGTTTGTTCAATATGTTACCAAGTGTTACCAAAACGTTACCATGTCCATACTATACCAATGTTACCAAGTACGCTAGCTAGGCGTATGTTTTATTACTACTACGATTGGAAACCATTACTAGACACATTTAGCAATGTTTAGCATATGTTTAAGCAGCCCGAATGTTCAGCATGATACCAATGTTCCAGTTCGAGACAACATGCACCCGCCCGGCCCTCCAAGCCGACGAGTGGGGCAGGTCACGCCCAATAGATCTATCCACTTTTCCACGTTGTGCATCCCCGCACATTCATGGTTTCCCCCGGGACTTCCAAAGATCGTATAGCAATACAAAGTTAAAAACCATAGTATGACATATGTTACCAAAATAGTTTAGCGCATGACTCGTTGCCTTAACTAATCAAGTACACATAGATTACACACAAGGTTCAAGCATAAAACACTTAGTTTGTATCAAAATTCTCATTTCTGCATCAAGTCTAGATTCGTTAAAACCCCCCAAAATACCCACAACATCACCATCTATCCAATTCTAACCCTAAACAACAATAACCCAGTATCAATAACAATCCAATATCATGTTTCTATCATTGATACAGCAGCAAATCATTGAATAACACATAACACCACATAATACACAATTAACATATGTTTATTATCATGAAAACCTATGTTTAATGATAGGGTTTTGGTTTAGAAGGATGTTTAAAAAGGTTTTTAATCATGAAAACACCCTTAGAACAGATCCGGACAATTAGGGTTAGATGAAACGAATTAAAATGCTTTAAAAAGGATTTAGGATCAAGAACACACCTTGGATTCTTGTTTAGATGTTGTAGATAGGTTAGGTTATGAAAAAGAAGAGCAAAAACTCCTTCCTTAGTGATTAAAATCGTTTGAGAGTGTTGTGAGACGGTTAGGGTTTGTGAAATGGTGAAAAATGACAAAGTTTGGTATTTATACTAATCCTCCTTCGCCCCCTATCAGTGGTCGAAGGTAGCCTCCTTCGACCCTTCCACAGGGTCGAATGAGCCCTGTCCTGGTCGAAGGGAATTCTTTCAATTCCACATCCCAGGTTCGCCCATTTACAAAGGGTCGAACCAGAACATAATTCCTCCTTCGACCACTCGAAGTGGTCGAACCAGAACCCATGTCTATCTAGTTTTCCAGTTTGTCGTGTTTAACGCATTCTAACACACCTTAACATATGAGCATGCAACCTTAGTTTATGTTTAACATATTTAAGCATGGATAATCATCTACACATCATTTAAACACATCTATGTATATAATCCACCACACGACCAATAATCTACATATACACTCAATCAGTCTATGTAATGTCACCAACAATGGAACCCGGTACTAGTGTATTCCCAAAACGACTCCCAATGATCCTCCAGATCATTGAACCCTGGACAATCCTAACTTGACCCGACTCAACTAACCCAGTTAAGTCCGTTTATAAACGTTTCCCGCTAAGGTAGAATTAGGTGTTACTAAAATGTTTAAGCCAAATATGCCGGGTGTCACATCATCCCCACGTTGAAAGAATTTTCGTCCCGAAAATTGCGCAAAGCCCCAAAATGAAAGAAACGAAAAGAACAGAACGAAAAGAAAATTTACCGGATGTCACATCATCCCCACGTTGAAAGGAATCTCGACCCGAGATTCATTCCGCTTCAGCAGTAACATTCCTCGATTCGAAAGCACGTTTTGGAAAAAGATAAGGATGTTTAGCTTTCATCTGATCCTCCCGTTCCCACGTGAACTCCGGTCCACGATTCGAGTTCCAACAAACTTTGACGATACGGATTTTACTCCGACGAAGGCTACGAATATTGTAGTCGAGAATCTCGACAGGTTCCTCCACAATGTGAAGACGATCATCAACCTTGATCTCCTTCAGTGGTACAATGAGAGATTCATCAGCCAAACACTTCTTCAAGTTAGACACATGGAAGACGTTGTGAATACTACCGAGCTCCGCCGGTAAGTCAAGTCTGTATGCCACCGGTCCAATCCAATCCAGGATTGCGAATGGTCCGACATAACGAGGGTTAAGCTTGCCACGCTTTCCAAAGCGTATGACGCCCTTCCATGGTGAAACTTTCAGAAGTACCCTGTCCCCAACCTGGAACTCCAAAGGTTTTCGACGGCGATCGGCATAGCTCTTCTGATGATCCCGTGCAGCAGCCAAACGGTGACGAATCTGTACGATTTTCTCCGAAGTTTCGTACACAAGTTCCAGACCCGTGAGCTGGCTCTCGCCCACCTCGGCCCAACAAAGTGGTGATCGACATTTCCGTCCATATAGAGCCTTGAACGGAGCTGCCTTGATACTAGAGTGATGCTGTTGTTGTAGGAAAACTCCACCAACGGCAGGTGGATCTCCCAACTTTTGCCAAAATCGATGACACATGCCCGAAGCATGTCTTCCAAGGTTTGAATCGTCCGCTCACTCTGTCCATCAGTTTGCGGATGATAAGCTGTACTCATATCCAACTGAGTACCCAAAGCCTTGTGCAGAGCCTTCCAGAAACGCGAAGCAAAACGAGAATCACGATCAGAGATAATAGAGACAGGCACTCTGTGCCGAGCAACCACCTCCTTAAGGTAAAGTCGAGCCAACCGCTCGAGTCCATCGGTTTCCTTAATAGGTATGAAACGTGCCGATTTTGTCAACCGGTCAACAATCACCCAGATCATATCGTAACCACTAGGTGACCTTGGTAGCTTGGTGACAAAATCCATCGTGATTCGCTCCCACTTCCATTCTAGAACCTCTGGTTGTTGCAGGAGACCAGACAGCCTCTGGTACTCCACCTTGACTTTAGCACAAGTCAAGCATTTGCTGACATAAGAAGCTATATCAGCTTTCATGTTTGGCCACCAATAAAGTATCTTCAAATCCTGATACATCTTATCGGAGCCAGGGTGAATAGAATACCGGGATTTGTGAGCTTCATCCAAAACAAGCTCGCGCAATCCCCCGAACAATGGGACCCAAACACGTCCAGCAAAATAGTGTAAGTCATCGGTCCTGAGTTCAAGATGCTTGTCAGCACTGTGCATAGTCTCGGCCTTAAGGTTTTCCTCCTTCGAGGCTTCCAACTGTGCAGAACGGATTCGGTCAGGCAATGACGAATGAATGGTGAGCTGTAAGGCTCGAACACGGCGAGGATTCGCCGACTCCTTCCTGCTCAAGGCGTCCGCCACAACGTTCGCCTTGCCAGGATGGTATTTGATAGCACAGTCATAATCGTTCAGGAGTTCAACCCAGCGACGCTGCCGCATGTTCAACACCTTCTGGTCGAAAATATGCTGAAGACTCTTGTGATCGGTATATACTTCACACTTGGTACCGTACAAGTAATGCCTCCAGATTTTCAATGCAAAGACTACCGCACCCAGTTCCAAGTCATGAGTAGTGTAGTTCTTCTCATGAACTTTGAGTTGATGAGAAGCATAAGCAATAACCTTCCCGCGTTGCATCAACACACAACCGAGACCACGAATAGAAGCGTCACAGTACACAACGAAGTCATCTGTACCCTCAGGTAAGGATAAGATAGGTGCAGAACAAAGTTTAAGCTTCAACATCTGAAATGTTGATTCCTATGGTTTATCCCAGTCGAACTTTCGGTTCTTCTGGGTAAGAGTAGTGAGGGGTTGAGCGATCTTCGAAAATCCCTCAATGAAACGACGATAGTAACCCGCAAGACCTAGGAATTGCCACACCTCAGATGGCGTCTTTGGTGCTTCCCAGTCTTTAATAGCTTCGATCTTAGCCGGATAGACATGAATTCCCAGTTCATTAACCACATGTCCTAGGAATTGAACTTCACGTAACCAAAAATCACACTTTGAGAACTTAGCATACAACTGCTCTTGTCTCAAAAGTTCCAAGACCAACCGTAGTTGTTCCTCATGATCCGCCTTGTTCTTAGAATAAATCAAAATATCGTCAATAAACACGATGACGAACTTATCAAGGTAAGGTTTGCAAACGCGGTTCATTAAGTCCATGAACACCGCCGGTGCGTTAGTGAGACCAAAAGGCATGACCAAGAACTCAAAATGGCCAGAACAAGTGCGAAAAGCAGTCTTCTGAATGTCAGCTTCCCTGACGCGCAACTGGTGATAACCGGACCGCAAATCAATCTTCGAATAGTAGCTGGAGCCCTGGAGCTGGTCAAAGAGATCATCAATGCGAGGGAGAGGATAACGATTCTTGATGGTCACTTTGTTCAGCTTACGATAATCAATACATATGCGAAGACTTCCGTCCTTCTTCTTCACAAACAAAATAGGAGCTCCCCACGGGGAAGAACTCGGTCGGATGAAACCCTTTTCCAAGAGCTCCTGCAACTGGCTGGACAACTCTTGCATCTCGGGAGGTGCAAGAAGATACGGAGCTCGGGCAATAGGAGCTGCACCAGGAGTAAGATCAATACCAAACTCAACCTGACGATGGGGAGGAAGACCAGGCAAATCATCAGGAAACACATCGGGAAAATCACGAACCACCAGAATATCCTCGATCTTCATCTCATCATCAGTTGAAACGTTAACAAGTGCCAGAATGGCCGAACAACCCTTCTGAAGGTACTTACGGGCTTTCATGCTAGAAATGATACTCAGCGGAGCACCGCTTTTCTCGCCATGAACCGAAAGAGTCTCTCCATCAGGGAGAGGGATCCGAATAATCTTATCGAAACAAATGATCTCCGCACGATACAACGATAACCAATCCATGCCGACAACGACATCAAAACTACCCAGGGGTACCGGCATAAGGTCAATAGGGAAAGACAAACCCGACAGTTCCAAGCGACATTCCCTAAGGGTGTGTGTTGCTTCGATTTTCTTACCATCAGCCAATTCTATTAAGTACTTAGCCTCTAAAGGTGTGGGTACTATATCTAGCAATCGACTAATGTCCATAGATACGAAACTCTTATCGGCACCAGAATCAAACAAGACAGAAACATAGCGATCATTAAGAAGGAACGTACCGGTAACTGTGTCTAGATCCTTCCTAGCCTCTGCAGATCCAATGACGAAAGCACGTGCAGTCCTGCCTCCGCCGCCGTTGTTCCCATTACCTTTTCCGCCCCTCCCATTATCGCCCTGCTTCAGTTTAGGACATTCACGCTTGAAGTGTCCCGTATCACCACAGTTATAGCACCCCTGCTTTCCTGGTGTCCCCTGAGCAGCAGGAGTAGGAGCAGTAGCAGAAGTCTGAGTTGGGGTGAGTGCCACCCTGCAATCCTTAGCATGATGCCCCAACTGATGGCACCGATGACAACGAGCCCGGTCACAAGTGCTAGAATGATGAAAACCACACTTGTTGCACTTGGGATGCTTCCCAACATACCCACTTGACTTCTGCCCAGAAGAAGACCCAGATGAATCAAACTTCTTTGCCGGCTGAGATGGCGCTGGCACAACACGCTTCCCCACACTATCCCACTTCCTCTTGTTCCCCTTAGAAACCTTCACAGCAGCACCCTTAGGAGGCAAAACACCTTCTGCCACCTTCAGGTTAGTCATCCGATGAGCTGATCGGACAACATCAGCAATAGTGGGAAGATTCCCAGCAACCACCAATCCAGCAATCTCCGGCACTAGCCCAGACACATAGTGCTCGATCCTCCTATACTCGGGTGTGTGCAAATCAGGGCACAACACCGCCAGCTCATTCCTCCTCACAGTGTACTCTTCAATCTCTGACCCGACCATCTTGTAGCTCCAGACTTCATGTTCCAATTTCTGTACCTCCTCCCTCGGACAGTACTCACCTCTCAACAGTTGCACAAACTCCGCCCATGGCATAGCAATAGCCTCCCCCAATCCCATGTTCTGAGTAGTAGCATTCCACCACGACAGTGCAGGCCCCTCAAATGTCGCAGTAGCATACTTCACCCGGTCCCCAGCGGGACAGTTACACATGACGAACACAGACTCAACCTTCTCCAGCCATCGGAGCAGTCCCACCGCTCCCTCAGTTCCAGCGAAGTTATGGGGCTGACAATCCCGGAACTTCTTATAAGAGCACTAAGGTGGGGGTGGATTGGCACCAATACCTGAAACACGGTACACGAGTAAAACACAAACGAAAGAGCATGAAACCCAAGAATGAGGCAAGGTCGACATAAATCAACTCACCACCCATGGCATTAATCCCAGCCTGGAAATTAGCCATAGCCATGTTCACTTGCTGCTGTAGCAAGTTGATCAGCTCAGCTTGGGTCATGTTGATGTTGCCACGACCACCGCCTCCAGCACGACCACCGCCGCCACCACGACGTCCACCACCGCGAGCACCAGACATGATCTAACAAATCAAGAAATCGAGGGATTCAGATTCACTTCTAGTGTCAACCACCAGAAATTTACAAGAGTTAACTTAGGGACAAATCTAGGATTATACATCCAAACTCGAAGTCCATCGGGATTTTCATGCATTTCAGTTTATTATTTCGTGTGCACCAGAAATGTTAAACTGCTCTACATGGTCCTCCAGATGTACCCCTAATCCAGACTCTGGTCACCGAATATCGTCGCCTAGTAACGTGTTACGATAGGTGCAAGTTGATTGCTTGCGGTTTACATATATAAATATTTTAGTTTCACAATCTGGTTTTAAAAATGGAATCACCAATCTAAACCACACAACACGGCAGTGTACCGGTCGTAGTGTAGTAAAGTCGATAAGACCGAGTATCAATCCGTGGACACTGATATGCAGCCCTCGATACTAAACCTCTATCGAGTCCTAATCTAGATAAAAGAGCATGATTTTTCGATTAAAAATTAACTAAAACGATAAGCAAGTAAAAAAATAAAATAAAATAAGACAATAAATAAGCAAGCAGCAAGGATGAGAGATCAAAGAGTAAACGCTCACGAAAAAGGGAATCAGAAATGGAGAAGATGGTTGCCTAGACTGGGAATCCTATTGATGAAGTTGAAAACTAATGGGAAATGGATACTCAAATGAGCACCGGTATCTACGGGTATAACCAACTCGGGAAACACTATAGTATCTAGATCTCCTCTCGGTCTCACTAGAATAGTAAATGAAATCCTAAGCGGTCGTGAAGCTCGCCGGTTAAAGAATGGATCACCTCTCGGTCTCACCAAACATAAAAGTTTATACACCCAAAGATTAGATCTCCTCTCGGTCTCACTAATCACGAAACACCTAACGGTATCAAGGGGTGAATCTAGTCCTATTGGTAAATGTTTGGGAAAGCGGATAAAAAGGATACCGGGAAAGAAATTCACTCTCGTGCAATATCTAACCAAATAAACCAATAAATTCTAACAAACCCACAACCTATCTCCTCTCGGTCTCAAGGTAGGTGACAAACCCAAAATGACGTCAAACATGCAATTTCTAGATCCTAAGTCAACAAGTCAACCCATCAAATCATCACACAAAGCAATTGATAAAAATATGTGACTTTTAATTTTAAAGCACTAAGTCGATAAATTATAGCCACATACGGATCTAAAAATATAACACCAACATCATTCGAGTAATAAATCACAACAAAAACCAATAAAGATTCGATTTTTATCATAAACAAGTGTCAAACGAGTAGCCAAATACCAAAAAAAATCAACTAACATCAACAGTCATCCTAAGTCTAGACAACCAACTAAAACCTAGCCAACCATAATAGTGAAAGAAATAAAAACAAATATATAAAGTTCACAGAAAAATCATAGCGAGACTAAAAAAATACCAAATCAAAAGGCACCGTAGTCGTCGCCCCTTCTTTGTGACCCTTCCCCATCTTTTCCTATATTTTTTTTTCTTTACTCTCATGCCTTGTACTCCTTTACTATTATATATATATATATATATATATATATATATATATCTTTTTTTTTGTTTTAATTTATTATTATTATTATAGTTATATTGTGATGATGATGAACGACACTGTCACAAAATGTGACAGTTCCTTTCTGCGCCTCTCTCAATCTCTGACCAACATCTTCCTTTTCTTTTTCTATTTATAATCTTCACAGCTACAAAGAATGATGCCCTACTCCTTACCAGTATGGGCCGGCCCAAATATTTTGTTTTCTTTTAACATTTTAGTTTGCTACCCCAAGATCAATTTATGTTGTAGTTGAGATGAAGCCCAAAAGATAAGTATGATTCATTTAGTTTTGGTTGTAGTCCAATGTTCATCTCGTATTGGGCCCGGACTTAATAGTTCCTACAACACAAAAGTTAAATAAGGGTTCTTTTCAAATTAAATATCTAAGTAGATGACCCATTCAACCATTAAAATTTTAGTGAGTCTTAAATTAACTTAAATGCACCATTTTAGCTCGTTTATACTTAAAAACTTTAAATAACTAATATGAACCAATAAAGGGTAATATTTAATAAAAACTAACTCAAATATTATTTAAAATGTAGAGAATATTGATATAAATATATGTATATTTTAGAGCGTATCAAACATCCCCACACTTATTCATTTGCTTGTCCCTAAGCAAGTATCAAACAACACGTCATACCCACACTTAGACCAAATACGAATAACATCTAGCAAGGCCTAAGCAAGCCACAAATCCTAAGGACACAAAGAAATCACAAGACTTACAACGGTCAAGAAGCATATGATCCAACTAGCCAAATGTGATACCATTTTTTAAAAACAATGGATTACCTAATCAAGTTTCACTCCCCATCAAGATTCCAACCAAACCAAGCTATTACCCCTCACATAGATCACTCAACTCTCGGTGTATATCAATCATAAAAGTGATCCCTCAATACCTAAACATGAAGCTTGAGACACATAGGCTTGTACAAGGATCAAATCTTCACCTAAATGGTTTGGACCAACATTAATCAAGAGGACTTATGGGTAGGCTAGGGCTAAGGGTAGGATATATTTGGGAAAAGTGGCTAAAAAGAAAATAAATCCGGAAAAATAAACTCAAAATATAAAAATAACTAAGATGGGTAATTTTGACCCATATCTAACTTATTCTATTTTTTCTTTTTTTTTCCACTTTTTTTTTTCGAACTCAACAATTTATTTATATACTACTAGAACAACTTTTTTTTTTCTTTTTCTTTTTTTTTTTTTTTGATAATCAACATATCTATTTAATTTTTTTTTATCAAAACTAGAACTCAAACCCGGATATATAAAAATAAAAGTGACACATAGGGTAGACAAACGAAAGGGGAGAAAGGCTCAAAGTGGCGACTAAGGGTGTATCGAAAGGGTCAAAAATAAAAAACAAAAAGAAAGGAAAAAAAAAGGCTAAGGTGTGGATGATCCTAAATGCCTCTATCATGCTAATGTCAAATCCAAAACCAAGGTCTAAAAATGTATCATGATGCACAAGTTCTGTAATCAAGCAACAAGTAGGTAGCACTCAACAAATGAAAGTGAATATAACAATAATCAAATAGGCTCAAATCCTCACTATGAAGTGCGGGAATGGGATGTCGGTAAAAGCCAAGAGTGATATTCCTCAATCAAGTTCGTTCCACTATCATAAGTATCCCAAAAACCATTTTACATCAAAAAGCGACTAGCTGGACCTACTCTACTATCACGCAACTTAAAAAAATCCCGTGCCCCCAAGAAATGCAAACCCACATCGACCCGCCTTTAGCTTACGCTTTACAATGGCTAAGGCGTGTCTTTTGTGTGTAATCAATCACCTCGGGACTTGCAAAAACTTTTATTATTTCTTTTTGTATTTTTCAAAATTTTTCACCTTTTTTTTAGATTTTTTTTTTTGAAAAAATATTTTTTTTTTTTGGATTTTCTGAAAATATAAATTATTTATTTACTCCATCCCCACACTTAAAACGCACATTGTCCCCAATGTGTGTCAAAAGTGGCTAACATAAATTAAAATAAGAAAAAGATAAAGGAAAACTGATACTCCCCTGACAAAAATGCGATGAACTGGTATATAGGAGAGGAGCATCCTACGAACGTGCAGCTGCCGGCGTGATCAAGCATAACCATGTAATAACCTGCATGACAACTCAGATGCTCACGAATCGCGACAAACACAAAGAAACAAATGATTAATAATAATAATATGGCTCGAAAACGATCTCCCCCGAATGGAGATTGAGTACGGGGGAGATGTTTCTACACCATCTTTTTTTTTTTTTTTTTGCAAATTTCAATATAAGAACTCAAAACAAAGAAAAGATAAAAATAGAAATAAGCTCAACTAATATGTACACTCGGGTTAACACCCGAGAACAAACCATACCGAACAAACCTATGGAGGGTGAAAGGAGACTGCCTTGACCTCGCAATCTCCACCCGGACTACTGATGTCATGCTTCAAACCATGGTCATGAACTACAAAAGCATGATCATCCTCAACCCTTGTGTTCGATCCCCAACCAGTCCACCTATGTTTAATATTCTTAACTGGTTGTTTACGAACATCCAACACTTCTTTTGAACGGATCTTTTCAAGTTCATGATCCAAGTGAACTCCAATAGCATCCACAACCTCAAACGGGTCCTCATGAGTACGACGCTCAACCCCAAACACAACTTCATCATCCCCCGCACGTAGCTTCAGTTTCCCCTCACTCATGTCCACAAGGGCTCTCGAGGTAGCAAGGAAGGGACGACCTAGAATAATCGGAATGCGGTCGTCTTCCTTCATATCAAGCACGACATAATCGACAGGGAAAACAAACTTATCCACTTTGACAAGTAGATTCTCAATAATACCCTGCGGGTATTTTGTCGATTTGTCGGCTAACTTAAGCACATACGTGTGGGCTTCAAACCTCCTATACCAAGCTTAACAAACAAAGAATATGGCATCAAATTAATGTTGGCTCCAAGATCTGCGAGGGCATTCATAACAGACAAACTGCCGATCGAACAAGGAATCGTAAAACTGCCAGGGTCGGTCATCTTCGTTGGCAGTTTATTTAAAATAACAGCAGAACACTCTTCACTCAGTGTCACATGGGAAAGCTGTTCCAACTTATTCTTATTGGAAAGCAGGTCTTTTAGGAACTTCCCATACTTTGGCATCTTTTGCAGCACCTCAATGAATGGAAGGTTCACCTTGAGCTGTTTGACAAGCTCAATAAACTTCCCATATTGCACCTCATAACTCTGTTGTAACAATCTGCCGGGATAAGGAATACGAGGTGTGTAGACTCTCTGTGGTTCCTTCAACTTCACTTCCTCTTTCTCTTTCTGAGGCTCCAGGGGCTGTGCGGTACTTGTTGGGACTCGCCTAGTAGGGTGCACCTTGCCTGGGACCTCCATCTCAATCTCCTCATCAACCGGCTGATCAACAACTGTCGGCTCAATCATAACTGCTCCTCTACCGCTCCTGGTGGTCACTGCCATCACCTGCTCCTTTGGGTTCTTCTCGGAGTTGCTTGGAAGACCTCCAGCTTGCCTCTCATTCAGACGCTCTACTAACTGACCAACAGTCCTCTCGAGATTCTGCATCGCGGTACTATGACTCTTCAAGAAAGCCTCGTGCTCCCTAAATGTCGTCTGAGTAACCTGGTATCTCTTCTCATCACGAGCCATGAACTGTGTCATCAACTGCGACTGCTGTGCCATCATCTCCTCTAGAGTGGGTTTCTTTTCTCCTCCACTCGGGCCCATATCCTGTCGGGGCTGCTGAAACAAACTCTCATGCTGAGATCTCAGTGGGAACCCCAGTGGGTTTCCACTCTTCCAACTGAAGCCAGGATGATTCCTCCAACCAGAATTGTAATTATTACCATACGAATTCTGGTTCGCATTCTGAACATAATCAACCTGCTCCTGATGCCCAACAACAGCAACTGGACACGCGACCGTGTCATGCCCTCCTCGACATACCTCACACTTCTGCTCGCTCTTCTTCTGCATATCCTTCATCATCTTCGTAAGAGCGTCGACCTGAGCTGCCAACAAAGTGGTGGGGTCAACCGTGTGAACTCCCCTCTGAGCGGGTGCAGCTGGAGCAGTGTCCCTGGACTCCATATTCTGATAGCTGCGCATAGCTATCTCCTCAAAAAGCTGAACACACTCAGTGGGATCTTTGGTGTTTAACAAATTGCCACCAGCTATAGTGTCGAGCTTGTCCCTGGTAGCCAAAGTCGTACCATGATAGAACTTCTCGACCAATGCCCAGTCCTCCATCCCGTGATTAGGACACCTGTTCAACAACTCCTTGAAACGCTCCCACGTCTCATCAAACGACTCATCAGCACGCTACCGATACTCCTGGATCATAGTCCTCAAATGAGCAGTCTTGGAAGGAGGAAAATATTTGTTCAGGAACTTCTCCTGCATCTCCTCCCAAGTACTGTTAGGATCTGAGTTTGTTTGTTTTGATTGTTTAACTAAATGATGGTAATAATGGAATGAAAATAGAATGAAAGTGCAGCGGAATAATAAACTGTAAATCAAAACAAGAAAGTAAATGTTTTTAGATCGAATGCTTTCATTAATTCAAAGATTACAATCGTACAAGTTACTCCCCCTCAGCCTGATCACACAGTGTTTGTCAGAGAGAATGTTTTGTGTGTGATGCAATAGAACAGTACAAGCACTGTTCTATTTATAGACAGACTCAAACCACTGATGACCTAGGCTGACGTCACCTAAGACAGTGACCTCTAACAGAATAACAAACTTAAACATCTGCTATACAAACTACTGTTACATTGAAAGCACTGATATTAAACAGCTGTTGAAGATAAACTCTGATGGTCTTGTATCCACTGCTGGAGCCTAAGTGCTGTTGGTTCCAGCAGTGCTTTGGTCTTCAGTACTTGTATCAGCAGTTGCTCTTCATCAGACCTTTGGTCAGCAGTTGTTCTTCATCAGTTGTTTCCTCAGCAGTTCTTTATATCAGCAGTTGTTGAGCAGTTGTTTGGATAGAACAGTAGTTAGGGTCAGCAGTCTTTTGGGAGAAGCAAGTTATAAAGACTGTTTATTCAAGGATCAAATAGATAGCATGTTTTGGCTTTCTAATCATCTGTTCTTCTCCAGGTCAGCAGACCCAACAAGTACGAATGGAACCTGCTGGAAGGGACTCCAACCAGCTCTGGGCACGATCAACTAAAGAGAATGGAAACAAACGCAACTTGCACGCGTCCTCTGTCATGGTATTGATTTGAAACGTGTCACAGAGACGATAAAATCAAGAAAGATGAGCGTTTGGGTCCTCATTCGACAACCCATGAAAAACACAAGTAGTCGAAATCAACGATATGATCTGAGGTGGAATCTGCCAGTTGTTTGCCTCGACAGCGGGTCGGGCAATACTGGACCTAGCGGCACCCGTGATGGGTCTCGCATAATCTGCTACCACACGGCGTGGTCGCTCCTCATCCATGGTGATATCTGGCTCAACTGCTAACTCCTCAGCTACAGTAGATGCCTCTGGTGCAAGGGCGGCGTCCGTCTGGAATAACCACGCAAGCCCGATATCCTGCTCGTGGTCCGTATCTGGTGCTAGATGCTCTACAACACGGTGTCGCCTCCTACTGCGAAAAACACGCTCCGGTTCTGAAAATGCAAATAGCTCAGCTGGTCCCTGTGAACGGGTGTGTCGCATGCACTGACAAGATAAAACGGTAAAATCACAACTAATAACCGAAAATAAACTAAAATAAAATAAACGATTAATCTAACATGTAAAAACCAAACTCATGCAAAAGCAACAAGTAAACTAAGGCACGTAGAACAACCTAAAACTAAACAAGACATAAAAAAACACGACTAAACTAAAGCGGATATAAACAGAGAATGAATGACTAGATCCCCGACTCGGGTCATTCTCGAAGTCGCCAGTGTCCCCGGCAACGGCGCCAAAAACTGATTGCTTCGGTTTACGTATAAAAATATTTCAAGTTTCACAATCTGATTTTAAAAATGGAATGACCAAGCTAAACCACGCAACACGGTAGTGTACCGGTCGTAGTGTAGTAAAGTCGGTAAGACCAAGTATCAATCCGTGGACACTGATATGCAGCCCTCGATACTAAACCTCTGTCGAGTCCTAATCTAGATAAAAGAGCATGATTTTTCGACTAAAAATTAACTAAAACGATAAGCAAGTAAAAAAATAAAATAAAATAAGACAATAAATAAGCAAGCAGCAAGGATGAGAGATCAAAGAGTAAACGCTCACGAAAAAGGGAATCAGAAATGGAGAAGATGGTTGCCTAGACTGGGAATCCAATTGATGAAGTTGAAAACTAATGGGAAATGGATACTCAAATGAGCACCGATATCTACGGGTATAACCAACTCGGGAAACACTATAGTATCTAGATCTCCTCTCGGTCTCACTAGAATAGTAAATGAAATCCTAAGCGGTCGTGAAGCTCACCGGTTAAAGAATGGATCACCTCTCGGTCTCACCAAACATAAAAGTTTATGCACCCAAAGATTAGATCTCCTCTCGGTCTCACTAATCACGAAACACCTAACGGTATCAAGGGGTGAATCTAGTCCTATTGGTAAATGTTTGGGAAAGCGGATAAAAAGGATACCGGGAAAGAAATTCACTCTCGTGCAATATCTAACCAAATAAACCAATAAATTCTAACAAACCCACAACCTATCTCCTCTCGGTCTCAAGGTAGGTGACAAACCCAAAATGACGTCAAACATGCAATTTCTAGATCCTAAGTCAACAAGTCAACCCTTCAAATCATCATACAAAGCAATTGATAAAAATATGTGACTTTTAATTTTAAAGCACTAAGTCGATAAATTATAGCCACATACGGATCTAAAAATATAACACCAACATCATTCGAGTAATAAATCACAACAAAAACCAATAAAGATTCGATTTTTATCATAAACAAGTGTCAAACGAGTAGCCGAATACCAAAAAAAATCAACTAACATCAAGAGTCATCCTAAGTCTAGACAACCAACTAAAACCTAGCCAACCATAATAGTGAAAGAAATAAAAACAAATCTATAAAGTTCACCAAGAAAAATCATAGCGAGACTAAAAAAATACCAAATCAAAATGCACCGTAGTCGTCGCCCCTTCTTTGTGACCCTTCCCCTTCTTTTCCTGTATTTTTTTTATTTACTCTCGTGCCTTGTACTCCTTTACTATTATTATATATATATATATATATCTTTTTTTTGTTTTAATTTATTATTATTATTATAGTTATATTGTGATGATGAACGACACTGTCACAAAATGTGACAGTTCCTTTCTGCGCCTCTCTCAATCTCTGACCAACATCTTCCTTTTCTTTTTCTTTTTATAATCTTCACAGCTACAAAGAATGATGCCCTACTCCTTACCAGTATGGGCCGGCCCAAATATTTTGTTTTCTTTTAACATTTTAGTTTGCTAGCCCAAGATCAATTTATGTTGTAGTTGAGATGAAGCCCAAAAGATAAGTATGATTCATTTAGTTTTGGTTGTAGTCCAATGTTCATCTCGTATTGGGCCCGGACTTAATAGTTCCTACAACACAAAAGTTAAATAAGGGTTCTTTTCAAATTAAATATCTAAGTAGATGACCCATTCAACCATTAAAATTTTAGTGAGTCTTAAATTAACTTAAATGCACCATTTTAGCTCGTTTATACTTAAAAACTTTAAATAACTAATATGAACCAATAAAGGGTAATATTTAATAAAAACTAACTCAAATATTATTTAAAATGTAGAGAATATTGATATAAATATATGTATATTTTAGAGCGTATCAAACATCCCCACACTTATTCATTTGCTTGTCCCTAAGCAAGTATCAAACAACACGTCATACCCACACTTAGACCAAATACGACTAACATCTAGCAAGGCCTAAGCAAGCCACAAATCCTAAGGACACAAAGAAATCACAAGACTTACAACGGTCAAGAAGCATATGATCCAACTAGCCAAATGTGATACCATTTTTTAAAAACATGGGATTACCTAATCAAGTTTCACTCCCCATCAAGATTCCAACCAAACCAAGCTATTACCCCTCACATACATCACTCAACTCTCGGTGTATATCAATCATAAAAGTGATCTCTCAATACCTAAACATGAAGCTTGAGACACATAGCTTGTACAAGGATCAAATCTTCACCTAAATGGTTTGGACCAACATTAATCAAGAGGACTTATAGGAGATCTAATCTTTGGGTGCATAAACTTTTATGTTTGGTGAGACCGAGAGGTGACCGTCTAGTGTGTGCGACTCGGCTATAGACCAGACTCTACATGCAGCCCTAGTTCACTATAACCATTGGCTCTGATACCAATATGTCACACCCTCAAATTTCCACTTGCATAGTTTTACCGTGAGGCGCATGACAAACCAGGATCCAAGTCAACGGTCACAATAAACAACTCTATATGAAGATACATGATATCCAAAAAGACATAGTTTTCATAAACTTAAAAATCAGTAGCGGAAGCATTTAACAAGTTACAAACCATAGACCCAAATGTACCAAGTGTTTATTACAAAACGTGAACTAAATCTAGACGTCAATGCAGACCCGTGCGCCTAGTTCCATTTGTTGCTACCTTAGCGACCTGAGAAAAACATGCCAAAAGACGTCAACATATAATGCTGGTGAGTTCACAGGTTTGTTCAATATGTTACCAAGTGTTACCAAAACGTTACCATGTCCATACTATACCAGTGTTACCAAGTACGCTAGCTAGGCGTATGTTTTATTACTACTACGATTGGAAACCATTACTAGACACGTTTAGCAATGTTTAGCATATGTTTAAGAAGCCCGAATGTTCAGCATGATACCAATGTTCCAGTTTGAGACAACATGCACCCACCCGGCCCTCCAAGCCGACGAGTGGGGCAGGTCACGCCCAATAGATCTATCCACATTTCCCCCGTTGTGCATCCCCACACATTCATGGTTTCCCCCGGGACTTCCAAAGATCGTATAGCAATACAAAGTTAAAAACCATAGTATGACATATGTTACCAAAATAGTTTAGCGCATGTTTTCTCCCCTAAAAGTTAAAGCAGTAAAAGTGAGGCCGTGAACTCACCTTAGATAGCGTTCTTCGGTTACAAGTAAAAATGCTAAGCCCTTGATAATCCCTCTACCGGAGATCTATCAAAATGTTCACATAAGTGTTCCGACTAATAACCATGAGGTTATCTAGTCCCCGATTGTCCAGATCGTAACCAAGCATGTTTTAAAGCGTGTTTAAATGTTTAACTGACACACTAGACCGACCCGACATCCCGTTGGTGACTCGTTACCTTAACTAATCAAGTACACATAGATTACACACAAGGTTCAAGCATAAAACACTTAGTTTGTATTAAAAATCTCATTTCTGCATCAGAACAGTCGAACCAGTCAGGTTAAATCTCCTTCGCCCGTTTTTAAGTTTCCTTCGCCCAATTTTACCACGTTCGACCGTTTTGATGTCTCCTTCGACCTTTTACCACGTTCGCCCAATCATAATCCAGGTTCGACCCTGGATTCTCTCCTTCGCCCATTCGATTGGTCGAAGGAGTCCAGGTTCGCCCCTGTTGTACAAATTTTCCTAAAAACGCTTCAAACACATTCGAAAGACCTCGAAACATCATCAAACACAGCAGTCAAGTATGAATAACTTATCCCTACAAAACCCCATCGATTTCTCCCAATAATACGTCCATTTCAGCCCTTTCCCAAAATGGTAAGAATTATGAAAACGTCACAATCATGCATGGATTCTTTACCCAATTTGGAAACATTTGAAATCAATCCATATTCAACTTAAAATGCTCAGTTTGTCGAGTGTTCGATTTTTCCCCCATTAGTTCTATTGATCATAAATATCATGCATCAAGTCTAGATTCGTTAAAACCCCCCAAGATACCCACAACATCACCATCTATCCAATTCTAACCCTAAACAACAATAACCCAGTATCAATAACAATCCTATATCATGTTTCTATCATAGATACAGCAGCAAATCATTGAATAACACATAACACCACATAATACACAATTAACATATGTTTCTTATCATGAAAACCTATGTTTAATGATAGGGTTTTGGTTTAGAAGGATGTTTAAAAAGGTTTTTAATCATGAAAACACCCTTAGAACAGATCCGGACAATTAGGGTTAGATGAAACGAATTAAAATGCATTAAAAAGGATTTAGGATCAAGAACACACCTTGGATTTTTGTTTAGATGTTGTAGATAGGTTAGGTTATGAAAAAGAAGAGCAAAAAACTCCTTCCTTAGTGATTAAAATCGTTTGAGAGTGTTTTGAGACGGTTAGGGTTTGTGAAATGGTGAAAAATGACAAAGTTTGGTATTTATACTAATCCTCCTTCACCCCCTATCAGTGGTCGAAGGTAGCCTCCTTCGACCCTTCCACAGGGTCGAATGAGCCCTGTCCTGGTCGAAGGGAATTCTTTCAATTCCACATCCCAGGTTCGCCCATTTACAAAGGGTCGAACCAGAACCCATGTTTATCTAGTTTTCCAGTTTGTCGTGTTTAACGCATTCTAACACACCTTAACATATGAGCATGCAACCTTAGTTTATGTTTAACATATTTAAGCATGGATAATCATCTACACATCATTTAAACACATCTATGTATATAATCCACCACACGACCCATAATCTACATATACACTGAATCAGTCTATGTAATGTCACCAACAACGGAACCCGGTACTAGTGTATTCCCAAAACGACTCCCAATGATCCTCCAGATCATTGAACCCTGGACAATCCTAACTTGACCCGACTCAACTAACCCAGTTAAGTCCGTTTATAAATGTTTCCCGCTAAGGTAGACTTAGTTGTTACTAAAATGTTTAAGCCAAATATGTCGGGTGTCACATCAGTTAGGCCCAATGATGGTCAGTTAGATCCAATCATTTTTAATGAGATCCAATGATGGTAAAATTGGTTCAATGATGGTCAATTAGGTTCAAGGACCGTTAATTAGGCCCAATGAGAGCCAATGATGGTCAATTAGACCCGATAATGGTCAATTAGGCCTGACGATGGTCAGTTAGATCCAATAATTGTCAAATAGGCCTAATGATTTTCATTTAGACCTAATGATGGTCAAATTGGTTCAATGATGGTAAATTAGGTTCAATGAGGGTTAATTAGGCTCAATGATAGTCAATGAGAATACAATGATGGTCACTTAGATTCAATGATTGTCGACTAGCCCCAATGATGGTCATTTAGACCTAATGATGGTTAACTAGGCCTAATGATAGTCAATGGGAGCCAATGATGGTCCATTAAAACACACTTAAAAGATGAAGACAACATTAAGTAATTTAACATTAAAGAAGAATGAAAAAAAAGAACATCAGAATATAGGAACGAGTTTGAATTTTGAACTACTTCCCTAGTCCCTACATCTTAATATATCATTGAAAATCATCAGAATATGATTCATACCAATTATCCAATGTTTGTGATATAACAATCCATACCTGGGCTGAGGCACCACTAGGGCTGTACACGACCCGAGTCAGGCTAAGCTCGAGCTCGAACTTAAATGAGCCAACTCGTTATTTTTTTTACAAAAAATTATAAAAGAAAAAACAAAAAAAGTAAAATAAAATTACAAATATACATGTATACTTTTTTAGTTTATAATATTCTAAAAAATGGAAGGCATACTAAAAGTATTATATGTATAATTTGTGTTTTTTTCTATTAATTTTCATATTTTATTGATTAATTTAAACATTTGAAAATAAAATTAATACATATAAATAAAATAATTCAAGCCAGCTCGGGAGCTCACGAGCCGAGACAAGCCTAGCTCGAGCTCGAGCTCATTTACAATCGAGCCGAGCCAAGCTGGCTCGTTCTTTTCGAGATTTTTTCGAGCTAAGCTTGTTTCGAACGAGTTTCGAGCGAACCATGAGTTGCGAGCTTTTTGTACACCCCTAGGCGCTACTAAAGCGCCGCCTCGAATGCTTCATATAGTCCAGCGCCTTCTAACAAAAAAGTGTTTAAGCTGACGCCCCGGGCGTCTCACGCCTCAAGCGCGCATTTTTAAACCAAAAATGAAATTTTGAAAGCCCTCCTAATTTCTCTATTTCCCTCCTAAACACCTTCACTAAAATTTTCAATCCTCCTTGGGTATGTTTGGCACGAAGCTTTTAGGAGCTTCAAGCTTTTAAGAAAAAACTCATACTCAATAAAAAGTTTTGTTTGGTTGAAGGAGATGGAAGCTTTTAGGTTAGAGAAAAAACTCTATTGTAAAAAGCTACTAGTACTAGCTTTTAAGAAAAAACTCTACTAGCTAAAAGCTTTTAATTAGTAAATGACATAAATACCCATTCTATTTTAAAAATAAAATAAAAACCTTATTTACAAGTTTTTAATTATGTCCATTTTGGTCATTTTATATATTTTATTAAAAGCTTCAGCTACTCTGCCAAACACCAAAATATATTTAAAAAGCTTCCAGCTACCAGCTTGCAGCTACCAGCTAACAGCTTCCAGCCTCCAACTAATTTACTAAACATACCCCTTATCTACTAGTTTCCCCTAAAATATCCACCCAAAATCAATATCCTTCAACCCCAAATATTCACGTCAGTTTTTTAGGGCTTAATTTGAGATTTGAGATTTGAGGTAACAACCTAAATCAAGAAGACGCATATATGAGTAGACATCTCGCCCCTCCCTCTGTCCATCATTCTCATTCGCTTCCGTGCTTAAGGATTCAAACATATAAGGTATGTATCAAAGGCATAATCAATGGTGATTATTTTTCTTTTGTTCACAATTGCTATCTTTTTCTTGTCAATTGTACATACTTTGCATATAATATGATCACACACACATATATATTTGATGGAAAAGTGAATAAATTTAGCTATGAATAGCCCTATTACATCAAGTCTGTTATATCTTTTTTTTTTTTTTTGAAAAGCGAAGTTGCACATCTTATGATATTTCTTTTGCTGTAATTGTCGATATGTGGGTATGATTATGTAATGTTGTTCGCGTGGTGCAATTATTGAACCTTGGCCATGGTGCGGCTGCTTGACGTAATAGCCTAAAATCGATCTCACAGGCTTTAACTCTTCTGTTTTGTACCTGCGCCTGATGGTGATATACTGTTGCTAATGTTAATTGTTGACCATTGGGCTACGATGATCTACAAGCTGCTTATACGCGCAGATTTCCTGCACATCATAAACCACGACTGCTAACTTTTGAATTCTTATTCTGGTAATTTTTCTTGGCGATGATGACGTGGGCGATTAATTTGCGGAATTTGGACAATAGTTGTGAAGGTGTTGTAGGTACTAACTCACTCAAACAAACAAATCGGACCTATAACCAAGTTTTTGCACCACCCTACCCATTAATACAAAATTGACGCCATTCCTCCCAATTGGACTGCACATTTTAGATCTATTGCTTAAACTCATTGTTTGAATCTCGCCGAAGATCTCAACGTTCTTAACCCGTTTGCCATTAAAGATCCGATTGTTCCTTACTCCCCAAATCGCCCAACATCCCACTATTATTATTGTCTGTTCCTTCTTAGGGATCTTGATCTTCAATTTTGCTACAACCGCGATTTTTGGCGGTGTCAATTCATCATCACTATTCCAAGATGATCTTAGGTAACTTCTACAATTCGCTATTTCGGGCTCGCGAGATGTTTTATTGGAACGAGCTGACCTATACTCGTAAAACTGTAAAATATGCCTTTTTGTTAATTTGTTTATTGGTTCCTATTTGCTTGCCAGTAGTCTAAGTAACGCTGGTCATGAATTAAATTTTCCTGTATATAGTCATGTATGATGTGGACTATGAAACCCTTTGCAGCAATCAAATACAAGAACTTTCTTAGTTCTCTGAAGTTTTTTGTTTATATTATTACAGGGCATATATGATAATAGAAGTAATTGAAAATCAAATTCTGTATTTTCTTTTGTCACATATACTTTTTTAGCTGTGTTTATATTATTAGCTTGGAAAACATATGAAGGTATGTTGATATGATTTTTTTATTTACTCGAATGGATTAGAATGCAATACATACATTTTTTTTAATTTAAATTGGTTTCGTTGTTTTAGTGGCATTGATATGATAGTTCCTTACTGTTAGTTTGTTATTGTATGGTGGTCTTTGTGATTTCTTGAAGCAATAATGCCATACATATTTTTTGTTTTAGATGTTTATCCCAGCCAAAGCTTCAACCATGTCTCGAGGTGGTCGGAACAACCACCGCCATGACCAACAGCCATCACCAACACCGTAGAAATTGACTAATGTTGTTTATGTTGAATTGGTTACAAAATCGGTGGTTTGGATTTTCTTTCTTGCTGGATTTTGTGTTCGTGGTCGAATATTATTCTATATATAATTAAAACATGAAGCCTCTTAACAATAGTTCCAGTTTCCAGGTAATCCCAACCTACACGTTCTGGTTGCTCTCCCCTCAACTCACACCCATTTAGCCCTTTATTTGGTGCACGTTTATTACTGCCGCGTGTAGGTGCACGTTTCCCTTCTTTCTCTTCCACCTGTTAACTTTCTGATCTCAAGGTTTGTGTCCCGTTTCCTTCTTTCTTCCTCTTCCACCGATTAATTTTCTGAACTCCAGGTTTGTTTTTTTCGTTTCAGGTTATGTTGAAGATTCAACACAAAAGAGCTGATCCGAAGCCCTTATTTTCATTTTCAGGTGAGAAAAAGTAAATGAAAACAGTAGAACGATGTTGAGATTTTGGGCTAAGATGATGGTGAATATTCAAGATGATGATCATGATGACAAATATGGATTCAAGGTTTTCTTCTTATATTATTACTTTCTTAGTTGGTATGTAAAGATCACTATATTATTACATTCTATTGATCCACTTAACACAAGTATAAACAAATATGGATTAAAATGTGTAGATAGTGGTGTGCAGTGTGCTTACCACTGGATATTTAATTATGCAAAACTTTGAAGCAAGTGGCTTTTTGTTTGAGTTTTTTAATTTTATTTTTCATATGTTGTCTGCTAATTTAGCTCCATTTCTTTGTGTTTGAGATTGTTCAGTAGGAATATGCTATTTGTGTAATTGGATCTATAGCCGCTTTAGGTATCGGTTGTTATACTAGCTTTTAAATCTTTGTGTTGTGTTCCTGTTTTGCGATTATTGAATCTGTTTGGAAGAATGATACAGCAAGCAGGTCTTCTAATTGTAATAGTTGTTCTATTTCAGCTAGACATGGCTCGATGTTTCATGCATTGTAAGTGTTTGATTGAATGTTTAAGTTATTTGTGCTGTTTTCCAGCAATTAGTTATCGGAATTGTCTAATTTGTTGTCAATTTTTTTACCTTCTTTAGTCATGCCCGGAGGTATTTGTGTAAATGCATGTGTAGGTTGTAACTATAAAAAACTTGCTGGTTGGTTGTTCAATGCATGTGTAGGTTGTACCTATAAAAATCTTGCTGCTTGGTTTTTCTCTTCACCCTCGTTCGGTATGTTATTTGAAATTGTGCTTTCCTATACCTGGTTATAAACATTATGATGTTGCCTTACTCCATCTGGGTAGAAATTAGTTACGTATTTGACTTTTGACTTTAGTGTGAGCAAAACACAAGTCAGAAAAGAATATTGTCCTTTGGTTCCTAGGGTGAATGTGTGTTAACAAGCATGGAACCCAATATATGGTGGAAAAGAGTCAACACACACACTAGATCTTCTAAAAGTATTTGAAATACCAATGGATTGGATGCAAGAAACTGGATTTTAACCCAGCTACTTTCTTCGAATTCACATAGTGCTCGCCAATTCTTTGATATATGTTAAGGGAATAGAGAAATCAAAGTTGAAATGAATTAACTAGAATCTTCAGGAAAAAAAGGTAACTTTCTCTTTACTACTTCCCAGTTTCATTTCGTGTATACTACAACAGTTTCTAATTCATAAAGAATTTATATAGTATTATTTTGTAAGTTTTTTCTTTTCTTTTTTTTTTCTTTTTTTTTTGCATATTGGTATTGTACGTTGTCCTTAATGATTTTTTTTGTGCATATATCTTTCGTATATAGTGCCTACTATGTTTTCCTTCTTAGGTGTGCTTTTTCCGTTCAACGTTCATAAGCAAGAAATACAAGCAATGCTCACCGACATTTATCATCGTCTTTTGGTGAGACCATATGGGTTATTTTCCACAATTCAAGATTTTATTGGTGTCTCCATTGCATGGCCTTGTCCTTTCATCTCGGTATGTATTTATTAATTTTGTGATACGAATAATTTTAATAATCTGGGACTTAATGCTTATACATGGATGGTTTATTTGTAGGCAGCCCGTGAGGATTGAGGACACATGATGATTCAGGATTCTATGCTGCTTATTTCTTTTAATGCTTTTAATTTCTTTGTTAAATGTTACAAGACTTTTTGTTGGATAATGCTATAACTTATTTATGTTTAGTGTTTTTGTTATGAATATGCTTATTTAAAATATAATAAAGTTTTATTTCTTTCATTAATTGATGTTATATACAGTATATCATAAAATTATGTGTATCTGTTTAAAAAAACGTTGTATCATATGACTTGTTAGGACTTTGAAATTTTGTCCTATTAAACTTCTTAGAGAATTGTAAAAGTGTTCGAAAATGTTTTTCTTAGGACGCTATTTTATTTTTGTTGACATATTATGCGACCATAAAATTAATTTCATAATCTTATTTGAGATATTAGGACCCGTTTCTTGGTACTAAAGCTCCTATAATTTTACATCACAAGGGTCCTATAAATTAATTTTTAAGGACTTTTGTATGTATATTAAAAGATTAAAAGTAGGTAAACACATGTTAAAACATTGTAAAAGTGTCCTAATATGTTTTATTAAGAGTTTTTTTTTGGACATATTATGCGACCATAAAATTGGTTTCATAATCTTATTTGAGATATTAGGACGCTTTTTAAGTTGCATGACTTATTACGACCCCCTTACATGAAACACTTTTACCGTTTGTCCTATTAAATAAAAGGTCCTATAAAATAACATTTTAGGACGCTTTTGTGGGTACTAAAAACCCATTTTTGTTATAGTGTCTTCAAATTTGAATTTATCTAAATCAAACAACTCAGCAGGATTTGCTGGGATTTTTAAGGATAAAAGTTCATTGAACTTTACATTCAGAGTTTCTTCTATTGTCTTGGTCCTTGTGTTAAACACTTTGTAGGCCTTGGCAATAGAAGAATATCCCAGAAAATATTCACAATCTACTTTAGCTGCAAATTTTGAGATGGAATCTTTAAGATTTAAAATGAAATATGGGCAGCCAAAGATTTTGAAAAATGAGATTAGTGGTTTGATTTTGAACAAAATTTCATAAGCAGCCTTTTGATGTCTTGGGTTGATTAAAACTCTGTTTTGAACATAGCAAGCAGTGTTTACAGCGTCTGTCCAGAAAGACAGTGGCAAACCAGAATCTGCTAGCATGGTTCTTGTAGCTTCAATGAGAGTTCTATTTTTCCTCTCAACCACCCCATTTTGTTCTGGTGTTCTTGGAATGCTGTACTGCCTCACAATTCCTTTTGACACACAGAAGTCATCCAACTCCTTATTTTTAAACTCTATTCCATTATCACTTCTAAAGACTTTTATTGGCAAGTCATATTGTTTTTCAACTTTGGTGACAAAGTCCTTCAAGATACCTGCAGTCTCATCCTTAGAGTGTAAAAAGTAAGTCCATGTAAACCTAGAAAAATCATCAACTATGACAAGACAAAATCTCTTTCTTCTTAGACTCATGATTTTAACTGGGCCAAACAAATCCATGTGCAACAATTGTAGACATTGGCTTGTTTTGGACTCATCAATGGATTTGTAAGAGCTTTTATGTTGTTTCCCTTTTAAGCAGGAAACACAATCCTCATCACATTTATATTCTTTTGATGGAAGGCCTCTGACAAGGCTTTGTTTGGAGAGTGAGTTGATAGTTTGAAGGTTGGTGTGACCCAGTCTCCTATGCCACAATTCTGTCTCTTTTGTGGAGGCAGCAGAAAACAGACAGACATTTGCCATAGGATTGTCCTTCAACATATCAACCACATACACATTGCCACTCCTATGAGCAACAAGTTGTGCTTTGCTCTCAGCAATGATGGTATCAATCTTTTTCACCACATCTGGCCCAATAATCTTACAAGTTTTCTTAGTGAAGAATGAGCCATAACCTTTGTCACTCATTTGTGATACACTAAGAAGATTATCAATAAGATTAACATTTTCAAACTTGAGTTTCACAGCCTGAACAGTCCCTGAACCCAACACCTTACCTTTTGAGTCATTACCAAAGGATATATCACCCCCTCCATGAGCTAAGAAGTCCAGAAGAAGGGCTCTACATCCTGTCATGTGCCTGGAGCCTCCACTATCTACATACCAAAGGCTATCTAAGCAAGCAGAAGCTCCCTGCACATCAGTAATGGATCAGTTTTGGTGAGTGTCCAAAGCCAAGTTGGCTTTGGATGGGTCAACAGACTTTTCAGCCTCAAGCTTAGGAAGGTGATCAGTGGTTTGAACTAGTTTTTGAATCAAGTTCAACAACTGTTGCTGACCATTTGCCAGTGCTTGAATGTCAACACTTGGTGCAACAGATGTTTGATCACTTCCTGACAGATGATAGTAACCATAGGGATTTCTGTTCACTCTTGGTTTAGAAGGCCTCTTGGGTTCTTCATAAACATGTGATAGATTATAACAAGGTGGTTGTCCATATCCCCTTGGGTACTTGTTGGTGGGTGGAGCATCTGTTACTTGAACATCCCTGGAAGCAGATGTTTCTAAATTTTTGGTAACAGATGTTTGAACTGGAGTAAAAGTCTGTTTGGGCTTTCCTTTTGAAGTACTCACCACTTGATTTGTAAGAGTTTTAGCCTTGTACTCTTGTATTTTGACATCAAAAATTTTGAGATAAAGGCACTCTTTGGTTTTGTGATTCTTCCTACCACATATTGAGCGTGTGGTCTTAGAATCACACACACTTGTTCCTTTGTTGATATCATATGCTTTTAGAAGAAAACAGTTTTTAGTAACATGATTCTTCTTTTCACAGAAATCACAGAACAAGTGAACAGACTTTTCTTTCTTTTTCCCTTTTTTAGTCTTCTTTTCAACAGATGTTTGATCATCTGTTGGAAGGTCTATCAAGAGAATGACCTTTGCCTGTGGTACTTTCTTACCATCAGGGGTTTTGAAGTCAACTGGTTTGAAGTTTTCAAGAGTACCACACTCATCAGACCAAGTAGGTTTAAATTCATATTTTTCAAGTTCAGTGAATGATAAGGAACCTTCTGGTTTTTCAAGAACAATTTTCTTGCCATTAGGTTCAGAGATTTTAATCTCTTGACCCTTCAAATTAGTTCATACTACCTCAACTAACTTTTGATCTCTTTTGTCAGTGTTTTCAAAAGATGGAGCAGTGGTTTCAAAACCAAAACCAAACTTCACATGACTTTTGGTTTGTTTGTTGAGAAGCATCTCAAAACCTTTGCATGATTTCACCCATTTTTCACATTCAACTTGGGTGGCCTCGAGCTCCTTTTTACAACTATGATATTTAGTTATCATAGTTTGGAGCTGGTCTTTGGTTATAGTTGCCTCATGTTTTAAGTTGCTTATTTCAGATTCTTTTTCAGTCAATTTTGATTTTAACTCTTTAGAAAGTTTTTCAAATTGAACTTCACCATCTAAAACTTTCTTCCTAAGGTTTTCATTCACCTCTTTAATGTTAGCAAATGCTATTACACATTTATCTAGAACACAAATCTTTTAGGATTTGAGGAGATACCTTAGCAGCAACCATCAATGCACAATCACACTTGCACTCATAATCATCAAATGCACCCCAGGGATCTGAGAGATTCACAACCTCTTCTTCAGATTTTGTATCTGCAATTACTTCATCAACCATATCATCAATCACAACATCAGATTCAGTTACCACAACCTCAGATTCAATCTCTTCAACCATAGCCATGAAACAAAAATTTTCTGGTTCATTTTCAGCTTTGGCTACAAGAGCAAAATTCTCATCTGATAGCTCATCTGGTAGACTGCTCCAATCAACAAAGCCTTGTGTGAAGAAACTCTGTTGACTGGTCTCTGCAGGGGCAGAGGGTGGAACAACAGTCATTGGCACCTGTGCCTGAGCAACAGGTGTTTGCACATAGTGGATCTGAGGAACAGTGGTTTGGACAAACTGGACAGGAATAGTGTTTGAGGACTGTGCAAAATGAGCAGTGTTTTGCACATTTGGTCCAGGGGTATTATGGGAAACTTGATAAGTGTTGGTCTGTGGCCTTTGATTTGGATAGGTAATCATAAGTGTACCATGGTGACTCATACATTCCCTAGCAAAATGACCAAGTCTATGACATTTATAACACTTGATCTTTGATTTATCCAACCCCACTTTTGACCTGCCAATCAACCCTGGAAACCTTCTGCCAGTTTTCTTGTAAAAATTGTTAGTTCTTACACTGAGCAGAGCCAATTGGTGCATAATGTCCATATCTTCCAAATCATCAGGTTCAAAGTACTTTAAGTCATCATACTCAAAGGATATGTTATCAGATGCCTAGATATCACCACCACATGCTGTAAAAGCATAGTTTGGTGAATAAGAATCAGAGTTAAAACCTGAGTTAAAACCTGAAGTTATGTCAATGAAATGATCATAACTCTGATCCTTATTATTACCAGGCACCTCATCATGACCCAAAAGTGTTGTATTACCAAAAACATAATCATCAGACACTTTTCCAGAGTCTTGGAGCTTCTTTTTCTGGTTAAGCTCTCTCTCATAGGTCAAGAGCTTACCATGAAGCTAGGTCAGTGATAGGTCCTTAAATCCAATTGAGTTTCTCATAACTATAGCAATATTGTCCCATTTATCTGGTCGTGATCTTAAAAACCTATGGTTCAAAGTTGAATATGGGTAAGTTAGACCAACCACTTTTAGTTCACTAATGAGACAGTTAAACCTCTCAAATTGTTGAGTTAATGACTCTCCCTTTACATGACTGAATGTTTCATATTGTTGGTTAAGTATTTCACGGTTGTTTTCAATAACCTCTACAGTCCCACCAAATTGTTCTTTCAGTGCATCCCACAACTCCTTTGCACTGTTTGTGAGCGTTGGATTTTAGCTAAAACAGGATTATACGATCATACAAGTCACAAAACTAGGTGCGGAAACCCTAGTTCTGAACAAATTGATAAAACACAAATCACGACACAATCAAGATCATTTTCAATAACATTTCATAGATTAACTTCATTCAAAAAGCATATACAATCAGTTTATGTTAATCTAGAACACACAAATAATCTCTCAAAAACACCTCTGAACCTGATCTGAACCTGGACACAAATGACAACTCTCTTACATTATCAAAAACACAAAAACTATATATAGGCACTGCACATTCGCCCGTTTCAACTGGTCGAATGTGAGCTTTTTCCACCTTCGCCCACTTCAGGTGGTCGAATGTGTCTCTTAGTCAAGTCCAGTCTTCCTTCGCCCCTTTATCATCTACCTTCGCCCCATATCTATCTACCTTCGCCCATTCTATTCACCTTCGGCCATCACTAACATGTGTTAATTATGTATATCCAATCCTTAGTCGCAAAACGCATCAACAAACTCCCCCTCGACTATTGATTGGATAGTTTTCTTTGTTGGTCCATTGTCTTGTTCATCAACTTGATTCTGAGCTGTTTCTTCTGCTCAGAAGTCATTGGTGGCTCAAATGTTTTCTTCACAGGCTTAGACACATTGGCTATCTTCACAGTCTTGCCAAGTTTACCCTCCAAGTTGCTTCCTGCATTGATATCATACGCAAAACAAACTCCAACCACTTGCGTATACTTTCTCGCTTGAGCAAAGTCATTAGGATCATAGTAGATCGGATTGTAGAACAACATGATGATGTCTTCGAATGTGCAATTAATCAACCACATAGGATCAAATACATGAACATGCTTGTATTTATCCTTTCCATCTCTCAACACGATCACCGCTTCTGCCTTTCTCCAATCATAATACCAAAAGATGAAATCAGCACTAAAATGTTGTGGCATCGGCATCAACGGTATCTTTCTCATCACATTAGGTGCTTTGTAGATCAAAGTAACTCGCTTCATATTGGTTTGTGGATCAATATCCCTATGCACTTTTCTTCTGGGATATTGAGGCTTGAATCTGTTCCATCTCGTACGACTTTCCCAAACCAATTTATCAGCACACCAACCGACATGTGATCCATTTACTTCGGCACCTGACATTGGAAATCTGCATAAGTCTCTAACCGCCCAGTACGGTAGAGTAAGCAAGTCACAGAATATGTTGAAGTACAGAATTCCGGTTTCCCATTTTGCAGCAATACATTTCAGCCTGCCTAAGTAAGTCCACCCGAGAGCTCTGCCTTTGAACTTGGCATTATGAAATCGATAAAAGTTACCTTGAGCTTCAGGCTTTGGTCGGTTCTCATCCATTTCCTTCAATTTCTTCATATAATTCTTCAACTCATCAGACTGGTTAGAAGAATCTTTCTTTTCAGTACCAAATACCTTCTCAACAAACTCTTCACTCCTTTTCTTAGCTTTCTGTTTCGCTGACTTATTTGGTATCTCAGTGAAGTCAGGAAATACTTCGTTTTCATCATCTTGTCTGAAATATTGGGGAAACTCTTCATGAGTTATATCTTCTACCTCCACTTCATTGTTCTCTGGAGTCTGCATATCATCTGAATGACTTCCCATATCCTTTTCAGGAATATCAGGAATCGATTCATCCATCATAAACTCCTCAAACGTTTTCCCTACCCTCTGTGCAAGACCATCTAGTATTTCTTTCGCCACAGATGCAGGTAATTCCCCTTCTTCAAGATCTGGATCTTCATATTCCAACTCATATCTTAAGTCATCAGTCTGGAATATTTCAGCGAAGCATCCTGTGAACTCAATGGTCCACTCTCTCTTTTCCAACATATTCTTATACAGCTGTTTAGCATCATCAGACAAAGATCTCACCTTCTCGTTCCAGAAAATACTTTCATCCGAATCAACATTCTCACCTTTCTTCTTGGAACTTGATTCTCCAGTATCTTTCTTCTTCGGTGTTCTCTTCTCATAACTAAATCTAGAAGTATCATCTCCTCCATCATGATCACTTCCACTGCTAAACTCATCACCTTGCTTTTTCCCAGCACCTTCAGCACCATCATCATCATCATTATTGTCATCATCATCATCATTATCATCATCGCTTTTCTCCGATTCATCATTATCCTCATCATCATCTTCTTCTTTCTCAGATTCAGAATATTCATAATCGACTTTCTGTTCATCTTCTTCTTCATCTTCTTCACCCTCTTTCAACTGGGGTGCCCTGCTATAAAGCTCTTCAATCAAATTACTAAGGCGTTTGTTTTCCTTCTTTAGTTCTTTGTTATCTGCCTTAATCAATTTGATTTTGCTCTTGTTTCTTTCACATTTTCTTTCAAGCTTCTCATTCTTTGCTTCAATCATCTTAATCTTATCATTTATATCATCCTGATTAGATTTTGAAGCAACCACTATCTGAAGCATTTTCTCCTCATTCTGCTTGAACTTAGCAATCTCAGCTTGTTGAGCAACCAACATCTTCATCATGTCTTCCATCTTCTTATTTACTTGCTTCATGACATCGTCATCCACAGTCACTTTCTTCGACTTTGATCTGGATGGCTCAACTTCAATAACTTTCTCCTTCTGAGGCTTTCTAAACATATCGAGCACTTTATCCATATCGATATTGAATTGATCGATTGGTAAAGTCTCTGCCTCTTTCGCTTTCTTCTGCTTCTTGGCAACAGGTGAAGATAGCTTAGATGGTGTACCAGCATCAGGTAATCTCTTTCCCTTCAATAACTGAGCTAACTCTTTCTCCCTCAGTTCTTTTACACTTGATTTCTTGGCCATAGTCTTTTGCTTCTTTGTTTTTCTGGGCAAATTCACCACTACAGTATCTCCAACACTCAGTTCTGCTAGGTCAACACCTAGGCCCTCATCTTCAACCGATTTCTTTCTTCTCTCAGCTTCTTCTATCGACTGGTTCAAGGATTCAGACTCACCAACCATAGTGGCCTTACGTTTGGTGGTCCTTACATTCTCATCATCAGAATCCCACTGCTCATCAACCTCAGTCTCTTCTGAATCTATCGACTCTTCATCCACCAAACCCGATCCTTTCTTCGCCGTCGATTTCTTTCTAGCCACTTGTTGCTTAGTGCTTCCCTGATCCACAGCCTTTCCCTTGCCCTTCCCTTTGGCTCCAGGATTGACTACTTGTCGTTTCCGCTTAGTGCTTGAATCAACATACACTAAGGGATCATCATTGTCCGAGTCACTATCATCATGTCTTGCTTTGTTCTTGCCAGGATCAGTGTAATCCGGACGAGCCAAAGCACCAAATAATCTCCTGTTAGGTGGCTTTTCACTATCAGTCACACCTTTGTAACCCTTCATCCTCATCAAAGTTCTAATGTTCATATGATCTTGACCTAGGATCATAGTTGGATCCTTTTTCAGCATAGGATACTTGTAGTCAAAGATCATCATCAGAAATCTCGGATACAACATAAACTTCTTATTCTTCATTCCCTTCAGCATCTCCAGCATATGATCAAGAATCATCCCAGAAACATTAAATGGTTTGTTGAGTGTCAACGCAACCATTAATGAACTCAAACTCCTTCTCATGACGTCATAACCACCACTCACACATCCAAAAACATGAATAAGAACATGTGCAAAATACTTGTAATGCACTCCCAGTTTCCCCTTGTACATAGATCCGTCAGTGATTGGACCTTTGTATTTCATTCGTAAGAAGCACGCCTTCTGCTCTGTCCATGACAATTCCCTGGGATCTTCACTATCTTCAAACTTAATCTGTAAAGCTTCCCGAATATCAGCTTCAGTCAAGAACATATCCATATCCTGAATTTTGCTCTTGATGATCGTCTGATTCTCCCAGTAGTCATACTTCGCATTTTGATAAAAATCTTCAATGATGTCTTTGTATATGATGGTTGGTGTGGCTAAAGCATGAACAATCCTGCTCCTCTTCAGAAACTCTATAATCCCGGTAAACTCCGTATTCTTCTCAACATCTCCTAGATAAGCGCAACAGTTGTGCGATCTTTCAAACGGCCAACTGCTTGGAACAGACGTTTCAGCTTCTAGCACTGGTGTAATCTCAGCTGGAGTTTCCACATTGACTGCTGGTGTTTCAACGTTCTCGGGTTGATCAGCCATCTGCACATAAAAATCAATGAAACACGTCAAAATACAAAAACGACAAAATTATAAAAATTTTGGTCAAAATCATCTGCACATTCGCCCGTTTTGAACTGGTCGAATGTGAGTAAATCTGGTCGAATGAGAAAAATTATGGTCGAATATGAAAAAGTTCTGATTAAAAATCACATTCGTCCATTTTGTTGTACATTCGCCCAAACCAGTTTCACCTTCGCCCGGTTTTTGAACCGAAGGTGAAATGGTTTTCCCCAAAAATTTAAATTTTTGCCAAATTTGTTTTTAAACCATAAAAATGATTCAAATGTGTGCTAACAAGTCCGACTAACACTCGTTCATTACCAATTTTGACAATTAATCAGTTTTCATTGGTTTTAAAGTAGAATTAGGGTTGAAACATGTTCAAACAATCAAACTAACATCTAAATGTGTTAAAAACCTAATTCCTTCTACATTCTCCCCCTAAAACCTATGAGAACTGATCGGTAATCAAAAACAAGCATCAAAAATCAACATAAACCCAGAAAATTGAAACCCTAGGTCCTTCGCGTAAAATTATCAAATCTGATCTGATATGAAGTCCATTACCTGCAAATTTAGTCTTAAAATGATCAGTAATGGTCAGGGAACAAATCAATGAATCATAAGAATCACGAGCAACAAGGTCTGGTATTGAAGAAAATTTGAAAAATTTTGAATGATAAGGATCGAACCTGAAAGGCTTATTTATAAGCATCCACGTTCGCCCGTTTGTTGTGGACGAATGTGGGTTAAGTCCACATTCGCCCCAAGTGAATGGCACGAATGTAAAACCATGCCACCTTTGCCCCTTTTTAATGACCCGAAGGTGAAAATGTACCCGGAAGTAGAATTTATACCCGAAAGTGAAAAAGTCCACATTCGCCCATTTTCAAAACGGTCGAAGGTGATAATTTTTCCACATTCAACCCATTTAAGGGGCGAATGTGAAATGGAAAAATCTAAAAATTTCGCCAAATCACGAATTCGAATCCCGTTCAACATTTTTCAATCCGTTAAACTTCCAAAACTCAAATTTTCACTTTTTGAATGATACAAAGCCCAGATGGTGTTATCAAATCTCAGAAATTGACCATCAAGCATCCCCGGATATCAAAAATAAAGCAGAAATGCTAATCTTTTGGATTTTCTGAAATTTTTATCAAAACACACCTAAAATCTTTTTGGATTTTGTATCTTTTTGACAATAAAAGTAAAATGCGACAAAGTAAAATGCATCAAAGTAAATGAAAGCAGTAAACATTTTGTGATTTCCGGTAAGAGGATCATATCAGTTTTCTGAGAAATCTGAACACAGCGTTGATCTGTTTCAATATTATCATTAGAAACAATATGTGAAACGGCAATTGCTGATATTGTTGTCCACATAAGCTCACATGCAGACAATTACGCAATGCTTTAAAATGATACGTATTAGATGTATTAGACTAACACATTGTGGTTCCCACACACACGACATACTCCCGTATCAAGAAGTAATTTGCACAAAGACTCATTGTAAAGCGTGATTATGCTTTCGTCGTCTGTAATTGTACAAGATATAATGCATAGAGGTATAAAGGTCAGCAAATTAATGCAGCAAAGCAACATATGCACTATACCAGGTTGAGGACTGATATTAATCATGATTTGCATCAATGATCAATACGATATTATAGATAATCTTTGATCATCATATAACATGGAAAGTTCCTCAATTCGGTAACTTTAGGATTTGGCATAAAGCTCTTTTATAAAGACATCCTGTCTGATCTAGGTCCGTAATGACTTACAGCAGAAGATCAGAGAGGCTATCCCCAGACAACTAATAACTTAACGACCCTAAACCTCCGAGTTTTGTACAAACACCCTGTCAAACGAAATTACGGTACTAAGACCATATGCCCATGAGGTGTTCATCCACAAACGCGTAGTTTGTTATGTTTGTATCACTAATGCACGCAATATATAGTCTACGAAGCCTATCAGCATATCACACGTAATCAACATACGTCACATAAAACTATACAATTCTTTAGCCTGTGTCAGATCCCCACTGATGTACTATCATTTCCTCTTTTTCTCCAGGAAATCATTTTGGGTTTTTCTAATTTTTAGGTATTTTGAAAATTTTTCAATGTTTTTGGTTTTTCTGATAAAATGACTCCCCCTAAAATAAAGAACATATTTTTGAGTTTTTAATTTTTCTGAAAAGCAAAAACAAAAATTTGAAAGAAACAATCCACTTGAAAGCATCAACTTCTTTGAGGATTAAACAACCCCCTCGAAAGCATCAACTTCTTTGAGGATTATGATAGTAAAGAGAAATTCCCAATTAGCAAAAATTTAAAACTAAAACTAAAAACTAAAAATGATAAACCGAGGAGCCGATTAGTCCTGTTTTTCCTTTATATTGTTTACTTTCAAAAGATATTCAAAGCGGGATCTGTCAAAAGCTTTTGTAAACAAATCTGCACGTTGGTAGTCAGTATGGATTTTGACCATGTCAATCAATTCCTTAGTGTAACAATCACGGATAAAATGATATTTAATCCGGATATGTTTAGCTTTAGAATGATTTTCAGTATTTTTAGTTAATGCAATTGCGGCTTCATTGTCACAGTGTATAGGGGTTTTAAGAAACTGCAAACCGTAATCGACCATCTGTTGTTGGATCCAGAGCACTTGCGAACAGCAACTCGAGGCTGAAATGTACTCGGCTTCACATGTAGACAGTGCGACGGAAGTCTGTTTCTTGCATTGCCAGGTAATTAACCTGCTCCCTAAAAACTGGCAGCCGGCTGTTGTTGATTTGCTGTCTTTGTCACAGCCGCCCCAATCTGCATCACTAAAAGCAATAAAATCAAAATCATCATCATTAGGGTACCAAAGTCCTTTTGATGGACAACCCTTCAGATATCGAAGGATACGCTTGACCGCCGTCAGATGACTTTGTTTCGGCTTCGATTGATAGCGAGCACAGAGACACGTTGCATACATAATATCTGGTCGAGACGCTGTCAAATACATCAGAGATCCGATGATTGCTCTGTATGTAAATGGGTCTGTCAGCTCCCCCTTAGCGTCCACTCCAATCCCGTGATTGGGTTGAATCGGGGTATCCATCGGCTTAGAGTCCTCCATCTGGAATCGGCTAAAGATGTCGGCTACATATTTCGTCTGGTGAATGAAGATCCCGTCGGGTCTTTGATCCACCTGTAAGCCGAGGAAAAACTGCATTTCCCCCATAGCGCTCATTTCGAACTTTTCCTGCATAACAGTTTCAAATTCCCTGCACAAAAGTTCGTTAGTTGAACCAAATATAATATCATCAACGTAAATCTGTACTAGAAGCAAGTCATCTCCCGTCTTCTTCGTAAAGAGGGTACAATCGACGAGGCCACGCTTGAATCCTTTGGAGATGAGGTATGTACTTAGCTCCTCGTACCACTGTCTTGGAGCCTGGTGCAAACCATATAAAGCTTTGTTCAGCACGTAGACCTTGTCCCGGTGGATTGGGTCCTCAAAGCCTGGTGGCTGCCCGACATAAACCTCCTCCTTGACTTTCCCGTACAAAAATGCGCTCTTGACGTCCATTTGATAGACTTTGAATTTCTTATATGAAGCAAACGCAAGGAACATCCGAATAGCTTCAATTCGTGCTACTGGTGCGTAGATTTCGTTGTAATCAATTCCTTCGATTTGATGGAAACCCTGCACAACCAATCTGGCTTTGTTGCGAACAATAACTCCACGATCATCCTTTTTGCACTTAAACACCCACTTAGTGCCTATTTTCTTTCTTCCTGGCGGCAAATCTGTGAGCGTCCAGACTCCCAATTTCTGGAATTGCAATAACTCCTCCTGCATTGCCTCAACCCAAGCATCTTCATTCAAAGCGTCTTTGTATGTCCTTGGCTCTACCTGCGACACATAACATGCAAACGACCAATCATTTTGACTACCAGATTTCTGAATTTTGGCATACAATGCTAAAGCACCAAAACTCTCTGGTGAATTAACGCTTTTAAGCTGCCCTCTGGTCATCACTCCACTTCCAGGATCACCGATAATTTGCTCCAGCGGGTGAATACGATGAATCCGAGATTCCGGATTAACAGGTACAATCACTCCCGTCTGAGCAGTCAAATTCTCTACAGCATCCTGATCATGACCCGTGTTAGACGATGAAGCAACGTCTGGATTTGGAGTTGGGTTCACAGTTTGCTCTTCTAAGTCTTCTGCATGTTCAAGAACGGCTTCTTCAAATTGTTCATCATCAGATTCTGAAGTGTCTAATGAAGTTGAAGCTTCTTGAAACATCTCTTCTTCTTGTATAGGAGCACTGGTATCATTAGAAGCTGGTGGGGGGTTTACAGTGATTGGACGCATCAACGGTGAAGTCGCCGCGTTTTCACACTCGTAAAGTAATCTGATAACAGCTTCTTCAACCAAGCTATCTAGGTTGAATGATTCAAAGAAATCTTTGTAATCAAACATCCAATCAGGGCCCGTGCCTTGTAAATTTTGAGTGTATCGTTGAACTTCCACGTTAGCCCAATCCTCCACTTGACGAGTTCTCTTGTTGAATACCCGTTTGAGCGGGGTTGCATATCCAACAAAATATCCCTCCTCAGCTTTAGGACTAAACTTCTCGCTTGGATTCAACATCGTACATGGCGCCCCAAATGGTTCTAGATACTCTAAATTGGGCTTACGTCGGTGTAACAGTTCATAAGATGTTTTTCCAAACTTCTTCACTGTTAGAACCCGATTTAATGTATAATTTTCTGCATAAATCGCCTCATTCCAGAACATTACTGGAAGATTTGAGTCAGCGAGCATTGTTCGAGCCGCCTCAATCAGAGTCCTATTCTTTCTTTCAGCAACACCGTTCTGTTGCGGGGTATACGGAGCCGAATATTCATGATGTATCCCTTTGCTTTCACAAAGTTCATCCATCTTGGCGTTTTTGAACTCCGTCCCGTTGTCACACCTGATCCTTTTTATCTTCAAATTGTAGATATTCTCCAGTCGAGTGAACAGAACTTGTAAGTTGGTAAAGGTGTCGCTTTTGTTCTTCAAACACATCACCCATGAGAATCGTGAATAGTCATCAGTGACGACTAAACAATAAAGCTCTCCAAGATGACTTTTGCGCTTGACCGGTCCAAAAAGGTCCATGTGCAATCGCTCAAGCGGCATCTCAACAGAGTTAACTTTCTTCACTTTATGGGATTGTTTGTGTTGTTTGCCTTTCATGCAGCTTACACACTTGTCGTTAAGATGGAAATGTTTCACGTTTACTCCATCGACAAGTCCATTTCTCACTAACTGATTCATTTTCCTCAGATGAATGTGCCCCATTCTGCGGTGCCACATTATCGATTCTTTTTCGGTCGCCTTGGATAGAAAGCATGTTATCTGCCCCTGTGATGTCATCGCCTTGGACATATCAAGAATATAAAGATTTTTGACTCGAGGTGCCATCAACATAACCCACTCCTTTGGAATTTTGAAGCCCGGTTTGAGAATATAACAGGATTTGTCATCAAAATGCACAGAAAATTGTTTATCGCATATTTGACTAACGCTCAACAGATTATAGTCTATCTGCTTGACATAAGAAATCCGCTCGAAAGTCACAATCCCATTACTCACGCTTCCTTCCATCGTAATATATCCTCCTTTATTACCCGCGAACGCGACATATCCTCCATTAATATTTTTCACATCAAACAGCAATGCCAAATCCCCCGTCATGTGGCCTGAAGCTCCACTATCAACAATCCAGAGACTGCTAATAGGGCCAGCTGAAGCTCCCTGCACACAAAAAGTAAACATTTAGTTCTTTCGGGGGACCCAAGCCTGAGTCTTGGGCCTTTGAACATTTGATTTCAAAGAAACATCCTCAACAACTTTTTCAACAATTTTCTGTTTTGAATCAATCTTTTTCTGATTGTTCAAAACAGTTTCATTTTTCTCACTTACCTTCGAAGTAGAAGCTCCTGGAGTACCATTAGGTGTCCAAGATTGTTCAGACCTTTTGAGAATACGAATTTGAGATTTTGGTTTCTCAATAGGTTTCTGAACATTGTTACTAAAAGTAACTTTCTTGGCAACCTTATCTGAGTTAACAGACTTAGGTCCAACATTTGATTTGACAATTGGTTTTTGTGGAACCTTTTGTCTATCAGCTGTTGTGTTCACCACAGGTTTTCTCCAAGATTTTTCCATAGCTATCCGATTTCTGTGATCATATTGGAATGGACGGTTGTTCCTCATTTGAAAATTGTTTTGATTAAAAAATTGTTGTTGTTGAGGAACAGCCCGTCTATGTGGTGGAACATAATGATCAATCGGCTTTCTCATGGAATTCCTAACCTCAACTTCATGTCTTTTATGCCTTACATATGGACACTGAGCAAGTAAATGCCCGCGTTCTCCACATTTAAAGCATTTTCTATATTCCTCAAACACATAATGAGCATTTGGTGAAGCAAATGATCTAACAGGAAATTGATCATTATACTGTTGATTTCTTAAACTCTCAGGAAGTGGTCCTTTCGAGTAAGAAGGCTCATGAAAACCATTTGCTTTATCATTTGGTCTAATGAACTCAGTGACATGGATTTTTGGTTCTTGAGGAACTTCTGAAAACAGTTTCTTTAAGATTTCTGGCGGAATTTCATTGGTTCTCTCATGTTTTGGAAACCATATTGTGCTTTCTTGCCAGATTTTATCAAGTTTAGAATAGTTAACATTTTTGATCGGAAATTCCTCATCAGAAATGATCTTATCGGATCCTTCCATCCGATAAAACACCTTTACAGGTTTGTCACTTTGTTCATTCAACTCATTCAATTTGACAACATTCTTAACATCATTATCTTTCTTAACATCAATCTTTTCAGACTTTTTATCACGATTAGCATTTGCCATCGGATGAACATGATCAGATGGTGACACTGGTTCAGTAGTAATGATGTGATTTTCTTTTGGAATCTCACATTCTTTAACAGATTGATCACTACCAGTATCTTCATTTTCTGAGTCTGAATTATCACTCTCAGCATAAACACCCTCATTGTTCAAGCCCAAAATCGGTCTCACATCGGAATATGGATCACCAATACTCGAGGTATTAGGTTCCATTTCTGATGATGAGTCTGATTTTACCGAACTCTCCGGTATAACTTGGTGATAGTTATGGTTTTCAAAAAGAACCGGAGATGGTACAGACTTGTAATTGGTGGTGTTATCATCAATGATATGATCTACCACATAAGCAACATTCTTATAACTTTCCAACTTCTTGTTAACCTTTTCAGCAAAGCATTTTATGGCTGACATTTCCAACTTGGTGTTTTCAATTTCATTGATATAGTTGTTTATGGCCAATTGTTTCAATGACAAAGTATTTTTCAAGTCGGAAATGTCCTTTTTATAGCCATCCAATACTTTGTTAAAAGCATTCAACTCTTTGCGAGTAGATTGACTGTTCTGAATAGCACTATCTCGTAAAATTCGGAGTTGTTTATTCTCCTCAGTCAATCTATCACATGTTCCACAATATTTATCACTCATAACATCAGTGCTAGATTCAGAACTTACAGGTTTTGGCGGTTCAGTCATGGCCATCAACGCAAAATGAGCTTCCTTTCCAGTGAAAAACTTGGAGTAGTCAATCTTAGTGAAAGCATCATCAGCGATACACGACTTCCTCGTCATCAAAAAATCAGCTTCTGCCAGCAACTGGTCAATATCATCATCTAAAGAATCAACACTTGCCTCTGTGTCTGATTCGCTCTCAGAATCTGAATAAATTGATCTACACTCTTCGGGAACATCAGAAACTGAATCAATCACCATTCCAGAACTCTTTTCCTCAGCTTTAACCTCAACAGGTTCATTCTCCACTTCCATCTCAGTCTCAGAATCATCACTTTCACTCTCCTCAGTTTCTTTCTTCTCATCAACTGCCACCGACTCTTCCATATCAACCTGATAAGCAACACATGCCACATTCCCACCAGTAGTCACTTCCTCAACTCCTATTTGCATACCCGACCAGTCAAACCTCTCATCCTGTTGAGTCACCAAAGCTTGGTTCTGACTCGCATTCTGTTGAGTCTCATTAGGTGTAGTGATAGGTACAACTGTTCGGTTTGGGTAATTAGGAGATTGGTTTTGAATCTGGTTTTGAGTGTTTGGTTGTCTGTTTTGGTTGCTAAAGTTTCGGTTTTGGTAGTTGTTGTTATTTTGGTAAGAAACTTGGTTTTGTTGACGGTTCTGGTAATTTGCATTGAAAGGGTTTCGATTACCTTGTTTAGGTGGCTGGGTGCATTCCATTTTGAAGTGTCCTTTTTCTCCACAATTAAAACACGTAACCTTCTCCTTGTTGAATCCATAGGTTGTGTTGGGAGAAGTTGCCAAATCAGTCCTTCCTGTTTTCTCGATGAATTCTGTTGCTCTTCTCATTATACTCGCAAAAGCCCATTGAATGTCAATGAGTTCCATCTCTTCCTTGTCTATCTGTGCGTAGTCTTCGTTGGTTAAGTTGTTGTTCCCAATCTGACTAGCAACCAACCCATTGTAGGATGAAACCATTGCTGAGACTAATGCAATGTGTTGCTGAGCAACCTCCACAGTCACATTTCCCAAGTTAGATGTATCCAAAACCACCGGTTGTTGTTTATGTTGAGTAACATGGTTTACTGGTTGTTGTGTTTGGTTAGCAGTGTAAAAACTTGCTTGTTGCATTGGAGAGATCGGTGAAATGTAGGAATTATATTGTGGTGGTGTATATGATGGTTGTGAGTAGGAATTGTATTGTGGTGGTGTGTAGTTGGTGGTTGGTTTTGATGATTCCATGACATTAGAAATACATGCAACATGTGGTGCAACGCTTCCTAAGCTCGAGTTTCCAGCTGGAACTGAAGTCCCTCCAAAATACAAACTGGGATTCTGAGGAATTTGTGACCTTCTAGCTTTCCTCCTATCCTCCAACTCTTTGTTCTCCAGCTTTTCGATAAACTCTGAAATGGTCCAGAATTGATAAGCATCCTTCTCTCTGAGTACCTCCACATGTTGATCCCATTGTGGTGGTAAAGCATCTGCAAACTTATCCACCTGCTTAGTCATTGGAATCTGTACACCATAACTAGACAATTCAGACAACAAATGCATATATCTAGGAGTTAGTTCTTTCAAAGTTTCATTATTAATGAAAGAAAAATTCTCAAACTCTTTGACCAATTCCTCCATTCTCAGACTCCTGGTCTTCTCATTACCATCATGTTTCCTCTTCAGCTTATCCCAAAGCTGCTTTGATGTAGTACATGTTCCAAACTGATGCAACAGGTCACTTGTGATTGCCTGTGTCAGTTGGGAAAACGCCTTCTTCTCTACCACATATTTCTTCTTTTCGTCCTCAGTTAGGCTTTCCAAAGGAATCATCTCACCTGTATTCTCCAGAATTGGTGCTGTATATCCTTTAACAATCATGCTCCAAGCCTCTGCTCCTTCTACTCCCATGCCTTCCAAATGGATCTTGAACATGGTATGCCACTGATTATACTCTTGCATATCCATGAGCTTCGGTGGCCGAGTTCCACTTCCTGTAGACAAATCCTTAATCAAAGTAGAAATAGCATTAGTGGTTTGAGTATTTACCGCCGCTGCAGCTACTCCCCAGTAATCAGATTGTAGTGCCGGATGTGCTACACTTTGAGGCATCGTGCTCGTTGTTGTCATGTAGTTAAGTGGTTGTGAAAACTGTGTGTTCGTCTTTTGCGCTGCCACTGTCCATGGGTCCATCGTCTGCTGTTGTGGTTGTGTTGTAGCTGATCCCGAAGTAGTTTGAAAACGCCACATGATCTCAATCTGAAAATCTCAATACTTAGAAAAATTTTCAACAAAAAATCCTAGGTTCGCCCGAAAAACAGTAGGTTCGTCCAAACAATCCTATGTTCGTCCAAACTTTCACACTCTCGTCCCTTCTGGTTCTACTTTCGTCCAAACAGGAACAACCGAATGTAGTCTTGATCAGAATGTAAACACAGACTAACACTATTCCACTTTCGTCCAAAATAAGAACGGTCGAATGTGGAAATTCTACCCGAAAGTGAAAAGTTCAACAAGAAAATTCCAGGTTCGCCCAGAAACTACTCAGGTTCGCCCACTTTTTAACACTTTCGACCACTCAACTCAGATCAGGTTCCAGGTTCGCCCAAAACAGTCAGATCTCATTTTTGAAAAACGGTTATTGTTTGAAAAACGGTTATTCTGATCTCAGATTTTCAAAAGTTCATGGATTTGAATGATCTCAATCAGGTTATGTTTCGGAATTGATTTGGAACAACTTTAAGTCTTGGAAAACTTGAATTCGACCACAAATTCACCTTTAAATCGATCAAAAACTCTTAAAAACAATGTTTATGTAAAAACAGATGATTTTATGTCAAAAACATGTCCAAATCAGCTCTGATTTTATCAAATTTGTTGTTGTATGATCCTCTATGCTCTGATACCACTTTGTGAGCGTTGGATTTTAGCTAAAACAGGATTATACGATCATACAAGTCACAAAACTAGGTGCGGAAACCCTAGTTCTGAACAAATTGATAAAACACAAATCACGACACAATCAAGATCATTTTCAATAACATTTCATAGATTAACTTCATTCAAAAAGCATATACAATCAGTTTATGTTAATCTAGAACACACAAATAATCTCTCAAAAACACCTCTGAACCTGATCTGAACCTGGACACAAATGACAACTCTCTTCCATTATCAAAAACACAAAAACTATATATAGGCTCTGCACATTCGCCCGTTTCAACTGGTCGAATGTGAGCTTTTTCCACCTTCGCCCACTTCAGGTGGTCGAATGTGTCTCTTAGTCAAGTCCAGTCTTCCTTCGCCCCTTTATCATCTACCTTCGCCCCATATCTATCTACCTTCGCCCATTCTATTCACCTTCGGCCATCACTAACATGTGTTAATTATGTATATCCAATCCTTAGTCGCAAAACGCATCAACACTGTTACAGTTGTGAGCGCTGGATTTTATCTAAAACAGGATATTATGATCATACAAGTCACAAATCTAGGTGCGGAAACCCTAGATCTGAACAAATTGATAAGATGCTAATCACGACACAATCAAGATCATTTTCAACTTCATTTTCATAGATTAACTTTCAATTAATAAGCAATTACAACGTTTATGTTAATCTAGAATCACAAAGACACTTTCTCAAAACACTACTAAACCTGCACTGAACCTGGACACAAAATGATAACTCTCTTACATAATCAAAAACTCAAAACCTATATATAGCATCTGCACATTCGCCCCTTTCTATAGGTCGAATGTGAGAGTATTCCACATTCGCCCACTAAGAGTGGTCGAATGTGGTCTTCTGTCCACGTCCATTCTTCATTCGTCCAGTCAGCTTCTACCTTCGCCCAGTCTCGATTCACCTTCGCCCATATATACTACATTCGCCCATATCCATACACCTTTGGCTACCCACTAACATGTGTTAATCAATTATATCCAATCCTTAGTCGCAAAATGCATCAACAAACTCCCCCTCGACTATTGATTGGATAGTTTTCTTTGATAATCCATCGTCCTGTTCATCAGCTTGATTCTAAGCTGCTTCTTCTGCTCATCAGTCATAGGCGGCTCGAATGTTTTCTTCACAGGCTTTGATACATTGGCGATCTTCACAGTCTTGCCAAGTTTACCCTCCAAGTTGCTTCCTGCATTTATGTCATATGCAAAACAAACTCCCACAACTTGAGTGTACTTCCTCGCCTGAGCAAAGTCATTCGGTTCATAATAGATCGGATTAAAGAACAACATGATGATGTCTTCGAATGTGCAATTTATCAGCCACATAGGATCAAATACATGTACATGCTTGTATTTGTCCTTTCCATCCCTCAATACAATCACTGCTTCTGCCTTCCTCCAATCGTAATACCAGAATATGAAATCAGCACTGAAATGCTGTGGCATTGGCATCAATGGTATCTTTCTCATCACATTTGGTGCTTTATATATCAAAGTCACACGCTTCATGTTGGTTTGAGGATCAATATCCCTATGCTGTTTTCTTCTGGGATATTGAGGCTTAAACCTGTTCCATCTAGTGCGACTCTCCCAAACTAACTTGTCTGCGCACCAACCGACATGCGATCCGTTTACCTCGGCACCTGACATTGGAAATCTACATAAATCTCTCACCGCCCAATACGGTAGAGTAAGCAAATCACAGAATCTGTTGAAATACAGAATTCCGGTTTCCCATTTCGCTGCAATACACTTCAGTCTGCCAAGATAAGTCCACCCGAGAGCTCTGCCTTTGAACTTGGCATTATGAAAACGATAGAAGTTACCTTGAGCTTCAGGTTTAGGTCGGTTCTCATCCATCTCCTTCAACTTCTTCAGATAATTCTTCAACTCATCAGACTGGTTGGAAGAATCTTTCTTTTCATCACCAAACACCTTCTCAACAAACTCTTCGCTTCTTCTCTTCGCTTTCTGTTTCGCTGACTTGTTTGGTATCTCTGTGAAGTCAGGAAATACTTCGTTCTCATCTTCTTTTCTGAAATACTGAGGAAACTCCTCATGAGTAATATCTTCAATCTCAACCTCATTGTTTTCTGGAGTCTGTACATCATCAGAATGACTTCCCATATCCTTTTCAGGAATATCAGGAATCGATTCATCCATCATGAACTCCTCAAATGTCTTACCTACCCTCTGTGCGAGACCATCTAATATTTCTTTCGCCACAGATGCAGGTAGTTCCCCTTCTTCAAGATCTGGATCTTCATATTCCAGCTCGTATCTCAGATCATCAGTCTGGAATATTTCAGCGAAGCATCCAGTGAACTCAATGGTCCACTCTCTCTTCTCCAACATGTTCTTGTATATCAGTTTAGCATCATCCGAAAGAGATCTCACCTTTTCGTTCCAAAAGATACTTTCATCTACATTCTCACCTTTCTTCTTGGAACTAGATTCTCCAGTATCTTTCTTCTTCTGTGATTTTCTCTTCTCATAACTATACTTCGAAGTATCATCTCCTCCTTCATGATCACTTCCACTGCTCAACTCATCACCTTTCTTCTTCCCTGTACCCTCAGCACCATCATCATCATCATTGTTGTCATCATCATCATCATTGTTGTCATCATCACTTTTATCCGAACCATCATCATCCTCTTCATCCTCATCTTCATCATCTTCTTTTTCTGATTCAGAATACTCATAATCAACTTTCTGCTCATCTTCTTCTTCATCTTCCTCACCCTCTTTCAACTGGGGTGCTCTGCTATATAACTCTTCAATCAAACCACACAAGCGTTTGTTTTCCTTCTTCAACTCTTTGTTATCCGCCTTGATCAGTTTGATCTTGTTCTTGTTTCTATCACATCTCCTCTCAAGCTTCTCATTCTTAGCTTCTAACAACTGAATCTTTTCATTAATATCATCCTGATTCGCTTTTGAAGCAACTACAATCTGGAGCATCTTCTCCTCATTTTGCTTGAACTTAGTGATTTCAGCTTGTTGAGCAATCAGCATTTTCATCATATCCTCCATCTTCTTATTGACTTGTTTCATAACATCGTCATCAACAGTCATTTTCTTTGACTTTGATCTGGAGGGCTCAACTTCAACAGCTTTCTCCTTCTGAGGCTTTGTAAACATCTCGAGCACTTTATCCATATCGATATTAAACTGATCGATTGGTAAAGTCTCTGCCTCCTTTCCTTTCTTCTGCTTCTTAGCAACTGGTGAAGATAACTTGGAAGGTGTTCCAGCATCAGGCAATCTCTTACCCTTCAACAACTGAGCTAATTCTTTCTCTCTCAGTTCTTTCACACTAGACTTCTTCGCCATCGTCTTTTGTTTCTTTGACTTCTTAGGCAAATTCACAACTACAGTGTCACCAACACTTAGCTCAGCTAAATCAACTCCCAAACCTTCATCTTCAACTGATTTCCTTCTCCTCTCAGACTCTTCAATCGACTGATTCAATAATTCAGACTCACCAACCATAGTGGCCTTACGTTTGGTGGTCCTCACGTTCTCGTCATCAGAATCCCACTGTTCATCAACCTCAGTCTCTTCCGAATCCACAGACTCTTCATCCACCAAACCTGAACCTTTCTTCGCAGTCGATTTCTTTCTAGCAGCCTGTTGCTTTGTGCTTCCCTGATCAATAGCCTTTCCTTTGCCCTTCCCTTTGGCTCCAGGATTAACTACTTGACGCTTCCGCTTAGTGCTTGAATCAGCATACACTAAGGGATCGTCGTTGTCTGAGTCACTATCATCATGTCTAGCTTTGTTCTTGCCTGGATCAGTGTAATCCGGACGAGCCAAAGCGCCAAACAATCTCCTGTTGGGTGGTTTCTCATTATCAGCTACACCCTTATAACCTTTCATCCTCATCAAGGTTCTAATATTCATGTGATCCTGACCTAGAATCATTGTCGGATCCTTCTTCAGCATTGGATACTTGTAATCAAAGATCATCATTAGAAACCTTGGATACAACATAAACTTCTTGAACTTTATACCCTTCAGCATCTCCAACATGTGGTCAAGTATCATCCCAGACACATTAAATGGTTTGTTGAGTGTCAACGCAACCATTAATGAGCTCAAACTCTTCCTCATCACGTCATAACCACCACTAACACATCCAAAGACATGGATCAGAACATGTGCAAAGTACTTATACTGCACTCCCAGCTTCCCTTTATACATCGATCCGTCAGTGATAGGACCTTTGTATTTCATCCTTAAGAAGCACGCCTTTTGTTCTGTCCACGACAATTCCCTGGGATCCTCTCTATCTTCGAACTTAATCTGTAAAGCTTCCCGGATGTCGGCTTCAGTCAAGAACATATCTATCTCCTGAATCTTGCTCTTGATAATGGTTTGATTATCCCAGTAGTCATACTTAGCGTTCTGGTAGAAATCTTCTATTATGTCTTTGTAGATGATGGTTGGTGTAGCTAGAGCATGTACAATCCTACTCCTCTTCAGAAACTCAATAATGCCAGTAAATTCTGTGTTCTTCTCCACGTCTCCTAGATACGCGCAACAGTTGTGCGATCTTTCGAAAGACCAACTGCTCGGTGTAGATGTTTCAGCTGCGGGGACTGGATCTTGAACAGCTATCTCTGCAGGAGTCTCAACATTCACTGCTGGAGTGTCAATATTCTCTGGTTGTTCAGCCATCTGCACACAAAAATCAATAAAACGCGTCAAAACACAAAAACGACAAAAATATAAAATTTTGGTCAAAACTGATCTGCACATTCGCCCCTTTTGGATTGGCCGAATGTGAGATTTTGTGGTCGAAGGTGAAAATATCTGGACGAAAGTGAAAATGATTTTGACAAAAAATCACATTCGTCCGTTTTGTTATACCTTCGTCCACCCCATTCCACTTTCGCCCGGTGTAACCAACCGAAGGTGGAAAATTTTCCCCCAAAAATTTAAAATTTTGCCATTGAAGTATTTAACGTGTAATTTTGATTCTAATGAGTACTATCAGTGCCGACTAACACTTGTTTATAACCAATTTTATCAAAACATCAATTTACATCGGTTTTCAAATGGAATTAGGGTTCATCGAGTCCAATCGATCAAAACAGTCATCTAAACATGTTATTTTCCTAATTCCTTTCACCATCTCCCCCTAAAACCTATGTAAATTGATCGGCAATAAAAGTCATTCATCAATAAACATCAAAAATCCCCAGATTGAAAACCCTAGGTCCGGTTCATTAAACAGTCAAATTTGATCTGTTCTTTCGGCCATTACCTGCAATATGATGGTTAAAATGATCAGCAATCACAAGGGATTAAAATGCACAATCACAGAAAAACACAGCAACAAGGTCTTGTTATGAGAGAATTTTTGAAAAAAATTTCAGAATGAGAACTCGAATGTGACAGGTCTATTTATAAGGTGCCACCTTCGACCGGTTAGTATGGACGAATGTGGATAATAATCACATTCGCCCGTTTTAATGGCACGAATGTGAAAGTTGATACACCTTCGCCCCTAATGAAAGACACGAAAGTGAAACTGAATACCCGGAAGTGGAAATCACACCCGGAAGTGAATAATCACGTTCGCCCAAATCAAAAACGGTCGAACTTGATAGTTTTTCCACATTCTACCCAATTAAGGGGCGAATGTGAAATGGAAAAACTGAAAATTTCGCCAAATCACGTATTCGAATCCCGTTCAACATTTTTCAATCCGTTAAGCTTCCAAAATTCAAATTTTCACATTTTGAATGTCACAAAGTCCAGATGGTGTTATCAAATCTCAGAAATCGACCATCAAGCATCCCCGGATATCAAAAATAAAGCAGAAATGCAAATCTTTTGGATTTTCTGAAGTTTATATCAAAACACACCTAAAATCTTTTTGGATTTTGTAACTTTTTGACAATAAAAGTAAAATGCAACAAAATAAAATGCATTAAAGTAAATGAAAGCAGTAAACATTTTGTGATTTCCGGTAAGAGGATCATATCAGTTTTCTGAGAAATCTGAACACAGCGTTGATCTGGTTCAATATTATCATTAGAAACAATATGTGATACGGCAATTGCTGATATTGTTGTCCACATAAGCTCACATGCAGACAATTACGCAATGCTTTAAAATGATACGAATTAGATGTATTAGACTAACGCATTGTGGTTCCCACACACACGACATACTCCCGTATCAAGAAGTAATCTGCACAAAGACTCATTGTAAAGCGTGATTATGCTTTCGTCGTCTGTAATTGTACAAGATATAATGCATAGAGGTATACAGGTCAGCAAATTAATGCAGCAAAGTAACATATGCACCATACCAGGTTGAGGACTGATATTAATCATGATTTGCATCAATGATCAATACGATATTATAGATAATCTTTGATCATCATATAACATGGAAAGTTCCTCAATTCGGTAACTTTAGGTTTTGGCATAAAGCTCTTTTATAAAGACATCCTGTCTGATCTAGGTCCGTAATGACTTACAGCAGAAGATCAGATAGGCTATCCCCAGACAACTAATAACATAACGACCCTAAACCTCCGAGTTTTGTACAAACACCCTATCAAACGAAATTACGGTACTAAGACCATATGCCCATGAGGTGTTCATCCACAAACGCGTAGTTTGTTATGTTTGTATCACTAATGCACGCAATATAAAGTCTACGAAGCCTATCAGCATATCACACGTAATCAACAAACGTCTCATTAAAACCTATACAATTCTTTAGCCTGTGTCAAATCCCCACTGATGTACTATCATTTCCTCTTTTTATCCAGGAAATCATTTTGGGTTTTTCTAATTTTTAGGTATTTTTGAAAATTTTTCAATGTTTTTGGTTTTTCTGATAAAATGACTCCCCCTAAAATAAAGAACATATTTTTGGGTTTTTAATTTTTCTGAAAAACAAAACAAAACAAAATTTGAAAGAAACAATCCACTTGAAAGCATCAACTTCTTTGAGGATTAAACAACCCCCTCGAAAGCATCAACTTCTTTGAGGATTATGATAGTAAAGAAAAATTCCCAATTAGCAAAGAGAAATTCCCAATTAGCAAAAATTTAAAACTAAAACTAAAAACGAAAAATGATAAACCGAGGAGCCGATTAGTCCTGTTTTTCCTTTATATTGTTTACTTTCAAAAGATATTCAAAGCGGGATCTGTCAAAAGCTTTTGTAAACAAATCTGCACGTTGGTAGTCAGTATGGATTTTGACCATGTCAATCAATTCCTTAGCATAACAGTCACGGATAAAATGATATTTAATCCGGATATGTTTAGCTTTAGAATGATTTTCAGTATTTTTAGTTAAAGCAATTGCGGCTTCGTTGTCACAGTGAATAGGAGTTTTAAGAAACTGCAAACCGTAATCGACCATCTGTTGTTGGATCCAGAGCACTTGCGAACAGCAACTCGAGGCTGAAATGTACTCGGCTTCACATGTAGATAGAGCGACAGAAGTCTGTTTCTTGCATTGCCAGGTAATTAACCTGCTCCCTAAAAACTGGCAACCGGCTGTTGTTGATTTGCTGTCTTTGTCACAGCCGCCCCAATCTGCATCACTAAAAGCAATAAAATCAAAATCATCATCATTAGGGTACCAAAGTCCTTTTGATGGACAACCCTTCAGATATCGAAGGATACGCTTGACCGCCGTCAGATGACTTTGTTTCGGCTTCGATTGGTTACGCGCACAGAGACACGTTGCATACATAATATCTGGTCGAGACGCTGTCAAATACATCAGAGATCCGATGATTGCTCTGTATGTAAATGGATCTGTCAGCTCCCCCTTAGCGTCGACTCCAATCCCGTGATTGGGTTGTATCGGGGTATCCATCGGCTTAGAGTCCTCCATCTGGAATCGGCTCAAGATGTCGGCAACATATTTTGTCTGGTGAATGAAGATCCCGTCGGGTCTTTGATCCACCTGTAAGCCGAGGAAAAACTGCATTTCTCCCATAGCGCTCATTTCGAACTTCTCCTGCATAACAGTTTCAAATTCCCTGCACAAGAGTTCGTTAGTTGATCCAAATATAATATCATCAACGTAAATCTGTACAAGAAGCAAGTCATCTCCCGTCTTCTTCGTAAAGAGGGTACAATCGACGAGGCCGCGCTTGAATCCTTTGGAGATGAGGTATGTACTTAGCTCCTCGTACCACTGTCTTGGAGCCTGGTGCAAACCATATAAAGCTTTGTTCAGCACGTAGACCTTGTCCCGGTGGATTGGGTCCTCAAAGCCCGGTGGTTGCCCGACATAAACCTCCTCCTTGACTTTACCATACAGAAATGCGCTCTTGACGTCCATTTGATAGACTTTAAATTTCTTATACGAAGCAAACGCAAGGAACATCCGAATAGCTTCCATGCATGCTACTGGTGCATAGATTTCGTTGTAGTCAATTCCTTCAATCTGATGGAAACCCTGCACAACCAATCTGGCTTTGTTCCTTACAATAACTCCCCGATCATCCTTTTTGCACTTAAACACCCACTTAGTGCCGATTTTCTTTCGTCCCGGCGGCAAATCTGTGAGCGTCCAGACTCCCAATTTCTGGAATTGCAATAACTCTTCCTGCATTGCCTCAACCCAGGCATCTCCTTGCAAAGCGTCTTTGTATGTCCTTGGCTCTACTTGGGACACGTAACATGCAAACGACCAATCATTTTGGTCACCAGATTTCTGAATTTTGGCATATAATGCTAAAGCACCAAAACTCTCTGGCGTATTAACGCTTTTAAGCTGCCCTCTGGTCATCACTCCACTACCAGGATCACCGATTACTTGCTCCAGCGGGTGAATACGATGAATCCGAGATTCCGGATTAACAGGTACAATCACTCCCGTCTGAGCAGTCAAATTCTCTGTAGCATCCTGATCATTACCCGTGTTAGATGATGAAGCAACATCTGGATTTGGAGTTGGGTTCACAGTTTGCTCTTCTAAATCTTCAGCATTTTCAAGAACGGCTTCTTCAAATTGTTCATCTTCAGATTCTGAAGTATCTAATGAAGTTGAAGCTTCTTGAAATAATTCTTCTTCTTGTGTAGGAGCACTGGTATCACTAGAAGCTGGTGGGGGGTTTACGGTAATTGGACGCATCAACGGTGAAGTTGCCGCGTTTTCACATTCGTAAAGTAATCTGATCACAGCTTCTTCAACCAGGCTATCTAGATTGAATGATTCAAAGAAATCTTTGTAATCAAACATCCAATCAGGGCCCGTGCCTTGCAAATTTTGAGTGTAACGTTGAACTTCCACGTTAGCCCAATCCTCCACTTGACGAGTTCGCTTGTTGAATACCCGTTTGAGCGGGGTTGCATATCCAACAAAATATCCCTCTTCAGCTTTAGGACTAAACTTCTCGCTTGGATTCAACATCGTACATGGCGCCCCAAATGGTTCTAGATACTCTAAATTGGGCTTTCGTCGGTGTAACAGCTCATAAGATGTTTTTCCAAACTTCTTCACTGTCAAAACCCGATTTAATGTGTAGTTTGCTGCATAAATCGCCTTATTCCAGAACATTACTGGAAGATTTGAGTCAGCGAGCATTGTTCTTGCAGCCTCAATCAGAGTCCTATTCTTTCTTTCAGCAACACCGTTCTGTTGCGGGGTATACGGAGCTGAATATTCATGATGTATCCCTTTGCTTTCACAAAGTTCATCCATCTTTGCATTTTTAAACTCCGTCCCGTTGTCACTCCTGATCCTTTTGATCTTCAAGTTGTAGATATTCTCCAGCCGAGTGAACAGAACTTGTAAGTTTGTAAAGGTGTCGCTTTTGTTCTTCAAACACATCACCCATGAGAATCATGAATAGTCATCAGTGACGACTAAACAATAAAGCTCCCCAAGATGACTTTTGCGCTTGACTGGTCCAAAAAGGTCCATGTGCAATCGCTCAAGCGGCATCTCAACAGAGTTAACCTTCTTCACTTTATGGGATTGTCTGTGTTGTTTTCCTTTCATGCAGCTCACACACTTGTCGTTCAGATGGAAATGTTTCACGTTAACTCCATCGACAAGTCCATTTCTCACTAACTGATTCATCTTTCTCAAATGAATGTGCCCCATCCTGCGGTGCCACATTATAGATTCTTTTTCGGTCGCCTTGGAAAGAAAGCATGTTATCTGTCCCTGTGGTGTCATTGCCTTAGACATATCAAGAATGTAAAGATTGTTGACTCGAGGTGCCATCAACATAACCCACTCCTTTGGAATCTTGAAGCCCGGTTTGAGTATGTAGCAGGATTTGTCATCAAAATGCACAGAAAATTGTTTGTCGCATATTTGACTGACGCTCAACAAATTATAGTCTATCTGCTTGACATAAGATATCCGCTCGAAAGTCACAATCCCGTTACTCACGCTTCCTTCCATCGTTATATAACCTCCTTTATTTCCCGCGAACGCAACATATCCACCATTGATATTCTTTACATCAAACAGCAACGCCAAATCCCCCGTCATGTGGCCTGAAGCTCCACTATCAACAATCCAGAGACTGCTAATAGGGCCAACTGAAGCTCCCTGCGCACAAAAAGTAGACAATTAGTTCTTTCGGGGGACCCAAGCCTGAGTCTTGGGCCTTTGAACTTTGGCTTTCAAAGAATCATTCTCAATGACTTTCTCAACAACTTTCTGTTTTGAATCAATCGTTTTCTGATTTTTCAAAACAGATTCACTTTTATCACTCACCTTTGATGTAGAGGCTCCTGGAGAACCATTAGGTGTCCAAGATTGTTCAGACCTTTTGAGAATACGGATTTGAGATTTTGGTTTCTCAATAGGTTTCTGAACATTGTTACTGAAAGTAACTTTCTTAGCAACCTTATCTGAATGAACAGACTTAGGTCCAACATTTGACTTGACAATTGGTTTTTGTGGAACCTTTTGTCTATCAGTTGTTGTGTTCACCACTGGTTTTCTCCAAGTTTGTTCCATTGCAATCCGATTCCTCCGATCATAATGAAATGGACGGTTGTTCCTCATTTGAAAATTGTTTTGATTTTGAAAATGTTGTTGTTGAGGAACAGTCCGTCTATGCGGTGGAATATAATGATCAATCGGCTTTTTGATGGAATTCTTAACCTCAACTTCATGTCTCTTGTGCCTTACATATGGACACTGAGCAAGTAAATGCCCGCGTTCTCCACATTTAAAGCACTTTCTATATTCCTCAAACACATAATGAGCATTTGGTGAAGCAAATGATTTTACCGGAAATTGATCATTATATTGTTGATTTCTTAAACTCTCAGGAAGTGGTCCTTTCGAGTAAGAAGGTTCATGAAAACCATTTGCTTTATCATCAGGTCGAATGAACTCAGTGACATGTATTTTTGGCTCTTGAGGAGTTTCTGAAAACAGTTTCTTTAAGATTTCTGGTGGAATTTCATTGGTTCTTTCATGTTTTGGAAACCAAATTGTGCTTTCTTGCCAGATTTTATCAAGTTTAGAATAGTTAACGTTTTTAATCGGAAATTCCTCATCAGCAATGATTTTATCGGATCCTTCCATCCGATAAAATACCTTTACAGGTTTGTCACTGGTTTCATTCAGCTCATTCTTTTCAATCACATTCTTAACATCATTCTTAACATCAATCTTTTTCTTAACATCAAATTTTTTAGACTTCTTATCATGAATAGCTTTTGCCATCGGATGAATATGATCAGATGGTGACACTGGTTCGGTAGTAATGATGTGATTTTCTTTTGGAATCTCACATTCATTATCAGATTTATCACTACCAGTATCATCATTATCTGAATCTGAACTATCACTCTCAGCATAAACACCCTCACTGTTCAAGCCCAAAATCGGTCTCACATCTTCAGGATATGGTTTACCAATACTCGAGGTATTAGATTCCATATCTGATGATGAGTCTGATTTCACCGAACTCTCCGGTATAACTTGATGATAGTTATGGTTCTCAAAAAGAACCGGAGATGGTACAGACTTGTAGTTGGTGGTGTTATCATCAATGATATGATCCACGACATAAGCAACATTCTTATAGCTTTCTAACTTCTTGTTAACCTTTTCAGCAAAGCATTTAATGGCAGCCATTTCTAACTTGGTGTTTTCAATTTCATTGATGTAGTTATTTATGGCCAATTGTTTTAATGACAAAGTGGTTTTCAAGTCAGAAATGTCCTTTTTATAGCCATCTAATACTTTGTTAAAAGCATTTAACTCTTTGCGAGTAGATTGACAGTTTTGGATAGCACTATCACGTGAAATTCGGAGTTGTTTATTCTCCTCTGTCAACCTATCACAAGTCCCACAGTATTTATCACTCATGACATCAGTGCTAGATTCAGAACTTACAGGTTTTGGCGGTTCGGTCATGGCCATCAAAGCAAAATGAGCTTCCTTTCCAGTGAAAAACTTTGAGTAGTCGATCTTGGTGAAAGCATCATCAGCTATGCACGACTTCCTCGTCATCAAGAAATCAGCTTCTGCCAGCAACTGGTCAATATCATCATCCAAAGAATCAACACTTCCCTCTGTGTCTGATTCGCTCTCAGAATCTGAATAGACTGATTTACACTCCTCGGGAACATCAGAGACTGAATCAATTACCATCCCAGAACTCTTCTCCTCAGCCTTAACCTCTACAGGTTCACTCTCCACTTCCATCTCAGTCTCAGAATCATCACTCTCACTCTCCTCAGTTTCTTTCTTCTCATCAACTACCACCGACTCTTCCAGATCAACCTGATAAGCAACACAAGCTACATTCCCACCAGTAGTTACTTCTTCAACCCCTATTTGCATCCCCGACCAGTCAAACCTCTCATCCTGCTGAGTAACCAAAGCTTGGTTCTGATTCGCATTCTGTTGAGTCTCAGTAGGTGTAGTGATAGGTACAACTGTTCGGTTTGGGTGATTAGGAGATTGGTTTTGAATCTGGTTTTATGTGTTTGGTTGTCTGTTTTGGTTGTTAAAGTTTCGGTTTTGGTAGTTGTTATTGGTTTGGTAAGAAACTTGATTTTGTTGACGGTTCTGGTAGTTTGCATTGAAAGGGTTTCGGTTACCTTGTTTAGGTGGCTGGGTGCATTCCCGTTTGAAGTGTCCTTTCTCTCCACAATTAAAGCATGTAACCTTCTCCTTATTGAAACCATAGGTTGTGTTGGGAGAAGTTGCCAAGTCAGTCCTTCCAGTTTTCTCTATGAACTCTGTTGCTCTCCTCATTATACTCGCAAAAGCCCATTGAATGTCAATGAGTTCCATCTCTTCTTTATCGATCTGTGCGTAGTCTTCGTTGGTCAAGTTATTGTTCCCAATCTGACTAGCAACCAATCCATTGTAGGATGAAACCATTGCAGAGACTAATGCAATGTGTTGCTGAGCAACCTCCACAGTCACGTTTCCTAAGTTGGATGTATCCAAAACCACCGGTTGTTTATGTTGAGTAATTTGGGTTGATGGTTGTTGTGATTGGTTAGCAGTGTAAAAACTAGCTTGTTGCATTGGAGAGACTGGTGAAATGTAGGAAGTATATTGTGGTGGTGTGTATGATGGTTGTTGTGTGTAGGAATTGTATTGTGGTGGTGTATAGTTGGTGGTTTGTTTTGATGAATCCATGACGTTGGAAATACATGCAACATGTGGTGCAACGCTTCCAGAGCTCGAGTTTCCAGCTGAAACTGAAGTACCTCCAAAATACAGACTTGGATTCTGAGGAATCTGCGACCTCCTAGCTTTCCTCCTATCCTCCAGCTCTTTGTTCTCCAACTTCTCAATAAACTCTGAAATGGTCCAGAATTGATAAGCATCCTTCTCTCTAAGTACCTCCACATGCTGATCCCACTGTGGTGGCAAAGCATCTGCAAACTTATCAACCTGCTTGGTCATGGGAATCTGTACACCATAGCTAGACAATTCAGACAATAAATGCATATATCTTGGTGTTAGTTCTTTCAAAGTTTCATTGTTAATAAACGAAAAATTATCAAACTCCTTAACCAACTCCTCCATTCTCAAACTCCTGGTCTTTTCGTTACCATCATGCTTCCTCTTCAGCTTATCCCAAAGCTGCTTCGACGTTGTACATGTCCCAAACTGATGCAACAGGTCACTGGTGATCGCCTGTGTCAGTTGAGAGAACGCCTTCTTCTCCACCACGTATTTCTTCTTTTCATCCTCAGCCAAGCTCTCCAGAGGAATCAACTCACCGGTATTCTCCAGAATCGGTGCTGTGTATCCTTTGACGATCATACTCCATGCCTCAGCTCCTTCAACTCCCATGCCCTCCAGATGGATCTTGAACATGGTGTGCCACTGGTTGTACTCTTGCATATCCATGAGCTTAGGTGGCCGAGTTCCACTACCTGTAGACAAATCCTTAATCAAGGTAGAGATAGCGTTAGTGGTTTGAGTGTTTACCGCCGCTGCAGCTACTCCCCAGTAATCTGATTGTAATGCCGGATGTGCTACATTCTGAGGCATCGTGCTCGTTGTCGTCATGTAGTTCAGTGGTTGTGAGGACTGCGTGTTCATCTTTTGAGCTGCAACAGTCCATGAGTCCATTGTCTGCTGTTGTGGTTGTGTTGGTGCTGATCCCTGAGTAGTCTGATAACGCCACATGATCAAAATCTGAAAATCACAACACTTAGAAAAATTTTTCAGATAAAAATTTTAGGTTCGCCCAAAAATAATACGTTCGTCCAAAATTTTCTAGGTTCGTCCAATTCTGTCACACTCTCGTCCCTTTTCTCTCACTTTCGTCCAAACAGTGTCAACCGAAGGTGGAAATGACCAGAATGTAAACAAAGACTATCACAATTCCACTTTCGTCCGAAGCAAAAACGGTCGAATGTAAAGTAAAACGGACGAATGTAGAATATACCACCCGAATGTGAAAAATGTCAAACAAGTTTTCAAGTTCGTCCACTCACACTCTCAGGTTCGCCCACTTTTATGTCAGGTTCGCCCACAAACTCAGTCCAGGTTCCAGGTTCGCCCCATATCAGCAGATTTCACTTTTGAAAAACGGTTATTGTTTGAAAAACGGTTATTTTGATCTGAGATTTTCAAAAGTTCATGGATTTCAATGATCTCAATCAGGTTATGTTTCGGATTTGATTTGGAACAACTTTAAGTCTTGGAAAACTTGAATTTGACCACAAAATCACCTTTAAATCGATCAAAAACTATGTTTTATAAAAGTTTTTGTAAAAACAGATGATAATTTGTCTAAAACATGTCCAAATCAACTCTGATCTTATCGAATTTGTTGTTGTATGATCCTCTATGCTCTGATACCACTTTGTGAGCGCTGGATTTTATCTAAAACAGGATATTATGATCATACAAGTCACAAATCTAGGTGCGGAAACCCTAGATCTGAACAAATTGATAAGATGCTAATCACGACACAATCAAGATCATTTTCAACTTCATTTTCATAGATTAACTTTCAATTAATAAGCAATTACAACGTTTATGTTAATCTAGAATCACAAAGACACTTTCTCAAAACACTACTAAACCTGCACTGAACCTGGACACAAAATGATAACTCTCTTACATAATCAAAAACTCAAAACCTATATATAGCATCTGCACATTCGCCCCTTTCTATAGGTCGAATGTGAGAGTATTCCACATTCGCCCACTAAGAGTGGTCGAATGTGGTCTTCTGTCCACGTCCATTCTTCATTCGTCCAGTCAGCTTCTACCTTCGCCCAGTCTCGATTCACCTTCGCCCATATATACTACATTCGCCCATATCCATACACCTTTGGCTACCCACTAACATGTGTTAATCAATTATATCCAATCCTTAGTCGCAAAATGCATCAACAACAGTGTAACAGCCCAGCATATATATCATTGGGTAGAGCCATGGGCACAATACTGAAGGCCTTGGCATCTAACTCAATTTTCTGAAAATCCTGGTCGGAGTAGTTTTCAAGTTTCTTAGGGTCTTGAACCTTGGGATCTTCAGTACTCGGCACCATCGGAACATGTGGTCCGAAGATAACCGACTTCCAACACCCAGTGTTTTGTTGAGCTAGAACATGGCTCATCCGACGTTGCCAGATATTGTATTCAGATCTGACAAGCATCGGTGGCTTGTTGTTCGTGCCAGTGTTGTGTGGATCGTGATTGATTGAAGCCATTCTCTGATTGTTTCAAAAACCAAGTCTGTTTAAAAACGGTTGAAACGAAAATAAACTATTACTATATTTTCAATCCGACAAACAAACGATATCAATAATTGTGAGCTGGTCTGTTTATATTAAATTGATTGGTTAGATCGAATTTAATTGACCAAGCTTTAATACCAATTGTTAGGATCTGAGTTTGATTGTTTTGATTGTTTAAGTAATAAGAACAATGAATGAAATGAATTATAAATGGAAAGTGCAACGAAATGATAAACTATTAATCAAAACAAGAGAATAAATGTTTTTCAATCGAATGCTTTCATAAACTCAAATGATTACAATCAACTGTACAAGTACTCCCCCTCAGCCTGATCACTCAGTGATTGTTTGTCAAAAAGAATGTTTTGAGTGACCAATAGAACAGTACAAGCACTGTTCTATTTATAGACAAATCTAAGCCTCTGATTACCTAGGCTGACGTCACCTAAGACAGTGACCTCTAACAGAATAACAAACATAAAACATCTGTTGATTACAAACTACTGTTACATAAGAAAACTATGAAAGGTAAACAGCTGATAGGAAAACTCTGATGGTCTTGAATCATCTGTTGGAGCCTAAGTGTTGATGGCTCCAACAGACCTTTAGTCTTCAGTACTTTGGTCAGCAATTGTTCTTCATCAGACCTTTGGTCAGCAGTTGTTCTCTAGCAGTTGTTATCCATCAGTCCTTTGTAGCAGCAGTTGTCACAGCAGTTGTTTGGGTACAACAGATGTTAGGGTCAACAGTCTTTTGGGAGAAGTATCTTGTAAATGTTGTTTATTGCTAAGGATCAATTGAGTAGTATGTTTTGGCTTTCCAATCATCTGTTCTTCTCCAGGTTAGCAGACCCAACAGTTAAACATCAAGTCGATACAAGTTGGTGGTTATTATTTTGTTTTTTAAATTTTTTAAATTTTTTTACAATTATTATAATAAAAAAACCAATTCAAAACACCAAAAAATACCCCAAAATAAAACTTGGATTCGAGGCGCCTCGCTTTGGCCAAAGCAAGGCGCCTGGGGTCAAAAATCAACTTTAACTGACGCCTCGCTTTGGCCAAAGCGAGGCACTTTGGTGGGGTGGAAATAGAAGTAGGGGGTTTTATTATAACCACCCTTTAAAAACAGAATTAACCCGACTAAATCTATCATGCTTTTGGTTTTTATTCTCATGTAACACACCCCTCACAATTTTTCACTCCACTCGGTTTAATATATGGACTAGCATGTAATGAGCTAGTATTATTCACTCAAAACCAAACATGTAACTCTGTTATCATAGGCTTGTATAACAATCACACCTCAACTGTAGACAATGCACGTATCTAAAGGACTTACGGGTTTTGGGCTTAGGGTAAAGGTAGGAATAATTTGGCTAACAATTGGTTTAAAAACAAAGGTTTCAACACGCTTGAATGACCATCCTTATTCACAATACACACTAATCAAACAACTTTGGGCATATTTGACCCATAACACATACTTCTATTTTTTTTTTCCTTTTTTTTCTCTTTTTTTCATATATATATTTTTTAATTTTTCTTTTTTTTTTCACAACTTAAACATAACTCAATTACTTGAACAAAACACAAACACAATGAATGTCATCAATTTATTACACAAAGGTAAACAGGTTAATTTGGGTAATATTTTAGGTTTAATCAAATGAAAGGGTATAGGCTCAACATGGCTACTAAAGGTGATTTTAGATAAACATTTAAACACAAAACAAATAAAAGGTGTTAAACAAAAAAGGGAATCCTAAATCGCCTTTTTCATGTACGTTCATATCTAGTCTACAACCTCAGCATGTATCAAATCACACAAGTTCTGTAACATAAAAACATTTGGTCTACTCTCAACAAATGAAAATGTATATAAATCAATATATCTACTAATAGGCTCAAGATCTCACAAAAGTGGAGAAATGGGTTACCGATGTGTGCATGTATTTATTGCCAATAGCTTGTTAAACCTAGTCAGGCAATTCTAAACATTTTCTTAAAAACACTTGCTGAAACTGTTCACATTACTTTTCCACAAATTAGACCATGACTAAGGATCTACTGCCAAAACAATCAAGAAACGACCGTTATGTACTGAAAGAGCTGCTTTATGTCTGATTAGAATGCTTTTTAGGAATAATTTTCAAGACATTTTAAATTTTCAACATTTTTTTTATTTTTTTAGAGACTCAAAAATAAATAAAAATGAAATTTCCTCACCCCAAACTTGAACGACACATTGTCCTCAATGTGAGCTAGGAATAAAATAAAGCAGAAATAAAAAATAAAATACAACAATAAAAGGAACATACTCCCCTAGATAAGCAATACGTGTATGAGTTCGTTCAATTCCTTCCAATGTCGGCTGTATAGCATTTCATTCGCAGCCTATAAACAAACCTGAAACAAATAAACAAGAAAGAATGGAGATTGAGAACGGGCAGGCTAATCTATTCTTGGAGTTCAAACATAACAAGCAATCCCATGACTCCAACAAAAAATAAAACTAACTCAAACACACTCGAAAAAAAAAAACAAATAAATATACAAAAAATATACAACAATCATACCTGATGGTTTATTCATGGTGGTCTCAAAGAGCATTTTCCTACTGAATTTCCAACATAGGCTCGGTAATTAACATGTCAGTTCCGTACTTGATGCTTCATGCTCGACTCGTCTATAAAGTAAGTGTGGGTCCACTTCTTAATAATTTGCCTTATGTCTTGTATTACTAGCTTCTTAATCTTTGACCTCAAACTTCCATCCTCAACTTTGTTTGTTGGATTAATCAAAATAAGCAAAGGGTCGAGATAAACTTGGATTACACCAGTCGCTAAATCCTCAAAAGGTGCTAAGTCTTCATGTGAATTTAAACATATAATTTCAAGTTTAGAAAGACTTTTACCCTCTTCTTTTTCTTCTTCATCAACTACAAGTGATACTTCTTGTGTTTCTTCAACAAATACAGGAATGGATGTTGTGTTATCCCTTACAACCTTCCATGTTGCAATTTGTTCATCTGTTTGGTTCAATTGTTGGACTATAGCCTCATGTCTCAACTTACTCTCCTGCATCATCTTCTTGATCAAATCCATGATTTCATTCAATTTAGAATTTTGGTGATTATAATCTTCATGGTAGATTGAGAATGACATCCTCTTAGGTTCATAATTATCACAATCCCAATTCGGCTCATAGTTGTAGTTGATATTTGACTGATAGTATCCCTGATATGTGTGACCCGACTTCAATTTTTCTTTCCAAAACATTGTATCTTTCCAAAACACTGGGCAATCCTCATATATCTGAATTTTCCCGCAACACGTGCATCATTGATAAGATCCATCCATGATCCAAAGACTTCACTTCCTGCACAAACTAAAATACTCGGGTAAAAGCGAACAAATGGAATAAAAAAAATAAAAAAAACAAAAAATATTAATTCTCTCTTTTTTTTTATTTGAAAGCAAACAAAGATAAATCAAACAAAACCTACAACACTAAGCGTACTAGCTCCCCGGCAACGACGCCATTTTGATGACATGTCGTTAGGGTCATGCAAAAACCTAAATAAGCTAGGTAGATACGGTAAGTCAGGTATCGAATCCACGAGAAGCATGTGGTTAGTATTGCACCTTTTGTTTGATTATTTAAACTAAAATAACTAAACTAGATTAAACTGATTTTGGATTTGACTGATTCACTAAAACAACTAAAAAGCTTAGATTAGGTTCAAAAACAATATACGAGAAAGATGATCAATCTCCAGGTTTTAGGTTTAAGATTCCACACAAACTTGTTTAATTAGTTGGAAACCACATAGACATGGTCTTGTATATAGCTTAATCAAAGTGATAATTAAACACAAGCTTTGAATAATAACTTGTACAATCTAATTACCAAATCATAAATGCCAAATACCCTCCTAATTACCAAACTGCTCACGGTGCAAGAAAACCGAATGCAAATGGCAATAGATAAATATTTAAAACATAAACGACTTGTTTAAATCAAATAACCCATAAGTGTTCTCAAAGCGTCAATAAGAAAACAATCCAAAAACCTAAATCAAACAAAGTTTTGTGTTTAACCTAAGCAAACCATACACCCGGAGACGATCACATGATTAGCTGCGCTGTATTTTAATGTTGATTCTCTTCTTAATTAGGGTGCAGCTCCAAGGCTGCTGCCTTCTTGCGTGCGTCCTCTCGTCAGCCGTCAAAAGTCCTTTTAGAATTTTCGAAAACCTCCTTTTCTATTGACCTCCACCTAGAGGTGCACAAAATACCCGAACCCGAACTCGAACTTGAAAAATACCCGAACGCAAGTATTTTAAAACCCGGGTTTAAAACCGAACCCGGTTATTATAATATGCGGTTTATTTATATTTCTCAACCCCGAGACATTTACCGGGTATAATCTAGATTTTCATAAAACAAATATTGCTTGATTTATCTTCGAAGCAAACTTCCTAGATTGTGGTTATTTATGAATCTCTTGGATCCAGCTATGTAGAGATCAGATACTATTACCAAGTGGATCGATTCATATATATTTTTTATAAAAACTAGAAGTAATAAATAGGATTCGATCCCAACTACACATAAATCATAAAGAAACAACTGTACATTGTCAGAAAAATCACATTTGAAAAATAAAAACAAAAAAAACCCTCATCAAGCAATCCCACTGTACACTCTGCGTTCTTGAAATCAAATCAAAAACATTAAAAATAAAAAGATCCTCCACCCACCCACCCAACTTGTATGTAAAACAATAATAATAATAATAATATCATTCTCCGTCATGTCTAAGCTCCTTCCGGAGCTTCCTAGAAAAGGGCTGGCAAGCATCCACACTCAAGTCCACCGCTGCAGCCAAAGCCATAAACGCTGCCGCATCCTCCGTGCAAGTCACGTGCTGTACCCCTATCTCCACCTCTGGTTTGCTGCAACTTCCTCCTCCCCCTACCTTTGAAGACATCACAAACCCTTGGTATAGCATATTCGCCCACGTGTCTGACCCGGAGTCAAAACTCCCACTTGGTGTTGTCATCGGTGAACCCGCGTTGTTTCCAATATCTATAACAAACTTCCCTCCGTGTTTACAGCTGATTACTGAGCTGGATAAAGTCATCGCCTCTGGTAACAGCTCGAACCGGAACCCGATTTCTGCGCCTTTGGCTTCCCTCCATGCCTCCAACCGGCCCCACGGCTTCCATGTGTTGTGACCCGGTCTGAGTATTAACCAACCCCCTGGGTTGGACTTTTTGACCACGTCTGACCCGTGTGAAGGCACAAAAGGTGTAACCATCGAAGCCATGGCTACTGGTGACCCGGACAGATCGTGGATTGTAACCGACCATCCTTTCCGCTCTTTTTCTTTGTTTCTGAAACTGAATTTGCATGTAAAAACCGCCTGACGTACGTTTCCGTTGACTTGAAAAACTTGTGGGCTGCACTCCGGTTCGCCGTCGAACTCGAATACAAATCTCGGGTCGGGTTCAACCCAGACGTTTAAATGCAACTGAGCCGGTTTCTTATCATTCATCTCCACCCATCCGTTCTTAAGCACCATACATTGATATATATTATTACCATCGTTTGATACTTTTAAGTCTAAAGCAACAATCACAACCCCGAGAAGCTTACCAGATCCGAAGCCGCAAATCGGGTTTGCTTTCCGAGCCGAATAAACTTGGATCTTTAAAGAGTTGGATTTGTCGATGGCTTTTTGGAAGTCTGATTTGTTGAAGGTGAAGGAGGCCTGGACCTGATCGGTGATATCTGTGGAGTCATCAGCAGAATAGGTGAGATCAGCGATTTGGGTTGGTAAGTTGTTGAGTTTAATCTTGCAGTAGCAACTGGAATTGGAGGGTAGAGGAATATTATTGGAAGCCCTTAGAGCTAAACTTCCGACTAGGAGGCGCACGAAAGGACATGGATCCATAACTCCTTCCTTGTGTTGTATATTAATATTAATAATAATTCGATCTCTTTCTTGTAGAGAGAGGAGAGGACTGGAGAAAGCCAAGTGGTATGTTATATATATGGTTTAAGTTTATTAATGTAATACATATTCATATAATGGAAGAGATGGAACAGCTGGAAATTGCGGGGAAATATAAATATAAATAAAAATAGAATGCATGGAGATGCGTGCAGGAGTGGGCTGGGTGCACGTATGCAACCACATATGCCAGCGATTTCATCGAATCTTTTTATTTATATATCTATCCAATTAATATAATTTATTCATTCCAGCTTCAGCTTTCAGGTTACATGAATATATAATATAAACGTACTATTTTGTGTTTATTGTCCTATGTATCGAAGTTGTCAACCAACTTATGTTGTTTTAATCATACGTACACAAGCAAACTTACATATGTGGGTGGTTTTTCTTGTCAAAAACATGATATCTAAAGACATCACAGATTATTATTACCAAAACTTAATGATTCAAAACAAATACAATACACAAACGCATAAAATACAAAGAAATAACCGTATCACCTATATCACAGACTCAATGATTCACTTAATCAATCAACACAATCTAGAACAATGTTTCACACCCTAAGACACAAGAATTAGAATTGAAACCAAGATGGTTTCAGTACAAACAACAATCTTAGCTGAAACCCTAAATCAAACGAATAATCTGGAAGGTGAGAGACAAGATAGAGTTGTGTAAAAGTTAAAGTGTTTCGAATAAAACAACCACGAGAAAGAACAGGCATATATATGCCTGACACGATTCGTGAGAAGACAGGTCACAACCATCCAAACACTAGAGAGGAGATCTCACCATTGAGAGAAAGCACAACTCAAATGGCTGAGAATGTGTAATATATCCGGGGCAAACATCACAAGCCCTACAAGCAGAAGGAGTCCATTAGCCAATCAAGAGCCCAACACCTTCCTAAGCCCAACAGCTACAAGCCCAACCTACAAATACTTATGCAACATGTTCAAGCCCAAGTTATATAAAATAAATTTCATAAAAAACTTTTGTTTTATGAAAAACCTTTTAGTTAAACCTGAAAATCAACAAAAATCAATGTGATTTTTTAACCCCCCCCCCCCCCCACCCCTCAGTTTTAACATTTAAAAAGATCAAACATAGCCAAGGAATCACACAAATGTTTGTGTTGTCCTAGATTTAGACCCTTAGTAAAGATATCAGCAATTTGGTCTATAGATTTTATGTTTCTTGTCTTAATCAAACCTTTTGAAACAAGATCCCTTAGAAAGAAAAGATCTAACTTAAAATGCTTGGTTTTTTCAAAGAAAACAGTATTAAAAGTAATAGCCAAAGCAGCTGAGCTATCACAGTGCAACAAAACTGGTAACTTAACCTGAATGTCTAACTCAGACAACAGACTTATGATCCACATGACTTCACAAGCTGCAGAACACATAGACCTGTACTCTGCTTCAGCAGATGATATGGAAACAGTGGATTGTTTCTTGCCTTTCCAAGAAACCAATGACCCACCTAGAAATACACAATATCCAGTAACAGATTTTCTAGTGTTAGGACCTTAGCCCAGTCTGAATCAGAATATACTACAAGATCAAAGTTGTCTGACCTATTGAACGTTATACCCTTTCCAGGAGCCCCCTTCAGATATCTTAACAATCTCATAGCAATCTTTAAATTGTAAGGACCAAAGAATTTATATACATACATAACCAAGTACTTAAATACCAACCATTATCCTTTACAACTAGTTCAAAATCTGAAACATAGTTTGGAAAGTTGTCATGGGGATCTATCCCAATGTGTAACAAAACATCAACCAAAAACATTTTTAAGTTATTAAGACATTGTTAACAAAATAGATCCTAGGACTTTAACCATGACACCTAACCCAACAAAACGTGTGTGCATTCCCAATCCGATCCGCGACTTGATCTTCAAGCATGCACCTTACCTAGTGCACAATACAACCAAAAGTGAGTTAATTATGTATTCTACCAAGGATTATTCCATTATGGTTATTCACCATTATGAAACATCATGCATATTCCCATTTGACTTATTAAAGTCTTTCCACCCTTTTTGACCCATTAAGGTCTTTCCAACCATTTGACCCATTTAGGCCACTCCATTCATTCCACACAACATCAATTCTTGACCCATTAAGGTCTTTCCAACCATTTGACCCATTATGGTCATATTACATCATTCTAGTTGGTTTCCATCTTTGACCCATTAAGATCTTTCCACCCCTTTGACCCATGATGGTCATTCTATTCTTCCTATATAATTTCCATTCTTGACCCACTAAGGTCTTTCCAACATAATTTTCACCTTTGACATTCAAGTGGATCGATTTCCCCATTGAACACTGTTGGATTACAAGCCATGAAATTATGGTATGTACATATTTTAATATTCTTTGAACCGGACGACAGTTCTTCAATCAACCTTTTCAATTCTTCATGTTTGCTAGTCATCATGCCTTCTACCACCCCCAAGATATTACTTTCCACTTCTTGTATTATCTTAGGGAGGTTTACCTTTATGGCCTCCCCCACTTCTATAGCTACCATTTCTTTTTCTTCATCTTGCTGGGCACGATCCCAGGACGAGTTATCACCTTCATCCGTCATAATTCTGAAACAAACTTTAAGTATTACCCACACACAATAGCATTCCAACCATAAAAGTTCAACAATTCCACTTATCATATTCTTGGTCTTTACGACCTTAACTTCCTTCTAATATAGTGTACATCACTTGGGTTTTAATTCCATATTTCACATGTTTCATACCTTCATTATATTCCCACATAATGGTACCTAATAACTCATGTAGGAAAGAAGGGAAATTTTTTTTCTCAGGGTCCACCGTAAGTTACGGTGGCTACCGTAACTTACGGTAGCCCCTGATGCTCAAAGTCCCACCGTAAGGCAGTTGGAACCCACCGTAGCTTTTCTGATGGCTACCATAACTTACAGTAGCCACCGTAAGTTACGGTAGCTCCTGCATTTTTTTTTTCCATTTTGCAGCCCAATTTCTTCCTTTCCACCTTACATTTTTTTTAGCCCATTTAAAGTCAAAAATTTCCAACACCTTAAGTGCTCATCTATTAACCTTACAACGCACAATTCCCAAACAAACCTTGATCAAGTCTCGGATCGAATGCACGGCCCTACGAGCTTCCGATTTGAGTTCAAGTATCTAACGTGCTTGATTCACACAAACCTTGGCTCTGATACCAACTTGTAAGGACCGATTTTTTTTATATATATACATACACAACCAAGTACTTAAATACCAACCATTATCCTTTTTACAACTAGCTCAAAATTCGAAACATAGTTTGGAAAGTTGTCATGGGGATCTATCCCAATGTGTAACAAAACATCAACCAAAAACATTTTTAAGTTATTAAGACATTGTTAACAAAATAAATCCTAGGACTTTAACCATGACACCTAACCCAACAAAACGCGTGTGCACTCCCAATCCGATCCACGACCTGATCTTCAAGCATGCACCTTACCTAGTGCACAATGCAACCAAAAGTGAGTTAATTATGTATTCTACCAAGGATTATTCCATTATGGTTATTCACCATTATGAAACATCATACATACTCCCATTTGACTTATTAAAGTCTTTCCACCCTTTTTGACCCATTAAGGTCTTTCCAACCATTTGACCCATTTAGGCCACTCCATTCATTCCACATAACATCAATTCTTGACCCATTAAGGTCTTTCCAACCATTTGACCCATTATGGTCATATTACATCATTCTACTTGGTTTCCATCTTTGACCCATTAAGGTCTTTCCACCCCTTTGACCCATGATGGTCATTCTATTCTTCCTACATAATTTTCATTCTTGACCCATTAAGGTCTTTCCAACATTTTTTGACCCATTAAGGTCTTTTGACCCATTATGGTCATTCTACATACTGCATAACCCAACTAGCTTAAGTCATTTAACCAAGCACAATGATATACACCAAAGAGACTAGTTACAAGTCAAGACCAACTCACCTTTCTCTTGCGTGTCGTGTCCTCCTTGTTTGCTTGATCCTTCCGTCTTAATACCTACATTTGATGAACTCATAGGTTAGAACTCATGAACTCATCTTTTCGTCAATTAAATTCTAGCCATAACTTATTGATGGCTCCACACATTTGCTAATCCATTTTCAATTAATCCGCATAATATTGAACATGATGCTTTTCTATTCATTCATTTAGGCATTTCAACATACACTTGGTGTGCATAAATTTTATTTAACATTCATATGCCAAATTATGGACACACAACCCTCCCCCTATCAACATTATACATTTTTACTATCATTATAACTAGCAAAATCACAACATAAAATTTCATCTTTAATAAGCTATAGCCTTGTTTGACTTACAGAAAGTCAAACATGGACTCCTTATAAAAACTCATCTTCACATACTCACATTTTCATACAATTTACCTCCAATTAACAACAATCATAGATGCAATTTAGTACATTTCTCAATTTAACATGCTACTTCCAATTTCTAAGCTAGATTAACAAGAATCATACATTACTACCATTATCCAAGAATTCCATCAACATAAAACAACCACTATAACCATCCTACAACTCACCTTGTATTTATTATGACCTAAGGACTTGAAATCCCTTCACATGCACGTCCAATAACTGATTAATGCTTGGTTTTGGGTCTGATTAGAGAGCTTTGGGGTTGGGGTGGTTTTCTCCTTCTCTAAGATCGTGAACTCCTTCCAAGAGTTTGTTTTGTTTTGTTTTCCCAACCTTCCCCACTCCAACCCTTAAACATAATATTATCCCAATTCAACCCCTCCCCTTTGGTTACTAGTCATTTTAGGTTATAACTCAAGTTATTAGCTAATTAGCCTCTTTATTTATTCAACATTAACAATTTAGTCTATTTATTTATGTACATGTTTACCCACTGCCCCCTACTAGTATTACTTTAAATTTTGGGGTGTTACATAAATGATCCTTAGTGGTTTATGCATATGTTGACTAAGATAATGAACTGCATATGATATAACTGGCCTGGTATGTGAAAGGTAAATTAATTTACCTATCAACTTCTGGTATCCAGTTTTATTGCTTAAAACAGATGCATGTTCATTACATATAGAAGTTAAGACATGATTGGGCTATAAGGGGTTAGAAACAGGTTTGCATCCAAGCATGCCATACTCTGTTAATAGGTCAAGGCAATATTTCCTTTGAGATAAGCAAAGGCTTGTATCATAGGACACAACCTCTATCCCTAGGAAGTATTTCAACTCACCCAAGTCTTTAATCTTAAAGGATTGTTTAAGACTTTCTTTAGTGTTTTCTATGTCCTTAACACTAGACCAAGTTAACACAATATCATCCACATAAACAAGTAACACAGTCACAAAAGAATCACACATTTTTATAAACAAAGAATAATCACACTTACTTTGTTTAAAACCTAAGTCTTTTAGAACTCCAACAAGCTTTTCATTCAACATTCTAGGAGCTTTTTTAAGCCCATACAAATACTTCTTCAATTTACAAACTTTATTCTCCTTTTCAGAAAACATCATTCAGGAAGACTCATATAGACTGTAACACCCCAACCGATGGCGGAAACATCGAGGTGCCACGTTGTGATGATTGTTCAGTATCTCATGGTAATATAATAAGTTTCAATAATAAACTTAATCTCATTAAATGAATACATACATATGTTCCAAAATAAATTTGTACATCAAATTATGAGAAACACTAAAATAACTCTTCAAGCATGAACTCTAGTCTTCTAGCAACACTATAACCTGAAACATGTTAAGTTTGAAAATATTTTGGGTCAACAAAAGTTTGTGAGAATTACAAAGGTTTTTGTAAAGTATCATGTGTATAAAAGTTGTTCAATTCAAGTGTCAAGGAAATTCTAGTTCATATAAGAAAACAAATACTAGGCAAATCGTTTGCATAATCAAACCTTGAGACATGTTTAATGTGGTCTATCTCATACGCATATGGTTCACCTGTTTGTGTTTATTGTGGTCCATCCCATAAACATATGGTTCACCTGTTGTGTGTTGCGATAACAATCACCCACGTTTCCTATATTTGTGGTCCACGTATCTGGGTGGGGTTGTCAATCAAATATATCTATCATTGTGTATCGTCGGGTTGCATAGTGTTAATGATTATGCGAGTCTAATTGTGTTTACCAAAGTATTGTTTAAGACATAATGCAAGATAGAAATCACACAAAGGCACTTATGTTGAATTGCATATGAGAATGTAACATGTTTCACCCAAAAAATGTAAAATAGTAAAAAGGGGCTATGTAAACTCACATTGATTGTGATGATGAATTTGCAAGAAATCAACAAGAATCAATGAATTATGCTAGCACCAATGTAAAATTATGAACAGTGAGTTATTTCATATTTATAGCCTGTGTTTAGATTTTTTTTTTTTTTTTTTTTTGTGATATTTGATTTTTAAATCAAATCTTGAGATAACCTTTTCATTTATGATACCATATATGCAATTTACTCATCGCTTAAAAATGTTATGTTGTACGCTAAAGCTCTACATTTTATACATGTAGAATACATCAATAGTTTACCTTAGTTTCTTTATAAACTAATTTATAATTATAATTTTCCATGCTATCATGTTCATAAAGTCAATATATAAATACCAATTTACCTTATACGGTATGAGGCGTTGGAAATTAACAAAATGAGTTGGAAAGTTTAATTTATAAGAAAGCATATCTTAATGCATAATTTATTAATTTATGTTTTAAAAAAATAAATAAAAAATATATAGAATGTTTAATTTAATTCAATGTCAATAAAGAAAATATAAAAAAAAATTGTTCATAAAGGGAAATCAACCATGTGACCAGTGCGTTGAAAATAAGCATAATAACCAGTAAACCATGTGCCATTTACGTTTATAAAGGAACTAACTATTTCAACCCAAAGTTTTACTGTGCCTTCTTCCCATTTAAGAACCCTATTAACCCGCCCCTATTTTACATTCCAAACAAAAATCGATTGTAATGTTTACATTATACTTTCAGTATGTTGGTTGTTCGGTAACTAGACGAATATGATTGGATAAAGCAATTACCTCGAGTGATGCTCATTTCGACACTGGTGGTTTGCCAATAACACGATAAACGTGCGGCGACATAATTAAATTCGTAGAGGGCTTATTTCGTGTGAGGGAAAAGAAGCAATGAGCGTTGTTTTTCTTTCACACAATGATCATAGCAACTATATATTTTATAGGATTGTGATATGCAATTAATCGATTTCTATGATTTAGGCCATGATTTAGATGTGAAATGGGGAATTAATTGACAGATAATCTATATATATATATATATGTATGTATATATATATATATATATATTGTAAAGGGATTAATCTTACATGTCATAATATTACGCAATCTCTTCTTTGAGAGATGTCACAAAGGATGTGATGTGACAACTCTAAACCAATTAAAAAAAAGAATAATTATGATTTAACCTAATCTATTATAATCTTTAACTTAATCTATCAAATACCTAATCTACTAAATCTAAATATTAAACCTTTATTATTTTGTCTCTCGTGTTTCCTCCCATAACTTTTAAACGTTAATATCTTTTATATACAAGATTTTTTAAAGAAAAAAATTACGCCAAATTAACGAGTGTTTTATTATCTTTCCAACGAGTACCATAGTGCTATATAAAAAACGGAGAAAAAAATGACTATTTTTTGTAACCCGACAATTATTGTGTCGGGTTTGAGATTAGTTTAAAAAAAATTGTGGGTTTGGGTCGGGTCTGGGATTAGGTGATACCCGACCCGATTACCCAAAACAACATACCCAAATACCCGAACTACATACCCGATCATATACCCATGAATTTTTTAACGCATCACATAACCCTTAGACTAATGCGTTCGATATTTTAATAATTAACTTTTTTTTTCTTATTTCATGTTAGTTTTTTTAGAATGATCGATTACAAACTTCCGAATTCATTTGTAATGGCAATAGATTTATACCCCAGCGCAGAGATTCGTTTTTTTTATAGTAGAATATGATATCTTATGGGAGAGATTTGTTTAAAATAATAATAATAATAATAATAATAATAATAATAATATATTTTATTACATTATATTAGATATTTCAACCCGGGACGCTCCCGATATAAAAACTAGTTTACTCATAAATTTATTTGTGTAAATCACAGTATCGTAAATTTGGATTTTTGGAAGTTCCCAAAATTGTAGGCATTCAAATATTATTGTTCTTGGAATTTTGGAAAATATATATATATTTTTTTAACGGAGAAGGATGTACTTTTATTCCACATGAAGAAAAATACAAGAAACCATAACGAGAACAAAGACAAGATTTCCTAACCAGCGGTTAGAAAACCGGACATAAAGAAACAAAAAATACAAAAGGCTGAATCTCGCCAATCGATAACAAAGACTTTAATCATCCAACCCAAAGAAACCTTCAGCCAACAGTGACTTCAGCCACAATTCGGGCAGCTAGTACTCCATACGAATTCAATAATATCACTCGAGTAATATTGTACCTTCCAGAAAGCTTCTAACAAAACCATCCACACAGTTGCAGAACTGCAAAGTAAGGGCTAAGGATGAAGTTTTGCTTAGAGAAGACTTTAAATAAGAACTTAGTTATCTTGATGTATTGTTGACTTTTCTTGGTAGCTGACATCATCAAACCAAATGAAAACCATTTCCTCCAACTCATTTCCATTTTCCAGTAAGAAACGATCCATGTCTAGTTTCTGTTTTTCTCCAGCGAATGCGCAGCAAATCAGGGCCAATTTCCTGTTGATCCACCATAAGTGTTTGCTAAGAAGGCATTTCGCCAATGATTTCGGTATAAATCAGGCACCAAAGTCTCCACTTTCCACGAAATTAAATCCATAGATCCCATGTTTTCATATGATTTTGATACTTCACTCGAGTAATGCTTTGTCTTCCAATGCTAAATCTGCACGTGAAAAACCAAGAAAACAGCAGCCTGCAGGATGGCCAGGAGTGTGTCGATTATGTGCAGCAATTACAAGACCAAAATTACTATTACTCCACCATGTGCATTTGCCAATAGAAGACCCCCATGCTATAATGATTTATGCATTACAGTAGGCCCGAAAAAGTTGTTGATCCATCATATAATCTGCCAAAACTGTAAGTATCTTAAGCATATATTTTGCTGACCACAGCTTTGCTAGAAACTTCAGTAGCTGCTACATTAACCTATGTAAAACTCAGTGCACTTTATCAAACAAGCTTCGAACCCAAACAAAGGAATCCACACTGCAATGGACCCAATCCCCAAAAAGAAGCAGAATACGATACACACACCACGAAACGAAATAACGCGAAAAGAATTATGTAGCTAGGGAGAGTAGCGCCAAACACTCAAAATACCCATTTAACACAACTAACCGAACTCACACCAAAACGCACACTTGGCACTACCCTATCCACCCCTCCTAGCTAACATATCCACCAAGAAAGCACCCACACCGAGTAATAATAGAGAACGCTTAAACTGTTCTACCCTTTTTTCACACTCCCCAGGATAATCAAAATATAATATCGAATCTTTAACTCTACTAGCTTATAAAGGTAGCCTTCATCAATTTTCAAAACAGGGACCTTCACCAAGTCCGTGTTGCTACAAAATACCAATACCGCAACTATAGAATCGCTGCATCGAACCAAGAACTTGTTGCTTCATATCCATGCGCCTCTACCAATTATTCAACCCAACATATGCTTACTGTATTTATGCGCAGTAAAAATAGGACTGCACTTGTTGCTGCTTTTTCTGCCGATAACCTGGGATCCGTTCTTCCTCCGCGTAATAGTACCAACTGCTGCACTCCAGGTGTTTACTAATACGTTCTGCGAATCTCTGTACCAATCCTTCGGCTGACATAAACTTAACCCCGAACAATCATGCACCCTGCCCGTATCACTTTTTGTATGTTAGCTGCATCTGAATTCCTGTATCACCCTTAGAAATGAAGTATGAACACGAAACGAGGAAAAACAAGAAAACGACTATGGATGACCAGGATAGACTGCACATGCTATTATTAAACTATCACCCAAATCTAAACTCACGCCAAAACACACCCCCCACACCTGGCATCCATATTCACCAAAACACACGCACACCAAAGACTCTAAGATATAACCCAGCCCGTTACTTCAATTCCCAGGATACCGACACCTATTACACTTTAATGTTAAAAATACTTCCTTCTAACCAATCTTGTATGTTTGGAATCTCCTCACGCGTTCTATATTTCATCCATAGATACGTAGTTTCTTTGATTTCTTCCACAATTCTTGGAAACAATAACGGTCTTCCTTTGAAAACCCTTTCATTTCTATGCATCCATATCTTCCACAAAGTCGCCATGATGATTGCTAAAGCTGCTTTTCTTTGTTTTTTGTTCACCTTCAAATACTTGGTCTGTGACAGCACTTCACTTACGGATGAGGCGTTTGACAGAGTATTTATTCGCAACCACGCCCCTACCGACCACCAAATTGATTTTGCCATGATACATGAAAAAAGCACATGCTCGACTGTTTCGTCTTCAATCCCACAACACAGACGTAAGTTACTACCCACATTAATACCACGTTGACTCAGCTCAATTCTTGTTGGTATCCTCCCGACTAAAGATTTCCACACAAACATATTTGTCTTCGGCTGAGCCCAATTACACCATGTCATACAACTTCCAGTCGGATTGCTCTCCGAAGAGTCTATCAAGTCGGTCGAGACATGTTTAACAGAAAAGAAATCCCCTCCCTTTGCAGCCCAAACCCAATTATCGATACCCACCTTCATGTTTGTATTCCTCAATAGTTGCAGCAGATTCATACACTGCAGCCATTCCTCGCTGTTCCCAGGTCTATTTTTCTAGCACCAGAACCAAACCACATTGGAACCCATTTGGCGATAATTATCCGAAACTAAAGATTTTTTGTTTCCAGCTAACTTATATACCAATAGATGCGTTTCTCTTAGACTTTGAGGTAGTAGCCAAACCTCTTCCCAGAATCTAACTTTCCCACCATTCTTCACTTTGCACACAAGCTTTTTATTAATATCCATGTTCTTCTTCATAAGGTCAACACCCAAACCCCCAATGTTATTCCATACCCCCGTGATTTGTTTGTTTATTGGAATGATGCCATGAAACCAACGATTCCCATGAATAGCCCGAATAATTTTGACCCAAAGATGTTCCCCGTCTTCTCTTAATCACCACCACCATTTGATAAGTAGAGCCAAATTTGCTTCTTTTAAACCCCCCAAACCCAAACCGCCATTCTTTTTCGATTCTACGAGCCTTTCCCAACCCACCCACTGGATTTTCTTTTTGTTTGACCCACCGCCCCAAATAAACCTTCTACGTATGCCTTCCAAAGTGTTGATAACTTTCATTGGAGCCTTATACAAAGACAAGAAGTAGGTTGGGAGATTTCCCAGGACCGCTTTTGCAAGGAGTACCCTACCCACGAATAATAAGCAATTTGCTTTCCATCTTGTTAGTCTAGAATTGAAACTATCAATAACCGGTTTCCAATTGGAAATCCGATTCATATTTAGGCCTACCCACAATCAAAGATACTTGAAAGGTAATGATTGTACCTCACATTTCAAGCATGTTGCTGCACTACACAGTTGATCCTCAACCAGACCCACACCATATACCTTACTCTTTGAGTTGTTAATTTGAAGCCTGGATGCCAGATGAAAACATCGCAAAATTCTTTTTAAGTTTCTCGCGTCCTCCACTTTTCCTTCGATAACAAACACAACATCATCTGCGTAAAACAAGTGAGAAATATTTGGTCCGCCATTCGGTAATGAAATCCCACCATACAATTCATGTGATTTAGCCTTTTCCATAACGACATGCAGTGCCTCCATTGCCAAAATGAATAAGAAAGGGGATAATGGATCCCCTTGTCGAAGGCCTCTTTGTACACCAAAGCTACTCGTGTTCGACCCATTTACTAGAACCATGGTTGATTGTGAGTATAGAATCCCCATAATCCAACATTTCCAACGACTCGAGAAATTCATGTGGGATAGTACGGTAATTAAAATTTTCCAATTTAATGTATCGTATGCTTTATTGAAATCCACCTTAAAAAACGATACCGGTTTCTTATATTTTTTTGCCCACGCACATAGCTCATTAAGAATTAAAGGTCCGTCCACTATATTCCGCCCACCAAGAAAAGCCGATTGCGAAGGCGAGATCAAGTCTTCTATTACAGTGCCTAACCGGTTGACAAGTAACTTTGAAATCACCTTTTGTACTACTCCAATAAGCGATATAGGCCTAAAATCATTATGAACTTTAGGATCAGAAACCTTTGGTATTAAGGATATAAAGGACGAGCCGTTCGCATGACAAATTGACCCATGAGTATGAAATTCTTCTACTGTATTCAGAAAGAAAGATCCAATTCGCTACATTGGCTCAAAGTCATCCCAAAACTTTTTAATGAATGCGAAAGTGAACCCATCGGGTCCGGGTGCTTTTTCGTTTTCACATCCCCATTCGGCCAGCTTCACTTCTTCCTTTGAAAACTTTCGGATAATCGACTCGCTTTGACAAGCCGAGAGCTTCTTGAAACCATCAGTGCTGATACGCGGTCTAACTTCGACCTTTTCCTCGAATCTAGTTTTAAAGAACTTTTGAAATGTCTCCTAAACTTTAGCAGGATCGGCTTCCCAATCGTTCCCGATGAAAATACCATTAACTCTATTCTTTACCATGTTTCTATTTGCCACTTTGTGGAAAATTTTTGAGTTTTCATCTCCACTTTTGATCCAAACTGCTCTTGACTTCAATCGAATGTCTTCGGCTCTATCAATCTCCCACTTGGTAACCTTGCACATAGCCTCTAATCTTTTCGCCTTATCATCCGGATTTAATGGTCTTGTTTCGGCTATCAATTCCAACTTTTGAATCTCTTCTTTGACTTTCATAATACATTCCTCTTCCATTTTCTTTTTCTTTCCTCGCCAATCTTTAATTTTCGCTTTGAGGTTTTGTAAACAAACCGCTAGCGTCTTGCCTTCCGTATGCTCTTCGACTTTTTTCCCAAAAACATCCTTTACTACCTGTACCAATTCATCATCCTGCAGCCAAGAGTTAAAGAATCTAAATGGAGTGGGACCATAATTACAAGAAATCACTGATAGGACCAAAGGTCGGTGGTCCAATTTTTTTTTCACAGGGTAGGGTGATGATACGAGCATTAGGCCATTTGTCTACAAATTTGTCACAAACAAGACCGATCAAGTTTATTACTTTTTGACCCATTATCAGATATGTAGGTATGATTTGCGCCCTCATGTTAAATTCTTCGAGACCCGCCGCAGCAGTAAAATTATTGAAAGCAAGCGCACTACTAGGATTAAACACAGAATTCATTCTTTCAGTAGCATTTTTGACTTCATTAAGTCCCCAAGAAAAACGAAAAACCCATCATACGAATTCCTCAAACACTAGAAGTTCATCCCACAATTCTAGGAAAAAAACCATTGGAAAATATTTTAAGGCAAGCAAAAAAAAGAATAACAGATAGTATGGTCGTTTGCCTACCTCAACATTCACCAATTATTTAATCATTTTGAAACCTTAATTACTATTTTTCTCTTAAATCAGTACTTACAAGTGGTAACATTTTAACTTCTAAAAAGAAATTACGGTAAATATCATATTTGTTTAAAACCATTTTTTGCTATTTTTTAATACTACGATTCTACCTATAAATTACACTTTATGCGATTTTCAATTTTAGATTATTGTCACTTTAGCTCCCTAAAATTGTAATTAAATTATTGGAAAAAATCATGAATGTTACAGTCTCCCTTAGTTAAAGGAATTTTGTCCTCAAAATTCTAATAGAAGAGACTTTTGGTGTCTTAAGATAGATTTTTTTTTCAAGAATGCATGCATTCATTAATAAAACCCATAACAACTTACATGTGGATGACATTCATTAGGAAAGATTATTTGTGATTTATGTTGACCAGGGTAATTCTTGGTTTGACTTTCAGCCTCACTTTCATTGTATTATTAGTGTTTATATATAGGGTGTACTGCAGCTAACCCACCACACTTATGATACCTCGAAAACGTACCACCTACAAAAAACCATAATAGAATTTCACACCACCTTAATGTACCTGTAGATTCATGATTACCTTCTGGACCGCAATCATCAATTTACCTTACATTAGAGTGTTATGTCCTTCTATAACACTACTCTACAGCAACTTATTGGGTCACAATGGTTTGCTAATACAATAATAAGACTAATGTGATAATGAAGACAAACAAGCTGGCTTAAGGTGGCTTACAAGTATAACAAAAGTTTAAGTATATACTACAACTCAATCGCGGAGCCCGCTAAGTAAGGTGTTTGCACAAGGTATCCAAAAATGAGTCCTACTGTTGAGTAGGCAAGAAGACCTATACCAGTCGTTGAGCAGGTTATTAGAACCTCTACCGACTGTTGAGCAGGTATGATGGCTTCTTCCAATCGTTGAGCAGGTTATTAGAACCTCTACCGACTGTTGAGTAGGCGTGATGACCTCTACCAATCGTTGAGCAAGTTATTAGGAACTCTACCGACTGTTGAGCAGGTAATTCACCCTCTACCAGTTGTTGAGTATATAAATGTAAAAAAAATGTAGCAATTGTTTTCGTAGTTCAACAAGTAAGTTGCAATTTGATAATACACACATGCAAACAAGTTTGTAGAGGAGACAAGTATCAAATATAGTATGCGATTTGTAACTGAATTGCCCTAGACAATGTTAATGAGTCTAGGTGTGGTTTCACTAGCAATTAGCCATGTTTTCAAGTATCATGAATACTCAAATGTTCAGATCAAATCTTTATGTATCAATAAGAATCAAGTTTCACGCAATAAACAATCATGTTTTAGAACAAAACATCAGTCTCAAGTTTTCAATAGTTTGATTATTATGGAAATCAAGTTCGTGACCAAAAAGGCTGTATATGCTATAAGGATCGTCAAATAACAAAGAATTCATCAAACAAGTTTGTTTTAGGTGCGGAAACCCTAAAACAATCACAAAATGATAATCAAACAGATCAAAACACGTAAATCATCATTTCAAAGCTTTTTCATTAATTACGAACTCAATTACACATTGATAAATTGAAAACAACAAGGTATGAACGTGAATTAAGCTAAATAATATCCTAGAGAGAGAATCAGAAAGTGGAGGGAACAAAATGACTCAAAGTTACATTCAAAAAATCAGCTTGACTATATATAGACTGCACATTCGCCCACATTGTTCGTGCGAATGTGCAGGTTCGACCACTTTGTCCGGTCGAACCAAGCCATACATTAAGAACCTATTCTACCTTTAACCAAAACATCTCCTTCGCACCTTCTGAGTCTCCTTCGCCCCTATCAAAACTTCCTTCGCCCATTCGACAATTAACAAAACAAGTTTATTGAACAATCCGAAGCACAAGTAGCATAAATGCATCTACAAACTCCCCCTCGACTATTGCTTGGATTGTTGTCGACGTTCTTCGTCCATTCTGATGTTCATCAACTTGATATGCCTCTGAATCTTCTGTTCTTTAGTCAACACCGGTTCATGAAATGTCTTCGGCTTCGTCTTTTTCACTTCAGGCACCTTCTGTATTTTCACAAACCTCCCGAGCTTCTTGCCATAGTCACATCCAGCATTTATATCATACGCAAAGCACAGAAATACCACACGTTGGTATTTGCCTGCTTGTTCATCATCCTTAACCTCAGAATAAATCGGATTATAGAACAACATTATTATATCCTCATGTGAACAATTAATCAGCCACATGGGATCAAAAATGTGTATCTTCTTGAAGTTCTTTTCACCATCTTTTAGCACGATCACAGCCTCTGCTATCTTCCAATCATAATACCACCAAATAAAGTCTTTTGCGAAGTGTTGTGGAATCGGCAACAAAGGAATCTTCTTCAACACTCGCGGTGGCTTATACTTCAGCGTCACTTTAGGCATTCCAGTAATCATATCAATATCCTTTTTATGAACAATTCGTTTTGGATATTGCGGTTCAAATAAATCCCACTTAGTTCGGCTTTCTCTCGTCATCTTCTCAGCAAAGTATGTAATTTGATTATTTGACGCTCCCGTTAAACGGTGACGACAAATATCACGAATAGCCCAGTAAGGAAGAGTCTTCAAATGATGGAATTTATCAAAATATAGAATCCCCTTCTCCCACTTCACTGCTACACATTTTAATTGCTTAACAAACTTCCAGGCCAATGCACGACCTTTGAAAATTCCACTATGAAGTTTGTAAAAGCTACCTTGTATCTCAGCTTTAGGACGATTATTCTCCTTCTCTTTCAGTTTCCTCAAAAGTTCTTTCAAACTATCAGATTGCTCGAACTGTGGCTTATCATGCCCTTTGAATATTTCATCTTCAAAGTATTGTGGATATTCCTCATTAGTAATGTCTTCCATCTCAACTTCTTCAAATGCAGGAACGTCACGGTCATCTGAATGATTACCGGCTTCATTTTCAGGTATCTTTGGAATGTAATTATCAGCAAGTAACTCTTCCAAAGTCTTTCCAACCTGTCTAGCTAAACCTTCAAGTATTTCCTTAGAAATCTCCGCAGAAACCTCTCCATCCTCTAAATCTGGGTCATCAAACTCCAACTCAAACAGCTTATTACTAGACTCGAATATTTCTGGAAACCTGCTTGTCATGTCAATCGTCCAGACTCGATCTGTAAGCATCTGGCGATACATGTGTTTGTCTTCTTCAGATAAAGACTGCAGTTTTTCATTCCAGAAAATGTCATCATCTACATTTTCACCTGGAATCTTTGAGCTTGACTCTCCACCTTTGCTCGAATCACGCTTCTCATACGTATATTTACCAGCATTGTCATCATCATCTTCATCATCACTATCAAAAGCAGAGCTGTTTGCATCACTTGATCCACCATCTGAACCACCATCATCTCCATCATCTTTCTTCTTTTTCTTTTGAGGATCGTTACCAGTATCTTCATCAAGATCATCATCCTCTTCATCGTCAGATGGTTCATAATCAACTTTCTCTTCTTCTTGTTCTTTATCTTCTTCACCAGCTTGAAGTAGAGGAGCTCGAGAGTACAAATCTTTTATCAGATCATCCATGTTCTTGTTACTCTTCTTCAGCTTTTTGTTCTCCTCTTTCAAGGCTATTATCCGTCTGGTGTTTCTCTGCTCATGTTTCAACAACTTTTTGTTCTCTTTCTTCAACTTCTTGATTGTTTCCTTCAACTCTTCACTGTTATCATGAGATGTGACTACAACTTCCAACATCTTTTTATCATTCGACTTCAATTTCTCAATCTCGGTTTGTTGTTTGTTGATAATGCTCATCATTTCAGATAGCCTTTGGTTCACAGCAGTCATTACATCACTATCAACTGTGACCTTCTTCTTAACAGGTGTCTCAGCAACTTCAGGCAGTTTGCCTTTCCTCATCTTCTTGAGCACATTATCTAACGCTTCATTGAACTCATCAACAGGTAATTCATCTCCCTGTTGTGTGCTAGAAGTAGTTGTAGTCTTTTGCTTCTTAGATACAGGTGCAGTAACCGGTGACTTGGAACTAGAAGCTGGTGGTAGTTTCTTACCAGCAATGAGTGACTCAATCTCTCTCAATCTCTTCTGACTTGGTTTCAATACATTCTCTTGTTTCTTGTACTGAGGCTTCTTCTTTGATTTCACAGCCTGTACAGGTGAACCAGGAAAATCTTTTTCTACATTCAGACTCTCTTCATCTTCATCAACAGGAATTGGGCTCTTATTACCTTGATCTTCAACCGACTGACTAACAGACTCACCAGCCACAGTGGCCTTGGGCATGGTAGTCTTTAGCGTTTCAGTTTCTGAATCCCAGTGTTCATCTTCTTGCGTCTCCTCATAATCAATCGACGCCTCATCCACAATATGCAAACCTTTCTTAGCCATTGTCTTGTTTCTTCTCGGTGTACCCTTCTTCTTAGCAGGTTCAGGTACAACCTCTAGTTTGATCTCTTTCTCCTTACCCTTTCAACTCTTAGCACCAACATTAACAACCTGTCTCTTGCACTTAGCATCTGGATCAACAGGACGTAATGGGTCATTTGGATCTGAATCACTGTTAGCATGTCTTACAAGCCCTTCACCTGGATCCGTATAGTCAATCCTTGCTAGATGTCCAAATAAACGCCTTACTGGTGGACGTTCATTTACTGACAATCCTTTGTAAGCTTTCATCCTAGCAAGTGTATTGATCGACATATGTTCTTGAACAACAATGTGCTTAGGATCCCTCTTCAAATCTTTGTATTTATTATCAAACACCATCTGAAGGAATCGAGGATACAATAAAAACTTCAGATTCCTCGTGCCATTCACAGGCTCCAACAAGTGTTCCATTAGCATTCCTGATACATTGAACGGGTTGTTCAATACCAGTGCTACCATCATTGAGCTAATACTCTTAAGCATCATGTTATATCCTCCAGCGGCTGATCCAAAGACGTGTATCAAAACATGTGCCAAGTATTTGAACTGTGGACACAGCTTTCCCTTATGCAATGAACCATCAGTGATCAGTCCATTGTACTTCATCCTCAGGAAGCACTTCCGTTGATCCATGAAACTAAGCTCTTTGGGATCTGTCTTCTCATCTTGCAGATTCAAAGCTTCTCTAATATCCTGCTCACATAAAATTATCATCTTCCCTTGGATCTTGCTAATCACAGATGACTCGCAATTCCAGAAATCTAACTTCGCTTCTGTCCAGAATTCTTGCATCATGTCTCTGTAAATAATGGTAGGTGTAGCAATCGCGTCTATCAACCTACTTCTCTTCAAGAACTCTATGATCTCGATAAACTCAGTATGCTTTTTAACTTCTCCAACATACGCACAGCAATTATGCGCATTCTCGAAGGTTAAAAGCTCTTCAGTAGCTTTCTTTGCAGGCTGTGAGGATGATCCTGCTTGCTCAGTAGTCTTCTCCTGTTCAGACATGGTTTGATCTGCAAAACAAAACAAAGAAACATGTTAAAAATCGACAAAAAATTCAAACTTTGAAAATTTGGTAATAAATCTTCTCATTCGCCCAAACGGGGGTGCGAATGAGAAAAACTTGGTACGAAAGTGAAAATTTAAAGGTACGAATGTAATAGTTTTTGATAAAAAGTTTCATTCGCCCACATGTTTTTCATTCGACCAGTCAATCATCTCCTTCGCCCATTCGAAAGGTGCGAAGGAGTTTATCTGCAATTTTAAATTTTCAATTCTGAATATTGTTGTTTCTAATCATGTTATTTTGATTTGTTTGGCAAGTAACAATGCCGATTAATGTTTCCACACTATCAATTTTAACATTTGTTCAATGATTAACAGGTTTCTATCAAAAACTAGGGTTCAAGGATCGATTATGCAAACTGATGATGATTAAACCAATGTTTTTGCACTATCTCCCCCTAAAACTGTTAAGCATTGAATCCTATCCATTAATTGTAACAAACAACAATGATTATATCAAGTTTCGATGTCTAGGGCTCAAAACAGATAAACAGCGATTAATCCTTGAATTCATGATATTAACCTGTAAACAATAGTGGAAATTGATCAATAACACTAGACGATCACAATGGTATGGTGCAAAAGATCAGGACAACAAGGTGACTTCAGAGAAGAAATTTTGAAAAAAAATTGTAATGGGTCGAATGAGGCTGAAAGGGTATATATAGGCAAGCTCCTTCGACCATTCTTACCGGTCGAATGAGAAACTTTTGTCTCCTTCGACCCTAGTTAAAGGTTCGAATGAGGCAAAAGGGTTCGAATGAAACAGATGTTCAAGAACACTCTCATTCGCCCATATTAAACATACGAAGGAACATGAAAAATCCCACGTTCGACCAAACGAATGGGCGAACGAAAACTGGGATTTTTGATAAATTTTTCAAATCTCAAAAACGAGTCTCGTTCCAATTATTTTTCAACTTTAAAGCATCCAACATTCATATTTTCACATTTAAAAGATTACAAGGCTCAAATGGGTCATCAAGGTTTAGAAAATCGACATCAACCACCATCAGCTATCAAAAAGAAGATGGAAATGAAAAATCTTTTTGGATTTTCTAAAGTTTATGCTAAAACACACCTAAAATCTTTTTGACTTTCTAATTTTTGACGAGAAAATAAAATGCAGAAATGTAAATGAAAAACAGTAAATGTTTTTGTGATATCCGGTAAAGGGATCATATCAGTTATTGAGAAATCTGATCACACCGTTGATGTTTTTGAATTATTATTATTAAAGACAATGTGTGATCTGGCAACTGCTGATATTGTGATCCACATAAACTCACATGCAGACTTTTGTGCATTGCTTTAAACTGATACTGTTATTTATAGTATAAACATAATTGTCTATGGTTCCCACGCACACGACATACTCCCGTATCAAGAAGTAAATGGACAAAGACTCATTGTAAAGTGTGATTATGCTTTCGTCGTCTGTAATTTACAAGGTATGAGGCACAGAGGTATACAGGTCAGCAAATTAATGCAGCAAAGTAACATGTGCACTCTACCAGGTTGAGGACTGATATCAACCATGATTTGCATCAGTGATTAATATGATGTAATAGATAATCTTTGATTATCATAAAACATAGAAAGTTTCTCAATTCGGTAACTTTAGGATTTGGCATAAAGCTCTTTTATAAAGACACCCTGTCTGATCTAGGTCCGTAATGACTTACAACAGAAGATCAGAGAGGCTATCCCCAGACAACCAATAACATAACGACCCTAAACCTCCAAGTTTTGTACAAATACCCTATCAAACGAAATTACGGTACTAAGACCATATGCCCATGAGGAGTTCATCCACACAACAATTCATTTGATATGTATGTATCAGGCATGCAGTAATAGGTCTACGAAGCCTATCAGCACATCACACAAACTCAGACACACGCCCTATATAGCAGTACATTACTTAGAATGTGTCAGATCCCCACTGATGTACTATCATTTCCCCCTTTTTCTCCAGGAAATCATTTTTGATTTTTCTGATTTTTATAAATTTTTGAATTTACTGTTCCCAAGGATAAGCTGGAGCATTTCAAATATGTGACTGCCCAGATATCGTTTGTTCACAGAAATCTGACGGCATTAATCTATGGGAAGAAGATATAGCAGTCAGCAAAGAAATTTCCTAATTTTTATGGTTTTGATTTTTTTTTTTTTTTGTTGGTTTTTTTTGAAATTTTTCTGAAAAGCAGTAAAAATTTAAACTAAAAAGTGATAGACTGAGGTGGTGATTAGTCTTGTTTTTCTTTAATACCATTAGCTTTTAAAAGATAATCAAATCTGGATTTGTCAAAAGCTTTGGTAAAAAGATCTGCGCGTTGGTAATCAGTGTGGATTTTGACCATATCGATCAACTCTTTAGCATAACAATCACGGATAAAATGATATTTAACCCGGATATGTTTAGCCTTTGAGTGATTTACTAAGTCTTTTGTTAATGCGATTGCGGCTTCATTATCACAGTAAATAGGGGTTTTAAGAAATTGCAAACCGTAATCCACCATCTGTTGTTGAATCCAAAGAACCTGTGAGCAGCAGCTCGATGCTGAAACGTATTCTGCTTCACATGTGGATAGTGCAACTGCGGTCTGTTTCTTGCATTGCCAGGTCACGAGCCTGCTCCCCATAAACTGACATCTAGCCGTTGTGGATTTGCTGTCTTTGTCACAGCCGCCCTAATCAAAAACTCATCAAATCAGTTTGTTCTATGAAAACAGAAACTTTTTGACCAAAATTGGGTCCAAATCAACTGAGAAACTATCAATTTGTGGTTGTTTGATCCGGATTGGCTCTGATACCACTTTGTATATGCTATAAGGATCGTCAAATAACAAAGAATTGATCAAACAAGTTTGTTTTAGGTGCGGAAACCCTAAAACAATCACAAAATGATAATCAAACAGATCAAAACACGTAAATCATCATTCAAAGCTTTTTCATTAATTACGAACTCAATTACACGTTGACAAATTGAAAACAACAAGGTATGAATGTGTTAAGCTAAATAATATCCTAGAGAGAGAATCAGAAAGTGGAAGGAACAAAATGACTCAAAGTTACATTCAAAAAATCAGCTTGACTATATATAGACTGCACATTCGCCCACATTGTTCGTGCGAATGTGCAGGTTCGACCACTTTGTCCGGTCGAACCAAGCCATACATTAAGAACCTATTCTACCTTCGACCAAAACATCTCCTTCGCACCTTCTGAGTCTCGTTCGTACCTTCACTTCAGGCACCTTCTGTATTTTCACAAACCTCCCGAGCTTCTTGTCATAGTCACATCCAACATTTATATCATACGCAAAGCACAGAAATACCACACGTTGGTATTTGCCTGCTTGTTCAGCATCCTTAACCTAAGAATAAATCGGATTATAGAACAACATTATTATATCCTCATGTGAACAATTAATCAGCCACATGGGATCAAAAATGTTTATCTTCTTGAAGTTCTTTTCACCATCTTTCAGCACGATCACAGCCTCTGCTATCTTCCAATCATAATACCACCAAATAAAGTCTTTTCCGAAGTGTTGTGGAATCAGCAACAAAGGAATCTTCTTCAACACTCGCGGTGGCTTATACTTCACCGTCACTTTAGGCATTCCAGTAATCATATCAATATCCTTTTTATGAACAATTTGTTTTGGATATTGCGGTTCAAATAAAACCCACTTAGTTCGGCTTAAAGTGACGCTTTGTGATAAAATAGAAATGTAGATAGTCAATCTAGATCGAGGCAAATGAGATGGCAAACTATGTAATCTGAAGAGAGTTTCGTTCTTTATTTAAAAAGCTAGTGTGATTGATTTATTAAGGATGCAACTAAATCGACCGAAGTTGTATATTCCAAAGAGTCGAGAGATTTTTTTCAAATGCGGATTTTTTTTTTCAAAATTCGAAAATCTGGTAAGAAGTCCCTAGTCATTTGTTTGGAAAATGATTTTGTTATTATCTTTTTGTAAATATGTCAATTATAATATCAAAATACCATTTGCAGGGGGGGTAGGTTTGTAAGATGAGATCTTGTGAAAGTAATGGTTGTTTACAGGATTAGTGAAAATTTTGTTGAAAACACTAACAGTTGGTTTTGGAATCCATGGTCCTTCCTATACAAAGATTAGGGTGTGAATATTTATGGTTAATTCAATAGTTTTTTTTTTTTCAAATTAATAAGATTCATCTATTTGAGGTTTAATCAATGAGTTATCAAATAGAGAAACACAAGAAGTAAGAAGATTATGAAGCATAGGTAATCACATAGCATGTTGTAACAAGTACAAGGTTAATCATGGGGTTAGAATCAATTTTGAAATCAAGCGTAAGAGAAAACAAGGAATCTTCACAGAGTAAAGCATGATTGCAAAAATCGTGTAAGTTCAAATTGGTTGAAAACAAGTTGGAATCAATAGAAAATTCGAAGGGTTAAATTCTCGTGGTTAGAAACATTTTTACTTTCAAAATTGGTTTTGGTAAAAGCAAGGGTGGTTGAATATTTTAAGGATAAATCGTATAACTAACTGGGTTTTGATCTGAATATTTTTGTGAGTCGGAGATTCTGAACACGATGTTGGGTTTTGAAAATCAGGATTTTGTTGAGACGCTTTGTATAATAGACTCTGATTAACTAGTATGAATAGAAAAGAAGTATTTTTCAATAGGTTAAAACATTTTAAAAATCCTCAGTTACACCAATAAATTGTGACATAAACATTTGAAATTTAGGAAGTAAGTTTGAGGGAATAAAAGATTCTTTGACAAAGATATTTATTTGCTATAGTTTGTGAAATCCATAGGTAGTGAAAGTTTGACAAAATTCAGTAATCTTTGGGGCTGGTGCTAGAGTATCTCCTATACACAGGTCATGGGAACATTTTTTTTTAAATATTGGGTATTATGAAATTTTATGGTTGATGATACTTTCAAAAATAATAAATAAAAATGTAGGGGGCGCGGTTAAATATTAAATTGACAAGAAACACCAAAAGTAATAGGTATATGAAGTAAGATATGTAAAATGTTATAAAAGGAATCATATGATTTGAGTCAAATGTTGAAAATAATCACATGAGGGTAATATTGTAAGATCAAGTATGATTGTAACTCACACAAACGATCATGAAATTTAGATCGATGAGTGAAATATTTAAGCAAGGAAAAGGATTTGAATTGCAACGATTTTTGAGATTCAAGGATTAAACGGGCGCGGGGGGATTTAATTAAACTCATGGAAATGAGATGTAGAGACCAAACTAGAGTAAAGTCACGGAGTAGGATGGGGATAAAGATAAAGATAAGGTAGAGTTGCAAGTAATTGAAGCAAGTACTGGTTAAAGTCTTAAGATTATAGACTAGGCTTTTCTAATAACCTAATTCCTTATAACCAAGGCTCTGATTCCAATCTGTAACACCCCAACCGATGACTGAAACATCGAGGTGCCACGTAGTGATGATTATTCAGTAGCTCATGGTAATATAATAAGTTTCAATAATCAACTTAATCTCATTAAATGAATACATACATATGTTCCAAAATAAATTTGTACATTAAATTATGAGAAACACTAAATATAACTCTTCAAGCATGAACTCTAGTCTTTTAGCAACAATATAACCTGAAACATGTTAAGTTGGAAAATATTTTGGGTCAACAAAAGTTGATGAGAATTACATAGGTTTTTGTAAAGTATCATGTGTATAAAAGTTGTACAATTCAAGTGTGAAGGCAATTATAGTTCATATATGAAAACAAATACTAGGCAAATCGTTTGCAAAATCAAACCTTGTGACATGTTTAATGTGGTCCATCCCATATGCATATGGTTCACCTGTTTGTGTTTATTGTGGTCCATCCCATAAACATATGGTTCACCTGTTGTGTGTTGCGATAAAAATCACCCAAATTTCCCATATTCATGGTCCACGTATCGGGGGGGGGGGGGGGAATAGATCTATCATTGTTTATCATCAGCTTACGCAATGTTAATGATTACGCGAGTCTAATTGTGTTTACCAAAGTATTGTTTAAGACATAATGCTATGTTGTATGCTAAAACTCTACATTTTATATATGTAGATTACACCAATAGTTTACCTTAGTTTCTTTATAAACTAATTTATAATTATAATTTTCCATGCTCTCATGTTCATAAAGTCAATATATAAATACCAATTTACCTTATAAAGTATGAGGCGTTCGAAATTAACAAAATGAGTTGGAAAGCTTAATTTAGAAGAAAGCATATCTTTTTTTTAGAACGATAGAAGAAAGCATATCTAAATGCATAATTTATTAATTTATGTTTTAAAAAAATAAATCAAAAAATATATAGAATGTTTAATTTAATTCAATGTCAAGAAAGAAAATATATGAAGAAAATTGTTCATAAAGGGAAATCAACCATGTCACCAGTGCATTGAAAATAAGCATAATAACAAGTAAACTATGTGCCATTTACGTTTATAAAGGAACTAAATATTGAAACCCAAAGTTTTATTGTGCCTTCTTCCCATTTAAGAACCCTATTAACCGGCCCCTATTTTACATTCCAAACAAAAATCGTTTGTAGTGCATACATTATACTTTCAATACGTTGGTTGATCGGTAACAAGACGAATAGGATTGGATAAAGCAATTACCTCGAGTGATGCTCATTTCGACACTGGTGGTTTGCCGATAACATGATAAACGGGCGGCGACATAATTAAATTCGTAGAGGGCTTTTTTCATGTGAGGAAAAGGAAGCAATGAGCGTTGTTTTTTTTTCTTCAAACAATGATCATAGCATCTATATATTTTATAGGGTTGTGATATGCAGTTAATCTATTTCTATGATTTAGGCCATGATTTAGATGTGAAATGGGGAACTAATTGACAGCTAATTTAGTCATAAATTTATTTGTGTAAATCACGGCATCGTAGATTTGGATTTTTGGAAGTTCCCAAAATTGTAGGCATTCAAATATTATTGTTCTTAGAATTTTGGAAAATATTTTAAGGCAAGCAAAAAAAAAAAAAAGAATAACAGATAGTATGGTCGTTTGCCTACCTCAACATTCACCATTTTATTTAATTATTTTGAAACCTTAATTATTATTTTTCTCTTAAATAAGAACTTACAACTGGTAACATTTTAACTTCTAAAAAGAAATTATTACGGTAAATATTATATTTGTTTAAAAGCATTTTTTATTTTTGCTATTTGTTTCTTTTTAATACTACGATTCTAACTATTAAATTACACTTTATGCGATTTTCAATTTTAGATTATTGTCACTTTAGGTCCCTAAAATTGTAATTAAATTATTGGAAAAAATCATGAATGTTAGACTAAAATGTAACACCCTTGGCATATCCCACATCTCCCGTGGACAGGAGAGATCTTGGTTCATAAGTATTGTCATGTCTCATAAATCGCCAACGCGTTTTGGGCTTCGTTGGCTGTGGAGCACATGAAAATGCTACAGTTAAGCGTGCGCAGGTGGGAGTAGTACCAGGATGGTGACCTCTTGGGAAGTTTTCCCCTGGGTAACCAAAAACAAATCCGTGTGCTTCTATTGGGCAAAGCGGACAATTTGCCCCACCATCCCAGATGGCACAGGAGTGGCTCTGATATCATTCTATAACACCCCGCCTCTAATATCATCCAATATTGTCCGCTTTGCCCTCTGTGGAGTTTTCATGTGCTCCACAACCAACTAAGCCCAAAACGCGTTGGTGATTTATGAGGCAGGACATTACTTATGAACCAAGATCTCTCCTGTCCACAGGAAATGTGGGATATGCCTCGGGTGTTAAAATCACCCCCTCATGGCGTTAAAAATTGATTTCAAGAAAGCTTATGACAATGTCAATTGTAACTTTCTGTTGTCTATTATGACTCAAATGGGTTTCCCTTCGACATGGTGTGGTTGGATTAAAGGTATTTTCGATTCTTCTAGAGCCGCGGTCCTTGTTAATGGCTCGCCTACTTTCGATTTTAACCGTGAAAAGGGGCTTCGCCAAGGTGACCCTTTGTCGCCTTTCCTTTTCTTAATTGTGATGGAGGCACTTTCTTGGTTATTGGAGAAAGCTAAAGAAATAGGCGTCTTCAAAGGTATTAGTATCTTAGAGAATGAGGCCGAGATTTTTCATCTTTTCTATGTGGATGATGCTTTTATTCTTGAAGAATGGTCGCACGAGAATATACAATGTATTGCTAGAGTCCTTCGGATATTCTACCTTTGTTCGGGTCTTCGTATTAATCTACATAAATCGAATATTTTTGGTATTGGTACGGAAGACACGGAAGTTGATGATATGATGGAGGTTTTGGGTTGTAAAAGAGGAGTGATCCCTTTCGTTTACTTAGGAATCCAAGTGGGGGCCAAAATGACTCGTATAAGCAATTGGAACCCGGTCATTGAAGTTATAAAGAATCGTCTCGTGGCTTGAAAAGCTAAAACTTTTTCGATTGGAGGTCGCTTGGTTCTTATTAAATCGGTTCTTGAAAGCTTGCCAGTTTATTACCTGTCTCTTTACAAAGCTCTTAAGGCCGTAAACGAAAGCATTGAAACATTTATGAGGCGGTTTTTGTAGGAGGGGACTAGTGAAGAAAAGAAGATTCCATGGGTTGCGTGCGATGTTATTACTACTCCAAAGAAGCAAGGTGGTTTGGGAGTGGCTAAGTTACAAGAGGTTAATGATGCGCTTCTTTTAAAATGGACATGGAGATTCAAAAAAGAAGGCAATAGTTTGTGGAAGAAAATTATTGTGGGGTGTCACGGGTCTAGTAGGCCTTGGGCAATGTTACCTTGTAGCACCTCGGCTAGTAGTTGTTGGAAACAAATTGTGAAAGTGGGAGAAAAAAAGCTCCCAAATGGATCGGCGTTTAATACCTATTTTGTAGGTTCGCTAGGTGATGGTTCATCTATAAATTTTTGGGGAGACATTTGGCTTCGCGAAGCTCCCCTTCGAACTATATACCCAAACTTGTTTAGGCTTGAAAAAAAAGGGCGAAGGTTTCGGCTCGAATCCAATTTGTGAACAACGTCAAAAAGTTGGAGTGGGATTGGAGGTCGGATCCATCTTCATTCACTGAGGTCTCATAGTTGTTTAGCCTCCTTGGGGATATTCATGATTTAAATTGGAAAGGTGGCAATGATGTTTGGAATTGGAAGGTAGGAAAAGATGGCTTGTTTACTGTATCATCGACCAAGGAATTATTCTCAGATAACTCGAGTGTTGCTCCTAGCCAATCTATTAATTGGAAGTGTTGGGTACCATTAAAATGCAAAGTCTTGGTGTGGAGAGCGGCTCGGAATCGTCTTCCTACAACGTCGGAGCTTATGAAGCGTGGCGTAAATTTGCAAGAAACCTCTTGCGCCCTGTGTCATTCCGAACAAGAAACGGCGATTCATCTCTTTACCGGCTGTGGGTATACTTATGAAGTGTGGAGTAGAGTAGAAGCATGGTGCCGATTTACTCCCTTTCTTGTCTTCGATGTTACGGATGTGTTGTATGTCGCGGAGAACCAAGCTACTTCGAAGGTAGAGAGGTACGTTGCTAGAGGGATTATTTACACTACGATGTGGGAGTTGTGGAACGAACGTAATGCTCTCATTTTTAATAATAAATGTCGACGGCCGATCGAGATTATGGAGACTATAAAGTCCACGTCATATTTTTGGATTCGGAATAGGTCTAGATGGAAAGATTTAGATTAGAATAAATGGTGTAAATATCCTTTGGATTTGATGTAATTTCGTTTGTTGTCCGAGGGTCCTTGCTTTGAGGACCGCTTGTGGTGTTTCTGAATGAAGTTTTCCTTTAAAAAAAAAAACATAGACTTCCTCATTCAAGTCACCATAAAAGAAAGCATTATTAATATCTAATTGAAACAACTTCCAATTATTTTAACAGCTAAAGAAATAATGCTCTTGACAGTAACAAACTTGACCACATGAGAGAAGGTTTCATCAAAATCTATACCTTCCTTTTGGCTGTATCCTTTGGCAACAAGCCTAGCTTTAAACCTATCTATCTCACAATTAGATTTATACTTTATCTTATAAACCCATTTACAGCCAACAATACTCCTACCATGGGGCAAATCAACAATGTCCCATGATGTATTATTGCAATTTAAAGCCTCAATTTCGTCATTCATAGCAACTGTCCAATTTGGATCAGTGGCTGCTTCCCTGAAATTTCTAGGGTCAATACTTTTATTTAGCATACAAGCAAATACTTGATTATTAATAGACAAGTTAGAATAGTTAACAACTCTTTCAATGCCATATTTGACTTTTCCTTCTATCACAAAGTCATCTAACCTCCTAGTCATAGTAGAATTCCTGCTAGATCTCTTAACTGAAGTTGATTCTAAAACATTCTCATTTGAACCATTAGAGTCATTGCCCACAGAGTTGGAATTTTCAGCATTGTTATATCTCACATGTTCAGCCCTGTCAGCCACTCCTTCATTCTGTTGCCAGCTCCAGAATTATCAGGATGGGACTGCTGAATCCCATGTGTTTCTAACTCACACTCACCTTGAACCCTTCCTTCATCATTGGGCTCTTCATGGGGTTTGGGTGTTTCATAAAGATAAAAAAAATTTAGAGAGTTTATGTCCAAAGGGTAGCCTAGTCTAGCATTCCATAAGTCAAAAACTTTACAAGAATTATAGCACACCTGATGACTAACTATGGAACCCCCACAAAAATACAACCCTTCATACTGACTACCAATCACCAAAACTTTCTTGGTTAACAAATCCTATATATAACAGTGATTCTCATCAAACCCTACATATAACTTGTTATCTTTAACAAGTTTATGGACAGAAATAAGATTCACAGAATATTCAGGAACAACAAACACATCATGTAAGGTGACACCATTCCCTAACTTAAGTGTACCAATTTTAGTTACAAAGGCTTTAGTACCATTAGGATGATTAACATAAATTTTTAAATCAGATACATCAGTAAAATCAGTCAATAGGTGTTCACTGGTAACCATGTGTTGATTAGCCCCTGAATCTATTATCCATCCAACTTTAATCTTATTTCTCCCAGTGTTGAAACAAAATATAGGTTCTATAGAAACATTAGCACAGAATGGATGATCAAACATACTACCTGAAACATTATGACTTTGAGGCTCTTCAATATTTGTATCCTTAATCAGACTTAACAGTTTGGCTAGTTGATCACTAGTTAAAGAAGCAGCAGAAGTATCAGGCTTCTCACTAACACAGCTATTATTCATACTAGCCTTTTTCCCAGAATTCCCTATAGGTCTTAACCAAGAAGGATGCCCAATTATCTCAAAGCATTTCTCAATGGTATGTCCATTTTTGTTACAGTGGGTATACTTTAGAGTCTGATTACGGTTTTTATTATTCTTCCTAGGTTCAGTAGAAGTAGATGGATTAAATTTCAAAACAAATCCAACAGTTTGACCTCTTTTAGAACTAGTACTAGAATTTTTATGTGATTCTTCCCTAGATACAATTGCAAAGGCTTCCTTAACAGAAAGAAGATCATCTTTTATAAGCAGATTTGTTCTAACATTGGAGTACCCACTGTCTAGGCCCATTAAGAACTGCATATCATTTGATTAAAACTATTAAACTTTGTTGCAGCCTCACATGTACAAGGTGGTAGTCGAAGTATTTGATCTAATTGTTTCCACATGATATTTAGTGTATGGTAATATTCTGAAATAGGCTTACCATTTTGACTAAAACCATTTATTTGTTGATAAAGATCAAATACAACAGACCCATCCACCGTGTCATATGTTTCTTTAAGTTCATTACAAACATCACATGCTAATTGAGAGAATACATGACCCATATAAAGTTCCTCACTAATAGAATTTAGAATCCAAGTTAAAACCACAGAATTACACATGTCCCATTGTCTAGCAAGAACGTCATTAGTAGTGGACCTAATGCAGGACTTACCAATAAACCCATACTTATTCTTAACTTGCAGAGCTAAAGTTATAGCATTACACCATATAGAGTAATTCTTAGAACCTTTCAATATAATAGAACATATGGTAAGACTGCTAGAATCAGAAGCATGCAAGGAAAGAGGATCTGAAGCATCAAGTTTACTAACTAAAGACTCATGAGCAGCCATAGGTCCACCACCTCCACCAGGAACCGGGGGAATAATATCACCCATGATAACAGTTAAAAAAACAAGCAAGAAGCATAAAGCAAACAATCACACACAATCAAGACACACGGCGAAGCTGTACTGGTGATCCAGATCACTGGTTCGTCACTAAAAAGGTGCCAATGCAGGTCCTCGTACAGGAGCTTCCTAAAGAACTAGACACAGGACATACACACAACCAAGTAATGAGTCTTAACGCCGGTCCCCCTAACCCGGCCAGGTGACTCCTAGACTCAACAGATAATAAAGAAGAGACATAGTAGGAACAATCTCACCAAAACAGACCCAAGTTAGGGTTTCTCCAAACAGACTACCCTTTGATTGGGGGTAGCGGCAATGGAAACGCCTCGCTAGGGTTTTTATGACCCCTAGCACATCACCTTCAACAACAATCACCAACAATACGAAACCCTAAATTTTAGGGGTTCACTTTCTCTGATAATCGAGTGCAAGAACACCACCAGAGATGATAATAGCAGCGGAAAACAACCAGAATCCCTTAGGGTTTTACTTTCAAAACCTAACTCAGAGGAATGCAAGCAGATGATCAAGATCAACCAGATAGACCTAAAGAACCCCAAATAGCATCAACAGGACTCAGATCTACACAAACCCTAACCTAGATGCTCTGACACCATGTCAAAAACATGATATCTAAAGTCATCACAGATTATTATTACCAAAACTTAATGATCCAAAACAAGAGCAATACACAGACTCTTAAAATACAAAGAAATAAACCTATAACCTATATCACAGACTCAATGATTCACTGAATCAATCAACACAATCTAGAACAATGTTTCACACCCTAAGACACAAGAATCAGAACTAAAACCAAGATGGTTTCAGTACAAACAACAATCTTAGATGAAACCCTAGATCAAACGAATAATCTGGAAGGTGAGAGACAAGAGAGAGTTGTTAATCAAGTTAAAATCCTAGACTCTTCTAAAACCACACACTATCGGCAAGTGTACCGATCGCAAGTAGCAAGTAGCCAAGACCAGGTATCGAACCTAAGGACTTTATCTAACACTTTTGAAATTACTCCTAATGAATTACCTGATAAAATATTATTATTATTAATTGATTGATTGATTGGGGGGTTTAAACTGAAATTAAAATAAAATAGTTAAAACTAATTAAAAACTAAATTACTAATTAAACTAAGAAACTGAAAATAAACGAAAGCTGACAAACTGGGTTGGAACTCTAATGAGGAGAAGACTGGTAACCTGGGTAGAATCCTTAGACTTTGGTTATAAAAGCTGACCTATGTAATCCGATTGGAGACCCTGTTCTCACCTAATGAACCTCCTGTCAAGGATAGTCGACTAGACTTAAGGTGGGACAAGTATTGAGATGCTAAAATGAAAGTGGATCGCCCCAGCGAAACCAAATCCCACAGTAATCCTTTAATTAACCACTCTTGGATCAAAAACTCCCAAACTGTGAAGCAGACTTAACTAATACGAATGAAATCCTAGGAAAACTCTATACACGAATAAGTAACCGGTCTCGCCCCAGCGATAACCAAACTACCAAACACTGCCTAGTTAGTCAACCTAGCAATCCCGAATTATATTCCTAACCTTCGGGAAGGGATTGCACACCTTAGCTAATTGACCTTAAAAACTTGTTAAACTTGTGTCATTCCTAACTGCAAGAACTAGCTCGACAACACAAGTTAATCAAAATAGAATGATTTATAGATCTAGGGGATATTCCTATATGCCTAGAACATCAAAACCAACAAACAAGTAATCAAAAAGCGCCAGTACACAATTATTCAAAATCAAACATAAAAATTAAATCATGTAACCCAACACATCCAAAACGGAAAACATAAGTCTTTAATTAAAAACCATAATCTAGTTCATCATTCCAAAGTCACCAATAAAACTTTTAGCTCATAATATTTAGAAAAATCATCACAAAATAAATAAAAATAGTTTTAATCATGTCTAATAAAAATATAAACGAAACTAAATCAAACCCGAGGCTCCTTAAATATTAATCTTTAACATGCTCAGGACCTTTTCTCCTCCACATCAATTCTTCTCGATCACAGCTCTTCCGTCGAGTCTTGTCAAAGTCAAATGAATAATAATATTCATCTGCCGTCGAAGTATAAACATATATACCATAGTTATCAAAACGCCTAGGCGCACTCAAGGCGCATAGGCCGAGCCCGGAGCCTAGGCGCGAGGCGCATAAAAAACGACGGCTTTTTATAATTAAGCGCATAGTATAAAATACATTTTTTAGGGATTCTAGAGATGTTTTAGGCTTGTTTAGGGCTACTTTAGGATGTTTTAGGGTTGTTTAAGACTTGTTCATGACTTATTTAGGATGTTTTAGAGGTTTATGCAACTTTTAGCCTGAATTTGGCCGGAAATCAGCCGTGATAGTGCGCCTCAGTGCCTAGGCGCGCGCCTCACAGCGCGCAGCGCACTTGGTGCGCCTCAAGCCTAGGCGCGCCCAGGCGCGCTTTTGACAACTATGATATATACATTTCACGTGACCAACTTATTTGAATTTCAATTTGTTTTGTTTGGCTTGGGCCACGAGCCCAAGTCAATTCCTTTTCTTTTTTTTTTCTATTATTATAATTATTATTACTCCATGTTCCTGACTCGGGTATTCTTCGCTCCGACGTCCATAAACACATGCTCTCCAGTGTTCGTGTCTCAATTAAAATTCTTTCGTTTTGAGCTCATTTTTCACGAACACCTATAAAATAACAAAAATAATAAATCTACTACTATATATAAATGAAACAAAAGTTGGGACACATGGCATATTCTCAGGCCATGTAACTAAGTTTTTCCCGCTCATTTTACCGGGTTAATTAAATGGGTCATGGATACTTCATCTACAATTCAATTATTTTTCTCTCTCATGTGCATAACACATGCACTTTCCCCCATGATTTTTAAACGTTAATAATTTTTTTTAATGACATTTTTTTGAAAAAAAAAAACATCAAATTAACGAGCGTTTTATTATCTTTCCAACGAGTACCATAGTGCTATACAAAAAACGAAAAAAAATGAGCGTTTTATTATCTTTCCAAATCAAGAAGTAAAGCATCTGTTGCAAGCAAATTCTGTTTACTAATGTCTGTTTCATAGCAGTGGGTCTGTTAAGGAGATTTTTCGAAACAGTTGTTGCTTCAAACAGATGATGCTCAGTTTTCTTGCAACAGTTGTTTGAAGCAAATTGTTGAAGCAACACCTGTTTGAATCAGCAGCTGTTTCAGACAGATCTCCTTAACATACCCACTGCTATGAAACAGACATTAGTAAACAGACTTTGCTTGCAACAGATGCTTGACTTCTTGATTTGGTCTTTAGTAACATACCTCAAAAAATGATATAGTCTTCCCGTGCATCGCACGGGACTTCACCTATTATATAATAAAAATGACACAAAACAAATAAAAACTTGACCAAATAATATACAAAATACGTAGGAAAAGAGTAGTGTTTTACGACACATCAGTTGTGTAAAAGTTAAAGTGTTTCGAATAAAATAACTAGGAGAGAGAACATGCATATATATGTCTGACAAGATCCGTGTGAAGATAGATCACAACCATCAAAAACTAGAGAGGAGATCTCAGCCATTGAGAGAAAGCACAACTCAAATGGCTGAGAATGTGTAATATATTCGGGGCAAACATCACAAGCCCAACAAGCAAAATGAGTCCATTAGCCAATCAAGAGCCCAACACCTTCCTAAGCCCAACAGCTACAAGCCCAACCTGTCAAAGACTAATGCAACATGTTTAAGCCCAAGTCTATAAAATAAATTTTATAAAAAAACTTTTATTTTATAAAAAGAAGACAAACGAACATAAAAGAAGACGTTACCGAGCGTTCAGAAATATAAATGAACGAATGCAGCCTCTGATCATGTTTGTTTAGTTAACTAGATGAACGAGATTTCTTGTTGGTGTTCATTCATTTATTAAACGAATGAAGACAAACAAACTTTTCGTTAAACGATTTAACAAACTTATCGCTTAACGTTTGGTTCGTTTGCAGCCCTAATGAGCATAACTCATTAAATAACACAATATGAATATGATGTCATTCGAATTAAAAAAATAGAAAACATCGAAAAAACACAAAAATGTGGGATAGTAAGACTTGAACCTGTGACATTTTGGGTATAAGACAACGGATTTATCACTACCGCAAACTTAGTTATTCTTATGAGGTCCTTGAAAAGTGTAACATACCGTATCTACTAATTCTTTTAAAAACATTGGGATTACGTGACCCCGACCCACATAGTGTGGGTTTCGCCCCCTGCTTGTATTCACAGTGGACAACAACGGGTTGACCTGAACACACCACAAACTTAAGTGGGTTCTACATGACATGATATCATTAATAACATCGGTTGGTTAGGGTTGAACAAACCTGCCAACCCACCAGTTCGTCACGATTGACACCCATAGTTAAGAATAGTAAAAGAGTTAAAAAGGAAAACTTATTGACTAGCCATGCATAAAGTTAGATAATCACCATTCGATTAGAAAATAAAGAGTTAACTTCGTTTGTGTTCTCTAAAATTGGGTCATTTTAACATTTTGCTCTAATAGTTTGAAAAAGATCTTTTTGCTTCGTCTAGTTTCTACTTTTACTTGAAGAGAAAGTTATGATATTGGTGGCTTTTACAATAGGTGACATGGTTGTAGTGATGGTGGTTGTGTGGTGGCACTGAAAGTGACGGTGGTGGTGGTAGACTAGTAGGTGGATAAGGTTTTGTGTGAGAGAGATGGGTATATCGTAATTCTTAAAAGTAAAATATTCTTATTTGTAAACTTACTAAATATCCTTCTCATTTCTTGTAAAATTACAAAAATATACTTTTAACCGAAACAATTAACGTGGTTAATTTCTGGTGTCACTAAATTAAAAATGTGAAAGTTACAAAATAATTTCATATACTAGCAATATGCCAATATTTGTCACTAATTGTATATTTGTATATTTATTAAATTAAATTCTACTAAAGAATTTGTTTTTTTTTTCAAATATTTTAATATCTTCTATAATATATAAGTGAAAAATAATGAGGGACACATGACACTTTATAGGGGCTGCCTTTAAGTTTTTCCCGCTTATTTTACTGGGTCAATTAAATGGGTCATGGATACTCCATTTACTATTAAATTATTTTTTTCTCTCTCATATGCATAGCACATGCACTTTCTCCCATGATTTTTAAATGTTAATAACTTTTTTCAACGACATTTTTTTTGAAAAAAAAATTACACCAAATTAACGAGCGTTTTATTATCTTTCCAACGACTATCATAGTGCTATACAAAAAAACGAGCGTTTTATTATCTTTCCAACAAGTACCATATAAGTAATGGTTATAGTTTACACTTTTGTTATAATAAACCTGTCAAATTAGACGAATATGTAAAGAGTATTCATTTACTTAGATGATTAGAAACAGCGCTTAGTAACAACTATTTAAAGCTACATCTGTTTGAAGGAAACTATTGAAGTAATATCTGTTTGAATCAACAACTGTTTGTAGTAACAACTATTTTAGAAAGATCTCCTAAACAGACCCTCTGCCCTTGAACATACGTTACTAAACACATTTTTTCTTGCAACAGATGATTGACTTCTTAATTTGGTGTTTCATAAAGTTTGCATGTTTATGTTTTTTTATATTTTGGGGAGTATGTTGTCTTAAACAGGCCAAGTTTTCCACTTTGTATGTTGTTTTGTTAACTCAGATGTTACATTGAAATTATGTAATTGTAATAATAAATTTAAATCTTATAACAGCTGTTTGACAAATTTGTTGGCAAGTCAACAGATATTCGTAAACAGAGTAATGAAATCTCAGTTGAAGATTAAGATTATCTGTTTCTTTTTAATATCCGTTATCCCAACAGAGCTTTTCATGCTTCTGTTGATTTATCATCAGCTGTTTCATTCATCAGTGGTTACGAAAGGCAGAAGCACAACCATCAATGAATGTATTTCCAGCTTTAATTAGACTTAGTCTTCCCGTGTTTTCACACGAGATTTGTAACAATGTTTTTATATATGTTGGTTACATGCAAAAAAATATTTACAATTTTCATTTCCTTTAATAAAAAATTGTTATCTACAACATAAAAATGTTAGATAAGGTAAATCAATGAAACCAAATGTGTGCTTTACAAGCTTTGTATTATAAGATGTGATGCTATCGTTTCATCAGTTTAAATAATAATGATTTCAAAATATCGGTTTAGTTCGATTTCTTAAAACCGTTTGGTTTTGTTTTCGGTTTTATTAAGGGATTGGTTCGGTTTATCAATGTTTCAGTTTTTTTGACCCACATTACGTAAAATATAAAGACTAAAACGCATAATCCAAGAACTATAAAAAAACATACATGTTTACATTTTAATTTGACCTTTTAAATTAATATTGTTTACATCAACTAAATATTGAAACTATTTTTCTGTTTCTTTATAATTTGTATTAAATGTTAAGTGATACTACCGTTTACTTTTGTATATACTTTCATATACAAAGGCTGTTTTAAATTGGAGTTGTAGCAAACCAAAATAAAGAAATATAAAGTTTATAAGTTTTTGTATAATTTTGTTTTCAACTCGTCCAACAGACGGGTATAAAACTAGTTTTATTAAATAAAAAACATTACAAATTACATCAAGATAGCGGAAAGGCGGGCAACAGGCTACGCCGCCACCCATTTCTAAAGAATTATATGGATAAATAGGGAAATAAAGTTGAATAAGTATACATATTGTCCTCTTGTAGTTGGTGTAGATCTTCACATGGTATTCAATCTAAACCGAAGACATAGTGTGAATGGATGGTAGGAGAGTAGGGGTTGGGTAAGCAAGCAATGGAGAACAGCTGTTAGAACTTGGTAGGAAGTGTTCTTGTTCAATCTCCCCTCGCCACCACAAAGTACCATCCCCACTTTAGTTTGTCTCCTTTCTAGTTTTATTTTTATTTTATTTTTAAGAAATAAATGTAATAAAATTGGTCACTTGTGTTAGTTGATTGCTACATATTCTTTTACTTGGCCATCAAACCTATCTATTATATATATATATAGGCTAAGTATCATATGAAAACCTTATTGAGTTGTGAAAACTCTAGAAACTCATCCAATGGTCCATAATTTGCCACAGTGCAATTTGATATGAAGGTAAAAAGGGTAGGATTGTAATTTTCTTTTTGATGTTTCTTTTTCCTCTGTCAAGTGACTGAACATTTCAAATCAATCTCTAATTTTCAGATCTTCATCTATATCTCTTTCTCATCTTTCAAAAAAAATCTTTATCTCTTTCTTCTCCCTCCTCTCAACATATTCAAATTTACCAAATTAAATGTGTGCTCACAAGAGAAATCATGAGACAAAAGATTGGTAAAAAACTTAACAAATTAGATGGACAACGGCGATTAAATCTTCCACTTAGCAAGAATCGGCACCCATCAACGACGTTTTTGAGATGGTTCCGGCTAAACGTGCAGATCTAACCCACTTGCTGCGAACAGCAACATCGTTGTTTTGAAATCGTCAGATCCGAAGAAGAAATTTCATTTTCTTACAAGAGCTTCGCCGGAGCATTAGACTAAAGCTCTACTCGACGTGTAGCCATCAAATCGTCAGATCCGAAGAAGGAAATTGACTTGCCGAATAGTGAGATGATGTCACGATTTTAGAAGAAAACGTCGCCGTTCATATTAAAGATATCGTTGATTAGCCGATTACATGGAGCTTTAGAAGAGTATGGATGATTTTTTTGCTATACTATTCACGAATTACAGTGTTTTTTGTTTTTTACTTTTTAAGAATGGAAAGATTCCAATTTGTGTGTTTGGGATTGTTGCTCACTCATGATTTGGTGTGTGATCCTATTTAAATAGTAGTTCTGCTATTACCTTTTAAACCCCCCAATTCAATTTTCATCATTTTTTATAATTTATTTTGGTTGGATTTGGTATCTCAGATGAATTTAGTGTTAATATTCAAAACTTTCATTAGTGTTATAAAATAACTAGGTTAAGATGGTTGGAAAATCACACATTTTATCCCATGTGAATTCGATAAAGTTAAATAATTGAATTTGACTTTCTTTATTTTTTGGGATGATTTGTTTTCCTTCGAGATTTTTGGTATGATTTATTCTTCATCTTATCAGGTTGAAATATATATTATATCATTTAACAAATTTTTTTATTAAGTTAATAATGTTATTTTAGTAGTTAAATTATGGCCTCGTGTAACATTTTGGTCTCGTGTCGTGGCAGTCTGTAACTCGGGTGCACTATCTATAAAAGTGTTTCATACGATAACTGGTTGTCGTGACGATTCTTGGTGTTTGTAATAGTGAATAAATAATATGTTAGTAGCACTCTCTATAGTGGTCGGTAATTCAAATTACGTATGTAACCGGAAATTGGTACATACGTGGCTAGTAATGTTACATTCGTGTGTCAGTAGAATGTTAAAATTGTAACAATAAAGTTACCCATATCATTATACACTTAAAATACATTAATAACAAAATGAAACATAGGTAACAATTGCTAAGTTATTAAACGGGTGCTTATGCGAGTTTTTAAAATATGCAAATTATAGTTATAGTTATTTTTACACATGTACGAATGTAACTTTGCTTTGTTGCATAGGTAACAATTGCTAAGTTAAAAGGTTTATGTGCTTTGTAAAGCCTATACATGTCTTAGGTAACTGATTGATGTAACTTTTTTGCGAATGTGTTACACATATTACAATGTTACGCATTTTTATTAAATTTTATTTTACATTGTTATGCAATATGTTACACAATCAATTATTATATTTTACATTTATAAATATGATGTTACTTTTTTGGAACATGTTTTTTTTAACGACACTTTTTTGTAACATGTAAAAGATGAATATCAACATGAAAACATGGGGGACCATCAATAATTTATGCAACAGTATAACATCCCTATACCAAGATTCCAACTAGAAAACCTATATCACCATCATCCTCCACAAATCTTTAGCCATTGCATCTGCACTTTTAATACTCTACATTGCATCTGCACTTTAATCCTCCGTTCAAACCGTAAGGCGCTACATAAAAAAACCATGGAAATCACCGGTCCATGTGCCTATTGAGGATACAATTCTACCGTTCTTCTCGCTATTGACTGCTGGTCGTTTTGTCCGGCATCGTACCGGCGAATTCTATCGTTCCTCTCCATAGCGTAGTAGCCCCTACCATATTCAAAATTATTAACATGTTAGCAATGATACTTCATCTAATACAAAAGATACCTTTGACAGTTGTATTAAGAAATCAAAGGGTTTACATCTTCACCGGTGTTATTTTGTATAATCGCCGGAAAAGAGAAACGCCTACATCTCCGGATTTTTGATTCGCCAAAGATTTTATTCCCTCAGCTCAAATCAGTTGAAAATCAGATTTGATGGCAAGAATTCTAGACCGGTACACAAACCTTTTGAAGCTTTTTATAGAATATTATTTTGTCTTTTGTGATGGATTAGTATAGATTTGAGAGAATGAGAGGAAACTGGAAAAGTCTTTAAATTATTTAGGGATATGATGAAAGAAGTTTGCAAGAGAGAGAAAGAGAGAGATTAGGTAGATTAAAGGATAGGAAAAGCTTATGAGTTGATGTGTCTGTTGTACTCAAAAGAGAAAAATTACCCATATAATCCATACAAGCTCAAAGGTGACGATAATGCCCTTCAATACACTAACATGTAAAAAGGACAACTCTTTTATTAATATAAAATACTAGCTCAAATCTCATCCATTGAAGCTTGTAGATCAATGGTCAAAAATGGGTTTCTAGAGTTTTCACAACTCAAGAGGGTTTTTATTTTAACCCAACCCTATATATATATATATATATATATATATATATATATATATATATATATATATATATCGGGGAAAGGGAAAAGAGAAACCTTCTAAAACGAGAAAACCCTCGGAAACCTAACTAGTGGACCACATTGCTCCACATCACCTTCTATTATTTTAATTAATAAGGGTAAAATAGTACTTTTACCTTTCCCCCTCTTTCCTAATTTGAATTTTTTCTCTCCCCCCTCCTATATAAACAACTCCCTCTCTCTCTCTCTTCATCTCTCTTCCACCATATTCAAGATTAATCCCACCACCACCCCCACCGCCACCGCCACCGCCGCCAACGCCACCGCCACCACCACCACCACTAGCCTCTGTATCAAGAACCCACTGCCACCGTATACCAAACGTCTCTTGCTTCGTTCAATCTCCTTACGTGTCCCCCAATTTTCTCTCTCTCTCTCTCTCTCTCTCTCTCTCTCGCTTTCTCCCTCTCATCGGAGCTTCTCACCGGCGACGATCCACAGCCATGACACCTGAGTAGTAAGTTTCTATAACATATCTTTTTTTATTATTATTAATATTATTAAAAAAAACAGTTTTTTTATGGGATCTTATCTGGGTATCACCGGAATTGTTTTTGTAATCTTGATCGGATCTTATCTGGGTATTTGGGGATTCCTGGAATTCGATCTTACTTTGTTGTGGATGTTTGGATTTGAGATTTTATTTATTTATATATTATTATTTTTTTAGTGATTGGTAAGTTCCGTCATGAACGCTCTGGCTGCAACAAACCGAAACTTCCGTCATGCTGCACGTCTTCTGGGTTTAGACTCTAGACTTGAAACTAGTTTGTTGATTCCTTACAGAGAAGTCAAGGTTTGTGCCTATTCTTTGGTTGCCTCGATTGTTGATTGTAACTAGTTTCTGGTTTGTAATGTTTTGATTAATTTGTGATCATTCAGGTGGAGTGTACGATACCCAAAGATGACGGAACGTTGACGTCATTTGTTTGGTTTAGAGTTCAACATGATAATTCTCGTGGCCCGATGAAAGGCGGAATTCGATATCATCCAGAGGTTATTTTCTTGATTTTTTTTTTGTTTTTTTTTTAATATATATGGTTATGAGTATGGAGATTTAAGGTTTAATTTTTTGTGTCTATGCAATTGATGGAATATTTTGTTATTTTTTAGTTGATAATTAAGAGAATTTAGTGTTTATGAAATGCAGTAAGTTGATTGGTTGATTTGGTCCCCACATTCATTCATTTTTAATTGATAATTAAGAGAATTTAGTTATTATTATTAATATGTTTTTTTAATTAAAATTGGTAAACTTTAATATCTCTTAACATATGCAACAATATGTCTGATTCGTTTTTTATACTGTGGGCGGAATGTATGTTTTGCATCTGTTTCCTATATTGCGTCTGTTTCGTATGTAACAACAGAACTAAGTTGGTATAAATAATAATAATAATATTGGTTTGAGATGGTGGGTGTTTGGGAAAATGGTTTTTGGTAAATGATGATCAACAAGTTTTTATTTTTAATATGATTTTGAAAGGTGTTAGAAAACATTTAATGGTTAGAGTTTGAATTTGAGCTAATTAGTGTTTGGTATGTTTGCATCTGTTCCGTATGTAACACCATAACTAATCATGTTTACACGTAGGTTTACATATTAATTAACCTTTTTTATATGTTGTTATTATTAATATGTTTTTTTTATTTAAAATTGGTGAATTTTAGTGTCTTTTAACGTATGCAACAATATGTCTGAGTTGTTTTTTTACCAGTACGTGCATGTTTGTATGAGTATTATAATGTGTGGAATGTATGTTTGCATCGGTTTCCTATATTTGCGTCTGTTCCGTATGTAACAACAGAACTAAGTTGGTATAAATTATGAAAAGTTTCGATTTGAAGGTTCCTCCTGTATGTATATAAAATATGAAAAGTTTCCTGTATGTGCCTATATATTAATATGTTTTTTTACATATTAATTAACCTTTTTTATATGTTATTATTATTAATATGTTTTTTTAATCAAAATTGGTAAATTTTAATATCTCTTAACATATGCAACAATATGTTTGATTTGATTTTTTACCAGTATGTGCATGTTTGTATGAGTATTATAATGTGGGCGGAATGTATGTTTTGCATCTGTTTCCTATATTGCGTCTGTTTCGTATGTAACAACAGAACTAAGTTGGTATATATTAGTTACCGATTTTTTAAATGTTTGATTTTTTAACTTTTCATGAGGTACACATGTTTTACTTTCAATAGCAGTTGCATATGTTAATAAAAAAAAGTCACTTATCAGGAATGTAATATTGCATATGTCTCTTAACATATGCAACAATATGTCTGATTTGTTTTTTACCAGTATGTGCATGTTTGTATGAGTATTATAATGTGTGGAATGTATGTTTGCATCCGTTTCCTATATTGCGTCTGTTTCGTATGTAACAACAGAACTAAGTTGGTATATATTAGTTACCGATTTTTTTACCAGATTCAAATGTTTGATTTTTTGCATATTATAGAGAAAGAATTGGGATGAAATCTATGTTTGCGTCTGTTTCGTATGTAACAACAGAACTAAGTTGGTATATCCAGTTGGTTAACATACGTTAAGACATTGGGGGTTGGGGGGGGGGGGGGGGGGGTTTACATGTAAATTGATGATTTTTGTTTTTATTTTTTGCAGGTGAGCATTTTTTTTGCATTAAAGATGAAGATAATTATCAAGAATGAAGTGTAGACAATTTTTTTTTATTTATGATACTTTTTTTAGCATTTGTTGATTTGTAATGACCGTTTTGTTTGTTTTTTAGCATTTTGTAAGAAACAATTCTTGTTATACATTTGAATGTTTTTTGATCAATAAAGTTTTTAGCACTTTGTAATGACCGTTTTGTTTGTTTTTAGCACTTTGTAAGTAACAAAATGCCTATAAACATATTAATTCTCGTTACGTATGCAACAATTCTGGTGCTGGTACAATAAAACGAAAAAAAAAACATGGTATAATAAAAAAAATAATAAATCAGCATTTTTTAAATAATATACACTGGCAACTCAGTTTTAACTTACGTAACACAACACATGTTACATATGTAGCACGGGCATCTGGCAGATTTAGGACAATGATCACAAAAGTATGAGAGAGATGATGTGACATGTGTCAGGTCAACTTGTCATAGATGCTTTTTCAGAAAATGCCATTTGACCCTTTTGCCCTTTTTTTGCCATCTAGCCTATTAAATTAAATCAAAAAGCATGAATTAAATGTGGACCATTGATCTACTTTGATCAATGGCTACAAATGGGTTTACATGGTTTACTCATTTTGGAGGGTTTTTATTATAACCATCCCCTATATATATCATGTTATCTATATATATCATACTATGGTTAGATCAAATACACAGTAAAAAAATGAAAGGTGGTGACAGTTGGATGGACGTTAACAACCGGAAGAGAAGAACACCGGTTACTACATTCTATGTAGCAAATCTCCCTGGTGGAGTTTCGAATTTATTGCTATGGATAGCGTTTCAACCACTTGGAGTTGTGAATGATGCATACGTGGCTCGGAAAAGAGATAATAGGGGAAATTTATTTGGTTTTGTGAGGATCGCGGGTGTGCAAGATGTTAACTCATTGCTCAGAAGTATGAATACAGTCACTATATATGAAGCTAAAGTTAATGTTTCGCTAGCCAAGTTTGATAAGAAGCACAATAAAATAATCCATAGTTTTCCTGGGAATCCACATGGACTTGGTCAGAAGGTGCCTCCTCCACAGTGGTATAGGAAGGAGGACCTACCTTTGAAGGAGCCATTACCGGCAGGGCTGTCGGTGAAGACTAATGAGAGAATGTTTAGAGATGCTGTCATGGGGATCCCAGAGACTGAAAAGGTGCAGGTGAAAGAGGTGGTGGCTGATGACAGGATAGCTATTTATCCGGATCATTGCATGATGAGGTCGGTAATAGTGGAAGTAAAAGAGGTATTGGGACTAGAGGAGATGAGAACATTGTTGGATGTCGGAGGTTTTATGGAGAATCCGGTTTGCTATTTGGGTGGCTTGAAGTGTATGATTATCTTCAAGGATATGAGGTCGGCTTTACAATTTATGGATACAGAAGTTAAAGCTTGGACTAGTGTTATCAACGGGGCTGTATTGTGGAAACGCCAAGACCTTATGTATGACCGGTTGGTTTGGCTAAAGATTGAAGGAATTCCGGTGCATCTTCGGGATAGTAAGCTGTATGATAGGATTGGAGAGTGTTTTGGGAAACTCATCGGTGAATCCGACTTCTCATGGTCAAAACCAGATAATTCAAATAGACACTGCTGGATTCTTTCGGAAGCAGGGAGGAAGATCGAGGAGGAGATAACAATTTCATGGTTTGGGAACAAGTACAAGGTTTGGGTCTCTGAAGACAACAATCCGAGACTGAGATCCGTCATTGAAGAATTATCATCCATCAACCAGTCGTCACCGATTAGATCGGAGGGTTCCATGGCTAAGTTTCCATATGAAGTTAAAGATGGTGAGATAGTTGGGGATGAAGTAAATGGACCGGTGGGCCGGAAAGTGGGCACGCCGGTAATTTCCCCGGCGAAGGAGAACTTAGTGAGAGACAATGGGGTGCTCGAGGAGTCGTACATGGGAAATGATGTGCATGGGGAACATAACTCACGCGAGGATATTTTAATTGTTGGTTTTAATAATATTATGGGTACAGAGCTTGAGGTGGTGGTGTTCGAATGTAAATATGACGGGTGACAGAGGGTAGGACCCCAATGAATAATTTTGTAATGGAAAAACTCCGTTTAAAATTGGTGTGGGTTCTCAAGTGGGGTCCTTACAGGTATCTAATTCCAAAAAAAGGCCCAGAAGGTCCATTGGCCCAAAATCAAGAGTGCAGTATGGTGGATTAGACGTGGAATGCGCCAAGTCTCTTGACTTCCAAAATATAGTTCAAGATAACCTAGACCTAAACTCCCCTACTCCTGTTAGTAATGATATGAATTTGGAAGTTCAGATGACTGATGAAGCTAGTAACATAAATTAGCCAGCGCATCAGACCTATGGCTGAGTCGGGCAGCGGCAATGATCTGGAGGCACAAGCCACTATCAGGGTGGGAACCAAGCTCGGATTTCAATTGGTTGACGCTCATGAATAGATGATAGCTCTGATTGAGGAAGAAGGTGTCAAAACCGGTAAGCAATGAATTTTTTATCTATAAATTTAAGGGGGTGGGGGATTCCAGGAAGGTGAATTGGGTGAGGGGGCTCAAGACTTCTCATGGGGCTCATTTCATTGCAAAATAAGAAACCAAAATTTTGGGGAATTTGTCTTTTGTGTCGAAGTTTTGGGGAAAATCAGCTCTGGAACATAATATGATTGAGGCAATTGGTCGGTCAGGGGGTATCTTGTCTATTTGGGACCCGTCCGTTCTGATGAAGGAAGGGGTTATCAGGAACCAAATTTTTTTGCTGGTGTCCGGTACTTTAAAGATGACCGGGATGATGACCTGTCGTAGGGTCATGAAAAAAACCTAAATAACCTAGGTAGCTAGGGTAAGTCAGGTATCTAATCCACGAGGAGCATGTGGTTAGTATTACACTTTTTGTTTGATTATTTAAACTAAAATAACTAAACTAGATTAAACTGATTTTGGATTTGACTGATTTACTAAAACAACTAAAAAAACTTAGATTAGGTGCAAAAACAATATACGAGAAAGATGATCAATCTCCAGGTTTCAGGTTTTAGATTCCACACAAACTTGTTTAATTAGTTGGAAACCACATAGACATATAGTTTATTCAAAGTGATAATTAAACACAAGTTTTTAATAATAACTTGTACCGTCTAATTTCCAAATCATAAATGCTAAATACCCTCCTAATTACCAAACTGCTCACGATGCAAGAAAACCCAATACGAATGACAATAGATAAATATTTAAAACATAAACGACTCGTTTAAATCAAAAAACCCACAAGTGTTCTCAAAGCGTCAATAAGAAAACAATCCAATAAACTAAATCAAATAAAGTTTTGTGTTTAACCTAAGCAAATCATGCACCCGGGGATGATCACAAAATTAGCCGCGCTGCATTTTAATGTCAATTCTCTTGTTGATGAGCTGCAGCCTTTGAACTTCCTGTGTGCCGTCAATAGGCTGCTGCCTCCGACCTCTCGTGCGTCCCCCAGAATAATACTCAAAACCCCTCCTTTATGCGATCCCCCAATGTTCTTTATTTCATAATGAGCTGCTTTCTATTTTCACCCTCATGGGCTCGTGACTTGCTTCTTCTTCTTCTTTTTTTTTTTTTTTTTCAATTTCTTAGTCCATTAGATTTTCTTTGAAGTTCCATGGTAACTTAAATGTTGTCCATTTAAATCTTCATAAAGGCCCATATAACTTTTATTTGCTTCTTTATTTAATGCTTCTCGACAACAAGCCATTCCATTCTCAATCAAATTTTCATTTTATTATTATTATTATTATTATTATTATTATTATTATTATTATTATTATTATTATTATTATTATTATTAGTAGTAGTAGTAGTAGTAGTAGTCAAGCCTTCGACTCGGGTATTCCTGGCTTATCCAAACTTCATCTTCAACGCTCCAACGTCCATGAACACTTATCACTTTTCATGCTCGCTTTCAAGTGTACGCGACTTGATCATTTTTCTTCATGTAATCATGTTGAACTCATATCTCACGAACACCTATAGAACACATGTACACTAATAAATAATTAAAACCGACTAAAAGTACACAATAAAAGACTAAGATATATACAAAACTAACATATTAACAAGGTGTTTTCACCAACACATCACGGGATTAAAGTTAATATTGTTAACATTTATGCACAAAACGAACTATGTGCTAGGAGAGGTTTATGGGAAGAGCTGATTCAGATTAGGTTTGCTTTACCGGGTTTATGGGTATTGATGGGGGACTTCAATGACGTGCGCTCACCGGATGAAAGGAGGAACTCAGAATTCAATACGGTAAATACCCATTATTTTAACCATTTTATTGAAAGAGCGGATTTGGTGGAATATCACATGGGGGGAGACAATATACGTATAGATCTCGGATAACGGGAGTAAGATGAGCAAGTTGGATCATTTTTTGGTGTGTCGAGACTTTATGCATAAGTGGCCGTTAGCGTTCGGTTGTTGCTCTGTCTAATGTTGTTTCCGACCATTGTCCCATATTGCTATCCACAGTCCACATGGACTATGGTATGATACCGTCTAGAATGTTCAATTCCTGGTTTGAATTGCCTAGGGCAAAGGAGTATTTGGACCACCTGTTTGCATCTTTTACCTTTGTCGGTCCTGCAGATCTAGCGTTAGATGTCAAGCTGAAATGGATCAAAAAAAAAAAAAAAAAGAATGAAGGATGGGTTATATCTCAAAAAGCCACTTTGGAGGATTCGTATAAAACTAAGCTCAAGAGATTAGAAGAAATAGAGGTTTTGGTGGAATCAAGATCACTAGACCCTATTGAATTGAAAGATAGAGCTGGATGCAAGAATTTTGTATTGGAGGCAGACAAGATTAAAATTATGAATCTAAAGCAAAAGTCACGAGTTCGTTGGGCAAAAGATGGAGACGAGAATTCAGCTTTCTTTCACAAAGTGGATAACGCCAATACGAGTAACAATCGGATAAACGGCCTGATGATTGATGGGGTGTGGGTAACATCGCCACCTCTGGTTAAAGACTTTATTTTCTCATTCTTTGATAATAAGTTTCAGGAACCGGTGTCTCAAAGACCTGCTCTATAGTGCCTGTTTTTGAAAGAAGTATCAGCTGTCGAATCGGATTGTTTGGTGGCCCCCCTTTCGGTGTCCGAAATAAAGTCAGCGGTTTTGGAATGTGATGGTGATCGGGCCCCAGGCCCGGATGGGATAAACTTACAGTTCATCAAATATTGTTGGAACAACTTACAAGGTGATTTTATCAACTTGTTTGGTATCTTATTTGATGAAGATCAGATTAATACCGGTTGTATGGCGTCTTATATAGCCCTTATTCCAAAGAAAAATGACCCCGGGGGGCTACATGAGTACCGTCTTATCAGCTTTATCAGTTGTATCAACAAGATTATCTCGAAAGTTTTGGTGAATAGAATGAAGTTGGTGATTCAGAAGCTGATCTTAGAGGAACAAACGGCTTTTTTAGCTAATAAGAGCATTTTGGATGGGACTATTATATTGAATGAGGTGATTCCATGGCTCAAAAATTCGAAGAAGGAAGGTATGATATTCAAGGTGGATATTGATAAAGCATACGACTCGTTAAGTTAGGAATTTATTGATTCTATACTATTACAAATGAAGTTTCCATTGAAGTGGCGGAAGTGGATTATGTTCATAGTTTCCTCGGCTCGGGTTTCTATTTTGGTAAATGGGTCCCCGACTCAAGAATTCAAGTGCCATAGAGGGCTGCGTCAAGGTGACCCGTTGTCCCCTTTTTTATTTGTGCTCGCTATGGAGGCTTTGACCGTGTTATGAAGAAAGCATGTTCTATTGGAGTATTTAAAGGTCTATCTATTAATGTGAATTTAATCAAGAATTGGGACCCGATCGTGGAAATGTTTAAAAATAGACTATCAATTTGGAAATCTAATACTTTATCTTTTTTTTTTTGGGGGGGGGGGGGGGGGTTACTTTGTTTCGAGCAGTTTTGAAAGCTCTCCCAACTTATTACTTCTCGCTTTTCAAAGCCCCGATTGGTGTTACTAAAAAGCTAGAAAAATTATGTAGAGACTTCCTTTGGGGATCGGTAAATGGTAGCGAAAAGATGAAATGGGTGGCTTGGAAAAATGCCATGACACCGAAAGACCTGGGAGGTTTGGGTTTGGGGTCCCTCCGGGTAGTTAACTTGGCTATGTTGGCAAAATGGTGGTGGCGCTTTAAGGTTGAGAATAATAGCTTATGGCGCAAAGTGATTTGGGGCATCCATAACAACTCAAGGGCTTGGAGTTTTTTTCCGGTTAAAAACGCCATTTCGGGTCCATTGAAACAAGAAAAAGGTATTGATGCTAATTTTTGGGCTAATAATGTGGAATTAGTGGCGCTATTTCGGGTTGATCCTGGACGGGAAAACGAGTTGAGTTTCTGGAAGGATAGGTGGCTCTTCGATGTTTCGTTACAAGAGAAATTTCCCAGCTTATATGTTTTGGAGATGAGGAAAAATGTGCGTTTCCGGGATAGAGTTGGGATTACGGGGGCAAATGTAGTTTTAACATTCCAATGGGTTCGACTTCCTGCTGAGTTGTCTGAAGTTTCGTAGCTGAATGACCTCACGGTTACACTGCAGAATTTAATGCTACATCAGGATGCAGATCGGTGGAGTTGGGTGTTGGATACCTCGGGTATGTTTTCTGTCCGTAGTATCTGTACCAGGTTGAATTCGGTTTTTTTGGGAACATTGGTTTGGAGTTTGAATGGAACAATTGGGTCCCTATTAAAGTCAACTTCATGGTGTGGCGTCTGATTCAAGATAAGCTTCCTACAATCATGGCCCTTGCCAGGAGAAATGTTATTATTCCGAATAGACGCTGCAGGTTCTGTGACGAGCAGGAGGAATCGGCCAGTCACTTGTTCATATCTTGTGGTTTTGTGACGCAGATCTGGGAGTACATAGTGCATTGGTGTCAGTTGAGTCCGATTTATGTTTTGGAACTCAAAGACTTGGCCAGCACACATAAACGGTATATAGGATCAGTAAAGTGGAGGAAGGCGATCTCTTTGGTGATTAGAACTACTCTATGGGTTGTTTAGAGATACCGAAATGAAGTGGTTTTTAACGGACGCCATGCTATTCTAGCTAAGATGAAGGAAGATATTAGAATATTTGGTTTCCTATGGCTTAGAAATCGGTCAAAATCTGTCGGGCTGTCATGGGAAAACTGGTGTGATTTTAACTTATCTCGTTTAGGCGGTTAGCCACCCGTCTATTTTCTGTTTTGGTGAATATGTTTCCTGGTGTACAATTGGCTGATTAACTCACTGTTAATCAGTATATATGAATAAAATTTATTTGTTGGGCTTAAAAAAAAACATAGTAAAAAAATAGAAACTTGTAGAAGGGTATCAAACGGAATCTGATTGAACTCATTCAACCGGCATTAAAACCCTCTCATCAAACTCTAAGATCTTAGTTTTTAAGTTTTCAATTTTGTGGATTTTTAGCTTATAGTTTTTAGAATTTCTACTATATCATTGTGTTTTATTATTTATTTTCATAGATCACTATGTCATTTTTATAATTCATGGTGTCCTTTTTTTTCTTTGGGGTTGTGTTATATTTATTGTCATTGTGTATATTTATTTCGTCATCCATTGTGTTTTTAGTATTGTTCTAATCCTTCTATTTTTTGTATGATAATGAAGGGAAATGGCGCTAAACAATGTCACTATATCAAATAGAAAGCAACCCATTCTTTCCTACTGCAAATAGTCAAGACAATAGGCTGCGTCCATAAAAGTGTGACGCTTGTTCTCCCGTCCGTTCTACGTCGACGGATGAGGACCACCTCAGACACCCAGACGCTCGCCCTTCCGCCCGTTTTAAATCAGCGGATAGGCTTGCATCTGCGACCGTTCAGATACCCTGATGTCGGTTCCTCCGCCCGTTTTACGTCAGCCGAGTAACATGCGTCTGCAACCATGACGCCAGCCAACCCGCCCGTTCTACGATAGCACCAAGACTTACACAAAACGAAGCTTCCTTGACATGAGACATAGAAGCTTCGTCGACACAACTGAAAGATACCTTTCAGGGCAGCCTCGAGACACACACACACACACTAGGGCAAACATGCCCTGGGCAACTGTTCCTGACGCAACAGGCTGTCATCAGAGTCTGCAACCAATCACAGGTTGCGCCTGGTCTGACTACCAGAAAGGACGACGACGTGGCAGCTCCCCAACCAAGATATCTCTGACAAAATACTTTATCAACCACCACTTGTCTCCAGGTTCTAGAATGAGTGAT